>OX387915.1:16786835-18180827 GCA_947578465.1 Thera obeliscata
CAACAGATGTAAAGGCCTGTGTACTTAACTCTAGTAGTTTTAGCAGTTGTGAAGGGCTCGTCCGGGTTAGTACTACCACCATGCCTATATTTCTGCCGTGAAACAGCATTGCTGTGCTTCGATTTGAAGGCCCTTCAAATCGAAGCACAGCAATGCTGCTTCACGGCAGAAATAGTACATTGTTACCTGAGTGTTGAAAGTCACGTTTTTTGAGTCCCGAGACGGGTTTGGCGCCAGAGCGTAAGCGAGGGCGCCAATGGAGCTTGAGGGACTTAAAAGACTTTCACCCGAGGTAAACACTGTGCTTTTCATTACGAATACAAGGAAAGTAAAAATAAAACATGAAAGAAAAATTAGTGAAAATGAAGATTGAATTGCCGCCTTCCCGGTTTTTTTTTTCTTTTTCTCTGGCGGGCCTTCGGCTACGGCTCGCCAGCATTATTCAGCCATTGTTTTCATTCACATAATTTAAAAAATGGTAAATTGTTTGCTCAAATCTATGTTATTTAAAATAAATAGTTGAAGCTATATATTAATCAAGTAATTTAGAAGATATATTATTTATTTAATACTATCTTTATGTTATTTAAATTTTACATTGCGCTCTAATTAGACTTTTTAAACTTCTTACCGTTGTAATGGGTTTCCAACCTACTTGCTGAATAAAAAGTTGGAATTTGGTTCAACGACCTCTTTGCAGTCAGAAAGACTTTAGAAAGTTGGAACATGGTTGAATAAAATAGAACTTGTTTTTTTTTATAATTTGACAACTGTCAGTAGAAAGCGATTCTCCCTAGGGCTGAAAGTTTTACTTTCAATTAGGCCCCTCAGGCAACTTCAGACCTACTTCAGAGTATGAGTAATGAAAAAATAATTATAAATTAATTAATTAATTTTATTTAATTTCTGCGGCACCCATACACAGAGAGTATGGGTGCCGCAGAAATTACTGGCACGTGAGGCTGAATGAACATCAACATGCCTGAATTGATGGACGCAGGGCAGTGCATCGTAGGGACTTTCAACTTCGTTCGAGACCCAATTCGTATACTACTACCTAACTTTTATTATGCATGCTAAAAAGCCCAACGCAAGCAAAAAACTAATGCCCAAATTTTCTGGCCTTATCTTGGTCATATGGAAACTAATAAACGATAACGTAAAATAGACATCAGCGTGCATGGGCGTAAATTGAAGTGGATTGGGCAGGCCATGTCTGCCGTACGTCGATTGCCGTGATTGGACGCCTATGAGCGGAAAATTACCTAGCGTTAGATTGCGGTGACGTTATTAGAAAGACGTAATAGAAGCTGGTCTACAGTGGCCCAAAACAGAAACCAACAAGGAAGAGAGATTTTTTTCCTGGCCTGGTAGAAAATAAAATGTATATACAATTTAAACACCGTGGGTGTTATTAATAATCCTGGCGCAACGCTGGAGTAGTTAAATCTTGTTTTGACACATTTGTTCGAGTTGACAATTGCATGTCAATGCAAGAGACAAAACACGGATTAACTAGTCCAACGCTACGCCAGGATTATTAATAACACCCCGTGAGCGTCACAGTAACAATAACACATCAACAACATGTACGAAGAGGTCAAGAGCAAGCCATTAAAAGTCGTTAGCTCGTTAGTGATAATAGACATGTATGAATTGAGTACCCTTTTACCGGGATTGGGTACACATGATGGTGCAGGTATACAATTCTTCAAGTTGTAATAGTGATGCAAACATTAATGACAGCTTGATGCAGACCAGAAACCCAATTTCTTAAAAACAGTAATATTATGTCCCGTACAATTTTTTTTATACAACTAGCTGATGGATCAAACATAATATCCCATCTAATGTTAAGTGGTAACCATCACCTGCATTGATTCGTAGGTCACGCACGTCAGAAACGTGATCTACAATGCACTGCCTTGCGCCCATCAACTTGAGGCATACAGATGTTTCACCTCACGTGCACTCAGAAAAAAATATTGTTGGTTCCAACAATAAAACTTTAACAGGGGAGAGCCCACCATGGTGTATAGTCTGTGCGTCAATGTTTTTATTGTCATGGATCAAGTTGTCAGTATAACAATATTTCTATTGTCAAGAAGTAAATTGTCATTGCAACAATGTTTTATTTTATCAATAAGGCGTGTTTTGATACTACAACAATGTGTCTTTTGTCAGCGGAACTAATTTCAAAAACGAAGGACTAAAATTGTACAACTAGTAGGTACGAAAGACCCCAAGTGTGAGGGTAAAAAAATAAGATTTGATAAGACCGCAGTTGATCCGATGCATTCATCGGATCAACTCCAGTCATATCAAATCTTCAACGGATTCATCAATCCGTTGAATACAATTTCATAAAACAACTTCTACAATATAAGGAAACGCCGTGCGTTTTCGTCAGCGCGTTCTAGGATCGTTACAATTTTAGTCACGCCATCTAGTTCTAAATTTAGTAAGCAGCTTTTTGTTAGTTTACTTTACTAACAATGTTCACATTGACACACTTGCAACGTTCCATTGTCACTTCAGCGACATATTTATTGTATGGCAAAAGGTAGTTGAATACTACGACTATAGCTATTTTGCTAGGTTGTTTTACAATGTTCACATGGATACACTAGCAACGTTCTATTGTCACCACAACGACTTACTTATTGCATGACAAAACGTAGTTGAACTTTACGCTTTAGTTATTTTGCTAAATTGATTTACAATGTTTACATTTTCACATTTGCAACGATCCATTGTCATCACAGTAATATATTTGTTGTATAACACTGGCCCACTTCTACTCCAAATATTGCTATGCTCTAAACTTAAGGGCTTATTATGTTTTCATCATTTTTAACTTTAAAACTTCACCATGTAACATAATAATTGCAATAAAGAATATAAGTATGAGTTTGAGTAGTCACATGCTCCGACTATAGGTCTTTTGTTAGATTTATTAAAAATGTTCGCATTGACACACATGCCACTTCCATTTTCACCTCAGCAACATACTTATTGTATGACAAAAAGTACTCAAATGCCACAACTATAGTTACTTTGCTACGTTTTTTAACAATGTTCACATTGACACGCTAGCAACGTTCCATTTTCACTACAGCAACGTATCTATTGCATGTCAAATGGTAGTTAAATGCTACGACTATAGTTACTTTGTTAGATTTATTAACAATGTTCACATTGACACACCTAAAACGTTTTAATGTTATATAATGTTTTTTTTTATTAACTTTGATGTAAGGACAAAGCTAAATTGTTCCATGCACATTAAACGAAGGAAAATCAGCGGACAATAAAAAAGTTGCTAAACTCAACAAAGCTCTTGCTGCTAAAGTAACAGAGTATTTAGTTGCTCCGACAGGAATTTTCTGACAATGCATTTATTGTGACTTTGTTGACCCATTTTTTTCTGTGTGTGCCTGTAATTACACCGGCACCCACACCCTTCAAACCGAAACACAGCAATGCTGCTTCACGGCCGAATTAGGCATGGTGGTAGTACTTCCCCGGACGAGCCCTTCACAAGGAGCTCTACTACTACTAAAGTTATAGTTGACATCAGTTGCACAAATGCTCACCATGCTGACAGCCTCCGGATAGATAGCTTCGGTGATGACGCCGCGCTGTGACGTGACGTATTCCACCATCTCCAGAAGTGCTGCCCTCTTGACTTCCTTCCATTTGAGGTCTGAAAGCGGCTCGTCGGCGAAGTCGAACAGTAAGCAGCACTGACGGAGTTTCTGGACGAATAGCTGCTCCCGTTCCGTGGCTGGTGCATCTGTGAAACAAGAAACATAAGCACTGAAAAACTAAGAAAGGATTACTAGGGAACTAAGTGTTTTTTTTTGCGTGATGCCGCGATGGAGCACATATTTTGTTTTCATAATGTTTGGCCAACTCCATTGAAAAGTATGCTTTCATCTTTGAAGATGTTAGCATACTTTTCAAGATCAGTGTCAGTGGAGTCAAAATATTTGGAACAAAAACATTAACGAGTTTTCGAAGAAATTGGCTAATTTAAGCAGACAGAACGATGCGTTTAAAAATATCACTGACAGTATCATTATAAACTTAAAATCAGAAGTTTTGCATGCAAAAAACACAGGATGCTTATAATGCATCTGGCCCCAGGCCAAACCAATAAAATGGTACATGTATATCTACAGATCTGCAAAGATATACCAGCTAGACTCTAGCTGTTATCACTTGATGTCGATTGCAGACCAAGCAAACGAAGACTGGTTAAACCGAACTGGACAGAAGCCTTTGCGGGACAAGTGCGAAAGAGAAAGAAATAGAACCATCGTACGCCTTTGCTTGTATTCATTCGTTTGGTAATTCCGAAGCGAGTATGTCTAGCGAATTTCGTGCTAATGTAATGCCAACAAACTAGTCTCATTTCAACTACGTGCCTTGAAAGTTAGATCGACGAGCATAAGCTCAAAGATACAGAAAAAGTAATCCTAGAAACAGAAAACATCTGCATCACAAACGAAATAGAAGTTGCCCTTCTATTCCTTCTACACTGCTCGTTTAGATAATTTCTGAATCCGCGTTCTGTTTTCAAAAATTTTAAACTTACCAGCGGATTCAGCGATCTCCCTGAATGAATTGTGTTGCAGAAAAAGACCCGTATATTAAATTTAAAATGTTTTTATAGTCATCCGTCATACATCCGTCTTCCAGCGTGTCAATGCCACCTACCTACACTGCGAAAGCCGTCACTTTCAGAGATTTTTACTGTGAGCACCTGTCAAGCTAATGTAATTTTCATACAATTTATCTTTCTCAGGCGTATTTCGCAAACAAAAAGTAGATCTTTTCTAAGCCCCTCTGGTTGAGGTTAGCTTGTATGTCTTCGTTGAAAGGCTTTTCAAATTCGCGCTTATGGTATTTTCGTACCTAGTTTTAGGCTTTGTGAGTTGTTGTACACATTGTACAACGAATTCCAGAGAGGGTTGCGAACTAAGGAACTCAGCTAGAACTATTTTATCACGGAATGGGCCTTACAGCGCCAGACGTAATTACAAAAGCGGACGGATGTCAAGATACTGCCATTTCAAGTCGCGCTTTTATCTTTTGGGTTATATTCTCATGCTGCTGGCTGTATTCAGAATGTCAGTTCTATTAAATCCAGTCTTGGTTCTTGTTTAATCGTAACCTTCCTAGCTTTTTAATAATTTTGTAAGAAAATAAATTTAGTCAAATAATCTCCCAAAGAAAATAATCCATCATAATCATTTTCAACAATTAGTGCACTGGTGTACCATTACAATGTATTACACGCCCCTTCTATAAATTCCAGAAATAATGATTTTGAGTCTTTTCCATCTGCCTACTTCTCGAATCATCACACTTACGTCCATCAGGTAGGGAGGGGCAGTCCTATGCTTCTTTTTTCATTTACTATTCTATTCAATAAGCTTTATTCCCCAACGGTAAAAGATTCTTACGAAGCAATATTTTTCAATTTTGTAAAAAGCTATGTGTAAAAACCATTTTCTAGTCGAAGCTCGTTAAATATGAATACAGAGCTCTGGCGTCAACGAATATCGATTGGATATTTATCGATTTACAATGTATTTATAGAGGCATGGTAACGACTGGTGTAACACAGGTGGTATCATAAGCCGTGGGGTTCACGTAGTAGCCAATAGCCAATCAGATATAAATACCATTTATTTATATCTGATTGACCATTACATGAAAGCTACAGTTATAATAGTAAGTAAAGAGTCACTATCACTACTGGTCAGCCCTCTGACTGAGCTAAATTGAGAATTCAGAAATAACTAGTTTGGTAAACTTTTCAATGGCGTTGGACCAAAAGAACCTGCCAGTATAAATCAAAGTGGAAATGAAAATGGAAAGTTGACCGAGCAAAGCATTGATCCATTTCAGCTACTGTCTAACATTGATGTCATACGAGAAACGGTCTAACGATGACGTCAGAGATTTAACCTCGTGCACATCGCATGTAGATTTATGGTTACGACCACAGGCATGCTTCTACTGAATCGTAGATCTTGTATCTGAGTATACTCTAGTAAAGTCATTGGCAGTAGTAAATAAACCCGCAAAGTTAAACCATAACACCGCAATGAAATTTCGTCCTCAATCTCCGAAGTGAGAGCTTAATATAAAGAAACCATAAAATGCAGAATGGGGCTGGCAGTTTCCACCCATTTACGGGACGAGTAAATGCTCTAGCCGAACTCCGTTCGCGATAAATCAGGGACCAGGGAGAACCCCCCTATGAAGCGATGAGTTGCTCCAAATACGTGCTTTGGAAAACAAAGCCGTTTCCATAAAACCGAAAAGGATTTGAAAGTTTCGATTTTACGCTTTAGTAGTCTATCTTAGCTGTCTTCGCACGAATAGGCTAGGCAAGTCTTTCATAGCATTTAATTTAATTTATTTGATTGCTGATAGCTTTAAATGGTTTGACTGCCATCACACCTGATGGAAAGTGAAATGCTGCCTAAGTTAGAGCACGCTTAGCTATAACCACTTGTTCACTCTTGATTTAAAAATTCCTAGGTTAGAATGCTGACAAATAATACTATTATTTATCCTGTGCTAGGTATAGGTTAATATGAAACTAATAAAACCCTTTCAGCTAGAAGGTAGGAGGGAAGATACTCATCAAAGAGAAAGCGAAAACTTGGAAAAAACGACGGCTTGTGCTGGATCTATCTTCTCTGCAGATGACGATGATGATGGTGAAAAGTTACCACTCCCTTGCACATGTCATCTTTGACACACTCCTTCCATCTTTTCTTTGGTCTACCTCTTGTTCTATAACCACCATCCACCCACATCCATATTTGACACTTTTCTCGTAATATATGATTAGAATTACGACAAAGCTAATTATTTTACGTTCTTTGTTATTGGCAATGGCAACTAGCAATCAATGGACCTTTAAAGTGGTATTTAATTCTTCCGATGATTGTCTATAATTACCAGTTGAGCTTCAAACACGTTTAAAATTATAGCACTTTGTGGCTCTTGTGTTGTTGTTTCGTGTCAGTTTACATTACCTAGATATAGATACGTCACAACTTTATTATCATCATTTTTATCAGTTTTATAGAGTTGTGACGTAATGTATACGAATTGATACAAATTGATTGCTTCATGAAGATAAGGGGAGTTTTGATAGTGATTGATATCAACAACATCATCTTATTTGGTAGATTGCGTTACGGTACCCAACCCACACAGGGAATTTGTTCCACTTTTTCGATTATTTATAGAATTTATTGTAAATGAGAACGCCTCCCGACAGTAATCCTCCAACACGGTAAAAACATATGCGAATATTTTACAGAATATAACATAAATCTTACAGATTTTTTAAAATATTATAGATGATTTTAGATTGAACTTACTAGTGTTAGTGTTCACGCCTGATAAACTGTGGTCAGAATAAGAAACCAACAAAACCACAACTCGACAGTGTAAATAAACAGCAGTCAGTAGTCTCGTCGTGTAAAAGAGATGGCTACTGTACCGACAACATCCAAAATCCGTCTAGTGATTATCAACATAAGGTAGCCTAAGCAACATTAACATAAAAAGGCAAACAACCTCGATACGGAATCTCCACATACATTGTAGGCAGGTAATTAACCTTCGAAAAAATATCGAATCAGAAATAATCCAGATTCCTGAAAGCGTTGCATGAATAATGTCAATGGAAAATGTACTGCAGGACAAGGACGTCGCATTCTACTTCATAAAGCACGTTGAGCGACCAGCGGCCGATGGGTCGATACTATTTCTGCGGCGTTTTCAACCGGAGCCGGCAACGAGGTTTAGGTCGTACTTGTTTGTTTTATGGTCATTAGCTTCATCGTTGCAGTATTGTAACGCGTATGTGTACATACAGCCGTGCCTCTTCAAGGTTGCTAGACTAGTCGTGTGGGCGACAAAGGCTCCTTCGTGCGGCTATAGTCTACATCACTCTAAAACATTTTCTTCGGCCGATCAGCGAACTCGCCCAATAACTCAACAGCTTCGATAGGCCGAAAATAGATGCGGCTATTTTGCATGCGGATATCGAAAGTTAGATAAACATACAGCGTGTATAAACATTGCTGTTACAGCTCTAGTGAAATAGTTGTTCCACGGCGATACCGCGGCGTCACATCGGGCGGTTCACGCTTTGGAGTGATGATTTCCAGTTGACCGACGCACCTTTGAGTTGGGGGAGCTGTACCATCAAGCTCTCCCTATCATTATTGTGTATCGGCTGTTGCCGGTCGGGCTCTGTGGCAGTGGCGGCGGGGAGCGGCGGCGGCGGGCTGCGCGCGTCCGGCGGCGGAGGCGGGCCCTCCATGCCGGCGTCGTCCCCGGCGAACAGCGCGAAGCGGAACGCGCGCGCGACGTCGGACACGCTCTCGGAGCGCTTGGTGGCGGCCTGGGACGCGACGAGGTCGAGGCCCGAGTGGAACGACGGAGACTTGGGGATGCCCAGCGGCGAGACGACGCGGCGCGGCTTCGTCTCAGCGGCGGTGAACATAGCGCGTGAGGGCGCGCGCGCGGCCGGCCCGGCGTGGACCATCGCAGGCGGCGACCGGCAGCGGCATCCGAGCTGAGCCCGGCGGCGGCTCCGGGACCGGTGCGAGCTGCGGGGGCGGCCTCACTGCCACGCGCCCGGTGACGGACTTGCGCCAATACACGTGCGCGCGCACTCACAGACGCACCCCGCGCCGCCCCGACCCTGCCCCGCTATACAACCTTCGCTAGGGTTACCACGTCGTTAACAAATACGAGATTTACATTATAATGCTTCTACTATCAGCTTCTACGCGAGAGCAGTTGCGATTCCAAATTTGTAAGCTTCGTATCGTAAACATCTTCCGCGCTCCGGTTTTATGAGTCATAATGTATCCCTCGTGCTTGTAGATAATACGCCACTGTTTCGCAATTCAGCAGGGTCAGGGGTCGGCAACGCGCCGCTGCATAATGAACGGTAAACAACTACAGTACTGCGAGATAAGCAAATACCGACGTAACGTTTCATAATACATGCTAGTAAACAAAACGCTGATCTGCTGATAATAGTGATGATTTTATCTTTATTGTTTTAGTTTGAGCCGTACATGTTTCACCAGCGAGTATGAATCGCGGCCAAATTGGCAAATTTTTCGATGATAAAACGAATCTGCGTGGCCATGTGTTAGCCCAATTGAGGAGAAAGCGAGCCAGACACATAAAATCGTAAATCGTTCGCATGCGGTAGCGGGGGTGGTTCTCAGAAAACGTAAGAAAACAAGGTAGGACGCCGTCACGCCAAGGGTAGTTTGTTTGGGTGCTAGCATGGGGGACCAGCCCTTGCCACTGGAATGGGGCGCGCTGTGCCAGACGCATTCCACAATCTCCCTGCACAATCGATCGTATAATTGACACCGAATTATCCGTTTCACTTTCTGTGATTGACGGCCGTTGATGCCTAATGGAAGGTGACATCGAGGAAGATCGGGGGACTTTATTTTATCCTTTATTTAAAGTTATTGAATAAAGATGATACGTAACATAACGTACACACGTCACTACAAATAAGTGTACTTATTCTTGAAGTCACATATGAGTAATTAAGACTACGAAATAGTATACTTAATTCACATAGGTAAATTACCGCAAGTGAACTCAGTCTACGGCGCCTTCTTTATTACTTACTATAATTTGAAAGCCAACTAGGATTAGCACCAACTGCTTAACGTGCTCTCCGAAGCACTTGCTAAGACAGGAATAATCAAGCAAGCTTATTAGCTAAACTTTTTTTTTCAGAAAAATCTAGGTGTAGACCTTTTTGTCGTGGCACTAGTTCTTTCGAACCAGTGTGGTGAAAGGATGTTAAATGCGCCTCAAAGAGGACCCTGTGGCTATAGACCTAGGTTAGGTAGTAGGCACTTTAGGTTGCCGTGCCATGCAATACGATATGTTTGTCATAATTTTAATTCCTTTGTAAGAACCACTAATGCGATCACAGAGGCCACACGCTTCAGTGTAGGCAGAGTTGTAACTAATCCGGTAGATAACGATGAAAAATATCACATTTCCCAGAGATAAAACGAGGGGCTTACTACGCTTTTGTGTGTACCAATTTAAGGTGAGCAAGTATATTTATCTACGTTACTGAAGGATGGTGGCGAGATGGCGAAAACGAGGTGGCAAAATGTTCCGTGTATTTATTTGGATGATTTCACGACTTTCCCTTTTCCACAGTACCCTTGGCGTTCAGATTTTTAAGGTCGGTAATCGAAGGCAGTTTCAAATTGAAGAAAGTCTTATTTTTTCTGTGTTATTTAGTTATAGGGAAGCATTATATCCAGTCCAGTAGTCGACTTCTGCAGGCTGATGACTTTTACACGCTTCTTATATCAAATTAAACATGCATAATCCAGATATTTTCAGAACTGTGTGGCTTCCGAAAGCGAAGGTTGCTTCCAAAGGAATATATAAACCAACAGGTGTCCAGCCCACATTAATTAAAACCAAGCATCTAATTCCATTACTGGGTTAAATGTCAAGAACGTCTAAGAGCGGTTTCAGACTAGCGTTTTATAGGCGCGTATAGGCGCGCCTTTTGTCACACACTCGACTCGTACGAGCGTTGACGCACTTTTAAGCTCGTTTAAGTGCGAGCTGTCTTCGTCAGAATCCATGTTGATACTGACACGACACCACCGGTTCGAGCGAACACGCCGAAATATGCCCGTTTGCGCGAGTATGGTTTTTAGAAGCGCGTAATGTAGCGCGCGTATAAGCGCGTATGCTGAAACGACCCTATACGCGCAAAAAAATACGCTAGTCTGAAATCGCTCTATAAGCTCCTGTTATACTAATGCCAGAGTACACCAACTCCAAAATTGCGGTTATAGGACGGTAAGTGTAAATACATGGCCTAAACATGCGGTTAGATTGGGGGAATGAGCGACCGATTAATTTGTTGATTAACTTTAACCTCATCAAGATTGAGACAGATAATATTATGCGCAATATCGATTAAATTCATTGGTCAGGTTTGGAAAGGAATGTTGTAAATCTGGTGATTAGCCTAGTCTCCTCTTCATCAGCTACAATCAAAACAAAATTCAAAGGAGATAAAAATGGTGTCGTGATAGACCCAGATACGATTAGGATACCTTTATTTTTCATGTCGTGTGACGTGTCACTAGTTCGTTCGAACAGAGCGTGGCGAAAGGATTCTAAGTCGCCTCAAATAGGCTCCTTCCGTGCACTTGACACATGCTTCCAAACTCTATGACATGCCAGTTTCCTCACGATATTTTCCTTCACCGTTTGAGAGTACTGGCATAGTGCACATGGATATGTTATGTATATTATGGCAATCGTAACTCAGTAAGTCAGTTGGACTCACCCACCAGATGGACCGATGTCATTGTTAAAATCGCGGGAGGTCAATAGATGGAAAGGGTCCAAAATCGTTCTTCCTGGAAATGTGTAGGGGAGGCCTATGTCCAGCAGTGGACTTAAGTCAGGCTGATAATGATGATGAAGTCAGTAAATTAGATGGCAGTTTCAACTTGAAACAGGTTGAGCAGAAACAACGCTAAACAGAATTCAATTTAGTGTAACTAGGGCTGCAGTTGGCTCACGGACAAAGTTCAATGAAAGTTAGTGTTTTGGAACACAATCAGCTTCAGTTATGCACACCAGACCAGCTTTGTAGTCACTACATTAACCCTATAAATGTTACTTTAGCTTGGAGTTCCTAGCTTGGCTGATGGCCAGAGTTGGAAATTAACATGAACAGCTTTTACAGGATATAGATAGACCATTCCTTGGCTACAATCTCACCTGATGGTAAGCCACGATGTAGTCGACGATGGAGCAGGATGGTCTAGATAACACCTATTCACTCTTCAGATTGTAGTGGTCAGCAAAAATAGCCGACGGCAATGAGTTCCATTCCCTTCAAGGTTGGTATAATAAAGGTGGAGCCAAATAAGATATCATTCCTGTTGGACTAAGCTACGATACGTATTTTAACAGTTTTTCAAATGTTTGTTTAGTTGTTCACCGTTTATTCCTGAATGGCTGGTCTGATTTCAGTATGGGTTTTATAGAGAACTGGTAGATTCACCCCGACTGAGATGCACAAAATCACCAGGGTTTTTTTCAAAATGTTTAAAGATGACTACTCAAGTTTATAGAAAATAAATTGACATCAACATTCCGCTACCTTTCCAAGGCTCGAACCGGATCTAGGAGAATGACGTCACGCTGTGAATTCTCAATTGACACGAGACAAAAAGCGGCAATTCCGACTCAATAGAATAGAACAAGCACACTCCCGTGTAAACAGTGTTTTTGATGCGGTTTGATTGCATTCATGGAAGAGGTTTTAGGTCAGGTGACGTACGAGTACGACGTTTATACGTCACATCGACCCAAATCTATCTGACGAATATTGAAGCTGTTTTTGTTTCGCTATAAAGATAGCATGTTGTAATATTATAATGGCTAATACCCACTTTGTGGCACTCCATACGTGTCAAGTAACTTTAATCGTAGAACGGTATACACTGCTTAATGTGATTTTAATAAGAGACGATAGAGTTATTTCCATAAAGACAAGAACTTAAGTATACCGCCATCAAAAACTACCGTATTTCAGTGTATTAAATCAAAAAGATTAAACGAGGAAATCAATTGAATAAAAAGGCTGAAAAGTGAAGGCTTCCAGTCGTAATTTTGTGAGTTCCCGTCATTCATAACGCATTCCCCCGGTGTACATGTGCGGGTAAGTCTGTGCCACTCATAATCAGCTTATGTCAGTCCAAGACACGCCACTGAGCCCGGTCTTCAGCTCTTATCCAGTGCTTGCCAGCTACATTGGTACATCGTTGCCCCATCTTGCCGGAGGGCGTCCTACACTACGCTTATCTAAAGGCGGTCTCCACTCTAGTATTCATCTGCTCCAACGATTGTCTGTTCTACGAAATACAACTGTTCACTCCACTTCACATTTTCCACTGTTAATACTCTTGATTCATAATAGTTTACTAATATATTCGCTCGCACGTTTTAACATTTTTAAAAGGCCATTAAATATTTTTTTTTACATTTTGTGACGCAACTTTTCAGGACCTATAGCTTTCTTAAATCTTTCATACAAGTTGCAAACGCGAACGAGACAGCGGTTGTGTTGTCAGCATCTAAATCTTTCTTAAATTTTAAACCTTTTAACAAGTTGCAAACGCGAAAAGAGAGAGAGGCCGCATTGTGGTTTCATAGCCTCTCAAGTAAACTGAATAGTAAAAGTGAAACTTCTAATCGGCAAATGTATTATTTATTCTGTGTTGTGGGTGCTTTGTGGCAGCCCAACAGTTAACCCTCCTTACGAGCGTCATTTTTATAACGTAAACCTATTTATTTCCATTCCATACAGCAGTGAACTGCAGATTATTACTAAATTTAACTGAATTAGGTACGGTTCGGCCATTTGCTATAGATTTTCTGCGATTTTATAAATTCAAAAATAAAAAATACTTGTGAGTGCTTTATAAAGTTTCAATGCGATGATTGGCAAATCTATCAGACGTTTTAGAATACAAAAATTATACCATCTTCATACAGGCACATAATCATAATAGCAAAGGTGACGTATGCCTTTTAAAACGACTCAAACTGAGTTAATTGGTACGAATAATAATTTAGTAGAACGACCATTTGGTTAACTAGGTAGGCATTACATTGCCCACACATTAATTATTCCCTCGCGAACTAACGTAACAAACAACTATCTTCCAGCAAAAACAAACAATTAATCTTCTATTTCATTTTCAGAAACGTACGATATACCAAAACATGTATTTTTATAATGTCCCAAAAGTTAAGAGCCGAACGGGATTCGAACCCGCGACCTTCCCCTTGGTACGGGGCTGCGCTGACCACTGCGCCATCGGATCCTAATCACACTCGACTTGTATAGTAAACACTATAAAATCAATAAAAGGTTACAAAACGTGTACTTATAACAAATCTTCTAATAAAATAAATCGTATTATTCTACATAAAAAGTATCCATATTTTTGCTCCCTTATTCTTAAGTCTTCAACAGCTACAAAAAATCATACTAGAACTAAAACCCAAAGCACAGATAAAGTAATATTATATCGCCTGAGGTAAGGGTGTAGTAAATGGGGCAACTACGACACCTATGAATATTATACAAGTTCCGAGCCGAGAATTAGAACGGTACAGTAGAGTGGATACCTGGGTACTGTGACGTCACAGCAGATTTATGTAGTAGGAATGCTTCAGGTCGTCAAAGTTTCTCGTATTTGAGGTAGTAAACATATTTAATAAGCAGTGGTTATTCAAAACATGTGCTCGCCAAATGTTACGATAAAACACTTTACCGTGAATAAATTTATACATGGGCGTTAAGAGAATCTATAAATAAAAACCGGCCAATTGCTAGACGGACTCGCGCACTAAGGATTCCGTACCATTATCTATACAAATGGCAAAAAAATCACGTACGTTGTATGGGAGCCCGCCCCCCCTAAATTGCTTTATTCTGTTTTTAAGTAGGTATTTGTTGTTATAGCGGCAACAGAAATAGATAATCTGTGAAAATTTCAACTGTCTTACTATAACGGCTCATGTCATCAGATTACACCCTGGTGATATACAGATAAACAGACGGACGTACAGCAGAGTCTTAGTAATAGGGTCCCGTTTAACCTTTGTGTACGGAACCCTAAAAACTTGAAGACTACGATACAAAATTGAAGATCAGAACTTTACATAGCCTTGCATGCGTTTAAGAGGGAGAAAAGTTTTGTAATACCAACCTCAGCGATTTGAAAACTTCGTCAAGAACTAGAACTTACAAGTGCTCTCAATACTTTGTGTTCTGCGAAGACTTCTATTATAGCCCATGTGTCAGTACACATGGCAGAGCTGAAAGGAGACGGAAATGGCAGCCACACAAAGGGGAGGCGGACAAGCCACTTTATACGGCGTTTAGCAGCCATGCCTTCAGGGCTCTTTAGCCGGCTCAAACTTAGCTTCCACGTGAGAATGTTGAAGCTAAGGGGGATTAGGCGGATTATTGATTGGCCTATGAGAGATGTCACGAATCTGACTAGCCTCTCAGCTCTGTTGGTAGTAGTTCTGCCTTCTGCTTCTGCGTCGTAGGTCGTTAGTTTGATCCCTACCGAGAACAAATATTTATGTTGTGAACGTAGATGTTTGCTCTCTGACTGGATGTTATATTGTATTCTTGGTATGTATAAAAAAAAATATAAGTATAATGCACAAGCTATCTGGTTCCAATAGGCTGGTTCCCTATGGCATATAGCACAAGTGCTGCTCAATTTGGGGCTACATAGTGTTGTGTGGATTGTCCACAATATTTATCACTTATTTACATATTTATAAGTAAGCAAGTCACGACCAAGTAAACTCAACAGTCCTAATAGATGGCAGCACTAACATAATAAAAGACATAAAATACACTTGAATGTATTTGAATAATAATATAGAACTTCGCAACGAGAGTTGTTTTAGTACCATCTCACTTCTAAAAGGATCCTATCGAAGGTCACTTTCTACTCAAAAGGTCAAGTTCAAATCCGTTTCAATTTCAAGTATCATTTTACATCGGTGTAATATAATCTTATGACATGTTAGATTTGCTAATCGATTGAAACAGCCCTTAGATACTTTCTAAAAATACCAATGCGTAAAAGTTTGAACATTGTTTTTGACTAAAAGGAGCCATTGATGGAAGACAACAAATCTTTTTTTAGTCTTTATTTTTTTAACGGACATTAATAATTCCATTAGTGAATATAATATAGCACCCAGTCAGAGAGCAAACATCTGTGTTCACCACATAAATATGTATGGGTGTTAAATTAAACCCACGAACTACAGCGCAGAAGACAGAGCTACTACTACCCTCCTCTGTAATGAGTTCCATTCCTTGGAGTTTGCATAATGAAGGTGGAGCCAAAACGCTTAGTGCGAATGGGTGGTATACTAACCACTAACCAGGTATGGACGGTACTGAGCCGTGCGTCTGCTAGTCCTATAGTGGAAGGGAGATGGTGATATGAGATCATGCAGTTCCTGACTACATTATTCTGATCTTTCTTTCTTTCTTCTTTTAATGGCCGTGTTTTCATTTCCACTGTCTATTACGGGTGTGCGTTCCTTCACGCACTATTTATTTTGACACGGGCTATACTAGCAACTGACTAGACTGATTAGCACCATAGCATAAATAGTGTTCTCTGAGAATCAGTTCACTTTGTGGCAATTGACGTTGTTGGTTAGATTGCATGTGCTAATAAGAAATTCCCATTTATCTGGTGTTATATGTTACGCTAAAAATATACACAATGTCGCGAACATTTGAAGCAAATGGGCACTGAATTGTTCAAGGAGATTACTTGCGCTCTGCCTTCTGCACCGTAGGTCGTGGGTTCGATCCGCACCGCGGTCAATTATTTGTGTGGTGAACGCAGATGCTTGTTCTTTGTAAATGTTTGTAAATATGGACTAGCATAAAACGCAATGCAAGTAATATTTCCCCATTCATGTTTTTTACCGGAAGATATAACTCCAGTCAATTTTTTTCCAAGGTTGTCGTCATGTCTCACGTGCAGAGTTATCTTGCGCTGGGTTTACAATTACTGTTCAACCTTCATTAGCGGCTCGTGTCAGTGTGGAGAACGCATTAGTTTAATTAGCAAGATCTCATTTAACAGATTTCGTCAGATGGCGCTGTTGCCACAGTAAACATTGGTCCCGTGAAATAAAATATTTTAAAATAGTAAATATGGTTATCAGAATCTTTGAACGTGTTTAATGTGATAAGTGCTGTATAACTCGTGCCAGAAAATGTTTTTGTAACTAAACTGTGAATATATCGAATATAAATAAACAAAAACTGTATGGTGATTGAAAGTGTAAAATCGGTGACTTTTTGAATAGCAAATTTTATCAAGGATTCCCAATATCGTGCTTAAAAATATTTGATGCAGGATAAATGGTAAATGAAAGAAACAAGGCAAGTGAGTGTTATTATATAAACTGCGAATCATCAAACCGTTAACCTACAGCAACAAACAAATGCTAAACATTGTTCCTAATCTACCGCCTTTATTTTGAACTGACCGTGAAAGGTGATTGACTAAGTTGTTTCATGTATTAAACCACAGAGGGCATTACTTGTAGTAAAAATGGAAGAAATAAATAATGTTACTACGAGGAGGAAACCACGATTGTCTAGGGCAAAATCACTTGAAGGAATAAGTGAGAGTGATTCACCAAATACAACACTTTCTGAAGATCTGATGGTAAAAAGTCTAGACCTATCCACACACATCCTATCGAGTAATATGGAAGAAATGAAAGCGGAAATTGTCAGTTTGAGATCCAATCTTCAGTCTACGCAAAATGAATTAGAAAATGTAATCCTTGAAAATATGGACTTAAAAAAACACATTTCACTCTTAGCTCAAGAAGTGGATGTTTTAAAGCAGATCTGCAGGAGTCCTCAGTCATTTCGTAGAGGGATATCTTCGACCTGCAAGAAGAGTGTCAAACGTCAACTAAATGATAGTTTCAGAAACAGTCCACTTTTTCTACGTAATACAACTAGCACGAGCAACGAAAATGTAATGCTATCGCCGGAATCTAATCAGTGCTTGGAACCTGAGACAAAGGCCAATCAGATGAGTTATGAGAACTTACAACTAGACTCAAAGCCCGCCACACCAAAGGCCCTGCAGAGTGTAGAACTAGCCTCGAATGTAGAGCCAGCACGGGCGGTAGAGTCGGTAAGGAATGTAGAGCCAATCCAAAATGTAAGGCGAGTCTTGGATATAGAGCAAAAACAAAGAAATCATACCATAAAGCCTAAAAATAAACTCTTTATTTTTGGAGGATCACAGTGCTTAGGCCTTTCATCTTGTCTTAGAAAATCAAGGGCGCAAAGCATATACGACCACTATGAAGTAATCTCCTTTATCAAGTCTAATGCGTCATCAGAGGAGATACTCAACTGTGCAAAGATGTTTGACATTTCTTCAGCAGATCGAGTGTTGATTTGTGCGGGTCAACATGACACGAGCCCACTAAAGGTGATGGCTGAACTATGTGTTTTTCTTAAATGTATAAAATGTCCTGTATTTATCTTAAAAGTTTTAGAAAATGTAAATCTTAACGAAAATAAATTAAACGAAATGCTGATTATGTTAAGTGGACAATATAAAAAATGTACTTTTATCAACTTAGACTACACTAATGGTTATTCTATTTTTGACGTGTGTTATAAAGTAAATTCAATGATTGACCAATTCGATTATAATGAAAAGTTCTTAACTTTTCGCAAAACTAATGGCCGAAAAATACAGGAAGGTTTCATACAATACAAAAAAGGTACCATGTCTCACAAATGTACACAAACAAGCGGCGGGGTACCGCAATCCATAAGTACTCAAACGGTGGACCCCGCGCTTGTTCCACAGGATAGTGAAACATTTTTTCGTGACCAATAGTGTGAAAGATAGTAACTCCCGAAAGTCTTGTTTTAAGTCACTTAACTTTTTTTGCCAAAATATGTGTGGAATATCAAACAAAAAAGATGATGTTATTGTTTACTTAAGTGAGCGCGCGGCGAATCCTCATTTCATTTGCATCACTGAGCATTTTCTAAATGAGCAAAGCATGTCTGCTTTTAACTTCGATAATTATAAATTAGGTTCATACAACTGCAGAGTTAATAAAACAAGGGGTGGTTCCTTAATATTAGTTGATAATTTTAACACCACAAAAGAATTAAAGATATGTAAACAGCTTTATAAAATGAACAGTTTTGAAATATGTGGAGTCAGTGACTTAAATTATAACTTGAATATTTGCTGCCTGTATAGAATTCCAGATCATAAAACTTTCAATGAGTTTATTGTTCGACTGGAAAAACTTTTGGAACACTTTTTCAATAAAAAATGTATAATTTTAGGAGACTTTAACGTTGATTTTCTGGTTGAAAGTAAGCATCAAAGCGAGTTAGTTACTCTTCTCAAGTGCTATAATTTTAGACATCTTATCAAACCCAGCACATTCTCTAGAAATAGTTCCGAGTCATGCATTGACAACATCTTGACCAATCTTCCTGAGGTAAATGTATTAGCTTGTGAAGTCGATCATAACGGACTTGCGGATGGACATGCAGGTTTGTTCTGCAGTCTAGCTCTTGAAAACAAATGCACAGAAACCGAACAATTTTATACAGCTAAACACAGATTATTTTCAGTTAGAAATAAGCTTTGTTTTAGACATAACCTAATGAACTACGATCTGGTGAATTGTGGGGTCAATGATTTCTTGAAGACTTTTAGACAACTTTTTCATAAATGTTTTGCATTAAGGTCTGTTAAAATTAATGCTATAAAGAAAAATAAAATAAAATGGGTAACTAAAGGCATTAAAACATCAAGTAAAATGAAGAGATTTCTAAATTCAATGAGATCGGTTAATTGCCATGACTCTATAAAAGAATATAAAAACAAATACATAAAACTATATAAAAAGGTATTGAAGGCATCAAAACGTATCGCAGTTACAGATGAAGTAGAAAAGGCCCAAAACAGATCGAAACAGATATGGAACGTCGTTAATAGACATAGGAATAAATGTAATTTAGGAACTAATAATAACTTGAAGCTTAAAATAAATAATCATATTATTGACAA
This sequence comes from Thera obeliscata, assembly GCA_947578465.1. Lineage (NCBI taxonomy): Eukaryota > Metazoa > Arthropoda > Insecta > Lepidoptera > Geometridae > Thera > Thera obeliscata. Next base: position 16,806,605 of record OX387915.1, read on the forward strand.
CGCTCAAGACATAGCTGACATTTTTGCAAAACAATTTGAATTTAGAACTGATGACATTGATAATAACAATAATGGCCAAGCATTGACATTCTTACTGAAAAGCTGTGACAGAGTTGACACTGACACAGAATTTGGACCCACTAATAGAAATGAGATCAGAATTATTGTTAAGAGGATGGCAGTAAAGCGTTCCTTCGGATATGATGGAATACCTATTGCCATCATTAAGGATAATATTGATTTACTTGCCGAACCACTGTCTATCTTTTTTAATAAATGTATTGTCACATGCATTTTTCCAGAACAACTTAAAATTGCCAGAGTTCTACCAATCCATAAAAAAGGAAAAAAAAATGATCCTAAAAACTACAGGCCAATTTCTTTGCTTCCAATTATATCTAAGATCTTTGAAAAGCTAATAAAAGATAGGTTAGTTTCACATCTGCGCGCATATAACATTCTAAACGACCGGCAATTTGGGTATCAACTGCGTGTCGGGACTATTGATGCAATTGATCTTTTGATAAACGATGTCTTATGCAATCTCAACAGTAAAAAAAAGGTAGCTGGTTTGTTTCTGGACCTCTCCTCTGCATTTGATATGGTAGATCATACCATTCTACTTGCTAAACTAGAGCATTATGGTGTAAGAGGCGATGCGTTGTGTCTTATTAGATCATATCTTAGCAATAGGAAACAATTTATAGAAGTTAAACACGTTGAGAATGGACAGGAAGAGGCAGCAAAGTCTAAAGTGATAAATATTCGCCGTGGTGTTCCACAAGGCTCAATTTTAGGGCCAATATTTTTTATTATTTTTCTTAATGACTTAATTAATTATGTAACAAAATCAATTCCTGACATTAAATTGGTGGTGTACGCGGATGATACTAACGCGATCATCCCAGCGTCTTCCATATATGATCTCAAACTTAAAATAGGAAATACACTTGACGTTTTTGATCGATGGTTTAGTATAAATAGTTTAAAGCTTAATATTAAAAAAACACAAGCTATTCTGTTCAAGTCGACTGCACATACGAACGAATCTGTGGAGGTTCTACGTGAGGGAATAGCGTTGGAATTTGCCAAGAGTGTCAAATTCCTTGGAGTACACATTGACCAGTTCTTGAACTGGAAAAAAGAGCTAGAGTCAGTTGAAAACCATATAAGTTCTGCGTGCTATGCAATACGAAGCCTAAGAGATGAGGTAAGTGTTTCTCATCTTAAAATGGTTTACTATGCCCTCGTAGAATCAAAATTTCGCTACAGTGTTAAGTTCTGGGGCAATAGTTATGAGTATAACATGCACAAGGCGTTTGTTATGCAAAAGAGAGCAATTCGGACAATAGTGCGTATTCCACAGTGGGAATCTTGTAAGGATCACTTTAAGAGATTAAATTTATTGACAGTTCCAAGCCTATACATTTTGACACTACTGATGGATATTGTAAAAAACCCACATAAATATGAAAGTGCTGAACAACGGAAGAATAGACTCATTACAAGACGCAAAGATCTCGATGCACCTTTATGCCCTAGATTAAATATAGCAAAGCATGGCTCTCGTTACCAAGCTGTAAAACTTTTTAATTTGCTTCCTACCGACTTGAAGGACAATGTTAGTCTCAACGTTTTTAAATCTAGGCTCACAAGGCTATTGTTGAAAGGGTGTTTCTACACAATTAATGAATTTATTGCTTATGACAAGACATGTTTAATTTAGACTAAGAATTGTATTTTCATTGTTGACATTTTATTGGTTGACATTGTTATTAATTTTATTTTTCGGTTTAACTTTTTTGTGTACCATGTGTTGTGTTGTCTAGTAATTTAAGTGATTTCAAACACGATTTTTGTAAATTGTTTGTGAATAAATGAAATGAAATGAGATAACAGACATACATAAAACCACGCTGGTGTACACTCGAGAGCGATTAATCCGGTACCATGAGTTGCTATTTAAAAAAAAACTACTGACTAGATCTCGTTCAAACCAAATATCGTTGAAGGTTTGCATAGTAATGTACAACATATATTTTTTTAGTTTTATCATTCTCTTATTTTAGAAGTTAGAGGGGGGACCAATTTTTTACCACTTTGGAAGTGTCTCTCGCGCAAACTATTCAGTTTAGAAAAAAACTAAATGAGAAACCTCAACATCATTTTTGAAGACCTATTCATAGATACCCCACACGTATGGGTGCGATGAACAAAAATTTTTTGAGTTTCAGTTTCAAGTATGGGGACCCCCAAAATTAATAGTTTTTTTTTCAATTTTTGTGTAAAAGTCTTAATGCGGTTCACAGAATACATCTACTCGCCAAGTTTCATCAGTCTAGCTCTTACGGTTTCGGAGAAAAATGGCTGTGACATACGGACGGACAGACAGACAAACATGACGAATCTATAAGGGTTCCGTTTTGGCTACGGAACCCTAAAAATGCGCCAGCCAGCAAATCACTTGCACTTATGACAATTTTCCTTCGTTTCTAGGAACAACGGCTGTTTGAGAACCTTGCGGAGAAAATTAGCTATTTAATGAAGATGAAAAGAGCAAATTGATATAAAAACTAAGCTATAGGCAGAGTGCAGAGTCTGAGTTAGGCTCACTGTTTGTTTTGTGCAGTGTGAGCCCGTTTTCTGAGTGGTTTTTGTAAGCGGTATATAGGTTTATTGTGAATATTATTATAATTTTTGTCGTTAGCTTAACGGAAAATGACTTATCGATTATTGGCCGGATTTTTTATGGAGAAACAGCGTTCGTAAGTAAAAACATTATAGTTTTCGCAATCCCGACATACAGGGGCGCTCATCGTTTCTCCATACAAAATCGGGGTCGATAAAACGACTACTCTAACGATAAGTCATTTTGCGATAAGTTAACGACAAATCTTATACCTTTAAACGAGAAAATCTTGTATATATATATATATATATAGGATCTCGGAAACTGCACCAACAATTTTCACGAAATTTAGTATACAGGGGTTTTCGGGGGCGATAAATCGATCTAGCTAGGATTCATTTTTAGAAAATGACGATAAGTTGGTGTTTTGCAATAATCAAACATAAACTCAATATACGACTGTTCCTGCCATCTATTGGCGATTGTGAGCAACTAACTGCAAGCTTGAAGGCGTTGTTAATTAAAAATAAGCCAATAAAGATACGACTCTTCCTGACATTTTTTGGCAAATAATAATACTATTTCTTTTTTAACCCGAGCGAAGCTGGGTCATACCGGCTCGTGATGTGTAAACTCAGAATAAGCCTTCAGGTCAGTAATTGTTTGATATATCATATAAAAAAACCCCTAGGAACAAGCGCGTAGGTTGTTGCCTATTCTTCTAGGCTTGGGCGCGTGGAACTGGCACCTAAAGACTCACCTAACTTTAAGACGTTTCAAAGTGATCCTTGCGATTCTACTGAACAAAATATACACTTTTGATTTTGATTTGATTTTGATATCGATATGTCATTTTGCGTAAAAAATATATGAAGTCGGAATAAGCCTACAGTTAAACTTATTTTGAAGACAACTTTCATAAATGTTGGTGAAATAAACTAATCTACAGTATGCAAAATGTTGTTTAATATCTAACATGCACAATCTTTAAGTTTCAATGCACATATGTAAAGTTAGCAACGTTTTGACTCCTCAAGTAAAGACTGAGGCAAAAAACACGGAAGCTATAGAACGTATGTAACCAACCCTATTCGATTTGCAATCTTAGCATGTCGATGTCTCACTTAGGGTAAGATTGGATTATCCTTACGCGGCCGAACCATTTCCCTTTGCAAATAGCTTTCGATCGGGGACAACAACGCTTTATTGGAGTGTTGTCATATTATTTTTAACATCTTGCTTTGGAATCACATTCTTCTTCTTTTTCTTGCCCCATTTCTTGTGGGGTCGGTCGGCACAACATGTCTTCCTCCTCCATTCCCCTCTGTCAGCAGTCATCTCTGCATACGCTCCTCTCTTATCCATGTCATCTTTCACACAGTTCATCCATGTTTTCATATAGCAAACAAATATTTAATGATGAATAAGGTTAAGGCCAGGATATTCGAGCGCAGTAGGCATTTACCGCTACCTCAATCGCCGCGAGCCAGTCGCGCGAAAACGCAGTTCAAATGAACTCGGTGACCCCGCTGTGCAAAAATTTTGCGTCACAGTATAAAATTGTAACAGTAAGTACAATTAACTTTGTTTTACGGATTTCGGGTGTTTATTTTTAGGGAAATATAAGTAAGCAACACAATTTATTTTATTACCTACCTACAATTGTTTTTTTTAATGTCACTAACACTGTCTCCTTTTCTTTCATGACTGTTACAGCGCTTCCGCACTACGCTTACCGATGCGGTTTTTGTAATTTTTGTTTGATTAGAAAACTACTGGAGGGATTTGGATGAGAATTTCGGTATTCTGTAGCTTTAGTTTTCACCTATCACATAGACTATGTTTTATAACTAGGTAATAGTCCACGCGTACGAAGTCGCGGGGCTAGTTATTTATTATTACTTATATAGGGTGCCTGGTAATTAGTGTTACCTTGTTTAGTTCAAAAAAATCAGCTGTTCCATACATTTTGACGAGTTTTGCGAACATGTAGGGAATAGCTGATTTTTTTTTCGCGATTTCACATTTGGTCTCATAGTAAAAGTTGTTCATAATGATGAGTAAAGTTACGTGTTTAAGTTTCGGTCACTAATTACCAGTCACCTTATATAAGTTATAATAAATAACTAGCCCCGCGACTTCGTACGCGTGGACTATTACCTAGTTATAAAATATAGCCTATGTGATAGGTGAAAACTAAAGCTATAAAATACCGAAATTCTCATCCAAATCCCTCCAGTAGTTTTCTAATCAAACAAAAATTACAAAAACCGCATCGGTAAGCGTAGTGCGGAAGCGCTGTAACAGCCATGAAAGAAAAGAAGACAGTGTTAGTGACATTAAAAAAAATGCAGCCAAGTGCGAGTCCGACTCGCCCATGAAGGGTTCCGTATTCCGTAGCATCAAGTAACATAATATAAAGTTTCTTGTAGTTCGTCGAAAGGTAAATTGCAGTTTACGATTTATAACGTTTAAAAAAAAAACTACTGGCTAGATCTCGTTCAAACCAAATATCGTTGAAAGTTTGCATAGTAATGTACAACATATATTTTTTTAAGTTTTATCATTCTCTCATTTTAGAAGTTAGAGGGGGGGGGGGACCAACTTTTTTCCACTTTGGAAGTGTCTCTCGCGCAATCTATTCAGTTTAGATAAAAACAATATTAGAAACCTCAACATCATTTTTGAAGACCTATTCATAGATACCCCACACGTATGGGTTCGATGAAAACATTTTTTTTTAGTTTCAGTTTCAAGTATGGGGACCCCCAAAATTTATAGTTTTTTTTCTACTTTTGTGTAAAAATCTTAATGCGGTTCACAGAATACATCTACTCGCCAAGTTTCATCAGTCTAGCTCTTATGGTTTCGGAGAAAAATGGCTGTGACACGGTCGGACAGACAGACGGACAGACAGACAGACAGACAGACAGACAGACAGACAGACTGACAGACAGACAGACATGACGAATCTATAAGGGTTCCGTTTTTGCCATTTGGCTACGGAACCCTAAAAACAATTGTAGGTAGGTAATAAAATAAATTGTGTTGCTTACTTATATTTCCCTAAAAATAAACATCCGTAACATTAACATGAATTCCGTAAAACAAAGTCAATTGTACTTACTGTTACAATTTTATACTGTGACGGCAAACAACAATAATAATTTATCGTATATTTTGCGGGGAACGTAGCGAGCTAGCAACAGCGAGTCGCTGTCAGCGACACAGGTCCTACCTCAAAGACGCCTGGCCGGCTACTGAAACCAAGCGCGCGGGCCGCATTATTATATAATATCTTGTTAAAACAATAAAAAACTGTTTTGAGAAAAATGAACCGTAGAATATTTTTCGTAATTTCATTGCCTATTTTTTGACATGTTTTTCGGGAGTAAACGTTGGGTCTACTTCAAGTACGTCTTGTCAAGTTCAAGACGACGTTTTTTTCAAGTCTAAGTAAGTAGGCGATGGTTACCACTTAACACCAGGTGGGCCATATGCTTGTTCCATCAGCAAGTTACATAAAAAAAAAAAAAAAAAAAAAAAAAAAAAAGTACGACTTAAAAAAACGATCAAAAATTCGCGAAATAGGGAGTTTTCGCGATTTTTTTTGATCGAGTAAAGTTGACAATATCGTGTTTTGAACCATAGAATAATCAAGAATATTTATTAAACTACAACATATATTTTTATCAGATCAAAACAAATAATATTTGATTGTTTAATGTTGAATCTAAAATAGGTCGATTCTGAGAGTCCTGGTCTTAACCGAGGATCTGTTTTATCAAGAGTATCGTCTAACATCTCACACCCTCTAAATTATATAACATCTTTCTGCAAGCAACACTCCACATGGTTTCACTAAGTATTTGTAAACGCTATTGATTTCGTTCATGAAAACGAAACAGCTTACTTGACGTTTTGATAGCGTACGCCTGCGCACATCCAGGCTATGGTGATGGTGATCTGTGACACGCTGTCAAACATCGCTGATATATTTCACAGCGTTTCACTGATCGCCATCGTCATCGCGCAAGATGTGCCAAGGCTTGAGTCCACCATGCGTCCCAAACCTTTTCGAACTTCCTACGTCATTGCTTGTAGAACTCCCGCTATTCCGGCAACATGGCTCGATTGAATGATCTCTAAATCCGAGTTCCATTTTCAAATTTTTCAAACAAAAATTGTCAACTCACATCTGAATTCAGTTCAATTGCACCCCAGCAGACCGATTCATGTAACTTTTGTTGCAATCGAAATCTTATTAAAACTGTCAATTTGCGATCACGTATTAGCTCGAAATTTGACACTTTCAATAAGATTTTGATTAAAACCATTGCAACAAAAGTTACATGATCGGCCTGCTGGTCTGACTAAAGGTGTAGTGTCCGGATCTATCGATCAGCCGTAGTCCTAAAAAGATAACGCAAACAGACCAAAGGGCAAGGCCGTTCCAAATCTAGGTAAACAAAACACCGTTTACTCTGAACGAGGGTAGACTAGAGAAATACGACAGTAAATAACACTGCTAATTTTGTTCAGGACAGAATCTTTGAAATAAGATTTAAATCGGATAGTGCTTGTTTGCTATAGTTGATCTAGTTCAAAAGTTCAGTAATACCATTTTTATAGAATTCTCGAAAGGAAATCAAACAGCGCAAAGTTGAGCTCAGTTTTAAAGTTCGACCTAGTTATTTGTAAAATGGACGAAGACGGTAAGTCAAGGACGGAGATACCGAGATCAGATTACGTAAAGAATGCTTGCTTAGGTAACGCAATTATTATTGTAATGGGTAGAGGTAACGCTGAACATCAGGTAAATCTTCTGCTTGTTTTTTTTTCGAATGGACTAAATGATGGTGATCGTCTGACGATTCTTACAGAGCTACCGAACAAAACCTTCTGATTGTATAGTCACTAGCTCCCATAAAAAGGGTTACTCCCACCAATATACCACGCTTTTTCCCACTCAATGCCACGAATTTAAAAAACAAATTAGTTAAAATTCTCAAGTACAGTTATTTAGTAGTAGTAGAGCCTATGCCTCAAGTTGATGGACGCAGGGCAGTGCATCGTAGGGCATGTTCCTGACGTGCGTGACCTACGAGGCAATGCTTTGTTATAGGTGATGTTTACCACTTAATATCCGATGGGCCACATGCTTGTTCCATCAGCAAGTTACATAAAAAAAACAGTCCACAACATATAGATAATAAGTTCAGCCGCCACCAGAATATATTCAAATCATATGTTCATATTTGAATCTACTATACATAATCTAACAAGATAACATTTGATTAAAGGTACCAAAGGAGAAGAAAACTAAGAAGTTGATTTAAATAAAAAATGATTTTTTTACGACTACTTAGTCTTTTCTCTCTCTTCTTCGGTATCCTTTCCGTAGTTTTTACGTCACGATTCACACCACAACGTGCAAACCTTACAAGGATCCTACTAACGTCAGTGGTCACTGTGGGTGATTTAGTACGCCAAATTGTTTTCAAAATCACAGAACACATAAATCTGTATTCTCTGCAATACCGTCTTTACCATAAGGGCACACGGGGCCCGTGTCCGGGCCCCCATTTTTCGGGGGGCTCCGAAGGACCGACAATTTCTCACACATTTATTCTCAAAACATTTTTTTCGGGCACAATACACTTTTTTCATAAATCAGTAAGCTTATTCATAAGGTATTTACAAGGCATATACTACGCCATTATAGTTCGCTTCTAATAGAAGCGAACTATAATGGCGTAGTATATGCCTAGATAGAAGAATGTAATGAATGTAATATATGCCTAGAAAGTATAGAAGCCTTCTATACTTTCCAAAAGGGCCCCAAATTTTTGTGTGCCCAAGGGCCCCGGCTTAGTTTAAGACGGCCTTGATTCTCTGTTCAAAATTGTACCTTTGATAGGAGGCAGCTTGACCAGCTCCTGGTTCTGACTGTGCACGTTGAAACGGCTGGAGCCATGCTTCCGCTGCTGGCCGTTCCACCCGGGCGGGCAAGGGCTCTCCGATGCCCGGGGGATGATAGCGGTGGGAGGAGGGGGACCCGTCGCTAGAGATGACAGCTGCTTCTCGGGACGAGTCTGGAACAATGGAAAAGGAAGTTGAGTGATAGTTTTTAACCGACTTCCAATCAAAAAGGAGGAGGTTCTCACTTCGGTTGTTTTTTTTTTTAATCTTTGTTAACGCATAACTTCGTAATTTGTGAGCCGATTTGAAATTTTTTTTTTATCTGAAAGGTACTGCTTCCAGATTGGTCCCATTTTAATTTTATTAAAATCAGTGTTGCCATTTTTTTTTTAAATATTTTTTTTTTATGTTTGTAACTGCATGCCTCCTTTATTTATGAACCGATTTAGAAAATTATTTTTTTATTTGGAAGGTTATTCTTACGTTCAGATTGTCCCAAACAAATTTCATTAAAATCGGTTTAGCCGTTTCGCAATGAAGTCGGTTTCTCTAGTTTTTTAAACTTATAATTATTTAAAGACAGATTTTCTATGAAATATTACACTACATACTTTTTTGCATACATCAACATTGAACGTTGACTTCCATAACATGGTTTCGTTCGATTACATTAAGAGCGGGTCGTGCGAAAATTTGAGATTTAAAAAAAAAAAAATTCATCACTTAATAACTAAGTGACATTTTAAAAATCGCAAAAGGACTAATTGTAGACTATACATTTGAGATTAATTCGAATTTAAGTGTGTTAAAAAAATATACTATTTAACATGACATTCTATTTAACGCTGACATACGATTTTCATTAGCGTTAAATAGAATGTCATGTTAAATAGTATATTTTTTTAACACACTTAAATTCGAATTAATCTCAAATGTATAGTCTACAATTAGTCCTTTTGCGATTTTTAAAATGTCATTTAGTTATTTAGTTATGAACATTTTTTTATAAAATCTCAAATTTTCGCACGACCCGCTCTTAAGAATGCGTAGGTTTTCTTTGAGGATAATCCAATTTAGTTCTGTCTTGTGTATTTCTTATTCCCTTTAGCAATAGCTTTATTATTATCTTGATCGAATAAGACAATGTATGGGAAACGAAAATATTTGCGTCATCTGTTGATTAAGCTTAATTTAGTAGTAGTAAAGGCTCGTTCGGGGAAGTACTACCACTATGCGAATTTCTACTAATAAGTAGCAACTACTAGCTAGTAGTAGCTTAGTAGTATTTGCCTTTAAATAAGGAAATCAATATGGTTAAAATTCTTTGATATTAAGGAAAATTTGAAGGTAAGATTCTGTAAAACCCGATTTAACATTGGAATATGATTGGAATTCGAAACATGAGCAGCAACAAAAAGGCACACAGCTGTTTGGAAACGTAATTTAGGCTTTGTTCTCTTGAATCTAAAACTTACTTCAGCATACCAGACCTTTTTACACAGGAATGCTTTGACGTAACTTCAGTTTTATGGTGGTCAGAAAGCCAGGAAGGGGTTTCGCAAAAATAATTTCATTCCAGAATTTTCCATGTTACGGTAGTGTCGGAATTTTTATCTAAAAGCCACTGAAAACCAGCACAGCCGAGGCTTTTTAGCAAATGCCTTCGTTTTTGGTCATCTATGTTTACCGTTATTACGCGTACTACCATGGGTGTGTTTTTTTTTATACAACTAGCTTATGGAACAAGGATATGGCCCACCTGACGTTAAGTGGTAACCATCGCCTACAACAAAGCATTGCCTCGTTGGTCACGCACGTCGGGAACGTGCCCTACGGTGCACTTCCCTGCGTACATCAGCTTGACAACTTGTGTTAGTTATTATCAAAAAAACCTAGGTTTTACGACGAAAATATACTTATCCATTCTAAAGATGAAACCTAACCATCAAAAAGAAGAAAGTAAGCTTGATTATAATTTTAACTTCAAATGTTGTCCCACAAAATAAAAACTTTGCTCATCAATCAAGTTTCAAGTACAAATTGCATCTAACTTAAAGCAATAAGCAGGAACTGTACGTGGAAACGGGGAAGTCGACCCAAGGTCTGTGGTGTAAACAATAGCGGTAAAATGAACGCATTTGTATGCGCTTGTTAATATAATAATGTAGGTGTCATCAATCGTTGGATGATCAAGAGATCTTTAAGAGATGCATCGACCGATGTCCACGGGATGTGAAGAGGGAAAAATTATGAATTAAAGGCTGCATTGAGAAAATTTCGTTTCATTAATGCAGGAGCATTTCAAGGTAGCAATTAAAATAATAGACGTAAAGTATTACTTTGTGTCTAACCTTATTTATTTAATTTATTTATTTAACTCTTTATTACACAAAAATCTTAAATTTATGTACAAAAGGTGGGCTTAATGCTTTAAGCATTTTCTACCTGCCAACCTTCACTCCAACACAGTGTAAACTCAGTTGAATTGAGAGCAAGCTTTAGTTTCCACAATAGGCTATACATTTGCACATATCTCTGGGTATTAACTTCCTCCTTGCAACCAACACTTCAATAAGCCATGAACTATTTGCATCCCAGTCTATTTCCTTACAATTTGTAATTCGTTCTGATCGCGTTATGTACTATGAATGAAGCAGCTTGTTTGTTTGCAAATAAGATCAGTGAAATTAGCAAGCTTCGGTCAAACGAACTATGCGATTTCAATACAACGTATGTTTAATTTATCGCCATCTTTAACTAATGGGTACTCACAAACAGAGACAGGGTAATTTGTGCAACGTATTTGAGTATGAGGGTTAAATACTGGTATAATACAACAAAGCTAGCAGATACTGGATGTCAACAAAACAGTATTCATAGCACATATGACGCTAAATACAGCAATGTGGAAAATATCTTTCAACATTGAGTAATTGATTTGACTCAGCACTTTTTCAGGCAAGGGGTATGACGAGCACGCAACAAGATTGAATTGGCAGAGTATTGCCCTCCATCTAATCAATTACTGTCGGCAATTTGATAGAAAACAAAACCCATGAGGGTTGTTTGTTTTTGAGAGTCCTTGGCATTTTCCATTGCTTTTCATACAGTCGTAAGAGTGCGCATTCCAGCTCGGATGATCTTCAGAGTAATGTCTTTTCTCCGGATCCTCTGGTGTATTTCCACGAGTGTCTATTATTAGGTACGTCAACTTTATGCTTCGTTCACCACACCACCCTTCTTACTTTTTATGATACTACCTTCATAACTAGAAATGTCTTACCACTATTGGAGCTTCGTCAATTTTGCAATTCTTGCTTATGCAGAAAAGCATTTGTTACAGACATAAAATATTTTGTTGCTATTTTAGTAGTTGACTGTGGCAACACTGTCAGTCGCCATTTTAACATCAAATAAAACTTTCTAGCCTCTCCCATTCAAACAATAAAATAATATTAAATAGTGATTGCCTTTCATTTGTAATCACACAAATTGGTGCCGAAACTCAAATCAGTCTAAATAAGTGAATAATACAGTGCGAGAAGAACCCAAAAAACCAATCATCCAAGTTTTTCTGCCGCCTCGTGCTTTGTCGTGACGAGTTCATCCACGCGACAAAAACACAAAAACACAAAAATACATTATTCAATACAATACAAGGGAGAGGCTAGGCAATAAAACATCTATTCAACGACTCAAAATAATATTCAAAATATCAAGACTCCAAAACAGCAAATAAAAACATAACTCCATATTACGTCGTCGGCAAATATTCGCCGTGTATTCGCCGGCCGGCGCCGCCATTTTGGGCAAGCAAAAATCGACATTCTTTCAACGTTACACAATCTTCAAAGTTATACACCACGCCGAGAAAAACCTTCGAGTACTGTTCTACATCCTCAATATATACGCTGAATGTCTACTACTTCGAGTGACTCAGAATTTTCGGACATTTGTGAGGACAACGACCTCTCTTACGGCAGCGGGCAGGACACAGTGGACACGATGGCCAATGCCAACGCTGACGACATCAAACGCCTCAGAGCGGCAAGAGGACAATGCAAGTCATTCATCACCAGGCTAGAGGCATTCTTTGAAGATAAACAAAAGATTGACTACGACGAATTGGAATCGCGAGGGCTACAGCTGCATGAGCAATATAAAAGGTTTCAAGAAATACAGCTTCAACTGATCTATCACGACGAGAACGACGATGAGTCGGGGTCCCTGGATGACCGCTACTTCCGCCTGTGTGCTGCTATCAAGAAATGCAAGCAGTCAACTTCAAATGCAAATACTAGTAAATTCAGTGAAAAAAGTGACGTTAGTTGTATAAAGTTGCCTAGGATAAACATACAGGTGTACGACGGACGGGACATTAGCGGTTTCCAGCCATTCTTGGACTTATTTACAGCAGTTATAGACAGTGACGTTAAGCTAAGTTCTATTGAAAAGATGTACTACTTGAAAACATTGCTCAAGGGGGAGCCATTGCAAATAATCGAGGGTCTGCCGGTAAGCAATGAGTCTTACAAATCTGCACTTCAATTGTTAACCAAAAGGTATTGTAATCCATTATTAGTAATCTCAACTCACATAAACACTTTATTGGACATGCCATCTATTCAGCGTGGAACGGCCCAGCAGTTGAGAGAATTAACAGCAAAAATAAGACAACAGTTGTCAGCACTAGAAAACTTAAAACAACCAACTGATAAATGGGATGCTATCCTAATTTGCATTGTTACTAGAAAGCTGGATCCGTTGACTGTTCGTCTGTTTCACTCTGAAAAGGATTATGCCACAATAATGCCATCGTTGAAAGAATTGTTGGAATTTTTGGACAAGCGTGCAGTTTCACTTGAAGTCAGTCCTATGTACAGCGATAAAGCCAAGTCAAAGAGTATTACCTTGACAGGGGTGGTTGACCCAAAGCAATTAGGTGCTGCACGTTGCACTTTGTGCAATGATTCACATCGCTTATACAAATGTCCAAAGTTTGTGCTCATGCCAATTGAAAAAAGACTGGATCATGTTGTTAAAAATAAACATTGTAATTTATGTTTGGGGTTACATTCACAGAAGTGCCGCTACCAATTCAAATGCACAATTTGTAAATCTAAAGAGCATAATACTTTGCTTCATGCAGATGGCAAACAGGATGAGAATAAAAATCAGCTGGTAAGTTTGCATTCATTTAAGACACCTGAAAATAAAGTGTTGTTGCCCACTGTTAAGCTTTTGATATCGGATGTGGATGGCAACAAGGTTATTGCACGGGGGTTGCTTGACTCAGGCAGTCAAACATCACTATGCACAAGCAAGCTAGCTGACAGGTTAGGTATACAACCATTCACTCATGAAATGAACATACTAACTTTGGGCGAAAAAGTAAATAAAATAGATAAAGCCATAAATATTACCATCCATTCTCTTACACAAGGCTTCAAGGCAGATATTACCTGTTCTATTGTCAATCAAATCACTGCGCTTATGCCTCAAAGAAAATTTAACCTTTCCAGTTTCATGATACCAAAAAACATTGCATTAGCTGATAATGAATATAACATTCCAGGAGTAATTGATGTGCTGCTGGGTGCGGACATCTTCTTTCGGGTTATACAGGATGGAAAAATTGAAGGTGGACCAACCGATCCGATCATGCTCAACACGAGGTTTGGATACATCATCTCAGGTGACTCATTTCCTTGTTGTAACGTAGTAACTAGTTTGCATGCAGTAGTGAGTACTGATCTGGATCACATTGTGTCAAAATTTTGGGAGACTGAAAAGGTGCCAGAAGTCTTCCTAGAATCATTACCTGAACATGCTCAAAGTGAGAGGGTGTTTCAAGAGTCTGTCACTCTACAAAATAATCGTTTTGAAGTAGGTATTCCACTCAAAATGAGTCCAAGTGACATTAATACATCAAAGTCGTTTGCCATTGCTTTGCAGCGATTTTACAACTTAGAAAGGCGTTTTTCTAAGGATCCATTATACTATCAGTTGTATTCTGAATTTATACATGAATATCTACAATTGAGTCATGCAAAAATAATCGACATCGATGATGACTCATCCAATATTCAACCAATTTACTTTCTTCCACATCATGCGGTTATACGCAATGATAAAATTACAAACAAACTGCGTGTAGTATTCGATGCTAGCGCCAAGGGTCATGACACTCCAAGTCTAAATGACATACAATGTAATGGCCCAGTTATACAAAGTCAATTATTTGATATTTTAATACAGTTTCGTACATTTAAATTCATTCTTATGTGTGACATTCGCCATATGTTCAGACAGATAATGGTAAAACCAGAATACAGGGTGCTACAGAATATTTTGTGGAGAGACAGACCCGATCACCCAATCCAATGCCTACAACTTCAAACCATAACTTATGGATTAAAAAGTTCTGCCTTTTTAGCGACAAGATGTCTAGTCGAGTTAGCTAAAAGGTATGAGCGCGAATTCCCCTTAGCAAGCCAAGCTATTATCTCATCGAGCTACTGCGATGACATAATATGTGGGGCTTCAAGCTATGAGTCTGCCCTGCAAATAAAAAATGAGCTTGTTCAGTTAATGAGTTTGGGAGGATTTCAATTACATAAATGGTGTTCAAATAATATTTTATTACTATCAGACATTCCAAAAGAAAAATTAGGCTTTCCACAACGTGATCTGGATTGGGACAAACCTGTAGTCAAAACTTTAGGCCTCTCCTACGACACCCGAGATGATGTGTTCAAGATGAGTGGGGGCATGATAACCTCCCCTGATATACCCACAAAAAGAACCGTACTCAGTTCAATTAGTAAATTTTATGACCCACTAGGCTTTGCTGGTCCTATAATAGTCAGGGCAAAATTAATACTTCAACAAATTTGGCAACACAACCTGGAGTGGGACACTCCTTTGCCATCTGCATTAAACAAAGTATGGTCAGTATTTCAAAATGAGATTGCAAGTATACCCGAGCTCATTATTCCGCGTAACTTGCAGCTGTCAGAAGCAGAAGAATGTGCTTTGTTTGGTTACTGCGACGCTTCTACGGAAGCTTATGGATGTTGCATTTATGTTAAAATTAAGATAGCTGGTGAGTACCGCGCATATCTACTGTGCTCTAAATCAAGAGTTGCTCCTCTAAATTCAAAAATAACTGTCCCTAAACTTGAACTAAATGGTGCACTACTTCTAGCCAAGTTAATATTAAAAATCTCGAAGGTGTTACCTAACATAAAAATGATAAACTTATTTTCAGATTCAAAAATTGTATTAGGATGGTTAAATTCAAATTTACATAATTTACCGGCCTATGTTGCCAATAGGGTCAAGGAGATTTCTAGGAGCACGGTGGGCATGCAGTGGTACCACACCCCCGGTGTGTTCAACCCAGCAGATATTCTGTCCAGAGGTATAAACCCTTCTGACTTACATAAAAATAAATTATGGTGGCAGGGCCCCGATTATTTGCACTGTGAAAATAATAACTTTTACTGTTACACTTCAGATATTGAATATCCGATGAAATCTAATTCTAAGGAAAACATTAGTAATATAAACCACAATGTAGAAAATGAAATTGAGAGTATTTCACCCTTATTTACCAAGTACTCAACTCTCTACAAAATGCAGAGAATTATTTGCTATGTAATAAGATTTGTTAACAAATGCAAGGGCATTGTAACAGGTTCTGGAAATTTTACTGTAAAAGAGTTAAAATACGCATTAAGTATTGCAATTAAAGCTGTTCAAACTTTCCACTTTAGTGAAGAAATAAAACTTTTGAAAAATAATAAACAAATAAATTCTAATTTAAAATCATTACATCCTTTTATAGATGCCGAAGGGCTCGTACGCGTAGGGGGTAGGCTTCAAAACTCAGCCCTTACCTTTGCAAGAAAGTTTCCAGTTATCTTGCCAAATAAATGTCATTTAACTAGAATAATAATAAATAATGAACACCTATCATTGTTACATGGTGGGCTTAAAATTATGTTTAGTAATTTATCTCAAAAATACCATATTGTAAATGGTATTCGTCAAATAAAAAGTGTATTACACAAATGTATGGTCTGCTTGAGACACAAAACAGAAGGAGCTAAACAACTTATGGGCTCTCTGCCCCGAGATAGAGTCACGCCTGCTAGAGCCTTTGAAAGGGTGGGTTTGGACTACTGCGGCCCATTTGAAGTCAAACAATCTACTTTAAGACGAAGTGTAGTGTCGAAAGGATATGTTGTCGTATTTGTTTGCTTCACCACCAAGGCGCTACATTTAGAAATAGTTTCAGACCTAACCACAGAAGCGTTCTTAGCTGCTCTAAAGAGATTCATTTCGCGCCGAGGTTTACCTTCTGTTATACATTGCGATAATGCCTCTACCTTTAAAGGGGCCAATAATAAATTGCGCGACCTCTACCACTTACAAAATAATTCAAGCTTTCAGGATCAGGTTCAAGGTTTCGCAGCAGTCAAAGGCATACAGTTTAAATTCATACCAGCATACAGTCCTAATCATGGTGGTCTGTGGGAATCAGCTGTTAAATCTGCAAAGTTTCACCTAAAAAGGGTCACTGGTGCTAAGTTATTTACCTACGAACAGTATCATACAGTTTTGTGTCAAATAGAGTCCATACTTAATTCCAGACCATTAGTTCCAATGTCGCTAGATACCACAGACTACTCTTATTTAACGCCAGGTCATTTTATTATAGGTTGCGCCCCAACCTCTCATCCAGAGCAGGATTTAGTAGATATTCCTACAAATAGGCTTCGTCTATGGAGGTGTTGTGAACAAGTGCGACAGCACTTCTGGAAGGCATGGTCAAATGAGTATTTGTCAATCCTGAATAAGCGTACCAAATGGCAAAAAGAGTATCCTAATCTTAAAGAAGGTATGTTGGTTCTGCTGCGTAACCAAAATACACCACCTTTTCAATGGCCCATAGGTAGGGTATCAAAAGTGTTTGTTGGTTTAGATAATAAAGTACGTGTTGTTGAAATAAGAACAGCTGATGGCAAGTACCACACAAGAGCAGTTTCCAAAGTTGTACATTTGCCAATAGAAGACTAGTCATCAGCTGCTCTACCTAGTAATTTAGGGTTATTCATAAGAAAACTTAAAATAGACTTTATACATATTTATAAGAAAACTTATGTTTTTATTTTTAGAACTTTATTCAGTATATAGCATATAAGTTAGGGAGTATTCAGGCCGGCCCAACTTATGTTACAGACATAAAATATTTTGTTGCTATTTTAGTAGTTGACTGTGGCAACACTGTCAGTCGCCATTTTAACATCAAATAAAACTTTCTAGCCTCTCCCATTCAAACAATAAAATAATATTAAATAGTGATTGCCTTTCATTTGTAATCACACAGCATTAAGAAGCTTTTGGTTTCAATAGCCATCTTTTGATTGTTAAGACAAAACATGACAGAGCCTTCATTCGGTCGAACAGTATCGATCGTTGAACATGGACACAAGTGTTGAATAATGAATCAATCAGGCTTCAAATGCCAAGTTTTGAATTTCTTTGTCATTGGAGCTGCTATAATCGATACTGATATTCGAGTGTCTAATTTGTTCTCGGCTTTTGTTACAGAAACTTGGCGGAAAATCACTAAGAGCCGTGTTTTGAAAAAGAAATATAAAATATTGTTTAACCATACATATTACCTACACCATGAAGAGAGTTATACTTGAGACGATACAAAATCGAAGAGGAAAAATGTTTGGACATTTTCTACGACATGACAGCTACATAATGAACATCATTGAAGGAAAGGTTGAAGTAAAACGGGGAAGAGGAAAGCCAAGAATAAGTTACATGAGCCAGATAAAAGAAGAAGTTGCTGTCATGTCGTATAAGGGAAGTCAAAGAGGCCGCATTCGAAAGACTTTTTGGAGAAAACTGCATCAAAACCCCGACAAGAGCTAAGCTCTTAAATTTAAGAAGAAGATACACCATGTATATTGTGACGCCGTGCTGACGTAACTACGTAAGCGTGCAAGGCAGTGAAGTTTTTGGCAAACATCGTCATTGTCACAACGGCCGGGCTGTCAGAGCTACGACTGCAAAGCAGACGTACGCGAGTTCGAGCCCGGTCCAGCTATGAAGATTTTTGTTCGACATTTTAATGTTACCAGAAAATTCTAGTAGCGGCGAGTGCCTTCTTTAAGGAATTCAAATAAAGAACCGAAAGTTCTGGACTAAAACAAGAAATGATGTAAGAAGGAAAAGACGATCGGAATCCAACAGAAGAAAACGAAAAGACTAACGAAATTCAATAAATGACGATCGAAATCCAATAAATGACAATCGAAATTCCGGGTATATAAGGAGCTGCAAGCGCGTCTACGGGCAGTACAGTGGAAAGTGATCTGAAGAAAGGAACAAGAAGGAAAAGTGAAAAAGTGGAAAAAGTGAACAGTGAAAGTGAATAGTGAAGTGAACAGTGAATAGTGAAGTGAAGTGCAAAGTGGTAAAGTGCTCCCAGTGGACTGTCAGTGTTCGGAGCACAGCGTTGGACCGTGTAACGCATAGTGCGCGGGGACAGTGTCGGACAGTGCTACGCGTTTCGTGCAGTGCTACGCGTTCAGTGCAGTGTTACGTGTTCGTAGTGTGAATAAATCGCTACTTTCGGTAAAACGTTCGTTTCCTTCCAATCCCTGTACCCACTTCCGTAACATTTGGTGTCAGAAGTGGGATTGGAAGGTAAAATGCCTGTCATGCCGAGAGAAGGCGTGAATACGCGCGCCAAGACTGCTTCGCAGCAAGCCAGTGGCTCTGGCGCCGAGGCTTCCGAGGAAAAAACCCCTGGACGCCAAGACAACTCCGGTGGGGCAACTACCGTAAGTGCGCCGACAAGAACCCAGGTTGGACCAGACCTGGGCGCCTTGTTTGAGCAGCTGCGCGCCATGCAGGAGGAACAAGCCCGGCGGCAGGAGGAGCAGCTGCGCGCCATCCAGGAGGAGCAAGCCCGCCGGCAGGAGGAGCAAGCCCGCCGGCAGGAGGAGCAGCTACGCGCCATCCAGGAGGAGCAAGCTCGCCGACAAGAAGAGGATGCCCACCGGCAGGAGGAGCAAGCCCGCCGGCAGGAGGAGCAGCTACGCGCCATTGAGGAAGGTGTCAAAACTGTACAACAATACGGGAACCGCCTCTCCTCCGTCGAGGAAGACGTCAGGAAGCTCAAAACAAATGGTATCCCGGGCTCAGCAACCATAGTAAGTGCATCGACTGCAGGCGGAAATTTCAAAGTCCCGCCTTTCGATGGAACCTCTTCCTGGGCGGCTTACAAGCTACAGTTTGAGGCTGTGATGAACCTGAATGGGTGGACCAAGAACCAGGCTAAAACCGCGCTTACTTTGGGACTACGAGACAAGGCTTTGACCGTGCTGGAGGCCTTGGGGAGTGATGCAACCTACGAGCAATTGCTGGAAGCCTTGGAATCGCGCTACGGGGACTCGCACCTGGAGCATGTTTTCCGCGCTCAACTCCGTGATCGATGCCAACGAGCGAACGAGTCATTGCAACAGTGGTCCCTGGAGGTAGAAAAGTTGGTCCGGAAGGCGTACCAAACATCGCCGGCATCGGTCATTGACAGCATGCTTTTGCAGTCGTTTGTCGACGGTATTTTCGACGCAGAAGTAAGAGCTGCCGTGCGTTTGGGTCATCACGGTCACATCAAGGAAGCCGTCGCGCATGCGCTCGAAGTAGAAGCCGTCCGACGAGACCCGAGGAGTGGACGTCTGAGGGAGATTAATTCAACGGAAGTGGAGCGGGTTAACCAACGCAGAGCTTTCGTCCCTAGATGCTACAACTGTGGGGAACGGGGACATCTGAGAAGCGGCTGCCCGAATTGGGTTACAGAGAGACGAGGGACCGATGCTTGTGTACAAGCGTCGGAGAACCAGGAAAACTAATTCCAGCCAGAGCTGAGGGGTGGGCGCTGGCCGGTAGACATGGAGCCCCGAAAATCAAGGTTCATCAGAGCACAGATGGCAACAGCTTGACTGTTAATGGATCAGTAAATGGAATTCCGTGCTCATTAACTTTGGATACTGGAGCGTCGCGTACGGTAATTGGAACACAGCTGATAAGAAGAAGCGGAAAGATCAACGTTCGGAAGGGAGCTTACCAGCTAACAACGGCTACCGGCCAGCGCATACCAGTATCAGGTGAACAGAAAGTGGCTATCAAGATTGGTGATAAACTTTACTGGCAACAAGCGGTGATAGCTGACATCGTGGATGACTGCATTATTGGCCTGGACTTTTTGAAGGACCATCGGTGCAAGCTCGACATTCACTCCGGCGTCTTGAAGTGTGGAGAAGACGAAATACCCATGAGAGGCGGTGGCGAGGGCAAGGTGTACTGCATTAAGAACACTAAACTATTGCCTAGATCACAGACGCTAGTTCCAGTAATTTTTCCTGGAAGTAAAAGTTTGAAACAGCGACGGTGGACAATACTAGAAAAAGTGGATAACGAGTCATCGTGGCTGCCAGCACGTACGGTCATAAATTCATCCGCAGAAACAGTGGTACCTGTGTTAAATTTGAGCAATGAGGAACAGGTGTTAAAGAAGGGTACCCTAATAGGGCGGAGCGAAGAAATCGTGTGGTTGCGGAATTGTCAAGAAACCAAAAAGACGGATGCAAGTTCAATCGACGTTAACAGTATACTGGAAGAATGTAAGCACGATTTGACAACTATTGAATTGCTCAAGGCGAAGAATTTGCTACGTCGGTTCTCCGATATATTTTCGAAGAATGATGGTGATATCGGAAGGACGAGCATGGTTCAGCATAAAATCAATACTGGAAATGAACAACCTATACGACAACGACCCCGCCGAATTCCTTTTGCCAGAGAAAAGGAGGTGGACGACATGATTCAAGACATGAAGGATAATGAAGTAATCGAACCATCGTCCAGTCCGTGGTGCTCACCAGTGGTTTTGGTAAAGAAGAAGGATGGGTCAACGAGGTTCTGTATTGACTATCGCCGCCTAAACGACGTGACCAAAAAGGACAGTTATCCATTACCAAGGATAGACGACACCTTGAATACTCTCAACGGCATGAAATGGTTTTCTACGCTGGACCTAAAAAGTGGCTATTGGCAGGTGGAGTTGGATCCTAAGGATAAGGAGAAGACCGCGTTCTCCACAGGAAAGGGCCTCTGGCAGTTCAGAGTGATGCCGTTTGGGCTGTGCAACGCCCCGGCTACTTTCGAGAGGTTAATGGAACGTGTCCTTGCTGGGTTGCTGGGAGAAACCTGCTTAGTGTATCTCGATGACATTATAATAGTGGGGCGAGAATTTGATGACCATTTGAAGAAGCTGGAATCCGTATTCAACAAGTTGAGAAGTGCAAATCTGAAACTAAGCCAGAAGAAGTGCTCATTCTTCAAACGGCAGGTGAACTATTTGGGACACGTTATTTCGGAAAGCGGCGTCGAAACGGATCCATCGAAAATTTCGGCGGTTAAAGATTGGCCTGTGCCTGCGGACAAAACACAAGTACGGGCGTTTATGGGACTTTGCTCTTATTACCGTCGTTTTGTCAAGAGTTTTTCGGATATAGCGAAGCCATTGCATAGACTCACAGAAGAAAAACGACCTTTCGTTTGGGACCAACAATGCCAGGTGGCTTTCGAGGAACTAAAGAGCCGGTTATGTGAAACACCAGTACTCGGATATCCGGATCAGTGCAATGAGTTTGTAGTTGACACGGATGCAAGTAATACAGGGATAGGAGGAACACTCTCACAAAGAAAAGAAGATCAAGAAGTTGTGATAGCTTATTACAGTAAATCCCTGTCAAAACCAGAGCGGAATTATTGTGTCACTCGAAGGGAGCTACTTGCAGTTGTCAAAACACTTCAGCATTTTAAGAAGTATTTATTGGGTCGGAAATTTCTAGTCAGAACAGATCATGCAGCCTTGAAGTGGCTACTGCAGTTCAAGAATCCTGAAGGACAAGTTGCGCGATGGATTGAACAACTACAGGAGTACGACTTTGTAGTAGAGCATCGCAGTGGAAAGTCTCATGGGAATGCTGATGCTTTGTCAAGACGGCCGTGTTCTGAAGACTGCAAGCATTGTGTGAAACAGGAAGATAAAAAAAAATCTATGGTCCGAGTTATAAGAACTGATACAGTAAATGATGATTGGAGCAGCGATGCCATGCGTAAACTACAAGAAGAAGATGAAGACCTTAGACCAATACTCAATTGGGTGAGAGATGGATCCGCACGCCCAGGATGGAGTGAAGTTGCTGGAATGAGTGCAGTAACGAAGAGCTATTGGGCACAATGGAATAGCCTGCTCTTACACAATGGTCTTTTATGTCGAAAATGGGAGAGTGCATCAGGACAAGACAATCATCTTCAGACAGTTGTGCCGAAGTCAAAGATTTCTGATATACTGCGAGCGTATCACGACGGAACATCAGGCGGTCATCTCGGTGTGAAGAGAACTTTGGTGAAAATTCGTCAACGTTATTACTGGTTGCACTGCAAGGAAGATGTTGAAGACTGGTGCAAGAAATGTACGAGTTGTTCCTCTGTCAAAGGACCACAAACAAGAAGTCGGGGAGCGTTGAAGTTATACAACGTGGGTGCTCCTTGGGAACGAATAGCTTTGGATGTGGCCGGGCCGTTTCCAATGACGAATAGTGGAAATCGTTACATTTTGGTAATAATGGATTACTTCACAAAGTGGCCAGAAGCGTTTGCATTACCAAATCAAGAAGCTGTTACTGTGGCTAGCAAACTGGTGAATGAAGTTTTCTGCCGATTTGGACTACCCCTTGAAATCCATAGTGACCAAGGCAGGAATTTCGAGTCGCAAGTCTTTCAGGAAACATGCAAGATTATGGGGATACACAAAACTCGGACTACGCCGTATCATCCGCAATCTGATGGAATGGTGGAGAGGTTCAACCAAACTCTAGAGCGGCATCTGGCAAAAGTTGTTGAAAGCCATCAGAACAATTGGGACGAGTACATTTCTCTGTTCCTTCTGTCGTATAGAACTGCGGTTCATGAGAGTACCTCTACTACACCGGCCCGAGCGAACTTTGGTAGAGAGCTTCGACTTCCAGCGGATCTTCTCGCGGGTTGTCCTCCAGATACGCCTAGCTGTATTTCGGAATACGCGGAAGATTTGAGAAGGAAAATGGAGGAAGTTCACGGGCATATGAGGGAAGAGAATCTGCGTGCTAGTGAGCGAATGAAAACGCGATACGACAGAAGCGTCAACTCCAAGTCCTTTGAAGAAGGTTCTGCTGTTTGGCTTCACAACCCCGTTCGAAGGAAAGGAAAATCTCCAAAACTACAACCGAGTTGGGAAGGCCCTTTTCAAGTAATTACGAGGATCAATGATGTCACATATAGAATTCGGAAAACGCCAAGAAGTCCAGCGAAAGTGGTTCATGTGGACAGGTTGGCACGGTACTACGGCTCTAACGATGCTCGGGACGAGCACGTCTAAGGAGGGGGTAGTGTGACGCCGTGCTGACGTAACTACGTAAGCGTGCAAGGCAGTGAAGTTTTTGGCAAACATCGTCATTGTCACAACGGCCGGGCTGTCAGAGCTACGACTGCAAAGCAGACGTACGCGAGTTCGAGCCCGGTCCAGCTATGAAGATTTTTGTTCGACATTTTAATGTTACCAGAAAATTCTAGTAGCGGCGAGTGCCTTCTTTAAGGAATTCAAATAAAGAACCGAAAGTTCTGGACTAAAACAAGAAATGATGTAAGAAGGAAAAGACGATCGGAATCCAACAGAAGAAAACGAAAAGACTAACGAAATTCAATAAATGACGATCGAAATCCAATAAATGACAATCGAAATTCCGGGTATATAAGGAGCTGCAAGCGCGTCTACGGGCAGTTCAGTGGAAAGTGATCTGAAGAAAGGAACAAGAAGGAAAAGTGAAAAAGTGGAAAAAGTGAACAGTGAAAGTGAATAGTGAAGTGAACAGTGAATAGTGAAGTGAAGTGCAAAGTGGTAAAGTGCTCCCAGTGGACTGTCAGTGTTCGGAGCACAGCGTTGGACCGTGTAACGCATAGTGCGCGGGGACAGTGTCGGACAGTGCTACGCGTTTCGTGCAGTGCTACGCGTTCAGTGCAGTGTTACGTGTTCGTAGTGCGAATAAATCGCTACTTTCGGTAAAACGTTCGTTTCCTTCCAATCCCTGTACCCACTTCCGTAACATTTGGTGTCAGAACATTGGGTCATCACGGTCACATCAAGGAAGCCGTCGCGCATGCGCTCGAAGTAGAAGCCGTCCGACGAGACCCGAGGAGTGGACGTCTGAGGGAGATTAATTCAACGGAAGTGGAGCGGGTTAACCAACGCAGAGCTTTCGTCCCTAGATGCTACAACTGTGGGGAACGGGGACATCTGAGAAGCGGCTGCCCGAATCGGGTTACAGAGAGACGAGGGACCGATGCTTGTGTACAAGCGTCGGAGAACCAGGAAAACTAATTCCAGCCAGAGCTGAGGGGTGGGCGCTGGCCGGTAGACATGGAGCCCCGAAAATCAAGGTTCATCAGAGCACAGATGGCAACAGCTTGACTGTCAATGGATCAGTAAATGGAATTCCGTGCTCATTAACTTTGGATACTGGAGCGTCGCGTACGGTAATTGGAACACAGCTGATAAGAAGAAGCGGAAAGATCAACGTTCGGAAGGGAGCTTACCAGCTAACAACGGCTACCGGCCAGCGCATACCAGTATCAGGTGAACAGAAAGTGGCTATCAAGATTGGTGATAAACTTTACTGGCAACAAGCGGTAATAGCTGACATCGTGGATGACTGCATTATTGGCCTGGACTTTTTGAAGGACCATCGGTGCAAGCTCGACATTCACTCCGGCGTCTTGAAGTGTGGAGAAGACGAAATACCGATGAGAGGCGGTGGCGAAGGCAAGGTGTACTGCATTAAGAACACTAAACTATTGCCTAGATCACAGACGCTAGTTCCAGTAATTTTTCCTGGAAGTAAAAGTTTGAAACAGCGACGGTGGACAATACTAGAAAAAGTAGATAACGAGTCATCGTGGCTGCCAGCACGTACGGTCATAAATTCATCCGCAGAAACAGTGGTACCTGTGTTAAATTTGAGCAATGAGGTACAGGTGTTAAAGAAGGGTACCCTAATAGGGCGGAGCGAAGAAATCGTGTGGTTGCGGAATTGTCAAGAAACCAAAAAGACGGATGCAAGTTCAATCGACGTTAACAGTATACTGGAAGAATGTAAGCACGATTTGACAACTATTGAATTGCTCAAGGCGAAGAATTTGCTACGTCGGTTCTCCGATATATTTTCGAAGAATGATGGTGATATCGGAAGGACGAGCATGGTTCAGCATAAAATCAATACTGGAAATGAACAACCTATACGACAACGACCCCGCCGAATTCCTTTTGCCAGAGAAAAGGAGGTGGACGACATGATTCAAGACATGAAGGATAATGAAGTAATCGAACCATCGTCCAGTCCGTGGTGCTCACCAGTGGTTTTGGTAAAGAAGAAGGATGGGTCAACGAGGTTCTGTATTGACTATCGCCGCCTAAACGACGTGACCAAAAAGGACAGTTATCCATTACCAAGGATAGACGACACCTTGAATACTCTCAACGGCATGAAATGGTTTTCTACGCTGGACCTAAAAAGTGGCTATTGGCAGGTGGAGTTGGATCCTAAGGATAAGGAGAAGACCGCGTTCTCCACAGGAAAGGGCCTCTGGCAGTTCAGAGTGATGCCGTTTGGGCTGTGCAACGCCCCGGCTACTTTCGAGAGGTTAATGGAACGTGTCCTTGCTGGGTTGCTGGGAGAAACCTGCTTGGTGTATCTCGATGACATTATAATAGTGGGGCGAGAATTTGATGACCATTTGAAGAAGCTGGAATCCGTATTCAACAAGTTGAGAAGTGCAAATCTGAAACTAAGCCAGAAGAAGTGCTCATTCTTCAAACGGCAGGTGAACTATTTGGGACACGTTATTTCGGAAAGCGGCGTCGAAACGGATCCATCGAAAATTTCGGCGGTTAAAGATTGGCCTGTGCCTGCGGACAGAACACAAGTACGGGCGTTTATGGGACTCTGCTCTTATTACCGTCGTTTTGTCAAGAGTTTTTCGGATATAGCGAAGCCATTGCATAGACTCACAGAAGAAAAACGACCTTTCGTTTGGGACCAACAATGCCAGGTGGCTTTCGAGGAACTAAAGAGCCGGTTATGTGAAACACCAGTACTCGGATATCCGGATCAGTGCAATGAGTTTGTAGTTGACACGGACGCAAGTAATACAGGGATAGGAGGAACACTCTCACAAAGAAAAGAAGATCAAGAAGTCGTGATAGCTTATTACAGTAAATCCCTGTCAAAACCAGAGCGGAATTATTGTGTCACTCGAAGGGAGCTACTTGCAGTTGTCAAAACACTTCAGCATTTTAAGAAGTATTTATTGGGTCGGAAATTTCTAGTCAGAACAGATCATGCAGCCTTGAAGTGGCTACTGCAGTTCAAGAATCCTGAAGGACAAGTTGCGCGATGGATTGAACAACTACAGGAGTACGACTTTGTAGTAGAGCATCGCAGTGGAAAGTCTCATGGGAATGCTGATGCTTTGTCAAGACGGCCGTGTTCTGAAGACTGCAAGCACTGTGTGAAACAGGAAGATAAAGAAAAATCTATGGTCCGAGTTATAAGAACTGATACAGTAAATGATGATTGGAGCAGCGATGCCATGCGTAAACTACAAGAAGAAGATGAAGACCTTAGACCAATACTCAATTGGGTGAGAGATGGATCCGCACGCCCAGGATGGAGTGAAGTTGCTGGAATGAGTGCAGTAACGAAGAGCTATTGGGCACAATGGAATAGCCTGCTCTTACACAATGGTCTTTTATGTCGAAAATGGGAGAGTGCATCAGGACAAGACAATCATCTTCAGACAGTTGTGCCGAAGTCAAAGATTTCTGATATACTGCGAGCGTATCACGACGGAACATCAGGCGGTCATCTCGGTGTGAAGAGAACTTTGGTGAAAATTCGTCAACGTTATTATTGGTTGCACTGCAAGGAAGATGTTGAAGACTGGTGCAAGAAATGTACGAGTTGTTCCTCTGTCAAAGGACCACAAACAAGAAGTCGGGGAGCGTTGAAGTTATACAACGTGGGTGCTCCTTGGGAACGAATAGCTTTGGATGTGGCCGGGCCGTTTCCAATGACGAATAGTGGAAATCGTTACATTTTGGTAATAATGGATTACTTCACAAAGTGGCCAGAAGCGTTTGCATTACCAAATCAAGAAGCTGTTACTGTGGCTAGCAAACTGGTGAATGAAGTTTTCTGCCGATTTGGACTACCCCTTGAAATCCATAGTGACCAAGGCAGGAATTTCGAGTCGCAAGTCTTTCAGGAAACATGCAAGATTATGGGGATACACAAAACTCGGACTACGCCGTATCATCCGCAATCTGATGGAATGGTGGAGAGGTTCAACCAAACTCTAGAGCGGCATCTGGCAAAAGTTGTTGAAAGCCATCAGAACAATTGGGATGAGTACATTTCTCTGTTCCTTCTGTCGTATAGAACTGCGGTTCATGAGAGTACCTCTACTACACCGGCCCGAGCGAACTTTGGTAGAGAGCTTCGACTTCCAGCGGATCTTCTCGCGGGTTGTCCTCCAGAAACGCCTAGCTGTATTTCGGAATACGCGGAAGATTTGAGAAGGAAAATGGAGGAAGTTCACGGGCATATGAGGGAAGAGAATCTGCGTGCTAGTGAGCGAATGAAAACGCGATACGACAGAAGCGTCAACTCCAAGTCCTTTGAAGAAGGTTCTGCTGTTTGGCTTCACAACCCCGTTCGAAGGAAAGGAAAATCTCCAAAACTACAACCGAGTTGGGAAGGCCCTTTTCAAGTAATTACGAGGATCAATGATGTCACATATAGAATTCGGAAAACGCCAAGAAGTCCAGCGAAAGTGGTTCACGTGGACAGGTTGGCACGGTACTACGGCTCTAACGATGCTCGGGACGAGCACGTCTAAGGAGGGGGTAGTGTGACGCCGTGCTGACGTAACTACGTAAGCGTGCAAGGCAGTGAAGTTTTTGGCAAACATCGTCATTGTCACAACGGCCGGGCTGTCAGAGCTACGACTGCAAAGCAGACGTACGCGAGTTCGAGCCCGGTCCAGCTATGAAGATTTTTGTTCGACATTTTAATGTTACCAGAAAATTCTAGTAGCGGCGAGTGCCTTCTTTAAGGAATTCAAATAAAGAACCGAAAGTTCTGGACTAAAACAAGAAATGATGTAAGAAGGAAAAGACGATCGGAATCCAACAGAAGAAAACGAAAAGACTAACGAAATTCAATAAATGACGATCGAAATCCAATAAATGACAATCGAAATTCCGGGTATATAAGGAGCTGCAAGCGCGTCTACGGGCAGTACAGTGGAAAGTGATCTGAAGAAAGGAACAAGAAGGAAAAGTGAAAAAGTGGAAAAAGTGAACAGTGAAAGTGAATAGTGAAGTGAACAGTGAATAGTGAAGTGAAGTGCAAAGTGGTAAAGTGCTCCCAGTGGACTGTCAGTGTTCGGAGCACAGCGTTGGACCGTGTAACGCATAGTGCGCGGGGACAGTGTCGGACAGTGCTACGCGTTTCGTGCAGTGCTACGCGTTCAGTGCAGTGTTACGTGTTCGTAGTGTGAATAAATCGCTACTTTCGGTAAAACGTTCGTTTCCTTCCAATCCCTGTACCCACTTCCGTAACAATATTTTCTGCTTAGCTGTAGTTACAGTACAATGCTGATAAGCTCCTTTACAGAGCGATATTATTCCCAACATTTGTGTACAAACATATCAATAGAAATGCTTGAGTAACGCGTGAAGGACGGTAGAGTATATGAAACGTGATCTATTGTACCAATGGTCAACGAACTCGTAGCTAATAGGCCTGCCCTTGTCCGCGCGTTCGATGATTTATGTTAGAAAAGAAGAAAATCAGCTGCTCTTCTTCGTGTCGAAGGTCCAAACTATTAAACAACTATGGCACTTTCGGTGGCAGCATACAAGTCTCTCAAGGTGCAGTTTAGCTGCTTATTGAACTAAATAATCAATAATGCAGACAATCCACACAACACTATCTAGCCCCAAACTAAGCAAATCTTGTGCTATGGGAACCAGCTGATACATATAATACTTGTATACATTTTTTTGTAAATATACATGGAATACAATACAACACCCAGACAGAGAAGAAACATCTACGTTCACTACACAAATATTTGTTCTCGGTGGGGATCGAACGTACGCCTTCCAGCACCGAAGGCAGAGCTACTGCCAACTGAACTGTGAAGGCAGTCAAAAGTGAATATACGTCATAGCACGCGCGTTTCGTACGTTACCTTACCTATTTAAACAAGTCGTCAAAACAATTTACGGAAAACCGCAAACAAAAAGTGAAAATATTTCAAATTTTACGAGTTGTAGAAGTTTTTGCAAACAAATAAAGATGAACCAAACCAGAGAGTTTTTGTTTGTTTTAAGCTAAATAAATTTAGACCAGTGTCGGTAAAGCCTGACCTTGAGCTCCATGTCGGATTATGAGCGACACAGATACGCACTCTGGTGTCCAAGACCGTAAGGATGAATACAGGTCCACTGTATAAAATTTCGAATGGGGACATTCCTGTATTGGTTTTATCGTTGCCTGGAGAATAGGAGCTGCATAGACTAGATTCATTTATAAAACTAAAACCAGCAGTTCCAGATAGCTTATAGCTCGTCGAATCGGACAGATTAAACGTTGTATCGCTTGGGAATAAAGGTCCACCAATGGCATCTACGATCGTGGGAAGTCAGTAGGACCTTCCACCTTTTTCTTGCCATTGGTGGTGTTTATTTAGGTGGATAAGAAGGCTTAAAACTGTTGTTCCTGAAAATCCAATTGTCACATCACAAGTTGCTGATAATCCGTACGTTATATCGACCCCATGATGAAGCATTATATCTATACTTCTATACTAATATTATAAAGAGGAAAGATTTGTATTTTTGTGTTATAATTAAACAAAATATTTACAAAATGTACAAAATACACAAGAAACAGTTGAGCTATCTGCAGATCGTTACAAACGATCTAGAGATAGCTCAACTGATCCAAATCAGTGCCAGACGGAAGCGTCCCCAAGACGCTGGCGGCAATGCCACGCTGAATAGCAATGCTTATACGCTGCGCCAGATACCCACCAGCTCTTGGGTCACGCGTCGCTTCGATCAGTATCAGTATTTTTGTGTATACTTGTAGTTGAAAAAACAAAAAAAAATGAAATTAAACTCAAAAACTACAGTGCCGATTTCAAAAATTCTTTCACCATTGTAAGCTACATTCACCCTGAGTAACACAGGCTACATTTATGTGTTTAAAAAAATAATTTCCACGCTAGTCTGTGATAAGTTGACCCTGATGAAGCGAGAGCGCCGTTGGGTATGTAAAGCAAATGGAGACGCCGAGGCTTGCGGAAGGCACGGAACCGTTACCTCCGACTTGTGTTTGTCCATTCGTCAAGTGGTCATGTAACACTTGATGGGAACAGGTTTTGAGTTACGTTATTGGGTTCAGGTTCATCATCAGACTGCTGCCAAGGTATTAAGTAATGCCATGTATTTTTTGCCTGACGAACCAAAATGTCTAGCAACAATGTATTGAAATTCACAGATTTGCGAAGTGCGTGTGACCAAAACTGTGTTAGTAGAATTAAAATCGGTAAATGGTAATAAAACCAACGTTGAACCAGTTCTATTGATAAATTACCGAAGAAACCAACCACTCGTAGCGAATCCACTTATCGAATAAATAAGTTTTTCAATGAGAAAACAAGCATTTATCGCAAACTTACCGTAACCGGCGAGCGATTTCTTCGTCTCCGGAACATTGACGACAATGATTGAGTGGCCATGTTGGCTGAGGTCGCCGCAGACATTAACATTTTACACAAACTTCCACTTCACATTAATAAAGGAGCATGTTACACTATACCACTTTGCACTACAAAACTAAAAGTTCGCCGTAAAAGTTTTAATTGCACCCAAACATTAACACAACACAGAGGACTGGCACACTAGACAGGCGGTACGTAATGAAAGTCAGAAACAATAAACTTTAACTGTAACGCTACATCAAAAAGTTCCACGGAGTCTCACGAAGAGAGCATTCGGATGATATTTCGAAAACAATTCACCTATCACTATTATGTTTGGGCAAAACAGGTGGCGTACTTTCTCTAACCGCAAATGATACTGATTCATACGAATATCAAAGTTAAACTGTCGGTATTACAAAAGAAACGAAATACTCAGATTATAACAGAAACAGACCCAGACTCGTAAAACTGTACTACTGCAAGGCTGCTACTGTAATATTTCAATTTTGCGAATGAATGAATGAATTTGCACTCAACTTTTAGGAGTTTGAGAAATTTTGATAATCCGCTGAATACATTAACTCTATTTAACCCACTGACTATGAATTATTAAAAACTTTTACTGACACAGTTTTTTCGTATCTGATATCGCGAACGTGCGTCTCCAAAATCCAGAATGACATCACTGGCGTAAAACAATCTAAAATTAAAAATACGGTGCATTATACCATCGTTTAAAACAGCTGTTTACTTTCAGACTAGACTGGTATAGCGATGATATACTGCCCGTAGTAAAAGACACAATGTACGGGCTTGTTATACTTATAATCCTTTGCGGTAGTGACGTGGTCTGTGTACGAAAATCGATAGTCAACTAGCAGGCAACGGAATCGGATTTCTAAATTGAATAGTCGGATTACACTTGTTTCCTACAATTAAACAAAAAATGGCGGCAACTAGTTACGTTAATAATTAATCGATTTGACCCGGTTGCATCAATTATTGGGTATTCGATAGTCATCGGTAGTTAATCTGCATAAGTAATTGGAAAATATGAATGGTAGACGACGAGAATTTACAACAGAAAAGTCTATATTCTGGAAATTGATGATGATTAAAATTAGGCGTACCTTATTTTCCGAGTGTTCTTCAGAAAGATTGAAATCTGAAAGAAGCTTCTTAATGGCCTCTGAATTAACAAATTGGTCAAGTTTTGAGGCTTCCACGGCCAATGACACAGAGCCAATGGATCATTCAAGTTGTATAGTCATGTATATTTAATATGTGATAAAATCCTAGGCTCAATAGAACCACTTATGCTGTTATAAAGGCACCTTTTCTATGAGGAAGAAATGTTTGTTAGAGCATACTATTAGAAGGCCCTGAGTCCACGAATGGCGTCGAATGTCTATGAACTCCAAAACAATAATCAGGATCGCAGAAATCAAACAATCTTACATGACCTTCACACATAACATAAAATAACATCTTATCCGTTGGTATTTCATTTTCTGCGCAAATTGCGAAGTCAACTTCGGCTTATGAGCTTTTCCTCGGCTTGTTTCATGTAAACTAATTTACAAAGTAATATTTAAACGTGACTCTTGTGAGAGAATAAAAATCATTTGTTGCAAAACTGTGTGAGATATTACAGTCAAAGTCAATTATGTATTTATTCAATAGTATCACAAGGATCACTTTGAAACGTCTTAAAGCTTGGTGAGTCTAGGTGGCCAGTTCCACGCGACCAATCCTAGACAAACAAAGGCAACAAACTACGGTTTGGTTCCTACCGTTTTTTAGGGTTCCGTAGCCAAATGGCAAAAACGGAACCCTTATAGATTCGTCATGTCTGTCTGCCTGTCTGTCTGTCTGTCCGTCCGTATGTCACAGCCATTTTTCTCCGAAACCATAAGAGCTAGACTGATGAAACTTGGCAAATAGATGTATTCTGTGAACCGCATTAAGACTTTTACATAAAAATAAAAAAAAAACTATAAATTTCGGGGGTCCCCATACTTGAAACTGAAACTCAAAAATTTTTTTTTCATCGAACCCATACGTGTGGGGTATCTATGAATAGGTCTTCAAAAATGATGTTGAGGTTTCTAATATAGTTTTTTTCTAAACTGAATAGTTTGAGCGAGAGACACTTCCAAAGTGGAAAAAAGTTGGTCCCCCCCCCCTCTAACTTCTAAAGTAAGAGAATGATAATACTAAAAAAAATATATGTTGTGCATTACTATGCAAACTTCCAACGATATTTGGTTTGAACGAGATCTAGTCAGTAGTTTTTTTTTTATACGTCATAAACCGTAAACCGCAATTTACCTTTCGACGAACTACAAGAACCTTATTATGTTACATCAAGTAACATAATATAAAGGTTTTTATAGTTCGTCGTGCTACGGAACCCTTCATGGGCGAGTCCGACTCGCACTTGGCTGCTTTTTTAGTAATAAATTTAAATGGCAGCAGATGAAATGAACTCCGACAATCTGTAATATCTTTCTTCGATTCGGAAGAGCTTGGTACGGCATAAGGGTATTCTTTATAAAAAAACACATAAAATTAGAACAGTATTTATCCAATTTTCCGAATATTTTCCCAAATTCCAAAATGAGTATAATATAAAAAATAAGTATTTCTTAGATAATAAAAATGGCAGTAAATTGGAAGAATGAGCGATGGACGCCCACGTGAGCTTAAAGTAAACAATTTTATTCTGAGTCAGACAGCGCTTATTTTTTTCGAATATTTACGTAGTCGTAGAAAATACACAAATTTCGCGCTCCATGCTTCATTAGCAATGTGTATAGGTTACTAATGAGAAGCTATACACATTGCTAAAAAGAAAACTAATGAGTTTAGACATGAGAAATGAATGGTACGTGCAGAAAAAGCCTCTCTCAGATCTGTAGTACCAAAAATGACGGTATGTTCTAGTCAGTAGTTCATAGTCAGAGCCACGCAAGCTGCAAGAATCGGTAGATCCGAATAATCTTACGAAGTTGAACGTGGATGTTGGATCTATACTTTCATTCAAAAGTTGTCACCGCACAGAGAAAGTTGTTTTGGGTTGGGCAGAATAAAAATGCAACAAATGCAACCGGACAAAACATCTGCGTTACGTACAAGCAAAGTGAAATTCTACCCACTGTATCCTTGTATGCAGATTCTTCACCCACGCTTATAATCTAGTGCCGGTACTTTAAACTACACAAATTGGTGATCCCCAAGATATGATTAGATGGTACTTCGTACTAAGATATCTAAGAGATCAGCACTGTCTGTGAATGAAAATCGCGAGTATGTTCCTGTTTTATATCAAAATAGCAACACTTCTTTCATACGCACATAGTTTCAATCCAATCTAAATTTAACACTGAAAAATTACAATCCAGTAGGTAATTAGTTAGGAGTACGTAATTAGGTACCTAAGCTACCTTAAATCAGCATAACTTTGCCAAGGCTTATTATAACTCTGAGCAAGTAAACCTAACTTACTTAATTTGACTTCCTCGATAATGAGACCGTCTGCGATAAATACCGTATTGAAATCAGTTGCATTTATAGACAGTTTTATTATAATAGCCAACAGATCTTCAAGCGGTTGCAGTGCTCAAATGCGTCCAGTTGAAAGGGCATTATCATCATTGGTACAACCGGAAAATGGCAATGACGAAAACGGAAATAGTCTGTAACAGAAATAGCCGATACAAAGGCAAGTCACACGCATCTGTGGGTTCTTATTCAAGGGCTTTGAGAGACGTATAAGAGATGTTACGCACAGTCGACTAGTCGCCCTCAACTTGGTCTCACAGCGACGAAATAAAAGGCAGCTATGATTGAGACCCAGTGTGCACACTAAGGCCCGTATTCATAAACAGTGCTGAGTCGAGCCTTGAGAACTCTAAAGCATAGATTTTTTGACAGTTCGCCATTGAAAAATGTCAAAAATCTATGCTTGAGGCTCGATACAGACTCAAGCACTGTTTCTGAATACGGGCCCAAAAGTAACAGTTTCCGTCGACCAAATCACCGGCGACCTGTCGACAGTGGGTGATGGCTCTAAATGTTGTTTATCCAGTCATTTGGTGTGATCCTTTTTACGCGTAAACGACTTCATGTAACTTTATACGTCAGAAGATTTTCCTCAAACTGATGATTTTCCACAATCATCGGACGCTTCAAACTGCCAAGATTACTCGTCGTAATTTACTATAGAGAACCAATTAACATCCTCTTGTCAAACCAGTAACAAGTTGTTTCTATAATTTGCAACAATGGAAATAAAACGAACTTCAGAAAAAACGACAATATAGGTGAGCAACAAGCTTCCTATTTTGAAACATGATGCTAGTTGTGCAAAACAAGCATGTGGTGTGGGGGAGGCTTTATTTGATCAATTGATTGTCACGTTCGATGGGTCCAGAAATAGATGGATTAACACTATGAGGCCACGAAAGTAGCGCTACGAACCGAAAAACTGACTCGTTTCTTGTTGAAATCTCAGAGTTTTTATGTCATCCTAAGCTAGCGCACCAGAATAATACTGGGTCAAATCCACCTGCCAAGCGTAGTGATCACGGCAAACCCCCAAAATATGGTGAATTCCTATGCGCAGCAAACATCCCAGCTGATAATTATAATTTTTCTGTGACTTAACGCGCCGTTTTGCCTGTAGATATTTGAACGAAACGTGATTTTATACGGATAATACTAGAAAATTGGATTAGAAAATAATCAAATAAAGTCCTATGGTACTACTTTATCGCACCATAGATCACTATTGATATTTGTTGAGGACGCTCCGCGGGAGACTATTGCGGTTAATTGAGAACCATTAACCTAGATGAGACGATATACTTAATAAATAAACAATACGAGATAGTGAAGAAAGTGGATACTTTATTAGCCACTGCAAATTTCTTGGCTAGTCCTAGAACAACAGAGTGGGCAGCTATTTCTTTTAAATATGCTACAAGTTGATGCAATATGTAGATGTAACCATCACCTACAAAGCATCACCTCGCAAATCAGACACGATACTTTTCTTGGAATTTAACTTAAATTAGATAAACTTCAGTTCTCTAGTCTGATCCTCATAAAGCGATGGAAGAAAATCTTTCTGTAATAGCAGAAAGACATTCCATCGTTTATAATTGAATTCACGAAGAAACGTGAGCTAACTCTATTATGCGAAGGTCAAAGCAAACCTGCGTCCGTGGAGACGATCACTTCACCGATGCTTTTGTAGAGGTGTTCAATCACATCGGTGCATTCTTTCATTACCTACAAATGCGAAATGCGCCCAGCGCTTTACAGAAACTAGATCGCCAGACGCTTCATGATAGACAACGTCTATGACCGCGATACTTCAGTAATAAAAACATATATTTTTATGCGTTTGACGTAGATTAAACTAGGTTAAGTACCTTGTGGCGTTCCGCAAGGTTCAATACTAGCTCCTCTACTCTTTCTAGTTTACATCAATAACATTAGTGAACTCGGCCCAAAACGATGGCATAACCTTATACGCACGACACTTGTCTATCCTATTTGGAGCATCAATATATCAATATAATTCCACGAGCACAAGAAGAATGACTTTCGGCAAAAAATGCTAACTTATAAAGGTACAGCTTTAAAACCCGCAAAAATAAAACGTCAACCACTAACAAATACTTAAACATTACCTTATTTATACCATCATGCGAGTGACCTATATATTTTTGAGAATAAATATCTTATTCCACTTATTGGCAGAGCTTTCAATAAGCCTTACTTTTTATACCCACGTGATGAACTAGAAAAGCTAATCGAGTTATTCAAATCACCGATTTAGACGGTTATTTAGCCTTGGAATCATCAGTAACCAAAACGAATTGATTGATGTCAATTCAACGAATCGAAATTGATGTCATCAAAGAGTGTGAACGGGGTTGGGTGTTAATTAGATGTACTAAAGCCCAAGGTGAACAAACGAAAACAACACTGTCTCCCTTATTTAGACTGGGGCTTACATTTAAACATACCCCTTAAGCAGGTTTTACCATGGCGAGAGAAGAGTTATGCTATTCGCTTTTAGTAAGTAGACTTTTGTTTTCAAAATGTATGAAAGCGATTAGCGAATATTGGGAATGAATTCTTTCCCGTCGCGAAACCCCAAAAAAGTAACTAGTATACCTAAGTATAACCAATTTGTTTATGAAAAAACTTGTTTGGATCAACATTATGTTTTACCTGAAGATTGGAATTTTGCGTTAATTTTGTTGAATGATTTAATATTTTCAGAAATTATTATTTCTGTCGTGTTAATCTATATATATAAATCTTTCGTGTCACAATTTGGAACGCGATAAACTTCGAAACTACTGAACGGATTTCGATAAAATTTTGCAACTGCCTTTAATATGGTCGGACTTAAAATATAGGATAGTTTATATTCAATATTTAGGTGTTATTAATTTATAAGAGGCAAAAGTTTCGAAATCTATGTCTATCCCTTTCTATCGCTGAGGGATTTTTCAGAAAATTCTCGACTTTGACGAGAACAGAATGCACATAGACGCTCTAGAATGATCTGGAATAAACAAATTTAAAGTCGGTTAGCATCCGGAATGCTCCCACCCAAACGTTAGTAATCCAGAATTATCTAGAATACTCAAACGGTTCTGAATTCTAGATTTGGACAAAATGTTCTAGAAAATAGTGCTCCTAAACGTTATAGAATGTTCTTTCATCATCATCATCAATTGATATCAGTCCACTGCTGGACGTAGGTTCACCTTGAGTAACATAGGCTATATCTAAGTGTTTAAAAAATAAATGTCCACCCGTGCGAAGCCGGGACAGGCAGCTAGTAGTTCTTTAGAACAAGTGTGGTTATAGGATTTTAAGTGCGATTCGAAGAGGCTCCTTACGTGCACTTGACGCATGTTTTCGAACTTTTAAGATGGTTTCCTCACGGTGTTAGGTAAATACATTTTTGGACAGAAAAACTGAATTTGAACCCACGACCTAAAGATCACCCAAAGCTCTCAGAAATGATGAGGTTGCAGTACATCAGTTCCATACGTCACAGGTTGCAAGCCCATCGACCTTTTCACAGACTGGTTTCCAAATATACTATGGTCTAAAATAATCTACATAAATATCGCTACAAAAAAAAACTCAAGGGTGCCAGTCAGATAGCGCCCAATTACATGCGTGATGCGCTCGAATAATGTTAACTTCATGAATTGGTTATTCATATATTTTCCACTGATCACGAGACTACCATTTCAGAGCACTTTCACTATCACCGTGTGCTCTATAAAAATATCATTAGGATAGCACAACAGCGGCACATACAGAGAGGCCTAGAGAGCAGTGGGTGAAATCAGGCTGTGGATAATGATGAGGATACTCTCACGTATGTCTCACTAAGTGAAGTGGCACCACACTGGAACTACACTGCTATTATTTTAGATTATTTTTGATTTGTAAAAGGATCATATAAAAAACGGTAGGAACCGAGCCGTAGTTGGTTGCCTGTTCTTCTAGGGTTGGCCGCGTGGAACTGGCACCTAGACTCACCGTTTCAAAGAGATTCTTACAATCCAACTGAATAAATATGTATATGTATAAATATATAAATAATGTATAAATAAATATTGCGGTAAATCCACACAACACTATCAAGCCCCAAATTAAGCAGAGCTTGTGCTATGGGAACCAGAGAGCTGATTGATATAAAAATTATTTACATATTTTATTTGTAAATACATACTTAGAATACAATATAACACCCAGACAGAGAAGAAACATTTGTTCTTGGTGGATATCGAACCCACGACCCACAACTCTGAAAGCAGAGCTACTACCAACCAGCTCTGCTTTCTGAGAGGCCAGTCAAACAGAGTAAAAAGTATGATTATTTGTTATGTCATCACTGGTAATTAAGTATATTATAAATCCCTGTTATTAGATAACATAATTACTATTATGGCTCAAAAAACACAAAATTAAATATACACTTTCGATTTTGATTTTGATAGCAGATAGGTTTTTTTAAACGGTTTTATTTAGCTTGTTACCCTATTTGTTGTTGTTGATAGGTCAAATCTTGCGAACTGAATTAGAACTACCTCCCCTTATCCTATGGCGTTCAATTTTTACACGGTGGTTCAGTTCCGATGACAACGCATTTTTATGGTAACCATGATCTAAATTCTAAATGAACATTCAGAAGTGGCTCCGGATAAAATAACACTTCAACGGCCAGCAGCACAAGCACAAAATTTTGTGCACACATTTTATCATGTTACGTAAAATTTACCATGATATGGCTCAACACCAAAGAGTACAGATAAGGAGGGAGCTCAGCACTAAAAACTTGAAAGATTCAATAGGTGAAAAAAATCTGTAGTTA
The DNA here is from genome assembly GCA_947578465.1 of Thera obeliscata. Lineage (NCBI taxonomy): Eukaryota > Metazoa > Arthropoda > Insecta > Lepidoptera > Geometridae > Thera > Thera obeliscata. The sequence continues at coordinate 16,846,537 of OX387915.1, forward strand.
TACAATATCATTTATAACACACATTTGCTCGTAAAAGGTCTCTAATTTCACCAATTTCAATATCGTAATGTATGCCATTACGCACTAGTGCGGTAATGTAATGTAAAACGCACGGGTTGCTTTTTAATAAGGTATAACGTACGGTTTATCCAGATGCTAAATGTATGAAATGAAACTGAATGAAACCGAATAAAACTGCATGGAACCGAATGAAACTGAATAAAACCGAATGAAACTGCATGGAACCGAATGAAACTGAATAAAACCGAATGAAACTGCATGAAACCGAATGAAACCGAATGAACTTAATGAAACTGAATTAAACTGAATGATACCGAATGAAACCAAATGAAACTGAATGAAACCGAATGAAACTGAATGAAAATGAATGAAACTGAATAAAACCGAATGAAACTGCATGAAGCCGAATGAAACTGAATGAAACTGAATAAAACCGAATGAAACCGAATGAAGCTGAATGAAACTGCATGGAACCGAATGAAAATTAATGAAGCTGAATAAAACCGAACGAAACTGCATGAAACCGAATGAAAACGAATGATACCGAATGATACCGAATGAAAGTGAATGAAACTGAATAAAACCGAATGAAACCGAATGAAATTGCATGAAACTGAATGAAACCGAATGAAACTGAATGAAGCTGTATGAAACTGAATAAAACTGAATGAAACTGAATTAAAATGAATGAAACCGAATGAAACTGAATGAAACGGGATGAATTGGAATGAAATTAAATGAAATGACATTTACAATCTGTTATGTCATTTCATTTCATTTCAAATTCTCTAACTGCTTTAACAAGTGATAAACAATTTATTCGTTTAATTTTTATTTATTTCCTCGCAAATGTGTTATAAAACGTCGTATGACATACGTGCGCTTTGATAATTACAGCCTCTGCTTTCTTGTAGCCCTCGCCTACGGCTCGGGCTTCAATAACGCCTCGGCTGTAATTATCAACCTACCGCACTTATATAATAATGTACTTATAGTGCACTAAAAACTAAAAATAAATATTAGATAGGTCCTAAGTACCAATCATCAAACCCTCTCCTCATCAATCTAGGGTCACACTCAAAAATAAAACCATGGGGTCTGTGAAATTTCTCTACATTACGCCTCATGAAATTTTTGATTACGTAATCAACTCAGAAACGTAATCAAACTCTAAGCGAAGCCTTTTTCATAACAAATTGACGCCTTGCGACCTTGAGAATGCTCGTAAAATCTATGCGAGAGATAATGTATAAATAAATATTGCGGTAAATCCACACAACACTATCAAGCCCCAAATTAAGCAGAGCTTGTGCTATGGGAACCAGAGAGCTGTTTGATATAAAAATTATTTACATATTTTATTTGTAAATACATACTTAGAATACAATATAACACCCAGACAGAGAAGAAACATTTGTTCTTGGTGGATATCGAACCCACGACCCACAACTCTGAAAGCAGAGCTACTACCAACTAGCTCTGCTTTCTGAGAGGCCAGTCAAACAGAGTAAAAAGTATGATTATTTGTTATGTCATCACTGGTAATTAAGTATATTATAAATCCCTGTTATTAGATAACATAATTACTATTATGGCTCAAACAACACAATAAAACAAATTACATGTTTTAGATATGGTGTACATTAAATTGGCCTCCTTATAAGCAAAATTCCCCCCCCAAGTTGAGAAAGTATGTTAGTACCTACTGCTATCAGTACTTATTCAGTTTCTAGTTCATGGCTTATGACATATGACTTAGTTGTTTTTAGTTTTAGTATAGTAATTTTGCACTAGCATGAAACGGACATTGGCAGAATTGTGACAATTAGTCGCAGTGGCCAAAAAAGAAGAAGTGAAGTACTGAAAGCTTAATAAAAGCAACATTGTTTTAAACCTGGTTTATAAGATAAGGTACAACACGTAACTCGAACATGGGCCACAAGCACAGACTGATGGGAGAACCTCGGTGAGGTCCCTTCTCATATAAAGAATAACAATAGAACCACCAGTACAGCACTTTAACTATATAGTCAGTACCTACTCAACATATATTTATCCTATTCTTAGGTAGAAAATAGTGTTATTATTAAATTTAACGAAGGCATGCTAATAGATTCTAAAAACTTATACATTACTCTTTCACTCCCACCCAAAGTTAAAAATACATTGCTTAGGTTTACACAAACAAACTCCGGATTAAATTAACACAAAACACAGGTGCACTTCTCAACAATCTAAGAATACCGAAATGTTGATATCATATTGCGAGAGCAACTGCCTGTATGGTATTTACTTGTTGATAAGATTCAATAACGAAAGCAAGTTCTTCCTATCTTTATGCCTATGAGTGTCAAATTCACTTTAACGAAACATGTACAGATAATGGTTTGAAACATAGTCTCATTAAGACAGATAATGTAATTCTGAAGGTTTTTTGGCATCATGCATGTACTAAGAACCAGTTACAACAGAGAAGTTAGATTTGCAACCAGTAATTACCTACACCAAATTCATATTTCACTTCAATTGTACAGAATTTTATAGACAGAATACAGAATTTTATACAGAATTGTACAGAATGAGATTAATGATAATATATCACATAGATGAAATACTTTTCCGTCAAGTTGAGTCAGTCAAAGTCGAGTCTGCCCTACTTGGCTTTGAAATCAAAATGATGGTCTCCTGCTTTCAAACCCATCAGAAACCTTTTCGATCAAATCAGAATATCACCATAATACACTTTTATTCCAACTGCTAACACTTTGAGCTAAGACCTCAAGTAATGTTGGTTAAAATGCCACCGAAATTACACAACAAAACTCGGAATAACACCAGTGAAACAATTAAAATATAAATGCTATGTGACTTCCAAAATGACAGAAAACGAATCTTGCTCGCACCCACCCTTAGACCGCAGACCCATCTAGGGGATGGTGATCACAATCAGCTGAAACACTGTCAAATATAGCTGTCATATTTGACAGCATTCACGTGATTGCCATCGCCATTGCCTAGATGTGGGCCGGCCTTTAGAAATTACCTTACTATACTTTTATTTCTAATAGGAATAGCTATGAAACCAAGGGCATCACTGCCCCGCTACAGAAGAAGCGAGGTCCAAGACAGGGTTTAGGGAACTGATTAAGACTACATCCAGTCTATTACAAAATTGCTGCCATCAACCCAAGGTCCTTCTCTGCTATTTCAAGGTTTAGGGCTGGCAAGAGTGAGGTAAGCAGGGAGACAATGCTCGATACACCCCAACCCAGAACATTAGGCCAGATTTTATTCCCCCAACTCAAATTAGAATTAGGGCATCACTTTTTTTAATGACTGCCAATGTTTCTTGTTTTAATTTGGTTTTTTGTGTTTTGTTTATTACTAAGATCTTTTTAATCTGAGTGAATAAGATGAACTCTAATTAGAAATAGGAAGGTGAGTATGCAAGTAGGGCTTGTGTAATCACCAGTTGCCTCTGACGCTAATTAAATAATTTACATTAGATTTATAGGCATGTATTCTTTTTTTTTAGAGTTCCAAGCCAGGTGCCTGGCATGTTAAATCGCCCGAGTAGTACCTACGAAACATGTGTTTTCCAGTTGTTTTCGGCGGGGGTAGGATGAATACTATCAGTAATTTGGTAAACAGATTTCATGATTGCCTATTTTGCAACCAAATAGTCCAGTTGGATGAAGTCGTTATTTGCGAACCACTTCTCATAATCAATCGGCGTACAAGCCGAATCGGGAGATAGTTAGATTATCTACAAAACTGTAAATTGCATTAGAAACTCACCTCTGTTTCTCCGTCGCCATTCTTGTTTTTATCAACTTTAGTCTTCATCGCCTTCTATGAATTCCGGCTTTCACTAAAACTTGATCACAGTTCACAGATGTTCTCGTCGGTCAGATTCACAAACGTACTACGATTTTACACACGTAAATTATGCAAGATTGCGTGAACCCTAGAACTAACTGACATGGCACAACATAGCACGACCGTCCTGCTTTACGTTAGATGCCGACAACTGTTTTTTCGCCGCTTTAAGGAATGCCTTAGCTATATAGTTTATCGCACAGTTTTGTCTTGGTAACTTATCTCTCCTTTTCAATAATAGGCACAAGTATTTACGATAATTATGAATCAAAATAATATGAATTAAATGCAGATCCGCATCAGACAGTTTATATTAGTGATGGGCGATTACTACTATATTTTATCGAATTAGTCGATTGTTCGGTTCAGTCGATAAAAGTCGATAACAATTGAAACTAGTCGATTGTTATCGACTGACGGCGCGTGCGGCGTGCGGCGCGCGGCGACAACGACTAGCACCAACTTTAACTACTATTTGCCGCGCGGTCACGCCACGCAACCGCGCAACGCACCTAACTACTATTTTTACCGCGCGGTCACGCATTCACGCAACGCACCTAACTACTATTTTCGTGCGTACTACTGAATCAGTAGTTACAAAAGATGGTGCGTCGGGCGTGCGCTGCGCTACAAATCAATAGATTAAGTCCATGCGCCGCTACTTAATGCAGTTATTATGCGATTTAAGTTATTACATTAATTAATTTGTTTTAAAGTATAACAAATTACGAATAGAAGGGTAGGTAAAGAGTTTCTACCTAAGGAAAACACAGACTAGAATAAAAATTAAGTAAAAAAGGTACTTATAGATACTTATTTGAAATATATTTTCTTACAGAAAATCAACTTATAGCTAGAAATCTACCTTCTAACATAATTTTGGTAACTATACTTTTTACTTGACAAGGTCAATTTTACATTTCTATAAAATGTATATTCATAATATTAAAATATACTACCTACGTGTTAACATTAAATGCAACCGAAGTATTATTACTTATAAACAATCGACGCAACACCGTCCCGCCCCCGCATGCACCGCCCCGCGTGGCCTTACGCAGCGCAGTTCACCGTACCGCACGCATACTTACATGTATAGTAGTTAGTAGTTTGTCGATTGTTATTCGAATAATCATGGGGAGGAACTACTAAATCGACAATCGAATGCGCAGTAGCGCAATTTTCGATTCATTCGATTGTTTTTTTTGAAGCAATCGCCCATCGCTAGTTTATATTTTGTTTGATTGAGTCGAGTTCAGTGTGACCAAACTTAAAATGAATAAATGCCAGCTACTCTGACAATTTCTGCATTTTTTTTTTAAATACTTAGGATAGGATCTGCATAAGATAAAAAGTCATCATCATCATTTTCTTGTCCATAACCCACTTCATTCATATGGGGTAGGAACATCCGGTTTTCTTTCACCACGATAAAAAATAAAAAATCTCATCAAACTCTCCTCTTTCAGTTTCAATTATTTTTTGTTTCAGGTTCATAAGAACTATAGAGCATTTGGCCAAACTTGTGAAATCTTTGTATCAAGTCTTCGTAAACACAGCGTTTACCAAAAACTGCTGTTTTATTCTACGACACAATCTGCTAAGCCAGGCTAAGTGTTATTTTGCTGTAATCGCAGAAATCTGCTGAATCTGGTCATACTGATCGAGATTGTTGGACTTGACTATTATTTCTGAAACACAAAAATAACTGGGCAAAAACATTATGTTTCCAGCGCCAGTAAAATATTTAAAAACAAAAAATGTTTGGGTTGTCTTGTTGTCAGTGTTGTCATGTTTGTCAAATCAAACAGCGTAGCGTCTTGTAATTGGTCGATTTGACCACGTGATTTCTGTTTACGAATTACGTTACGAGTAGTGATGTCCACAGACTACTAAGAGATACTGTGATATCCAATCCCAAGCCTCAGAACAAATACTATTTATAGGCCCAAACTACTAATCGATAAGACTTTAGGCGATTTATTGAAGGACTATATGAAGGACGACATTATGCCTATAGTCTGTCAAATGAAAGAAGAGACTGAAAAATCGCGCGGAATACGTACTATCTACTTACATAGAGTCAAAGAGAGCCGTCGTGGCCAAATTGTGAACTAACGTTTCGATTTTTATATCCCATCCCCTTCTTTCTGTCAGCATTTTGCATCATAAAAATTAAATATATAAATAGGAATAGGAATAGTACCTACACTAGTTGTGATAGGATCAAAACGCAACAGACGCGCTATTTGTAATGCCCACTAAACAAAAAAGGTAATTATGCTCAGAAGCGCCCTGAAATCCCATGACGCGACGGCTCTCTTTCTGAACAGACTCTACAAAATAACAAGACAAACACCTTCAACATGGTCAAAATCATCATTTATTTTAAACTAATAAGTACACACGTTTTAGTTCGTAATTAACTAAAACTAACTATAAAAACGAAGAAAATTACAAATAAACTTGAGCTAAAAATATGGAAGTAGGTATCTAATTCTACTCCGTTCATTAAACTGACTATCCTTTTTCTTAAACGAGTCACAAGAATTTACTTCTTCTCTTTCTTTCCAGCAGCTCCCTTCTTCTTAGCTACTTTAAAAGGTCCAAGTTGTCTGCGCACCAACAAGCCTCGCCACCATGCTTGTACTGTGATGGCAGAACTGGTCATCTTCTCTCGATATAGACGAGCTTTTTCTCGTTCTTCTTTGAAGTGGATCCAATCCTTCATAAGCACATCATGTTTCTCAATCTGAAATGTAAAATTATTATGTTACTAATCAATATCATAGCTAGCATAATGGGTAATGCTTGTTGCTGTTGTTTGTAAAATAGTCACCGTCTTTTCGAGTTCCAATCTTTTGTCAAGCATATTTTGATAGTCGTTCTTCTTTATTTGAATCTTTAAATCAATAGCTTCCATATCCTTATCATACTTGTTCATCCAATTTTCTACCTTTTGCAGCGTTTCCTGGAATCCAAATTAAATGTTTTTTTATTGGCAATAAATCTACATGTAGATAAGCTCAAACTTCAGTCAGTGGCCAAATCTTATTACGAGTTTTATACTGCCCCAATGCCTCCATCATCACTTAAAGAAGGAGCTGCTTGTAGAGCCAGGAGTGATAGATTGGCATTAATAATAGTACCTAATCTTCACACCTTGACATAGTCCTAACTCACTCTCTATAAGTCTTTATTCTCAAGTTATTATTTACTTCACATCATTATACTATATTAGTCCACTGCTAAAGGAAGTTCTCTGCTAAGATGCACCACTAAGCCCAGTCCTCAGCCCTTCTCCTCCAGTGCTTGCCAGCTACATTTCCCCACTTTGCTGGACCATTATTTGCTTACATTTATTGTGATATTCATTAGTAGCTCTATCTCCGCATGAACTCTCTGTTCATGATCAGTCCTTTGTTTGTAGTATTCAATCGATTCCGAATGTAAGACCTCTGTGTCATATATGGTCTGTATATGCTGTTCTGTGCGAGCTCGCTGCCAGTTGTCAGTGTATCTGCTTTGGCATTCAGAATTCAAAACAGCATCCTGAAATTTGACCATGAGGATTTTATTACAGGTGACAAGGCACTCTTGTTTCGTAAGTCCATGTGCCCATGCGTCTATAGTGCCCTCAGGGTGACGACGACAACTTCCTATGAGAGCGTTTACCCTCCGAAAATATTTTGAACGACAATAATAATAAATTTATAAAGTTAAGTATAATTATAGTTATAGGAGGTTTCTCCCTCTGACAGTTACAGCAAATGAGCATAATAATTTGTTGCATGTGAAGGCACTAATGATTTACGTTCTACCGACGCAGCTTGTAGCATTAGTAAGTTGAATATTGGTAATGGGCAGTTAATTTAGCTCGAAGAACTGACTGCCGTTGGGGAATACAGGTTCTCATTTAAGGCAACCACGAAGCGGAACACGAAACGTAGACTAATGGACCGACGACCTTACTAAGGTCACTGAAAGTTGGTGGATGGAAAAACTTCTTCAGGCTGATAATGATGAAGGTACCTTACCTCCACTTGAGTTTTCAAATCATCAATTTTGACGTCAGCATCGTAAATAACTGATTTGTAATGATTTCTTTGCAGTCTCAACTGCTTGTTCGTTTCCCTTCGTATCCTACAGAAAACAAGGCAGCCAACATTGCAAAAATGAAAAAGACGTAGGTACTCAAGCTCTACAGTTTAAACTTGGCGCACCTGAAGTTTGCCATTTGTTTAGTGACAGTAAGGTATACAAGCTAGTAATTATTAATAATAATGAATTCCTATTTTAGCTAGGTATGCTTTATAGTAGCTGAATTCTTACACTTTATTTTTAGCTTCGTCTTCCGCCAAAGATACACGATAGTCACCGATTGCCAAACTTGCATGAATAAACTCTTCAAGTGCATTAAAGCTCTTGTTTAGCGATAGATCCACGTAGGTTGCTGTTACCACATCTGTGACATACTTTCTGTAAACAAAGATATACTTAACCTAGGAGTAGGTAAGGTAAGCACCTGTCTATTTTTGTCGTTCTCTCGGATAATAACTTAATTATAAAATTCATCATCAAAATCTTAAGTATTAAAAAGTCTGGAATAGATTGTAAGCAAACCCCTTTGTTACTTAAATAAAAAAACGATGTTTTTTAAGAGTAATAATAAATTCTAGACAGAATTATATGAAACCCTAGGTTTGGTTTACTTCAAAACGTATTAATTAACCTGTCAAAATCAAGTTTGTTGATCTTGTACTCGTTGCAGCCAAGATTATGAGGATCGATTCCTTCGAGCTCATCAACAGATGCTGGCTGCTTGATTCCATACTTCACGCTTAGTAAGTATTTCCAATCAGTTTTGGCCTTGATGATTCGCAGTTCATTGTTACATTCAACTAAAAACCATTGAAAAAAAAAGAAAGATAATTATGTAATATATAGCATAATTAGTTAGTGACTGCTAACTTATCACAAAATTAAATCATTAATCATGATTTATCAATCATTTTACAATAGACTCACTCAGTGATAAGAATTAAGATAGAGAACTTAATATGTCGAGAGCCGAAACTACCAACCGAGTAAAAAAAATAACTTGCTCGATCATGATAAACTTACCAAGAATACGCAGCTGCGTTATGGTATCTTCTAAAATACTTCCAAACAGAGATGATTGAAGGTGGGGTAAGCTGGAAGTGTGGTAAAAAGTGTGGTCAGATTTCCAGTTAGTAATAGTGGTCCGAAACATAGAAGTAAGGAGATTAAATTTAAACGTTTAACATTTTCAATAAATTTTCATTTCAATAAATGAAGATAAGAATTACGTTGTGTATGCGCTATCATCTTCTTCTATTATTGGTGAAAGGTACAGTTCTAAAGCCTGCACTCCCTGAAAATGAATAAAAATATTTTTCTTTATTCATGTAAGTAGACTTTTTTTATTTAATCGAGATGTAATATTAATCGATCTCATAGCAGCAGCAAGCACTATTTTATTCGCCAACCAATGAAATGAAATGACGTCATATCTTTGTGGCGGCAAATTAAAAATTTGTTGTCGGATGCGGATGTCAACCGGTGACCGGTGTTTCATGGATGGCAACCAACAACAATTCACTTTGTTTTTAGATAAACAAAATATACATAGTATTTATGTGCTATTTATTTCGCGTACATAGATATCGCCGCTATTAATACTTTTCTTCGGAATTTACACTAACCTCATCGTTATCTTCTACTTTCTCACTGAATATTAAAGAGCTACCCCACGCTGCATTCACGACGTTCTTGACGCGGTTTTTTGCCATTATTATTTTGTTTTAATTATAATTAAAATAAAATCTTTGCTTATTCTTGTACAAACACTTAGAAAAATATCTTGAATAAATTCAAATTGACGTGTGATCGACTTGTTGTTTGCATGACAAGCACTTCATTCATTTAGTTTCTTTCCCACATTCCAGCCAGCCACAAGCGAGCTGTGCTGACGTAACTATTTATAAAATGAACTAGCTGTGCCCACGACTTCGTCCGCGTGGTATAGTGTCTATGGGTAGCATTTTTAATTTGCAGCGGAAGAAAACAGTAATTAAATAACAACGTCATATTCGCGTGCACGTGACGTGACACAGTCGTCTGCCCTCTTACTAAACTTAGACATATGGCGTCGTACTACGCCTACACGTACACTTTCATCCCCCCCGCATTCCTCTCCGAACTCCCCCCACTCTCCTCAACACCCCCCCACATTCCCCCCGCACTCCCCCCAGACTCCCCTCCACAATCCCCCTGTACTCCCCCCGCACCTCCCCTCCACACTCCCCCCTGTACTCCCCTCCACACTCCTCCTGTACTCCCCCCACATCCCCCCTCGCTCCTCCCCTCCACACTCCCCCCTGTACTCCCCTCCACACTCCCCCCGCACCTTCCCTCCACACTCCCCCTGCACCACCCCTCCACACTCCCCCCGCACCTCCCCTCCAACTCCCCCCTGTACTCCCCTCCACACTCCACCCGCACCTCCCCTCCACACTCCCCCCTGTACTCCCCTCCCTCTACCCCCCCAGCACAAACTTTGAATGTCATATTTTTTTATATCAAATCAACAGTCTAAAAAATAAGTTTTAAGTTTCTAGCTCTAAAAATGACGATACTTCCTTACAACTTTCAACCCCTATTTTCAACCCCTTACAACCCTTTTTTCGCAATAAAAAGTAGCCTATGTCCTTCCCCAGGCCCTCAACTATCTGTGTACCAAATTTCATTTCAATCGGTTCAGTAGTTTTGGCGTGAAAGCCAGACAGGAAGACAGACAGACAGACAGAGTTACAAACGCATTTATAATATTAGTATGGATAAAACCAGATAAAACCTTACAAGCTCCTATGGTTCTGTTTATGCAACTCCATCGCTTTCCACAGCTTTCCACCCGTCTTTGCCTAGGGGTTCCATTTTCAAAATAATTACAAGTTTACAATTCTTACCATTGTAGCCCCATGCCAAACCAAAAGAATAATTCCATTCTTTATGCATTGAAATAAATAAAAGTAAGTAGGTACTTGAGTTTATTGACCAAAAATGTCTCTAAAATAAATTCACTATTTGCCCTTCTTGCCCTTGGGCGGTGGTTTCTTCTTTAGCACTTTGTAAGGCCCTAGTTCCAGTCGCACGAGCAGGCCACGCCACCAAGCCTGCACGGTGGTGGCTGCGTTTGTCATCTCTTCGACGTACAGCCGCGCCTTTTCGCGTTCATCCTTGAAATGCTGCCAGTCTTGCATCAACTTCTCGTGGTCGGCGAACTGTGGACCAAGACCGAATAGTAAGGAAAGCGAAACTCCACTACTTTTATCCCCAGGAACCTTCTAATTGTTGTTGATATTCTCTCAGATCACATTTTTTTTTATATCAGCCTGAATAAGTTCATCGCTGGATATAGGCCTCCCCATCACATTTCCAGGAAGAACGATTCTGAGATCTTCCTATCCACCGACTTTACGAGATCTTAACAATGTCGTCCGTTCATCTGGTGGGTGGGCGCCGAACGTTTTGCCTTTCGGTTCGTGCGACAGTGAGATTTTATTGCAAGATTCCTCAAACATGGCTTGTTTTTTCCAAATCATTCAAAACAAAGTTTCAACAAGCATATTATAAGTTGGTTACTTTTTACAATGGGTGTCAGAATTAAAGTGATCTGGTAGATACCTTTTTTAGTACGTCGGAGGTAATCCTACCTACGTTATGGGATTTCTCGCTTCCCTTAAACGCAAACTGGCCCCGACCTAGTCAAACTAACTGGTTGAAATATTCACCTTTTCTTCAAGCTGCATCCGATACTCGAGTTTGTTCGTGTAATCGTTCTTCATGATTTGTATCTTGAGATCTTTCTTCTCCATATCCTTGTCGTACTTGTTCATCCAAGTTTCTACCTGGGCCAGTTTTTCCTAGAATGTAAACTACGTTAAGGCTACACCTTCAAATTTTCATTATCTAGCTTGGAGAAGTCCATACTGCAGGAGCCTAATTCTCGGCTCATCTCGGATCATTTTGCAATTTTATTTTATTACTTCTTTTCGAAGAGAGAATGGATGATTTCCTTGGGTAATTCATCGACGAACGCATCGTAGAAGCCCCGACAGCTACGATATACTACCAGCTATTTCTGCCGCCAAGCAGCGTCGCTGTATTACGGTTTGATGGGTGTGGGTGCTGAAGAAATGATAAGCGCGTAAGAGGATGCCGCGCCTTCGTGAATTGCACTATCTATAACGTGCGTGACCTGCGAGCCAATGCGTTGCTAAAGATAGACAATCGGGTGGGCTATGACCCACTAAGTACATGCTTGTTCCACCAGTACATACAAAACACTACAGGTGTTTTCTTTCACTCTTTCCCTTCCACAGCATTTTAAAAGAATTACGTTGATATGAATGTTATTCATGAGTTCCAGTTCCGCATGCACCCTTTGCTCATTGTCGGCCCTGGTTTTGTAGTAGTCGATGTGAACGAGTGGGTTCGTCTCCTTGTCCTTGATGGTTTGTTGGTGCTGTTCCGTGCGCGCTCCTTGCCAGTTGGTGACGTAGCGGCAGCGGATTTCGGACCTTAGGGCGCAATCCTGAACAATCTTCAGCATTAGCATTATTTTAGTAGTAGTAGAGCTCTTTGTGAAGGGCTCGTCCGGGGAAGTACTACCACCATGCCTATTTCTGCCGTGAAGCAGCATTGCTGTGTTTCGGATTGAAGGGTATGGGTGCCGGTGAAATTATTGGCACGTGAGGCTGAACACAGTGCATCGTAGTGCACGGTCCTGGCGTGCGTGACCTACGAGGCAAATGATTTGTTATAGGCGATGGTTACCACTTAACATCAGGTGGGCCATATGCTTGTTCCATCAGCTAGTTGTATAAAAAAAAATTAACAACCCATAGCAAAATAAACAGAGAAGAGAAGTAAGGCACACTTGAAATCCTTCCACCACACTGGTTGAAATCACAGTTCCACGATAAGGAGAAGAAGAAAGTAAACAAGCTTTTGCATCTATTGTTGATGATTTAGATTAGAGCGTCGTATTTTTAGTGTCAGGGGTAACTGGTGATTACAAAAGCCCTACTTGCGGGAAGCTATAGTGCCTGGGCCAGGATTTTAGATGGAATAGGCTTTGTAAGGTTCGTCATCATCATCATCATCAGCCTAAAGAAGTCCACTGCTGAACATAGGCGTCCCCGATACATTCCCAGAAAGAGCAATTCTGGGTCCGCTCCATCCACCGACTTCCTGCGATCTTAACAATGTTGTCGGTCTTTTAGTGGGGGGGCGTTCAACGTTTCGTTTTTCGGTTCGTGGTCGCCATTCGAAAGCCCCAACGGTGGTCGGTTCTTGGTTGCATGACCCGCCCTTTGCCACTTTAATGTACTAATTCTACGAGCTATATCGTCGGTGACCTTGGTTCTTCTACGGACTTCCTTATTTCTGATTCACAGGACAGTATCATCATCATCATCATCAGCCCGTTTGCACCCACTGCTGAGTAGGCCTCCTCTTTATTGCGCCATTCTTTCCGGTCCCTCGCGAGTCTCATCCACTCATTCCCAGCACTTGCAACAATGTCGTTTGACCAACGGGCAACGGGTCAGTATATAAAAATCAAATTAAGTTGGCAGGTATTTACTTCAACTTCGGTCTTCAAAGCTTCTATTGATATATCCGTGTCATAGTTAACCGATTTCATGTGGTTCCTCTGTTGTCGTAACTGTCGGGCTATTTCTCTTCGAGTTCTAAAAATATTGAATTATTGAAAATCACGTTGACCTCAGTAAGTGGGTACATAACTCAACATCAACAGCCTGAGATTACTTGACATAAATCTCCTCAATACATTTCCAGGAAGAACGATTTTCAGCCCTTCAACAAAGCGACGAGGCCACGCTGGAAAATGCGTTACTTGCCTGCGGCAGTAAGGAGTTTAAAAAGTCTAAGGCTCGTATTCAGAAACAGTGCATGAGTCAGAGTCGAGCTTCAAATAGATTTCAGACATTTTTAATCGAGAACTGTCAAAAAATCTGTGTTTAAAAGTGCTTGAGGCTCGACTCAGAGAATAGGGCCTAAGAATTTGGTACATTATAACTAATGGATTGAAATATTTACGCTCTGTTTTTGCCTTCTTCCTCAAGCAAGGCGATGTAATGATTCTCCCGGTCGCATACTGCTGCGATGCTTTCGACCAGCGATCTAAAGCTGCGGTTAATCGAGAGGTCCCGGTAGATCGCTATCAGCGTCGAGAACAGGAATTTCCTATGAAAAAAATATGAGTATGTTCATTTTCATATGAATTCATCACAGTGTCTTCTTCAGGCTTATGATGTCATCATCGGTAGCCAAAGCACACGGATTATACGCAACACTTCTTCAATTAGAAGTCGGAAACAGATGCGAGTAGTTATCTATTAGTTCTAGACATACGGGCTGTTAGAACAGAAACCTGTCATTTTCTAGCTTATCCAGCTTGTATCCTTCTTTGCCGAGGTCTTTCGGGTCAATGCCGTCAAGTTCGTCTTTCACCATTGGCTGCTGGACTTCGTATTTAAGAGCGCGGTATTGTTCTATGTCAGCCATCGTCTTCAGTATGCGACATTGGTTGTTGCATTCTCCTGGAGACATTAAACAATTTTAAAAATATGATAGGTAACGTAAAAAGAACGCTGAAATAATATGGACGTGACGCGAACTAAGTATACCTGCCTAGCTTGAGTATACACCTAGCCAAAAAAGCTCTGGTGTCAGAGTTTCTTCTTTCAAATAAGATCAGTCTCTTATGCTTAATGGTACATCCACGCCATTTTCCCCAGGCCATTAGATCTTCCAATGTGTAAGGGACAGAGATCTATATCTCTCCATCCTAGAGAGAGATAAGGAGATCAGAGCGCGGATGGGATGGGATGCTAACCATATCTATTAGGTAAACCAAAAGCACCTTATCCAGGTCAAGTTACAAAAGGAACTCACCTAAAATGCGTATTTGCGTGATAGTGTCTTCTAGAACCGAAGCATACATTGATGAAATGAAATACTTCAAGCTGCAATAGAAAATGAAATAGGTACTTAGTGCAAAATAATAAAAAAAAGTTGATCCCATGAAAATGAAGCAGACCTGTAAGTGTCCATTACCTCTCCGTAGTGTGTTGAATTTATAGATTCCTGAAAACAAATTAACTTATAGATAGTGCATGAAGGTGCAGGTAAGTGTGAGAACCTCGGCATGGTAAGGCTAGGCCGAATCGTGATTTCACCCAATACCAAAAAATTGAACGCCAGGTCCCATTTTTTCTGAAAATTCAGAAAAAATGGGACCTGGCGGCGTCTGAAGTTAGCATAATGATCAATCTTTTTTCGCCATTTTCGCACAACCATCTCAGATCTGACCGGCCAAGCAACACCGACCAGGCTATGGGGCTGAACACTCAAGCTCCCTTATTAGCGTAGCCCAAGCGTCACGCACCATGTATGAGGCTGACCATTCAAGTGTTACCTACTCACTACGCTTAGCCCAAGGCGGCCTGCAAAAACTAACTTGTTGCTTAAGATCCGAAGATTTGCTTAGTTTGAATATTGTCGAAACACCCCATGCTGCCTCCAAGACGACTTTCTTCATCGACCTCTGAGATAAAGTATTCATGGACATAGCGGCCAAACAGTGTGATTTTAATAGAACAATTCCTAAAATAAATAATAATAAAAACTCTGTAAAATAATAAAATTAGCTTTGATTGGCATCCGGCAGGACGAAAACCACAGAGCACCAAACACGCTTTTGCTTACGCAATTATTTCGTGACGAAAACATGTCAGTTTTATTTCATAATTTGACATTCCGTCCTTTTTTAGGACGAAGGGACCCAAAATAACTATCAAGGAGGTTAACGTTCTCTACAGTTCTTTGTCCAAGAACTAAAGTTCGAAGTTTCAGAACCACGACCGAGCTTTTGTAAGCATTGAGCACAAGAGCGAGTCGTGCAAAATAGTTGAAAACGATAGTCACGGTTAAATCGATATTATGAATATACTTGCAATAATGAATCTAAAACTTTGTATAAAGTACCAGACTGAACGTATTGACAATTATTCCGTAACAAAAAAAAATATTTATATATAATTAAATAAACACAGATAGGTAAAATTTGACAAATCGTATGTCGGCGTTATTAAAAAATGTCATGTTACACTGTTGATTTTATGAACAAACTTTAATTCGAATTAATCTCAAATGTTTAGTCTACAATTAGTCCTTTTTCGATTTTTAATAAATCACTTAGTTATTTAGTTATGAATTTTTTAAAAAAGCATCTCAAATCCGCCATACAAATTTACTATGGACGCGCGAAGTTGAATATATACGCGACGAACGCTCGCGGAAATTCAGTCCACCACGAGAGCTCAGAGTGGGAGCACGTCTCTTTGCGAGGCGACGCGAGCCAACTAGCAAACGCGATCTTATGTGTATGTACACACAGCTGCAAACAGGTAAAGTGAGGTAAGCCATTTTTTATTATCTATGCTTTTTATTGCTCAAAAAAATGTGATGTACCTATAAATATTTACTCTGTTTAGGGAACAATGGGAAAGCGAAAAGAAAGATATTCTAAGAAGAAAAGTGGCGCTCTGTTCCGGAAAAAAAATTTCGATAAAAATATGTACGTATGTAGGTATAGATTATTTTCGTATTTCAAATTTGATGTTGGTATTGTTCCAAGTTTTTTTGGTCAGGCGAATCGAAAACCCAAGATGGCGGATTCATTTTTTTTTCTATTTGATATTGGTATCGTTTAATAAGTTTTCGAGGGCGCTGGTTCCGAATCTGCCATTCATTTTTTAATCCAAGATGGCGGATTCTTATTTTGTCATAAATTTTTGATATGGGGTTTTGGGGGCGCTGACTCCGAATATGCCATTCATTTTTTAATCCAAGATGGCGGATTCATTTTTTTATATTTGATATTGGTATCGTTTTATAGGTTTTTGAGGGCGCTGGTTCCGAATCTGCCATTATTTTTTTAATCCAAGATGGTGGATTTTTTTTTGTCATAAACTTTTGATATGGGGTTTTGGGGGCGCTGGCTCCGAATATGCCATTATTTTTTTGATATGGGTATCGTTTTATGGGTTTTTGGCGGCGCTGATTTTGAATCTGCCATTCATTTTTGAATCCAAGATGGCGGATTCTTTTTTTTCTTAAATATTTGATATGGGTATCGTTTCATGGGTTTTTGGGGGCGCTGGTTCCGAATATGCCATTCATTTTTGAATCCAAGATGGCGGATTCTTTTTTTTCTTAAATATTTGATATGGGTATCGTTTTATGGGTTTTTGGGGGTGCTGATTTTGAATCTGGCATTCATTTTTGATTCCAAGATGGTGGATGTTTTTTTTTCTTAAATATTTGATATGGGTATCGTTTTATGGGTTTTTGGGGGTGCTGATTTTGAATCTGGCATTCATTTTTGAATCCAAGATGGCGGATTCTTTTTTTTCTTAAATATTTGATATGGGTATCGTTTTATGGGTTTTTGGGGGCGCTGGTTCCGAATATGCCATTCATTTTTGATTCCAAGATGGCGGATGTTTTTTTTTCTTAAATATTTGATATGGGTATCGTTTTATGGGTTTTTGGGGGCGCTGGTTCCGAATATGCCATTCATTTTTGATTCCAAGATGGCGGATGTTTTTTTTTTCTTAAATATTTGATATGGGTATCGTTTTATGGGTTTTTGGGGGCGCTGGTTCCGAATATGCCATTCATTTTTGAATTCAAGATGGCGGATCCTTTTTTTTCTTAAATATTTGATATGGGTATCGTTTTGTGGGTTTTTGGGGGCGCTGATTTTGAATCTGCCATTCATTTTTGAATCCAAGATGGCGGATTATTTTTTTTCTTAAATATTTGATATGGGTATCGATTTATAGGTTTTTGGGAGTGCTGGTTCCGAATATGCCATTCATTTTTGATTCCAAGATGGCGGATGTTTTTTTTTTCTTAAATATTTGATATGGGTATCGTTTTATGGGTTTTTGGGGGCGCTGATTTTGAATCTGCCATTCATTTTTGAATCCAAGATGGCGGATTCTTTTTTTCTTAAATATTTGATATGGGTATCGTTTTATGGGTTTTTGGGGGCGCTGGTTCCGAATATGCCATTCATTTTTGATTCCAAGATGGCGGATGCTTTTTTTTCTTAAATATTTGATATGGGTATCGTTTTATGGGTTTTTGGGGGTGCTGATTTTGAATATGCCATTCATTTTTGATTCCAAGATGGCGGATGTTTTTTTTTTCTTAAATATTTGATATGGGTATCGTTTTATGGGTTTTTGGGGGCGCTGATTTTGAATCTGCCATTCATTTTTGAATCCAAGATGGCGGATTCTTTTTTCTTAAATATTTGATATGGGTATCGTTTTATGGGTTTTTGGGGGCGCTGGTTCCGAATATGCCATTCATTTTTGATTCCAAGATGGCGGATGCTTTTTTTTCTTAAATATTTGATATGGGTATCGTTTTATGGGTTTTTGGGGGTGCTGATTTTGAATCTGACATTCATATTTGATTCCAAGATGGCGGATGTTTTTTTTTCTTAAATATTTGATATGGGTATCGTTTTAAGGGTTTTTGGGGGTGCTGATTTTGAATCTGGCATTCATTTTTGATTCCAAGATGGCGGATGTTTTTTTTTCTTAAATATTTGATATGGGTATCGTTTTAGCGGTTTTTGGGGGTGCCAAAACATGATTGGTATTTTCAGGCACAAGGGCAATTACACGTCACACAAAGAAAAACATGCATATTTGCTGTTTGGACTGACGTAGACATGAAAGTTGAACAAGTAGAGGAAGATAAAGAATTTTGGTGTATGATGGAAGGAAAATTGAAAACATTTTATTTTGATTGTTTACTGCCAGAGATTATTGATTCTAGATTAGATAGGCTAATGGAAATCAAAGAACCTAAATATATTCTAGAAGCGATAAATAAAAAAATCGTCAAAACGACAGCGAAAAGGAAAATAATTGAAAATGAAACTAAAACAAACAAAAGAAAACTGCAATAAACTGTATTTAGTATGCAAACTGACTATAATTTTTATTTCTGAGTAATAATTATTATTAGGAGAGATGAAAGTCATGTGACTTTATGAGTGATGAATATGGATGTGGATGGATATATGAGTAGAGGTAGACCAAAGGAAACATAGATGTGTGAAAGGTAACATCGGTAAGAGAGGAATGCAGCTATGACGGATGACAGAAGGGAACGCAGAAGGAAAACTCGTTGTGCTGACGCCACATAAAGGGAGATAATGGCAGGTAGAAGAAAAACTAATGAATAATAATTATGATCTGATTTAATTAACATAGACAATATTCATCTCCCTCAGTCACTCAACCAATCAACAAAATAACAAAACCAAAACCAAAAAATGCGGCACTGGTTCCGAAGCTATTTTTTTTTTATTAAAGTCAATTAAAAAAAATAGCTTCGGAACCAGCGCCCCCAAAAACCCATAAAACGATACCCATATCAAATATAAAAAAAAAAAAAAACCGCCATCCTGGAATCAAAAATGAATGGCATATTCGGAACCAGCGCCCCCAAAAACCCATAAAACGATACCCATATCAAAATTTAAGAAAAAAAAACATCCGCCATCTCGGAATCAAAAATGAATGGCAGATTCAAAATCAGCACCCCCAAAAACCCATAAAACGATACCTATATCAAATATTTAAGAAAAAAAACATCCGCCATCTTGGAATCAAAAATGAATGGCATATTCGGAACCAGCGCCCCCAAAAACCCATAGAACGATACCCATATCAAATATTTAAGAAAAAAAAGAATCCGCCATCTTGGAATCAAAAATGAATGCCAGATTCAAAATCAGCACCCCCAAAAACCCATAAAACGATACCCATATCAAATATTTAAGAAAAAAAAAGAATCCGCCATCTTGGATTCAAAAATGAATGGCAGATTCGGAATCAGCACCCCCAAAAACCCATTAAACGATACCCATATCAAATATTTATGAAAAAAAAAGAATCCGCCATCTTGAATTCAAAAATGAATGTCAAATCCACAATCAGAGCCCCCAACAACCTCTAAATCGATACCCATAATTATCATTTATTTAGGATAAAAATGAAGCTGCCATCTTGGATCCAAAATGAATGAAAGTATGAAAGAAAGAAATATTATTTAACATAACATAGGTACACAGAGCGGAACATTGACAAAATCAAAACTAAAATATGAACAAAAAATTCTAACACAAATAATTGAGTAATTACTTGCTATCTTAGCACATAATAAAAAAAAACAACTACGTCCCGCGCTAGGTACATGTTATGCCAAATAGGCCCTGGCTCAGCTTTTGCTGCTTAGCGGGGTATGAACTTACCACCAAAAATATTATTCACAAATATGCAAATATAGTTGAAAATGAAACAAAAACCTGGCCTTCAGCTTAGTTAGTAGTAGCTCTGCCTTCTACGCTGTAGGTCGTGGGTTCGATCCCCACGGAGAAGAAACATTTGTTTGGTGAATACAAATGTTTGTTCTCTGTCTGGGTGTTATATTGTATTTTAAGTATGTATTAAAAAAAAAAAAATATATGCTAAGTATTATATCAGCTGTCTGGTTCCTATAGTATAAACTCTGCTTGGTTTGAGGCTAGATAGTGTGGAGTGGATTGTGCACAATATTTATTATTTATTACTATTATTAAAAAACCTAAAAGAAAAGTGAAATGAAAATGTAATTATTTTGTAAACTGACCTCAGATTGTTTTTTTTAGAGAGATGAATTTTACTTTCTGGCATAACGTAAACAAAATTTCGTCTCTATAAGTCACTCAACCAAACAACATCTTTTTCAAATCATGGGTTACCTACTTTTGCCACACTAGGTGTAAACGGCGTCGAGCGAACCTATCATTGTGTGCGTGAGTACGCACACAACTAGCGAGCCGCAGTAAATACCTATTTTCCGTCCGCCTGGTTTACTCGACTCGCTCCTTATTTTAGGTACGTAATGCGAAGCAGTTTTCGATAAGCGCCCCAAGTGGACGTGTTGAGAACTTTCGGCTTTACACAAACGACTAGCAATCAAGAGAGCAACTGCGGGCAGCCATGCCACTATGGAGCTAGCACTGCACAAAGCCAGTCTCAACTCTGACACTGCACTAAGTATATTAAGTAGATAGGATAATCATACTTTATTTTAAAAAATATGCCTATTGACTTTGGAGTCGGGGATTATTTTTGGTACTATAGGCTTATTTTTTTCTGTTCGATTCGGCACTGCATCGCTTTGTGGTCCTGCTGCCATAGGTATCACGTCGATAGGCAATCTGACTGATGATGCCTATAAGAGTCCTAGGTCCTAGGCAGAGCTAAGTCTAGAATTCTAGATGTTACATTTAGAACATCCCTATTACAATCAATAAACTCAAAAACTACTGTACAGATTTCAAAGAATCTTTCACGATAAGAAAGCTACATTATCCCTACTCTGCATAACATAGGCTATATTTTTTCCTAGCAACCCGCCCCGGCTTCGGACGGGTGTCATTTAGAAAAAGAAGGCGTAAAATGTGGAGTCACTTTGAATTTGAACTTCCACCCGTGCGAAGCTGGGGCGAATCGTTAGTGTTAAATAAAAGAGGCATTTCGTATCTGAAATTTTATTACCAAACTGTCAGAAAAATAATTTATGACTTAAATAAATACAAGTCGGTTTGGTCTAAGATAGGTCAACTCTTATTCCGGACAAAATAACTGTAATTTTTAACGACACACGAAACCGACATTTGCTTTTCAACTAATAAGTACAAACTACATATCGTAGATACTTAATTTTTGATACGAACAGTACCCGAAGTCGGAGTTTTGCTACCACATTTCGTCTACCAAATGTTGTTTTCGTGTGAGCACGTGTCTCTTTTGCATGGAAAATTGATGAGACAACAACTCGTTTCGATCGTTTCTACGTAACGTATTTTTGCTGTCTCATCTTTTCTCCATACAACAGAGAGAGATACAGGCGAAACGAAAACTGTTCGTCTGCGAAATGTTTTCGTTTCGAATGAAATGGGGCTTGCCCTTCTGATCGTCTATGGCCGATTTCACAGATGACTAAAATCAACCGATCAAATAATTTAACAGAATTATAAAAAAATATGATGTTAGCAAATGTTTGATCAAGTTGTCAGAAACCGACCGCTAGAGGAATAAATAGAAAGTGGGCGAGCTAAAACCGACGAGCCTGCGGGCTAATGGTATAAACCGCCAATGGAGCACCTACAAAACCGCGGTCTTTTTTAAGACTTAAAATATGGCCAGTTCATTGGGAGTCTTTTGGGACACTGCTGTCTATGTATACCAGCGGTGGCCAACCGGTCGATCGTGGCAAGGGAAAAATTATAAATAAGTAAACGAGGTTGCGCAATTTACTCAGACTTCCATTCCAAAGTATTAAGTGCATTTAAGGAAACAATCTCACATGTGATATGAAAAGGAACTCCTAAGTCTGTTGTGTACTGTGTACTAAACACTAAACTATGCTGTTTCATTTAGAATTCCAAGACTTATGTAAGTGGTAGATCGCCCAGGGTTTCGTTAGTAAACAGAAGATCTTATGTCTCATCAAGTTGGCCACCCCTGATGTATACGAATCATACAAACTTCCAGGAACAAATGAAGCAGTAAACATGCAATTAGACTGAAATAGTAGCATGCTCTGCCCAGCCATGTCGGTATCGTGTATAGAAACATTAGAACTTCTAGCTAAAATAACAAATAACATCACACATGTTGATTTTAACCTATGACTAAGTTTACAATAAAAAAGTTAACATAATAATTTAAGCTAATATGTATAAAATTCAATACTATATACACAGTCCGGTCGCATAGATTTTTAAATTTAATTTATCAAACCATGCGTTTACTAAATTCACCTTTAAAATACCGGAATTCTTGAGACTACAGACTTCTGTTTCTAGATCTCGAAGGTGTTTTAAAATGTCGCAGAGCTAATGTCATTTTCATTTGGAGCTAGATAGTGTCAAACTCAATAAACTTTTATTCAATACGATACATGAATCACTTTGAAAGGTCTTAAAGCTAGGTGAGTCTAGGTGCCAGTTCCACGCGACCAAGCCTAGAAGAACAGGCAACAAACTACGGCTCGGTTCCTACCACTTTTTTATATGAACCTTTTAAAAATTAAAAATAGTGTTGTTGATTATCCACAATATTTATTAACTAGCTGTGCCTGCGACTTCGTCCGCGTGGAATAGTGTCTTTGTATTAAAGTCAGTTCTCTAAAAATGCCAATACTTCCATACAACTTTCAACCCCTACAACAACCGCTACTAGGCTTCTTTTTCAAGTAAAAAGTAGCCTATGTCTTTTCTCATGCCTAACACTGTCTGTGTACCAAATTTAATAAAAAATCGGTTCAGTAGTTTTGACGTTAAAGCGCGACAGACAGACAGACAGAGTTACAAACGCATTTATAATATTATTTATAATATTAATAATAAGGATAGTTCTAGGTATACCACAAGTGGTTCTGTGATATAACTGAAAACAAATCTGAGGATAAAAAATTGACGACCAAAATAAGGCTTCTCCTCGTTATATTTACAATCATAGATGAAAAATTACAGTGTATCGTGATATCAACATTATTTACAAAAAAATATATAACAATTCATAAACTCTCACAGTAGCAACAATTTGAACTCTATATTCGCTGTACTAAGGTTCAAAATGATTACAATGCGTCACGTGCTTAAGCGTTCCGGATTCCAAGCGCAAAATTAATTACATTAAAATTTTGGTCCAGTTTTAAGGATGACTAATGAAATTTGACAGTTGTTTATGTCAAGTTTTAGCTTGCTTGCACAATTTGAGTCAAAGATTTGATTAGTCGATCAGTCATGAAACCGGCCCTAAGTATATTTTTTTAATTAACAAAATAGTTTTGCACAATTTAATTAAAAAAACATTGATCGTTTTCGGTCAACATTGCACCTGCTCAATAATTAGTTACAACAATTCGCTTCATCAACGGTATTTAATGGTGGATAAGGCATTATCGGTACAAAATATACATTATCAAGTCCCTATTTTGATAGGAAAAATATTATATTACATTCGTACATCTGGTACGTATTTAGCCTTAGGCCGGTAGTCTCCACATAGACATTTATCGTCAACTCGTCGCTTAATCTCTTTTTTGGCTACTACTACTATTATCTCGAGGGAGAGAGAGAGAGTTATACTGTCTATGCTATATTATTGATCTTCAACTTGCCGTTAAATCTCTTGTTTTTGGCCACTACTACTATTATCTCGAGGGATAGACAGAGTTATACTTACTATGTTAGCGATCTTCATCTTGTCACTAATAAATCTCTTTTTAGCAACTACTACTATTATTTCAAGGGAGAGAGAGAGAGAGAGTTATACTTGCTATATTATCGATTTTCACTTGCCGTTAAATCTCTTTTTGGCTACTACAACTATTATCTCGAGAGAGAGAGAGAGAGAGAGCTATACTATGTCGAGACTACGGGCCCTGCATGTATGATTGATAGATATAATAAGACATTAGGTCACGATTTACCGGGATTAAATATATAAATAAATACTGTGGACAATCCACACAATACTATCTATTTCCAAATTTAGCAGAGCTTGTGCTATGGAGACCATATAGCTGATATAATAATTATATTTTCTTTTGTAAATACATAGAATACAATATAAAACCCACACAGAGAACAAACATCTACGTTCACAACACAAATATCGAACCCAGGAACTCCGGCGCAGAAGGCAGAGCTACTACCAACTGACTTGTGTCTGTGCTTTGTCAAACCAAAACGTTTTTTTAGAGAAAAAATTACAAATTACCTATCAATCATTCATACTTCTAACTTCCCTTTTGCCATACATTTGTAAATAAATAAATAAATAAATATTGTGGACAATTCACACAACACTACCCAGCCCCAAACTAAGCAGAGCTTGTAATATGGGAACCGGATAGCTGATATAATACTTGAATAATTTTTTTTTTTGTAAATACATACTTAGAATACAATATAACACCCAGACAGAGAACAAACATTTATGTTAACCACACAAATATTTGTTCTCGGTGGGGATCGAACCCACGACCTACGGCGCAGAAGGCAAAGCTACTACCAACTGAGCTAGAGGCCAGTTGTAGCAATACTGTAGACAGACAGTTCATCTCAATTTAAAATCAACTTATAAAACAGTCCTTCGCGTCTAGATAATAAAGTCCATAATGCAACCGTGGGTTAGACTAGGAGCGGTCATCGAATATGGACCTTCGTCTCTTGGTAATAGAGTCCTATTTAAGCCTGGTGTGACTCCAGAGGCTGCTGGTATATCACTTGCTTGAAGACGGTTTGGCTCGCTGCTCTTCTGAAATAAAAAATGTCGAGGTTAAATGATAATATTAGTTTAAAATACTTGAGAAACCTACTACATGACCAAGCTGCTGAACAGATTTAGATGAAATTTCTATGGGACCAATCTGAAAGTCTTTTAGAATAAAAAAAAAAAACATTTTAATCGGCTCATAAATGACGATATTATACGATAACAAACATAAAAAATACAATCGAATTGACATATTGATCTTTTATTTGAAGTCAGATATAAAATTAAAAGTTACGAAAATATTTTTTGCTCAAAATTTATGTTGTATAAATCTGTGTTATGCAAAAATCGTGTAGAACATTTTGTATTTTGGAAATAAGATGGATATATTAACTCTTTATTGTACACAATGAAGAAATAAATATATAATCTATGAAAAACAAAAAACAAAATAAACGACTTACTGTGTTTTTTAAGCGCCTCTTTTCTTTCTTGAGCGTCGAAGTACCATAATGTGATGGCATATCTGAAATTCATAAATTAATTTTGCTTTAATATTGTAGTTTTAAATAATACTAGCAGCAAAACCCAGCGTTGCCCGGGTAGTCTTAAGATTAAATTTAATTGTTCTAGATTATTTATTGAGCATTCTGTTCTAGAACATTTTGTCACAATCATTAAAAAAATATTATTCTAGATCATTCTTGACTATTAAAGAACATTCACCTTAATAATTTTGAATTTTAGATCGTTGTCTAGGGATATTGGATTTCAAATTTTTAGATTTTTTGTGATTTTTTTTCTACTTTATTTTTTATGAATGAATAATATCAACCAGTTGTATTTTATTATTACTAATAAACAACACAAAATAAAGATTCTTGCCATACCTAGTTTTCTATAGAAATTATTTTCAGTTTTTGTAAAAATCAACAAAATGTTGAATATCCCTAGACCAGGGGTGCTCACACTTTGTGTGTAGGTTGTGGTTCGATTAAATAAGTAATGTAAGTACCTCGTGCCATAGGCCGGCTGGACTTCGTGAGGATTCCGCCTATCAGACCAGAAGAACAGCATCCGATCGAAGATAGGCTCTATGTCTGCCACCTTGTTCGTGCCCTCGGGGAATACCCTGGAAAATTAAGAAGGGTATTACAAATGCATGCATTATTAAGAAATACTGTAAAATACGGCCCGCGAGACTTGCCGGCGCTAACTCTCTATCTCTGTCTGGGTGTTAATATTGTATTCTAAGTCTAAGTATGTTTTTACAATAAATAAATGCATATGAGTATTATCTATCAGGTTCCCATAGCTCTGCTTAATTTGGGGGTAGCATATCTATTTAATTTATCAAAGCCTCTATTACTTTGCAAAAGATTAATTTTAAGTTTATGTGCACTTTGCCTGTACTCTTAAACGGCGAAAGAAAACATTATGAGGTAACCAGCATGCCGTAGAACCTAAAAGTTTGAAAGCATGTGTCAAGTGCACGAAAGGAGCCTCTTTGAGGCGCAATTATAAATCCTTCCACCACACTGGTTCCATAGAACCAGTAACACAATAATATAAGTTTAAAAACTGGCGAAACCGACTTCATGGCCGAACTATTAAACCAATTTTGATGAAATTTCAATGGGACCAATTTGAAAGTATAGCCTTTCAGATAAAAAACATAGTTTTTCAAATTCACGCATAAATCAGGAACTTTTGGTATAAACAAAACGTTAAAACACAATTCTACAGAATTGAGAACCTCTTTTTTATTAGAAGTCGGTTAAAAAAGAAAGAAGAAGATGGTATTACTTGAGCAGACCGCCGTTGCGTTTGATGTCCCAGTTGAGATTGAGATAGTAAATCGCTGTGATGCATCGCCCGTCGTTGTTGGGGTTGTCGACGTGTCTGACGTAGTGGCTTCCTGACCCAGGGTAGCATGCCACCATTGCCTGAAAGGGGAAAGTCAAGTCAGTTGCCTATTAAGGGTGTTGATCGACGGCATCGATCGATGGTAGAATGGAATAGTCGACGTCGATCGATATTTTCTACCAGACCAATCGATCGATCGTCAATCAACGGCATCGATCGATGGTAGAGTGGAATCAGAGGCGTCTCTAGCCCATCTAGCGCCCGTGTGCAAACATTATCCAAGCGCCCCCTAGTAAGCGCGCGTTCAAAATGGAATAGATACAAAGTACAAGTAACAGCACATCAAATTACCACAAACTGACAAATTTCCCCAATGGGTAATAAACTTGTTTTGAGATTTTTAAGAAGAAATTTTTCAGTTTGGTTACCACGATGTGCTGTTGAATGTATTTAGAATTATACAAGGTGTTCTGGTGTTTTCTATAACAAGCCAAAACGTATCCATGATTATGATGTTGACATGACTATCTTCTTCTTTCTTCTAAATAAATAAAACTCTTACGTTACTGACTGACAATCAACGCACAGCCTAAGTTAGTCCTAGAAGCATGAAACTTGGAGGGTGTGTTCCTTTAATAGCGTAGAGGTGCATTAAGAAAGGAAATCGGAAAACTCTTTCCTTAAGAGGAGAAAAAGGGGGAAAATGGTTTTAAGAAAAATCAACGCACAGCCTAAGCCGTTAGTTCTAGAAGCATGAAACTTCAAGGGTGTGTTTATTTTATAGCTTAGAAATGCATTCAGAAAGAAGATTCGAAAATTATTTCCCTAAGAGGAAGGGGGGCGCCAAAAGCCACGGCGCTCAGCGCCCCCCTTTTGAGCGCCACGGTGCTCGCCCGCTATGATGTTATTCATCAAATATTAGAAGAGCTCAAGATGCTATTCAAAATCTATGCAGAGCGGAGCGCTTTTTACGATGGTCATTGAAAGTGCGGCGCCTGGCCAACGCGCAAAGCCAAGTGCGCCAAGTGGGGCCCCGTGGTGGTCATACGGTGGTCGCAGCGTCCTAGGGGGCGCCGAGCACAGCGCTCGGCGCCCCCTAGGACGCTGCGCCCGTGTGCACCGCACACCCTGCACAATAGGTAAAGACGCCGCTGAGTGGAATAGTCGACGTCGATCGATAGTTCCAGAAGTTACCAGACCAGTCGATCAACATCAAAGTTGGTACCTAACGTATAGGCAAAAAAACTATTACATACTAAGATCATTAGCCATAATTAACAAGGGAATACAGAAAAGCATCAAATTGGAATATAATGGGCGCTCTTATCACTAAAAGCGATCTCTTCCAGACGGGTTGTCTGACAGGCACATTTCGAAAGAGAAAAAGACCTCAAAGCTCAGTTGGTAGCTTGCCTTCTGCGCTGGATGATCCCCACGACAAATATTTGTGTGGCGAACGCAGATGTTTGTTCTTTGTCTGCTGGAGGGCGTGGGTAAGATCGATCCCCATCGAGAACAAATATTTGTGCGGTGAACACAGATATTTGTTCTCTGGCTTGGTGTTATATTATATTCTAAGTTTATATAAATTTACAAAAAAAATATTATTTTTTATTATAGGTCCATGATGATGCCCTAGAATCTAGATCTTATGCAGCCTTATGACAGGTTGCAAGCCCATCGCCGCTCTTGTGTATATTTGATGATCATCAAAAGACCACCCACATTGGCTGAGCACGCGTGGCCGGTTTGTTTAGAAACGTGCACTGATTATTAAACAGAAGACTAATAGTTCGGAATGTAGAAATACTGTTAGGTTTTTGCGAAATTTATAAGCCAATAAAAATTTAAAATTTATAAGAAACAAGCCTGACGTGACTTAGAGGAGACAATACCTACTTTATTATAGGCGATGGTTACCACTTCAGCTTGCGGGCCATATGCTTTTTCAGTCAGCTATTTGTATTATAAAAAAACTTTGAATTATTCATTGGCTACGATTATAAATAATAAAAATATTTCGGACTCTCCACACAATACTATCATGCCCCACACTAAGCCGAACTTGTATAAAGTGAACCAGATAGCTGATATAACACTTGTACACGTTTTTTTTGCAAATGCATACTTAGAATACAATTATATTATCGGTAGTTTCACTACATGCCAACTCTAATAACGAGTTTACGCACTGGATTTAAATGAACTAAGATGCACCGAGACAAACCACTATATTCATTAGCCAATTTAACTAGCAATTACATGCCTTTATCGCCTATTGTGTTGGTATTGTTCAATAAATTCTGCCAGTCATTATTATTATATACTAGCGACCCGCCTCGGCTCCGCACGGGAGCAAATGTGCAATGCTGATACTAAATATACCTACCTACTACAGAATGTGTTTATTTACGACATCCAATTAGAAACCTTTAAATTTTTCAGTGTTTCTTTACAATATTATGCATGTATTATACATAAATAAACCTTCCTCTTGAATCACTCTATCTAAAACCGCTTCAAAATCCGTTGCGTACCTATAGTTTTAAAGATTTAAGCATACATAGGGACAGACAGCGACTTTGTTTTATACTATGTAGTGATAGTAATGTTATGATATGCTCGGTTATTAACTCCGCAGTCTGAACTTAAGTGCTCGGGAGATGCAATTTTTTTTTTATGCAACAAGCATATGGCCCACCTCATAGTAAGTGGTAACCACTGCCTATAACAAACACTGCCTCGTAGGTCACGCACGTAACGAACGTGCCCACCGATGCATTGCCCTGCGTCCATCAACTTGAGGCATAAAGATGTTAAGCATCACGAGACTTTCATTTCACCGGCACCCATACTTTCAAGCCGAAAAGGTCTGCGCACACCTAGGTCGCTGACGATAGCGATCAGTAAAACGCTATCAAATATCGCTGTCAAATTTGACATCGTTTCACTGATCGCTGACGCCAGCGACCCAGGTGTGCGCAGGCCTAAACACAGCAACGCTGCTTGGCAGCAGTAGTTACTTCTTCGGACGAGCCCTTCACAAGAGCTCTACTTCCCTCCATAGTCGGTCCCTCATTGTTGAAGATCGTGACTCTTTCCCATTCTGTAGACAATATCTCTCCATTTGGAACGGTCGGTGGCCTGATGGAGCGCCTGATAAATTGGCATTTCCAGCCGCTCAGATATCTGGGCCGACCAACGCTTAGGGCTTCGGCCTCTAGTTCTTTTGCCTTCTGCTTTGCCTGTTATAATCAGTCTCTCGATACAATCGGTATTTCTGCGAGCAATATATGGCCAAAGTTTTCAGGACACGATGTATTGGAAGAGCTCTACTACAATATTTACTTTACAATAGACCTCATTCTTCATACGTTTCCCTTCAAATGTTGAATGTTAGGCTTTCTGAGTAAACCTTCGACCATTCGTTTCGTCTATTACGGTATTACGGATGAATCAGTCCAAACGTACGTCCTTTTTTCCAGGAAGTGACAGATTTTATTTTTGCAGTACAGTATACGCGACCTGTACACAAAATCAAGGGCACTCACACATATTTGGTTACATTGTCCGAACTGATAACATAAGAATTATATGTCCAGCTGCTGAGTGATTCATCGGGAGTACTAGATATTTCGACATAAAACATTATTAGAGTCCTCGCAAATTAACTTTACACGCGACCAAAACAAACAGCAGTGATAAGCAAAATTTAGAAAGCAGTAACATCTGCTTTCAAGGTAAGAGCGACGTTGAAGGCCCGTTTACACTGCCGGAATTAGTATTGGCTCGCAAAACTTTTAAATTTACGCCCTCAAACGGCTGGAGCGATTTGGCTGGAAATTGGTGGGGAGGTAGCTTAGAACCAGGAGACGGACATATGATATTTTTATTCCCGAAAAACTACGGAGCAGGAAGATGATAAGTTTTATATCAACGTAGTTCCGTTGTTTTGAGCTAGTTCGTAATAAGCGACGTGCAGACCTCTTGTAGGTGAGTCGAGACATACAAACATTGCCCGGCACGTATGTTTGATAAGCAATACGTATTACAATAGAAATGTTATCTTTCATTCCTGAGTATAAATCCTGCGATAAACTGATAGGGTGTTATTAATAATCCTGGCGTAGCGTTGGACTAGTTAATCCGTGTTTTGTCACATTTGCTCGAGTTGACAATTGCATGACACGGATTAACTAGTCCAACGCTACGCCAGGATTATTAATAACGCCCATAAAGTCAAAGATATGGTTAATGAAATATTAATTTTTGTACGGGCAATAACGTCTGAGGCTCAAATCCGCCATTAATAAATGATCCCCGAGTGTAAATTAAGGTAAGCGTAGTGTAGGACGCCCTCCGGCAAGGTGGGGCGACGATCTGGAAAATTTAGCTGGCAAACACTAGAGAAGAGCCGAAGACCGGGCTCAGTGACTCGTCTTGGGAGAGACTTACGTCCAGCAGGCCTGATATAGGTTGATGTTGATGAAGTAAGTATTCATGATTAGTTTTCATACTGTAACTTTACTGTAGAACCAAGACAAGGTGGCAATTGAAGACTGTATTACGACACTATGGAGCTGACCGCACAGTTGGCAATATTTGGTGATACCAGGTGGAGTAAAGCTCTTACAGAATAGTGGCCTAGGGTACCCAATAGAAGTATTAGTAGACCAACAGCCCGATGAGTGGATGACAATTTTACCACACAAGAAAAGTCCAGCAAAAGGTCCAAAACCGACAAGAGTGGAGTCTGAGTGAGGAGGCTTATGCTCAGTAGTGAGTGAAAGCTGCCTATGACGATGATGAAGACTGTAACTTACCATAAATATCAACTCCTAGAGCTCAGACAGTTTAGCTTGAGCAAGCGAAGCACGTAGGCGCTATGAAAATCACCCGAAGCCACAGCAGAAGCAGTAAACTAACCAACTGGTGACGGCATATTCTTAGTTTATCCGTTTAAGAAAGACCGCAAAGTACCTACGAGTATGTCATGCTACGAGTTATTTAACAATGGAAACAGGTAAAAATTGTACATAAACATACGGCCTACTGAATATCCTCAAAGTTCGTGTAAAATCCAACCGGCTACGTGCCAAATTACATGTGTAAATAAACACGTGGTATTATCTTATACCTTTAAACGAGAAAATCTTGTATATATATATATATATATTTAGGATCTCGGCAATGGCACCAACGATTTTCATGAAATTTAGTATACAGGGGTTTTAGGGGACGATAAATCGATCTAGCTAGGATTTATATTTAGAAAATATCGACGTTCGGAGTTAAGAACAAACAACTTTTTCATAATATCATTACTCCTAGCGCCATCTGTTGCTCACATACAAAAACTAAGCTCTGTGAGAACCTGAGAACTCAAGGGTTATGTTTCACAGAGAACGCCATCTATTGTCGAGATTTGGAACTAAAGGACTACGTAAATACTCTGTAGACAAGTTCCAGAAGTTTCTATTTCATTGCACTCGTGATTTTTTTTTTAAATAACCAGTTCTTATTTTTTATTATTATGTAGTATGTTAGTAAGATCTAATATATGATTTCATCATTCATAAGTACGTTATCAAAAAATACCGAGCGAAGCTCGGTCACTTTCTGCTAGTTAGAGAATGATGTGTAAACCAACCCATATACCTACAGTGTAGACCGCATTGTAGATAATTTACCGCACTGTGGTCTACTAGGGTTTTCCCAACCGTCATGATTATATTTGCATACAAATAATATTGCTCTCATCAACTACAAGTAAAGATAATATGGAAAACGGCTTAAAATTCTTAAAAACTATATGCTTACTTACTTTTTTTGTAATTTGTTTTTCCAATTATCTATTTTTTTTCAACTTACAAAACTTTTAAATTTTAAAAAGTAAAAATCAGATTATAAGTTTATAATCTGAACATAACCAAAGCTTATAAAATTATCAAATCTAAATTTTCGTCGTTTAGTTTAGAAAGGATAAGGATAAGCTATAATTTCTTGACTTGAAGCATGACACGTGGCCACAGAAATGACAACGGCGATTACAAAATGGTGGTCAAGAGACGCACAGCGACCACAAGGCAGACCACCCGCCCGTTGGTAGAATGACGTTGTCGGAGTAGTTGGGCAGCAATGGCGGAGACAGGCACAGGACCGAAGAGAGTGGCGTATCAGGGAGGCGATCTATACCCAGCAGTGGGTGCATGCATATACAGGCTAGATAGATAGATATTATTTTTTAACTTTGCTTACGGTGATAAACATGAGGTTCAATTTCATCAGATAGTTAAAAAGCACTAAACGAAAAGTGTTTGTCATTGTAATTTTGTTTAGTTGCTGAACTAAAAAAGTGTGCTTAATTACATGTTTTTTTTTTTATAATAGGTAGCTAAGCATTTGGCTGCCATCACACCTGATGGAAAGTGAGGATGCAGCCTAAGATGGAGCATGCTTAGCCATAATCCACCTGTTCACTCTTGTCTTGAAAATTCCCAAATTATAGCGTTCCGGAAATACTGACGCCGGTAGAGAGTGTCCACTCTTTGGCAGTTCGTACTATAAAAGTGGAATCAAAACGCTTTGTACGCGAGTGTGGGATATCCACCATAAAGGAGTGGCACTTATCCGTGCGTCTAGAAGTCCGGAGGTAAAAGAGTGATGGGGGTATAAGGTCGTGCAGTTCTTGTGAGCACTCCCCGAAATGTAATGCTTGTTGTTTAAACGCCCATCGTCAAGCACAAGGTTACTTATCTAATAGTTTACTTTCAGCGGTCATGGAGATTTTGCTGCGCAAAATGTAGCGTATGAGGAAAATCAATAGTAAAATCATAGATTTTGCTAGGACCGCTGCCGACTAAGAATAACCAACCACACCAATCTTTAGTCATTAGTCGGGATGCCGTCGTAGGAAATCATATCATTTACACTTTCTTCTATAGAGCTGGCACATTTTAATCAAATCTGTAATGGAGAAGTTTCCAGCTACTCCACAATATCTACTTTACCAAACCATAGACAATCTTCAAAACAGCAATGCACTCATTTCATTTAGCCAACCTCAACAAAAATTACATTACGACATTTTGGTTCGACATTCAAATCTTAGAAGCTCGTGCATGACCTACTTATAAGAACATTGCACATCAGTTTTGCCTACATATTACGCATTCCTTTTTAAAATGTCAACGACCCCATACCATCGGTACAATAGAAAGTTTTATAGAGGCTTGCAAAGATGTACCTATGCATGTGCTGTTTGGTTTAATAATAAGTTAAAAAGAAGAAGAGACGACTGAGATTCGAGTGGATGTCTTCTACTCTCTAGTGAGCTTGGAGATCAGTCTGAAACTATTTCATTCGAAATTATTTCCGAAATTCTTTTCAGGCTCTTTGTATAACTTTACTATGTAAATTCCATCTGCTTTTATAATTTCCCTGTGTCCATTAAATGAAATTCAGAAAAGCTTTTTCTATTTTCGGCTAGGATAGTACCTAGATTCAATTGAGGGTAGAATAGAATTGGCGTTCAAATTAATAAAGATGGCGACGACGCGTCATACACGTGGACGGATTGCGAACAGTAAAGGAAGTTTCGCTTGCGTGGTTTTTGGGAAAATAATCAGTGCACTGAATAAGAAGGGGCTTTGAAGAGGTTCATTGGCCTAATTTTGTATGAAACCTTAAAGTTTGTTCGTTGAGTCGGATAGTGCCATATATAGAGCAAGGTACAAATCCATTTATTTACTAGAAAAGAAAATAGGTTGCAACCAATAAGTTGATTTACATTCATGCTTTAATTACTCAGTTATTAAACATTTACGTATTAACAAGGCCATTAAATAACAGTAAAGCTGTTGTTACTAAGCATTTGAAGTAGCCGAGTTTATGGCTAAATTCATTAGTTTTTAGTTTTGCGGTGACGAAATCCTATTGTACGTTTTTATTAACTACTTCAAAGATCAAATTATGCTTTTTATAGGTAAAAAAAATAAATATATTTTTATTTTATTTCATACTTACTATGCTGCATCAAAAACTGATAATACCTATTTACGATTCATAACAATTTTGCGAGAGTAAAGAGGTAGCTCAAAGAAAAGATGGATGAATTGTGTGAAAGACGACATGGATAAGAAGGGAGTGAATACAGAGATGACGGCTTATAGAGGGGAATGGAAGAAGAGAACATGTTATGCCGACCCCGGATGAAGTGGAAAGACTGGAAAACAATAGATAAAGTTTTAAGCATTTTTTTAAAGTGATATTTACGTTTGGTGGGGGTAACTAGCTAACCTCATTAATTTTCATCACAGTGTACGAAATATAAACATAAAATCTTTTTACCACACTTGTTTCGAAAGAACCAGTGCCACGACAAAAAGAACAAGAAGTTGATTTTATAATTTATAAAATAACCCAAGGCCTACTTTAAACTATGCAAAATGTAAGTCAGAGATAACATTTGAATATTTTTCGCAAAAATAGATGTTTTGTCCGCTTAGTTTCGCTTGTAATCTAATAAAAATGTAAATCGATGTAGCACACGAAACAAATCTATAGCCATACGTATAAAAAAATATGCCAAAAGATAAACAGTTATTGCCATCTCTTACCACTGGGTAATGACAAACAGTGACAGGGCTAACTTAAACAATGACTGAATTTTAATTGCGTTTCTAAGTATGACAGCTAGTGCTTTTGATAATTATGTTAATTAAAATCACAAGGATCATTTTATATATTCTAAAAAACTAGATCGATGAAGTCAGTTCTTTGGTTTTGATCTAAATCGTTTAATTTCCAACGTATTTGTAAAGGCACTTTGCCAACAACGCAGGAACCATTCAACTCAGAACTGCTCAAAACCACAACCAGAAGAGCCGTGAAGATCAATGTAAATTGGACAGTGCATGTGAGTTTCAACCTTCAACGATTCGTTTGTAAACAATAAACATGGGGATGTCAGCGTGGGATTCCATACGCTAATCTCGCGTCTCGCTCTATCTTGTGGAGTGAGAGTGGGATGGTTGTAACTGTTTACAATGGCACCCCGCGTACGTTCGCCATGCCGCGAGTCACGTACGCATTATAACCATCGCGCATGCGCGACGGCCTTCTCCGTTTATTTTGGTTTTTATCGCAGAAAATAGCGATTTCTATTGATATTCATTCGCGAATGATAACACTATCGGTGAGTTTTGCTGATTTCCAACGGATGATTTGGGTCAATAACGACAAAAATAAGGAATTTGTTGGATAATTTACCTACTTATTATACTGCCAGCTAATGTTTGTAAAGGTAGGTAGGATTTAAAATAAATCGGAATCAGGGAAGTTAAAACTTTGATAGGAAATTCATACAGAGGTGCAACACACTTTTATTAGTAGTTATAGTATTAACTACCCAATAAATCCTCTTTGATTAAAACCACATCAAACATCTTTCTCTAATACCTATAATCTTTATGATTCATTTCCGTAAAATCTGACTAAGTGGCCGTAATTTAGAAAACTGACTCAAATAAGCATAACTCTTGATGACCTCATACGAAACCATTTTTTATTTAATAAGATGTCATAGGCGAGGCTGTGGTAGCCGTATCAATTCATTAAAGCGAGGAGATCCCAAGGAGACCCTCCAGCGTGGGATGAAGTGGCAAGCATGCGTCTGCAGGCGAGAACTGCCCTTATGCAGCGATTTTTTTTTTTTTTAATTTATTTATCTTCTAAAAAAATATATAATCTTATTTATTATTATTATAGATAGCACTAAGAGGTCGTGGCAAGCGGTAGTCTCCTTCTGTGAAGAAGTGATTACACAGAAGGAGGCTGCGGAGAGAGTCAGAGAAGACGACGCACATGCTGACCAGCTCCGACGAAGACGGCGAGGACAGAGAAGGAGGCGGTTCAGCCGCCTCCTCGATCCTTTGTAGTGGGATCACGCGGTGGAATGTCGGGGGACGTTCCACTGGCTTGCACGGCCCCATGCACTTGACTAAAGAGTGACCTTGGTGAGCAAGGTGGCTCCTTTGCAGACGCAAGGGTCCGGTTAAGGAAATCCGGGCCTACCGCCGGGGCGAGAAAGTGAATATACACATGACCCTTTCTCGTCCCACTTTTGGCAGCGGACGGCTCACAGGGGGGTTTTTAGTGGGTTCATGCCCCACATACCCACTTTCGTCTCTCCCCCGCGGCGGAAGATAAATGCGAAGGCATTTGCCCTTTAAAAAAAAAAAAAAAAAAAGGCTGTGGTAGCCGAATTTGGGGCTTAAGTTTGTTCTCTGTCTAGGTGCTTTATTGTATTCTAAGTATTATATCGGCTATCTGGCACCCATAGTCTAGCGCTGCTGCTTAATTTTGGACTATAATAGTTTTGTGTGGGTGGGGGGTGTCCATGTACACAATATTTATGAACAGAAATATATTTGCAATTAGAATACTATAATATAACACATAAAAACAAAGATAAAGTCGGAAGAGGAGGTTCTCAATTCGGTTGTATTTTTTTACAATTGAAGAATGATTCATATAATATCGATCGAACTTCACTTTGCAAGTTCGTTTGATCATATAATATAAATAACGATAAGGAACCTTCTTTACCAACCAACTCCCCGTGATCTTACAAAAAGGTCAAGGTCTTATGCCTCATAGGCACTCAATATTAGCTCAATATTTAAGCAATTATGCCTGATTTGGCATCTGCCCACCTTAATATAATACTTCAACCAGCGCTGAATGAATAAAGATATAACTTATTTTAAGACCACCCAAGATATAATCTAATGTCTTGTAATCAGTTCGCAAATGAATTACAAAAGGAATGTACAAGATAGTTACAGTTTGACAATGATAAGGAAAATATTAAACAACTCGTACCTACACTATTTCTATAATATAAAACAAATTCGTAATATTTTTTGATAGAACAAGTAGGTACTGATGTGCTGTGATGTGACAGTGTAGGATGTTTTTTTATATAATATTTCAATATTAAAAAACAACAATAAAAAAAAAATTATTAGGAAAACTAAATTACAATTGTCATAATAATAATATCTATCAATAGAGTTTTTATTTTATTTATGCTACGAGCACAAAACATTTTACTACAGAAAGGAACTCACAATTATAAATATTTACAAAATACACAAGAAACAGTTCTT
The DNA here is from genome assembly GCA_947578465.1 of Thera obeliscata. NCBI lineage: Eukaryota > Metazoa > Arthropoda > Insecta > Lepidoptera > Geometridae > Thera > Thera obeliscata. Next base: position 16,884,947 of record OX387915.1, read on the forward strand.
CTTATCGTATCACTGATTCTTTCGAGCCAAGTGTGGTGAAAGGATTTTAAGTGCACCTCAAAGAGGCTCCTTTCGTGCAAGAAACAGTTGAGGGTAGTTTTATTTATTAAAAGAACTATGAAAACTCGAGATTCTTATGCATTTGTCGCATTTTATTGTCTCTGTCATCGTGAATCCGGAGAAGTCATTAGTGTGTCGACGAGCGACGTGACGATAGTGAGAAACCCTAACAAAAAATAAACAAAATCTAAAACGACGACGTTGGTGGCCGAGCATTTAGAGAAGGGCTACGTGACAAAAACATCGTCGTTGGAAAACTGTGAAAACAGCTGTAAATGTGGCTTCGAGTGAATCATTTGACCACAGTTATTTCAATCATTTTTTTGTAAATGTTGCCTACATAATTGACGCACATCAAAGGCATGTTTTGTTTAAGCTTTTTGAAAATAACAAAGGGCGGCTACACATGCTTAGAAAGTCAACAGAAATACCAATTGTATCGAAAGACTTATTAAAGCAGACTAATTAGAACGCAAAACACCTCGGGCCGTATGCATAGATTTTTCATACTTTTCAATGGAGAACTAACTGTCAAAAAGCTGTGCTTGAGGCTCGACTGAGACTCAAGAACTGTTTCTGAATACGGGCTATATAATTATAGAGGCCGAAGCCTCAAGCATGGTCAGACCAGAAACCTGAGCGTTTGGAAATGCCTAAGCATCAGGCGCTCCACCAAGCCACCGACCTTTCCGAATGCAATCGTCCACGAAATGGGAAGAAGTCACGATCCTCAACAACGAGGGAGGAAGAGGCATGTCGTTGGTTATGATAAACTATTCGTTCAGGCAGCGTTTTGTCAAAAACGAGAAACAAAACGTATCATCGATTGACGACTGTTTTCTGATTTGCGACATGCTGCAACACGCTTGTCTGAACGTAGGTTGGCCTGCCTGCCTAGTGTCACACACAATGCATTCAAGCCTAAAAACCTTTTTATATACCCTGTAGATGATGGGATGGTACAGGATTTTAGGACTTCCAAATTGCGTTCGACGTGATTATGGTCAGTTTTGTATTTCTTCACACCGCGGCGCGGCTCTGTCATTCATTACCTACAAACACCGTGCCACCGTGCTAGCCTCCACGGACGCTTGCGCGAAGTTTTCCTGTCTCTACAATAACAAAAGGTATAGAAACCGCAGTTCATGGCCACTCATGGCAGTAGTAAGATAAGACCCAGGAATTCGACCTACAAAGGTTGCAATACCGTTGCGCAACTGCTGACGAAACTCCATTCATAAAGGACTTGTAACTGCTGCGGCCACTCTACTGAACTAATAGCTGTACTGTGGTATCGAGAGTCACACTAAGCACACAAGCAGCTGATGAAGGTTTTCAAACAAATAAGGTTTCAAATAAAGAAAATGATTTAAAACGGTGCATTGCATAATTTCAATACGAAAATTTATATATTCAAATATTTTCATATATTTATGTAGGATTTCTATAGATTTTATGTTTGTGGCGATTGTTTGTGGTCATATAGCAGTAATTAAGCTTAGCAGGCTGCTAAGTTTAAAGTGACAGTGACAAGACACGTTTAGCGAGCCGCTTTAAAATGTCAGGCGTTATGAATGATAGCCCCTCTATGAAAAAATGCCAGGATTATATCCAATGAATTTTTGCATGATAACCACAATATAAATAAATTTACCTTCGTCCTGCCATCGATGTTGTAGTCTCCCATCTTTCCGTTATCGGCCATCTTGTTCGCTCGCATTATAATATTGTCAACCTGGAAATAAAACATTTTTATCACCATTTCCGTGTTTATCCTAACAAAACTATCGCAGCTAATAGCAGCTTTGCCGCCAAGTTAGGTGAACTTTACCGAGCATAGAAAAATTGAAAGCCTTGCAAAAAAATTGAAGCTGATTGGTTGGAAACAGGAGTTGTCTATGCTCGGCAACCTGCACCGACTTCACCAAAGTTGGCGGTATAGCATTGTACAAAGAAACAAAAGTTGATATTGCGTCCCGGTAATGGAATACAGAGTGACAGTAATTATGTCTGAGGCTGATTCTTCAGAAATCGTATCACGGTAATAAATTGGGAATGACGGTAATTCTATGGAAAATTATGTCTGAAAATTCAGCTAGTAGTGTCGTTGCATTGGATGTAGTAGAAGAAAACAGGGTTTTATGTTTGAAACTAGCCTACCGTATCACCGTTTTGTAACAACTAAGTTCAATAAAATATTTAAATTTGATTCTTTTTGCAAGAGTTCGTCTGGGGAAGTACCTAGTGCCGTAATTTCTGCCGCCAAGCAGTGATGTTCGTAATATCACTGTGTTCTGTTCGCAGGACACATTTCGAGACGTGGTGCAGACAGGTGGAGTGGGATAACAACCAAATGGTGGTCAAGAATCGGCTACAGAAGCGTAAGACGCCATGCAGCAAGATGGATGGACGATATCGCTCAAGTAGCCAGCTGGAAGGGTTAGACTGGCACAGGATCGTGGCAGATAGCAACAACGAGGGAGTCTACACCGGGAATGGATGAAGTCAGGCTGTGGGCAATGATGATGATGGCTTTCGACTGCCGCCGGAGGGATCATACGCACACGAGAATAAACACCTTTACGTCTCAGGGTGATAAACATCTGTTCTATGCTATGCGTCATAGGGCACCGTTACGGGGCCTTAGTGGACGTGCTCTGTGAGGTGTTCAGTTGTTTGTTATTGCCGTCTGCGCGCTTATACGAACTACAAATGTCTATTTGGCAAGCTAAAGAGAGCCAGTGTATCATCAAATTCAACGCAAATTGATGATTTTAATAGGTACTAGATTAGGTAGGTACCTATATCATATCACGCATGTGGTGCTGTGATTATAAAAGCCTATGTGATGGGCAACGCGTATTCGTTTGAGGATAAACAGATGATTTTCCTTCTAAAAGTGAGTGGTCGGAGTTACTTATGCGTGTAGATCACCACTACACAGACTTAGTGAGATGACTAAATAATAATCAACCTAGCCGTTTTCGGCTACAGTAACTTGGCTGAGAAGCGAAAGCGGTGATTTGAGTTCAAGTTCAAACTGGGTGCTTTGAGTACAATCTGGGTGTATTTAGTTCAGACTAGGTACATTGAGTTCAGACTGGGCGCATTGAGCATATTGGCATTTGGCATGCCTTCAGTGCTGGACATAGGCCTCAGCATACGTGTTCAGGAAGAAAGATGTATGTCTCTTCATCCACGGAACACTCCGCGATTGTATGTCGTGAGTTTGAAATTGGTGCATAGGCTACATCTTGGGTAGATTGAGTTATTTTGTTTAAAATATGACTAGAAATACCGAAGATAACTAGGTAAGGGTTTCATATTTAGGTACAAGCCAAATGGTAAAGTATATCAGCTCAGCGGATGCTGACGTATCTAGCTACGTTTTAAATGTTTTCAAATGCTATGTAGAACGAAGGTAGGTGGTAGCCAAAACCTTCGCTGTCTTCATATAACGTGTTTATAAACAGTTTCAGTTGTATGGGTTATAGCTTCCTTCTCTTCTATGTTATACCTACGTCGGTATGTATGCCATGATTCGTAACTGCCAATTGGTTGTGCGATGGCGCTTAGATTTTTTTTACCACCAGAGTTAAAAACTATTTGGCTAAAACTGACATATAGATGTCATGACAAATTCTCTTTTTAAACGGGCCCGTCAGAAATAGAAGATGAAAAGAGAAAATATCAGTTGTTGCATCTGTTGCGACTTTTATAAAACGTGGCATATACTTAGATGGCATGTCAAACTCTCTTTTTAAACGGGCACCTTAAGAAATAGAAAAAGAAAGAGAAAATATCAGTTGTTTCATCTGTTGCGACTTTTGTAAAACGTGGCATATAGATGGCATGACAAACTCTTTTTAAACGGGCCCAGTTTGAATTAGAAGAGGAAAAAAGAAAATATCAGTTGTTTCATCTGTTGCGACTTTTGTAAAACGTGGCATATGTGGAGATAACACAAACTCTCTTTTTAAACGGCCTCGTCAGAAATAAAAGAGGAAAAGAGAAAATATCAGTTGTTTCATCTGTTGCGAATTTAGTAAAACGTGGCATTTAAAACGGGCCCCGTCAGAAAAAAGAGGAAAAGAGAAAATATCAGTTGTTGCATCTGTTGCGGCTTTTGTAGTCGTAGTAATCAAACATTTCTTCCTCTATCCACGGCAGTCAATACCGTGTATAAAATAGATAAGGTCTAATCAGTATAGTAATGAATTTAACCAGTCAGAATTTTAGATAGCTCTTATCAAAATACTTTCAAGAAAATGCAATAATATATATTTCTGAGGCTTGGCCGATAATTTCGATGTAAAATCATAGATACGTTAGATACTCAATGAATAATTTGAATTGAATTGAATCGAATGAGCCCTTCACAGAAATCTCAACTTTTTCTTTTTTTGACGTGACAACGTCTTATAATTCGATGTAGCCGGCTACGCACGATAAAACATGACTCATGTGGCGTTACCTCGCTCTGAGGCGTTCCATTTAAGGCTTGGAGTGCAAGTGAGAGCACGGAACGAGCGACAAAGAGGCACAATCGGCCTACGCGTTCGGCAGCGTTCGACATCTGTCTCTCACCTACTTGAGTGAGCGATGCGTCCGCGTGGACAGCTGTATGACGTTGTCACGTTCAACTATCGTCAGTTAACCGACTTTACAGACAACCGAATTTTTTTATTGTACTTACTTGGTTTATTAACTGGTTGATGTAATAACAATGCTTCTCCCTGCCATTAATCCATGTGATGAGATCACTTCGTATTGTCTGTGCTTCTGTTCTCGATGAATTTGATACTAGCTGCCCTGTCTGAAATAAATTAATGTATTACTTATTTTAACATACACCATAATTTAAATATTGTTAAATAGGTATAACAAATATAATTGTTTTTTTTAATAATGATGATGTAAAATACTGAATAATTTTGTTACTGGTACATGTATTTACAAAAGTATCATATCATATCAACTATCTGGTTCCCATAGCACAAGCTTTGCTTAGTTTGGGGCTAAATAGTGTTGCGTGGATTGTTTATAATATTTATTTATTTATTGTGAGTAGTACTCAACCATATTCATTTTTGGATTCAGTTTTTGTTTTTAATATTTTTCTAAAAAAATTGAAACTCAAAGTTATATTTTAATAATTAAAACATAATCCTGAGATCAATATTTAATCTCAATTGGTTATATTCAAATAATTAATAATCTTGAGCGGTAAATAAAATGCCAACTTAGCTGATGAAATGATATGCTCAAATCGGCGACAGGCGCCCATCTTTATTGATTGTCCACAATATTTATTTATTTATCTATTAACGCCGCAACCCTAAAATCAGTGGCGCCGCCTAACACATGTTAGCGCTTCGCCGGCGTAACGCTTTTATATATTTCGGCATCTTATTGTGGTTTTATACCTTTTGTTTATGCAAGAATACTGATAACTTTTTGAATTTTTAAGAGATGAATCTCAGGATTTTTTCAGTTTTGAATGAAGCAAAAAAGTTATGTATATCAGGGCTGTACCAAGTGAAAATCCGTGATCTCTGCCTACCTCTATGGGAAAAGGCATGATTTTTTGTATGTATTTTTTAGGTTTTCTTGTATGCAAAGATTACCAGTCTGTTGCCAGAAGATTCAAGTAAACATAAAGTAGTAAACAAAGTGTTGGCATGTGTTTACAGAATCTTTGTTTACATTGAGAGGTAAACGAAAAACAGTTAATTAAACAGACGTTTTTTAGTTAGGCAGTTAAACCAACTTACAATGACATCCAGTTTTTGTTTAGTGCTTTTCAATTATATGATTATATTGAACCTTGCACAACCAAAAAGTCGAAAAATATGATCTAACCAAATTAAATGATGAGAATTTACATACATAATGTTGAAAATTCATAACCTCTTGGATATGTTTGGGTTTTAAAAATTATAATCTGCTTTTTGCTTCCTCAGTGTAGAAGCAACTTACAAAAGTTATTTATAAAAATAAGTGTAAGCATTAAGTTTGTTAGAATTTAAGCTGTTATTCACATCTTTATGGATACTTTTATATTTTATATCATACTTTTGTCTGTGATGGAATTTATACTTACTGAGAATATCCCCGATCTGTACATTTCTAAAACTTCACCTAGCACTAACATTCCTTTATCTTTTCCAAGGAAATTGTTCAATACACACACACCATACTGTGTCATGTCTCTTATCACTTGTTGGCACACTTTGTACCATTGATCACTTGGATCCATGTAGTAACTGTTGGGACTATGACTAAAGGGGGCGGCGCTCCCCTTAAGTGAAGCTTCAGGGTATTCCTTCATCCTGGACGGAGGCTGCATTCCATACGCAGGTTGCACAGGCATTTTAACACCAGTCCTATTCACAGCTTTCAAAACATTAGATGTTCCAGCAGAACTGAACTCTACTGTACTCAACTGCTGTGCACTCTCATTCAATATCTCCTGCTCTGAAGAACCCTCATAAGTTATAGCAATTTCTCCAGTCAAGTCTTCATTAGTATACACTACTCTAGATATAACACTATTATCACTATGTCCTGCCAATTTATTGTTTGAAGTCTGTATATTGTTCTCTGATGAGTTTTGTTTACAAACACCAACTACACTACCCTCTTTAGATTTTTCCTTGGATTTTGTGCCAGATTTCTTGGGACGTCCAAGCGCACTTTCGCTGGCCTCGTTAGGGGTTTCCCAGCTCGAGTCTTCTCTGGCAGATATCCTGACTTCACTTTTGCCAGTACGTTCTCTGCTTACAGTTCTATGGTCACCAGAGCTGTTGATCTTCGGTTCCTTGGGTGACTTGGCCGTGCATTCACTTTTATGCTTTTTCCAGTCTTGGTGCTGATGTTCTGTATTACAATAATACACTTTGAGACATCTCGCGCACCTCAAAGAACTTTGCACATTACAAACCGCGCAGCAAGTGAGTTCACCACCCAGATCCATTCTGCCTGAAATAAATAAATTTCGCTGCAGCGAGCGACGGAAGGGGCCGGCCCTTGCGACATGTCAGTCAAGTCAAGTCAAAAGGAAATGTCACTTCACTTCACTAACTAATGTCATCGGCGACATGACATTAATGCATGCATGACAGTAACCGGGTCCGGTTAATGGACGGCCAGAAAATTGTTGAGGAATATGTAAACTGTAGCAGTTAAATAATTCAAGTTTCTTTTATCTAGCGATATAAAGTTATGATTGGGATAAGGAAAATTGGAATTATAATTGGGAGTTATAAAAAAGATGATTTTATATTGCTCTGAAGAGGATAAATAAATGCATATTGTAGACGATCCATACAGCACTATCTAGCCCCAAATTAAGCCAAGCTTGTACTATGGGAACCAGATAGCTGATGTAGTACTTAAATTGATCTTTTTATTTTTTAAATACATAGATACTTACTACCCAGACAAAGAAGGGTAACATTTATGTTCACCACACAAAATTATTTGTTATCGGTGGAGATTGAACCCATGACCTATGGCGCAGAAGGCAGAGCTACTGCAAACTGAGCTGAGAGGCCAATCAGATAACGCGTATTGATGATAATGTAAAAAAACATTTTCTGGCACTGTGGCGGCCGCTGCCGCGGCATCGGCACGCTCGCTCACCTTGTGCGTAATTTTTATGTCTTATCTTAATCTTGCATATCCTAGTCGGATCCGTCTTAAAAAGTTTCAAGAACACGTGCAAGTGTCCAGTACCAGAACATAAAATCAAAAATCAATTATTGAATTGCTACAGCTACAGCGTACATGAGGCTCAATGCCAATCGTAATAACGTGTTGTACAATTTGTAATTAGCCTGTATCGGTATGGCTGACGATATCGTTAACGGATGGCTATCGGAAACGATACCGGAAATACGTACCTAGCATTTGATTTGACATTTTGTGAAACTTGCAATATCAGAAAAATACATTGATGGCTTCCGTTCCGTCCGACTTTCGCGTTCCACATCAACTAAAACAGGTCCAGCGCGCGCCGGGCCAACCACATCGCAAGGTCTTGGACCGACTGATCATGACATGCTCGAAAATCCGAAATCATCATGGGATCAAAAGATTAGACAGAGTTTTAGGGACTTTAAATGCAAATCGATGCTTGCCAACTTAAGGATTTTAAATAGTGTTGTATGGTGGTTACATATATACGATTCCAATCCTTTTTGATTTGATTTTTTTCTATGTACAGTGGGATACACCTCAAGTTACCTAAAAACAAAGAAAAATTACGCTTACTGCAAGGACATAAGAGCTAGCAGTGTATAGTCTGATGCGTATCCTTGTGTACGTACTTAATTGGTCGTAAACATGAGTACCTTGCCTACCTACTTTTCTATACTTAATAGGGGATATTATAAGGAAAAACAGTTAATATTTGAAAATTTATTTTATCGAAAAAATAAAATATAATACTTAGTTAAGATTGCGAATAAATTCATTAGATATCAATTCTTAATATTTTAGTTAAAAAGAGAATAGGTAATATTTTTTTCCTTTCAGATACAAGACAATAAGGTGGTAGGTACACCAAGCATGTACCTAATAACTATCAATATTACCTTCATTACATTAATTTACCTCAGAACAATAACGAATGCATTATTTATAAATTAAAAAATATTTAGGCATAAGTAATGTAATTTACCTTAATTAGAATGAAGTGGTATACTGTAACAGCTTCATGATAAGTACATGAATTTAAAGACTAGATTAGTTCTACGCTGAGTGACGTACGTTTTATTGTTGTTTTTTTTTAACTCCCAAAAACAATCAATGCTACGGTCAGAAAAAAAACCCGGATGAAACTCAACGATAGTAACTAAAAGTAGCGTAAAAGTGTACTTTTATGATTCGCTAAGTACATATTGCATATGTTTACACTTTTGCGCTTACTCAAAGTAATAAACTTATAAATAACAAACTTAAAAGAGTTAAACTACGTTACGGTTTCTCACTACCTTCTATAATAATAATCCATTGCCCAATTGTTTTTCTGTGTAACTTTAAGCTACCTATGTCAACATAATATGGATATTAGAAAGTGTAAAAAAATTAAGTGTGTCTCTCATAGGACTTAGTGGCCTCTTTATGATTATCACTAATAATTTAATTACCAAATCAATTCACCATTTCTTGTATATACATAGGTAAGTAGGTATAGGATATTCTTACATTAATATCTCGATAATTTCATGTGCAAGATGCATAAAACTTGAAGTACCTACGTAGGTACTTATTAATAAAAATGTAAAAATACGCGTACGCTAAGAGTCATTTTAAGTGTTCGATATACCGAAATAGGTATTGAATTTGCAAGTTAATTAGGAAGCCATGAGAAATAAACCTTAAACCTATTATATAAGTAGACTCGCCAATAAATACGCGAATCTAATAAAATTGACCGCTCAATTTTAAACAATACTTAGTGTGCCACTGAAAGTTAAAGAAGCCATTTTGGATTCGGCCACTTTATTATACTAGCTAGACGCAACCGGCCTATGTAGAACCAAACTCAATTCCAATCCCAATCTGGTCCCCCTTAGGATTTCTGTTAAAATTCCAATTAAGTCGAGATTGGAATTGGGAACCACTCAGACTGACATTAGATTTGTGCCGTCCAATCGACCGATACGACGACGCACACGAGGTTCGACTGCCCACGAGTAAGTCGGTGGGCAACCAGCCTAACATTATATATTTAGAAAAATAAATATTTTATACAGATCAAGATAAAACTAGACTACTATTCATAATAAGCCTCGTAAAAGAAACGGACACTAGAATATTTATTTACCGAATAATACTATGGACCATACATTTTATTATCTATAACTCTCTAAGATACACACAACATCCTGTATCGTACCAGACAGAAGCATAGTAACTAAATAGGTAGGTACCTAAATGTAAGTAGGTCGAGTACAAAATTTGGTCTCTTTATTCCTGTCCTGAGTCAATTCATCGTTTTCTATTTAGCTAGGGAAATATCGTTACAGATTTTTACAAAGCCTGATGCCTGATTGATGTAAATACCGATCAGTTAGCAGGTAGATATCGATTCGGTAAATCGTAAATGGGTCCACAATCCGATTGCTCGATACCCACATAAATAGTTTAGCAATACTTTTAATATTCGATCATGTATCAACCAAAGAGGTAAGAAACTGCGCAGCAAGGAGTTACCGTCTCTGGTATCAACCTAAATAGCAATACTTTTAAGATTCGACCATGTATCAACCAAAGAGGTTAGAAACTGCGCAGCAAGGAAGTTACCTCTGGTATCAACCTAATCACCAAAAATCAGACCACCTTACTCTTCTATAAATCAGACTCTAGTGTTGTCATCGTTCTGTGGATGCACGGGTGGTGGGGGTGCATGTAAGACCCTCGCTAGTTCCGCCTTCTCATCCGCGGAGAGCACGTAGACGGGTGGCGCTGGAGGGAGGAACCGCTCTGCCTTCTGCGGTTCGCGCTGAAGACGAGCTCGGTACAGCATGACCAGGACGCAGAGGACGCTGATGATGAAGGCAGAAGTGGCAGCCAGGACTATGAGGGCGGTGTGGTAGGATGTGGCCGCTGATACCTTGAATGGAATATACAATTATACAGGGTGTCCCAAAATTCAACGATAAGCCGGCACCAGAGGATGGACCTACGAATGACTATTCGAGAAAAAAAAAAGAAAAAAAAAAATACCTCTACTTTTTTTTAAACATTTTCCAACAACAAAAATCTATTTTGGGCACATAGTAGAAGTGATTACTATTAACAACAACTTATGAAATTTGGTTCTTGATTAGAAAAAGTGTCATTATTTTTTTTTTGTGGCTAGTTTTCCTAAAGTATTATACCATTTTAAAATCTAGGTTAGTTGCGCTAATTTTTTAAAAAACTTGCCATAGTAGTGTCAATATTTTTTTTTTACACTACGATGAGTTAAAGTTTACTGAACGTTAAAACCTTTCAAAATTTTAGGGAAATAATTTTTTTTGGTTGTTTTTTTGTATAAAACTACGAAAATTCTGTAATTTTCAAAGATTATGGTGGATAGCAGTACTACTTAGGTTGCCGATACAAACAAAAAAACTGAAATATTTGAAAAATTGTGGTCATGGTAGTTAAAAGTGTCATAAGGGGTATACATTTTCGAAGAATTTCCATTTTTTTTAAGTAATTTAAAAAAAAGTAGAGGTATTTTTTTTTTCTTTTTTTTTCTCGAGTAGTCATTAGTAGGTCCATCCTCTGGTGCCGGCTTATCGTTGAATTTTGGGACATGTTGTATAAAAGAAAGTCGGGTTAGTTACACTATTTGTAACTCATGAACGGCTGAACCGATTTGGCTGAAGATTGGTTGCAATAATATGAAAATTGGTGGTATTGGTAGGTTGGTTGCTTAGAACCGGGAGAAGGATATGTAATACTTTTTATCCCGAAAACGTTAAGGGAACGGAGCGAGCGAATCCGCGGGCGGCCGCTAGCTAAAAATACCTACATTGTAGACAAGACCACACAAGACTATCTAGCCCCAAGTTAAGCAGAGCTTGTACTATGGGAACTAAATAGCTGATATAATACTTAGCATTTTTTTTGGAAATACATACAGAGAACAAAAGTGGGTGAACGTGGGTTCACCACACAAATATTTGTTTTCGATGGGCCCACGATCGAACCCACGACCTATGGCACAGAAGGCAGAGCTGCTACCAACTGAGCGAAGAGGCCAGTCAAAAGAGTATAATGATGATAACATTTGGTAGAAACTTACTGTGGATTCACTGAGGATTTCTCTTTGCTGCAGCGCGGGCGTTGGAGGCGGGGCCAGTCTGTATTCACTTCGGATCACATCAGCTCCTAGGAAGCCGGATTCTCCTTTCTTGCTACCCGCTAACTTTTCTTTTTTTACCTGAAAAATGAAAAAATATACATCCTTATACCCAGAAATAGAAATAGAAAATTATTTATTTACCGTCACAAAACATGGCACACCCAAAAAATATAACAACAAGGAATAAGTGACAAAAAAAAATATTATTATGGCGCTGGTTTTCGGTGGTGCCGATTGACGTCTCTCTGACTTATCAAGAGTTCGTACAAAACTACACGATTAAAATCCAATTCCTTTCGTCTCGTGGACGGCTTGGACTGACGAATCGTGGCCCAGGACTGTTTGCACCTTGCATGGGGAAACCTTGGCTCTTCCTCTGGCCATATCACAGTTACTCACCAGATTCTCTAGGGAGACAATGTCCACAGATCCTGGCCCCTCAGTCTGACAGCACCAGCGTCTGATGCAGCTGCCATCGATACCCTGGCTCCCAACGGCACTTCTTAACCCAATCATTCGAGACCACTACAATAACTCACCAGGTTCTCTATATGGTAGACGACGTCCACAGCTCCTGGGCCAGGTAATGCTGCCCTCAGTCTGACAGCACCAGCATCTGTCGCGGCTGCCACGGGTACCCTGGCTCCTAGGGACGCCAGGTGAGATGCTAGGGCTCCACGGGCGAGCTCCGCTGTCTTGGTGTCAACTCCAACGAGCTCTAGTTCGAGGATAGCTGATTCGATGCGGGTTTGTTCTGGAAATTTGAGAAATATCATAATTGCTGTAGATGTATGAATTTTTGAGTTCGGAGTTCCATGGATTCCATGGTTCCATTGTCCCATTTCATCTTATAGGACTGGAACGTTGACTTTAAAAGAAAGCATGGCTCACTTTCATGACAGATATTGGATCTCTCTCTCAACTCAGAATTTCTGAGGATCTCTAGAGGGGTGTTCTTTATACAACTGTCTGATAACTGTGTGCCATTTAATGTTTTTCTACAGCACATTAGCACTGGCTCTAGTTGCAGGTTTGAATTCGAACCCATGACCTTACCATTGGACAGTCTCACTAGCATAACAAAACTCGCTGGCCCTTATGAAACCCAGAACTTCACTTTGTCTGCTTACATTATAATAAGTTTTTTTTTTGTATAAACAGCTCTACTTGTTTATTCCGGTTCGACTACCACTTACAAAGTCGAACATCAAAGGCTGAAAACCAGCCCTGTGCATTATCTATGTATGTTGCACAGAACAGTGTCTTCTCTTTATGTGAGAATTAACTTTTTTGTATTTGTATTTCTTACCGCAAGGATCAGGGCCCGGTGAGTCCAACACAGGCGGCACGTGTTGCCTCCGCTGTCCAGCCGCATCAACGCACCAGCATCGGCCGCGCTCGCACTGACGCGGAGAGAACGATCCGTCGGGTAGGCATCGGGGTCTGTGGCCGTCTGATCCTGGGATTTACACAGAAATTGATTACATGTAGTGAAAAGAGAAACTCGAGAAACACACATACAAAACAAAAGAAAGGAGTGAAAGGAAAAAAGAAAACCACAGAGAAAGACGTAAATATATCATATGTACATTACATACAGTAGGCCTACCATGAGCTCTGTCTGACTCTGTATCTGGTTCTAGTTTTGAGTCTGTGTGATTGTTGACTAAATAAATCCTACGTCAAAACATCACACACACAGTATAATGCACTGGTGAGCACTCACACAGACTCAAAACCAAAGCAAGAGACAGAGCCCTAAATTCATATTCATCAAATAAGTTTAACTATACATAATTAATAGATTCAGGCGTGACTTTGCGGAATTCCATTGTTAAACATAAACTAACTAAGATTGTCGTGTTGACTTGTCGAGCGCTTTCTGCTCAGCGCTCGACAAGGCAACACGTCCTAATAGTGCACAGAGAGTCGATTTTCCTGAGGATGCTTCGTAGAGAGGCGAAACACGTGTCGAATCTTATTAAGTTTTTTATTTCTTGTGGTATTATTGTGGTGTCTAATACACCTTATTTCGCTTTGCAGGATTTGCAGGTGTTACGTGGGGTGCACACACAAGTCTACATTAAGTTAACTTACTTAGATTAGATTAGCGGATTAGTACTATATATTTGTTGTTCTACTTAGTTTATGTTTAACTATACACACAATATTATTCCTATTTAACATTCTTACCCCCGAATACTGAAACGCAACTCAGATTTAAGCACGTCTCAAGCGACGAATATTTGACAGTTTTCAATGAAAATCTGTCAAATATTCGTCGCTTGAGACGTGCTTAAATCTGAGTTGTGTTTCAGTATTCGGGGGTTACTATAATTAATATGTTTACCATATTCAATCTCCTCCTGCATCAGCTGACACTTTGTTTTAAACACAATCTTCGCCAGATTCACTTCCAACGGTTCCACCCGCTTCGTGGTCTCCGCCGCTTTGGGTTCAACGACCTCCGTGACCAGCACATCTTGGACCTCCTTGAGAAGCTCTCGACCTTCCGGTTCCAGTTCTTCGATCTCGTCGTCATCACTTTCGAATTCGTCTATGCGGTATGCTGTCATCTGTCTGATCAGTTCTTCTAAAACTGGAGGATGAAAAAGATACTGAAGTAATATTTTGCTAGTGGTTCACTAAGTAGCTCTAAGGTAGATGACCAAATATCCTTGTAGATGACTCATTATTTTTCACCATACAGAAACATAGATACATATACTATATCTACATGATTTAGGGCTAAAGGCCTGAACGCATCTAGGTGATGGCGATCAGTGAAACGCTGTCAAATATATACACACACACAGCGATACAGCGATATTTGACAGCGTTTCACCGCGACCAGTATCCTTTGCCATCCAGATCGCTTAGATGGGCTTACATTTTCAATCGACAGGGAATTTTATCCATCAGATAAAAATATATCCATCTCTTTATTCCACTTGTCAAAAACATATTATAGGAATAGATACCTACCTACTTATTTTTGTCTTTTGCAAGAAAATCTACTTTTCATCTAAAAATCAGGGTACTTTTCAAAGGGTGGTCATGATACGCATATTCATACGCGCGATGCAAGAACCTCTTATTTTGGCATACTCGTAAAAAGTCTAGCTGTCTTTTCAAATCGCTAAGCTAAGCTATTTTTTTTGTCAGGAAGTTTTCAAAGTTTTTTTGTCTATGTACCTACCTTCATCAGCCTTGGCGCGTTCGTCCAGAGGATCCCTCGGCACCCACTTCCTCGCCTGCCTGAAGTTGCAGGAGGGCTTGGCGCCGCGAACCAGAGACCCTTTCAGTGGTTCCCCTCGCGCGCTCACGCACCAACACACATCTGGAAACATTAGACAGGTACTGTTAAGGTTCAGCCAAGTCTCTATTCGTTTTTAAATTCTAGAAGATTCTACATGACTGGCCTCTCAGCTCAGTTGGTAGTAGCTCTGCCTTCTGCACCGCAAGTCGTGGGTTTAATCCCCACAAGGAACAGTCATTTATGTTGTGAGCATATTGTTCTCTGTCTGGGTGTCATATTGTGCTCTAAGTATGTATTTACAAAAAAATGTAGATAAGTATTATAATAGCCATCTGGGTTTCCATAGTACAAGCTCTGCTTAATTTGAGGTAACATATTGTAGTGTGGATTGTCCACGTCTCTGTGTTTAACTCATCAAAATCCACGACATCTTTCCACAATAGATGAAAATGTATGTCTATATTTCCTAGTTTTTTTGCTTCAAGCCACACTCAACCGAGGCTTACAAACTCAAACTCACCAATATGTGACATGCACTGCACCGACTCCCAAGCGCCACTGGCATCGCAGACCGGTATGAAAGTACCCTTGCCGTACTTCTTGGCCGCTGCCTCGTTCTTCTCCCGAAGTCTTTCGCACGGGCTCAATACTGTGGGATGGAAACGAACACTGTAGAGCTTGTCTTATCGCGAAATTTAAATGGGAATTGTAATTAAACTAAAGTGGTCATGGTTTGCATATTAGCAACATCTTCGTCTGGAGGTTAGGGAAGACCAGCCATCTGGTTTTTTATAAGTATGGCAATTTTCATAAAAAAAATAACTCTTACGCTGGCGTGAATTTAAACAGAGGAGGTTGTTAGACAATTCCCACTTTCTAGTTTTGGCATTTTAATTTAAAAAATATACATTGTGCTGGCGTGCAATCTTAGTAACCCCTGGATAGAAGCCTTACTCGTAGGATTTGTGTACTGATTTGTGCCAAACTTAGGTAGGTATATTTAAATTTTGTCTAGTCTTGGTCGCGTGGAACTGGTACCCAGACTCAAAGTGATCCTTGTGAAGCAATTGAATAAATGAATTTTGAATTAGAATTTCTGTGTCTCCCAAACTGCTTAATCTGTGCTTCCATCATGTACTGTTATTTTCAAGTGATTTCCATAACTATACGTACTCCACAAATCAAACAGTAAATAATGACAATCCTATCAGATCCATGCAGATAGCATGCAGTTAGAACGTGCAAGATTTTGTGGCGACAACACACATAATGTATAACAATTTTTGAGACCCATGTTATTGAACCAATGATAACAAGACACAAACATTTAATAAACACTGTGACATGCCTTCAGTCTCCTTCTGTCCAGTCTTCTGTCTTTGGGACATTTTTGAAAGTCCACCTGCAGCTGTTCCAAATTTAATTTTCAATTATTACCCATACGGGATAAAGGCAGGAAGATGATGATGGCCACGACGGTAAGTAAGTCCAAGACGGCAAGCCCTAGCTTCTGGCACCAAATAGCATTGCTCGGTTTTGATTTGAAGGGTGTGGGTGCCGGTGAAATTGAAATTGAACACAGATAAGAGGCTCATAGCCTGTACCTAATTTATGTACTGTGCCTATAGCCTCGAGGTGATACCGCAGGGCAATGCATCGTAGGGCATGTCCTTAACGTACGTGACCTGCGACGCAATGTTTTGTAGCTCAGATACAAATGCCTAGCATGGCTAGTGGTTACCACTCCGGCAGTGCCAACAGAAGTGAAAACAAACCCCCTCCCCCCGTTCCGAGTTTTAGCGAAGTCTGTTGATTTTCCGAAAAGGTGTCGGTTACGTGCTTTAGTGTTTATTCTGAGCGGTTACATGATTGTGTCGCGAGTTTATGGTTTTTAAGTTTGCATTGATGTTATCAGCATTAGTCGTATACAAGGATACTAACAGCTCAAGTTACCTATAGACAAAAAAAAATTACGCTTACCACAAGGGCATAAGAGCTAGCAGTGTATAGTCTGATGCGTATCCTTGGGTACGTGGCGAGAGTTATACTTCAATAGATGAGGAACTCACCTGGGCAAACAGAGTTGCATTCCTCCTTGCTTCTAAAGTTGTTATGGTTGCCAGAACAGCCGTGGTAGCGGAATCGTTCGCATCGGTTCTTCTCGTGGTTGAAATGCCACCGCGTCGTGTTTAAAATCTCGCCGGATGAGCAGGTGCCTTCGTCTTTGCCTTCGAAGCAGACGGTACCTAAAGGAAGAACTATCATGAGCCAAGGTAGTTGGGTCAAGAAGTTTCTAACTAGGATCACTAAGGCCTTGTTTTTCTAAAACAACCTCCATTGTCAGAGCTGTTGATTTTACCACCGGAGACAAAGAGGTGCAATTCGGTTTTCCGCGACTGTAATGACAAACACTTGGAAGTTATGGTGGATAGAGAGGGTTCAGAATCGTTTTTCCTGGAAACGTATAGGGAAGGTCTAATGTCTAGCAGTAGACTTCTTCACATTGATGAAATCGGTTCCTGGAAATGCATAGGCCTTGTCCATCCAAGAGGCGCGACGAAGACTCTGCAAATGCTGTTCACACCGGCTTCTTTCTCCCCGGAGCCTCTCAACGACAAGTTGGCTAGTATTTCCTAGTGGACTTCATCCAATGATAGACCCTGACGTGGCTTATGACAGCAAACGGAATAGTCTAAGATCCCTAGAAGAAGGACCTTCACCGAGCTGGTTATTTAATGAAACGTATTTTATATATAATTAAACATGCCAATAAATATATTCTATATGGGTTGCCTATCAAATTTCAGTCCAGGATAATTATGAATAATTAATAATTAAAAAAAAAAAAAAAAAAAACTTTCCACTGGTTTGTTTATTAAACAAATTCTATACCAATCGAAAGTATAGACCCCAGTATTTTTATTCAATAAACATACCGGTGCAAAATGCTAGTATCGATTTTCCTGTTTATACCTGGCTACCCGAGAGTTGTGACCGGAAAAAAATAGGCAACCTAACGTTTGCATATTCTATGGGGTCTATACTTTCGATTGGTATAGAATTTGTCTAATAAAAAAACCGGTGGAAAGTTAAAAAAACATTACATTTTTTTTTATTATTAATTAATCATATACTGGACTGAAATTTGATAGGCAACCCATATAGAATATATTTATTGGCATGTTTAATTAAATATAAAATACGTTTCATTAAATAACCAGCTCGGTGAAGGTCCTTCTTCTAGGGATCCTATACTAGAAGGACAAGAGTCGTGCGAGGCGAAGGGACGAGCATGTGATGACATGGTCGGAGTGGTGTCAGAATCGTTCTTACTGGAAATATAGCTTAGAGCTAGCAATGAAGCAGATTTATTCTGATGGTTATTTTGGGGTCTCTTTAATCAACCGCATAAATACTTTTAGGTTTCAGTCTCTGTGGAGGCTGCGCGACTACGCGCATCTGCACGTTGCTGGTCAACCAGCCAAGTCCATGCCAGGCCCAGAGTCGTGCGAGGTGAAGCGGCAAGCATGTGACGGTTTCAGTGGGATCGGGGAAATTCATAGTTTAGAGCTAGCTTATCCTATCTGGCTCAATCTCTTCTAGATTTGCAGATAAATTACAGCTCTCTGATGCTTATCCTATCTGGCTCAATCTTTCCTAGATTTGCAGATCCTCTAAGTTTACAGCTACAAAAACCCACATACAGTAACATCAGAACTCACGTGGCTTAGGACAGCAGACAGAAGGCCTAGAGTCGTGCGGCGCGAAACGGCACGCGTGTGTGGAAGGACAGGCGGCAGCACTAGGCCCGCACGCCAACGCGCCAGATGCGTCAGGAGCTGGCAAGGGGGCCGCGCCGTCAGGACACTGCGGGGCGGGGGCGCAGCGAGCGAGAGGGACGCATGATGAGGTCTGGATGGGAAGATCATTGTTCAAGTTATGAACTCCTGGACTTTGTTTTATGTATGTTAGTCTCTAAGGTATTTATTAACTATGGACCTAAGATGTTTCATTTTTGTAATGTGTGCATTTTATGTTGTCTGAAATAAACGATATTATTATTATTATTATTATTATTATTTGTAGGGACACGTAAGAATGAATGTAGAATGCGTGGGTGTCAGCAGTTGTCAAACGCCATCAATTAAACGCCATCTGTGATTTAACAGCTGAACCACTTTAACTTACCTAATTACTTCGCTAATTACTGACAGCTAATTAGTACCGTAAATATACGCGTGCGACACCAGCGCACGCAGCATAAAAAGGTTTGTTCGGAGTGATACTGCCTCACTTCAATCAACACTGGACTTGCGTTCAGCACAGGGATTCTTGGTGACAGGATCCTCGTTGAAGCCAAGGTCTAACTAATATTCTTAATGTATACGTTAATGTAACAAGAACTTGCAGCATTGGAGTACAAACCTCACAATCCAAAGGTACCAGCTCACAGGTCTCGTCAGCCCTGCACTTGGCTTCAGCACAGGGATCCTTGCAGTCACAGGTCGGACAACCTTTATCGTCCAGATCTCGTCCATGGGGACAGATCACCTCCTCGTTGCAGCCCGGGTCTGGGCATTGGAACGGAGTTTCGCAGTTGGGGGTGGAATTCGTTGTTCGGGTGCCAAACATCTATAAATACAGAACAGTTCTGGATTTATTTCTTGGTGATAGTGGCTAAGGTTCTTAAAAGATAGAAAGAGAGAGAAGAAAGAAGAGAGAGATAGAGTGAGAAGAAGAGAGACTTCGAAAGAAGCAGCATAAGATGACTTCCACTCAATAGACCGACCATATTGAGAAGGTTAAGAGAATTCTGAGTGGGCATGTCATGGTGGATGAAGAAGGTTTTGATGCCACATGTAAGACCTGCGGCCTTAGCACGAGTGAAGTCGACTTTAGTAACGTAAACGTCTCTTATACTCAACGTCAACAAAATGAGGTTAAACATCAGTCCAATACGTGCCACAAAATATGTGTTCGTGCTTGAGGCTCTGGATGCGGCTGACATCAAAAAAGTGACGCGAAAAGTGGCACGCACGAAGAGGTATATTGTTAGTAGGTGAAGGGTTGTGTATAATGATGTAGATGTGTGTGTGGTGAGCCACTGACCTCATTACCAACAGCATCAACACACCAGCAAGTCTTGTCCGAGCCACGGCATTGTACCGTCTCGAAGGTACCATCCTCCTTGCACTTCGGTACCCACGCCCAGGCTGGAGGGTTGCCGCTTTCAGCTGCCGTGTGGAGTGCTAAGGCTCTGGTGAAGGAAGGATTGATGATTTGACTGTTAATTTAAAAAATACGGATCTGGAAATCAATTTGTGCCTAATTTCTTGTTGCTGTGTCGCAGCAACATACGCGTTGAAGTCTTTTGTATTGGCGCGTATAATACCAAGACAACCCACACACATTATGGTTTCAAAAGGTGCATTATATAAACCCAAGAGGCATGCAGCCACTGCGCACCAAACGGAATGACAAGGGACTCGAATACCTATAGTTTACTGCGAATTTCTTTTATGGCCAAGACTAGATGACTTAGAGTTTTATAATGTCCCCAAAAGTTAAGAGCCGAGCAGGATTTAAACCTGTGACCTTCCTCTTGGCACGGGGCTGCGCTGACCGCTGCGCCATCGGAGGCCTAATCACTCTCGACGAATAACTCTTAGGGACTTTTAATAAGGCACTAAGGCGACCTGGCTCCGTCATGACTATCTTTTTAGATTTGTGTGGGAAAAAGTGGATTCGATTTTATATCTATATTTTTATTAATATTTATTGGAGAACCAACAGTTTTATAAGCAAACACTATAAAATCAATGGAAAAACTAGATGACTTATGATATGTTATGACTATATAATATTTCCTAGCCCTGGACAGTTACCTGGCCTGCTGGCAGGGAGTGAGATGATACGTCCTGACTGACGACTGTGATGACATCAGGACTGTGATGACAAATACGCTGCTGATTCCTAACCCTGAAGAATGGTTACCTTGTCTGCTGACAGGCAGTAAGATGGTATGTCCTGACTGACAACTATGATGATAAATACGCTGCTGAATCCTAACCCCGAAGAGTGGTTACCTTGTCTGCTGACAGGCAGTAAGATGGTGGGTACGAGTGCAAGCAGTGCCACATCCAGTCGCGCAGCATCGCTCGCCGCCGCCGCACTCGCCGTCGGAGCGACACGCGAACTCACACGAACCAGTTGATGGCACCAGGAATGGACATTGACCTGGCTTCTTTGGTAAACCTGTGAAATTAATCTGAAGTTCATAGGATGGCCTAGATTCGTTCGAAGTGAAATATAAGCTACAGGAAACATTATAGACCTGGATTCAGAAAATACAGATGGAGTCCTGAAGTCAGGTTTGCATAAGTTGAATCTATGTATTAAGCCTAAGATATCTTCAGAAATACCAGTGGCTAAGCACCTATTGCCATCGTCGTCGGTTCTTTAGGTGCGCAAATGGCTATTTTATCATTTTACGTATTTGATATCCAAACTCGAGTTAATTATATTGTAAAACGCGTGTCGGACCACGCACATGGAAAGCTTCCAAAACCAGGATAGCCAGCTTAGAACCAGGAGACGGACAAAGGGTCTTTTTTATCTCGAAAAAGTAACGGGTATGGGCGAGCGAAGTATAATGTATAAAACAAAGGTTCTATGTTGAATTGTACCTCTTAGCTGATTCAAACTTACAAGCTGGTACAGGCGGACAGTAATCAGCATCACAAGCAACATCCACAGTAGCGCACGCGCGTCCTGCAGGGCAAGTGACCCCAGTACACGGGTCACGGCAACGGCACGTAGGGCACCTTTCCGCGCCCAGCTCGAAGCCGTAGTCGCAGCCCATGCGGCAGGTCATCTCTAGGCAGGAGAGGTCGGTTCTAACTCTGGGGGAAACAGTGCTAGTGAGAATGGAATAAGGCTTTGGTTTGGGACATTGTTATAGAATCCTGGTGCATTTGATCATTGGTTTAAGCCATGGATCCGCACCTAGAAGTGACTATAAGCGGTTAAAATTAGGGAAAAAAAGTTGCACAGCCTCTTGAGGAACATTTTCTAGTTGCAGTAAGTAGGTACCTAAACACGGTTTCGTTTATTCAATCACAAAACTTTCAAAAAAAAAAAAGTTGTACATTTTGCAGATCACCGTTGGCTGACCCAAAAAAGGCTACACAGGCACCTTAATATACTGCTTGGTGAGAGAACTAATCTGCGTTGTGCTTTCCAGTAGTTTCTGAATTGAATGCCTACCGTACCTGCCTGAGGATAACAGCGAGAGCTTATACCATTATTCTTTTTATTTCAGTACATACTTATCACAATCCACCGCCGAAGCATTCTTAGTGCTGGTCTCCGGAATCTCCGTTCCAAAGGAGTCGACGCACCAGCACCTTCCTTTGGCGCATTGTTGGGAGGTGAACGAGCCGTCTTGGTTGCAAGTCGGACCGGGCAGGGCTAGTTTCATGCCGTCCACTGTGCCTTCCATCTTCTCGTCGAAGTCACGGAGGTATTCACACACTGGAATTAACACAAAAGATACATTGCTATTCAGCGTGGCAATGTCGTCAGCGTCTTGGGGACGCTTCCGTCTGGCACTGATTTGGATCAGTTGAGCTATCTCTAGATCGTTTGTAACGATCTGCAGATAGCTCAACTGTTTCTTGTGTATTTTGTACATTTTGTAAATATTTGTTTAATTGTAAGTTTCTTTGATACATAAGCCCAATATTTCTTTGGAGTCAGAGACCTTTTACCAGATTCCACCACAGCAAAAATGCATTGCTTTTTATAACGCTTTTATTAGCTTCACCTGTATGTATGTATGTATGTATGTATGTATGTATGTGTGTATGTATGTATGTATGTATGTAACCGACCCCTTTGAGCTCGATTTTGTCCTACTTTGAACGATCAGATTTGATTCAAACTTTGCACACCTGTCAAAGGTCGATGACAATGCAATAATATGAAAAAAAAATAAAAAAAAATGAAAAGAAATAAAAAAAAATTAAAAAAAACCTTCTTTGAACGATCAGATTTGATTCAAACTTTGCACACCTGTCAAAGGTCGATGACAATGCAATAATATGAAAAAAATAAATAAAAAAAAATGAAAAAAAAAACCTTCTTTGAACTATCAGATTTGATTCAAACTTTGCACACCTGTCAAAGGTCGATGACAATGCAATTATATGAAAAAAAAAATATGGAAAAAAAAGTACAAAGTAAAAAATAAATTATAGTTTAAAAAACTAAAAAACAACGCTTTTATAACTAATTGAACTAAAAAGTTAAAAATAAAACTGTAACAATCAGTTGAAATTTTATATTATTGTACAAAAAGCGTGGGGGGCTTGATTTTGATTGTTGTAAATATTTTTTTAATACAGTTGCTCAAAAAGTGGCGTATTGCAGGGACGTATAGCGTTCGGGATGTGGGCTATTACACACGCGTGCTTTTTTTTTACCATTCCCGCACTAGTGCTTTTTCTTTCCCAACTGTCAAAATAATGTCTAAAAAGAAAAACCAACCATGAAGTTTTTACTAAAAAAATTCATCGAAGTTTTTATGATTCATGCAAATACGTATTATTTCTAAAAAGAAGCTACTAATTTGTTTCATTAACAGATTTAATGATTTGATTGAATGAGTTATGTTAGGTTTCATTTCATTTCATCTCATTAAATTTCATTTTCAATTCATATCAATAAAAAAAATCTACTGAAGACTTGGCTGTATGGGTATAGTTCCCTTTGCCTTCCAGAATGGGTGAAGAAAAAAAATAATCTCTGCTTATATTCTACGGTTGGCGCCATTTTTCAGAAATTTTCTTTGCGAGTTTATTTGTTTGTTGCTCAAAATGAGTAATTTCGACCATAGTTTTTTTGAATTAACACCACCGGAACTCAGTATAATTGCACAAAATGCTTCGGAGAACATTTTACCGGAAAAGTCAAAAAGTCGCTACATGCATACATACGACGAACTTATTGCGTGGAGAGAAGAGAAAAAAGCAAATGGTATTTTTATTATTTTATTAAATTGCTTAATTTTTTCGCAACTGTATTAAAAATAGTCGTTCAGTACACGTGCGGAACCGTCATTGCAACTTGTTCCGACTGTCAACCCTCGCCTTCGGCTCGGAAGGCTCGGGTAGACATTTGTCGGAACTCTTTGCAATGACAGCCTTCATAGAAAAATGAAAAATAGTATATTTCATTACAAGTGCGGTGTAATGAAATATACTATATCATATCTGAACTGAAGTTATTATAAAAAGCACCCCACGCTTTTTGTACAATAATATAAAATTTCAATTGATTATTACAGTTTTATTTTTAACTTTTTAGTTCAATTAGTTATAAAAGCGTTGTTTTTTAGTTTTTTAAACTATAATTTTTTAAGCTGAACTGGCTACCCAGAAAGAACAAGAAATATGACCTGCTGGTATGATTGTTATCAACCCTCTCGGTCTGCAGACGCATTTTGGCCGGGTCTATGCAGACGGGGCCACAGCCAGCAAAAGAACAGCATACGAGGTCGTTGTCGCAGTCTCACTTTGGACAGCTTATTAGTGGAGTTAAGGCCGCAAAGTGTTAACTTACTGGTAGGAGTGTCATCAACCCTGTCGGTCTGCAGACGCATCTTGGCCGGGTCTATGCAGACGGGGCCACAGCCATAAGTGGAAAAGCAGATGAGGTCGTTGTCGCAGTCTCCCTCGGGACAGCTTATTGAGGAATTGAGGCCGCAAAGTGTTTACTTACTGGTAGGAGTGTCATCAACCCTGTCGGTCTGTAGACGCATCTTGGCTGGGTCTATGCAGACGGGGCCACAGCCAGCAGTGGAACAGCAGACCAGGTCATTGTCGCAGTCTCCCTCTGGACAGCTTATAGTGGAGTTGAGGCCACAAAGTGCCTCGGCCTCTGCACCACATGATTCCAATGTTATCTAAAAGGGAAGACAAATGTTTTGGTCATCCTGTGGTACTTGAACAGCATTCAAGCATTTGCTGAGTAGGGCCTCCATGTTATTATCTACACCATTGTTTTCAAGTTGAGGATTTATCTTTGACGAATGATACCTACCTACTGCTATTACTCTACTTAAAATAAGTAACTTTCTGAAAAGATTCAGAGCAACGTGCAAAGATAATTGTCTTCCTTTCGATAGGTAGATCATTGGTTTGTATAGTTTACCTCCACAACTTCGTCAGTAGAGTTATCATATCTTCCATCAGGGCAGCAAACAGCAGCACTGCTTCTGCGAGCCAACGTGCAGACGTGTTCTGAAGGACAATCGCTGTCGGCTCCACAAGCCACGACGGAGCCGTCGTCATCTGTGGCTGGCGCTCCAGCTTCGCATGGGTTCTCGTAAGATACTCGCGGTCTACCTGCAAGAAGAGATATTTGCCAATGTGCAAACAGGTCTTTGCATCTATTGAAGTTGATTTATATAGCGTCAGAGGCAACTGGTGATTACTCAAGCGCGCGATGCTGTAGTGCCTGGGACAGGATTTTAGACGGAATAGGCTCGCCCAGGACCTGTACCATCCTGACAACTTAGTTGGCCTAATCCACAGGAAAGACATGGTCAATACATCCAGAGCTGACGAAGCCTGGGTTTCCTCACGATGTTTTTCTAAAAAAATGTAGATGTTTTAATATCTCAATTACTTCTACCATCTGTTTTGTAATGGCATGGTAGAAACCTTTCAGATATTTGTTCACAATGCTGTTCAGGTACTCTTCACCACATTTGCTAAACTAGTAGCCTCAACCACAACCAATACAGTATTGAACTTACACACAGGATATCCTGTACACAGTTCTCCAGTACACTCGGAGTCCTTAACCCTGACGCATTCCTCTCCATCCTTGCACGGGTATCCTGCGCATGGATCATCGCATTCACAGGTGGGACAGCCATCAGCTCCGCTCTTGTATCCGTATTCACAGATGCCAGCGCAGAGAGCGCGGGAACATGTGGAGAGGGAACGGGCACCGGTTCGGGCGGGGAGCGGTGAGGGGGAGCAGTGGACAGAGGGGGAAGGGCCCATAGAACCACGGAGCTTGTTGCCGTCAGAATCTACACACCTGGGGAAGAGGTATTGCATTTGTAGATCATAGTTTTATCGCTAATCCAACATGTGACCAGTTCTTTTTGTTTCAAAATTCTGTAGATTTCTGTAGAAGACAAGCAAGGATTTTTTATCTTGTTCCTGAAAACAAGGTACATATGCCCTCCATTAAAAGAAAAGCCTTTCACCGAGAGACTCGTGTCTTGGGTTGCTAAGACTTGTTCTCCACGAATGACAAGCTACGCTAGTGGATATGAAAGTAAATTTGCAAAAGTTTTAGGTAACTTCGTAACCACTAGAATCTAATTCAATGGTCGAAGTCGCAGTGACTAATTCCGGCATATAAAAAGATCTCATAACAGCCCATGTTCAAGATTATGATGAAAACTGTCAAAAGAGAACTGACCAACATTCTACAATACAAATGTAAATGTGGACGGCCTAACAATAGGACTTCTGGCGAGTAACCGCTCGTCAAGCCGCTGAAGCTAAATCTTTTATACTAACCAGCAAACCAATCCATTCCTCGAGCACTGCCTCGACACAAAAGCTCCATCATTGGCACATTGCGGCACATAGCCCCTCCCTTCCCTCTCGCTAACCACCAGCAGTTCAGCCAACATCTTCTGCTGTGTACACATCGTCACATTGTTGGGCAGGATGCAATGTCTTCCACATTCGCCGCCGTCGCAGCACTTCTGCATAGAAGGGCATTCAAGATCGTGGGCGCAAGGAGTGCCGCAGTCAAAGTCTGAGGTTGTTGGAGCGGGGCAGGTGCCAGCTTTTTGGAGCTCTAGGGATGCTGGACAACAGACTCCATAGTCGTTTCCTGTAAACGATGATTTGATGATTGTGAAGCTGTTGGTTTTTGTTTCAAGAGAGAGTTCCTGATTAAGAAAGACTACGGTCTCAAAAAGAAGTTTAGTAAAGGCAATGACATTAAAATGACGTCATCTTTATGAGTGTTAGGGAATCACCAACGCTAACAGACGGCCTTATTTCACACCATTGGTGATCTATGTCTTTATATCATCAATCACCTAGAAAGACATAGAGATATTACTTATACTATAAATGGAAACGATCTTGGATTAATTATTGGGGTGTGTGGAATTTCAACCAGTGTTTATTTATATCAGCTCTTACCTGATTCTACTAGGCATCTGTACAATGGTGGACAGTTGGGTTTCCCAGGGTCTGTGCCGCAGAGGAAAGGTCTTGAAGTTTCCGAGATCAGCAAAGGATCTCCAACGGGGCAGATGTTAGATAGACTTCTGCCTCTTTTGCCTGAAAATATTTAAATCGTTTGTGACAAAATTACATGTGTAGTTTATTTCTGAGTTGCGTGGAGTGAGTGCATAGGATGGTACGATAATATTTTAGCACGAAATGAAACAGTTAGATTTTACTTAGCATGATAGACCACTCGCTGACTGCGTAATTTTAAACGGTACCTAATATCCTGAAGGTCCAGCTGGCACATGGATCTCTGGACACTAGCAGATAAGTTTTGCAAAAGACCCTGAAGGTTTGCAAGACACGTAGACACGGCGTTTCCGCCAGCTGACACAACAGCTGCCCTGGACAAGTGATCCCCGCACATGGATCTCTACACTGGCAGAGTTTTAAAAAGCCCTGAAGGTTTCCAATACACTTACAAGTAGGCACCGGGGGGCAAGGCGGCCGCAGACACGGCGTTTCCTCCAGCTGACACGACAGCGTCCTGGACAAGTGATCCCCGCACATGGATCTCTACACTGGCAGAGATTTAAAAAGCCCTGAAGGTTTTCAAGACACTTACAAGTAGGCACCGGGGGGCAAGGCGGCCGCAGACACGGCGTCTCCTCCAGCTGACACGACAGCTGTCCTGGACAAGTGATCCCCGCACATGGATCCCTACACTTGCAGAGCGGACACCCTCGGGAGTCCAGCTCGAAGCCGAGCGGGCACAGCATCCTGCAAGTGTGGGCTGCGCATGGAGCTGACCGTGTGCAGTTGACTAGACCTGCGGCTGGTGCTCTTGTGCCTGGAACCTGAGGGATTGAAGACTTAGAAAAACTTGAAAAAATTGTGTTACCCGAAGGATTGAAAACTTAGGGCGGTATGAAGAAACCATGTTAGAATCTGAGTCAAACCTCAATTATAGATTTTTGGTCAGAATTCACCCCTTACCCATTAGATTAATACCCTTAGATTAAAAATTTAGCTTTCTTGGAAAAAAATGTTGTGGACACTTTCTAAATTGCCTTCGTTAACTTCCGCTCCTATAGTTGTGCGTTGGAGTTCTCGTCGTGCACTATGGCCTCCTTGATAAATTCATATTTCTAAGTATATGCTGTGAAGCATGAGAAGTATGGCCACAAGCGTGTATCAGTTAGACCTTTGCGTAAGCAAGAGCGCTCTTGCTGCTCTGAGAGTTAGACATACACGTGACTTGACTTCACATTTTTTTTGAACAATAGAGCTTCCCTTGCATTGTCTCACCTCATATCCAGCTTGGTCAACGCACCAGCAAGAGCTGACGATCTCGTTATCGCACTGCACTTCCTCGAACTCTCCGTCCACGACCCTGCAGCGAGGGCTCCTCATGGACGGCAGCTGGCCTCGCCCGCCGCGGCTGTTCTCAGCGGCGAGCGCGCGGGATATGCGCTCGGTGGATAGCTTTAAGTTCTCGCAACCTGGGGTAATGAGCTTGTTTTAAATTATGCTGCCAAAGCAAAACCAAAGAAGTATGGTATACGCACTACCGCTAATCACCTCCCGAGGTATGTGAGCAACGAGAGGGAAGACGATACTCTGGTTGCTACAGCAAAAGCTGTGATATAGTTCTCTCGCATATTGCGAGAGGTGACTAGCAGTGTGTGCGTGCACTATTAGTTGTATAGAACTCTGTGAAGCGGTCGTCCGGAGAATTACTATCACCATGTATATTACTGCTATGAAGCAGAGATGTTGTGTTTTAGTTTGAAGGGTGCCGGGGATGCCGGGGAAAGTTCTGGCTCGTGAGGCTTAACATCTGTATGCCTCAAGTTGATGGATGCATGATAGTGCATCTTAGGGCTCGTTCTTGAGATACAGACTATACTTAGCGCGATATACAATAATTTTGAACTGTCGTAAAATGTTTTATACAACGTGTGCTAAATTATAATAATTACCTATGGTTAGGTTTTTCCAAATAATTTAGGAAACTGCAGTCTGTAAACATGTTACCACAGTCACAACTATTACTAAATTAAAGGCAGTTCTACAATATTAAAATAGGTTACCAGTAAACAAGGGGTCCACGCAGACCCGTCCACAAGTAGACCGGCAGCATATCTGTTCCCCGCACTCGCTATCAGCAGCACACGGCGTGGCCCGAGCTGGACATGGACTCTCTTCCGCTGGACATCGTCCTTGGAGCTCTGCTATTGCTGGAATCGCGAAAGGACATTTGACTCCTCAAGCAAACATCTACTCTAGTGACGTATTTGATGTCTGAAGATTTTGGCAATAAACTTAAATAAACTAAAGTATTTTCGCGTGTCTCTAATTCTTTAAAAACAGTGTGGTGAAAGGATTATTAGTGTGTGGCACGGAGGTTGGTGTAGCTGACACATGTTTTGCGAACTTATTAGATTGTACGGCTGCACGATTTTTTCCTTCACTCTTCCTTGCATAATAAATGTATACGTCTATGCATAGCACTCATAAAATTTGGATAGAGATCCCGTTGGTGATCAACTGGATTTGAACCCACAACCTAAAATCGTAAGAGGCGCTACTACTAGACCACCAGTGCCCTCAAACAGCAGCTAAGCAACGCTACATTTGAATGATGCATATTAAACGATGAGCCCCGAGGGTCAGCGTGACTGTGAAGTCCGGGTTAGGTACTTCTACTGTGGCTACATTAACAGGCCATGGTGATGAGTATACGTGTGGAGTGACGTATCTAAAGAACAATGGCAGCTAAATAGCTAAGCATGAATCGTCTGACGATCGACAAGAGCACATATCACGAATGAAGTCTTCAGAAAATAAATGTTCTTTCGTTTTTAAAGCTTGCGTGGGTGAGACATCTGTCTATAACTTGTGTTAGCCAAATAACCTACTTAGCTTTCTTTCGGCCTGATCCGGATCTAACATAGATTTCTCCCAATATTTAATCGGCCTTTGTCAGTGCTGATAGGTAATTCCGGATATGTAAAATGTACCTATCAATGACCGTATTTTTCTTCTTCCTGCCCTTATCCCACTTTATGTGGGGTCGGCACAATATGTTCTTCTCTTCCATTCTCCTCTATCAGTCGTCATCTCTGTATTCACTTCTTTCACTTCTTTTCTTTAGCCTACCTTTATCCACCTATTAACCATCTACATCTACAACTCTCTAATTCAAAGATATGAACGCGCGTACTGGAATACCAAGCTCTCTATGCGTAAACAAATATTCGGTGGTTTCCTATTTCATAATCACTGTACATCGATAGCGGTGGCTCATCGTGTATTTGTTTCATGGTTATACCCACGTTTAGTTTTTGTTGTGTACGAACTGAAGGCCTACCCCCCTCCATAACTATACTCTTTGGGCCTACCACAAGCTCTGTCTGGCTCTGGTTCTGAGTCTATGTGAGTGTTGTCTAAATAAATCCTACGTCGAAACGACACACACACATTATAATTTATAATACACTGGTGAGCACTCACGCAGACACTAAACCAGAGCCAGAGAGAGACTAAGCCAAACAGAGCTTGTGGCCTACTGAAGGCGTATTACGAGTATGTATAACTTTTTATTGGCTACTCCCTCTGGCACTTTTGCCATCGTCGGCTGGCTACTGACCACTGACTGGCTGGAGACTGTAACTGGAGAAAGTAACAGGACTTACCGTAGGGCAGAAGCAGAATCGCACACAAAAGCGCCGACCTCATCACAACACCCTCCATAGCTGCATTACACACTCGACCTCTGTAACAAACGAAACTTCAATTAATTTAAAATTTGAGAAACTGCTGAACCGATTTTGATGAAATTTCAATGGGACCAAATTGTCAGCCAGGACAATTTGGTCCCATGGAAAAATATTTTATTTTTTCAAATCGGCTCTTATATTATGACGAAGTTATGCGCAAAATACAACCGAATTGATAACCTTCTTTTTTATTTGAATTCGGTTGAAATTATTGCTTAGGATTTATTATTATTAGTTTTTCTAGTTTAGGGTTAGATTTTCGAAACTTTTACGCCGGCAGAAGACAATATGACCAAATAATGCAACTAAAAAAAAAACTAAGCTAAAACATTTGCGTTAAAATTAGTAAGTCTCTAAGTAAATACATAATATTAATTAGCTACCTTACACACCTCTCACAAAACCTTTCAGTAGGTATGTTTGTTTGATGATCTACCAGATACAATATTTTTACAGAATATTACTTTCTTGTTATATTATCACGTCAGTCTGTTATCAACGACACAGTCCCATTGAACTTATAAAAGTCACTCCCGGCATTATATGAAGCAATCTGCTAAAATCTCATCAGTAAAACTGTAAAACCCAATCGATTGCAACTCAGACGTGCGATGCCTGAGTCATAGCCGTTTCTTCACCAAACATGGCCTTCAGCCTTGGGACTGTGGCAAAACACATCGCTTGCTACAAGCAGACGAGCGGCAAATACTAATTAGATTTGCTTACCCACCGCAGACATTTGTAATTTTGCTAAACTAACAATTTTTTTTTTACATTTTTATAGACTCCAATATACAGGTAAAGTAAAAGATTTTTGATGATTTGATTTTATTGATTGATTGATTTGACTTCTCAAAAAACCACCCTGTATTTTGTAATTACCATACGATTGTGAATAATTTCTAAAATCACGCCCAAGATGTGAACCAAACAAATTTTCTTTACCACCTTTAAATACATTTAATTTACATTTGAAGCCACAAATCATTTTTTTTTTTGGTAAAAACTAAATCCTATTCCTAAACAATCACTTTCTAAATATGGATCATGAAAATCGTCTATTAAGCCGTGGTTATATCCTAACTAACAAAACAACACGATGGCATGCACGGCTTAAAAGACGATTTTCTTGTTTCATGCTTTTTAGAACATGATTTCTCACTAATAGACGGGTTTTAGTTTTTAAACTTTTTTGGTGTTTGTGATGTTGGTGCGTCTTCGTTCTAAATTCAAATAAAAAGGATCTCTTTAATTGAATTTTCTTTTACGTTACACGAGTTTTAAACCCTTATCTCTTTGGAATTTCTAATTCCTCCAAGCTTTGGTAAGAATTATGCCTTCGTTTTATCGTGTTCATAATACAATTATGTTGTAATAAACATAACTTTTGAATTCGGTCAGCCGGTTTCTGCGATAATAAATAATTGTGCGTATTCATATTGTCGTCCTTGCGCTACTTTACGGTTACATGAAGAGGTGAGGTTTTTCCGATGCGGGTTTCCCGCACTAATCAGCGCGTATTCTAAATTCAATTTTAAAAACCTTTTTTTAGTCTGGTTAAAATGAGCTTGATATCTATCCTTATCTCTCTCTTTCACAGTGTCTGGGTAACTAATTCCATCTATTTCTTCTCTTTCTATCCTTCAGATAAAAAAATCAACCTTTGTTTTTGAATCTGGAATATATTTTTTAATACAGTTGCTCAAAAAGTGGCGTATTGCAGGGACGTATAGCGTTCGGGATGTGGGCTATTACACACGCGTGCTTTTTTTTTACCTTTCCCGCACTAGTGCTTTTTCTTTCCCAACTGTCAAAATAATGTCTAAAAAGAAAAACCAACCATGAAGTTTTTACTAAAAAAATTAATCGATGTTTTTATGATTCATGCAAATACCTACGTATTATTTCTAAAAAGAAGCTACTAATTTGTTTCATTAACAGATTTAATGATTTGATTGAATGAACTATGTTAGGTTTCATTTCATTTCATCTCATTAAATTTAATTTTCAATTCATATCAATAAAAAAAATCTACTGAAGACTTGGCTGTATGGGTATAGTTCCCCTTGCCTTCCAGAATGGGTGAAGAAAAAAAAAATCTCTGCTTATATTCTACGGTCGGCTCAATTATTGATATAAATTTCACATAGAGAAAAATTACGAAAGACGTAAATTTAAAAAAAACCCAACTCAAGGGAAAAAACAAAACGTAAGACTAGGCGGTATGGTCTTGCTACTATAGCCTGCTTCGAAAGGAGCGAAAGAAAAAAAATAATAATTCTACGGTTGGCGCCATTTTTCAGAAATTTTCTTTGCGAGTTTATTTGTTTGTTGCACAAAATGAGTAATTTCGACCCTAGTTTTTTTGAATTAACACCACCGGAACTCAGTATAATTGCACAAAATGCTTCGGAGAACATTTTACCGGAAAAGTCAAAAAGTCGCTTCATGCATACATACGACGAACTTATTGCGTGGAGAGAAGAGAAAAAAGCAAATGGTATTTTATTATTTTATTAAATTGTTTCATTTTTTCGCAACTGTATTAAAAATAGTCGTTCAGTACACGTGCGGAACCGTCATTGCAACTTGTTCCGACTGTCAACCCTCGCCTTCGGCTCGGGTAGACATTTGTCGGAACTCTTTGCAATGACAGCCTTTCCGCACTTGTAATGAAATATACTATATCTGCCGGATAGACAGAGATGGTAAAACAGGCGCCAACCTTCTTTATCGTTGAATTCTTCTTTTGAACACAATGCTCTGTTTATTATTATGTTAATTGGTGATGTAACACAAACAAATCCGTCTTACGCATGTTAATTTATGACTTTCACCGATTAGTTAGGCTCTAGCTAGCGTGTCTGTAGGGCATTGACCTTTCAGCTCAAGATTCCACGATACGACCCCAAGGGGTCGATATCGACCACTTTGGGAATCTCTGATCTAGAATGTCCTTGATTAAAAAAAAAAAAATTGGAAAAGATCTTCATACTTTTCACACAGTTCTCGGTGTTTATTGGTTTATGTTCTTACGTACTATACTATACCTAAAGTCTCATTATTTATGTGAACTATAATTTGTTCTTTAGGAGAATAAACTCTTTAAACCGATGTAGACGCTTTGAAAGATATGAAGTTAAAACTGCATCAACTAGTAAGATTAAAGGTCTACATAACATAAAAGAGGTACCTACCTACATAACTACTTCCAAAAGTCTGTGTCTGTCATACCTACCCTTGGAGGAAATTCCTCCAAGTACCTACCTCGAAGAAACTTTGCTTGAAGTTGTAATCGACCAGTACTTAGGTATACTTAGGTACATAACAATATAGGTGTATACATATAGGTGAGGCTTATAAATTTAAGTTTGGATGATGAACTTATAGATTTAACTTTGGTCTCAATTTTGAAGAGGGCTTTGGAAGGGCGAAGAAAAATTTGCATTTCTTCCTCTAGGAGAAAAGGTTTTGTTTTTATAATTTGTCAAATGACAATGCGCTTACAAAAACGAAAAAGTCTTTAGTCCTAAGTAGAATAATACTCGACATTATTACTGTTTCCACTGTTTCATAAAAAAGACCAAATTTTATATTAATTGAAAATGGAACTAAAATCGGCGTTCTCTTTGGTAAAATGCATGCAATGCGTTGCGGCTACTAAAATAAAAATTGGCGCGAAATCTTTAGTTTTACAAAGATTATACATTATTTTGTATAAATTATTTTGTATGTATAAAAAAATAAAAATTTATAAAAAAATATGAGGCAATTATTTAAATTATTATTTTTTTGAAATAATTGCAAGCTATCGATGTCCGAAATTTCAAAAAAAAATCTTACATCACATGAGCTGGTACAAAATTTGTAGTCAAAGAGCTTCATTGAACCCATAGCAACACTAAGAACCTACGAGTACCTTGAGCAAGGAGTGAGTGAACTCAGTGACGTGAACGCACTCTGTGACGCAACCACCAGCCGGCGTGACTGGTGAAAGGCGTTCATAATGCGGCCACAACTAAATCTAATATGCAGTCACTTCTTTTTACAAATGACCACCTAATTAGATGTATGTTCTCTGTCTGGGTGTTATATTGTATTCTAAGTAGTACATAATTATGTATTTTCTTAATATATAAAAATGAATTGCTATTCGTTAGTCTCGCTAAAACTCGAGAACGGCTGGACCGATTTGGCTGATTTGAGGAGGTCCAGAGAAGGTTTAAAAGGTTTTTTTTGTTTTTTTTCAACGGGAACGGTTACGGGGCGAGCAAAGCCACGGGCGGCCGCTAGTTTCAAAAAAAAATATTAACAAGTATTATAACAGCTCTCTAGTTTCCATAGTACAAGCTCCGCTTAGTTTGGCGCTAGAGAGTGCTGAGTGGATCATCTAAATTTTTTTTATTTAATTTATTTCATTATGAATAGATGGATATGATAAAAGAAGGCTCTGAAACTTTTGGTCTGAAAACACAAGTCAAAATTCTAATTCAAAAATGTATTTATTCATTTGTACAAGGACAGAACCGGAAGGCGACAAGTATTAGGGCGCCCACCCACCAGATGGACTGACGACATTGTTAAGATCGCAGGAAGTCGGTAGATGGAAAGGGCTCAGAACCGTTCTTCCTGGAAATGTGTAGGGGAGTCCTATGTCCAGCAGTGGACTTCTTCAGGCTGATGATGACCACAAGAACCACTATGAAACATATGACTGAAAAAACTATTGTCAGATTTCAAGCAATTTTCGTTTAGTCCTTTTAAATTTTCTATCTCTCTACCTAAAACCATCGGAAAAATACTTATAAGCCCTCTCTCTAGACAACGCTTTCGACTTATGGTCTGTTGAAATTGAACCTTATTTTTATCAACTAAGTAGCACACACGAACAACCACTGGTTGCACATACGGAAAGTTGAAAAATATGATCGGCTAGTTGAAAAGTCAATATTACAGACTCATAGAACCTGCTGCCGTCGAAGTTTTGCGTCGGAAAACTTGTATTACTTGACGGAGTTCTTGTCATCAGAATGTATAGGTTTTTCTTCGCAATCGTTTTGTAGTTCTAACTCATTTAGCACCAATTACTCTCCTTGATAGCATAAGCAGTTAGTCCTTCACTTTGCAGCCTTTTATCGATTCTGTAAGATGCAATTTTAGACGAAGATGTATGGTTTATGCCATCTCTATCCTTCTAATTCCCGAAATCTTTACAATAGCGTTGGTCCATCGGGTGGGGCGTCTTCCGGTTCGTAGTCGCCATTGAGAACCCTTATCAGCCCAGCGGTTTTCGGTTCTACGTTTCATTGCCACTTCAACTTGCTAAGTAACGCTGTGGCTATTTTGGTGACCTTGGTTCTTCTACGGACATTATTCTGGCTCATCATTACCATCCTAATTGCTTAACTTGCTCAATTTTACAGTTTGAAAATTGATTAAATTAGCGTCTGAGATAAATCAGCGGGAATAATAGAGATTGCAAGTGAAGTGAAAATCACGACACCGTTTGTCATCGTTTGTATTCACAGACCGTTTCACTTTCTACCACACGTTTTGGATAAAATATATTAACTTTATTAGGAAAGTGGTTTTTTGGTGTTGCCTTACGTCATGTAGATTTACCACTTTAGTGGTGGTACAACGGTACTATTCTTCTTGCTCTTTTTCTCTCGTTCTATTCCGACGGATTGTGTTGCTGGTCAGAGCGGATTCAGCGACCGCCTAAGTTTAAGGTCCGAATCCGCTATGAGTTTTCAATTTTCGCTGCAATAACTTGAAAATCGAACGCGGATTCGGCGATTACCCGAACGAACCACGGTTCGTGCAACACGTTGCAGGACGACTCGCCGACCGGTGCAGAAATTATAACGAACGAAGAATTGACCTTTTGAGTTCAAGGGAGTTTGGACACCCATCATTGAGTTACGCAAGTCTATGTTTGAAAAAACCATGGTGAGGTTTCAATTCCGTATCGACCTAGTATATCTGACCATTTACATAATGTATACTTACAATTAATATGTGTATATTTTAAATGACATTGACCTTCTACCCTTAGTGGGATTAACCCATAATATCCATTAAAAGATGATCTCAGTGTCTAACTAGGTGTGCACAGTTTCAAAGGTATAATTTGATATAGGCAGGTATAGGCCGAACCCAATATCCTTTGCGCCGGAAGGTTTATTAGTGTAAAGGTCAGTATAGAGATTCATGAGCTTCTAAAAGATTTACGCCGTTTTTCTAAGAAACGCTGGTCATAAATAAAGATAAACATTCAAGCATATGTATGTAGGGATAAACCAGCCTAAAAATGCACGCCCCTCCACCACGTTTTCTTGACGTTGAATCACAGCAAAGTAGTTAAAAATGATCCTTGTAATACAAGTGATAAAGAACAATTTACTTTGACTGACTGTAGTAGCGGGACGTGCATTTTGAGCTTGGACGATCTCTACGTACATACACGTAAAAGCCCTGTAAGCTTATTCATAGATTTACTCGATCAGATTGAACAGTTAGTTTCGCCTGTGTGTCTCTCTTTTGTAAAAAGACAAGATGAGAAAACAGCAGTACGTACCTAGTACCTACGTAGAATCGATCGAAACGAGTTGTTGCCTCATCAGTTTTCCATACAAAAGACAGAGATACGTAAGCGAAACGATTTTTTCAAAGATCGAGTAAAACTCAGAATAAGGCAAATAAAAAACTCAAACTGGAAAATTTTCTTCGTTGATTTGTGATTGGTTGGTTATTTCCCCATAAAATATTTTGAATAAATTTGGCAGAAACATTGCTAATAAAATTGTGTTCACGAGGTCTGTCTGTTTGCAGAACTTGTAGTTAAATATTTACTCCCTCAGTCATAATGCCTGACTAAGCTCTTAAAATTGACAGGTTAAGCTCTTAAAGCTCGATAAAGGTCTCTTAACACTGTTACTTTCAGGCAACAGACTTAGTGGACCAGCTAAATGACTGCTATAGGACCATTATGAGTTTAAGCAAAGTGACAGTGACAGACACAACAAGCAGTGGAGGCTTTGATGTAGAGATTCCTTACTCGTACATTACGACTTGGAAGCTAAGACTCACTCACAAAGCTCATTGTTAGTTTAACAATAGGATTTGGAATGACGACACCACATTTCGTAAGCGCTGTGCAAGCTTAGGAAAGTCAAACCTATTTAGCATTTGCTATGTTACTCGGAATTTGATTTCATTTACCGTCAATTCTCAGAATAAAAGTCATCTTAAAACTAGAGCCACTGCTCTTGAACTACTTTTTTTAATTCTTTTTTTATACAATACCACAAGCTACCACAAGCTCTGTCTGGTTCTGTCTCTGGTTCTGGTTTTGAACCTGTGTGAGTGCTCACCAATGCATTATACTGCGTGTGACGTTTGACGTAGGATTTATTTAGTCAACACTCTTTCAGACTCAAAACCAGAACCCATAGACAGAGCCAGACAGAGCTTGTGGTAGGCCTAATGGTTGAAGTTACTGGGTAACAAATCTTACGATGCATCTCGGTAACCCCAATAATGTGTTATGGTGGACAACAAAATTATACCTATGTACTTCTTGCGGAAGTTCGTAAAAGAGAAATAAAAAAGCACCTAAACTTGTTTTATGATCCAAATAGTCGATTATTTTCTTAAATCGGTTTTAAAGAACATTAAACAAGCTAGGCTTTCGGTAAGAGTAAGCGGAAAGAATAATATTATCCGCATATGACTAGCTTCCGCCTGTGACCGAATTCGTTTGCTTGGTTGTTACATGGTAGGCATAGGCATTTAAAATATTTCTAGGTCTTCTTCTTATCGTATCACTGATTCTTTCGAACCAAGTGTGGTGAAAGGATTTTAATTGCGCCTCAAAGAGCCTCCTTTCGTGCACTTGACACATACGAGTAATATCGAACTTTTTAGGTTCTACGATATGCTGGTTTCCTCACGATGATTTCCTTCACCGTTTGAGAGCACTGGCATTGTGTACATACGTTTTTGGGCAGAAAAACTCATTCGTACACGCCTGGATTTGAACCCACGACCCTAGGGATCGGAAGGCGGGGCCGCTACCACTAGGCCACCAGCGCTCAAATTTCTAGGTTATTACTACTATTCATCATCATCATCATCTGCAGCCCGACCCCACTGCTGGGCATAGGTCTCTCTTTGCTTTTGCCACTCACCACGATCTTGGGCTACTACTATTAATTACTTACTACTAATTATTATTGACTACTGCTATTATTTATTGATTATTTCTAGTTTACTAAGGTATATTAGGTCTATTGTCTGCAAGTAGGATTAAAGGACTACCTGTTAATTAAATATATATCTTCGAATGAAGTGACTTATATAATAGTGATCGAACTTCACTTAGAAGTTCGTTTGATCATCTATTATTCCTCCTTGGACGTGCTAAGCTACACAGCAATCTGTGGCTGCGGTTTCACTCGCCTGCAAGGCATGACATGAGTCAGGCGAGAGAAAGTGCCGCGATTAGTATGGACGTATCACATGCCAATGACAAGTTAATTAGCTATCACGTCTCACCTGTGGTCATGCTTGAAACAGAAGCCGACTTTTCCTTAGATTGGTGGCGTCCATCAAACGATACATGAAGAAATGCAATGAAAGACGCATCAGGTGTTTCCTCATGGTTTATAAAATAAGTAAAATAGGTAAAGTTAACTTACGTAAGTAAAGGTAAGCACATTTGATATATAGTTCTTTCGGATGAATAAACTTTTATTTAAATATTTGACATACTAAATTAATTTACGCAAAGAAACTTAAATTAAAAGTAACTATAAAAAAATTAAACAAATATTAACAAAATAAACAATTCTAGATCTAGAGATAGCTCAATTGATCCAAATCAGTACCAGACATTAAGACGCTATGGCGGCATTGCCACGCTGAATATCCAATGCTAATGAGTAAACCAGTTTTACTGAAGCATAATTATTTTTTACCATTTTGTATCGAAAACCCGAATTGTGAAATTCACCATTCAATATAACCAACCTTTACAACAAAGCCTGCGTCTGAAATAAATTGTATTTCCCGTGTAACCCTGTGTCTCAGATGATGCAAATACGAAATGGAATGTCATTGAGATGAAGAAATCGTACAATACCGCACGCAATACGACATTGTGTAAGAATCCGTAGCGAGGATATCCGCCTGTAGCGGTACCTGGTATCCGGGATGCTAGTAGGTACGTAACTGGAACAATCACATTTCTTGAGAGTTGCGTGATTGTTTAGTTTTTTGTTAAAATTTATAAACTCTGAACGAAATTCATTAAAAAAAGGGACGCGAGAAAAGAGGAGGAGGTTCCCAATTCGGCTGTATTTAAAAAAAAATATTACCGCGCATTTTCAAAATCATTTTTTTAGGGCACAAAAAGATCAAACGAAATTTAAGATTCGTAAATTTCTCTTTTTTTTTAATTTGGTATTGAATATAACTTTTGAAATGATAACTACTGAATTTAGTATTATTGAGGAACAACAACGATAGAAAAAAAAATCTGGTAGGAGAATATTGAAATAACGAGATTCTGGCTCCAACGAGAGATCTTCCAGCAATTTCCATGCTCTATCGGCGAAGGTAATTCAAGAGAGCACAGATCCAATATGTAG
Organism: Thera obeliscata; assembly: GCA_947578465.1. NCBI lineage: Eukaryota > Metazoa > Arthropoda > Insecta > Lepidoptera > Geometridae > Thera > Thera obeliscata. The sequence goes on from OX387915.1 coordinate 16,925,833, forward strand.
GTAGTGTTTACAAATACGATGTTGTTTGGAGAAATACGATATCTAGACGATCTTGTGGCGAGACGTGACTCGATTGTTCAGAGTCTACAGAGTCGGAGTCAGTAGCTTTTACATAAATATAAAAAAATATAGACAATCCACACAACATTAGGTTTCTAGCAGAGCTTGTACAGGATCCAGCCCAAATACTTCTAGACTTTTTGAAGACTCATCAATTGATCGAATATAAGACTGCTTTTAAATTTTGCAAGCAGAATTTTTGGTTTGGATGATTTGACAAATCGAGAATTTGACCGGACTCGAATCAGTTACGTCAGGCCCATGTTTTATGGGGTGATATTGTTTTTTCTGAACACAGTATCAAAGATTTGAGTTTAAATAGAAAGAGCCCGTGAATATGGGGCTCTTCGACATTCATTTATTCATTTGCAATTACTATTTAATGCTTCGGCATGACACTGACATGACAGCGTCAAATGTAGTTCTTTATAATTTCTACACACCATCACCTCGATACTACATCATAGTCCAAGGAATAAAATACTCTTGTCATAGTCTGGCTTCATCACACTTCGTGTTGGTGCACAACAGGTTTTTCTCTCGTAGAGAGTATTATATTCCTTGCTCTCCACTCTCATCTATCAATAAATACTCCTGGTCTTATCCATGCCATCTCTCATATAATATATCCTTTGACTACCTCTATTTTTAGTTTCATACTATACGCAGAATTGAAATAGTATTTGATAGTATCCTTGCTACGACTCTGGCATAGCTGTGCTGTGACTGCATGCATACCGGAGCCCCCGTGGGACTATAGGACTTCCTCACGACTTATAGTTCGTGGTTACGGACTTAGAAACTGTCTATTTTCATGAATAAGTAAATGCTTAACGGTGCGATGAGCTCTTAGGAATACCAAACGTAACATAATGTATGGTATAAGATTGGTGGACCGATCCAGCTATAGGTTACGCACGGGTTAAACCACAGAACACAGAAAAAAACTAAACATGTATCTTTCTTTATATTCTGTGGGATATAAACTGTCACTGTCAACATGAAAAAAAACAAGACAACAGAGAACCGCAGGCAACCAAGAGCCCGGCAGCACAGTTTGCGAAATGTGACCTATAAAAGTAGTATTGAAGATAAGGAATCAAACATAAGCTCTGTCTCTAGAAAGCAAGCCTTCTTAGAATGTGAGCCTAATTTAATCCCGATCGGTTTAGTGATTGAGCCGTGAAAACGTAACAAACAGGTTGCGTATAAAACATATACTTGCATAAAGACTACGCTTTTATAAATTGGCATGGACTAATCTAACGATAGGTATGAAAGAACCTAGGTCATGGTCTCAGGCTTACGTGTGTGAACATGATTAACACCTGTGTACTATATTATCTAGGTTTATCTTCTAAAGTAAGTATTAATTTAAGGTCGTCTGTATCACAAGCTGAACAAACAAGATTAAATACATAGTTATAGGCAAATATCATCATAGCCATTGTTAAAATTCAAGGTCGGTTATAAGGCTGTGAGTGTGTATCCCAAATATCTCCTAAAGTCTTGGTAAGAAGAGACAGATGGGTGACGGCGAACGATGATTGAAGACCTAGACCACTACCTCCCATTGGTCAATCAAACGATTGTCAAATTACAAAACAATATTGTGTTGTGTCGCATAAAAGATTGAAAGAATAGCAGAATAAAAAAAGCGCATTGACATAATTTTGACACAAATGTCCACTATACGTATGTCTGATCCTCATCAAATTTGTTTAATGATAACCACAGCTTGTAAACTTTGACAAACTTTCTTAGGAAATGTTTGAGGAGTCAATAAATTCGATTGTAAAAGTTTTTAACTTCTTACACGACTTATAAGTATAGGTTATCGATTAGGTTTGGAGTTATTACGCCTGCAGTGAGGCAAATGGCAACAAATAGCGTGAAAATCGCAATAACCTCGAATGTAGGCTGCCAAATCCGCTTGCCTTACTCACAACGAATCGAAAGTATGAAACATGGTTTCCGTCTAAGGCGGGAATCGACTAAAGCGCAACGGACCAGAGAAATTACCATTCAATATCCTTCTGCAATACTTTAATCCGTGACACTCATTGGCTTTGCCTCGCCTTAAAATCCGCATTAAGAAGTTGACGAATCCGGGACACTCTTTGGTTTTGTCATATCTCCCAAAGACTGAAGAAGTCAACTGCTGAATATGGACCTCCTCTATTATATGTATAGCCTTCCAGAAATAAGGTCCTCCTCTATATATTTTGTATAACCTTCCAGAAAAAAAGATTTTGAGCCCCTATCCACGCCACAGATCAATAAAATTCGTCATTCTATCGGGTTGGGCAGATAATGCCTTGTCAGGCAGCAAAAAGCTGAGTCGGGCCTATTTGGCATATTTTATCTACCATTATCTATTGTGAACGTCTACATCTATGTTTGTATGTCAAAAAAATGTATTTTCTTTCTTTCTTTCTCTTTGGGGTTTAGTCGTCCTACCTACGTTTATCGTCTTCTGGTTCGTGATCGTAATTCCATAATCTTTATTCTTGTAAGTTCTTCAAATTATGGGTGACTCTACGAGCCATATTGTGACTTTGGTTCTTCTACGGATTTCTCCATTTCTGATTCTATGACGTAGTGAAACTACAAATAATGCTCTCTCCACATACTTTTGTGCGATATGGAGTTTGGATTTTTCTTCTTCTTCCTGCCCTTACCCCACTTTATGTGGGATCGGCACAACATGTCTTCCTCCTCCATTCTCCTCTGTCAGCCGTCATCTCTGCATTCACTCCTCTCTTATCCATATCATCTTTCGCACCACACCTAGGTTACTATGAAGTAATTCAATTACATCATCTTTGAGTTGTCCAATGGATTTGTGATAAGATCGTTTTAGACGATTTTATATGGTTGGTAACATAGTAGAGCCTCTTCAAACTAGTCTTCATATTTACGTCATCGCGGTAAACAGCATACCCGCCCACGCTTCTAGGAAGTTTTTATAATTGTTATACGATTAATTACCATTCCATTGTTCTCATCATTATCATCCACAGCCTGAATTCACTCACTGCTGGGATATATAGGTCTGCGTGTCGTTTTGACACGATTTACTTTTCCATCATTATCATCTTTAAAAACGCGAATACATATTTACTTTAATTTCGTATAATATAAAATAACATAAAGAGCATAATTGAAGAAAAGGTTGGAGGAAAACGAAGAGGAGGAAGACAAGAATAAGTTAGGTACGTGATTCAGAAAAACGAAAAAGTTGCTCTCATGTCGTATAATGAAGTCAAGGAGGCCGCATTCGTAAGACTCAATTGGAAAAACTGCATCAAAACCCCAATAAGAGCCAAGCTCTTAAATTTGTGGAGAAGAATATAAAATTATACGTAGAAGCACTTTCTACTAACTTTTATTCCTACTGACAAAGAGAGCCGCCACCTACTTCACACCTATAATTTGAAAATGGAACACACGGCTACAATCACTATGTAACACAACAGCTTTTCTTAGAAAACTATTTCAAACCGCACACAACGGTTACCAGTTTTTCCTCGATTGACTGGAGAATTTCCCACCAAGATCCGCGTCTAGGTCACTGAACGCAGTGCAGTTGCACTAACGGCTTCGATTGCACCGCAATCTGAGCTGAGTCGACTGCCAACACCTTTTTTTTTTTTTTTTTTTATGGCGTCGCATGGTTTTATGCATTTGCCATTTTTAGATTGTTTTACTTGGACTCCCTGCTCGCTGTTTTTCTGCCAACACCTTACCCTTAGTACCTTTAATATTATGTTGTCTGTGCCTATTCTTGCCACAGATAAAAAAATATCCGAAAGATTCTACGTTCGTTACAAATATTGGCATATTAACTTTATTCCCTAGCTTCAATCACTTTAAAACGTTGTTTCAAACATTGCTTATAATTTACCTTCGTCATAAGTTATTGAATAGATTTTTTTTTTGTATTTTTTTTGTGATTCATTTTACCAATCAATGGGTCCATAGTATCGTTATCGTTGTGGAACTAGGTTATACCTGAAACAAAAAAAAACGAATTAATTTAATAATCGAAGCAATTAGCTTTGAACTTTTTTTATTAGAAGTTAATTAGCTTTGGGCTAGTAGATAGTGTTGTGTCAATTGTTCACAATATTTATTAATTCAGAAATCCAGAAAAAAAGTCGATGTTTTATGCATTTTTAGGCGGCCAAGGCAACTTGTGATAAACGTATTACTGTGGGTTTAGGCGTTATCTTGCTCAACCTTGGTTGTACGGCACTAATAATTGGCAATGATTCCCTATATTATACCGTTGACAGATAGACTGTACCTACCTACCTCTACCTACCCGGGAATGGAACAGCGGACCGGCCCGTTACCGGTACAGTGAACTAATGAGCAACAGGGTTATGTTATCATGGCCGACTGCGATCACTTGAATTACTACCATTTTCATATCACAAAACAACTGGGGCGCAGCGGACGATTGGATAACTAAGACGGTAGATTCGCCGGTTTGATTCCTGTCCTAGATCTGCACGAGTTTGTTTGGTCAATACAGCTAGCATATATTATGAGTCGTAGCAAAGTCAAGAATCATCATTATTTTTAATGAGAAAAGACGACATAAAAAAACCTTCTATGACTAAAGCCCTAAAGGCCTAAGACATTAAAAAAAAATCGGTGAACGCGGATGTGGTAGTAAATGGTGTTGGTACATTACCACAATTAGATTATAACATTTACTTTTAGCCATACATATTGTGATACCTTTGTTTATTCCAATAATATGAAAAATATATAAAATGTAGGCTGTGCTCCAACAACGTCTATTTAACTATCCTTCGTTTACAAATAGAAGGTGCATTTAAAAAGCATATAACAGGACCTTGTTTAAACAAAACAAAGCTGTTAGTACTGCCACCGACATATTTCCCTATAAATTATTTACAAAGTGTTTCATTTTATTCTCTCTAGAGATCCTCTTCAAATCCCAGCTTTGTCTCAACGATATTATATAAAAATGTTAAATTAATTTAGCGCTCTCCTACGCCAGATTTATGAATATTGATGTTTACTCATTATCGCTTTAGTTACATTTTTTTGTATGCCAATCAGGCTAGGATGATGATGATGATGATTGATGAATATATTTTTATCAGACAGATAAATTTATCTATAGATGGAAAAACAGCCAGAAGAAGTCCATTGCTGGACATAGGCCTCCTACACATTTCCAGGAAGAACGATTCTGAGCCCTTTCCATCCACCGACTTCCCGCGATCTTAGCAATGTCTTCGTCCATCGGGTGGGCGTCCTACGTTTCGTCTTCCGGTTCGTGGTCGCCATTCGAGAACCTTATTCCCCAACGGTTGGCGGTTCTAAGTAAAAAGCTTCAGGATTTCATGAAAGCACTTTTTAAATAAAATTGCAGATCGTTTTAATGAAACTTTTAATAAAATACACAAAATGACCTTCCAAAAGAGCAGAACAAAGCTATAAAAGTAATAAAAGCGTTGGATAGAACTGTTATTGTAAATATAGCTAGAATTGAAATGGCAGCGCAATGCAGTGTTCACTAAAATTAATATTTCGTAGATCGTTTATTTTTATAAAGCTCGGTACAGAAATAAAAGAAAACAAGAGGAGAATTCTCGAGAAACTTATTGACCTCACTAGCTGCAGTTGCCAGCATCTGGATGAAATAAACCTTGGTTATGTAGTCTACCTTCTCATATTTATCCAAGATTTCCTGGCTGTTATGTCATTAATTTTAAAGTCATAGTGTTTTTTACAGAATCATAGTGTGCAGTGTTATTCTGCTGTTGCATGCAAAATTTTGAGAAGAAAGACCTCATTTGAGAAAACTGCATCAAAACATGAGTAAGGCTCTTAAATTTCAAAAGAAGTTGTTTATCAAGCTGTACTTTTCAAGAAGAGTGACTTAAATAAAACTCAAGAAACCTACTTCACGCAGGCTAAACTGCTGAACCGATTTTGATTAAATTTCTATAGAAAGTAATAGGTATGAGAATTTCTGGAGGTTAAACTTCCAGTTAAAATAATATTTTTTCAAATCGGCTCATAGATTAATTTATATCGAAGATAAGCAATAAACAAACACATAACAACAAATCGAATTGAGAACCTCTTCCTTTTTTATTTAAAGTCTCTTTTTTATAAAGGTAAGTTAGCTTAAAAAATCAACAAATCTACTGACCAACTTGTATCAGGCAAGGTATACGTCATGAGTGCTGAAGAAAAATAATTATAAGTTTAAAAAACTTGAGAAACCGACTTCATTGTCAAACGGCTAAACCGATTTTAATCAAATTTGTTTGGGACAATCTGGACGTAAGAATAACCAAATAAAAAAAAAAAATTTCTAAATCGGTTCATAAATGACGGAGGCATGCAGTTACAAACATTAAAAAAATTATTAAAAAAAAATGGCAACACCGATTTTAATAAAATTAAAATGGGACCAATCTGGAAGCAGTACCTTTCAGATAAAAAAATAATTTTTCAAATCGGCTCACAAATGACGAAGTTATGCGGTAACAAACATTAAAAAAAAAAAAACATACAACCGAATTGAGAACCTCCTCCTTTTTGATTGGAAGTCGGTTAACAACCCGATCGGTACATCTGTATGCCTCAAGTTGATGGGCTCAGGGCGATGCATCGCAAGGGACGTTCCTGACGTGACCTGGCAAGGCAATGCTTTGTTATGGGCCATAGGTATGCTTGTTCCATCAGCTAGTTATATAAAAACCGAGCTTATATTTTCATTTTTAAAGTTGAAAACGAAAGTAAGAACGACCGGTTTCGCCGCAAACAAACTTTTTACGAGCAAGTCAGCACCTTTTGCGTTGAAATTTTAAAATGCATTGTAGTAACAAGGATACGCGTCAGACTATACACTGCTAGCTCTTATATCCTTGCAGTAAGCGTCATTTTTCTTTGTTTTTAGGCAACTTGAGCTGTACCCTACTGTACTAGGGAACTAAGAGTTTATTGGTGACCCCATTTTTGAGTTGCCCTTGCTCGCATCTGAACCAGAGTTTTTATGGTTATTGTGAATATTTAATCCACCAGTTTCAGTTATCCAGCTCCTAAGAAATTATGGATAATTCACTCAACACTATCTAGCCCAAGTTAAGCTGATCTTGTATTTTGGGAACCAGATCGCTGATATAATACTAAATATGCATTTTATGATAAATAAATATTTAGAATATTATATGTATACGACGTCCGCAAACCAGAATTAGAAAAAAGGAGAGGAGAAAAATATGTGGGTACCTTATATTTTATTCCCCTATACTTCTCTACAGAGACTTAGGGACGTTGAGAACCATCAATTTACTCGATAGCCAAGCTAAGCTGTCAAAGACCCATTTCCTAGATTGCCCATCGACCTCATTGTTACCAGCCAGTAGAGCTTACTTACCGTTATTACCTAGACTCTAGAGCACAGTGAGGATAAGGACAGAACGGCTGTGAATATTGATAAATTGTGAAAGGAAACGGATAAAGTCGACTTTTATGATAATTCTGATAGACATGCCAAATTACTTTGAAGCGTAGCGTGTGGTGTGCAGTCTTTGAAACTTTTGCTTTTGTATTGTCTACGTCTCACTAAGTTTCATACAAGAACAATGAACTTTTGGAGAAGAATATTTGAACAGAAGTAATAAAATGAGGTCCAAAGAAAACATGGAAGAACTGTGTGAAAGATGACATGGATAAGATAGGAGAAGGATAGGAGTGAATGCAGAGATGACGTCTGTCAGAGGGGAATGGAGGAGGCAGATATGTTGTGCCGACCCCACATAAAGTGGGATAAGGGCAGGAAGAAGAAGTTGTAAATAATTAATACTCTCTGTAAAATCATACCAACGTAAGTATATATGACGTCTGCAATACAATACCACAATTAACATACCATACAGGGTCGGTATGTCATGTAAAGGTGCTGATAGACTTGAGCATTTACTTGTAACAGAACATCGAGCATTCGCCGTTTTTATATTTGTCGAACTGAACAACGAGCCAAGCATAGAGCCAAACATTGCTATGAACATTTTCATGAGCATTCTCGTGAACGCTCTAGTCGGTGCTCGTCAAAAAATATTCTTCATGAAGATGTCAGACTAGACTGTCGCGTGTGCTTGGCTCGGCAAAAAGCTCGAAGCAATCGCTAGAATGCTCGCTAAAATGATCTCGTATTTTTCTGTGATGTAACATTCGCACAAATGCTCATTACAAGTGAATGCTCAAGTTTATCAGCACCTTTACATTATTCCGGGTAATGTCTGGACACAATAGCAGTGTTGGATCGCAGCCAAAGAATATATTATCCGAAGATCCATATATTCAGATATTCAGCCAAGAGCCAAGAGAATCTGTTTTCTAGAATGAAAGCTGGGTGTTCATGTTCAAGCCTCGAATATAACCTCCAGATTCTACTATATACTGATACCTATTCTGTGTCTCATGGCGCAATAGTTACTCAACTGTAAATTAAATAAAACACATATTTGGGAAAATCCATTTTCTTTTGAATATTGCTGTAAATTGTAGGTTTAAGACTGAAAAAGTAAAATATTCTTGCTTATTTCCGAATAAAAAAAATTACTTATTACCAACATAAAGAATAAAGCAACAAATATTGTTTCATTGAAAATAAAAGCGTTGTTTTTTCTTTTTAATTTAGTGGAATCGTACTTAAAAAAAGCTTTGACTCTATTTTTATTGCATCTAGTATATGTAAATGTTTAATGTAAGAGCTTCCTAATGGCTTAGCTACACTACTGTTTCCGTAAATGGCGTATAATCCGGCTGCTCTCACGATAAAATTATGTATTTGAACCAGTTTGTATTAATTTAATGGCAGCGGTCAGTGGGACACGCGGAAGTCGATGGACCGGTTCGCGAACGCGAGGAAAAGGCTTTAGGTGCATCTCTGAAGGTTCATCTCGAAAGCAGAGGTGAGTTTTATTAAACTTATTTTTATACCAAAATGCGAATAAAATTAGACTTCAAATAAGATCAAGCTATCTTATTTTTAGGGTTCCGTAGCCAAATGGCAAAAACGGAACCCTTATAGATTCGTCATGTCTGTCTGTCTGTCTGTCCGTCAGTATGTCACAGCCATTTTTCTCCGAAACCGTAAGAGCTAGACTGATGAAACTTGGCAAGTAGATGTATTCTGTGAACCGCATTAATATTTTTACATAAAAATAAAAATAAAACGATAAATTTCGGGGGTCCCCCATACTTGAAACTGAAACTCAAAAATGTTTTTTTCATAGAACCCATACGTGTGGGGTATCTATGAATAGGTCTTCAAAAATGATGTTGAGGTTTCCAATATTGTTTTTTTTTAAACTGAATAGTTTGCGCGAGAGACACTTCCAAAGTGGAAAAAAGTTGGTCCCCCCCCCCTCTAACTTCTAAAGTAAGAGAATGATAATACTAAAAAAAATATATGTTGTACATTACTATGTAAACTTTCAACGATATTTGATTTGAACGAGATCTAGTCAGTAGTTTTTTTTTTATACGTCATAAACCGTAAACCGCAATTTACCTTTCGACGAACTACAAGAACCTTATTATGTTACATCAAGTAACATATATAAAGGTTCTTGTAGTTCGTCGTGCTACGGAACCCTTCATGGGCGAGTCCGACTCGCACTTGGCTGCTTTTTTTTTTGCCTCTTGTAGGTAGCGAGATGTTTTTTTATTGGAATAATCGATAAAAAAAACATAACTACTACTTAGGGTTGTAGGCAATAAATATTGCACATCGGCTTTTCTGCTTTCGTAGAGCGCTATCTCTTTCTAACGCACACTACGCTTTAGGAAGCCGAAATTAGTCGATGTGTAATATTTGTTGCCTTACTATCCTTTATGTTGGTACTAAGTACAATTTTTTTTATTCGGAAACAAGCAAGAATTTTTATTTTTTTATTTTGGGGTGAAAGGCTCTCCTTTTATGTTAAGTAAACGATTTTAAATAAATTACGGTCCTAATGCGTAAAACCAACAAAAGATGCCGGCGTGCGGACGTAAGCCGATTTAAGCCGATCCTATGTAAATTCAGCTCATATTCTTATTTATTCAGCTTTCGCTAAATGCGAGTCATACTGAGCTACGAGTATTCTGTTTGGGATTCAATTCAACTCAATAAAACCGATCTTTTTGCAGAAAAGTCGAATGGACCAATGGGAAAAGTGTTACACACATTTATCTTCTTCTTATCGTGTGACTGGTTCTTTCGAACCAAGTGTGGTGAAAGGATTTTAAGTGCGCCTCAAAGAGGCTCCTTTCGTGCACTTCACATATTTTCGAACGGTTTAGGGGTTCAATTCTAGACCAGTGACTTTTTTGTCACGGTAGATATATTATGTAGGTACATATATCACAAGAACTGTCAAATTCACTAAAGAAACTGACAGTTCTTGTGATATTTATCTATCGTGATGATCGTATCGACATGCCGGTTTCCTCACGATGATGTCCTTCATCGAAAACATCGTGAGGAAACTGGCATGACGTAGAACCTAAACACACATTTATATGCGTAAACTACCCAACTACCAAAAACTAGTCGCATAAAAGTCCATAGAACGTTTTGTAAAACACTTTTCTTGGTCCTATAGAGGTCCTAAGACCGTTCATTTTGTTCGGAAGTGGCGTAATTAATTTCGACTCTACATATAGCGACTACAGTCACAAGCTCGGCAGTGAATTGAACGACTAACTTAAACACGCGTTTTTATGTTAAAGATAGACAAAAGAGCTTACAGTCCACCTGATGGTAAGCGGTCACCGAGAGAGCACTGGTCTAGTGGTAGCGGCCCCGCCATCCGATCTGAAGGTCGTGGGTGTAAATCCAGTCATGTACCAATGAATTTTTCTGTCGAAAAGTGTGTGTGCACTATGCCAGTACTCTCAAAATGGTGAAGGAAAACATCGTGAGGAAACCGACGTGTTGTAGAACCTAAAAAAGTTCGAGCAACACGTTCGGCATAAAAATATGCCGAATTTGCCGAAGTGGTCACCGTCGCCTATAGACACCAACAAGACCGAGGGTACTGTCATTGCGAAGCTTTTTTGTATGATTATTCAAAAACAAATTAAATACATCAAAAAACAAAATAAAGCTGAATGTTTTTGCTCCAAATACCTACTTACTGGTATCTCGCGTTCATACCAGACAATGATAGGTGTGAAACTCATCCAGTTGAATGAAAACAGGTCAGGTTCCACCCCAGTGAGCTGCCAGAACGTGGTGGAAGAGATAACACCAGTAAGCCTACCACAAGCTCTGTCTGGCTCTGGTTTTGAGTCTGTGTGAGTGCTCACCAGTGTATTATAATGTCTGTGTGACGTTTCGACGTAGGATTTATTTAGACAGCACTCACATAGACTTAAAACCAGAGCCAGACAGAGCTTGTGGTAGGTCTACAGGAACGTTTATTTCATTGGGTATTCTTCATTATTTTTCCTTTTTTGTCTGGCGTTCAGAATTTTACCGAGATGTAGAGTCGCCGACAAAATTAATTTGTACAAAACCCGACGCTCAGCGATTTGTACCCTGACCTTGACCCAACTGACATGAATCATGCCTAAGTTTTTAGTAATTAAAAATAACATAGTAAATAATATTGTGGACAATACACACAACACCATCTAGCACTAAATTAAGTAGAGCTTGTTTTAAGTATGAGAATCAGATAGCGGATATTTACTTATCTTATTTTTTTTTGTAAATACATAATAATAGGCCGAAAACTCTTAATTGAATATAGCTACAACTCTGGTTTTACTTTATTATACGGCAAACAATTACAACTACCTACGCATTTCAACGCCATGCGCCATTTTCTACTTCTTCTTTTTCTTTTTCTTAGGGATTTGTCCTGTTGCTTGATCCGATTAGGCATGTCCTATTCCCAAAACCGGTTAACAATACTTAGAATACAATATAATACCCAGACAGAGAACAAACAACTGTGTTTACCACACAAATATTTGTTCTCGTCTGGGATCGAACCCACGACCTACGGCGCAAAGGCAGGACTTACCAACTAAGCTGCAAGGGCAAATGAGCTGGCTTGTAAAAAAAATGAGAATTTTGTATTGCATTGTAAAATATTTACCTGTAGCCTTACCACAAGCTCTGTCTGGCTCTGGTTTTGAGTCTATGTGAGTTCTCACCAGTGTATTATACTGTGTTTGTGACGTTTTGACGTAGGATTTATTTAATCAACACTCGTACAGACTCAAAACCAGAGCCAGACAGAGCTTGTGGTAGGCCTGCAGAAATGTTCGCAGCCAATGGGACCACAGGGACTCTTTACGCCAACTGTGATTAAATCTACGTGCAAAGCCACGCTTTTTAGCTCATGTATTTCAAAAAAAAAAAACTGAAACAGTCTGCAGTCTGCACGCTTTCACCTTTGTGGTCTACAGGGTGTCCTACGGATATGCAACATGGAGGGAAAGTACCTTGAATATTGTAGATGGAACATTTTACTGAAAGAAGACTTTATTTGAATTTAAAAACAATTTAATCTGCATTCATAGATATTGAAAAATTATATGGTTGAACTGGGAATCGAACCCGTTACACGAGAAAAATCACCACCTTGTAGCTTTATCATACCGATCGAAAGGCTTCATCATAAAGATTATTATACATATAGATTTTTTTCTAAATAACATAAGTGGCAGAAATAATAGGAAGACCAAATATTATTATATGTATTATTTTGTTGTTTAAGTTATTAGTATTGGATCCCGCTATAGAAAGACCTTCACCGAGCTGGTTATTTAATGAAACGTATTTTATATTTAATTAAACATGCCAATAAATATATTCTACATATGGGTTGCCTATCAAATTTCTTAGACTAGGTATATAGTTCAAATTAAATATAAATACCTATAAAATCCAAAAAAAAAAAATGAAAACCATGAATTTTAACATTTATTATACAAAATTTAATCATTTAATTACCAAATGCTCAAAATAACAAAAAAATCGATGAATGCAGTTCAAATCATTTTTTAAATTCAAACAATGTCTTCTTTCAGTAAAATGATGCATCTACAATATTCAAGGTACTTTATGGCATATCCGTGGGACACCCTGTATACCGTTAAATTCGTCCGTATTATAGGTAATTTGTAAAGTGTCTTATTTACAGTCGCTTGCAATAAAATGGTAACACGCGACAGCAGAACCCGAAGTCGGAGTTTTGCTACCACATTTCGTTACCAAATGTTGTTTTCGTTTCGCCTTTTTGTCTCTCTCTATTGCTTGGAGTAGTGTTGAGTAGGACATACAAGAGGCACCTCGTTTGTCACAAGCATTCACTCAAAAATGTCCCGTTCCTCATATTCAATGCATGTACCACCTCACCACCTCACAATATTTGTCATACTCTTTCCGGCGCGCGGCGTCACTTGCGAGAGCGGGACGAAAGAGGAAAATATAAATCTTTCATTCTTGGGAGTGAGTGAGCTGATGTATTTTAGGAATATAATACTCTCTACGAGAGAAGAACCACAACTCCATACATAAAAAGTGTAGATGAAATATCGCATAGACGCTAACGCCATCTATTAGGGATTCCACAGTAACTGCGAGTGCTGGTGAGTTGGCGGGTAGTTTGACATTAGTACCTACCTACGCCCTACTGTTATTGCAATACTATAGGTAGGTATAAGATAAAACGAAATCATGATGATGATGCTTCGTTTATTGGTCTAAAATCTAAATACATAAATTGTTGTATAACAAACAGAAGTACAATTACTATATATATTATTAACACAGCCAAATTCAACGTGAGGTATTTGTCAATAACCGCAACAATATATTCGAAAATTCACTAATGGTAACTTTTTCTTGTTCTGTCTCGTTTCCTCTTGCATATTCAATATCTTCTGCCTCACTTACTCTTATTCCATATTTTGTAGTCTTCACAGCTTCAAACAAAGATGGATGACCCTGGATTTTGGGACCGAAATGTGAGCTCGTTTGTCGTTGCTTGCTACATTGCTAGTACTTAGCTTCCTCAATCTAAGTACCATATGTAGTACCTACCTGCTCATCAAGCAAGGCGCCTCACTTTTAGTGAAAGAATTAAAACGTAACCCACAATAGGTAAATAATACTATGTAGAGTAGAGAGAGGCTAGAAATAAATAATGAGACATTCATCAAGACACCTCAACAGCAGTAGCTCATGAAAAAAAATCCTAGATGACAAATGAAATGAGTCGAGCAAAATGAGTTAGACTCACTACTTCGCAGGGGCATGTGACATGACATTCATTCATCAATACACCTCAACAACAGTAGTTCATGAAAAAAAATCCTGGATGACAAATGAAATGAGTCGAGCAAAATGAGTTACACTCACTACTTCGCATGTGACATGACATTTGAAGCATGACATTGTGACACCTCACGATACAAGAACGAGGGCCTCATACAAACTCTTTTTGAAACGGTGTCCTACCCAACACTAGCTTGGAGAAAATATGAGACTGCAAAAATACGTTACGTAGTTAGAGTTGTTGTCTCATCTTTTCTCCATACAATAGACAGAGACGAAAACAACATTTGGTAACGAAATGTTGTAAATGCACTGGGACTTTGGGTACAGTCTTCAAAATTATTGTATTCACGTCGGTATACAAGAAAGGACATTATAACTCACATTAGTTTCTAATAGTAATATTTGAAATACCATTATTTAATATTGTTACTCTTATTTTATTTTTCTTGTGACATATAATTTTATATTTATTTTCTGTGTTAGTTTAAGTTTGTATATTTCAAATACGATTAATTAATTGTGACTGAATAAATAAATGAAATGAAGGAATACCATCTCCTCGCAAAAGAAACGGCATTATTTTTAAAAAGTCGTTGCAAACGTTGTCATTGCATTTCATTTCATTTACAAAATATACACAAGAAATAGTTGAGCTATCTGCAGACCGTTACAGACGATCTAGAGATAACTCAACTGAATACGTAACATACAATACTCGTACGTCGGTCGTCAGATAAAATGTGCACTGAAAATTGACTATTATGGATTATTGATTTTACTTGATGGTCGTCGCAGTCTTAATCTTATACAGTAGTTCATATAGCCTAAAGTCACTTCTATAGTATAAGCCTAGGCTTAGTCGCGTGGAACTGGCACATAGGACTCTCCTAACTTTAAGACGTTTCTAGAGTCTCATCAAGTTACTTCTTTATAATAAGTATAGGCTTTAAGTCGCGTTGGAACTGACCCCTATAGGCTCTCCTAACTTTCAAAGTGATCCTTGTGATACATCTGAATAAATTGATTTAATTTGAGTCAGGATCACATTCAAAGTCCACGACTTCTCATTCCACTACGTCCAGAGCAAATTCAATTACATTTCTGTAGGGAATTGATGAATAGAGGTTACGTGTAACATTATTTATGTAGGTTTGATTGGAACGTAGGATTAGAACAAAGGGGAGGGAGCCTACCGTTCTAATTGAGTGGAGATCTGCCCAAAGACGGCTGTTCATTAATAACGTACATATGAACGAAGAAACTAATATGCCTAACATAATAATTATAAGTTTAAAAACTTGAGAAACCGACTTCATTGCCAAACGGCTAAACCGATTTTAATCAAATTTGTTTGGGACAATCTGGACGTAAGAATAACCTTCCAAATAAAAAAATAATTTTCTAAATCGGTTCATAAATGACGGAGGCATGCAGTTACAAACATTTAAAAAATATTAAAAAAAAAAGGCAACACCGATTTTAATAAAATTAAAATGGGACCAATCTGGAAGCAGTACCTTTCAGATAAAAAAAAATTTTTTCAAATCGGCTCACAAATGACGAAGTTATGCGGTACAAACATAAAAAAAAAATATACAACTGTATTGAGAACCTCCTCTTTATTGATTGGAAGTCGGTTAAAAATATACGACAACAGAAGAAGCGAGGTCTAAGACACGGCTCAGGGACTGATTGAATCTTTTGAAACTACTCGTATCATAGTTTTTAACACTATTTTTATGAAACAACGGGATATTTAGGTATCATGATTAAATTTCTAACCAATAGTCTCGAAACCAATAAAAGAGTGCGAAAGAGGGTAGATCGATTTGTCTGCCAAAAACATTTCTTTTACTCGTGGACTTCAGTTCAACCGTGATCATGGTGCATGCAACTGTGCCGAAATATCGGAAGTCAACTTAAAAATTTAATCATGGTAAATATCCCGTTGTTTCATAAAAATAGTGATTGAGTCTTGTTCCTCCACATCCACATCTGACACCATCTGTGGGCCTACCACAAGCTCTGTCTCAACATGGAAAAAACTGCACCGATTTCTACCAAACCATAGTCAAATTGGAGCATTAGTTTCTAAGCTACGTAGCCACATAATACCCACACTTCAAACTTATGCAGCACCTCTCTTATAGGTCGGGGGTTCAAAGTAAACTTGGATGAGGTGAGTGCTGAGTGAATGGCCACCGCTGACCGAGTGGAAAGTTAAGTAGTCCTACCATGAGCTCTGTCTGGCTCTGTTTTTGAGTCTGTGTGTGTGCTCACCAGTGCATTATACTGTGTGTGTGACGTTTTGACGTAGGATTTATTTAGTCAACACTCACACAGACTCAAAACCAGAACCAGAGACAAAGCCAGACAGAGCTCATGGTAGGCCTAAAGGTCTCGCTAAGAATTGAAAGCCACACTCACCACTATACCAGTCTAAAGTGCTCGCAAAATTAATGTTCTACCCACATACATAATATTGAATATAAACCTATAGGTTTGTGCATAAAACACTTTTAATCAAAGCAGTTTCAAATAGCGAAAGAGCAACTAAAACTTTGGTAATTAAAGTTCCGGTGTTTTTGGTATGGTTATAGCTAGCGTAGTAAATAATTGCAATAACTAAGCAACAGAATACGGATTATAATCCTAACAATACAAAATGGTTGTACCTAGGTAAGTTCTACAAAGTTCGGGAACAAGGAAGTTTAGCAACGGATTTTGATTTGAATCCGTAAGCTATGTGCTACGCTCGCGTAGAGGCGAGCTTTAGCTCTCCTGTCTTTTTGTACAATCTAGTAACCTCTTATGGCCTGCGCACATCTAGGCGATGGCAATCATCTGAAACGCTGTCAAATATCACTGTCATATTTGACAGCGATTCAGCTGATCGCCATTTATTTGTTCTTCTTCCTGTTCTGTTTCGTCTTCCTTTATCACTTAATATGGGGTCGGCACACATGGTCTCCTCTTCCATTCTCCTCTATCAGCCGTCATCTCTGCATTCAGTTATTTCTTATCCATGTTATCTTTCACACTGTTTATCCATCTTTTCTTTGGCCTACCTCTGCCCACATAACCATCTACATTCATACGCATCACTCTCCTCATGACATGCCCGTACCAACGCCAGCCTGTTGCTCCTCAATTTCCTATCAACGGTGCTCTTCTTTATTTGTTATTTACCTTACTTAATAAATAGCATTTTACACAAAATACCAGTAAATTCAACTACTAACGAATGTGTTGTCAAGCCTTGTATTAAATAATAGATTTTGATATTAACAGTGCCCGATTTGACACGCACAAATTAAATCAATTTAAATACTGTTATGTTCAATGGAAATTGAAGTCACGCTTTGTATTTTTTTTTGCGCTTTAGTTATTTTCGTTCTACTTTTCTTATTTAGGCCGATCAATTATCAAAAGCTTCTATATAAAAGGCATACACAGCGAATAACGGATTTAAAACATTTACCGTACTAAAAGCGAGTTAAAATATTGGTGCAGTCTATGTTCTCTAGTTTCTCAATACGTTAGTGCCTGTTATTTCACCGGCAAGAAAAAATCGGAACCACCACAATAAGAGCTCTCCTTGATGGCTGACATAAATACCAAGCGGTACTTGCCTTTTCTTATTATTATTCATTTATTTCAGGCAACATCTTCTATCTTCTATAATATAATAAATTATAGTTTAAAAAACTAAAAAAAAACGCTTTTATTAACCGACTTCCAATCCAAAAGGAGGAGGTTCTCAATTCGGTTGTATGTTTTTTTTTTTATTTTTTTTTTATGTTTGTTACCGCATGACTTCGTGATTTGTGAGCCGATTTGAAAAATTATTTTTTTATCTGAAAGGTACTGCTTTCAGATTGGTCCCATTTTAATTTTATTAAAATCGGTGTTGCCATTTTTTTAAAATATTTTTTTTAATGTTTGTAACTGCATGCCTTCGTCATTTATGAACCGATTTAGAAAATATTTTTTTTATTTGGAAGGTTATTCTTATGTCCAGATTGTCCCAAACAAATTTCATTAAAATCGGTAAAAATCGGTAGTACTAAAAAGTCAAAATTTTTTTAACTTTTTAGTTCAATTAGTTATAAAAGCGTTTTTTTTTAGTTTTTTAAACTATATTTTTTTTCATATTATTGCATTGTCATCGACTTTTGACAGGTGTGCAAAGTTTGAATCAAATCTGATCGTTCAAAGTAGGCCAAAATCGAGCTCAAAGGGGTCGGTTACATACAAGCAAGCTTACATAAGTAAGTGAAGCTAATAAAAGCGTTATAAGAATGTTATGTTGGTTTGTGTACACGCTTCAAAAACTGAAAAAGTTCTGCCGTTCGAGCTAAAATTTTAGCATGACATATGATATCAGCATCAAGGATTGTGTTTTTCAATCACAATGTACCACAGCGAAGTGTGGCGGGGTACAGCTAGTACATAGATCTCAAAAATACAGGGCCCATGGGACAAATACCTTAAAACAAAAATATATAATTATATGTATCACCAAATTATTAAACTTATTCAACAAGCACGTAAATACAGAGACGTGGGCGCAACAGGGCTCGGCAGCCGACCCCGGAAGCGGCGATAAAGGATTCTCTTAGGCCACAGATCTTCCTTCATGAATGTTGACAGATGTTCGGTCGGCACTCCCACTACGAAGGAGTTGAAATTGACCCAAATCAAATCAAAATTGTCTTTATTCAGTTCGATTACAAGAATCACTTTGAAACGTCTTAAAGCTAGGTGAGTCTAGGTGCCACTTCCACGCGACCAAGCCTAGAAGGAAACAAACTACGGCTCGGTTCCTACCGTTTTTTTATATGATCCTTTTACAAATCAAAAATAATCTAAAACAATAGCATTGAAGTTCCAGTGTGGTGCCACTTCACTTAGTCAGACGTATGCAATGCAGTTTCAAAGACAGCACACGCTACGCTTCAAAGTAATAATAAAGTATCTACACAGCATATAAAAATAAGATACGAAAATAGTAGGTACAGACATTGTGGCCCTGTGGCCTTTGTCTCTATTTAAGAGCAGTTTCATTTCTTCATTTCTCTTTGGCTGGAACTGTGGCCACAACTCCGTCTTACGATGGTTAGTCACGCGATTCATAAGTAACCTTCGGGTTACTTTCAATTGTGATCCATTTTAACCCTTGGCCTTTTCCGACGGAAGTTGATATTATCTAATAGAGATATAAATCCCCTTGGAAATATATTAAAATTTAGAATACAGAATAGCCATAAAAATGTAGGTATACTATGGTCATCAAACAAATATTTGTTCTTGCTAGGAATTGAACTTATACCCTTTCAAAGGCTCCTTGTGATTCATGGATACAGAGAGTTTAGATTGTGTATGCTGCCAATGAGCTTTTGAACAGGTACCTAACTTCAGTTTTCAATTTCACCCCTAAAGTAAATGGTCTTCCTGTCCCGACATTATTCACCACACAGCTTTTGAAACTTAATTCTGAGGGTAGATTTTGTCTTGTGCGTGCGCTAAGGAATTCCGAAAATTCAACCCCTAAACGGAAGCAAGGTTGAAGTTTGTACGAAAACTTTACATGGACGAGGTCACGCAGGATTCGACTGGCATCATCACGCTTGTCAAGGAGCGTATTAGACTCTAGATAGCTCTATGAATGATAAAACTGCGTGGCCCGATGTCCCGGTCACTCTACCCATAGGAAGCTGGCATGTCAATTTGCAATGTCTGTACCTACTATTTCGTATTTTATTTTTATATATTATGCTGTGTAGATACTTTATTATAACTTTGAAGCGTAGCGTGTGCTGTCTTTGAAACTTTTGCTTTTGTTTTATTACATTGCATACGTCTGACTAAGTGAAGTGGCACCACACTGGAACTTCACTGCTATTACATTAGACTATTTTTGATTTGTAAAAGGATCATATAAAAAAACGGTAGGAACTGAGCCGTAGTTTGTTGCCTGTTCTTCTAGGCTTGGTCGCGTGGAAGTGGCACCTAGACTCACCTAGCTTTAAGACGTTTCAAAGTGATTCTTGTATGGTATTGAATAAAAGTTTATTTAATTTAAATTTGAGTTGGTTCTTTAAAGAAAACGTGGATAATCCTTGGGAAAGCGACCAGAAAGCGACGCGTCGAGACGTCTCAAGCGAGCTTCGGGGAGCCATTAGCTCGCATTCAGCGTTACAGAACGCTACATTAACTTCAAGGCCTCATTAAGCCTTGCGCACATCTAAGCGTTCTGCGGTGGTGATCAGTGAAACGTTGTTAAATATGACAGCGATACTTGACAGCGTTTCACAGATCGCCACCGAAGAACGTGTAGATTTGCGCAAGGCTTTACTCATGCTCGTTTTTAATGCTTGACTGGAGAAATACCCGCGACTTCGTTCGCGTTTTTACAATACGTTATACTTTTGAAGCATTCTTTGACTTTTTTGTTTATAACCTCAAAGGGGCTGTCTTCCTTTTAGGACTTTTATCCATCGCTAGATTAAAAATAAGTAATAATTTATCTGCTACAGTGTAAACATTATACAGGCCTAAAAATTTCACAAAAAATGTGGATAACTGAGTGTACGAGTACATTAACTGGCCGTACATTAACAGGACCCGGCTGGATAATTAAAATATGTCATAGTTGTTGTATTTCTTATAATAGTTTCTGTTGGTTTCTGTCAACAGTTTGGATGGAAAGGAATGGATTCAATAAAACTGGAAATCAATGATTTGGAATTTGTAGGCCTACCACAAGCTCTGTCTGGCTCTGACTCTGGATTTGGTTTTGAGTCTGTGTGAGTGCGCACCAGTGTTTTATACTGTGTGTGTGACGTTTTGACGTAGGATTTATTTAGTCAACACTCAAAAAATTCGTTATACACATACTTACCTACAATCCAAAATAGATATTCATCACAAATGATGTCCATGTTAAGAATCTACCCTACTACCTACAAAAGACCTCTTAGTCACTCTATTATGTACACAATACGGGCACTTTCCGGCATGGTGACGGAGGCTCACAGGGACTCTGTCGACACAATAACTTGCGTAAACGTTTAGCTTCGTCATTGCTCCACAGGGACGTATTCAGATATCAACAGAACTCCTTTCATAGAACCACTATAGACCAAGACTCAGATGGTGGGACGACCTTGACTCGTTTATGGAAGAATAAAAAACACGACTGGATTTGAATCCACGACCTCAGTATTGGAAGGCGGGCCGCTACCACTAGACTACCAGCTGGCCTACCATGAGCTTCATATGGTTATTGTTATGGCTGTCAAAATTGTGTAAACAGTGTCAGCACATTCAAACCCAAGAAGAAAATGAATGTGTGGGTCAGCCTTTCTATACACAATTTGACAGCCATAGCCATAACCATATGGAGCTCGTGGTAGCCCTGCAGTGCCCTCATATCATATCTTGCCATGGTCCAATTAGGAAGCAATTAGCAGTTTTGTTGTTTACAATGTAATAATATCCACCGCTTTTCTAACGCCGGCGCCGCCCCTCATCAGTCATTTGCTGGTCGATATCGTTCTGCGGTCAGCTGTTTTACTGGTAAACTGGAATAACTTCACGGCTATTTTTATTATTGTTTTGTAAAACGATCATACAAAAAAACGGTAGGAATCAAGCCGTAGTTTGTTGCCTGTTCTTCTAGGCTTGGTCGCGTGGACTGGCACCTATAGGCTCACCTGCTTTTAGACGTTTTTAAGTGATCCTTCTGATACAACTGAATTAATACGTCTATACTTCTATACGTATACTAATATTATAAAGAGGAAAGATTTGTATTTTTGTGTGTGTGTTTGTAATTAATAAACTCAAAAACTGTGAAAAACTGTGTGATTTCAAAAATTATTTCACTATTGTAAAGCTACATTCACCCTAAGTAACATGGATGGGTTAAATTTATGTGTTAAAAAATAAATGTCCACCCGTGCGAAACCGGGACAGGCCACTTGTTATTGATGTTTTAAATAGATACACACTACTAGCCTACCCATGTATAATATATCCAAAAATACATATTATATGTGCGCTCTCTTCACTTTAGTTTGCGCAAGTAAATTAGCAGTTTAGGTCGCCAAGTGCACTTTGCTAATGGAAACGGTTTTATTCTACCGGTAAATTGACGTTTGGAGCCAAGTACTCAGTACTCACTCACCCCCAACCCTCATAAGCGTTGCATTTAAATGTGTCAAGTGCACGATAGGAACCCTTTGAACACACTGGTTTCGAAGTGACCCGATTAAAAAAAAGACTGAATTTTTTATAATAATAATAATAAAAATATTTATTTAGGTACTTGAAAAAAAAAAGTTTACAAAGTTGACTAAAATAAACTAAGTCTAGATAGGTAAAACTAGGTGCACAAAATCTTTGTTCAGGTATCCAAGATTCATATAATAATATTCTACATATTATTTTTTTTGTCCTTTTCCTAAATTTTTCACATAGGTACCTACGGAGTAGCCATTCTTTATAACACAGTAGTGATTTCGTTTCTTATTATTAATACCTGCGCATTTCTAGGCAATGGCGATCAGTTGAAACACTGTCAAATATCGCTGTCATATTTGTCAGTTTAGCTGATCGCCATCGCCATCGCCTAGATGTGCGCAGGGCTTTAGCAACATAAATTTGGTACATTAAAATTGTTTAATTATGGAAGAAATGGGTATTTATCGCGATTACCTTCTATATAATTTTGCTTATGCGATAGCGTTAAAAAGTGTTAAAATTATTATTTATTTTAATTAAAATAACAATTATTTTGATTTATTTACAACAGAATATACATTATTTACAAAAACTATTACTAAACAACATGAAATACCTAATTAAAAAGAAAAAATAAAAATTACATTTTATAAGAAACTAGAAAATTTTATAATGAACTCTGTTTTCCACCTGTAGGTATTACAGGTAGAAAACAGAGTTCAGATCACCGACCGCAAAATAACAATAACAAAAAATTAATTAAGACCGATGATTTTAATCCTACCGTTTTATATCGTAGGTATAAAACTCTTGAAGAGCGAAAGGGTATTAATTTCATGGTTACTTACACTTCAATTTATTGGCGTCTTGGGTTTAGCCTTGAGAAGGAAAGCTTTGGGATAATGCCTCGAAGAAGCTTATTTATCTACAGTGATGATTAAGCGTCAGAGTGAGTGAGTGCCTTGCTAGTTATGGTCTAGGAAGAGGTTTAAATATGGTCGTCGGATTACATTAGTAGGTAGATCGTTCCTTCTAAAAAAAAAAACAGCTAAGAGCTAAAATGAAAAGAGTTAAAGAGTTACTGGAGTGGGTTCGAGCCCAGAAGAAGCTGATTTCTCGACGACTGTCTGAACAAATACGAGTAGTTTACGTAGACAGTCGTGCAGCAAAGGCTCTCGGGCCGACCGAGATTTTCAATGTCCAATAAATACACATTGGCATTCCACAACCCCGCACTTTTTCTACGTTTTCCGTATATTGTAGCTGTCGAGGCTTCTACGATGAGGTCGTTGATGAATTACTCAAGGAAATCATCCGTTCTCTCTTCGAAAACAAGCAATGAAATAAAATTGCAAAACGATCCGAGATGAGCCGAGAATTAGGCTCCTGAATGAGATGCCAAAGGAATGCTGGGTACAAGAGGTCAAAGGGCGCCACTTCGCATTGCAATGAGCTGGGGCGATGACTACCTATGGAGAATGCTGATGTGTACGGCGACTGGCATTCCTTGGTGGCCTAGAGTCTACTGTGACTGTGAGGGGGATATTCAGGGTCATTTATTGTTGTTTTTAGTATGGTTAATTATGTAGGTACCAACCTGACATGTATAGTGGATGAAAATGTTCGTCGATTTTCAACTTGATTTGTTCAACGTATCACGATCACATACTTCCGTTTGAAACTGAATAGACTGAATACACCGATAAGTTAACGTCACAAATTATGTCAAAATGTGTTCATGATCAAGGCACTGGTGCAACCGAAAACCGACTCTAAAGGCCTGCGCACACTGAGTTCGCTGGCGGTAGCGATCAGTGAAACGCTGTCAGATATCGCTGTCAGCGTTTGACTGATCACTACCGCCAGCGGCCTAGGTGTGTTCGGGCGTTAAAGGCCTGCGCACACCTAGGCCGCTGGCGTTGGCGATCAGTGAAACGCTGTCAAAGACGGCGATATTTGACAGCGTTTCACTGATCGCTACCGCTAGCGACGCTAGCTACCGACGACCATATAAACCTCTTCCTAGATCACAACACAAGATAACTTTGCACGTGACAGATGGCGTTAAATATAAAAAAAACCTAATTGAAATGATCTCCCAATCACAAATATTAAACGCAATGCAAGTTCGATTTCCTTACTCATGTTTGTGATCGGAAGATTTACCCTACCTATTCTATCTGTGACGCGCAGATTTATCTGACGCGAACTCTACCTTCTCAATTTCAGTTATAATCTATTCCGTCTTTACCATAAGGGCACACGGGGCCCGTGCCCAGGGCCCCCATTCTCAGGGGGCCACGAAGCGAAGGACCGACAATTTCTGCACATTCATTCTCAAAACATTTTTGTCGGGCACGTTACATTTTTTTCACAATACTACGCCATTATAGCCTACTGTATTTGATTACCTATAATAAATGGTTATGCTTAGTAAAAAATGTTATTATAATTAGCTTTTATTACTTTCCAAAAGGGCCCCAAATTCTTGTGTGCCCAAGGGCCCCAGCCTAGTTTAAGACGGCCTTGGTTATAATTAACTGTTTTGTAATAAATTATCGAGGTACCTATACATAAGCCTGCAGAAGTACTTTCACCACATTATTCTGAAATAACTCATGACACGATAAAAAGAAGAACCCTGGAGAAGTGCCCTATTGGGCATCTCTTATAGGTACCGCATCCCGAAACCGGCATGCGGCATGGTGAGAAGTTTGAAAAATGAGTCAGCTACACGAAAGGGATACTTTACTGTGTACTTAAAAGCCTTTCATCACGACATGAAAACTAAATCACAACTCAAACTTGCTCTAGGTACTTCAGCTTTAGCTTTCTGCATCTGTAGGCCTACCATGAGCTCTGTCTGGCTCTGTCTCTGGCTCTAGTTTTGAGTATGTGTGAGTGCTGTCTAAATAAATCTTACGTAGAAACGTAACACACACAGACTCAAAACCAGAGCCAGAGACAGAGCCAGACAGAGCTTGTGGTAGGCCTACTAAACCTAAAGCTAATTAGTTTGTTTTAATGAACTTCATTCCAACACCGTCTGCGTGGAAATTGCACATTAACTGGTGTAAAGGTAGGTATCATAACACCTAAATTAGTAGGTAATCGAGTTGAGCAAATCTTGATTTTATCGAATTAGTACTTAACTAAATTAATAATTATTATACCGTGAACGACTATTACGTGAGCTAGGTATGAAACAGAAATATTTCGAAATCCTCTTATTATATTTATAGCGTTAGCGTGCTCATTGCGATATCCATCCACTGCATCTCGACGTTCGAAATCGCACACGTCAAATACCTAACTTTCACATTTTTGCGCCGACCGGACCGGACCGGACCGCCAATACAAACTAAAGAAAAAAAACTTTTCCGAGCTACGACAATCTCAATGAACGCGACGCTCATTCGCAAAACAAAAAACGCGCGAAAAAGTTTTTCACGAAAAACAAAAGTTGTTGTACCTCGAGAGATTCCTTTGATGATCCAGATTTGCGTTTGTTTATCCACGATAATGTTGACACTCACTTCACTGCACTATCACTCGCGATGTTTGAGTGCGCGTCTCGCACGTGGTCGATGCTTGAATGCCTGACAAAGACTGGCGGGCTGCGCGCGGCAAGCTCCGCTGAAATCAAGGCCATGCAAAACGCTGCTCCCATTTCCCCCCATAGAAAGTGTACGTATCCGTGATCCGTGCCCCTTTCGGCAGGTGGGAGAAAGCACCCAAAAACTTACCTCTGAGTCATCGAGATTATCGAGATTTTCGATGTTCGATATGCTAATCTGGTTTGGATGGAGACGAAAGTGATCCTAACCGGTTGCGGCGCCTAATTATGAGAACAAGGGCGATTAAGATTAGCTAAAGTCCCACCCTCCACACTCATTAGGTGGTGGGGGGGCGGTGGATGATGATGATTATTATTATTTCGAGTAGAAATCGAACATAACGCGGCAGAAGCGATTTGCGATGGAAAAAGAAAGAAAGAAAGAAAAAACGTTTATTTGTCACATCGCCAATGGAGGACATGGGCGATGGCGATCAGCGAAACGTTGTTACAGGGATATTTGACAGCGTTTCACTAATCGCCATCGCCATCGCCTAGTGTGCGTAAGGCTTTAAACAATCTGTCAGCATATGAACAATGCATAAACGATGCATCTATCTACTAGCTCTACATCTTTTTAAAGGCAAAATATGGATAGCGTTTACTCACTTCATCTTGAGCGCTGAGCGTCAGAAGACTTATTCTGAGTTTTAACATCACTTTGTCGTTAGCTTAACGCAAAATGAGTTATCGTTAGCGTAGTCGTTAGACCCCTTTTTGTATGGAGAAACGATGAGTGCCCCTGGCGGGAACCAGATAGCTGATAATATATTTTTTTCTAAATACATACTAGTACATACTAAATATATACTTAGAATAAAACATAACATCAAGACAAAGAACAAAATCTACGTTCCCCAAACAAATATTTTGTACTCTGTGGGGATCAAACTCACGCCCTCCACCGCAGAAGGTAGAGCTATTACGAAATATAACGGCTAGTGAGCTATAAAGTCTGCTAATGCAGTAGGCTTACCACAAGCTCTGTCTGGCTCCGTCTCTGGCTCTGATTTTGAGTTTACCACAAGCTCTGTCTGGCTCTGTCTCTGGCTCTAGTTTGGAGTCTGTGTCAGTGCTTACCAGTGTATTATACTGTGTGTGTGACGTTTCGACTCATAATTAATAATTCTTTATTGCACACAGAGACATTTACAAATAAGTGATAACACAGGACATGTACATAGGCGAGCTTAACCCTTATAAGAGTTTACTTCCAGCAAACCTTTCCTTTTTTTTTTTTTGACGTAGGAATTAGTTAGACATCACTCACACAGACTCAAAACCAGAGCCTGACAGAGCTTGTGGTAGGTCTAAAAGTTTCGCTGGTTCGGTTAGACTGGGTAGGAAGGCAAATAGGTAGTAAAGTAAAATTTTGTTATCGCGTTTTATTATCAATTTGACGATCGATATTATAAAGTGCCTCTCTATTGAAGGTGAGGTGAGTTAAGCCACGAAAGGTGTTAATTTGTTAAAGTTATTTATTTTCTTGTCAGTATAAACAAGTTATTTATGTTGTTATAGTTATGATAAAGTACTAGCGGACGCCCGCGGTTTCTATCGCGTGCTTACACCATCAAGTTACTATGTATGTACTGCGTATGGCTTACACCAAAGTGTGGAGTTTTCACTTACATCTCAAAAACGGTGTATTGTAGGCAAAAACGCTATATTACAAAATAAAAGCTCTTAAAATTTTCTACAGCTTTTATTCTCATAATATCTCAGGGATTTCGTGCTAAACGCTAACGCCGAAAACTTACACATAGCAAGAAAATTTAAAAAAATCAAAATTAGTTCACCCGTTTGGGCCAAACAATGTCACAAATCTACAACGCTAAACTTTTAACATAATAAGGGGTTGAAAATGAGCGTTACTTAAGAATGGTATACGTGGACCAAAGCTAAGCGTGCTCCTCACTTTCCATCAGGCGTGATGGCAACCAAATGCTTAGCTGCATTTTATCCGGACATGATTTTCTTGATTTCGTCCCCTATCTGGCTGGCATAGCGATACCCGCTGAGAGCAAGGCGGTCCATCACGGGCGCTGGCTCGATGGAGTCACCAGACCTGGATGGAAATTACATTAATTACATAATTACTATATATAAATATTTCTCAATTCCCCTTGTACACGTAACGAACCTCTAATTTCACATCTACATAAGCTCAAGGTTTGCTATAAGAGAACTGTTTTTATTTAGGGTTAAGCTCGTCTTTTTACACGTCCTACTAAACTAGTATTCTTCTATGCGTACAGTAAATAATAAGGAGGTTGGCTGTTCTGACAGACACTGATGTAGATTTTAACCTAAGATTACAAACATTTTAATATTTGATGATTTCAAATTTTGAGTAACTCCGGAATATTACCTACTTAGCCATTTGTGAAGGGCTCGTCCGGAAAAGTACAGGCGGCTTCATTACTTCTTCTTTTTTGACCAGAATGTCCGTCTAGTTAGTAGTAGCTCTGCTTTCTGCGCTGCAGGGCGTGGGTTCAATCCCCACCGAGAACAAATATTTCTGTAGTGGACGCAGATGTTTGGTCTCTGTCTGGGTGTTATAATGTAATCTAAGTATGTATTTACAAAACAAAATGTTAATTATAAGTAGGTACTATATCAGTTATCTGGTTCCCATAGTACAAGCTCTGCTTAGTTTGGGGCTAGATATTGTTTTGTGGTCCATAATATTTATTTATTGATCGAGTGAGCGAAGCGAACGAAGATCTTACAAACAACTTGGGCAATTTGGCATTTTATGTGCGTATGTATGTATGTATTTATGTATGTTTGTCCGACGATAACTTTCGAACCATTGATCCGATCTGCATGAAATTTGATATAGGTAGCTTGTACTTGAGAAATGTACTGGTAAGTATAATTATGATTAAAATCGGATGAGGGGTTATTAAGATATGGGGTTTTTAAAGGGTGCAAAAATATAAAAAGTGACACAAAATTATCATAATTATAAAAAATTTTGCTTGGACATTCCAAAACCGTTTTTACTTATTTTCGAGGACGCTCAGTTTTTGCTATACAAAAAAAAGATTAAATTAAGGTAACCAACGATCCGAGAGCCCCCATCTCTAAGAATTTAGTTGACATAAAGGTTTTTCTACTGGTTGGTCATTTATTTTACTTGTTCTTATTTTTTTTCTTGAAGTAAATTAAGGAGCTGTCATAAAATGGTGTAAGCGGCTTGGCCTGATGATGGAGCCAAGGTCTTTCCAACGAAACTCTTCAATCTATTAGCCAATTGAGTTAAAACTTGTTTACCATACAAAGTTAGTGAGGGATAGTCAGAGGCAAGGTCAAACAGTAAATCTGTAAAGAAATCCTTCTCAAACTAGATAAGGCCTCATGGCGGCACATTTTTTTCTGATTACCATCTGCCTATGTACTTAACTTTTCGGAACATTTGGATCGCATCACGAGATCTCAGTCAGAGGCGTCTCTAGCCCATGTAGCGCCCGTGTGCAAACATTACCCAAGCGCCCCTAGTAAGTGCGCGTTCAAAATGGAATGGATACAAAGTACAAGTAACAGCACATCAAGTTACAACAAACTGTCAAATTTCCCCAATGGGTAATTAACTCTATTGTTTGGAGATTTTTAAGAAGAAATTTTTCTGTTTGGTTACCACAATGTCCTGTTGACTATTATATAGGTATTTAGAATTATTACTATGCAAGGTGTTCTGGTGTTTACCCTAACAAGCCAAAACTTATCCATGATTATGATGTTGACATGACTATGTTCTGCTTCTTTTTTCTTCTAAATATGTATAAAACTCTTACGTTACTGACTGACTGACTGATAATGAACGGATAGCCTAAACCGTTACTCCTAGAAGCATGAAACTTGGAGGGTGTGTTTCTTTTATAGCGTAGAGGTGCACTAAGAAAGGAAATTGGAGAATTCTCTCCCTATGATGAGAAAAAGGAGGTAAATGGTTTAAAAAAAAAACAACGCACAGCCTAAACCGTACGTTCTAGAAGCATGAAACTTGGAGGGTGTGTTTCTTTTATAGCTTAGAAATGCATTTAGAAAGAAAATTTGAAAATTATTTCTTTATGAGGAGATAAAAGGGGGGGGGGAGGGCGCCGAGTGCCAGCGGCGCTCGTCTGCCCCTATGATGTTATTCATCAAATATTAGAAGAGCTCAAGATGTTATAAAAAATCTATGCAGAGCGGAGCTTTTTTTACGTTGGTAATTGAAAGTGCGGCGCCCGGCCAACGCACCCACCAAGTTGAGCTCCGTAGCGGTCCTAAGGGGCGCCGAACGCAAAGCGGAGCGCTTTTTACGTTGGTCATTGAAAGTGCGGCGCCCGGCCTACGCGCCCGCCAAGTTGAACTCCGTAGCGGTCCTAGGGGGCGCCGAACGCAGAGCGGAGCGCTTTTTACGTTAGTCATTGAAAGTGCAGCGCCCGTCCAACGCGCCCGCCATGTTGAGCTCCGTAGCGGTCCTAGGGGGCGCCGAACGCAGAGCGGAACGCTTTTTACGTTGGTCATTGAAAGTGCGGCGTCCGGCCAACGCGCCTGCTGAGTGGCCGAGCGCCCCGCCGCGGCGCTCGGCGCCCCCTAGTAACGCTGCGCCCGTGTGCACCGCACACCCTGCACAATAGGTAAAGACGCCGCTGATCTCAGTTCGGGGCGAACTACTAGTTTAATTATACAGGGTTATTCATTATTAGCTGCAAATACTCAGGAATTAGGTTCAACAAATAAAATAAAATATATACTTATATATTGTGTGTATGTTTATGTAAATTATGTGTAGGTATATTTAGTTTATTTATTGTGTTATTAATATATTATACTTATATTATATTAATATTTTCAAACCCCCTTCTTGTACACGTACCCACCTCTATTTACACATATATCTATCCTTAAAGGTTTGCTGGAAGAGAACTCTTTTTAGGGTTAAGCTCGCCTTTGTACATGTCTTAACTTTACATTTTCTAAATGTTGTCTATGTGTGCAATAAAGAATAAAGAATAAAAAATATTTATGAAAATATTTTTATTAAATTTCTTTACGGCTATTGCATAATGATTGCCATGGAGAACAGGACGATGACCCACCCAGACGGTGACTGAACGCAGAGTGTCACTCACGGCGCGCGGGCGCGGATCAAAGGTCAAAATAAGTCAGGCGCCAATGATTCCAATGATGATTTATCGATTTTCTCGGGATTTTCATAAAAAAACTTAAAAAAAATCATTTGATAAATATTTGTTATTTTATTTGTTGAACCTAATTCCTGAGTATTTGCAGCTAATTATGAATAACCCTGTATAGGTAGCACTACTTACTCGCACTTGATATTCCAAGGCTCGTTGATGTAGTAGATGTGTATTGAGAGGATGCCATACGTATCATACAGGTTGAGGTAGCAGTCCGGTGCGTGTGGCACTGCGAGCTGATGATAAAGAAGAAAGCTTATTAGATGTAGTCCCCTTTTTTTTTTTTTTACATAGTGTAGGCTTGCGTTTGACCGCAATCTCACCTGCTGTTAAGCGATGATGCGGTCGACGGTGTAGCACGCTTACCTAGAAGATACCTGTTCACTCTACTCTTAAAAACATCCAAGTTATAAGTGTCCGGAAAAACAGACGCCGGCAAGGAGTTCCAGTCCTTGGCTGTCCGCAACATAAAAGTTAAAGCAAAGTGCTTGGTGCGGACAGGTCCCTCAGCTGACTGGCCTCTCAGCTCAGTTGGTAGTAGCTCTGCCTTCTGTACCGAAGGCCGTGGGTCCGATCCCCACCGAGAACAAATATTTGTGTGGTGAACACAGAGGTTTGTTCTCTGTCATCACAAACTTGTACCCTCAGCTATATAGTTGTAATAAAAACACCAAGAGATAGTCATGCCTGCACATACTTAGAGCAACTTACCAAAGCAGCAGTTCTGCCTTTGGGCACGTCCTCGAACCAGTCGCGGTGCCTAGAGCGCACATGACGGCCGGGTGTTTGGAAGCCCACGCCCACCAGCTCATTCTTCGTGACCAAAGCGAAAAATGGCAGCACTGTCTCGCACTGGCTCTCTCGCGACACGTTGTAGTAGTAGTGCGTACCTGGATTATCATTCAACATTTTGATGAATGAAGGAGTAAATGAACTACATTCTTGATAATTTTGTAATCAAGACGCGGGGGACAGCATTAGGTATAGGTAGGTACGCGCGGTTTTCGAACTAATTTCCTAAGGCACACTCGTAAAAGTTCCAGAGTTATTTTTCATTTGCTTAGCCAGCGAGCCGATGCACAGGAAATTGATTGAAAGAATTGATGATGAAAAGTTAAAGTTGTAAGCTGAGAAGAAGTGGTATAGGCAGGCGCTAACTAGAAAACTAACCCATATTCGGTACACAGTTCTGTTTCTTGAACAGGGTTTTCTTAAGGTCGCTTTCCTTCATCGGGATCTTCATCAGCTTGCTGCTCGCGCCACTGATCCAGACTCCACCATCCTGTAGTGTGGCGCCGTTTTCCGAAGTGGGGCCCGCGCCCGCTTTCAAAGAATCTTAAAGAATTGAATTAGCAGTCAAGCGAAGGTAATATTACTCCACTATTTATGACATTCTTAGCAGAAATGCAATGTGGAAAATTAGTGTAAGTGCTTGTTTCGCAAATAGATAATTATTCTTATCTTTTCTAAACGGTCCCCCAAATCAACTATATTGCCTACGATGCCTCAGTAGCCAGCCTCTCTTTCCAAGAGCACAGAAGTTTCGTGGGAGTTTTGGATTGGTTTGGATACTTTGGATTTTCTAGAATTTCTTGCATTTTCTCACTTAATCCTGGAATACCAGGACGTGGCAACAGGCAGGTAGAAGTACTATCATCATAATCAACATCAACCCATATCAGTCCACTGCTGCTAGATGTATACCACGCTTGACGTTGACGCGCTACTGAGCCCAGTCTTCGGCTCTCCTTCAGTCTTTGCCCGGTAAATTTCGCAGATATTCGCCCCACCTTGTCGGAGGGCGTCCTAACAGACAGATCAAATTCATAATTTCTAATTGCTCGAAGACGCTTACCTATATGATCTGTTTTTTGCAGAGCAGACAATTGTTGCAGAAACGAATAGTACTAGAGAGCCGACCGCGTTTATGTATAGTGGCGGTATGAAAATGTTCGTCGATTTTCAACTTGATTTGTTCAACGTATCACGATCAATACTGCCTTTTGAAACTGAATACACCGATAAGTTAACGTCACAAATTATATCAAAATATGTTCATGATCAAGGCACTCTGGTGCAAGCGAAAACCGACTCTAAGGTGACGAACATTTTCATACCGCGACTATACATCCTATCTATATACAGGGTTATTCATTATTAGCTGCAAATACTCAGGAATTAGGTTCAACAAATAAAATAAAAAATATATATGTTTTTTTTTTTTATTTATTTTGATTTAAGTTTTTGTATCAAAATTTTATTTTTACTAATTTCTTTACGGCTATTGCATAATGATTGCCATGGAGAACAGGACGATGACCCACCCAGGCAGTGACTGAACGCAGAGTGTCGCTCACGGCGCGCGGGCGCGGATCAAAGGTCAAAATAGGTCAGGCGCCAATGATTCCTTTATCGATTTTCTCGGGATTTTCATAACAAAACTTAAAAAAAATCATTTCATAAATATTTTTTATTTTATTTGTTGAACCTAATTCCTGAGTATTTGCAGTTAATAATGAATAACCCTGTATTAGTATATTTATACCTATGGATACAAAATACTGAGTGGCAGTCCAATAGTCCCTGGCCGGCTCGCCTTCATTGGCCGGGGCGCTCCACTTTATGAAGTTCTTCTCGGGCTTTGTACCTGAGTCCATAGCATCGTCCGGAACCTGTGGAGAGGAGTGTGATTTAAGACTTCATCAATGCAATTACTTATATCATAGCATAACCCCATCATAACATACACACAGTAGGTAGGTACATTTAACTGATACAGAGTGCAAGGTGTGGCCAAATTAAATGTGGACTATAAATACGTCCACATCATCATCAGCCTGAAGAAGTTCACTGCACATAGGCCTCCCCTACACACTGCCAGGAAGAACGATTCTGAGCCCTTTCCATCCACCGACTTCCTGCGATCCTAAAAATGTGGTCGTTCTATCTGGTCGCCAGTCAATGTATTATTTCAATTGATAATTAAATTTGATTACATACAAAGGGGCGTAAATACCACTTGGTGGCGATAGAGAAAACCCTGTAGGTACGTTACGTACACACACACACTTGCTTTTATAATATTTATATTGATTATGGTGTTATAGACGTATCTTCGGTAGGTACTACACCTATAGTACCTAAAATACTATGCATCCATTACTATTCTAGATTGTAGAAGGCTAGTAGCAAGGCAAACTAAGTACATTTTAGACGGATGATTTATATCTGAGATTGCTTACGAAGAAATTGCTTTAACTTAATTGAATAACCTCGGGTCTCATGCATGGTCTAATGGGTGGACGAAGACGTATCACGTCGTGCCTTGATAGTATATAGTATGTTGTGTACCTCCCTTATACCTACCCATTTTATTAAGAACATGCAGCTATATCTTTTTTATACACTTTAGAGCACTGAGGGTCCGTTCACACAGACCGGATCGTATACGCTTGGAGTTGGTCGGAGCGGAGCCGCCAACTATTTCACATAGACAGGCTGGAGAAGCGATCTGAAAGCGGATGCGCTCGCAGCCAACGAGAAAAGTACGCGATCGGAGCCGGTCAGCTCCTCTTATTATTTCACACCAAGCGCGTTCAAGCATTTTCATACCAACTTATAAAAAAGTGCTGTCATTCAGTTCTTAGTTCTTAATAGGTCCATGCTGGGCAAACCTATTCCATCTAAAATCTTGTCTATAATATAAATCTGCACTATAGCGTCTCGTAAGAAGAGGCATGAGTTAACACCAGTCCCCCACCATGCAAAGGCCTGTTTACTATAATAATATATCATTTATTATAGCCAAACTTTACGTTTTTTATAGCATACTGAGAGTAATGTAGAACCTCTGTCTACTTGAGCAAGAGATTGGTCACTTTCATTTAAAATAGCGCGATGTGGAAGTCAAAAATTTGCAATGATTCATAGATCGTTCTCCAAGTCGTACTTTCTAGAAATGTCCCACGAATGCGATCCGATGACCCTACAGCGTCCACTCGGTTAAATTAAATAATCGGCGGCAATGGACCGCGACCACAATGAAACGAGGAAGCCTTTTGACTTGCAGAAATTACTCCTACTGGCTCGCTTGTTGAATTCTAGTGATGCTTTGCATTGTCAAGGTTTGATCGTAAAATCGGAGGAGTATTATTAGAAATCCGAATTTTGATCCTAATGTGACTTAAATTTGATCGGCATTTGACACACATCTAGTACCGTTTATCTGCCAAAGAAACGGTAACCCAAACTTCATATTTGTGCAACATTCTTACCTGTATTGGGACTGGGAGCATACACTGACAAACTTTCAGCTTTTACAAAATAACGAAGGTCTGGTTCACGGGCTTTGACTACTACTCTATGACAGGTGGTAGTATTTTTTTTTTTATAGTAGGACGAAGAGAATCTGGTTTTCCTCGTGGTCCTTCTAGTATGGCAAAATAGTAGGACCATAAGAAAACGGCGAAATCCTTAAAAAATCCATTCAAAAATGCTTTATCGCAACCACACGTATGGTCCATGTGTTTCACTTGGACAGCCGACTGCCTGAAGGATGGTGATGGCAACCCGTGAAGTCATTTCTAAACTTGTTCCAGAAACTACCAATGGCGCTGTATAAATAGAAAAGTTTCTTCTGATGAAAATCTTCAAAGACTTATGCACACTTACAGCTATTTGTAACCCAGCGACAAACCCAGCGGGGTCATACAATGGGCATACAATTCTGCCTGGGGGGCAGTACATCCTTAGCTCCTTCATGGGACTCTTGGGCCGCTCGGTCCGCTTCCAACCCTCGTTCTCCACCGCGTGGATGGTGCGAGGTATGTTGAAGAAGTATGCCATGTCAGCCAGTGCTGATGACCAGCCAAATTTAACTGGAAAGGCATGGTAAAATGAAGTCAGTTTTGTTCCGCGGTTCCATAATGACGTCTAAGTACTTCTGTGCCCTCAAGGTCAATGTCAAAGGGTCCGATCCGTCCTTCCATTGAATCACAAGGAGCTAGGGCTAGGTGAAACCAGTAATCTTACTCGGCTCTATCTCTATCTGGCTCTATCTGGCTCGGCCGGTGGGAGTATATGGTTTTGATTGCTGCATTATAGCGTAAAAATCACAAATACGTTCTTTGGGGAGATATATGTAGGTAGAGAAAGATTTTAGGTTTCGGGGACTTCTAGCAACTGCAAGAAAATATCTGAATTTTTATTTTAAAATAAATTTATGGAATATATTCTTACCCCGGAGACCATCATATTTTATACCTGAAACAAACAATTTTTACAACAATAGCATTTTAGTTACACCAAACAACAAAAGTCGGTGTTTTAATTACCCAGATTTTTTAATATCCTTTCTTGTTCTCATACACACAATAGGAACTAACATTATAGGCATTGATGATCTCAACGGTTTTACCGAGATTAAAAACCAGCTAAAGTTTTTCTTGGTTGCTATAAGGATATGGGGTTTACGTTATTCCAAAAGAAGAGAAAAAGAAAAGAAAGAAATAAAATACATTTATAAATATAATAATAAATATTATGGGCTTCATGGAACGTCTGATTCTTTTTTTTGCCTCAGCATTTCTAAACTACAAACCAACTACAAACAAACCAACATACAATACACAAATAAATACTTATAAATAGATATTGTGGGTAATACACACAACACTATCTAGACCCAAATTAAGCAGAGCTTGTACTATGGGAATCAGATAGCTGATATAATACTTTAATACTTACTTTTTTTTGTAAAAACATACTTAGAATACAATATAACACCCAGGCAGAGAGCATACATCTGTGAACAAATATTGATTCTCGGTGGGAATCGAACCCACGACGTACGGCGCAGAAGGCAGATCTACTACCAACTGAGCTGACAGGCCAGACAGTTGCTTTGTATTTTTATACACTGTGGGTGTTATTAATAATCCTGGCGCAACGCTGGAGTAGTTAAATCGTGTTTTGTTACATTTGTTCGAGTTGACAATTTCATGTCAATGCAAGAGACAAAACACGATTTAACTACTCCAGCGGTGCGCCAGGATTATTAATAACACTGTGTAGGTTTAAAAGGTCTGAATATAAGGACCTTATTCTGAAATGTTTAGCTTCCTGATTATCGATGCCTCAGTCCAAATTCAGCGAGAACAAGTTTTCAAACAACGTCGATAACGCTAACGAGTTTCAGTGAATTAATCAATACCTTATCTCCATTTCCGATCTAAATTTTGTACTTTTGACCGACTTAAAAATAAGAAAGAGGTTTCCAATTATTCGGTTTTTTAAACCGACACGCAAAAAGGAGTGCTATCTGTATATGGCATCGCTCCCAAACAATCCGAAACGGATGAACGGATTCACTTAGTTCATATCAGTTTTAACTTGATTTAGATTGTACATTGTTATAGTTTTGGAACAGTTTAGTTTGATGACCATTAATTATTTTCAAGTTAATAAAGGCATCGCGATAAATATATCTAAGGGCTACATTTTCTATCAACACATACATTTTATCGTCTTATATTATACCATCACTTGTCAAAAAAATGACTATTTTATTCGATAAATAGATATACCGTAGGTGGAAAAATCAGCCATAAGGGTTGAAGGGCTGTTTTCCATCTCTAGAGTAACACTATCCCAGAATAAAACTATTTCCCTCCTTGTTTTTGACAAGCCTAAAAGAGAGAAGGATGTATTTATACAGGGTTATTGGTAATTAAATAAAAAAAGCAGTGAAGGGCTCTTTCATTACATCTTAACAAACAATATTTGTTCTATGACTTTTGCCAAAAATAAATACACTTCCCAAAAAAAATATTTTATATTTTTGTGATGCTCTCTCATACTTTTTAGCTCTGTATAGTGTAGTAACCGGCGCGT
The DNA here is from genome assembly GCA_947578465.1 of Thera obeliscata. Lineage (NCBI taxonomy): Eukaryota > Metazoa > Arthropoda > Insecta > Lepidoptera > Geometridae > Thera > Thera obeliscata. The sequence continues at coordinate 16,964,180 of OX387915.1, forward strand.
GCTCTACCTGCTTCCCGCGCGCCCCTTTCATTGAAAATGCCACCGCGCCACGCCACGGGGCATAGAGTTATAATTATTTAGAGTGACAAGTTTGTTATTCTTAGTTTTTTATAGAAAAAAAAGACGGGTTGCACTCCGGGAGTGCCGGCAGAAGTGAAAACTTGCCGCTCGTATTAAAACTTATTAAATTTTCATCTAGTATATTTATAAAGTACTCACTCATTTTCTTTCGCTATTTCTTCATCACTTTTATCATTAATAGATGCACGAACCGCACGCGCCGCCCCGCCCCCATCGTAGCAACAGTGCCGGCCGGCGAGCGAAGCGGCAACGTCGCACACCGGGTACGGCGCGGTCAGTCGAGCGGAACGGCAACGTCCTCTCCATCCGTCTTACGCTTTTTCGATCAGGTCACGTGATCCTGACGCGAGTTTAAGATTTTATACCCATTACAGAAAGTGCTCAACGCCGCTAAAGAAGTTTTCACTTCAAAAAAAATGAATTATACGTACGTGCAAGAGTTTTTGTTAAGACGTACAGAAGGAGCTCTTAACTGGTTTCTTATACATATAATTACCAATAACACTGTATATCTGAAAGAAAGCGTTACCTATGGTGCATGGTGCATGGTTATATAATTTAACCATGGATTTCATTGAACCATGGGTTTTTTACCATAGATGGAAAAACAACTTTAAGAAGAGAAGAATACCTATATTTTTATATAACTTTCAGTTAGTGTAACTCTATAGATGGTTGAATCAGCCAATAAATCCATTTATAACCATAATTTAACCATGGATTTAATTGAACCATGGGTTTTTTAACCGTAGATGGAAAAACAGCTCTATGAAGAGAAGAATATATTTTTATCTGACGAAAAGCGTTACTCTAGAAATGGTAAAATCAGTCAATAAATCTTTGGTTAAATATAATTTAACCAAAGATTTATTTTTTATTTCCTAAGGTAAGGTTCCTTATTTTGTTGTTGTGGTTCAAACAACTTACCGCTAACAGCTCCAGCTGCCACCAAGCAGAGAACAGCACGAATCATCAGCGCTTCCTTGCTTCTGTTCAGAAATACAAGGAGGATATATTGAGACGAGCCGTGGAACGCAACTGAGGCCGTAACCACACAATACAAAGTTATACGAGTAAAGGCCTGCGCACTAGGTCGCTGGCGATGGCGATCAGTGAAACGCTGTAAAATTTAACAGCGGTATTGACAGCGTTTCATTGATCGCCATCGCCAACGACCTAGGTGAGCGCAGGCCTTAAAGGACAATGATTTGTTGGTGTGCTGTTGACGCATTGCCTACGTTACCGAGTGCCAGGGCTGGCACATGGACGCTTCGTAGATAGATAGATAGATAGAAAATTCTTTATTGCACTAAAACAAAAATTGCATTGTGCATAGGCGAACTTAGATAGATAGATAGATAGATAGATCACTCTTTATTGATTACTATGACACATATAGGAGTACAGTACGAACTTAATGCTAGAGAGCATTCTCTTCCAGTTAACCTTTGTTTAATTCGGACATTCTTAACGGGTAGTGCACATGAAATTTATGAATATACATGTATGAAAGGGAATTGTTTTCAAAATATCTGAACTAAGCAACAAGTAAGGTAAGACGCAAATTAAATTTTCTTCGTATGTTGGATTCCTCACAATTATTTCTTTCACCATTGATATTGGGCTGTATTTGTTTTCCGCTGCTTTGACAAGCAGCTTTGTTTGGTACAGGTCTGGGTATAGTTTGTTTGATTTGCAGCTAAGATTTATTTTAAATCTTGGCTCGTTTTTATTTTGAGAGCATCTATCCATTGATCCATGCTGGACCCTAAATCTTGGCTCATCTCGGATAATTATGCAATTTTATTAAATTGCTTCTTTTCGATTTTCTACGTTTTCCGTATATCGTAGCAAGGAAATCATCCATTCTCTCTTCGAAAAGAAGCAGTAAAAGAAAATTGCAAAATGATCCGAGATGAGCCGAGAATGGCTCCTGGTGTTGTGATCATAACAGCTAAAGGTAAAGGAAAAAGGTAGGAAAATTTAAAAGTGTTTTATTTCCTTTTATATTAAGTGTTTACTAGGTATATTTTCTTAGAAGCCGATTAATCGCCAATTTAGTTGTTAGATGACGGACTGAACCACTTGAGTAACGCTGAACATAAATTCATAGCAATAATAATAACTATTGTGGACAATTCACGCAACACTAGGTATCTACCCCCAAACTATGCAGAAAGAAAGAAAACTTGTTTATTTGACCCACACACACATTGTAGGTACAATTTAGTAGGTAAATAACAAAATCTAGAGCTTGTACCATGGGAACCAGATAGCCGAAATACTTACATAACTTTTTCTTTGTAAATACATACTTAGAATACAACCCAGACGGAGAACAATCATCTTCGTTCACCATACAAATATTTGTCTCAATGTGGTGGGGATCAAAACCACGACCTACGGCGTAGAAGGCTGAGCTGAGCGGCTATCTATATGCTATCTGGTTCCCATTGTACAAGCTCTGGTTAATTTGGGGTTAGATAGCGCTGTGGAACACAGCATTTATTATTTAGGCATGGCAAAGACCTAGATTATGATTATGTGTATGGATTATATCGCACTAATCCATATAATTAATAGATTAATATTATTATAATAAACTTATACTTACTATCACTGTTCTACCTGACTGACATACTGTAAAAAAAAAACCGAAGCTGCTATGAAAAAAATGGTCCCTCAAAGTAATCAAAATAGGGATAAGTTTTATTACAAATAATTACAAAATATAATGCAAAGTGTCGCTCTATCTCTGAAATACAAAATGATAGGAAATGTTCTGTTATATGATATTCTGTGTACCTACATAATAGAAGTGCTCGTTTACCTACCTATAAACCTATATCATGTGAAAATTCGAGTGTGAGTACCCACACAAACCCAAGATGGTTTATAGGGTACAATATTAAGCTTATACTGTATTAATTATGTTATGGTTGAATAAATAAATTAATAATAATAATAACCGTAATTTTTATTATCGCACGGCATATTATAGCTACGTGTGTGACAGGCAAAATTGCAGTAACTAGTGATAACATTTAAACGGGTGAAGCTGCTGCCGGATGCTAGTCATTAGATTAACTGAATTATTGAAAACATCAGCAAGATAATACTTCGATAAAAGTATCGCAGTTTTCAAACAGGTTTCCTTACTTCGGATTGGGAAGTAATAGGGTAACGTCGACCATGAAGGTGTTAGTTGCTTTATTTTTGGTGGCTGTGGCGGTGGTCGGTAAGTACAGTCGCGGTATGAAAATGTTCGTCACCTTAGAGTCGGTTTTCGCTTGCACCAGTGCCTTGATCATAAACACATTTTGACATAATTTGTGACGTTAACATAACCACAGAGCACCAAACACGCTTTTGCTTACGCAAATAACAGTGTAAGCATTCTGTCTATTCAGTTTCAAAAGGTAGTATGTGACCGTGATACGTTGAACAAATCAAGTTGAAAATAGACGAACATTTTCATACCGCCACTATACATCTACTATCATATAGGTACACAAGAATACACATCAGACTACACACTGCTAGCTCATATGTCCTTGTGACAAGCGTCAATTTCTTCGTTTTTATGTATCTTGATCTGTATCCATCTGTGTAGCAATATGTATGTGGGTAGCTATAAGACACAATATTGTATTCTACCTGCATATGAGAATAAAGCAGTGTTCAATCAGCAAGCTGTGTTTCACTACATGGTGATAGCGGTGTAAAACTTTAAAATTAAAAATATCGAGTTTTTGTAAAGTTTGATTGCAAATTCTATTAGTAAACGGTATATACGTGCGGCAGAAAATGGAACATGCAAGGCCTCCGCCAGAATTGCAGATAGAAGGCAGTCCGGCAGGGCGTGCGGACGCGTGGAAGAAATGGTGGAAGCAGTTTGAAGTTTTTATAAAGGCATCCGGCGTCAATAAGGAGCCCAAAGATGTGCAGGCGAGCTTGCTGGTGAACCTCATCGGGGCGGAGGGTTACGAGATATTTTCAACATTTACTTATACAAAGGATCAGTCGGCGGATGATCTCGAGTGCTTGAAAAAAAAGTTTGATGAACATTTTGGAACAAAATGTAATGTAGCTATGTTCCGATTTAAGTTTTTTACTCGTAACCAGAACGCCGGAGAATCAATAAGTCAGTTCGTCACGGCGTTGAAAGTGTTGAGCCAAAATTGTGAGTTCGAACTTCTTGTTGACGGCCTCATACGTGATCGAGTGGTGTGTGGGGTTTCCAATCACGTCGTACGAGATCGATTGTTACGTACGGACGACTTGACTTTGGCGAAGGCGGTGCAGATTTGTGAAGCAGAGGAGTTATCTAAGACGGAGGGACGACAGATCGAGGAGGCGAACAAGACGAGCAGCCAGGTTGATGCGTTGTTGGGTCGCGCGCGCGGCTCGTGGCGGCAGCAGCGTGGGGGCGGAGCGAGCGGCAGCGGCCGCGGAGCGCGTGGACGCGACGCCGCCAGTGCCAGCGCGAGCGGGAGCCGGCCAGCGGACCAGCAGCGGCATGCGGAGCGCGCTCAGTGTTCGCGGTGTGGCAGTGTGTTGTGTGAGGGCCGCGGGTGGTGCCCTGCAAGTGAAGCTACGTGTTTTGTGTGTAAAAACCGGGGTCATTTCGCGAGAAAGTGTAATAACAGAGTGAGTAAAAAGGTGCATGATATTAACATGTGTCAACATTCAGAGGAGTCTGAGGACGAGGATGTCCTGTACGTGAACGTGTTAAAGACGGAGACTGGACGCTTGGACACTCAGTGGATAGAAACTTTATGTATTAATGGTAAGCGTTTGAATTTTAAATTGGACTGTGGGGCAGATTTAAATGTTATAACAATATTTGATTTTTATCGTCTTGGATTTACTGATAAGCATTTACAACCGTATAGTTCTAAGGTGCTTTCATATACAAAAAATGAGCTGCCAATTGTCGGGGAAGGATTTTTGAATGTGTCACGGGGTAATAGATTGTATGAACTACGGTTTGCGGTTGTAAATATGAAAGTGCAGAACATTCTAGGCAGGGCAGACTGTGTAAGGTTAGGATTTATCAAGAGGGTTGAAACGTTAACTCAAGAGTTGCAGGAATATTCAGATCTATTTAAAGGCGTCGGGGAGTTGCCGGGCGTAAATAGAATTGTTATTGATGAGTCTGTCCAGCCGGTAGTCTGTCCCGCTCGTAAAGTGCCGTTAGGTTTACGAGATAAATTACGCACAGAGCTAAACCGAATGGAAGAATTAGGTATTGTACGCAAAGTGAACCATCCAACCGAGTGGGTCAATCCTATCGTATTAGCGGCTAAGAAAAATGGGGATATCCGAGTACCTATGTTTGGATGCACGAGTGTTGAATCACGCGGTTAGGCGAGCGCATTTTTCGTTACCTACAGTGAGCGAGATAGCGGCTAAGTTGCGAGGGGCGCGGTTTTTCAGTGTGCTGGACGCGCGCTGTGGTTTTTGGATGATGAAGTTAGATGATGCCAGCGCCGACCTGTGTACCTTTAGCACGCCTTTCTGTAGGTATCAATTTTTACGTTTGCCATATGGTATTACTTGCGCACCGGAAATTTTTCACGCGAAGATAAGACAGCATCTAGAAGATTTAGAGGGTACTGACTCATTTATTGATGATATTGTCTGTTGGGGCTCCTCCAAAGAGGAGCACGATAGGCGTTTACAGTTACTTCTAATGCGAGCTAAGGAAGTAGGCATTAGGTTTAACAAGGAAAAATGTAAATTTGGGGTCAAAGAGATAACGTACTTGGGGCATGTGTTCGACGAAAGAGGAATGAGACCAGATGATAAGAAAGTAAAAGCTATAGTTGAAATGCCAGACCCAGAAGACAAAAAATCACTAGAGCGTTTTTTAGGTATGGTAAATTATCTGTCAAAATTCATACCAAATTATTCCGAGTCGGTGGCAGTTTTGAGAGGTCTTTTAAAGAAAAATTCGGAGTGGGTGTGGGACACCGAACATGTTAATGCGGTTGGTTTACTTAAGAAGAAACTTTCTTCCGCGCCGGTTCTAGCGCTGTATTCACATGGTGCTCCTATAACGCTCTCAGTAGATGCGAGTGCGAGTGCGCTAGGGGCGGTGTTGTTGCAGGAAGGAAGGCCGGTCGAATTCGCTTCATTGACACTTACGGATACTCAGTGTCGTTATGCGCAAATAGAAAAAGAGTTGTTAGCCATTGTATTTTCGTGTGAGCGGTTTCATCAGTACATATTTGGGAGAACTGACGTCACAGTGCAGTCAGATCATAAGCCATTAGAATCCATTTTTAAAAAATCACTGGCTTCTGTACCTACGCGTTTGCAGAGAATGATGTTGCGTATTCAAAGCTACGACATTAAAGTAGTGTATACGCCAGGTAAGTACATGTATATAGCAGATACATTATCACGTGCCGCACTACCAGACCTGATGCATGAAAAATTGAACGCGGAGGTAGAAGCCCAGGCCTGTTTTATGATAAGTCAAGTTCCGTTTAGTGATGAAAAGTTACATTTAGTCAGAGAACATACGGTCAAAGATAAAGAGTCCCAATTGCTTATCAAGTTTATAATGGATGGCTGGCCTAGGTGTAAATATGATATAGAAGAAGAGATTCGTATATATTGGTCATACCGTGAATGCTTGCAATATGTTGAAGGAATAATATTTAAAGAAGATTCAGTTTTCATACCAAAGACATTAAGGGGGGAAATGCTACATCGTATTCATGAGGGGCACTTGGGAGTAGATAAGTGTAAACGGAGAGCACGGGGCGTATTGTTCTGGCCGGGTATGTCGTGTGATATAGATAGCGTGGTGCGCAACTGCAGCACTTGCGCAATGCATGCGTCAGTGCCGCCCAGGGAACCTATGTTGCCGCATCATATTCCAGACATTCCATGGGCAAAAGTAGGTTCTGATATTTTTGAATATAGGAAGAAATATTATTTAATAATAATTGATTATTTCTCTAATTTCGTTGAAGTCAATGAATTGAATTCCATCACTAGTAAATCTGTAATTAAGGCTATGAAAGAACAGTTTGCGACGTACGGCATACCTAGCGAGTTAATTACTGATAACGGGCCGGCATACGTTTCACAGGAGTTTAAAAAATTTGTTACTAACTGGGATATAAGACAAATTACGTCATCGCCTTTATATGCCCAGTCCAATGGAAAGAGCGAACGAACGGTCAGAACGGTTAAAATGCTGCTAAAGAAGTGTGTAGATTCGGGCCATGACTACTATGTTAGTCTGCTAAATTTTCGTTCTACGCCTAGGGATAAATTAGACTCACCGGCAGAAATATTAATGGGAAGGAGACTAAATACGCGGTTACCTATGCATAGGCGATTATTAGAAGAAAAAGTAGATAACAAAAAGAATCATGAAGCCATATTAGAACATCAAAATAAACAAAAGATAGTGTATGATAGATCGTCTAGAAGCCTCCCTATACTACACGAAGATGAAAAGGTAGTAGTAGCGGATGGTAATCACCGAAAATGTATGAAGGTAGTGAAAAAAGCTCCAGAGCCTAGATCGTACATATTGCAGGATGAGGTAGGTCGCAGGTACCGTCGCAACCGTAGGCACATCGTTCGTAGATTAGGTGGTGCCGGCACAGCTGACATGCGCGCCGATACCACCAACCTAGTTATAAGTACGGCGGCCGCAGGCTCTGCTCAGGTGACGATGCCGACTACTGCTAGTACAGCTTCTTATGTTTCCGACGGGGGTCCCTCGGAAATATTAATGAAGGAACACTCGATGCAAACTAAACCTAGCTGGAATCCAAACATTGGTCCACCTCCACCGGTGACTAGAAGTAGAGCTAAGTTGGCTGGTTTACCGAGCGAGGAAAAACAAAAAACAGATGTGTGGAAAATAAACATAGATTAGTTATAAGCGGGTATAAGTTTTTGTTGTTATTATGTAAAGTACCTACTACCTAAAATTGGCAACTACCTAAAGTAGTTTTATACATACCCAAAACTTGTAGTAGGTATACCTAAAATGTACATTAGTCAGTTAGTTCTGTCTATATTTGTTTTGGTTAGGTACCTGCTTAGGGTGCTGAGATACATGCTTTATGTTTGTTAAAAATTGTTGACTTTATTAACAGGCAAGTATGAGATTAAGTAGGTACTTAGTTATAGTTATATTCTATCGGTGTTGGATTTAAACAAAGTGTTATTTTCTTAGGCTTAGTTTTGTAAGGGGAAAGATGTAGTAATATGTATGTGGGTAGCTATAAGACACAATATTGTATTCTACCTGCATATGAGAATAAAGCAGTGTTCAATCAGCAAGCTGTGTTTCACTACAATCTGTACATTTGTATGCCTTGCAAAACACCTACCATGTTTATATTTTTGGTGGTTGCAAGTCTATGATCGCGACATCTCGTCCTAATTGCACTTGTCTGACGAATTAAATTATTTAAACTTTGTTAATAACCGTACCTACTTATTCATTTCAGAATCACTGGAAGCCGGGCTCAAAGGTAACTTTTCATATTTCATTTGTTTTATCTTTAAGTATAAGTAATCGGATTAACATGTTTTAAAAAACCGTTTACCTAAGGTAGGGACTGACAAAAATTATTTTTCTACTGAAAACCTAGTGAATTTTACTCGATCAGTAGGCCTACCACAAGCTCTCTCTGGCTATGTCTCTGGCTCTAGTTTCGGGTATGTGTGAGCGTCGACTAAATAAATCCTACGCCGAAACGTCACACACACAGTATAATAAACTGGTGAGCTCTCACCTGGCTCTCACACAGACTCAAAACCAGAGCCAGAGACAGAGTTAGACAGAGCCCATGGAAGGCAGGCTGGTGTTTCAAAAAGTTTTCAATCACCAGTTAAATTCGCCGTGGGAATCGATCCCAGCGCGGGTACCTCTTACTTCTTCAACGTGCCATTGACCACGACTGAGGCGACCGAAGCTGGCTGGCGTGTAGCCCGCCGTCCATCTGGTCCATTGCCTGAGCTGGTTATGTACTGCTACAGTGACAAGGTCCTCTGCGCTTATTACGACGATATCGGCTATGTGGCTGGCTTGCAGATTGCTGTAAGTTTTTATAACTAAGGCCCAGATTCATAGAACGCACTTTGCCTCTGACTTCCCCTAAACTTTACTTTGAAGCTATGCTTTGCAAAGCAAAGTCAAGGAACTGTCTCTAAGGCCGAGATTCATAGACCGAACTTTGACTTTACTTTGATGGAAAGTTCAACTTTCAACCAAAATTATATTTCATAGTTCTGTCAAGCTCTTCTTTATTCAAAATATTGATAGGAAACTTCGATAAACAAAGCTTACTTTGCAAAGACTGCTTTGCTGTAAAGCAAAGTGCGGTCTATGAATCTCAGCCTTAATATCAAAATGTTGAAAGTAAACTTCGTTAAACAAAGCTTACTTTGCGAAGACTCCTTTGCTGTAAAGCAAAGTCACGACTATGAATCTTGGCCTAAGTAGTACTACTTACTACTCTCATCGGTGGTCGTACCACTACTGATGAGAGTTGACGATGAAAAGAAGCATACAAAAAAGCGTCCTACTTTTATACTACCTATGGTACTACTAAGGGCCAACGTCGGGCAGCTCGTATTGTCGACGAAAAAGCCTACCTATTGCCAATTGCTAATCGGCCGTTAAAATATTTGTCAGTTCTGTATCTCAAATTTTGAAAGCAAATATTTGAGTTAAATATGTGAAACTAGCCATAAGTAACTGTGAGGGTGTGGGGCTGTCGATGTCTGTGAAAGAACTGGCACGTGAAGCTTAACTGCTTCAAGTACCTTATACCTCAAGTTGTTGCCTGTTCTTCTAGGCTTGGTCGCGTAGAACTGGAACCTTAATGCTTCAAACAGAGTGCAATACTTCAAACCCATCAAACCGAAACACAGCAATGCTGCTTCACGGCAGAAATAGGCATGGTGGTAGTAATTCGCCTCTTAACACATTCGCGTGCAGAACGTATGGATACGTAAAAAAATCGAGATACGATGTCGCACAACGTATCGATACGTCAAATTTTATGTTTCTCTAACAACCAGAACGTAAGGAAACGTCCGTTTCTCATATAATGCTCCTATAGTGACGTCACAGTGCCACAACATATCAAAATTTTGATTTCGTAGTGTCACACAGCATCGTAATTTTAAGCGTTTTGTGGGTGCTTCTCACACGTACAAAGACACCTACTCACAAACGCAGAACGTGCATTGACGTCAACTGGAGTATGCGCCGCCATACTGTCAGTCGGGCTGTGCACCGTTACGCGACGCACGTGTACAGTGAAGTAAGCTCCTGAGTTACGAAACTTTTAAATTGTAAGTTATCACATATTTTGTACTGGATTTAAATAATAGTGTGTATTTTGTAGAATACAATAATTATTTTCATATTTGAGCAACCTAAGTAGTTTTATTTTAGTACTTATTATAGAAATTCCATTGTTTTAGATGAACAAAACAAAGCAAGTGAGAAGAAAGAAAACTAATAAAAAGGGTGACAAAATAAGCAAGGATCTATCAGAACCATGTTCTTCGGGCATAACAGTAAGTACTGAACGTTGTTTATATAAGATTTACACGTTTTTTGACTAGTAATATTAATTTTATTAGCTTTTATTTAAGTTTCAGTTTCAGTGTCGCTAAGACAGTTTGTCTGTGTGTGTCTGTAATCTCCAAATCCAGACCTTGAGGATCCAGAAGGCAACCCACATCGCGAGGTACCTCCCTTGCCTCAGAATCCAGACCCCGAGGACCCTGAAGGTAACCCATATCGCGTGATACCGCCTGCGCATCAGACTCCAGACGCCGAGGACCCTGAATGCAACCCATATCGCTTGGTGCCGCCCTCGTCTCAGAATCCCGACCCTGAGGACCCTGAAGGTAGCCCACATTGCATAGTGCCGCCCTCGCCTCAGAAACCAGACCCTGAAGATCCCGAAGGCAATTCACACTGCGGAGCACCATCATCGCCTCAGAATATAGACCCTAAGAACCCCGAAGACAACTCATATTGCGGGATTCCGTTCTCGCCTCAGACTCGAAACTACGAAGACCTTGAAGGTAGCCCACGTAGCGAGGTGCTGCCCTCGCCACGGATACTAGTACCTGCGAGCCCCGAAGGCAACCTACATCGTGGGGAGTCACCCTCGCCTCAGATAGTAGTCTCTGCGAGCCTCGAAAGCAGCCCACATTGCGAGGCGCTGCCTCTGATATCAGATCCTGCGAGCCCTGAAGGGGATCCATCCGTAGAAGCCTGGCCCCGACAGGAATCAGCATGGGAAGAAACAATAGCAGAAATTCAGTTTTTTTAATTTGATGAGGTTTTTGCAGGGAGCTAAATTGTGAAGTTCCGTAGCACACTCTCCGAAATGTATTCTGTAAAATACCGATAGACTGGCAACTTTACGGTGATGTTCGAGACTTAGGAGCTTGGACTCGACTATAGTGTCGCTACCAATGAGCCTTTTGGCTCGTCTCCCAATAGCTTCCAATGCCTCAAGCTGGTATTTGGCAGAGCCATCCCAGAGATGAGAACAGTACTCCATACACGACCGGACTTGTGCTTGGTACAGGTTAAGGAGCTGTCCTGGTGTGAAGTTCTGTCTCACCTTCGATAGAACGCCTAGCTTCTTCGCAGCTGTCTTGGCTTTGGACTCTATGAACGAGCCAAAATTCAATTTACTGGTTAGCGTACACCCTAGAAGCTCTAGTTGGTCTGAAATTGGAAGGGATACATCTCGAAAAGTACGAGTCAGATAGAAATGACTCCTCTTAGCGGAAAATAGACACGCCTGTGTTTTTGAAGCATTGAACTTCACCAAATTGGCATCGCCCCACTCTGCGACTACCTTCAGCGTTAAGTTCATGCGTTCAATCATTGCCTCTCTATGAGACTGGATCTGAGATCCACTGGAACGTGCTTCAGGTATGTATCTCTCTACAACGGTGCTGTCGTCTGCATGCCCAATGATACCGGGCCTAAGCAGATCGTTGATGTGCAGCAGAAAAAGTGTTGCAGAGAGAACTGACCCCTGAGGAACTCCGGCATTAATTGCCATTTGATCAGACGAGCAGCCGTCAACGACTACTCGAATTGATCGGTCCCTCAGAAAGTCTGATACCCAAACACATAAGCCAGTAGATAATCCATACGTAGGAAGCTTGCTTAATAGGCTGTCATGCCAAACCCGGTCAAAAGCCTTCGAGATATCCAGAGAAACTGTTAAAGCTTCTCCGTTTCTCTCGATAGCTTCACTCCATAAGTGAGTGACATACGCTAGAAGGACTATGTTCAAAAAGAAGACCAACTACAAAGAACAACTATAATTTCAGAGATACGAATCGGCAAGAAATGCTCAAATTTCAATAATAATAAATACATACCTACGTAAGACAGTGTTTGTTTTAATGTATTACAGTCAACGTTGCGTGTAATATTATAGATTAGATGAGACAAAATGAAGCAAAAAGTATCCATGCATTGACGTAATGACACGTTGCGAATAATATATCAAGTAAGGTAAGATAAAATGAAGCGGGACGTTTCTTTACGTCGACGTAATCAGAAGTTGTGCAAGAGATAATAGTTAAAAAAAACGTTAAGGGGTACAACGTATTCATACGTCAACGTAATGATACGTTGCGAGTAATATAACAGGTTTCGAAAGATTAAATGTGGCACAACGTCTCCGTACGTCGACGTAGTAAGACGTTGCGTGTAGTATAATAGATTAGGAAATATATTTATGTTACAGAACGTATATGTACGTCGACGTACGGATACGTTTTGTATAGCTTAATACGTTTTTAAGGATAAAATGTGGCAGAACGTAACTGCACGTCGACGTATCGTGACGTTGTGTTTAATTAAAAAAGGCTGAAAATGATTAAATGTTGCGTAACGTCACCATACGTCGACGTATAATGTCGTTCTAATCATAGTTGATTACTCAAATAAATAGAGATACTAAAGAACGTTTATAAACGTCAAAATAAATGTATGGGAGAAAACAGTGCTCCATCAGAAGTTTCGAAAAAGTGAGCACCGCGCGCGAACGTGTTAAAGAGCTCTACTACAGCTAAACTCTAACGAAATGCTTTACAGATAAACAAATTCTCGTTCACGAACGTCTTTGACTGGGAAACGCGCGGTTTCCAGAAGTGGAATACGGCTGTCGACGGAAGCTGCACTACCATGTACACTTTGAGCCAGTTCTTCGTCTCTGCAGGTAATTCATCATTAGGACCAAGCCGTAGTTTGTTGCCTGTTCTTATAGGCTTGGTCGCGTGGAACGGTAGACTCACGTAGCTTTAAGACGTTTCAAAGTGATCCTTGCGATCCTATTGAATAAATACACTTTTGCTTTGATTTCATTCATCAGCCTTTAGAGCACTGGTGGTCTAGTGGTAGCAGCTCCGCCTTCCGTTCCTAAGGTCTCGAGTTCGTATCCAGGTCGCATTCCCAAGTAATTTGACTGGCCTCTAGCTCAGTTGGTAGTAGCTCTGCCTTCTGCGCCGTAGGTCGTGGGTTCGATCCCCACCGTGAACAAATATTTGTGTGGTGAACACAGATGTTTGTTCTCTGTCTGGGTGTTACATTGTATTCTAAGTATATATTTACAATATAAAAAAAAAAAAAAATATTTCCAGAAAGTCTAGAGAAGAGTAAAGAGCAACGCCTAGAAGAGCGAGACAACACACGCGTGCTGCAAGAGAACGCGGTCTGGCTGACCGGCATCGACGGAGAACTCCTCAGGGTGTCTTCCAGCGAGCAGGACATCATAGATGAAGCTACCTTCACGAAACAGTCGTGCATACCTTGGATGGGTATGTATTCTGCGTCTAGGAAGTGATTATTCTGAATTGACTGGCTTCTTAGCTCGGTTGTACAGTGGGATACAGTACAGCTCAAGTTACCAAAAACAATGAAAAATGACGCTTACCGCAAGGACATAAGAGCTAGTAGTGTATAGTCTGATGCGTATCCTTGTGTACTAACTCTGGCTTCTGCGTCGTAGGTCGTGGGTTCAATCCCCACCGAGAACAAATATTTGTGTGAACGCAGATGTTTGTTCTGTGTATGAGTGTTATAGTGTATGCTAGGTATGTATTGTGAAAAAAAAGTACTTTTTATATTATATCAGTTATCTGATTCCCACGTTTCAAGCTATGCTTAGTTTGGGCCTAGATAGTTTTTGGTTTGAATTGACCACAATATTTTTATTTTTGTCTTGTCACTAGTTCTTTCGAACCAGTGCAGTGTGTTGATGGGATAGAGCCCCTTAGAATACAATACAATAACACCCACACAGAGAACAAACATCTTGAACATTGTTTGTTCTGGGGTGGGGATCAAAACAACGACCTATAAGGTCGATTGTTCAGATTTGTAAATGTCAATGACTTCCAGGGCAACACTGGTACTACAACATGTCAAGTACGACCCCCTGTGATGCCGAGGATATGTACCCTTGGTTCCCCATGACCTTGGACAGTGAGCTGATAGCCACAGGGTTCATGACCTTCGGAAGCCTGCCGATAGGAACGGGCAGGGATTGGTTTGAGAGGCCAGCCCAAGCTGAAGTCGAAGTAAGTACCTACCTACTTTATGGCACGAATATAAAGTTCAAAACCGCGACCACATTTGTAAAATATGTAATTTTGTGAAAATAAGCAAAAAACAGAGTACTATTTGAAGACTACAGCTCTTCCGAAAAAATTGGCGGAAAAAGATAGTAGGTACAGTGGGATACAGCTCAAGTTACCTAAAAACAAAGAAAAATGACTATTACTGCAAGGACATAAGAGCTAGCAGTGTATAGTCTGATGCGTATCCTTGTGTACCTACAAAACGCGAATAACGTGTAATAAATAAGTATATGACTGTCTATGTATGCATGTGTAAACGACGCATGCGCAGCTATCCCCTCCGCGTATCGCTCAGAGCTAAAATGATGTGCCGCTAGTTAAAATTAGTGAAAGCTCAATAAAATCATGCTGAATTGTTTTAAATATGATTTAATCAGGCACGACACGTCTTTAAATTTCCACGGGCCACGAGCACAGACTGCCAGGACCACCTCTGTAAGGTCCCTAGCACACACATAGAATAACCATAGAGCCACCAGTTCAGCATTATTACTATAAGGTATCAGTTGTAGTTCAATTTGTTTATACCTACATTATTTTATTACAGGTGATTGTTCCATACGGGCCGGAGTGCATGTATGAGCTGGCTGGCAGCCCCGGAGTGCTCACAATGCATGTCTACTACACTTCCACTCCATGGCTCATCACCTGCTGAAAGTTCAACCCAACTCAATAAAGAACTAACGGCCGCCCGCGGCTTCGCTCGCCCCTTTAGCTTGTCGTAATAAAAAGTATCCTATGTCCGTCTCCCGGTTCTAAGCTGCCTCTCCACCAATTTTCAGCCAAATCGGGCCGTTTTTGAGTTATAAATAGTGTAACTAACATGACTTTCTTTTATAGACAGATTCATACATATGTATAAAATAAATATTGTAGACAATCCACGCAACACTATCTAGCCCCAAATTAAGCAAAGCTTGTACTATGGGAACCAGATAGCTAATATAATGCTTCTCTTGTAACCGAAAATAACCGCCACAAACTTTTGTATTTATAATATTAGTAGGACATAAATAAACCGAAGAAAAAATGCATTCATTACGCCGACAAGAGTTTTGCTCTTAAATTAAAAGAAGAATTAAATTATTATTATTATTTTCAGCCCATCTTGTTCCACTGCAGGGCAAAGGCCTCCCTATTCTTTTCCCAGCTTTCTTGGTCCATTGCTAGATTGGACCAGTCTGGTAGATGTACATCTAGCTCGTCGCGCCATCTCCGTGGTGGTCTATCGCTAGTAGAAGGATTAAAAGACATCAATAATTTAAATAATTTTATTAATAAACTTTATCTACTCGGGCCCGGTGGGAGCTTTGAATGACTTCTTCTTAACCTTCTGCTGCCTCCGCTTCAGATGTCTCTGCACGCGCGCCGCACCTCCTTGCTTCAAGTCTTCGTACTGTTGCACTAGGGCTTCTACTTTCATCTCAGCTGAAACAAACAAATACAATTCATATTGATCTTTTATTATTCAACTCATCGTCGTGGTCGTGGGTTCAAATCCTGTCGTGGTCCTAATGAGTTTTTCTAACGAAAAATGCGTGTACACTATAAATAAATAATTTTTTTTTTTAGCCCTAACCTATATCCTCCTACTGCTGGGCAAAGGTCTCCCCCAAATTCTTATAAATAAATAATAAATAAATATTCCATTCAACACCATGGAACCAGATAGCTGATATAATAGGTACTACTGTACTTAATGTAAATTTTTTTGTTGCAAATATCTACTGAATACAATCTAACACACCCAGACAGTAAACTTACATTTATTCCTAAAGTGTGGTTGTCTTCCTTCTCTATACTTCTGTTCAATCTCTGCTCTTTCTTTCTCCCTCTTTTCTTTCTCCACCTTACTCTTTCTCCCCTCCTTGTGCTGGTCATTAAGCCGTTGCAGCAGTCTTCGCAGTTTGATCTGTTTTTCGGGGTCTCTGGTCTTCTTAAGCTCGGAGCGAGTTGCATTTATATCTTTGATGCGGATTGCTGACATAAAGTTGTAGTTTTCAGAGAATTCCTTCTTGTTGAATTCACCACAAAGAGGATCAAACCTGTAAGTCAGTGAAAATAAATTATAGTTTAAAAAACTAAAAAAACACGCTTTTATAACCAATTGAACTAAAAATAAAAAGTTAAAAATAAAACTGTAATAATCAATTGAAAAAATCATATAATTGTACAAAAAGCGTTGGGGGCTTGACTTTGATTGTTGTAAATATTTTATCAATAGTTAATTATATCTGAAGTTATTATAAAAATCACTTTTTTTGTACAATAATAAAGTATAATTCGTTTTTTAACTAATCTAATCTAATTTAGTATCTAATCTAGTCATCTCAACTTTGTACTCCCACTCCTCAACAATGGAAACTGGCCCTAATGCTAGTTTATATGGAAAAAACATGCACAGGAGCTGCAAAAGAGGACTCACCCAGAATAGAAAATATATAAAAATAAAAAAATAAGCCTTTATTGCTGTTTAACAATATGTTCCTAGTTGCTAACTTATTGCCTAGCTAAAATTAAAATTAAACCTTTATTTTCTTATTTCCTAATCGGCAAATGGGTTTGTGTTCCCAGCTTGTCTTTCGACAAAGGCCTCCTCTAAGGATTTCCACAGTGTTCTGTCTTTTGCGATCCGAGTCCATTCTGGGCCCGCCACTTTTTATAACGCTTTTATTAGCTTCACCTGTATGTATGTATGTATGTATGTATGTATGTATGTATGTATGTATGTAACCAACCCCTTTGAGCTCGATTTTGTCCTACTTTGAACGATCAGATTTGATTCAAACTTTGCACACCTGTCAAAGGTCGATGACAATGCAATAATATGAAAAAAAAATGAAAAGAAATAAAAAAAAATTAAAAAAAACCTTCTTTGAACGATCAGATTTGATTCAAACTTTGCACACCTGTCAAAGGTCGATGACAATGCAATAATATGAAAAAAAAAAATAAAAAAAAATGAAAAAAATAAAAATAAAAAAAAACCTTCTTTGAACTATCAGATTTGATTCAAACTTTGCACACCTGTCAAAGATCCATGACAATGCAATAATATGAAAAAAAATATGAAAAAAAAAAAAAAAAAAGTAAAAAATAAATTATAGTTTAAAAAACTAAAAAAAAACGCTTTTATAACTAATTGAACTAAAAAGTTAAAAATAAAACTGTAATAATCAGTTGAAAATTTATATTATTGTACAAAAAGCGTGGGGGGCTTGATTTTGATTGTGGTAAATATTTTATCAATAGTTTATTATATCTGAAGTTATTATAAAAACCACCCCACGCTTTTTGTACAATAAAATAAATTTTCAACTGATTATTACAGTTTTATTTTTAACTTTTTAGTTCAATTAGTTATAAAAGCGTTTTTTTTAGTTTTTTAAACTATAATTTATTTAATGTTTTTTCCCAACGTTTGTGTTGTCTACCTCTGTTTCGTTTACTGCCCTATATAGAAAATATATAAGAAAACCAACCTCGGATCCCTGACTTCATTTGACTTGACGGCAGTGGGCAATTTTGTAACCAGGGGAACTAGCTTCTTAGCACTCATCTCTCTAGGTCTGTTCTTGTTCTGCCTTTTGAAGACTTTTCTTTCATTTTTCTTTTCTTTAGTACCAAACAGAGCCTCCTTGTACACTTTAGCCCCAACCTTTTCCTTTAGCTTTTGTAGTTCTTCGAATGATAATGTAGATAGTTGTGAACGAATAGCTTGCTGGAATTTTAAAATTGGAAAGTTTGTTGTAATTTTGCTTTAGCATATTGTTTTTAGGGTCTCTTACGAAAAGAGTAAAACGGGACGCTATTACTAAGAATCTGCTGTCAGTCAGTCTGTCACCAGGTTGTATCTTATGAACCATAACAATTAGACAGTTGACATTTTCATAGATGATGTATTTCTGTTGCCGATTACAACAAATACAAATAGAATAAAATAAATACTCCTATACAACAGACATGATCTTTTTTGCCGTTTTTATTGATAATGTTAGGGAACCCTCCGTGCCCGAGCCGGGGCCGGTTTTTGAACAGAAATTGTAATTTATTCAATTATATTTTTTATTTTTTTGCAAGGCTAACTACCTATAAACCAATAAGTAGTGAGAGCACTAGTAGTAGTGGCCCCGCCTTCCGATCTTAAGGTCGTGGGGTTCAAATCCAGTCGTGTACCAATGAGTTTTTCTGCCCAACAATTTATGTAGGTACACTATGTCAGTGCTCTCAAACGGTGGAGGAAAACATCGTGAGGAAACCGGCATATCGTAGAACCTAAATAGTTCGAAAATATGTGTCAAGTGCACGAAAGGAGCCTCTTTGAGACGCACTTAAAATCCTTTCACCACACTTGGTTCAAAAGAATCAGTGACACGATAAGAAGAAGAACAGCTGCAATGTATCATAGAATTTACTTAATTTATTTACATTTACGTGCGGATGCAAAATAACCTTACTCTTTCAACGTCGTGATCTTCCTCTGCGCCAGAGTTGTTATCACCGTCTTCACTGCTGCTCATTTTAGTTTTTGTCAATTAACTTGTGCAATAGCTGTTGGTCTTTCTTTGCCAAAACAAAACAAATCTTTATTTTTATTTTCTCTCCGTTACAACTTTCATGACTTTCACCGTCGTCGTCCCGTCCGTTTGGATCCGGTTAATGTACGTCCAGTTATTGTACAGCATGTTGTTGTACACCTAGTTAAAACGAAACCTTTATTTGTTTTTTGGATTCGTTTTAACCTGCCATATAACAACTGTCTGTGAATAAACTGGGTGCACAAAACAGTGCTGCCACGTGCCAAACCCAAATATCTGGGTTTCAAAGTCTAAAAATCTGTATTTGATTGAAAAAACACACAGAACATAAAACGAAACTAAAACAGCACAGAATAGAACAGAAAATAAACAAAAAAACTGGCCAAGTGCGAGTCGGACTCGCGCACGAAGGGTTCTAAACACATTTGCTATCTTGTATTTGCTGTTATAGCGGCAACAGAAATACATCATCTGTGAAAATTTCAACTGTCTAACTATCACGGTTCATGAGATACAGCCTGGTGACAGACGGACAGACAGGCGGACGGACGGACAGCGAAGTCTTAGTAATAGGGTTCCCGTTTTTACTCTTCGGAGCAACCCTAATTATACACAAATATTGAATTTATTTTTGTATTGAATTACTTTTTCATAGACTAAATCAGATTCCAAAAATCTGTATAAATGTAAGGTCAAATCTATAATCTGTAATACTAGCCAAAATTCTGTATAAATACAGATAAATCTGTATAATTGGCAACACTGCCACAAAATTGTCACGTGATGTTATTTTACAGCATGTTAATTGGAAGCCATTAAGCCCCGTGCACACTAGGGCATTTCTCATTTTTTTTAGGCAATGGATACTGGTTCTAAAGAGAATAGCCCCTTTGGGGTAAATGAAAAAAAACATTTTCTGGCACAGCGGCGGCCGCTGCCGCGTAATTTATATGGTCTAACAAAACCTTACCTATCCGCCCTTATAGGGCGGATCCGTTTCAAGGACAAGGTATCCACTGCCAGAACAAAACAGCAAAAAACAATTATTGAATTGCTACAGTGTGCACGAGGCTTAGCTGGCATCGTAATAACGAAGCGTACAATAACAACACGTGATGACATTGTACAGCATGTTATTGCGCGACCTTTTATTGTACGCCTTGTTAATGCAAACCCTGGCATCATAATAACGGTGTGTACATTAACCTGCTGTACATTATCCTGCTCTTTGCGTAAGCAAAAGCGTGTTTGCTGCTCTGAGCAAGTGCCAATGTCAAGAGTTATATAAATGCGTTTCAAAGAGACCCGCCATTTTTATAAATCTACTAATTTTAGGCCACTCGCGCCGCGCCGCGCTGCATTGCGTGCGTGACGTCATAGGACATGCTATGTGCACACTGCACAGGTGTTTTGGCCATGGAAGCACATGGTTGGAGCAATTTTCAACTTACGACTGGGGTTTAAAATTCAGATTCAGTTTATTTTAATCATTAGCCTATCATTACAGAAGGTTTTTATTTGTAACAACCGTCAAAAGCTTAATCGGTCTTAAGTACCCATGCAAACTTTCAACCCTTTTTTCACCTTAAGGTTGTTCGATTCCGATACAAACTGAATTTTCACAACTATGGACAAACAAAGTATAAATGTACACTGAAATAGCTGTAATAGAATTTTACAGTGGTCTTTATTGCCGGCCAGTTATATAAAGTTGAAGAAAACTGTAGGATAACAGAAATATTAATAAAAAACCAAAAAAGTAATTTTTTCGTTATTCTTTCTAACGGGTACTAGCTTTTAGCATAGAGTCAATTTTGTACATCACGGTTTCAAAATTGACGTAAAAGTCTGTTAGTTATTTTTCTGAAGCCCCGACTGCCACGTCCAACGGCTTACACTCCAACTTTATATAACTGGCCGGTAATAAAGACCACTGTAAAAGCCTATTACAGCTATTTCATGGTACATTAATACTTTATTCGCCCATAGTTGTGTAAATTAAATTTGTATGGAAATCGTACCCCCTTAAATATGTTTTTCGAGGCAAAAGATAGCTTAAAACCTTCCCAGGAATACAATTTCCAAATTCAAAGATACTCATCAGAGTATGTTAGGTAGCATACTCATGTCCAAGCGATAAATACTCATTACTCGTGATTAACCTATTTTTGCTCATGGTCATGACGCGCTCATGACCAATGAGTCTATAGCGCGACTGACTGCTCATTCATGACCATATATCTCATGACGAAAGTAGTGGTTTTCTGAAGAAGTTGCAAGCATTGTGAAGTACAAAACAATGTACCTACATCATTCAGTTCAGTAAAATGGCAGTTGCCTAATACATTCCCATTTCCACATTCTACAGTAAAATACCTACATGAACCTCTTAAAATGGATTTAGCAGAAGCTATCACGGTGACCAAATTAGATCTTCGTGGAGAAAGGTGCTATCTGCTGATAGGATGGCAAATGTTTTCTTTCATAATGTACCTATATGGTAAAGAAAAGCTTTGGAAAGGAACGTTTTCACCAAGCCGATTAGCAGGCTTCAGCAAAAACTTGCAAATGACAGAAGAAGCCTACTTCAAGAGTCTCAAAAACTGTCTTTCTGGGAAAAGAGAAAATTACCACTATGAGCTAAAAACTGGTTTCTTTTATTGGAAACGCAAGCTCAAAGGCTCAGTTATAATTGAAGGGTTTTTGCCTGTTGAAGAAATCACTTCACCCAAAAAAGCTCCGCCAAATCTAATAGATGTTCTTGTAGCTCTGACTAATCAGCTAAATAAAAAAGCAAATTCACTAATGCGTAAGTTTACATCATTAAAAGAAGACTATCAAAAGTGCCTTAGAGATACCGAAGAATTTTTAAATTTAAAAATTGAAATGGAGAAAGCACTTTGTAATAAATTTTTAAGCTTGCTAAACTTACAGAAATCACAAATAGAAGATCAAAACAACCAAATAAAACGGTGACTCACTTTGAGAAACAGGAGTCGGAAAAATAAATACCTAAATACACTACCTATCCCATTATACCTACTTAATTACCAGCCTATTTTCATATTTTATTAGAGTATTATGTCCAGCACTAGCGGTCAAGCAGTGAACTTCTTAGGCTGATTATGATTACAGGAGCGATAACTCTTTCGGGAGTCTAGGGTTAGTCAGAAGCATTATTAAATTAACCTTCAAGTAAATTCCTGCTTACTTGAGTTGGTACCCAGCAGTACCAACTCAAGCAGTAGAATAATAGCACTACCTACTAACTTAGGGCGAGGCCCCATTAGTGCGTTGCGCTGCGTTGCGTCGCGTCGTCGCAACGGAACAGCGCATTGTATGCCACACCTGCGTTGCGACGACGCACGAAGTCGCAGCGCAAGAGCGTGGCAGCTTGTCGTTATGCTCGTCTATCTTCCTCCTCTAGCAGTGAATCACTGTCCGTCGTCGCAGCGGAGCTCCAACAACGCAGCGCATCCCCTCCCCCTCGCTTCGTCTCTCGTCCGTCGATCCGTTGAATGGTCGCGCGCGACGCCGCTACGGTCTAATGGGTCATGTCGTAAAAAATATATGGAAACCATCGCAACGACGACGCTGCGACGACGCAACGCAGCGCAACGCACTAATGGGGCCTCGCCCACTGTGCAGTTACCCTGGCAGTTAGAGCCAGTCCACACGGCGCGTTGCGTCAGCGTTGCGTCGACGCAGCGCTGCCATTGCGTTGTTTTACATACAAATAACCAAGGTGTTCACACGGCACGTTGCGTCGTCGCAACGCACACATGACGGACAGCAGCCCCCGAGACGAAGCGAGAGGGGGTGTACTCGTACCGACGGAACGTTAAGACTGCTTCGTAACGCTGCGATGGCGCAGCGCCCGTGTGGCCGGCTATGCGTCAAAATATTTGCGTTGCGACGACGCAACGCAACGCAACGCGCCGTGTGGACTGGCTCTTACTTTGCATAACTAGGTCCTTTGTGATTCCAAAGAGCAACCACGTTCCAACCCAATGCAAATGCACTATATGAAAGAGATACAAAATATAAAGTAGTAGGCAACAAATATTGCACATCAGCTTTCGGCTTGTTCCTTGGCTTTCGGCTTCATAGGGCGGAGTGTGCGTCAGAAAGAGATAGCGCTCTGCAAATCCGAAAGACAGATGTTCAATATTTATTGCCTACAATACAAGGCACAAGCGTACTTAAGATTGCTTTTGAACTTAACTCTTATTTCCAAGGACTACCGTAGTAATAAGATATACCCTATGAGGACCATTCGGCAATTCGATGTGTCGTTCTTGTACATACGCCTACATACGCTAATAATAAATCGTTTTTTTTATTAGCGTATGTACAAGATTAGATTTTTATGTTAGATTTTTAAAATGTCCCAAAGGTTAAGAGCCGAGTGGGATTTGAACGCGTGACCTTTCCCTTTGTACGGGGCTGCGCTGCGTTAAGTGTAGTAAACAATATAAAATCAATAAAAAAATGTCGTACAGTTAGAAACACCGCAACTCGGGCAGAAAAAAGGGGTCCGGTTAATGTACGTCCAGTTATTGTACAGCATGTTATTGTACACCCAGTTAAAACGAAACCTTTTTTTTGTTTTTTGGATTCGTTTTAACCTACCGTACAATAACTGGCTGCGAATTGACTGGGTGCACAACATTTTCAAATGATGTTATTGTACAGCATGTTAATTGGACGCCATAAGGGCCCGTGCACACTGAGGCAATTCAATTATTTCTTATTTTTTGTAGGCAATTGATACTGCTCCTAAAGAGAATAGCCCCTTTGAGGTAAATGTGAAAAAGCATTTTCTGGCACTGCGGCGGCCGCTGCCGTGGCACGCTCGCCTTGCTCGCTCGCCTTGTGCGTTATTTATATGTTCTAACATAACCTAACCTATCCAAGTTGAATCCACCCTATAAAGTCTCAAGGACAAATACAAGTATCCGCTACCAGAACAAAACAGCAAAACTCAATTATTGAATTGCTGCAGTGTGCACGAGGCTTAACTGGCATCGTAATAACGGGGCGTACAATAACAACACGTGACGTCATTGTACAGCATGTTATTTCGCGACCTTTTATTGTACGCCCCGTTAATCCAAACCCTGGCATCGTAATAACGGTGTGTACATTAACCTGCTGTACATTATCCTGCCGTGCATTAACGGGTCGTACATTAATGCCTCCCGAAAAAAGAAAAAAAAGGTTACCAAAAATACCAAAACAAACAAACCAACAAAGTCCCAGATTTTTAAAAATACAAATACACAAAAACTTAACTGCAGTGCTGCCATTTTAGCGCTTTCGGCGCTAGATCTAGCGCTTTTTTGCTATGTTCAGCGGGCACTTGATAATTTTAGCGCCTAACGGATAATCTAGCGCTTTTTTCAATTATGTGCTCTATGCCAGCTGGGTTTTAATATGGCAATAGAGCACGACGGGGAATCCCATGAACATTAAATAAGGTTTGTTTCATGTTTGATTGACTATGCTTCTTTCATTTTCATTCTGTTTAGGTGAACGCGCTGAAGTTCAAGTTTAGAATTAACGTTTTATGCACTGATTTTATTAGTTACTTTTGTAAGTGTTCCATCGTGTTGTGTTGGATAACTCTTTTGAAATGGATGTACCATTATAAAAAAAAACCGTGTACAAACAAAGATATACAGTCAAATGGGAGAAATCGCCCAACTTTAAACAATGGTTGAAACCTGTGTCTGGAGATGATACAAGGGCAATGTGTTTGTATTGTAGGAAGGATTTTCTTGCCAAGTTATGCGATATCTAGAGACATTGTGATTCAGTTCATCACAAGAAGATCAATGTGATTACACAATCTACCATACTAAACACATAGAGCAAAACAACGGAGCCGTAAACGAGATGCGTTTATACAAGTCGCAATCTGCGTCTTGGAAAGCTTGGAAGTTTTGGAAGCGTCCAAAACTTTATCAGAATTGTTATAAGAGCTCATGGTTAGCCCATGTTTTGTTTAGTATGGGAGATTTATTTAATCACACTGATCGTCTAAAAAGCGCCTTATTCGAATTTAGCGCTTTATTGACCCGTTTGAGCCGATCTAGCGCTTTAATGGCTCGTGAATATATTCGAATCTAGCGCTTAGTGCACCGCTGTCAGCGCTGATTAGATTTTTTCATCTGGCAGCACTGCTTAACTGATTAGTGTGGTAACAGTAGTGTGATCTAAAAGGTTTGTGGATTTACTACAAGAGACAAGTATAATTAAAGATGTCCAGCAACACGTTTGTACTGAAAGCCCAAATAAATGATAGAACCTATTACCTGAAACTACAGTGGAATCAAAATGATGTCGACTTATTTAATCTGCAAGTATTGCGCGATGATGGCAAAAGTTGGTCTGGTACATATTCTAATGATTTAGCGCAGACATATATGAACAAACTCTTCCAGGCTAAAGATATTTATTATGCAAATACAAAGAAATGCTTGACTGGTGAAAGAGAAGGCAGTGAGTTTAAACTAGATTTGGTAATCAGTGATGATGGTGATACTGCAAATTTCAGATGGAAAAAGAGATTTGAAGATATTTACCAAGTACAAGGTTTACTCAAATTGACAAAAGATAATTCATTATCTGAACATGCATTGATAGATTTCCTCATAGATGAAAACAAAGAACTCAGAACTGCGGTTACAAATATTGACAGACATAATGAGGAATTGAATGCTGAGATAGCGAAATATAAAAGTGAATTGGAAAAGTTTGTTGATGTCAAAACGTCCGTTGAAAAATCCCTGTATGGAAAATTTATTCAGTTGTTGAATACCAAAAAGCAAAGGATTCGATCACTGGAAGAGCAAATACAATGCATGAGCAAGGTTGACTGAACTACCGTTACCTCTTCTAGACTGCAGAGATCCTGAACACAATTATCTGTATCACACAAATAGTATTCATATTGCTCGCTGAGGGATATGCTGGGCACCATTCAGCCCCATTATCTAAAATAACTGATAAATCTGTTGCTATCTCATTTCATTGCCATGAATGTGACAGTGGCAAATATACTTTACAGACCCTATCTTTTATTTTACTCAATCACTGAACAATTTATTTTGCTTAAGGGGCCAGCAGAGGGTGAATTTTCATACAAACGTAATACCAAAATGATTACTAGTTTAGGCAGATTTTCACTATATTATTGTAATAATTGTAATTGTATAGTATTAATCTAGGTTCCTGAACAATTTTCATTTTAAATTACTTACCTCAAATGAAATTAATTTTACAATTTTTTTTCATTGCAAAATGTGAATGGCGTTAATTTCATTTGAGGTAAGTAATTTAAAAAAAAACTGTTCTGGAACCTAGATAAATACTATACAAGTACAATTATTACTATAATATAGTGAAAATCGGCTTAAATTAGTAATCATTTTGGTATTACGTTTGTATGAAAATTCGCCCTCCGCTGGCCCCTTAAGTATCTCTGTCTTTTGTATGGAGAAATAAGGCAACAACTCATTTTGATGGTTTCTTTGGAATATATTGTTATTGTCTCATCATTTCACATACAAAAGAGAGAGACACAGGCCAAACAAGTCATTCAAACTGACCAAGCAAGACTCAGACTAAGGGTACAGCTTAGCTTATCTGCTTGAAAAATATTTTCTATTGTATCTACACTGTTAGAGACTATAATTTCTTTCATTATTTTGGGTACAAACAGTAAAACAAATCAAGTCCATCAATAAATTATTTTATTTTATAAAAAATAGGCACACAGTTCCCGTACAACAAACCATGTTACAAATTTTTAGGGATAGTTCTATTAATATCAAAAAGTCAGTTTTAAGTACATATTGTATGTATGTTTAATGGCTAGTAGTAGGTTAGGTAATAATTGAATTGAATACTATACTTATGAATAAGCTTAACATACACAATTGTCACATTAAACCTACATCTTAAATACTAATATGCATTCTGTGATCTAGGAAAATGGTAGGAATATAAATTACCTTGATAATCAAACCTCTACTACAATCATTTTATATATTGTTACAATCATAGGTAAGGTGTGTCTAAAATCAACCACTCCAAAATTAATTAACAATTCCTTAAAAATTGAGAAACTAGGATGAATTCTATTGGCCTTTGTTTAAATCAAGCCATCATTTTTTTTAATAAACTGCAGTAGATAAGTTCGTCATACAGGAACTACATGCCTTAAACTGTCTTCATGCCTGTTATATCATAAACCACGCCAATAAAATAATAATAAATGGCTACTCTGACTGAAAGGTATCTAATAAGAGAGGCAATTATCAGCAATAACTTTTCCTATCTGTCAGATAAAAATATGTCCATCTCTTTTTTAAACTTGTCAAAGACAAGGACTGACATTTTTTATCTGACGAATAGCATTCTATCAGTGCTTGAGTCTGACTGAGTCGAGTCTCAAGCATAGAGAAATCTTTGCTTGAAGGTGCTAGAGGCTCGACTTAGACTGAAGCATTGTTTCTGAATACGGGCCTAAGATTAGTTTATTGGCGCGGGTTATACAACTAAAATCATCCAATACACGCTCGAGATCTAATAGCTTCGACCAAAGAGTGTGATGAACTTGGGTTTGTTGGTGCAAGCTGGATGGATGCATTTATCATCAGCTGTCAGTTCGCGCGGCTGATTGAAAGGTATGCAGAGAGACTTGGCTCCCATCGCTGGCGCCTTCATGTCGATGTTCGGGTCATCATCAGCTCTGCAAAAATAATTAACATTTAAAATAAATAATTCAATAAAATTGCAATTTGAAACGTCCTAAAGCTAGGGAGTTTACGTGCCAGTTCCACGCGAACAAGCCAAGAACGGGCGAAAACCACGGCTTGGTTCCTTCAATTTTTGTATGATCCTTTTACAAAAAAAATAACAGTGTGGGGCCACTCCAATATCTGTTCACTGTAGAGAAATAAATATCGTTTTTATTTCATTTTGCTGGCAATTACTATCTTTTGTTTTATATTTTTTAATATGGCGCCCTCTCGTTTGAACTGATAAGATGGCAACACTGTTATTGGTAGGTACTGCATAGTCACAAGATAGTCACCCATCTCAAGTTTAACAAATAAAAGTTTATAAAACTTAGAAACCGATTTCATGGAAACTGGAGAAGAAACCGATTTTGATAAAATTCGTAGGGGTCTAATCTGGAAGTATAACCTTCCAGATAAAACATTTTTTTAAATCGGCTCATCTAAGACAAAGTTATGCGATAACAAACATTAAAAAAAACAACCGAATTAAGGCATTTCTCCTCCTTCCTTCCATCTTTTTTTTTCATTCTTCTTCCTTCTTTTTCCATTTTTATTTGAAGTCGGTAATATTTGACTTTGAAATACGCCATGTATTCCATGTATCGAAAAGAAGGCGCAAAAAAAGGGTTGAAAGTTGAAACCTTACCTTGCACTATCGTTCTTGATCTGATCTTCGCAGGGGATTTCTCCGCAGAACGGCGCCAGTATAATGTGCTTGCTTTCCAACGCGGCCGTGAAATCATCCCATTTCGTCACATTGGACAATCTCGCGTCCCTTTCTTTCGTTGCCCTGTAATAAAACAACAAAACTGAAGAGAACTGCTGGTCTGGTGACAGCAGCCTCGCCTTCCGAACCTAAAATCGTGTGTGCGTGTAAAAACCTATGAATTTTTCTGTTCAAGTATTAATTAATCCGGGCGTGCACCGTACTTATGTGCACTAGTACTCTCAAACAGTGAAGGAAAACATTATAAGGAAGCCGGCATGTCGTAGAACCTAAAAACATTGAAAATATTAGACAAATGCACGAAAAAAAGAAGGGTTGAAGGGTAGGTGAACTGTACTAACTTGGCCAACATCTCGTTGTGTGTTTCCTCGAGGAGGGTTACCAACGCGGCCGGCGCGCCCGCCCGGGACAAGGTACGCTTGTCGCCCGTCAGCCGACGTACTGCCACAACCTCGCCCTTCGCCATGTCTTTGGGACCTAGCTCTACGCGGATTGGAACACCCTGGAAACACATACAAATATTGTCTTCTTATCGTGTTACTGGTTAACTCAATATATTTATTGCATACACATGGATTAGTTTAGGTACATACATAGTTCTTAGGTGTAAGTCAGTATCACATGGACCCTCTAAAGGGTTCCTGTTTACGGTATAGAAACAAGAGATAAAAAAAAATGTGGTGAAAGGCCTCAAAGAGGCTCCTTTCGTGCACTTGACACATGTTTTCGAATTTTTTAGGCTCTACGACATGATGGTTTTCTCACGATGTTTTCCTTCACCTTTTGAGTGGATATAGAGACTCAGAGAGGCTCCTATTGTATTGTATTCTTTGTCTTTGCCTGTATTATATTTCTTGCTTCATACCTTAAGCTCCCAATGATTGAACTTCCACCCAGGCGAGTAGTTATCTCTGTAATCCCCTTCAGCTCTGATCCCCGCCGCTATAAGATCGTCCACCAGCGCCTTGCATGAGTCTATGAGGTTCTTCCGTTCGTCTGCTGTGCTGTTAACAGTGATGCCGCAAGGTACCACGATGGCTTGTACGTCGGCAATGCGCGGCGGGAGGACCAAGCCACGGTCGTCGCCGTGGACTAACACCATTACACCTGGGGATTGAAAATGATGAAACTAACCTAACCTAATACGTTGTTACGATCCAAATTGTTTTTTGCTGAACTGTGTGCAATCGGATTACACAAAAAATAGTTTCTCGCTATTTTCATCACGAATACTGATTTTCTACGCATCAAATAGTGCATATTTGCAGCGTCAAAATCAGTATTCGTTTTTATTTAATTATAAAAAAAAACAAGACAACAAAGACACTAATTCGCGGATGCAGCTAGTCATATACAGGGTATTCTTTTGAAATGGCCAAGTCCAAAACCAAGAGTTAGTGAAAAGTCGTGAAAGGTATCATGCTCTCTATTTTTTTAGGAAACAATAACTTCATGTTTTTTTTCTAAAACCCATTACTTTTGACGGAAATGGACCCACTTTATTTTATCTATTAATTATTATTTTCTTATAAAACGACCCAGTATAATAATTTTGAAAAAAGATACTTACCAATCGTCCGTGTAGTGAGTCCCCACGAGTTTTGGTAGACGTAGGCCTTTTCTTGCGTGTCGGGATCATCGTAAACCACTTCGAACATTTTCGAGAAGTTCTGGCCTAAGTGGTGACTGGTCGCTCCCTGTTTATCAAAATATAGATTAGCTTTTCACGTAATATGAAATACTTGCGGTCACGGTTCAACAACTACAGAAAACTCTTAACTAAAAATCGATTTAATGAAGATGTCAAAACAAAATAAAATACAATATCAAATTAATAAAAATAAATAAGAGGCAAACAAATGGCGTCAAATTTTATCTGACACTCCCACACCCTCCCTTTAAACATGTGACGTCATTTTTGGATTAAAAAGTAAACAGGCCTTTGCATCTATTGTAGATGAATTATATAGCGTCTGGGGCAACTGGTGATTACACAAGCCAGATTTGCGGGACGCTATAGTGCCTGGGACAGGATTTTAGATGGAATAAGCTTGCTCACCTATACCATTCTGACAGCTTAGTCGGCCTAATCCACAGGAAAGACATGGTCAACCTCCTACTGTAATGTTCTCTGTTTATTTTATTATTTTTTGATTTGCTATTGTATGTGTTGTGTTAGTTTTAAGAATGAAAGATCCATTCTTAAAACTAACACAACACATACAAGAAGTTTTAAGAATGAAAGATCCATTCTTAAAACTAACACAACACATACAATAGCAAATCAAAAAATAATAAAATAAACAGAGAACATTACAGTAGGAGGTTGACCATGTCTTTCCTGTGGATTAGGCATCTGGATTTTTTAATTTAATTTAATTTAATACGTGCGGAGCTGGCTAAGCCACGGGTTTCCTCACGATGTTTTCCTTCACCGTTTGAGTTTTTGGATTACCCTCTAAGATAAGTGAGTATTACCTGTATCCCTCTCCCGCTGGCCGGTACATATGCCTCGACGGTGGTGGTCCAGTCTCCGCCCGCGAACTTTTCCTTCTCAGTCTTGCGCCCCTTTATAACTGGCACTGCCATTAAGTCTTCGTACACTTGTGCGTATAGCTCTGTTGAATTATACAAAATCAGTTTGCTGTAATACGTATTCTGTAGTAGTATTTTTGGCTTCTTAACCTGTGAGTTGCGAATTCTGACGGCGAATTTTTTTGTAAATATGCCTCAAAATGGCGTAATTTTGAATTGCTATTTTTTTACTCAGATTTAAATTAGATTGAATATTTTTAATAAAATGTTTGGTAATCATGTGGGAAATGTTATTATTTGGTGGTTGGATAACTAATCTATCTATTCACAATCTATTTTATTGTTAAATCATTCCTAAATTTTGTTTATTTACAGGCACAAAACCTAGGTTTAGGTTTACGGGTAACAAAAGACGATTCCTATACCAGTCATGGGAAATCGTTTTTCCCGAAAATGTATAGCAAGAGGTCTATGTCCACCAGTGGACTTCTACAGATTGATGATAATTTTTGAATTCAGCATTAAAAGTTATGGGTTTGGTTCACACCCAAAACAAACATTTGTGTACTGATGAACATAATATATTAATATATTTGATATGCTGCTACTGGGTGTAGAATATTAAAATAATGAATATACATTTAGGTCCATAAAAATATGCGCGGCTATCACGGCTAGCTGGTTTGTTTGGCTTATTTTGGGCTGTTTAAAATAAAAACAAAGTTTTTTTATTCAATTATATCGCAAGGATCACTTTGAAACGTTTTAAATGTCAACAAAAATAATTTCAGCACTTTTTTTATACAAATTTGATCGAGAAATATTTTAATCTATTGTTTTTGGATATAATGCTGCTCTCTCAAGACCAAACAGCGCTGGTTTTCAGTCTATTTGCTTATCTTACCTAATATTTGCATGACCTCAGCGGCGGCTTCTTCTTGGAAGCGGTAGGCGGTGTGTCCCTCCTGCCAGAGGAACTCGCGAGTTCGCAGGAACGGCTGCGGTTGCTTGAACTCCCATCTCTGGAAATTATCACGAGGAACATTATAAAACTTAGCTCAAACCGATCTAGGGTAGTCGCTATAGAGACATAAAACTTAAGTATTTAAATAAACAACATATAGGTACCTACTCCTTAGTTATCGTCCAATGAGATCTGCTATAAGAAATGCTGATAAACCAGACGCTAAGTGACTTATTGGGAGCCTTTTTGATGTCAATAAGAAGTGCATTCCAAAGACACAGCCATGTCGGTAATCTTGACCTATGCGGCTCGTAGACTATGAGGTCGATATTTTCACTGCATTAGGTGGCCGGCAACTATTGATGTCCCTGTCTAACAAGCGAGTAAGAGAGGGACACCAATAGTTGCTGGCCACAAATTGTAGTAAGTAAAACAAGGCCCGTTTAAAAGCCAACAACTATACTTACGACAACATTATTCCACTGGTTGAGTTTGTACGGCAGGTCGCGATGGCTCTGGATCCAGCGCGCGTACGCCGGATACATGACGGTCTCGGAAGTGGGCCGGATAGCGATGTGTTCCGCAAGTTCGGAAGATCCCGAATGCGTCACCCACGCCACTTCCGGCGCGAAGTCCGCTATGTGCGTCTTTTCACGTTCTAGTACCGCCTGGGAATAAATAAATAAATATTATACAATTAACTTTGCATGTCGGTCTCCCTCCGACGAAGTATGTGGTACTACATTATTATTAATAAGAAGTTTTTCAAAATTGACCATACTTCAAGCGAATAAATACATTTCATTTCATCCACACAACACTATCTACCCTCAAACTAAGCAGAGCTTGTACTATGGGAACCAGATAGCTGATATAACGGACATGTAGACGGATTCGCGGTCATAATGCGCAAAAGATCTGCGTCCCTGATGCGGCGAGTGCGCGATAGCTCCAACAGCTACCATCACCTCATTGCCGAGAGGCTGGACACCGAATGTCTCTTTATGGAGTACTGGACAAGAGCGCATGACATGCTCTTGACCAGTACGAACTCAGGGCTATAGTTTTGTTTCATTTTATTTTGTATTTAGTATTGTGTTGTTTTTCTTATGTACTATGGACTTTGTAATGTTAAATTTTATAAGGTCTGAAATAAAAATATTGAATATTGAAGAATAGATAATTAGGTACTTTATATTTTGTAAGTAAAGATTGTTAATAAAGGTTATTGAAATTGAAATGAGAAAAAACAGTTGCCCCAGACGCTAGATAATTCACCTACAATTGATGCAAAGGCCTGTTTACTTTACTATGTAACTGAAGTTTGGTAATAAAAACATGTCATGTCAAGCGTACCTTAGATACAAAAATAGGAAAGTATCCGTCCTTGACTCCCAGCTTCTTGAACTCGTTGCTGAGGAATGTGCGTATCTTGTCCCATATGCTGTACGACCACGGACGCAGGATGTAACAGCCGGATATGTCGTAGTAGTCTATCATTTCCGCTGGAAATATAGTATATTTCATTACAAGTGCGGGAAGGCTGTCATTGCAAAGAGTTCCGACAAATGTCTACCCGAGCCGAAGGCGAGGGTTGACAGTCGGAAGTCGGAACAAGTTGCAATGACGGTTCCGCAAGTGTACTGAACGACTTTTTTTAATACAGTTGCGAAAAAATTAAGCAATTTAATAAAATAATAAAAATACCATTTGCTTTTTTCTCTTCTCTCCACGCAATAAGTTCGTCGTATGATGTATGCATGTAGCGGCTTTTTGACTTTTCCGGTAAAATGTTCTCCGAAGCATTTTGTGCAATTATACTGAGTTCCGGTGGTGTTAATTCAAAAAAACTAGGGTCGAAATTACTCATTTTGTGCTACAAACAAATAAACTCGCAAAGAAAATTTCTGAAAAATGGCGCCAACGCCAACCGTAAATTATAAGCAGAGATTTTTTTTTTTCTTCACCCATTCTGGAAGGCAAAGGGAACTATACCCATACAGCCAAGTCTTCAGTAGATTTTTTTTATTGATAAGAATTGAAAATGAAATTTAATGAGATGAAATGAAATGAAACCTAACATAACTCATTCAATCAAATCATTAAATCTGTTAATGAAACAAATTAGTAGCTTCTTTTTAGAAAAAATACGTATTTGCATGAATCATAAAAACTTCGATGAATTTTTTTAGTAAAAACTTCATGGTTGGTTTTTCTTTTTAGACATTATTTTGACAGTTGGGAAAGAAAAAGCACTAGTGCGGGAATGGTAAAAAAAAAGCACGCGTGTGTAATAGCCCACATCCCGAACGCTATACGTCCCTGCAATACGCCACTTTTTGAGCAACTGTATTAAAAATAACTTTTATTAGAGCTTCAATCTTACGGTCTCCTACAGTTAAATCAATAAATACTGTGGACAATCCACACAATACTAAATGTAGCCCTAAATTAAGCATAGCTTGAAATATGTATAGTGGGAGCAAAACCGCTTTTGGATCCTAAGATAGTGGGTTTAAATCCGGTCAAATATAAAGGCATTGGAACACAGTAACTTTTGGAAGAACGACGAAACAACACTCATGTACTCGTATGTACCAAAATAATTGTTTTGATGCCTTTTACATACAATCAAACACAATAACTTTCATGTTTCGTTAAATTATTAAAGAATTTCTATTCGCCAACATGTTGTCCCAAATCCATTTACAATGTTAAATAGTATTTGGCTCGTCCGGGGAACTACTACCCCCATGCCTATTTCTGCCGTGAATCAGCATTGCTGTGTTTCTATTTGAAGGGTGCCGGTGAAATTACTGGCACTTGAGGCTGAACATCTGTATGCCTCAAGCTAATGGACGCAGGGCAGTGCATCGTAGGGCACGTTCATGATGTGCGTGACCTACGAGGCAAGCATTGCCTCTCCTGTTATAGGCGATGGTACATCAGGTGGGCCATATGCTTGTTCCATCAGGTAGTTTATATTGATTGATGGGCTATAACGATGGTAAATAGAGACTGGTTTCATCAGATATTTATTATACATACATTTGGTAATAACTTGCGAGTACCACTCTGATAGGTCCGTTTCCTTGCTGGCCTCAAGCCCCAGTCTTGTCACTTTCTTCACTCCGCTCGCGGACTCTTCCTTGGCGGGTTTTGGCGACTGAAAGAAACTTAAAGTTGATAATAATAGTGAAAGATAAACAAATCGGGCTAGATTCAATATTGTATTGTAGACAATCCACATAACACTATCTAGGCCCAAATTGAGCAGAGCTTGTGCTATGGGAGATAGCTGATATAATAAGAAAGAAGAAAGAAAAAATATTTATTTGCAAAGCAAAGCAAAACTAATACTGAAATACTTTTTTTTATAATAACATGCTTAGGCCCGTAGTGCTTGAGTCTGTCAAGCCTCAAGCATCGATTTTTGTCATTTTTCAATGGAGAACTGTCAAAAAATCTATGCTTGAGAGTGCTTGAGGCTCGACTCAGGAATACAATATAACACCCAGACAGAGAACAAACATCTATGTTAACATAAATAATTGTTCTTGGTGGGGATCGAACCCACGACCTACGGCGCAGAAGGCAGAGCTACTACCAACTGAGCTGAGAGGTTAGTCCATTATTAAACTAAATATGAAGAAGGTTATGTTAGGACAGTATTATGTACCTGTTCTTTAGCTTCTTTCTTAGGCTTGGCCTCCTTAGCCTTGGCCTCTTTAGACTTGGCCTCCTTCGCCTTGGCCTCTTTGACCTTGCTGTCTCTCGGTGGCGCGGGCGGGGCATACGCAGTGCCTGTTTCAGCCAAGTACTGAGCCTTGAGCTCTAGTAGTTTCTTCACCGCTTCATCTACTAACGCCTGGAAAAAGATTTTTTTTAGTTTAGTACATTGAATTGATGCTTTCACCTAATCATTCATTCTGAAACCGAAGCGAAGACCAGTTGAATACCTTGTACAATACCAAAAAAATTCTGACTGGGTCGATCAATGACAATCGGCTTAAAGTTCACTAATAATGGATTGAACTGAAACCCTCTTTAAAGCCTTGTATCCACTTGAGCATGCTCAGGCGAATGAGCGGCTCATTTGGCCGAGCCGCTCAAGTGGAGACTCCTGAGCACGCTCGTGCTCGGGCGAATGAGCGGCTCATTCGCCTGAGCATGCTCAAGTGAGTCTGGTGTCTGATTTATTGAGTCTGGTCCTGGGTTTCTAGGAGTAAACTTACCTTATCAGCCTTCTTAGTCTTGAGTTCTCTAACCAGGTCTCCCTGCTTCGAGACTTGATCTCCGAGCGCGGCCGACTTGTCGCCCGAACCGTTCATCTTTGGAGGAGTCGACGCCTTCTGAAAGCACACATTGTATTAAAGTATTTAGTTTTTATGGTCAATTGTGTTTTTTAGAAATTATATTTTGACACGAATTACATACTGATGAAATCATTAAATATTAATAATATTTTTCGATCTTACCGACATAATAATAAAAAATATGAACTGGTTATACAGTCTGAGTTTGAATTCGTATGTTATCCCGAAAGGTGGTGATAGGGACCATGGTTTTGCACAAGCTATGAAAACCTTTCTGTGAAATACGAAATCTAAATCTTCCATACAAAAAAAATAATCAATTGAAATGCTTAAACAAAATGTTTTGTGTGAAAACCCTACATCTTGGGCGGGGCCGGCGCTAATTTGATTGGATTTTGGCCATTGCAGGCATCCAATCACATTTTTCGCTAGCCAAATAATGACACTTGTGGTGGTAATAAATTTTTATTGCTTTTTGACTTGCCAATGGCAGATTTTGTGTGTCAAATAAGACATAGTTCAACAGAGGTCAAGTAATCAGCTGGTTATAGGGTTGCTTAGCAAGCTTTTAAGCAAAATTATGTCGTAAACTTTACACACCATTTGTTGAATGAAAAAGTCCTGATTCAGAAAAGTCATAGAACTAATGCTGTTGACATTCAGGAGTAGCATAACCCCCTTTCGGGATAACATACGAATTCAAACTCATGCTGTATATATAAAAAATCACGAGTGCAATAAGATAGAAACATCTGGAACTAGTGTCTCGAGTGTTAACGTTGTAGAATAGTTCCACAATTCGTCAATAGACGGCGTTCTCTGTCAAACTAACTAAGGCACTAGGAATTATGATAAAGTAGATCGTTGAAATAACGAATAAAACGATATTTTGTAGAAATGAATCCTAGCTATATTTATAGTCCCCAAAATCCCTTGTATACTAAATTTCATAAAAATCGTTGGAGCCGTTTCCGAGATTCAGATTATATTACAAGCTTTTCTCGTTTAAAGGTATAAGATTGACTTACCACCCCTTGTTTGGCTGCTGTAGGTTTGGCGGGCGCTGGAGCGGCGCTCGGCACCCAGTCTAAGCCGGTGATCGCCTTGTACTGAGCTTTGAGGTTGAGCAAATTCTTCACCTGCATTGTAAAAAATAAAATTAATAGGCATAGGCGCATTTTTGTTTCTAATTTGAATTCAGATGCAAAAACATATTTAAACATTACATTTTTCATTTCAAGTTAATTTTATTTTGTCCCCTTCAATATGCACAAGTTTTAGATTAACCTAATGAGATTATTTTTTAAACAACTAGTTAATGGACGGCAGCTTCGCGGTCGGTCTAGAAAACGTTGGCGGGACCTTCGAAAGGGGATGGTGGTAGGAGGCTCAGTTATAGAGGGAATTGGAAGTCTTTGGAGGAGGCCTTTGCCCAGCAGTGGGACGATAATAGGCAAGCAAATAAATAGCTTATGGCCCACCTGATGTTAAGTGGTAACCATCGTCTATAACAAAGCATTGATCGTAAATCACGCACGTCAAGAGCGAGATTTACGATGCACTGCCCTGCGTTCATCAACTTGAGGCACACAGATGTTCAACCTAACGTACTAATAATTCTATTTCAGCGAATTTAAATTTTACCTCAACGTCAATAACGGACTTTTCGGCCTTTTCCGCCTTTATCTTCCGGATCTTTTCACCTTGCACCGAGATTTGAATTTCCAGTTGTGCTAGCTGCCTTTTGTCGGCCAGACGCTGAGCCTCCGTCTAAAACACATTGAATATTCAATAACACACCTTATACTGCTAGAAATAAAGCTTCTAATATCTTTACATGATCATATTCGCTTCACAGCGGCGGTTGCACATCAAAAGCTTCAATAAAACTTTCAGACAAGTCTAGTACCTATATTTAAACCTATAGGCTACAGGATGACGATCGGATGTGATCGGATGCGATCGCATGCGATCGCGTGCTTATAACAATCTAAATGAAACAAGCTTGAATGAACGCAACGCGGAAAGACGCAACAAAACACGTATTTCCACTTTGCAAGGTGCTAAGGCAACGCTGAAAAAAAACTTGAAGCTAGTCAAAACTACTTAGTCTACAAAAGAAAATATAGGCTGATACTAAATAAATAATGGTCAAACTAAAAAAAAAAACTAAACCATAGGAAACACGTCCATTCTTCATGACGAAAATAGAACCAATTTTCTAGTTATAACCAATTACCAAGATAACCCTTTGAAACTCAAACAAGTTCATCATTACAACCAAATAAAATACTGCAAATCTGAAACGAAAATATACCACAACAAAAACACAAAATAATAACTAAGCGAACAAAAACTACGCTGAGCTTTCGGTCCTACAAGCTTCGATACCGAAGCATTAGAATTACATAACACATCTAAAGCCTACAGAACAAGCAACCGACTACACTTATTCGAATGAAAGTATTGATTCTAAAATTTCTATAGGTCAATTTCATGAAACTGATTGGCCTACTTGTTTGGCCTTGGTCTTGCAACATTGATCGCATTCATTTATTTATTATTCAACCCTCATAAAACTATTGATAAGATCAAACACTCTAATATGCAAGCGCTTCTTCTTTTTGTCGTGCTATACACTTCTTTTGGGCTAGTGTACAATTACTATAGCTTTCTATGGGCATGTAAAGAATACACTAGTCTGCTAAACAACCCATACCATGCTTATCAACGTTATATAAAAACATTGCTTAAAAATTGCCGTCACTTTTTGTCCTTTAGTTTTTCCCAGTACCCATCTGAGTTTTACTCGATGAGTTTGAACAATTCGTTTCGTCTACGTGTATCTTTATGTTATATTGAGAAAAGATGAGACGGCAACAACAGACAGATGTTTGTTCTCTTTCTAGATGATTATGTTATATTCTAATTATGTATTTACAAAAAAAAATTGTATTATATCAGCTATCTCGTTCCCATTGAACAAGTTTTGCTTAATTTGGGGATAGATAGTGTTGTGTGGATTGTTCACGATATTTTTTATTGTTTATTAAATGCGTTATGTAGAAACGACCGAAACGAGATGTTCCTCATCACTACTCCATTATGTAATAAATAGCAAAGTTCATTTTGTTTTTCTTTGGTAAGAGATGGCAGTGTAAGCTTTGTTTAGATTTATCAGATTTGCACATAAGGCCTAACACACACATGCGATACGCTATCAACCTTGGCTTTCTTCAGTTTACGCCTCACGTCGCGGCGATCGAGTTGCGAGAGCGTCAGCGCATATTCCTCGTTCAAATCATTGTCGGGATCGTACGGTGGATTCTCCTACGCAGAAATACATCATTCTAAGACTCCTCTTTTATTCATAATCAAATCAAATCTAAACTACCCAATTTGCTACAATTTTAAGAAGCATAAAGAATTTAAATCGTTCATTTCGGACTACAAAAATCTATAACTACACTACAATTCAAAAACAGTAAACTTTGGCTATTCTAACAATATTTATTAATGTTTTACTCAAATTCAAATTGTGTCTTGGTATTTCGTTGAATAAAAGTTCTATTAACTTAACTGAAAGTCAGTTAGGTTAGCTCTGTTTTTTTTTAATTTGCTAAACCTTTTTGTCGCATTCTTTTTCTTTGAATGCATATGCGATATACCAACGTTTTAAAAGCTTTGAAGACCTAGTGCCGAAAAATCTTAGCCAGATATTTTCATTAATTTTGAGATAATAAATATCTATATTTCTTATACCACATGGACGTTCAACTGGCTTGTCATATCGGCGAAATCACTGCAACTCATCTCTCCTTTTAATTTTCCATACAGTTCTTTTAGCTCCTCCTTTGCTACCGATTTCTCACCGGAAGTAGTCTAGAAATAGACAATACTAATACTGTAAAAGTATATTAATTTTATTGCGATATCATGTTTTCTTGCATTTTCCAAATCAAAGCTTTTACTACAGCTTATATTTTATAAACTCATGGTTTAATTACCGCTACAAAACATAAATAGATGTAAACAGAGTATAGCCCCCACCTCTGGAACAAAACAAAATAGGGACAGACATTCCTAATACTCTGTACGCCTTTTTGACAGAGTGTGGTGTACACCAAATTTTTATATGGAAACAAGAAGTTCTGAGGGTGTCGCTTAGGGGCAACTTTCATTTTCCTATACAAAAAGGTGGCAGACATGGCGATAGGCCTCAGGCGTTATAAAAAACTCGCGGACCCCTACCACGAATCTAATGAACGATATACGAGTACGGTTGTAGGCAATAAATATTGCACATCGTCTTTTCGTAGTAGAGCGCTATCTCTTTCTGATGCACACTACTCCCTATGAAGCCGAAATTAGCCGATGTGTAATATTTGTTGCTTATTCTATACACACTCTATTGGGCCCGTGTGCTAGAGTGGACTAGAATCATGAGTATTTATTCGCCTTTTTCATGAACAAACTAAAACAACCATGCATTAGTCGTATATTTCCTTGAATGTACCTTCTTTTTCTTTCTGGGTTTGTCGATACTCCTCAGTGCATTCAACGCATCGTCCATTGTGCCAGGTTTCAGCACTTCCTGTTTTAGTTTTAATATTTCTAATTCATGTTAGTAATTCTATACCCTATGCTAGTTTAGTATAGAGATAATTTTTATAAAAAAAAACTGTACAATGATCCTCATTATTTACCACACAGAAAAATGATCTAACAGACCTATACAAAAATGTTTTAATTAAATTAGATTACGGTAAAAATAATAATTACACGCAAAGAAAAAAACTTTTCGAAGCTTCACGGTCTTTTTTGGCTGTAATTCAGACAGAATGCCCAGCAGCGTATACCATTATCCCAGAATAACCAGCCTTAAGATAGAGGTGAGTGGAGGAAGAAAACATGTATGTGCCGACCCAGTGTGGACTAAGGGCAGAAAGATGATGAACCAGTGTCTTATCCATGATACCTTTACAAACTGAGTGAGCTTAATAAACCCCAAGTTTTTTACGATGTTTACAATCACCATTTGAGAACATTTTCAAAACCAGTAGTCCTATAAATATTTTTATTATAGCAGCCTCAGAACAAAAAAGCGTAAGCGTTTTTTTTGTTCCGTGCATAAGTGATAACAGCCGCCGTGATTACCTAAAAAATCGGTTGTCTGTAAAGTCGGTCTACTGACGATAGTTGAACGTGATAACGTCATAAGAAAATACTGATGGAATGGTTGCATTTTTCAAAAGAAAATTTTAGTTTTGCTGAATTGAATTGAATGTGAATGAAACTGAATAATACTGAATGAAACTGAATGAGACTGAATGAAACTGAATGGAACTGAATGAAACTGAATGAAAATCCGGACCCGGACCCGGACCCAGACTGAACCCTTACCCTTACCTTCATTTACCCTTACCCTCATTTACCCTTACCCTCATTTACCCTTACCCATTACCCGACCCGGGCTCATGCTCAGGTAAATGGAACGACGAAACGACGTAACGACGCATGAGTCATGTTTTTTCGTGCGTGCAGCCGGCTCCATCGATTTATAAGACGTTATCACGTCAAAAGACAGTTAATTCTGAAAGCTGGTAAAGTAATAGGCAAAACTTAGTTGATAAATCCAGGCGCTAAGCGTGACTTTGCGGCAGACCTAACATGTTAAAAATAATCAAAATCTTGTACTATTTGGTCAAACTTATACTCATAAGTCAATAACCTACCCCCAAAAAAGTGTTCTTTGCAAGAGTTTTCTTATTTCAGACCATGTGGAAGTGGGAGCATCAAATATCAATAATTTATTGATTCAGTTGTATCACAAAGATCACTTCGAAACGTCTTAAATCAAATTTTGCTCACAACCACCCACTTCTATCTAAATCTATCTACGATATACGTTTTCCGTATATCGTAGCTGTCGAGGCTTCTACGATGAGATCGTTGATGAATTAGTCAAGGAAATCATTCATTCTCTCTTCGAAAAGAAGCAATAAAATTGCAAAATGATCACTGATGAGCCGAGAATTAGGCTCCAGGAGACCAAGGCGTATCTACCCCCACAACGGAGAGTAGATCCTAGTAGGCGGAGATAGAGAAAGCCCGGTACATACGTACACACATTTGCCTTCCATTCCATTCCATTGGTATTCCAGAATGTTAAAGAACATTCAAGAACGTTTAAAAGCATTCTATTCTTATCAAAATTGAAATTTTTTACAAAATTCCTTACGTGATAGACAAGAATAGACATAGATTTTGCATTGATGCTGTTCCTATTAATCGTAGCGTGATGTTATATAGCCTTCCTCCATAAATGGACTATCCAACCAAAAAATATTTTTTCAATTCGGACCAGCAGTTCCCGAGATTAGCGCGTTCAACCAAACAAACAATCAAGCTCCCCAGCCTTAATATAAGTATAGATCTTGATTGATTTATTTATTATCTAGGTTTTAACTTACTAGCTTTGATTAGTTATCTAGGTTTTAACTTACTCTTTCACTGTTCTCGTCACTCAGGTCGGTAGGCGTGACTATAGGCTCACTAACTTGCTTATTGCTCTTGGGTTGTGTGCCAGATTTGGCAGCTGCAGGGGGGACCCAATCCTGAATGAAAACAAAGCATTAATTTCATCTATATTTTATATACTGACAGGTTATTATAGCGTAATTATGTTCTTTATGAGCTATATCGCGAGGAAATCGGCATGTCAAATAACCTAAAACAATCAAAGATAGCCTGTCTCAAATGCACGAAAGAAGCTTTTTTGAAACGTTGTGAAGATCCTATCACCACAGTGATTCAAAATAAGTGGTTGATACGACAAATTACTTAAAAACAAATTACTTATTAAGTATACAGTTTTACGAATAAAGTTATAAAATTCTTTATA
Source organism: Thera obeliscata (assembly GCA_947578465.1). Taxonomy (NCBI): domain Eukaryota; kingdom Metazoa; phylum Arthropoda; class Insecta; order Lepidoptera; family Geometridae; genus Thera; species Thera obeliscata. Next base: position 17,007,728 of record OX387915.1, read on the forward strand.
ACATCAAATATTAGTGTGGTGAACACAAATTTTTGTTCTCTGTCTGGGTGTTATATATTGTATTTTGAGAATATATTTACAGCTATCGGTAGTACATAATCTGCTTAATTTGGGGCTAGATACTGTTGTGTAAATTGTCCAGAATATTTATTTATTTTATTCTTCGACAAATACAGTTAATTTCAAAAAAAGATGGTAAGAAACGAACCTGCCCGCTTTTATTCTTATACTCCGCCTTCAGTTCCAGTAACAGTTTGACGGCTTCGTTGACTTTCCCCTTGTCTGCTTTTGCTGCCTTGAGTGAGCGCACTTCGTCGCCTTGTTTGGCCACCTTGCTGCTTAGCTCTTCTACCTCATTGGAGGGTTGTGCGGCTAGCTTAGCGGATGCTGGCTTAGCGGACGCTGGCTTAGCAGCGGCGGCTGCTTGTGGGGCCCAATCCTAGAGAAAGATTACAGAATCTAATGCTCATAATGAGAAGCACCTTGAAGATTACAAAAGGTACAAGTAAGAGAGGAATAAGTAAGTCTTCAGTAACATGAGACAGATCAGTCTCTCAGATTTTAGAAGTAGTAGTGCTCTTTGTGAAGGGTTCATCCAAGGAAGTACTACCACCATATCTATTTCTGCCGTGAAGCAGCATCGCTGTGTTTCGGATTGAAGGGTGTGGGTTCCGGTGAAATTACTGCCACGTGAGGCTGAACATCTGTATGCCTCAAGTTGATGGACGCAGGGCAGTGCATCGTAGGGCACGTTCCTGACGTGGGTGACCAAAGAAGCAACGCTTTGTTATACTAGTCGGCCATACTTGTTCCATCAGGTACTTGTAACAAGTACCAGTTGTACAAAATCGTTGATTCTTATTGGTCTTTTTAAAGTGCAAAAATAACAGCAGTTGGTCATTAAATGCTGCTGTAGCACACAGAAACACGACGCAATTCTCCAGTATCGATGTATTATTTGTATCTTTCTTCTTTTAGTGTCCTTGTATTTTACTGGTTTTTGTGTGCTTATGTAGTAAATAAATAAATGTCTATGTCTAAATGCTATTGCTACTCTGCTTCATTGTTGAATGTGAACTAACCTTGCCAGTGCCCGCTTTGTACTTGGCCTTCAGTGAAAGCAGTTCCTTGACTGCAGAGTCTATTTGCGCCTTCTCTGCCTTGGCTGCCTTCAGGGCACGTACAGTCTCGCCCTGGTCTGCTACTTGCGAGTACAGCTGGTTCTCATCAGCTGGTGCAGCAGCTGATTCGACCACCACTCCTTGTTTCCAGTCCTACGCAAAAAGGATCAAATTAAACTTCTTTGCACTTATGTGTACCAAGGATAACTTTAAAACGTCTAAAAGCAAGGTGAGTCCAGCCTTTTGCAATACGTTCCAGCGTATGAATAGAACCTGACCTCACGCACTTCTTACGGTTAGCCTTCTGCTTCGCCACAGAAGTCGGCTAAATGTTGAAAATGCATTTAAGAAACTGGAAGTCTGCAAGCGCTCTCGAAGCCCTCGAGTATCTATTAACTACCACAGATAGAGGAACTAACATCGTCATTTTATTGCCAATTTGTTTGTTTTATAGTCATCGTCTGAACTGATAAGTTCATCATCATCAGCCTGAAGAAGTGCACAGCTAGACATCGGCCTCCCCTATTACATTTCCAGGAAGAACGATTTCGAGCCCTCTCCAGTCACCGACTTCACGCGATCGCGACGGGGCGGGCGGGTTGGCGTTGACGTCCTAAGTTTTGTCTTCCAGTTCATGGTCGCCATTCGAGAACCTTCATTCCCCAACAGTAACTTCCAACTGATAAGTTAGTGGCATTCAGTTTGTGCTCTCAAACGGTGAAGGAAAACATCGTGAGGAAACCGGCATATCGTAGAACCTAAACAGTTCGAAAATATGTGTCAAGTGCATGAAAGGAGCCTCATTGAGACGCACTTAAAATCATTTCACCACACTTGGTTCGAAAGAATCAGTGACACGATAAGAAGAGGAAGAAGTTAGTGGCGCTGACTGACCTGTCCAGTAGCAGCTTTGAACTGCACTTTCAGATCCAACAGCGTCTTCACAGCTTCATCGATCGCTGGTTTCGCCGCCTTAGCGCTCTTTAGCGCGCGCACTTTGTCCGCCTGACTGGCGACTTTGCTGTTCAAGTCGCTGGCTGACACGGCTGGCTGCTTGGCTGCTGCGGCTGGCTGCTTGACTGCTGCGGCTGGCTGCTTGACTGTTTGTGCTTCTGCTTTTGGCTGTAAGGAGATATCTTTCTTTATAGATTGGAGAGGTTGATCTCGGTCAGAGGAAAGATTGGTTGGAAGACCGTCAAGGTCCGAGATGAGTGGGAGATTTTGGGAGAGACTTTTGCCCAGCAGTGGGACACAATAAAGGTTAAATAATAACGTAATTTTAAAAGCTTGTGTAACTGTCTTCATGGCCGATCTGCTGAACTTATTTTGATGAAATTTCTATGGAACCAATTTGAAATACCTCAGATATTTTTATTTTTAATTGGATCATAAATGACGAAGTTATGCAATAAAATAAATAAATAACAAACATTTAAAAATAGTAGGTACCTATTTAAGATTAAAGAGAAATTATCCTTTATACAGTTGGTTACTATACATATCATGTATGTATAAGGTAGGTACATAATATAATACACATTACTACCTACCTAATACGATTGGGTCACCAATCTTTTAGTATTTTATTCACCTACGATCCCATATGTTTATGGACAAACGTGAACATTCACTTTCACGAGACATAATATTTGAAACCATATGTTTCAAAAGCTTTCACTAAAAAAACTCTAAACAAAATCTACTCAAAATAAAGACCTAGCACATTCTTTGTCCTACATTGTTAGTTGCAGTATTTTACGAGAAATGAATACGACACCACAGAAGAAATTGACGACACGTACCTACACGGACCACGGCAGCAACAATACTGACCGACTACTTTACCAATACGTCCTAAAACGTTTTACATTGCCGTCCATATACTAAAAGAGTGAGTGTGGTTTGAAACAACACAGCGATGGATGCGTAACATAAAAAAATATTCAAGTTTGAAGAAAGTGAACGGCAATGGCGCGACGTCATCGTATAGGAGAACTTCTGTCTGAGGACATAAATGCACTATATAGGCAGGTACTTAGTACTTGTGTAGTATCTTTTATGCAGGGTAGGCAAATTCGTCAAATTTTATGATCCGCACTTGATGTGCAGGCTGGGTTTTCCGCAAGTATAGGCCGCTGGCTGGCGGGCCCTTTTTGCGACACGTGTCGCTCGATCTTTTTTAGGTTCTACGACACGCCCCGGTTTCCTAACGATGTTTTCCTTCGCCGTTTTGAGAGTACTGGCATAGTGCACAAACATTTTTCGACAGAAAAACTCATTGGTACACGACTGGATTTGAACCGACGACCTTGGGATCGGAAGGCGGGGCCGCTACAACTAGACCACCAGTGCTCTCCCATACAGGGTAGGGACCTACATACTGTTTTTGCAACAAAGTCGCCTACCATGGTCTCACTACAATGCTGAAAATCGCACCACGGGCTATTGAGATAGCTATGCTGGTAATTTGACTAGTAATTTGAATTAGGAATAAGATCGCCTCTAAGATAAACGGTTTATCATAAACCGTAACCGTTGGGGAATAAAGGTTCTCGAATGGCGACCACGAACCGGAAGACGAAACGTAGGGCGCCCACAAGATGGACCGACGACATTGGTAAGATCGCGGGAAGTCAGTGGATGGAAAGAACTCGGAATCGTTCTTCCTGAAAATGTGTAGAGGAGGCCAATATCCAGCAGTGGCTGAAGATGATGATAAAATAATCCAGATCACCGACATAATCTAGGTAGCTCGTAGAAAAAGCTCCACAAAGCTTGCAAAAGCGATAACCTTTGGGAAATAAATTGGCGACCACGAGCCAAAGAGTAGATAATACCCAATAATAATAATTACCTACACTACCCAATGAACCGACGACGATCGAAAAGATAGTGAGAAGTCGATCAAATTCGTTCTTCATTACAAGATCCTTTTGTACATAACTTACACTTACAGAAATTATGTATGATTGTATAGACAATACATATTTCTGATTTCTTCCTGGAACTATGGAAATGCCTTTCTATGAATCAAGAGTTCAAGACATCTTCGAGCTGATGATGATAATGACCATAGGTATGTTTACCTATAGAAGTGTAAAAAATCGAAGGTAGTACGAAACGAGATAATCTTAGGATTCTAACCCATTCACCCAAGGAGTGACCGAAACTACAAAATAATATTGCTAATTATTTCTCTAGAGAAAAGACATTCGGGTCGGGACCTCGCCGACCGTCTCGTCGATTGAAAACATGAAGAAGCCGGACTATGCCCCCCTCCCTCATCGTTGTTTGCATAGAATTATAGGTACTGCTGGACAAAGACATCCCCTATATACATTTCCATGAAGAACGATTCTGTGCCCTAAAATGTTAGATTAGCCAGTCCAACGATTTGGAATATTTCTGTGAATTATAGATATATGTAGGTATACACCAAGAACTCTTTAACCAACTAGTAATAGGACCCAACATAGAAAATATGCAATTGATATACCAAAGCGATATCGAAACGCAGATCTCAAGCTCTCGATCGATTATCGTCTATGATTACAACTCGATTAAAATAAAACCAAAATGTCAAAGGGTTAAAATGTAAATAAATCTGTCATCCATTATAATTGTCACATGGTATGTTATGTCACTTTCACTTCAGTCAGTTCAGTTTTCATGTCAAAAAAAAAGATGAAAGGCGCGTAAAGTAAAGTGCAAAAAAAAATATTTTGCTGTGTCGTGCAAAAGTGTGGAATCTACGTTTCCATGTGCAAATCCTGATAATTCAAACTATGTGAGTAAGTATTTAGATATAGCTTTAGGGAATATTTGCCAAAAAAAGTAGGCAAACTAGGCAAGTAACTCAAGTGGAATTGTTTTTCTCCGGGCCGGCCGGCCGGCACACACGATTTTTTCTAAAAAGATTCCTTTTGAGTACATTTAGTTCTCTTGAGCTTACCAGTTTGCCGATGTGCCGATTGGTTACGTACCTACTCAAATTAGATAAAACAGCTCTTTCCAAACGCTAAGTAATTATGATGAGTACCTACTTTATTATTATTTACCCTCAAGGGGATTGGAAACACATTACAATAGAAAGGAAAAGTCCTTATTTTGACAAGGATGCGTGCGCGCGGAATTTATTCGGTAATTCAAAGGTTTATGAAACTCAGTCGTAGTATTTTGCCCTAGATTTAATTAGTTCAATGATTCTACCTTCATCAAATTCTATAAGAAAGACCTACCTGCTTAAAACATCTACTGTACCTACTGTGAGTGCAAAGTGTGACTTTACCTACAAATAATTAACTTAGATTGAGAAATAAAACACCCTCAGGTAGGTATTTTCTCATTTTATATTGTTATTTATTAAGTAAGTACTTTGTTTTGGCTGTATTCTTTTTTGGTAGGTAGGTTTATCTTTACTTATTTTGATTTGAAGTCACAGAGTAATAATAACCTTATAAGCAATGGAGTTTCACAAAACAAATTCAAGTGTAGACTCAGTACTTATTCTTGACTGTGAAGAACTAAATTCAGTACAATCAAGTTTGGACACCGATATTTTGAATAACAATGAAGAAAAACCGAGGAAACGGCACAGACACTACAAAAGCAAAAATGAACACAGATGCAGGAGAAATAAGCAAAAAGATAAGTTTTCTGATAGCAGTAGAGCTTTTGTAACACAAGAGATACATATTGAAAGACGAGACTATCGGTGTATAATAAACTTGAACACCACAGTTCATGGAAATAGTTACCATAGAAGTTGTGATGGGAAAACATCAAAGGATCCCAAATATAAGTATAAACGCACAGTTCCATGTTGTTTGAGGCAGTCCTGCCAAGAAACAAAGCGTCGGCAAAACCAGCTTAGACATAGTAAAGGATACCCAGTAAGTTTCCTTAACTAAAGAATACTTTCTATTTACCTATCACTAACTGCATTGTTTGTATGCATTTATATAGCATCAGGGGCAACTGGTTTTTTCAAGCCTATTCCATCTAAAATCTCAGGCACTGAAGTAATCACTCAAGCTACTTGCCGGACGCTTAGTGCCTGGGACAGGATTTTAGATGGAATAGGGTTGAAAAAAGCTGTTTGAGATTGCATTGTTTATTTTCTACTTTTTTAGGCAGACACACATAACCGAGCCAGACATGCTAGTAAAAACAAAGTGCATAAAATATGTAAGAAAGAATCAAAACATGGCATTCACAGGAGCAGGTATTCAAGCAATGAAAAAGTATGTTGAGCTTTAGGGCAGTTTTTTTTAATCTTACATAAATGAAATATATTTATTTCTTTTTCAAATCAATCAAAATTTTAGAGTTTTGTTTTACGAGCTTCAAAAAAATATAATTATTAGAACATAGTAGTATTTTTTTACTACTTTCAGAAACCTACCAAAGAGAAGAAGCTAAAATTAGATGAACCCCAGACAATCTCTTCTTCCAAAAATCTAATAAAATTGGATTATGAAGACATCAGCACCACATCTTTAGACAGCTATTTGGACATCCCAACATCTTATAAACACGTAGCAAACAAGGACATGGGCAGGGAATATCAGAAGAGCAAGCTGGATACACTTATCGAGCGTACTAAAGAAGTAAGTAGTTTTGTATTTCACAAACACTTAGGCCCCTATGTACTATCAGTAGGTAGGTATGATAGCATTGTTCAATCTATGCTTTTGATTGACTGGCCTCTCAGCTCAGTTGGTAGTACTGCTGCCTGCTGCGTCATAGGCCGTGGGTTCGTTCCCCACCGAGAACAAATTTGTGTGAGGCGAACACAAGATGTTTGTTTTCTGTCTGGGTGTTATATTGTATTCTATTTTATTTATTGGGGTAAGGCATGGTGTTCCTCAAAAAGGGTGTTTTAAAAAAAGGGTTGTCATCGCTCTTGTGATGCCACTGGTATTGTAGTCGTCCATAGGCTACGGTAACCGCTTCCCATCAGGTGGGTCGCATTCTTGTTTGTCAACTTAGTTGGAAAAAAAAACAAACGAACAGTAGCACATTAAAAGACAAGTAATAATATGATACTATGTATACAATACATTTAAATGTGCATTTATTACAAAAAAAAAATATAAAAGTATTATGTCAGCTATCTGGTTCCCCATAGTACAAGCTCTGCTTAATTTAGGGCTTGATAGTGATGTGTGTTATATTCACAAATATTTATTAATTTATACTGCATTCTAGCATTAGTATGGCAGTAGATACTTTGTATTAAATAAGCTTTTATTTACAGCGCGAACGTCGATTGGTAGAACAATCAAGAAAGTTCCCATGGTACACCAGCACTCCCGAAAACTCAGACGTTAGTTCAGTTGAGTGCCCTATAAGCTGCAGCGAGATCGATCCGTCCCTTCACTCCAGATCAACCCTTATTCTAGAGCCAAGAGACCATGGGTACTCTCCATTCATCGAGGGACACCCAAGAGCAACGATTGACAAATACTGGCAATACTCTCCAAGCTCGCAGATTGAAGATAAACTTGACTTATCAAGTAAAAGTTTGAATTTGGAAGTGAAACCAGAACCGACCATGGACATTGATGAGTATTCTCCGATACAAAGCTCAGATGTGCTAGAATTAAACGAACAGCTGATTAAAAAAGAAGTCAAAAGTGAACCAAACTTTTTGGAAGCATGATGCTTGTTCATTTGACTTTGTCTTCATTTATTGTTAATGGATAGAGGCTGTGATGGTGATAGATAGTAGCTTGTTGATTTGTCAGAGTTTATCATGTTATTTGTTACTAATTAAGTTAAGTACCTTAGTATAAGTATATAAGTATGTGTACTCCTAGGTGTAGTTACTGTGTATCTGTTAATGCACTTATAAGAAAAGAAGTGTTTTACCTACATATTTTACTACCTACCTACATATTTTTTGACTACTTTATGCTTATTAAACTTGTTTGGTAGATTACTTTTTTTCCATATTTTATTTGTATTGGTTAAGCTTTATAGATTCAAACGCAAGGTAGGTATCATACTGAGTAACCTCTAGTTTTGTCTGGATCGGCATTAATAATGGTGCCACAGAATAGTGTTGTATCAACAATAAGGTGTCTCGCTTCCTACCTACTAAAGTCCGCGCAAGATAACTTTACGCGTGCATAAGATATAATGCCACCACACCACACCTTACTGCACTAAGCGCTTCGCCTCCACTTTTATAATGCGGACAGCATAAGAGTGGAACTCTTTGTCGACGTTTTTTTGTATTTCCGAATACCTATAAAATTTATGTTTTCAAAAAAAAGAGTGAATAGGTATCTTCTAGGTGAGTGCGCTACACCGTCGAACGCATCATCATATATCATCAAGCAAGATTGCGGTCAAGCGTTAGCCTATAAATTATTAAAAGAAATATTTTCCGGTCCATTTTTTTCATGTTTTCTGCCATCAGTCACGCGCTGAGCTATCTTGCGCGGGGTCTGCATGGTTTGGTAAGCTGGCCTAAAAAGCTTCAACTTAACAATCAGCGTTTTACGGATCAGCCAAGTCAAGTCCCCAACCAAACAATAAACAATCAGTACACGCGATGTTACGGTACGGACCTGCGTGTTTAACTTAGTTGACCAAGTATAAAATCAAATAAATAAAAGTGAGAACATCGTTGTCGTAAATATGACAGAAATTTGAGAAGTCTATGTAATGTGAGTAGTTATTGTAGCACTTTAATAAAAAAAATATTTGCTTTTTTAGTCAAGTACCTACCTAAGATTTTTTGTCAATTGAATCTGTTAAAAATGCTTATCTATAGATTTTGTTCTAGATAACGCGCCCTGTACTTAGAAATACCACGATAAAGTTTTCAAGTGCTTAAAAAAACACAATAGGAAAAAGTTAACGAGGTATGTTTTTAGGCGGGTACTCTGGTTTAATTTTATGATTCTACCAAACTCGACACTGATACATTTTTGTACGAATTAAGTCAACTACTGCAATCTTAGGTCTTACCAAAAAAAACGTTCTTCGCAGGTCACAGCCATCAGGAAGTCACAGCTCTCGTTACAAGAGTGCAAACAATATCGTAATAGTTCCTACGGTGTCGTTTACAAAGGTTACTGTAATGCCGAAGTCGCCGTCAACAAACGTTTATAAAAAAGACAGTGGCACTCAACATGTACCATGTGCCAAAACAAGTCAAGTTACAAACACCAAAGAACAGCCTAAACCTTTGTTGAAACAACCAAAGGAATCTTCAGTAGACAAACTTAGAAATACTAATACGATTAAACCAACGGACAGAATAAAACCAGACCCTATGATGGAACACATCGAGCCATCGGAACAAAAGTTCTCTCCGAAAACTACGTCCGATGATGTCAACGTCAACAAAACAATTGCAAATGTGGAGGAAATAAATAAAACAAAGAAAGTCAACAGCTGGGCGTCTAACTACTTATACAGCATTGGACACAACAAAAAACCAATAAAAGTAAGTTTTTTTTGCCGTAAAACTTTACCATGGATTGCGCAGCACATTGTTTAGTGTTATTATTGTTCTGTTAGGTTGAGGTTCAAAATTATTTTATTTTTAAATTTTAACCTACCAGTCAAACTGTTAACGCGTGATCGATCGACCGTGTCTATGTAAATAAATAGTAAATACTGACTGGCCTCTCAGCTCAGTTGGTAGTAGCTCTGCCTTCTGAGCCGTAGGTCGTGGGTTCGATCCCCACCGTGAACAAATATTTGTGCAGTGAACATAGATGTTTGTTCTCTGTCTGGGTGTTATATTGTATTCTAAGTATGTATTTACAAAAAAAAAATATAAGCTATCTGGTTCCCATAGTACAAGCTCTGCTTAGTATGGGGCTAGATAGTGTTGTGTGGATTGTCTATAATATTTATTTATTTAAATACTTCTCTTTTGTAAACACATAACTTCTTAGTATTAAAATACATTATAACACCCAGACAGAGAACCTTTTGTTCACCACACAAATATTTATGGTCTCGGTGGGGATTGATCCCACGACCTCCAACGCAGAAGGCAGAGGTACTACCAAACAAGCTATGAAGGCAGTCGTGTATAAGTGACACTTTGGTGCTTGTGTTAAAACTATTTATTATTTGCTCCATAGTTCCATGAAATGTAAGTAAGTAATATTATTATCTTGCCAATAAAAACCTGGTTAATATCTCAAATACAGGTATTTGTGAAACATGTGTAAAAATGCGATTCGATTTATTTCGATAACAGTAGGTTTTCTACCTACCATTTAATGGTCAGAGCGATTTGACTCAATATTTAGTTAACTCTCTGTTTATCCTGGATGAGATAGCTTTTGGTGATAAGACCACCCATTGTTTTCCACTTCGCGTTTTTGTTTTGTTGCCGTAGTTTGTTGCTTGTTCTTTTAGGCTTGGTCGCGTGGAACTGGCACCTAGCTTTAAGAGGTTTCAAAGTGATCCTTGTGATACCACTGAATAAATAAACTTTGAGTTTGAGTTAGGGGTGTAAGAAAATCTTATGTGTGGTGTGCAATAAAGTATTTTCTATCTTCTTATATTGAGTTCGCGGGCTAAGTTAAATGATTATGATTCATAATCTTGTTTTTTTACAGATGAACCTATCTTTGAACAGAAATAAAAAAGAAACAATTTCAACAAATAATGATTTGAATAAACCTGTTGCACAATCAACGCTGAATAAAGTCACAGAGCCGTCTTCTTATGATGTTTTTAACACAACTGACAGTTATCGTAAGTTTAATGAACTGAACAATAATACTGTCGAAAACATTAATATGGGCAACATAAAATCATTATACCCACCCACAATACCCACAACAAACCCTGATTTGCATCTTGAAGTGACACCCGTTGCTGCCAAGAGTAACATCCCTGCTCCAGCAAACTCGACTATTTTAGTCGATACAATATACTCAAGCAATAGCAACAGCAAAGTGCCAGCTTATGCTACTCTACTAGCAAAAACCGAAGACGAAGCAATATACTGCTATAACGATGGAAATCGAGAAACTGATATCTTTGATGCTATTAAATCTAAAATAAATCGCGAAAACGAAATCGTACAAAAATCGCTTATGATGAACTTACCTTCCCATAAAGATATGTGTGAAAACTTCATCAAAGAGATCAGCATCAAAAAATCTGCTGCATTTGAGAAGAAAAGTGATCGATCTAAATCATCACCACCAGCGAAAAGCAAAGAAGCAAGTCTAATTAAAAAAAAATCGTCTACGTCAAAACCTGATAGTAAAGTAGTAAAGAACAGCACCACAAAATCAAGTGCATTTGAAAAGAAAAGTGATCGATCAAAATCTTCACCACCAGCGAAAAGCACAGAAGAAAGTCTAATAAAAAAAAATTCTTCTACGCCAAAACCGGAGAGTAAAGAAGTAAAGAACAAAATTAAAGAACTGTCAAAGTCAATAAAAAAGATTGATAAAGAACTACTTAAAAAATCTAAATTATCTTCCACGGAAAAAGATGCTCAGAAAAAAAATATCAAGATTACCAGCGTTACAAAAAACAAGAAAATAGTAAACCTATCATTGATTCAAAAGATTTTGACCATCTGAGCAACAAAATCTTTCAAACCAATAGACAACCTGCAATGGAAGTTCATAGTCCTGAACGCTCTAATTTAAAACGAGCTCGTACGTGTTCTGAAAATCGCCTTTACCCTAGCTCAGAAATTCTCAACACAAGTCCAATGAGAAGTGTAGTAAAAGTCGCTGACAATAACTATGAAAGCAATTCACCTAAAAGAAAATGTTTTGAAGAAAGGTTCGATCTTAGATCCAAACTAAGCAGAGTAAATCAAAGAATAAACCAAAAGAAAATACAAATTGATTTAAATAAAAAACCAACACAGTGGGAAAACTTAAAAATAGCAGTTGAAAACCATAATGACGAAAAGCACAAATCACCAAAAAAATCTAGTGTTCTCAAGTATAAAACAAATAAGTGTAAAAAATTGAAATTGATTATCAACGTGGTATGCCAAGAATCGGACGATGAAACCACTTCCAGCGATTCAAGCATTAGCGAAACTGAAAATAATCCAACGCATCATATGGATTTAAGTTTCTTAGACGATTTTAATGTTGATGAAATCGTGGATAGTTTGAAACACAGTCCTAAACGCAAAATCATAAGTCCATTGTCACACGAGATCAAATCGGGAAATTATAATAAAATTCCAGTTGAACCTGAACTCAAACTGGCGACAATTTTGAGTATGCTTAATGTTAAATCTGAAACGAATAATAATTTCACAACTTCTGCTTCAACTTCGGTTAAAACAGAATGCAAATCTGAAGAAACTGAAGAAATTAACAGGTATGTTAAATTATTTAAAACCCAACAGGTGACTAGGTCCTAACTAGGTGTGTTACCTCTGAACTTGAAATAAAATAAATTATTTATAAATTTTCAGGGCAACGCTATCAAATATCAACCTTGGTCCTGAAATGTCGAGTACTTTTAAAAAAGAGGATAACATGGGTATAACAGAAAATACATGGCATTTAGTCAAAATAGCATGTCAAACTAAAAACCAATTGCATCAGCAAAATACTGCAGTATCTGAAGAGTGCAACATCGGTGTTCATATAAACCATGAACAGCATAGCGGAGACAAAAATAAGTTAGTTATAGATGAAAGCGTCATAATTAATGAACAAGAAATTAGCATCATAGATTTGACCAATGACTTGACTAATCAAAATGTATGTGCCGCGACAAATACAAAGAATATCACCGCAGATGTAGTTGCTACGCCTAACAATATACAACAAGAGACGCAAAGTAATGCAAAGAAAAAAGAGGACAAAACAGTCAAATGGAATCAACGTAAGATGGCAGGCAATAACATAGTGAATCAGTTGGAGCCAATTACACCTACTACTCGTACAAAAGACATTCACTATCAAAATGAAACAGGCAAATCAGAAAAAACAACATTAATGATTGAAAGAAAAATATTGAACCAAAATCTTGACAGTGTTATAGACTTAACAAATGATACTATAGATGATGAAACAATATCCAAAAATATGGCTAAAATTAGTGCACCTGTTGATAAAGAAAATAATGCGGAGGATAGAACAGAAAACATTAAATATACTACTAACACTGAAACAGTCAAACAAAAGAATACGAATAATCAAATAGAAATTGAAAGTAATATATTCGTAAATAAAGACATTCACTTAATACCTAAACCAGAAAAAAATGATAATGTATCAAATGAAAATGAAAAAGCAGTAGTCACCAAAATACAAACTATAAACGAAAATAGAAACAATTTGAATACTGCCACTCAATTGGAAATAAAAAAGCCAATAGAAATGGATGAAACTATAAGTTCAATGAATGGGCTTATTCATTCAAATAATCTTACTAAATCTGACAAAGAAAGGGTTCAAAAGCCAGCTTATCAACTTACAAAACATGTTCCGGATACTAGTATGACGTCGAAAGACAATGTCCCCAGTGGTATAAAAAGCTTGACCGATATCTTTCATACAGATGTTACTGGTAATGTCATAGAAAAAACTGTTGAAATCGTATGGGACACCAAAAATGAAAATGGAAAAGTATCTCAGGCTAACGGCGACAACATAGAAATTGGAATTGCATCTAAAGGTAACATAAACGAAAATAAATCTACGAATGAAATTTCTGAGAATGAAAATAAAGAATTGATCACAACGAATCGTGAGACAGTAAAGATCCCCAAACCACCTGCTGCTTACCAGATTATCATAAACAACGAGAATATAAAAAATGTGTCTCCTTCCACCAACACGGCACTAACGGACGTCGCGCCCAATAACAATAAAGACTTCAACAAAATATTTGAATCAAAAACAGCTAAGGAAGTTCTCGATAAAATTGTTGCAACTGTATGGGACACCAAAAATGAACTTGAAAATACATCCAAAACTAACGGCGCCAAAGACGAAATCGTAAAACCTCAGACCAGCGACACTAAAACGGAAATTGGAAATGCATCTAAAACTAGTACCATCGAAAATAAAGTAATCAATAACTGTGGCATAGGTTATCAATACAGAGCACTAGGTGCATTACTGGAAGAAAGATTGAAAGATTATTCGATCAAAAATATAAAAATAATAAAACACATTCGGCAAGGGAAATATTCAAATGTTTTCAGCTGTAAAGATTCAAACGGTCAAACGTACGCCGTTAAAATGTTAAAGTATGTCCAATTCAACATAATTATTATTTTTATATATAGATTCGGAAATTAATCCACCTGATGCATGTTTTCAGATCCGACACTAATCGCCAAGTTTTGGGAATTGAAAAGGATCAAATGATCAAACGACTACAAAAAGATGTCCCGAGAGAGAACCTAAATACAGTTTTTTTGATAGACAGTTTCGGGATAGAGAGATACTGGTGCTTTCTTACCGAATTCTATCCTAAAAACTTACAGGAAGTTCTGCAGAAATGCAAGCGTTTCCATATAGATCGGGTGCAGCGCTTGGCAAGCCAGCTGATATCAGCAGTTATGCTTCTGAGGAACCACAACGTCGTTCATTCTGGTATGTATGTATTTTAAAACTTGGCAAAGTAATCGCTTGTTTCATCCAAGCTACTGCGATCCAAGGGGAACGCCTGGGACTTTTCGCGTACCTACTCATTTTCTTACTGCATAAAAGAAGATGCCTTCAATATTACGGGGTGAATTGCATTGATTGACAGTTTATTTTACGCGAAATATAATTTTATTGCATAATTCAAAGTTGAAAAGTTTTCGGAGTACAGGAAATGGTGATAATAATGTTCCCTTGTATACCTACTATTTCTTTTCAGATATAAAACCGTCGCACATTCTCCTGGATTACACCCACGAGAGGCTAAAACTGTGCGGTTTCGACAGTGCCTACTACAAGAACAAAACGGTACTTCTACCAAACATCGGTACCAGCTATTACCGGGCTCCGGAAATCATCCTGGGGTTCTCCGCAGGACACAGCATAGATGTCTGGTCTTCTGCGCTTGTTATTTACGAAATGGCAACAAAATATCACCTGATTGACGGTATCTATAACAATGATGTACTATACAGGCAAATGTGCATTTTTGGCAGTTTTCCTCGTGATATGGTGGAAATGTCTATGTACAAGGCACGATACTTCCAAGGCCAGAAGTTTATGAGGCGCCTCGGAAGTAGGGGACAGGTAAGATAAACTGTTATATTTTAGATGTTTCAGCACAATATCTTATATCTTATCTTATACCTTTAAACGAGAAAATCTTGTATATATATATTTAGGATCTCGGAAACTGCGCCAACGATTTTCACGAAATTTAGTATACCCCTGTATACTCCCTCCCTGTATACCTGTTTTCGGGGGCGATGAATTGATCTAGCTAGGATTCATTTTAAGAAAATGATTATTTCACCCGAGTTCAATAATTAAACATAAACTGAATATTTGACTGCTCCTGCCATCTATTGACGATTGTGAGCAACTAACTGCAAGCATATCCAGCAGATGGCATTGTTCAGTAAAAATAAGCCAATAAAGATAATAATGACCTTATGATTTCTTAAAAATACAAATTAACAATAAAAAATACTGAGCGAAGCTCGGTCACCAACTGCTAGTTTTTTTTTAAACAGTCGCTAACTAGTCGTATGTCGTGCCACAGATTAGATAATACTATACTATTAGTCCTGCGAACCAAACCACCAAAACACTATACTATTTTCAGGATATAAAGTACTACGGAAACTTCTACAGAACAAAACGCATCGAGAAGGGTTTATGGAATGCGTTCAAGAATCTGTGGCCGGGTAATAGACGCATCGAGGAAAAGCTGATGAATATGGCCAGCCTTTTGGAGCAAATGCTCCTACCCGACCCTCGGCAGAGACTTCAGATCAAGTTCGCGTGCGTAGACCATTTTATCTACGAGATGTGGTAGATTTTTGTAGCACTCGATGCTTCATATCGGTAAAGCAACCTTAGTTTCGTTGTGTGATTGCCATAATAATTGTTTTTAGAGTTAAGACGTTATTTAGATTTAATTGTGTAGGTTTAGTTTTTGTTTCAAAATTGGGCCTGAGAAGTACTGCGTCCTTTTTCCGTTTTTCGTTATTTAGATTTAATTGTGTATGTTTAGTTTTTGTTTCAAAATTGGGGCTGAGAAGTACTGCGTCCTTTTTCCGTTTTTCTTTTATATTCTAAGAGAAGGTTTTTTCAGCCTGCTTGGTTTGTTATTTGTTTGCTATGGAGAGTAAGTTTTAAGTTGTTAATTTACATGTTTTGGAGAATAAACTCTTTGATTGCTGTAAAAATCTTGTTTCTTTACTTACTTTTAAATGGAGGTCCAGTCGAATTTTACCATGTTCTTTCTCAGATACTTTCTTCTTCAGTCATATTCTTTCATATCATTCTTCACAAGGAAAATCGAAATAGTATGCATAATATTCAGAGGATGGATAAATCAGAATAAAAAAACTATGCATTTTAGGGTGTTTATTAAATTAATAAGAAAATATATGATGTTAAAGCGATCCAAAATATTCCATTCAAGCAAATAGATAGATAGATTAACTCTTTATTGTACACAAAGAAATACATACAGAAAATATTACAAAAATAATCAGTAAAATGGGCGGCCTTATCGCTAAGAGCGATCTCTTCCAGACAACCTTTGGATGGAAAGGATAGATAAAAATCGGATAGACGGCGGTGCACAAAAAGTTTTTAAATTCTATATTAAAAAAAAGAAAAATATAGTAATAGTAATAACCACTTAGTACCTAAAATCAACTTGTAAAAATAAAATAATAACACTGTAAATATAAACTACCTATAATAAAATAAACAGTTTCTTATCTATTAATATAAATACATGCTACTTAAATAAATACATAAACAACACAAATATGTGTTTCTGTAAATATTGTCACTAACCTGTCCGGGCATTTCCTTGGTATGTCCGTCGGGCACGTGGAATAGTATAAGGGGCGTGGATTTGCACGTGTACGGGGAAGGCCCGGTAGGAGCCACGTCCACGCGGAAAAATCCGCGGCGCTGGAGTTGGATAACTTGGCCTCTCTTCACTTTAGATAACTCCGGCTCACCCAGCATTGGGATTTCCCACTGCAAGACAATATGGGAATTTAATAAATAAATATAAAAACAAATGTTTATAGGATACAAATTGTAGGTACACGTAAGAATTCAAATAAAAATTACTTATGGAGTCAAAGACCAAAAATATATTATGTTTATTCGGTTGTATCACAAAGAACAGAATCCGTTGGTTATTTTTTTTTTATGAAAAATCATTCCTGCCATTTCTATCAAAAGTAAAAGATTTTTGAAAATAAATATGCAGTTCTTGTTTTCTTATACATCGAGGGAATCCCTCCTTTCACTTTCACGACTTTTCCCTATCTCTCGTGGTTTCGGACTTGGCCATCACCACACCACCCTTCTCAAAAAACAACCCTGTACATTTGTAAATACATACTCCTAATGCAATGTGTTCACCATATAAACATTTGTTCGCGGTGGGGATTCAACCCACGACCCCTATGGCGCAAAAGGCAGATGTACTACCAACTGAACTGACAGGCCAGTCAAACTTTGAAAAGTCTTAAAGCTAGGTGCCAGTTCCGAGAAGAACAGACAACAAACTTCGGCTTGGTTCCATCTGAAAACCAGCGTCACTCACTACGCTTGTAGTGGGTGGCATATAGCTGAGATGGAACCGGTTTTGGCTCACGCGCATAGGGACACGCGCACAGACGGATTTGTGTTCCACGGTAGGAACCGAGCCGTAGTTTGTTGCCTGTTCTTCTAGGCTTGGTCGCGTGGAACTGGCACCTAGACTCACCTAGCTTTAAGACGTTTCAAAGTGATTCTTGTATCGTATTGAATAAACGCTTATTGAATCTTGAATCTTGACTTACACATTTGTATTTACTCTTTGTTCTGTTTACTATTCTGTTTTCTTTCTTGTTGTTTTATGTGCTGTGTTTATGTGTGTTGTGTGTCCAAAATAAATGTATTTTCTTTCTTTTCTAGAAAAAACTTACCCTAGTCTTATGCCCAATGTACTGCTTGAAATCCTCATCTTTGCCGAGCAGAGCCTTAGATATGATATGGTCAAAGTACACACAGTACACATCCAACATGGGCGACTCAGGACAATCCGCCAGCCAAGTTAGTTTGACAGTCTTCTTGAAGTCCTTATTGTCTAAGTTAGGGGTCGCGTCTACGCTCGTCACAGTGCCATCGGCAGTCCTGAAAAAGTATTTTTGGAAAATTACTAGCCATACTTTTAAACGTTATTTAAATAAATAAATATTGCAGACAATCCACACAAAACTATCTAGCCCCAAACTAAGCAGAGCTTGTACTATGGGAACCAGATAGCTGATATTATACTTGATAACATATTTTTTTTAAATACTTATAATACAATATTGTTATATTGTATTATAAGTATTTAAAAAAAATATGTTATCAAGTATAATATCAGAATTAAGTATAATATCCCAGACAGAGAACAAACATCTATGTTCACCACACAAATATTAGTTCTCGGTGGGAATCGAACCCACGACCTCCGGCACAGAAGGCAGAGCTGCCACCAACTGAGCTGAGAGGCCAGTCAAAGTCAAAATATAGCATATAGGTAGTTAGCTCTGTCACTATTTGTCATTAACCCAGTGGTAAAAGATGACAATAGTTTATTTAACAATGTTTATTTTATGAAAAACACTCGCGGGCGGCCGCTAGTTTAAATAAAACAAACCTTGTAATAACCGATTTTGTTTAAAATCACTATCAAAGCCGCTCACTCCTACGACCGGCCGGTCTGAAGTTAGCCTTTTAACGAATCTTCCATATGTCACGTACAAATGGTTCACTTCAGACCCCCCGGCGGTATTGTGTACTTACTTGTGCACCTTATCGATCATAACATTCCCGTAGTACACAAACGTGGCATTCTCTCCTTCCTTCAACGCTTTAGCATCCACTTGGTCGATCAACATTCTCTTCGAGACATGCACAGTCTTGGAGCCCACATCTGGGTTCTTCGGATGTAGGGGAACCGTTAAAGTACTGGAGACCACACCAGCGAGATTGACGGGCACTGTGCTGGTTTCTAGGGTTGTGTAACGCGGCGCTATTGGGTCGATGACCTGTGGAAGAAATGCCAAATTTAATGTTCAGACGTGCTTCTGGCACCTAATGCTGCATTCCTACGGTGCGTGGTTCTGCAGATCATCACGCACAGCCGACGACGACGCACGGCAACGCACACAGAAAGGGCTCCTGTGCTACCACACGAGACCGTTCCCATGGTGTGTCGTGCGAGCTGATCTGCCTCCGTGCGCGATATCACACACCGGTGGGAAGGGGCTATTAGACATTTGTAGGTACTTAATGAGTCGTAGACGATAATACAACAGCAAAAGTTTCAAAGAGAGCACAAGTTAAAAAGCAGAATTGAAGAAGACCTATTTGAATTCTATAAAAGATGTAAAAACCAAGAGATCGGATTTACCGTACCTGGGACGGTAGTCTCTACGTAGTTAACGACTGCTAACTAACTTGGGGGTACCACCTAACATTCATTGAACACCTAGGTCGCTGGCGTCGGCGATCAGTGAAACGCTGTCAAATTTGACAACGATATTTGACAGTGTTTCACTGATCACCAGCATAGGTGTGCGTAGGCCTTAAAAGATGGCGACTAATTACGGTCGCTAACTATGTCCGTGGGGTTCCGGCAAAGAATAGGACCTCTCCATCACCTCCCGTGGATGTCGTAAAAGGCGACTAAGGGAACACAACCATCAGGAAATGGGCAGCAGCATTTCCTAAATGTACATACCACCAATACTGCGGTCACCTATCCGCCTGCCAAGCGTGGTGACTATGGCAAACCCCCCCCCCCCCATGTCCTGGAAATGTGTAGGGGAGGCCTATGTCCAGCAGTGGACTTCTTCAGGCTGATAATGATGACTATGTCGGGACAAGTTAGCGACTTAGCATAGCACTCAAACCTAGATTTGACAATGCTTACCTTCTTATTGATGGCCCAGATCTTGTCCCACTCCATGAATACGACCGACCGGCTAGAGCCCTGCGCCGTTATAAACTGCCGCAGTCCCTCCACCGTCATACCGCGACGTAGTACTCCTCTCACTGTCGGCATACGGGGATCGTCCCTGAAAATCAAATTATATTTTGGATTCTTTACATTTTTTTTTTTATATTTGTTCTTTTTA
Source organism: Thera obeliscata (assembly GCA_947578465.1). Lineage (NCBI taxonomy): Eukaryota > Metazoa > Arthropoda > Insecta > Lepidoptera > Geometridae > Thera > Thera obeliscata. The sequence goes on from OX387915.1 coordinate 17,028,140, forward strand.
AATTTAAGAGCTTAGCTCTTGTCGGGTTTTGATGCAGTTTTCTCCAATTAAGTCTTCCGAATGCGGCCTCTTTGACTTCCTTATACGACATGACAGCGACTTCTTTTATCTGGCTCATGTAATTCTTGGCCTTCCTCTTCCCCGTTTTCCTTCAACCTTTCTTTTAATGATGTTCTTTATGTAGATGTCATGTCGTAGAAGATGTCCAAACATTTTTCCTCTTCGATTTTACTCTCTTCCCCTTTACTCGCTCTAAGACCTCGTTGTTCGTAACTTTTTGGGTCCAGCTAATTTTCTCCATTCTCCAAAAAATATTTATCTTATAAAAATATATAATCTTATTATTATAACCAAAGGAAACCACTAAGGTTTGCGGGGATATTATGGGAACCTTTTTAGATACCTGAAGGGCAAGTCTGAGTTTTACTCGTTCAGAATCAGAATCAGAAAAAAATATCGACAAAGATATTATTATGCTATGTGTCCCAAAACCTTGACTTGTGTCGCTTCAGTTTGAACATTTCGTTTTTTTGTCTCATTATTTCTCCATACAAAAGTAAGAGACACGTAGGCGAAACGAACTGATCGGGTAAAACTCTGACTACGGTACTGATGGGTGTTATACAATAAAGTTAAACTTACCATCCGTCCACAAGACCTTGCTCGACAAACCACGTTAGTTTTCGCTTCGATAATACTGTGTTTGTCATGCTCAACCTGAAACGATAACAAGTAATAAGTTTAGAAAACTAAAAAACCAAATATGGGAGTAATGGGAGCAATCTGGAAGTAGACCTTACAGATAAAAAAATAAATAACGGAGTTAAGCAGTAGCAAACATAAAAAATATATCCTCCATTTTATCTTAAAACGGTTGAAAAAGAAAACGATACCTTCTTCCTGCCCTTATCCCACTTTATGTGGGGTCAGCACAACAAGTCTTCCTTCTCCATTCCCCTCTGTCAACCGTCATCTCAGCATTCACTCCTCTCATATCCATGTCATCTTTCACACAGTCCATTCATTCAAAAGAAAACGATGTTTTATAATTTTAATAAAGAAACTGATCATACAATTATCAATTACAGTCATACATTACAATGAGTAAGGTGTTTTAATAGTACATTGTTACCTGAGTGTTGAAAGTCACGTTTTTTGAGTCCCGAGACGGGTTTGGCGCCAGAGCGTTAGCGAGGGCGCCAATGAAGCTTGAGGGACTTAAAAGACTTTCACCCGAGGTAAACACTGTGCTTTTCATTACGAATACAAGGAAAGTAAAAATAAAAACATGAAAGAAAAATTTGTGAAAATGAAGATTGAATTGCCGCCTTCCCGGTTTTTTTTTCTTTTTCTCTGGCGGGCCTTCGGCTTCGGCTCGCCAGCATTATTCAGCCATTATTTTCATTCTCATAATTTAAAAAATGGTAAATGTCAAATCTATGTTATTTTAAATAAATAGTTGAAGCTATATATTAATAAAGTAATTTAGAAGATATATTATTTATTTAATACTATCTTTGTGTTATTTAAATTTAAATTTTACATTGCGCTATCTTATTAGACTTTTTAAACTTCTTACCGTTGTAATGGGTTTCCAACCTACTTGCTGAATAAAAAGTTGGAATTTGGTTCAACGACCTCTTTGCAGTTAGAAAGACTTTAGAAAGTTGGAACATGGTTGAATAAAATAGAACTTGTTTTTTTTATAATTTGACAGCTGTCAGTAGAAAGTGATTCTCCCTAGGGCTGAAAGTTTTACTTTCAATTAGGCCCCTCAGGCAACTTCAGACCTACTTTCAGAGTATGAGTAATGAAAAGTATTTTATTTTTAAATTTTTTAGACGTGACCGAACATCACTTTACCAGTAGTAGTGTATTTATTTTTCAGCTCACCGGGTGGAAATTGGCAACTTTCGGCCCGCTGCACAAACCGTAGTTGCCCCTTTCCGCCCGCCGTCATCGAGCAGAAAAATCGTGTACACACCACAGGAAGTAAGAAAGAAAACCTCAGACCAGACATTTCTTATTTTGCTTCCCTGGGTATGTAACTATTGAGCTAAGTTACCTGCTGTACTCCCAAATATAAGGTTTCCTCAGGCCAATAGCGTCGATGAACCAGTAGAACTGCGGATCTCTGTCGTGGTACTCCATTGTCCGTAGCACGTGCGTCACGCCTTCTATTGAATCCACGATGGGACAGGCAAAGTCGTAAGTTGGGTATACCCTGTAGAAAGTAAAATCATGTTTTTATATTGTAATCGTTATAGACTCGGTTCTGAGTAACTTAATCTAAGCCAGGTCAAAAATTCTTTATTCATTTGTATCACAAGGAAATCACTTTGAAACGTCTTAGAGCTAGGCGAGTCTAGGTGCCAGTTGCACGAGACCAATAAGAGCCTTCTAATCTAATAAACTCTCGGCCTATTTTACAACCTGAAACATGTTTTCCTTTATTATCGTCCCAGAGCTGGGGAAGGCCTCTCCCAAAGACTCGTATCGACTCATATTATTTATTGCAATTATTATGTTACATGGTGAGGTCTTAAAGTTAAAAATGGTGAATTATTATTTATTCCTTAAGTTAGGACTTTCGGTTCTTCCCGAGCCTCCTACCATTTCCTTTTATTTTATATATTGATCTATTGATTTATTGAATAAAAATATTTCCATCTCTTTTTAAGGCTTGTCATAAACAAGGACCGACTATTTTATTTGTCGAATAGCGTTATTTCGTAGATGAAAAAATCGGCCTTCAGAGAAAAAAAATGGCTATGTGCGTGGTTTGATTCGCTCTTGGCCAACTCACATTAGTTTCTAAAAGTAATATTTGATAGTAATATTTGATATGCCATTATTTAATTCTGTTATTATTATTTTTTGTGTCATTTTATTTAATATTTCGGTGTTAGTTTAAGTTTGTATATTTCAAATACGATTGGTTAATTGTGACTGGATAAATAAATGAAATGAAATGAATTAACTTCCATACTTATATTTAGTGCCAGTTCTTGGATGGACTTCCGGCTTGCATCTGTAGATGGTGGGGTCTCGTAGACAGCCGTTGGCGGATTGCATATCGATTTTGGCGCGTACGCAGCATCGCACGCCGATTTCACTCGCTTTCTGCATTTCCGCCCAGAGCTGCAGATTCTTGTCTACAGCTGCAATGATACATTTATGTTCATCATTTTATTTTATTTATTAACAAAATTATTGTATCTTATAATATAAATAAATATTGTGGACAATTCACACAACACTACCCAGCCCCAAACTAAGCAGAGCTTGTAATATGGGAACCGGATAGCTGATATAATACTTGAATACATTTTTTTTTTGTAAATACATACTTAGAATACAATATAACACCCAGACAGAGAACAAACATTTATGTTAACCACACATATATTTGTTCTCGGTGGGGATCGAACCCACGACCTACGGCGCAGAAGGCAGAGCTACTACCAACTGAGCTAGAGGCCAGTCAAAGGTATCATATAACTTACAGACAATTAAGGATTAAAATTTTTCGTGTGAAACTGAAGACAAAACGACTTTCACTAAACCGAACTAAGTAATTGCTTACTAAAAAACAATATGAGGAGGTAGGTCAGTGTTGTGCCGGCCTGCGAATGTCTTGTGTGAGGTTGTCTTCAGTCTCTCACCTCGTACCCTCTATCTCCTCGTATCAATTCATATCATGCTCATGTCATCAAACATTTGTATTTAAAGAAAGATAACTTATTTATTAGACCAACACATACAAATAAGTAATCATAAACATTGTATAAGTAAAAGGAAAAAAAGTAGCTACAAACAAAATCGAATACAAGGTATGCATTTGCTTTGATAGGTAGTTAAATAATAAAGAGTAAAGATTTGTATAAAATAAAAACTTACAATTATTCCTATTACTGCTCTCAAGTTTCTGATCTCTCTCATTCTTCATTTGTTCCGCGGGGGTATCGTCCACAAACGCTTTGCTTTCCCGAATAAGTTTCTCGCAGTATTCCAGCATCAGGTCAAAGTACTGAGACGTGTGCGTGAAGAGATCCGGCTTTATTTCTAACATTTCTACGTCTTCTAGGATCACCTGCGAATAAAATCATAATCATATCTTAGTAATAATAAAACTAAGTTGATATGAAATGTGCGTGCCGATAAAGCTTAAAAGAGAGTCCCGGCACGATAAAGGGACTTATTTAGTGTGATCGCCCTTTATATCCCTCGAACAAGAAAGTTCCCGTTTTACCCTAAAGGGCGTGTTTTTAAAGATATAAGGGCTTTTGAGCAAAAGTTTCGAAATCCATGTCTATACTTTTCTAACACATAGGGACTTCTCTATGTGTATCCTCTTCTATCACGTAAGGACTTTTCTATAAATTCTAGATTTGGTAACGGATGTCGGTTCTTTAACATTCTGCAATGCCCGGGCAATGCCGGGCTTAGCGGCTAATAATAAATAAATACTCAGCACAATAATTTGTATGTAAGTAACCGCAAGCTATTAAAATTTAAGCTGCAAAAAAATTGGTGCGAGAATTTCCCCTGCGTCTCTCGTCTCCGCCTGAAGAGAGCACTGGTGGTCTAGTGGTAGCAACTCCGCCTTCCGATCCTAAGGTCGTGGGTTCAAATCCAGTCGTGTACCAATGAGTTTTTCTGTCCCAAAATGTATATGCACTATGCCAGTACTCTCAAACGGTGAAGGAAAACATCGTGAGGAAACCGGCATGTCGTAGAACCTAAAAAATTTGGAGCAACACGTGTCAAGCGTCACGCAAAGAGGGCCCGCTACAGGCCTACTTGCGAAAACCTTGCACACAAAGTGCGGATGATGAATTCGCTGTTTAAATTTTTCGAAAGGCGCCCTTAACGGTCGTTTTGAGACTTCACACAAAACCTACTCCGAAAACAGCATCCCCATTAACCTAAATCAGAATAAAAATTAAACACATTTATAAACTATATTGCCATCTCTTACCAATGGGAAATAAAAAATAGAGACAGCAAATTACGTTTTTGTCGAGAAAATCCCTCATACCTTTTCAAACTCAGCATTCTCTTTAGCAGGGTTTGTGTCATCAAACCTCATGATGAGCTTTCCTTCGAATGCTTGTTGGTAGTACTGGTTCAGAAGGGCTGCTTTAGCATGGCCAATGTGAAGGTATCTAAAAACAAATAAAAAATACAACTTAATACATACATAATATTAGAAAGATATGTATCCTGACTGCAACGAGCTGAGCCCTTCAGAAAGAGCTCTATCACTACTGTGCTGCAGTTGCAGTTGGTTCGATTTCCACCAAGGATAAAAAAATGCAATGGACGTATTTGTTCTGTGGTTTGGTTAATAATGTATTAATTTTAACAGGCAACTAATTGGTTCCCACTTCCCATAGCTTTGTTTAGTGATGTCTACCTACATTTATATATAAATAAATGTAGGTAGACATCACTTGTCACACACATATCTTTCACATCATATCTTTTTTTCTTTTTTTTTAAACAACTTACTAAGCAAACAAGCTTACGGCCTACCTGTAACACCAGAGGCATCACTCACGCGTTGCTGGCTTTAAATATTTTAAAACGCCCTTTTTATTATTGTTTTTTCTTGATGTAGGTTGAGGCAATATTTCTAAATGGTATGGGATTTAGAGTAAATGTGAAGACCATAGGTCAAACATACCCTGAAGCTTCTGGGGGGAATCGTACCACCACCTTGCCCATCTCAGCATTCGGTAGCTCAATGAACTTGCCTTCTTGTTGACGGCCGGAAGTTTCTTCTTTCCGAGCTCTTTGCGGAGACAATCTGAAGAACAGACATTGTGAACTACTAAATCTAATTATATTAATTAATGATCCATTTTTTACATTCAGACATTTTTTGACGTGACAACGTCTTATAATTCGATGGAGCCGGCTGCACGCACGAAAAAACATGACTTATGCGGCGTTACCTCGCTCTGAGGCGTTCCATTTAAGGCTTGAAGTGCAAGCGACAAAGAGGCACAATCGGCCTCCGCGTTCGGCAGCGTTCGACATCTGTCTCTCTCCTACTTGAGTGAACGATGCGTCCACGTGAACAGCTGTATGACGCTGTCACGTTCAACTATCGTCAGCAAACCGACTTTACAGACAAGCGATTTTTTTTTCTGTAAAATGATAATGTGTAATAGACAAGCAGCTTTCACTGATATGTCTATGTTTTTGCTTTTCATTGAACACATTGTGTAAATTGACAGAAACAAGGAGTTGAATTCCTTGCCGGCGTTTTTCTTTCCGATCACCTACAACTTGGATCAAGAGAGCACTGGTGGTCTGGTGGTAGCGGCCCCGCCTTCCGATCCGAAGGTCGTGGTTTCAAATCCACTCGTGTACCAATGAGTTTTTCTGTCGAAAAATTGATGTGCACTATGCCAGTACTCTCAAAACGGTGAAGGAAAACATCGTGAGGAAACCGGCGTGTTGTAGAACCTAAAAAAGTTCGAGCAACACGTGTCAAGGGTCACGCAAAAAGGGCCCAACAGCGGCTTACTTGCGGAAAAACCTGCCCGCACTTCAAGTGCGCCTGATAAACTTGCCGAACTTGGACGTTTTCAAGTCAAGAGTGAATAGGTATCTTTTAGGTAAGAAAGCTACACCGTCGACTGCATCATCACTTAACAGCAGGTGAGATCTCAGTCAAGCGCGAGCATATAAATTGTAAAACAAAAACAACTACAGAATTGAAGTCTTCAATTTTGTAGTTGTTTTTTTTACAGTTTTTTTTTACAGTTACAAAATTAATTTAAAAAATTCAACCTTGAAGATGTCTTGGAAAGTGTTTCCAAGATCCCCTCGGGTAGTTCCTTCAGAGCTGTGGCCACAGGTGGCTGAGCCTCTATCAACCGCATCCAGCGTCCAATGTTTTTGAACGAGTTGCCTTTGGAAGCATCCTTGTATGTAGAGGATACTGGAAAGAGATAGGAATGAAAATGGAGAAGATAGCACTGGTGGTCTATTGGTAGCGATCCCGCCTTTCAATCCTAAGTTTGTGGGTTCAACTCCAATCATGCACCAATGAGATTTTCTATCCAAATGTGTGTGCACTATGCCAGGGGCCTAATTCTCGGGCTGATCTCGATCATTTTGCAATTTTATTTTATTGCTTCTTTTCACAACCCCTCACTTTTTCTACGTTTTCCGTATATCGTAACTGTCGAGGCTTCTACGATGAGGTCGTTGATGAATTACTTAAGGAAATCTGCCATTCTCTCTACGAAAAGAAGCAATAAAATAAAATTGCAAAGTGATCGAGATCGGCCCGAGAATTAGGCCCCAGTACCTACTAGTATAGTGAATGAAACATTGTGAGATAAGAGGTGATAAGAATGCTTGGTTTATAAATTATTCAAATAATACCTCTGTATTTTAATAAATTACATACTTGCATTTTTAAGCATCACTGTTCGAGCTGTGGGACATCTTATAAACAACTTAATTTATTATTTACCTTACCTGTAGTTCGGAATAAATGGCTTATTATTATAATTATTTTTATTATTCTAGTAACAACTCCATATTTTAAGTGGCAATTTTTTCGTGTACATAATACTGGTATAATGATAGTATAAATCATCCAGAACTTACCATGTAAGACACTGAACACAGCAAGATCGGCCACTGACAACGATTCTCCAACTAGGTAAGTCAACGGGCCAAGAGTTGTGTCCAAATATTCTAAAGACTTGGGCATCTCATTATCCAGGATCAAACTAAATGATAGCCAATGGTTCACAGTCACCTTCTGCAAAGGATCGGCGGACTTATTAAAGGTATTTTCAAGAATTCTAATCAAATCATTGCTGGTCCCATATGGCACAGATTTCTTCGCATTTGGGAGCGTTACAGTCGACTCTCCACCCCAAGTCAGTTCTACAGCCTTCTGGACAAACTTGTAGTACTCCACCGCAAGTATACCACCTGGAAACCACAAAGTAGCTATTTTAAGCCGCACCTAACCAATATTGAAATACAACGTTAAATGAATGAAAAGGTTATCACCTAAGGGCGGGTTAGATTTACTGCAGGAAATTTTCATTATGTATTTTTCTTTCTCTTCTATAGTCTAGTTTCTAAAAAGAAATAAAATACATCGAGCACTCGCAGAAACAAAATAAAAATCACACGACGACGACGACGCTGACAGCTGAGTCGGCACCACAGAACCAAGGAATATAATACTCTCTACGAGAGAAGAACCACAACTCCATACATAAAAAGTGTAGACGAAATATCGCATAGACGCTAACGCCATCTATTAGGGATCCCACAGTAACTGCGAGTGCTGGCGAGTTGGCGGGTAGTTTGACATTAGTACCTACCTACGCCCTACTGTTATTGCAATACTATAGGTAGGTATAAAATAAAACGAAATCATGATGATGCTTCGTTTATTGGTCTAAAATCTAAATACATAAATTGTTGTAGGTTTAGCAAACAGAAGTACAATTACTATAATATTATTAACACAGCCAAATTCAACGTGAAGTATTTGTCAATAACCGCAACAATATAATCGTAAATTCACTTTTTGTTTTTATTTATGAAATAGTAATAACTATCAGGATTGAACATTGTAGGCAAGATCTCAAATCAACCATAATAAATATATTTGGACAAGAACAGATTTTTTATTTGTTTTCTCTTCAGAACTGTTCTCACACAAGGTCACTATATTATTTCTCACTTTTTTACTAACTAGTCTCAACCACAGTGTTGTTGCTTCAAGCAAACAGATACGACGGGGAGAAGATAGTAAACATATATTTGTAGAAGCTTCCATCACAAACTCTAGAAAAACGGAAAAACTCGAACAACAAAACAAAAACTTTGTTTGATTTCAGATGAAGTTGACATTTTGTTAAAATTAGGGTTGCCATCCAACAAATCTATCAAAATATTGATCTCGATTCTTGACATCTCACTTTGTTGAAAATAATCGATTATTTTAAATATTGAGCTTATTAATGTGTAGGTTTTTCATAAACTAATAAATAAACTTTTCATTTAGTAATTTATTAATTAAAATAAGTGTAAACATATCATTTACATGTAAATTTAACTATAGAAAATAAAGTTAGTATCGATATTAATAATCGTTTTCATCGATTGTTGATATTCATCACAAGGCTTTTGTATAATGGTAACTTTTTCTTGTTCTGTCTCGTTTCCTTTTGCAAATTCAATATCTTCTCCCTCACTCACTTCGATTCCATATTTTGTAGTCTTCACAGCTTCAAACAAAGTTATATGACCCTGCACAGAACACAATACCTAATTGTGAAGAACTCCGAGTCCATACAAAAAAGGAGGGAACGCAAATTTAGTTCGTGGGATACAAAATAGATGGCGCTGATTGTTTTTTTTCAATGCAAATGACTACACCGCTCCGGGGCTTGAACCAGGGTTCCTTGTCTTGATACAATTGAGCAGAAATCGAGACGTTGATTTACTATCTACTCCGTGGCGCAACAGCGCCAGAGAGAGATGCGAGCCCTTGTGTACTGGGGCCTTAATAATGTCCTCACTTGACACTGGCAAAATTGTCTAATAAGAACAGTTTTGACGGAATTCTGACAGAAAAGAAAACCCATAAGATTCTGTCAAAATTCCGTCAAAACCTAGGATTGGGATCGGAATCACGTTCAATGTTAGACTGGCAGATGTCATCTAAAGAAGTTCAAGTTCAGTTTTTTCCTGCAGGCAATACAGAGTTGGGAGATAATGTACATCATGATAATGTCCACCCCCTTATTACGATGCCAGTTACGTCACATGCACACTGGAACAATAATTCAAACATGGATTTTTGCTTTTTTGTTCTGGCACTGGATACTTATAGTTATACCTTGTCCTGGATACTTTTTATGGCGGATCCGACTTAGATAGGTTAGGGTATGTTAGAGCATACAAATTACGCACAAGGCAAAATTACGCACAAATTACGCAGAGAAAGCGTGCCGCGGCAGCAGCCACTGCAGTGCCAGAAAATGTTTTTTTCAATACCATCAAAAGGGCTGTCCCATTAAGGACAATTATCCATCGCTAGATGAAAAAAGTAATAATTGAAATATTTATCTGCGACAGTGTACATAGGCCTTTACAATTTAACAATGGAAAAAAGTCTTAGACAATTTAGATCAGGACCCGCCTTGCATGGATCTTCCCCTCTGCCAAAAGGTACAAGACTAATGAATCTGACATATCTAGCACGTTTATAAAAACCACTTCGTAATCGATCTTTATCAGTGTCAGTATCGGTATCGCGGTGAAAGGACCTCTTCTAAAAATGCCAACATGTGCAGTTGCAGTGTGTAATAGGAAGTCCAACACATCAAGTTTGTAAAAGGATGGTGTAACATTTCATATGTGATAATTTTTTTGCTTATTTAATGCTTTTTTCTATTAAAATAATGTAAAATTGTTGTGCGGCGTTTAGCTCTAGAACATCGATTCAGTATACGATTATACGAAAAAGATCGAATCGCCTCGAGTTTCCTGCCGTCAATTATCCGCATTTAATTTTCAACCTTATCACAAAATGAAATAGACTATAATTGCGAAATAATCTCTAATTGCCAAGCAATTTTAGTCACTACCAAAAATTTAAAATTGTAACGAGACTACCTAGAACTTCCTACGAGACTAGTTGGCATTACAAAAATGAATTTTTGACCTTACAGATTTAGATATTAAGTCGATTTGGCTTTGAATTTTTCCAGACCTGACAGGCCCGAGACATCAAAACCCCGCCCTCCGGTAGCGAGACTAGTGATAGAGGTGGATAAATGTTTACACACAGTTTTTTATCGATATCGATAAAAGCACGGGTGTTCTAGCGAGTAGATTTGTCTTAGCTTTCTGATTGGTTGTGGGTTCAAATCCAGTCGTGCACCAACGGATTGTGTTGAAGTTGTAACGTGTTTTTTTATACATAACATTACGTAGCCTACATGTTTAATTTAACAATGTAGCTGTTGAACAATTTAGGAACTATTATGTTTACTATTATTTATGTTTACTATTATGTGTATTATTTTATGTGTTCACCATTTTTTACTTTAAGACCTCACCATGTAACATAATAATTGCAATAAATAATATGAGTATGAGTATGAACTTAAAAAACTTTTAACTTTATACCTTGTGGAAAAACCAGCCCGCACATCAAGTGCGGATGATAAAATTTGCCAATTTGCGTATTCGGACATCCAAAAGCATAGCATTTGACACAAATTTAGTTCCAAACATTTATTCATCCCACTTTTTATAAGATGGATAGTTTTTGTGACCTTTTACCTTGAAAAACTAACGTAGACATCATAGAATTTCATGTTATTTTTGAAAGAACTTTTTAACACCTTTATCGACGGTGTATACAAGTTTCCAGCTTATTCGCTCTTATTCTGAGGTTGACCCCATATTGGTTCTAAAATGATAAGTTTATTTAGGCCAAATAAAAACATCGATATCTTTGATTTTAAGCTCAGAAAATTTATCAATCTCTATGAAAGTGTCAGTTTTGAGTAGTAATGCTGCCAACTTAATCAAGATGTAGTTTGTCGAGATTTGGGGTAAAAATAGGTTCTTGGTGCAAGTAATGAGTAACATACAATAAAGGATTTGTCCCTCATGGCATCCTAGAGAGCTGGCTGTAGTTTTAGTGTTGTCCAGTCCAGATCAATTGAACGAAATGAACTAGTCTGCCTGTGATATTCATTCATTAACAATTATACATTTGTGTCGGAAAAATAGTACGTTAAGCAAAAATAATATGAGTCATATCATAAATTAAATAATTATCAAAGAAATTGTTATCAAATAATACTAGCAATGTCACTTCATATTTATAAAAAAATGATCAGTAGAATAAAAATACCCTTTCAACAAAAGCTGCTTTAGTCTAGTTTTGAATAAATGTAGACTGTCTATTATTTTAATGTCAATACGTAAATAATAATATAGTTAAATGGCCTGATATCTATAAGATCATTAAGGAACATGCCAAAAAATATTGGTAACTGCCCCGGATTCTGTAACAACTTCTTGTTTACCAAAAATGCTTCTTATCTCTACGAATTGTTTTATATTCGTAAGGTATATACTTAAACAGATTAAGAACGTCACCTCTGATACCGTAGTGTTCTAGCTTAGCAATCAGTAATTTATGATTTATAGTATCGAAAGCAGAAAAAAGATCTAAAAAAAAAAAAGCCGCCAAGTGCGAGTCGGACTCGCCCATGAAAGGTTCCGTAGCACGACGAACTACAAGAAACTTTATAATATAATTGTTACTTGATGTAACATAATAAGGTTCCTGTAGTTCGTTGAAAGGTAAATTGCGGTTTACGGTTTATGACGTATAAAAAAAAAACTACTGACTAGATCTCGTTCAAACCAAATATCGTTGAAAGTTTACATAGTAATGTACAACATATATTTTTTTTAGTATTATCATTCTCTCACTTTAGAAGTTAGAGGGGGGGGGACCAACTTTTTTCCACTTTGGAAGTGTCTCTCGCGCAAACTATTCAGTTTAGAAAAAAACTATGTTAAAAACCTCAACATCATTTTTGAAGACCTATTCATAGATACCCCACACGTATGGGTTCGATGAAAAAAAAATTTTTGAGTTTCAGTTTCAAGTATGGGGACCCCCAAAATTTATAGTTTTTTTTCTATTTTTGTGTAAAAACCTTAATGCGGTTCACAGAATACATCTACTCACCAACTTTCATCAGTCTAGCTTTTATGGTTTCGGAGAAAAATGGCTGTGACACGGCCGGACAGACAGACAGACAGACAGACAGACAGACAGACATGACGAATCTATAAGGGTTCCGTTTTTGCCATTTGGCTACGGAACCCTAACAAGCCTGCTACTTTCATTTTATTATAAAGATTTGTAACAACATCGTTCACCAAATAGTCGATAGCATCTACCGTACCTACATTCACCTGGTAGCCAAACTGTCGTTCATATAGAGTTAATTTTTAAATGTGATACTAACCTATCTCTGATAAGTTTTTCAAAAACTTCAGAAACAATAGGTAGCAACGAGATAGGCCTATAATTTGTATATTGTTTGTCTTGAACATAAATACCCGTTGACCATTAGTGCCATGAAATCTAAAATAATATTCAGAATGAATATTTAATAAATAAATTTTACTGACTTCGGAAGCCTTACATTCTTTCATACTTAACATAGGGTAAAATAAAATGATGATACGGCATCACTGTTGTGGTTCTCTGTATTTTGAATGTGTGTCACCTATATATACAGTAAACTTGAACTAGTGTTAAAGATTTGTATTTGTGTGCGTTCATAACAACACAAATGATTGTTGTGTGTGTTACGATCGTTTGAATGTGTGTCGCTTTCGTTTCAGTGTGTGCTTTCCTCGTCCCCCTCAAAATATGGCAGAAAAATTTGTTAGGCTGAATAGATGCAAGGCAAGTCCTTAGGTTAAATTGTCTAAGAAAAAAGTGGATTCACTTTAACTGGCCGTACATTAATCGGACCCAATCTGATGAAACAAAATTATCTTTCAACACTTCAAAACGTTTGACTAGGCGGTATGGTCTTGGTACTTTTAGCCTGCTTCGAATTCGAAAGGAGCGAAAAAAAAAAAAATAAAATGAAACTAAAATAATTACAAAAACGTAAATTCAAAATTTATGTAATTCAATAATATTCCTCCACAGTTTTTTTCGTTCCTTCTCTTCGCAAGCGAATTTCTGAAAGAAAGTTGGATGGTACTATAGTTTATAGTTGTGGTTGGTACGTATAAAACCTTGAAAATTCGTGAAATAAAATGAAATATGTCCTTAATAATTCATTAATTTGCATTGCGAATTAATGAATTGCAACTTTTGTAGGTGGTATGGATTTGAAGTAATCGGCCCCACTATTGATTTATTTTTGAGTGGAATTATACATTTTAAATGAAGATGAAAAAGCAGAATGTCCGCACAATTACCCTAGTGGTGTGTACATTTACTTACCTTCTTATTGGCGCTGCTGTGTTCGATGCTCTGGAGTCTGAAACCGAGAGCAAACGCTGGGAAATCCTTTCTGGTAAGCATCTTATTTGCAAATATTTACTTTCGAACGTTGGTTGATAAAAAGTGCTGCGATTGAGCATCAAAATTATTTTTTTATTTTAACCAAGATAAAATTATAATTAAATTATAGTCCAAATAAAAATTATTTTGTAATAAAAGAGCCAAGATGCATTAATGTACCTACTCCTGCTTAAGGTTAGGACGACCTAAAACAAACTATGGAAAGAAAAACATTACCTTGGAAGGAGTATTTACATTCAATAAAATATTAAAGGAACACATCATTAAAAACATTGCTATCCTCTAAGCTGTAATAATTGTAAATTCTAACTTTAATTATGTAATATGTATCACTGTTACACCACTGGACTGGACAACCAGTACACTGTGTACACACTTTCTGTAAAAATGTATTATTCTCTGTAAGTGATTTTACTGTCTTTGAAAAATAAATATCTTTAAACCAATAAGGTGAGAACTCGAGGAGAAGAGCCGAAGACCGGGCACGTCTTGGGAGAGACCTATCTTTAAACCGATAAGGTGAGAACTGGAGAAGAAGAGCCGAAGACCGAGCTCAGTGGCATGTCTTGGGCACCTACGTCCAGCAGTGGACTGATATAGGTTGATGATGATAATAAGACCTTATCCATGAATACCACCCACCTACTACTATCTATTGTTTGCCTATTGAGGTGTTAGTTTGATACTCTTTTAAACTTATATAACTTCTACAGATATTAGAGCAGATATCATTCGGAAATACAATATAACATTGGAGGACTACCACATGATTGAAATAGTAATAGTAGAGAACAAGCCACACAAGGCAGGGCCACAGTGGAAGTTTGCAGGCGCATTCTACTTTGCTACTGTTGTGCTAGCCATGATTGGGTATGGACATTCTACACCTGTTACCATTGCTGGGAAGGCGTTCTGCATGGCTTATGCTATGGTAAGATTATAATTAAGCTATAATTTAAAATGGATACCTACTCAAAGTAAAGAAAGGGAGTCGGGTGATGGAAAGAGCTCAGAATCACTTCCTGGAAATGTATTGACTGGCCTCTAGCTCAGTTGGTAGTAGCTCTGCCTTCTGCGCCGTAGGTCGTGGGTTCGATCCCCACCGAGAACAAATATTTGTGTGGTTAACATAAATGTTTGTTCCCCTTCCTACCTCTGCCAATGTCACAGCTGCGAACCTGGATACGGCAGCGCTCGCAGAAGCAACACAACCTGCGCTGGATGCGCGCGACTGACTGCAGACAGTCAAAAGCAGCCATACCAGCAACCACACCTAGACTGACACGTCGTCTAATAAGCCTTAACAGGCTAGACCTCAAAACCATCGTGGGAACCCTAACCGGCCACTGTCCACTGAACAAACACCTACACAACATCGGAGCCACAGACAGTCCACTCTGCAGGGGATGCCTATCCGAAGAAGAATCAGCTGCCCACGTAGTCCTGGAATGCGAGGGTGTAGCAACTCAACGTCGCGAAATCCTGGACCAACCCAGGTCACTCCTCCAAGCCTGTGAAGCCCCCAGGAAGCTTCTGCGCTTCTGGGAGGAGTTAGGCTGGCTGCAAGCATAGCCAGCGCCTCCTGACGCAAAACGGACCGACATTTGAGTTCAATTGCGGAAACAGGAGTCCTACACATACATACATACATACATACATAAATGTTTGTTCTCTGTCTGGGTTATATTGTATTCTAAGTATGTATTTACAAAAAAAAAAAAGTATTCAAGTATTATATCAGCTATTCGGTTCCCATATTACAAGCTCTGCTTAGTTTGGGGCTGGGTAGTGTTGTGTGAATTGTCCACAATATTTATTTATTTATTATTTATGGGAAAGGCCTATGTCCAACAGCAACTTCTTGGTTACCAAAATAATTCATTTATCATCATCCTCAGCCTGAAGAAGTCCACTGCTGGACATAGGCCTCCCCTACACATTTCCAGGAAAAACGATTCTGAGCCCTTTCCATCCATCCACTTCCCGCGATCTTAACAATGTCGTCGGTCCATCTGGTGGGTGGGCGCGCTACGCTTCGTCTTCCAGTTCGTGGTCGCCATTCGAGAACCTTTATTCCCCAACGGTTGTCGGTTCTTCGAGCTATATGGCCTGCCCATTGCCACTTCAACTTACTAACTCTACGAGCTATGTCGGTATAATAAATACCGATCCTAATGTAGCATTGTTTTATTTTCAGGTGGGCATTCCCCTCGGCCTGATTATGTTCCAGAGCATCGGCGAGCGATTGAACAAGTTTGCATCAGTGGTCATAAGAAAAATGAAGTGCCACCTTAAATGTGCCTCCACTGATGCCACCGAACCCAACCTGATGCTGGCTACAGCCTTCCTTTCCACCACCATCATTTCTTTAGGT
The DNA here is from genome assembly GCA_947578465.1 of Thera obeliscata. NCBI lineage: Eukaryota > Metazoa > Arthropoda > Insecta > Lepidoptera > Geometridae > Thera > Thera obeliscata. The sequence goes on from OX387915.1 coordinate 17,044,648, forward strand.
ATTCTAGTCCGCGCAAGATAAGTCTGCATTTGAACAATGGCGGCGAACGTGAAGATTATTCCAAGTTGTTGTTTATATTTTCTCCCATCAGTCACGTGCAAAGCTATCTTGCGCGGGGTCTTTTTTTCATTCATACATTTTTTTGACAGTCTCATAGCCTCGTGGTGTTGGTGGGCCTTCTGTGTGGGAGAGCGTGAGTTTGATCCCCACCTAGAACAAGTATTTGTGTGGTGAACACAGCACGATGTTTTTCTTCACCGTTTGAGAGCACTAGCATTGTGTATATAAATTTCTCGACGAAAAACTCATTGGTACACGACTGGATTTGAACCCACGACCTTAGGATCGGAAGGCGGGGCCGCTACCACTAGACCACCAGTGCTCTCAAATTTAATAGTTTTGGAATGTACCCAATATTTATTTAACATACATTGGCATGGGTGGGACATAATTTACTTATCTCATAATCATAATTTTGGTAATATAGCACTAACATTTGTTTCCAGGTGCCTGGGTGTTCTCCAAGTACGAAGGCTGGTGCTATTTCGACGCACTATATTACTGTTTCGTCACACTCACCACCATCGGCTTCGGTGACTATGTTGCTCTACAAGTATGTACTGTTTAAGCTAGGCTAAATTAATTAATTGATAGGCGGAGTCAACATTTATTTCTTCACTATCCAAAACAATTTTTTTCAAATTTAAGTCCGCCAAGTTACGCCTAAGCCGTATTGTAGCAACACACAGATATAGATAGATAGATAGAAAATTCTTTATTGCACAAAATTAAAAATTACTGTACACAGGCGAACTTAATGCTAGATAGCATTATCTACCAGCTAACCTTTGCTAAATAGGGAGATAGGTTGGGTAGTGCACATATAAGATGAGGGCTTACGTAAATACTAAACTAAAAATAAACACACAGTCAAGTGACAACTATCATCACTAATACACATAATCAGGAAATTCCTGCATAGCAAATTAAAACTAAAAAAATACGTAATACTTATAATCTAACCTAGCATAATCTCACTTACATACACCAGGACATAAGGAGGATATGACTAGATAGCGGTGTGTAAATTAGAATCCCACGTGATTTTGCCTTTTAACTGGTACTTCTACCATCATCTACATTATAAATTTAGAAAATAGTTTCTTAGTAATCCCTTACACCCCTTTAACCTCTACGCTCTTTCGGAGATCTCGTGATGCACTAATAAACCTCTTTATATAAAGATCTGATCTAATAGAAGTCGACTGCCCAGAAGTTATGACTCCGGGTAAAAACATTTCCCGGGTAAACTCACTGTGACTGGGTAAAAAAAAAACTCATCATCATCACTATCAGCCTGAAGAAGTCCACTGCTGGACATAAGCCACTTCTATACATTTCCAGGAAGAACGATTCTGAGCACTTTCCAAGATCTTCCCGCGATCTTAACAATGTGTGAAAACCCCTCCCCCATGATGAAACAAAAACTAACTTTGTATTATTTTTCCCACAGAATGACCAAGCGCTGACCAGTAAACCAGGCTATGTGGCCCTTAGTTTGGTGTTCATCCTGTTTGGGCTGGCTGTGGTGGCTGCAAGCATTAATTTGCTGGTGCTACGGTTCATGACCATGTAAGCAAACTTATTGACGTGACAACGTCTTATAATTCGATGGAGCCGGCTGCACGCACGAAAAAAACATGGCTCATGCGGCGTTACCTCGTTCTGAGGCGTTCCATTTAAGGCTGTTCGTTTAGGCTTGGTCACATACCTGGCACCTATAGTCGAATTTTTAATTAGACGATACCGACTGACAGTTGCTAATGTCACTTTGTAAAATAATGTTGCCTTATTTAAAGTAATAGTGCTGCGTTCAGTTCTCGTTCAATCAGATGAATGAACAATGAGTGAATAGTTAATCATTTCAAACTATAAAATAATATTGGTATTTGTATAAAAAAATGTATAAAAGTGCTCTGATATAAGGTACTTGTAGTATATAACTACAATCAGTTTTTTGACGGTTTATTATTAAGCGCGGCGTAGCGACTAGTGCCAACACCGCGTGAACGCCACGCGCGTCGGTCACCATTTTGTTTGAAATTCGGCTTCTAACCTCTGGTCTGATAGCACGAACGTTTTTTTGCGCTCACGCTGTTTAGTTATTGTTTTTGTAAAGTTTTTCGTTACGTTGTGTTTGTGGTAAATGTTATGTATTTTGTTGCTATATTGTTTCGCGCGAACGATATGGATCCTCAACCAAGCACGTCAAGTGAAGTTCGGCACACTAACTATTCACTAGAAAAACGAGGCAATTTCATTCATTCAGGAGTTTTTTCAATTATTCACTTTGTCACAACACTATTTTTATTTCATCAAAAACTGACAACACAGTAAACGTCAGCTAGCTTCGTCTAATTAAAAATCCGAGTATAGACTCACGTTTCAAAGTGATTCTTGAGATATCTGATTAACGATTTTAATTTGAATACATTCACCAAAATCAAACTGTTGATGGTTGCCTGTGGTTGCCTGTTCTTCTAGGCTTGGTCACGTACCCTCACGTTTCAAAGTGTTTCTTGAGATATCTGAATAAACTCTTTTTTAATACGAATCCGTTCTACCAGGCAAGCAGAAGAAGCGGCTAGAGAAGAAGCAGATGACGATTCATCTCTGGTTCCGGTCGTCGATGGCTTCTTCATCAGAGGAATACTACACGACGATCAAGCTTCCGCGAGTACATCTGTAAGTATCTACTTTTACTACTAAGTACAGATGGCCAAATCCGAGTGAGCTTTTTCTTTTTTAAACAAATGAGAAAGCTTTATATCCTTTCCCAGGATATAATCTATCTCCTTTCAACATTTTATTGCGATCCGTTCAGCCGTTTAGACTTGAAAAGGTCAAACAAACAATCTGAACAGAAAATGGGCTATGTTCAAAAGGCCGGCGCACGTCTAGGCGATGGCGATGGCGATCAGCTGTCAAATATTGCTGTCAAATATGACAGCAATATTTGACAGCGTTTCAGCTCGCCATCGCCTAGGTACTCGTAAGTATTCTGTGACCATTCTCCGTCCTGTGATAAGTAGTTCCGATTTCACAACTAGATGTCGCTGATAAATTTGTCCGCTGGCTGCATCGCGCTGACGAAAACTCACGGCTTGGAATGACGTTCGTCCACAGATTTTACATCGGTATCGCTTCTCGGCCTTTTGGCTAAGATCAAAGTGTAGTATCTGTTCTTTTCAGCTTAATATCTGAAAGTTCCCTCACTGAGGGACCAGTATATTAAACTGATTTTTGTCAAGCGACGGGATGTTAGGAGCTCGCTCCACTCCCGTCACGGGTCGGCCCGGCATTGCAGTGCCGCCGGGATCGGCCCACAAATATAATTGACTTATTTAAATCTTTCGTAGAGTACATGTACAGTACTTGCTCACTATGTATAATTCGAATCATCATAATTAGTTAACTAATATGGCCCTAATAGTATTTAGTGGATAATTATGCTACTTTTTATCTAAAGTTAAGTTGTACACACTTCAAATTCAAGGAAAGGAGAGCTACCTATCAGTTGTTCATTGTGAGGAAACAAAGGTGATGCGTATTCATTCGTTATAACTATCACTAATCGCTAGGCTGGAAGATAGGCATTTACATCTACTACGGGTCGTTTATCTAAAATTTTGAGCTAAACAACTGTTCAATATTATTTATAATTGTTCTTAACCCCAAAGGTTTGCTGGAAGAAAACTCTTTTCAGGGTTAAGCTCGCCTATGTACATGTCCTGTGTTATCACTTATTTGTAAACTCTGTGTGCATTATATAATTATGAATTATGATTGGTCGATTAAACATCAAATAAAAAAAATATATTCAGTTGTATCACAAGGATCTCTTTGAAACGTCTGAATGCATCCGTGAAACCGACTCTAAATTATATTCTTTTCATGTTTGGAATAGCCCAATATAAGTGAGCTTTAGCTAGCTATCAACAATTTGTCAATGTTTCAGGTGTGCTCTTGCAACTGTCTTGGGCACAAGCAGTGCGAAGGGGGAGCCTTATTGGCTGCCGAGGCCAAAGTCCTACCCACGCAGCGGAGCATTTCTTTAGAGGATGAGCTTATCGAGAGAGCATCCGTCTAGGAAGGACTTCAAGAAATTAGCCGCCTTCAAGCGGTGGGCTGTAGGTTTTTTTATCATGACATTTCTACCCACCATGAAGTTTTTAGTATTATGGACATTTGACGCAGCCATAGTAGTCCAGAAATAAGAATAAGCATTTCTTTAGAGGATGTACTTATCCAGAGAGCATCAGTCTAGGAAGGACTTCAAGAAATTAGCCGCCTTCAAGCGGTGTGCTGTCATGTAGGTTTTTTTATCCCGACATTTCTACAAACCAAGTAGTTTTTAGTAATATGGACATTTGACGCATCCATAGTAGTCCAGAAATAAGAATAAGCATTTCTTTAGAGGATGTACTTATCGAGAGAGCATCCGTCTAGGAAGGACTTTAAGAAATTAGCCGCCTTCAAGCGGTGTGCTGTAATGTATTATAGGTTTTTTTATCCCGACATTTCTACCCACCAAAAAGTTTTTAGTATTGATGGACATTTGACGCAGCCATAGTAGTCTCAAAATAAGAATAGCAATATGTAGGAGAAGAAAATAATGCCTATTTAAAGGCGTTCAAGTTTTCGGGATCTATTGTTTTATACCCTGTACGTGGCCCGTTTGAATGCGTTTTGAGGTGGATTTTCACGATTTCTGATCTCAGAATTATATTTTTGATGAAACTTTGTAATTATTAACATTACCACAAAACTTATTTGTTTCCGATTATTTATAAATACATTCGTTTTGTTACTTCAGCAAAAACGTTGAAATGTAATAGCGAGAAGTTGTTTTATGATTTTCGGCCACATAAGATAGAATTTCACTACCACCTATTAACTATTAATTAAGCTAAGGTTTCCAGCACTCGCGCACACACGAGATGGGTGTAGTGAAATTCTACCTTAAGCCTGACTCAAAATCAAAGAGATTAAGACCCGTTGGTCCTATAAAAAACTCACGAGAGTCGATGGATGGACAAGGCTCAGAATCATTCTATGAAATCAGTATTGCCTAGGCCATACTGATTTCTTATAATGATTCTATGACCAGCAGTGGACTTCTTCAGGCTGATGATGATGATTATAATGTCCCTAAAATTAAAATACATGTAGTATTTCAAAATTTCTCAGTATTGTGATTGTGACTTGTAGGTAATTTTTAAGGTAGGTATTTAGTACTTAATCGTGACGGGACTATAAATAAAGAATGGTACGGACTGGGATCCAAGAGATACGGGTTCGATTCCCGCAGTGGAACAACAGCCAAGTAGCATGGTACTGTGGTACAGTCGCCCACTAAGATTGGTTACACTTCTGGGCTGGTTTACAGCCTACCCCAATTTTCGGTGGGTTCCCAACGAGTCACACCAGATCCAGTCACACTGTGACTCGTTGGGATTTTTTTTCCCATCGAGTCACACTGTTACACAAGTGTTACTCGTTAGGAATTTTTCTATAAAAAAAAGTTGCAACGAGTAACAGTGTGACTCGATGGGAAAAAAAATTCCCAACGAGTCGCAGTGTGACTGGATCTGGTATGACTCGTTTAACTAGGTTTATTTTTATAATACGGTAATAAATTGAAACGGTGGAAAGAAAAAAGTGCATCAATAAATTCAAATATTTATGTAGTGATTACTTAAAAGTCATAAATAGTTATTATTCAAAAAATATTACACAAAATCAACTTTATATATCTATCACAGCTAATCATCACATATTTACATTAATTTTTAAATTACTAAAGATTCGACATCGATTAAATATAACAAATTAACCTTATTAGATAAACATCAAACAAATGAGATGTTTCATGCAACTATGGAACCCATGCCAAGTCGTTGTACACCAATCTTAAATACAGCTGAGTATTGTAGAATTTGGTTCAAAATGTATTTTTTTTGATTCTACTTTGTTTTGTTGTACATTTTTAGTGTCATATTTGTGTCAGTCACTGCGGTAAAACTGTCATGGCGGCGTCTTTTGGTGTTCACCACTTCAAAAAATCAATCACTATTGAACATTTTTAGGGTTCCGTAGCCAAATGGCAAAAACGGAACCCGTATAGATTCGTCATGTCTGTCTGTCTGTCTGTCCGTCCGTGTCACAGCCATTTTTCTCCGAAACCGTAAGAGCTAGACTGATGAAACTTGACGAGTAGATGTATTCTGTGAACCGCATTAAGATTTTTACACAAAAATAAAAAAAAAACTATAAATTTTGGGGGTCCCCATACTTAAAACTGAAACTCAAAAATTTTTATTTCATCGAACCCATACGTGTGGGGTATCTATAAATAGGTCTTCAAAAATGATGTTGAGGTTTCTAACATCGTTTTTTTCTAAACTGAATAGTTTGCGGGAGAGACACTTCCAAAGTGGAAAAAAGTTGGTCCCCCCCCCCTCTAACTTCTAAAATAAGAGAATGATAAAACTAAAAAAAAAATATGTTGTACATTACTATGCAAACTTCCAACGATATTTGGTTTGAACGAGATCTAGTCAGTAGTTTTTTTTTTATACGTCATAAATCGTAAACCGCAATTTACCTTTCGACGAACTACAAAAACCTTTATAGGTATTATGTTATTTGATGCTACGGAACCCTTCATGGGCGAGTCCGACTCGCACTTGGCTGCTTTTTGTACAACGTAATTGTTTATAAATTTGTGAATTTAGTATTTTAGTGGTAATCTTCATTATTTACCACATTTTTCATACCAGTGTACATAGACCTGACGCATTACGAAGCATTGCATTATCTTCCCAAATAATCAGAGTATTTATCTTTGTTTATAAAAATATCACAATCAACCTTACATCATAATTTACATAAAACAATATTTGCATGTTATCTTGCTTCGGTCATCTCAAATATATATCTTATACCTTTAAATTATCTTATTATTATATATATATTTAGGATCTCGGAAACTGCACCAACGATTTTCATGAAATTAAGTGCACAGAGGGTTTCGGGGGCGATAAATCAATCTAGCTAGGATTTATTTTCAGAAAATGAGTCTGTTCGATAAAAAAAAAACATTCACTGAATATGTGACTGCTCCTGCCATCTATTGACGATTGTGAGCAACTAAATGCAAGCATATCCAGCAGATGGCGTTCAGTAAGAATAAACCAATAAAGATAATAATTTGACTCTTATGATTTTTTAAAATACAAATTAACGAAAAAAAATCCGAGCGAAGCTCGGCTACCAACTGCTAGTATTTATGTAATTACTAAAAAGTCAGAAATAAAAACGAAGGAAATCTGATATAGGTAATATACAATAAATCTGTCATTATAATAAATAAAATTGAGAGATTTATTGAACAGTTTTTTTAAATTTTAAATGCAGTTTTACTCTAGGATATGGTTGGCAACACTGCATACCAGCCATCCATTTCAATAGTATGAATCAGATCGTCATCGTATGTGTCTTCAATCAGTAAAACTCAAGTAAATTTTAACTGACATATTTAGAAAACTATGATAAAAGATGAAATGTTGAGACGCGAGGTATGATTGATGACCAAACGCGGACTGATTTGATGAATTCAAATATTGGCGTAAAAAGCGTTGTAAGGTTGATTGTGATATTTTTATAAAGATAGATAAAAACTCTGATTATTTAGGAAAATAATGCAAATTTGTTTGATGTTTATCTAATAAGGTGATATTTAATAGTTAAGAGAAAGTTTTTTAAATGTTATATTTAATCGATGTCGAATCTTTAGTACCTAATTTAAAAATTAATGTAATTATGTGATGATTAGCTGTGATAGATATATAAGGTTGATTTTGTGTAATATTTTATGAATAATAACTATTTATGACTTTTAAGTGATCACTACATAAATATAAATATATTATATATTTGAATTTATTGATGCACTTTTTTCTTTCCACCGTTTCAATATATTTATTACCGTATTATAAAAATAAACCTAGTTAAACGAGTCACACCAGATCCAGTCACACTGTGACTCGTTGGGATTTTTTTTCCCATCGAGTCACACTGTTACTCAAGTGTTACTCGTTGGGAACTATTCTATAAAAAAAAGTTGCAACGAGTAACAGTGTGACTCGATGGGAAAAAAATTCCCAACGAGTCACAGTGTGACTGGATCTGGTGTGACTCGTTGGGAACCCACCCAATTTTCGATGTTGTTATTGGTAGTCGAACTGGAAAAAATAAGTAAGCTAGCATTTGCTGACATGTTCACTTATTTTTTCAGCAGTTGCCCAGTGAATATCCTTTGCAATTTGGCTACTCTGAAAGTTAAGAACTGTATTACTATAACTGTAAAATTATGTCAAAAAGATTACCAATTATTACCATCCATCCTTAAATTAAAAAAAATTAAATGTGCCAAAAAGTCTAGTGTTATAAGTAGACGTAGTACAAAGTGTCAGTTATAGTATAGGTATTTATATAAGACGTAACAAATAATGTTTGGACTTGCTCTGACTACCCTCTTAGATTTCCGAACCCTTCGTCTGCTGGTCGTGACTGAAGAGGTTAAGAAATGCTAACTGCAAGGTATATTAGTCGAGAGCATATATTTATTTAGCTCAAATTCAATTTTATAATTTTTATAATATTTATATTAGCACGTATTAGTTCTTAAGCACACGTCTCGTGTTCTGTGATATGATTTGAGATCTCATTGTGTACCTGTGTATGTTTTTATTAATCTCACTTATTAGATTATAGCTAGTTTATACATGATTAAACTTGTAGTACATAGTTGTTACTATAAAGTTATACCAAATAAATGTTTTTACACTAGCTATTTGTTTTTCTAAAAGAACATTTTGTTGATACGCACGTTACACTCCAGAGCGACTGATTCGAATCACTGGCATATTTATTAATTTGTTTATTTATTAGGATCACCAAGAAATAATACACAAAAATTTAAATTAGGTCGAGCAAAAAATATCCTTCCCCGTGCTTATCCACTGAAGGCATCCACAGCTAACACAGGTATTTGATATAGTTAATAATAATTATCAAATTGAATGAATGATAATAATATAAATGTATCTAAGATAAGGTAGACATATACAGGTAGGATATGGACAGTGGCCACGTTTTCACGGCAGTTGTCAATTCCCTGGAATTGACAACTGACATTCAATACCTGTAGGTATTTATTTGGTTATTCAATTTATTTCTTTTTTAATCAAATTATATTTGTAAATCTGACTTTTCAAAGTGCATTGTGCATTCATGCATATGGAAATAAATGAATTGAAATTAAAAGTTTTGTTCTAGATCGCTCGTTTTTGTTTTTGAAGCGATGTTAGTGTTTTAATGGTGACTTGTCGGATTCATTGCTCTCAAATACTTAGATAAAATATTTTCTCTATGACGCTCCTAGTGATTCATGCCTAATTCAGAAAAAAATATTGAGGAAACCGTTATCTAGAGGAACTGACCTATAATTAACAACCTAATTAGGTGCTTTTTGGGCCTTTTTTACCAAGGTTCAGTGAGAGCTGGAGAAAAGTACTGCAGGCCTATACCTAAACCACAGACCGTAGAACGGCCATCTTGCCCAGAAAAGTGTCGAAATGAAAATTTTATATAAAGAAGGACTTCTTTTAGTATAGGATCCCTAGAAGAAGGACCTTCACCGAGCTGGTTATTTAATTAAACGTATTTTATATTTAATTAAACATGCCAATAAATATATTCTACATGGGTTGCCTATCAAATTTCAGTCCAGGATATGATTAATTAATAATTTAAAAAAAAATAATGTTTTTTTAACTTTCCACCGGTTTGTTTATTAGACAAATTCTATACCAATCGAAAGTATAGACCCCATAGAATATGCAAACGTTAGGTTGCCTATTTTTTTCCGGTCACAACTCTCGGGTAGCCAGGTATAAACAGGAAAATCGATACTAGCATTTTGCACCGGTATGTTTATTGAATAAAAATACTGGGGTCTATACTTTCGATTGGTATAGAATTTGTTTAATAAACAAACCAGTGGAAAGTTTTTTTTTTTTTTTTTTTATTATTAATTAATCATAATTATCCTGGACTGAAATTAGATAGGCAACCCATATAGAATATATTTATTGGCATGTTTAATTATATATAAAATACGTTTCATTAAATAACCAGCTCGGTGAAGGTCCTTCTTCTAGGGATCTTAGACTATTTTCAATCTTTCTTTTATAACTGACTTCAAATAAAACAGTAGGTTCTCAATTCGTTGTCTTAGTATTTTTTATATGTTTGTTATCATTTAAATTCGTCATTTATAAGCCGATTTGAAAAAAAAACTTTTTTATCTAAAAGGTTCCAGATTGGTCCCATACAAATTTCATCAAAATCTCTCCTTTCTCTAGTTTTTTAAACATCGCTTGTTCCTAGAATTCTTATAATTAGTAATATTTTAAATAAACCAGTGAAAATCTAAAACTGGCGTCAGCGGTTTCATAGAATAGAAATAATTTATTTTGCGTCAACTTAAAGTTAGTAGGTATAAGTACTTCAGCTTTAACGTAATGACGGCAAAAAGGTAAACCATAGGACTACATACTGTTAGGATTTTTTTTGTAGGCATGGGTATGCTAATTTTAGCTCACATATTTAAAGGGTTCTCTCTAATTAGGTGCCACTCACAATCATGTTTTCAAAGGCGTTGTTTTTATGTGCCGTGGTGTTTGTGGAAGTTTCTTTGGGTTTATTCCTGACACCTTATTACGAAACTGGCTTGGATGCTGTAAGGAAAGCACCACGATGTAAGTACCTATACATATTACTAGTTACTACGTCGTTATACTATAGCTAAGGCCTGCACACATCTAGACGATCATGATCGCTGAAACGCTGTCACATTTAACAGCGTTTCAGGTCCATCCCCTAGATGTGCGTAGGTCATAAAGCTGGCAAGCTCAGTTGAAAAGGCTTCATAAAAAAGTTAACATCCGTGAGAGAGTTTAGAGGTAGTAGTAGTGAGATTAGAATGCTATTGTATAACACGGCTAGTCTAAAAACTACCGTACCGTGTCTGTGACACAAGCCTCTCTCTCCTATACATTTCTAAGGAAGAACGACTTTGAGTGAGCCTTCTCCATCCACCGACTTTCCGTCGTCGGTTCATACGAGTGGGTGGGCGTCCTTCATTTGGTTTTTAAAAGCTACCAACTGAGAATTCTAGTATGAAGTCTGGGCTAGCTGTTTTGTACTTACTTGCAATTTGCTGAAGTCTTGTCACGTTTTAGGGAACATGCCATGGCTATGGATGGGTATGTACTGTAATGGGTGTCCACCGCGCGGCTGTGAGGACGACGAAGCTATCATACATGGATTTTGCTGTGGCTGTGCCTACCACCTAGGTAAACATTCTGGTTGTAAATCTGTTTTGGACAACTCTGATGAAAGTGATTGACCTCTCAACCATGTGACCAGAAGCCTAGGAGCCTGGCTGGTATGCCAGGCCGTTTCCTCTACTTAGGCCTAGTCTAAGATTTGGGGCGTATTGAAGTCTTGTCTCCATACAAAAACGAGCTCAGAAATGTCAGTAAGCGCTACTCAACACAAATCTTAGACTAGGTCTACTGCTCGAAGCTCGAAGGCCTCTGCTTTGTTATTTTTTTAATTATAGCAATGTTTTTTTTATTGAATTCGGATATTGAAGCTAGAGGAAGGTACCTTACCTACTGAGGCTACTAGCTATCACTTTCTTGTGACCGAATAATCTCTACTCCTTTCATCGAGGATAACTATTCAAATGGAGACCACCAGTGTGGGATTAGGACCCAAGATCGTCACAAATTTCGCAAAATACGTAGGTTACCTACATTATTATACTAACCTAGAGCTAGACTAAAATGCATTACAAACTCATCACCGTCTCATCACTAAATTTTTGTAAAAGCAATAGTCTCCTATGACTACAACCATGAAGAAGTTGATAGAGGCGGGTGATTTTAATTTTGAAACAAAAATGCACCTCCCGCCTGCTCTCCGCGTATCACGCCACTTACCTCTGTAAGCTGATTGTCTTACCAATGAGATGTCTAGCTCTAAACTAAACATATTTGTTAGCCTTTACTAAAATGCACAAACTCATCACAAAATTTTTGTAATAGCAAATTAGTCTCCTATGACTACAACCATGATAAAGTTGACAAGGGCGGGTGATTTTCATTTCGAAACACAAAAAGGCACCTGCCACGCACTCTCCGCGTATCACACCCCTTACCTCTGTAAGCTGCCTGGCTTACTTATATGTCTAGCTCTAAACTAAACATATGCGTTAGCCTATACTAAAATGCATAACTCATCACAAAATTTTTGTAATAGCAATTAGTCTTCTATGACTACAACCATGATAAAGTTGACAAGGGTGGGTGATTTTCATTTCAAAACACAAAAAGCACCTGCCACGCTGTCTCCGCGTATCACGCCCCTTACCTCTGTAAGCTGTCTGGCTTACCTATTAGATGCCTAGCTCTAAACTAAACATGTGCGTTAGCCTATACTAAAATGCATCACAAACTCATCACAAAATTTTTGTAATAGCAATTAGTCTCCTATGACTACAACCATGATAAAGTTGACAGGAGGATTTTCATTTCGAAACAAAATGCACCTGCCACGCACTCTCCGCGTATCACACCCCTTACCTCTGTAAGCTGACTGGCTTACCTATTAGATGTCTAGCTCTAACCATATTTGTTGTAGACCGGCTTCCAATCGCGTGCCCTGAGTTCCTGCAGTGTCCGCTCAACTTGCACGGCCTGTGCCACGACTACGAGTATATGATGCGGTGTTGCTGCTGACTTTCAATGTACACGTGCAATAGCAAATATCCTGAAATACGCATACGGAAGAGAGGTGTCCTAACCTACACTGGAACTATGGATTTTTATGTATCGCGGAGAACTGGCACCTTGACTCACGTGATACAACTGAAGAGAATTTAAGAATAAATTATACTAAAAGTTTAGGAATTTCAAGTTTGAATTGAATTTATATGAAAACTGTGAGCCGAAAGTATTCAAGATAGAACTCTTTCCTACAGACAAACTGTGATTTATTGTTTTTTTTATCCTCAGTTGACTACTTGATTAGGTTAGGTATTAACTTAGACAATTTAGGGTATTAAAATAAAACATCCTTCATATAGCATACTGTTTTAATTTCTAAATACCCTCGATACAGAACAGGGGGTTAGCGGACTTGATTTAAGTAAACTTAACTGGAATAGTACAAAAATAACTGTAATAAGTAGGTAATAACATCGAATCTTTTAAATAATTTACACGGATCCAATATTTCAAGCAATAGAAGGAACAACACATATAATAAGAACATAAAAATGCGACTTTTGTTTGAAATATTGGATCAATAAGTTTAAAATTTACTATCACAAATCTGTGGTGATTGTAAGTGTCTTTAATACATGTTCCCGCTTGTATGTATTCGATGGCTACACAAGTTCACTATTATTATACCTAACTCTAAGGCCAATTTGCTATATCTACAATTCTGTGTATTTCTAAAGGATAACACAAAATGTTCAACATAGCACAACCCTAGTACGCGTCGAAATAAGTAAATATATTATTTAGAATATGAACACCCAGTGCATACGATTTTAGTACCTTATAGTGAAACGAAAATTAACACAAGCTGGAATTCAAAGTAGAAAATTAGCCTACGCTCGTAATGGACAGCATTAAGAGAACGATAAAAATGTATTTATTTATACTTAATATTTCGGTGAGGATTCGCACAGTTTCCTCAATTCATCCAGTGCTTGGAAAATCGTCATAATTAATACGCGATAGAGTCCATTTTTATCCCACAAACATTTCTTATTGCCATCGCATTCACGCGCGCATTGCTGTTTCACTCATACGTGGCAATTATTACATATCAAGCAATTGACGTCATAATAAATTGCACTAAAGATAAAAAGAAGCAATCTTATACTGTGCGAAAACTCACTTTTAGCTACAAACATACCCTCAACCCTGACGCATTTATTTTATTATTGATGTCGCATGAGTTCAGATTTCGGATTTTGACCTCTATAGGTTTAAAATATAAATCTGTTTCCTTCGAAATGCCGCGTCCTAGGAATTGAGTACGATAGAGGTTCTAATCGTACTGTACATAAACGCTTTTAAATTTCCTTCCTCGCATACAAAGTTGCTTGCTAACCTTGTGGAAACATCACGAAATTAACCTACAATAAACATTATATATAAACATTGTATAAACATACACCATACATTTCACCTTTATATTGTGGCACTATGTACAAGACTATTTAAACTGGCAGGACTAAGTTTTTAACGGTAGTACATAGATGTATGTAACTTGTACATAGTGTCACAACGTTCCTATGTGTACTGAACATGGGTTCAGTTAGTACAAAACCGCGCAAAGAAAATCTGCAAGCTTGGTATTTTAATCCTCGTGCAAAAACTAGGTTTAAATAAGGTTGCAATAAGCTAGGACCATATTGCGTGGAAGCTATTTTCGACTGTGCAGGGGATCGCCTTACATGTTGTTTTTATAAGTACGGTGGTTGGAGTGCAAGCTACAACCGAGTTTTATTTAGTAATTTTCACTAAAAACGACATTGAAAATCTACTTTATGAATTCAGTTTTCAGTGCGTATGCAACTGTCGAATCTCGGAAATCTCCGCTTCTTTATATTAACGGTCTTACATTCGGGACTCAGCTCGTTTAGTTTACCAAAGCAGCTTTCTTTTTTTTTATTTATAAGCCTTTCACCACACTTGGTTTGAAAGAACCAATGACACGATAAGAACCCGTTTAGAAGTCGCTAAGTCATGACGAAGAGTTTCAAAGTGATCCTTGTGATCCGATCAAATAAAATATGATTTTTTTAATTGAGGTGGACTAAAACCATCTTGTCCCCTAGCTAGATCACACGAATAGACTTACTCACGGTAAATGGAACCCGTTTTTAGTGAAAATTATGTTCTTCCACGATAGTCCTACAAGGTTCTGTTATTTCTGTGACGCGATCGCGTTTGCCGGACGAGTTGCAATGTATAAAGTGTTAGGCGTCGCATCGCATCGACTGATGCGTTGTTGTGGATTGCGTTTAGTTCTGGAGGCAATGGAGGCCGGCGCCCGCGTTTTTCGCTCCTTTGCGTGTTGCCGCCAGCCTGGAAAAAGTAAAAACTGTCCTATAAAAGTTCGATCATGGATATAGGTAGTAAGGCTGCTCGATAGAATAAAAAATGAGGATAACCGTAGAAGAACCAAGGTCACCGACATAGCTCGTAGAATTTGTAAGTTGAAGTGGCAATGGACAGGTCATATAGCTCGAAGAACCGACAACCGTTTGGGAATAAAGGTTCTCGAATGGCGACCACGAGCCGGAAGACGAAACGTAGGGCGCCAACCCACCAGATGGATCGACGACATTGTTAAGATCGCGGGAAGTCGATAGATGGAAAGGGCTCAGAATCGTGCTTCCTGGAAATGTGTAGGGGAGGCCCATAGGCCATATCCAGCAGTGGACTTCTTCTGGCTGATAATGATGTGTATGTAATAGTACAGGCAGTGTCTCACCGGTCGCGTTGATTCAGCAGCACGAAGACTTGCCAGTATCGATGGGGTGTCCCTGGTCGATCTTGACCTGTCCGCCGGCGGGCGCGGCGCCGGTGGAAGGCGGCCCCACGCGAGCCTTGATCTCAGCAGCCATCGTCATGAACGCTTGCTCCACGTTCGTGGAGTTCTTGGCCGATGTCTCGAGGAAGGGAATTCCCAGTTGCTCGGCGTATTGCTGGAAAGAAGTGTTAATGTTATTCAGTAGCTGGAAGAAATAGTGTTCATGTTATCTTCTTCTAAATAAAAATGAATCACGCTAAAACTCGAGAACGGCTCGACCGATTTGGCTAGTTTTGGTCTTGAATTATTTGTGGAAGTCCAGGTTTAAAGGGAATATTTATGAAAATGCTTGGAAGTTGCCTTGGAAAAGGCGGAGCGGCCGCTGGGTCAGTATATTTAATGCCTTATTATTATTATGCATGCCAATTTAACAGTGGAGGATCTTGGACTAGTTTTTGAATCAATACAATATTTGCCATGTAAGGGTGTTGCAATTATAGTAGTAGTTATCGAGATTGAAGGTAATCGGCAAATTGTCGTGTTTCAATAGTTAATAAATAAATAAATAAATATTGTGGACAATTCACACAACACTATATAGCCCCAAATTAAGCAGAGCTTGTACTATGGGAACTAGATAGCTGATATAATATATACTACATTTTTCTTTTTTTGTAAATACATACTTAGAATACAATACAACACCCAGACAGAGAACAAACATCTGAGTTCACCACACAAATATTTGTTCTCGGTGGGGATCGTACCCACGACCTGCGGCGCAGAAGGCAGAGCTACTACCAACTGAGCTGAGAGGCCAGTCAATGTCAGTTCAGTCAGTTCTTGAAACCAGTGGGGTTTCGATTATTTTTTTGGTTTTATGAGGTTTTCTCACGATGTTTTATCCTTATGGATAACTAAGGAGGTTGTCAGAGCCACGTTTGGACGTGGCTCTGCATTTGGCAAATGAGTTTTAGTTTGCTGAATTTATTTGACTTGCATTGCAAGCCCATCTTTACACGGCAACCATCATCAGAGAGCACTGGTGGCCTAGTGGTAGCGGTCCGATCCTAAGGTCGCGGGTTCGAATACAGTATTTTCTGACCAAAAATGTACGTGCACTATCTCTCAAACGGCGAAGGAAAACATCGTGAAGAACCCGATATGCCGGTAGACAGAGGCGTCTCTAGCCCATGTAGCGCCCGTGTGCAAACGAAAAGCATTTAGAAAGAAAATTGGAAAATTATTTCCTTATGAGGTGGCGCTCGGCGCCCCCTAGGACCGCTGCGCCCGTGTGCACCGCACACCCTGCACAATTGGTAAAGACGCCGCTGCCGGTAGAACTTAACAAGTTCGAAAACATGTATCAAGTTAAATATAACTGGTTCCTTCACGATATTCTCATAAGAATACTATAGTACAATAATATAATTAACATTCATGCCGCTATTAGAGTAGTCTTAAAATATGCAATGTCGTCGTAATAAAAAAAGCAGCCAAGTGCGAGTCGGACTCGCCCATGAAGGGTTCCGTAGCACGACGAACTACATGAACCTGTATATTATGTTACTTGATGTAACATAATAAGGTTCTTGTAGTTCGTCGAAAGGTAAATTGCGGTTTACAGTTTATGACGTATAAAATAAAACTACTGACTAGATCTCGTTCAAACCAAAAATCGTTGGAAGTTTACATAGTAATGTACAACATATATTTTTTTTAGTATTATCATTCTCTTACTTTAGAAGTTAGAGGGGGGGGGGACCAACTTTTTTCCAGTTTGGAAGTGTCTCTCGCGCAAACTATTCAGTTTAGAAAAAAACTATATTAGAAACCTCAACATCAATTTTGAAGACCTATTCATAGATACCCCACACGTATGGGTTCGATGAAAAAAAAATTTTTGAGTTTCAGTTTCAAGTATGGGGACCCCCGAAATTTATAGTTTTTTTTTTATTTTTATGTTAAAATCTTAATGCGGTTCACAGAATACATCTACTCGCCAAGTTTCATCAGTCTAGCTCTTACGGTTTCGGAGAAAAATGGCTGTGACATACGGACGGACAGACAGACAGACAGACAGACAGACAGACAGACAGACAGACATGACGAATCTATAAGGGTTCCGTTTTTGCCATTTGGCTACGGAACCCTAAAAAGGTACCATTCGCCACAATCATAAAAGGCAAGTTATGCAAACGATATCGAATAAATTATGAGCAACAACTCAATTCAAACGAGAAAGTATGATGTAACTTTTTTGTTTTTATAAGTTTTTAATTTCTGTACTTCTGTTTTTATCATTGTTTGTTATTCAAAAAACAGAATAGAGAGAACCTCTTTTTTTTACCTATTTCAAATAAAAAAGGAGGTTACCAATGCGATTGTATTTTTTTTGTTATCGATTTATTTCGTCATTTATAAGCGGCATGCCTTAACAGATTGAAGTCCATTTATTGTTAAAATTATTCACAGGTCTTGTTTTTAACCGACTGGTAGTTTAGAAGTTTGGACATATACACCACTTTTTTGTAACAATAAATCCTAAAATTCCAATTGCTATTATAGCGTAAATTATCCCTAAGCATCCAAAAGTTTCTTTTTATAGAATAAAATTTTAATTTTAAAATAATAGGGTATCTAATCCTAGTTTTTTACTAAATTTATTAATTTAATAAATTCTTAATAGTAATTACACAAAGAAACTTACAATTAAACAAATATTTACAAAATGTACAAAATACACAAGAAACAGTTGAGCTATCTGCAGATCGTTACAAACGATCTAGAGATAGCTCAATACTCAATACTCAATACATTTATTGCTTTACACATGGTTTAGTTTGTACACACATAGTTTTTAGGTGTAAGAAGGTATCACATGGACCCTGCATAGAGTATAGCAAACATGGAGGCAGGCCGAGGTTTTAAGGTAAGTAGGTACTTTCGATTAAATTATATATATGTATGTAGTTATCTTGATATTTAGGGTTGTGATGTACCTTATCTTGGTAGGTAGTTATCGTGCCGGTTATTGTCTAGTTTTTGATGTCAAAATTTTATGCAGGTATCATGTCAAAGTCGGATTATACAATTAGAGGAAATGTCAAGTTTTTATTTAATTACGTACTTACACAAAATGTCAGATTGTCATTAATATTTGTTTCAATTGTTATAAATTATTCTAGATAGTCTTTGATGTCATAATAGCATTTGTCAATTAAAAACAACTTTAGGGATCTGGTGAATAGGGAGCTTTTTTGTATGTTCTTTATTTCAAGAGGAAGTTTGTTATATATTTTGATTGACATTATATAGGGGCCGTCACTACGCATCTTTAGCTGGGATGGTGGTCGTATTATCAACTGATCCAAATCAGTGCCAGACGGAAGCGTCCCCAAGACGCTGGCGGCATTGAATTAATTAAATTGTACTTACATTGGCAGTGGTGTAGTCAACCACTTTCTTGGTGGTAAGATCACTCTTGTTGCCAACAAGCAGTTTGTTCACGTTATCGCAGGCGTAGCGGTCGATCTCTTCGAGCCATTGCTTCACGTTACTGAACGAATCCTGAAAAAGTTACGAATTTTCGATTAAATAAGCTGAAAGACAATTTGGCTTCACGTTGAAGAGTCCTGAAAAGTAGCAGTTATTCGTGTGAACAATTTAAAAATCAACGTCAATTTCTTTTTGCTACAAATATAAAAGAATCACCTATAGAAACGACAGTCAGTATTTCCGGCAAGTTAATAATTTAGGATTTTTAAGACATGAGTGAACATGTAGATTATGGTTAAGGATGCTCCATTTTAGGCTGCATCCTCACTTTCTCTCAGGTACTATATAAAAAAAACCTAGACAAGCCTAGGCGGCAGTTCCGCGCGACCAAGCCTTTAGTTTTTAGTTCAAACATTTTTTGTAAGTTATTTTTCTTACAAATTAACAGCAAAATGGCTAATGACTAATGAGGCTTTCGTGTCACAAACACCTGACCCCAGCACTTACTAGGTTTCTGTGTGCCGCGTTGGTTTGTAAGAAAATAAATTATTGTTTAAAAAACTAAAATAAAACGCTTTTATAACTAACTAATGGCCGCCCGCGGCTTCGCTCGCCCGTTCCCGTAACACCCCGTTCCCGTTACTTTTTCGGGATAAAAATCCTATGTCCTTCTCCTGGTTCTAAGCTACCTCCCAACCAATTTTCAGGCAAATCGGTTCAGCCGTTCTTGAGTTATAAGTGGAGTAACTAACACGACTTTCTTTAGATTGAACTAAAAAGTTAAAAATAAAACTGTAATAATCAATTGAAAAATGTATATTATTGTACAAAAAAGCGTGGGGTGCGCAACAAGAGAAGTGTGGATGAAGGAGAGAAGGATGAAAGTAGTGTTCTTCTTCTTCCTTTATTCGAAAGAACCGATGTGGTGAAAAGATTTTAAGAGCGCTTCCGAAGAGGATTTTAAGGCCTAAAGCAGTTGTAAAAACTATTGATAGAAAAATGGATGGCCTAATAGTATTTATTAAATAGCTGGTTCAACTCATCTAAAATGGATTAAATAACGCCCACCCGTGACAAATACAGATTTTTGCTCCCACACAAACTAGGCCGCAATTAACAGCAAACGACACGACTGGCCTCTAGCTCAGTTGGTAGTAGCTCTGCCTTCTACGCCGTAGGTCGTGGGTTCGATCCCCACCGAGAACAAATATTTGTGTGGTGAACATAAATGTTTGTTCTCTGTCTGGGTGTTATATTGTATTCTAAGTATGTATTTACAAGCTCTGCTTAGTTTGGGGCTGGGTAGTGTTGTGTGAATTGTCCACAATATTTATTATTTATTTATTATTATTATTTATTATTAATAAGTCGGTGATGCGTCGACATACTAATTACCTATCTATAGATAGTGCAATTCACGAAGACGCGCCCCTCGCGGGGTGCGGGGAGTTTGCTCCGAGCGGCAGTCGCGAACCGTAGTCTATTCATTGTAGTGTGCGTGTGCACTCATAGGTAATTAGTGTGTACCGATAACACTCAAACATTGACGGAAGCTTGCACACATATACTATAAACGGTTAGGAGGAATAGTGGGGCGCGCCTTCGTGGATTGCAATATCTATAGAAGTAGGCATATGCGTAATTTTTCGTACAATCATTTTTGTAGTATTAAAATATTAACAAATATCCAAGCATTAGTGGAGTATGATAATTTATTCCCTTATTTAGCCAGGGGGATATTTGTTCAAGTTGACACTTTTTTCGAGAATTTCCGGAGTAGCAGGATTTTTTAAAAATTTTAATGAGGAGGTAAGAAATACCAAGTAATTTCGGACGTACCTTCACAAAGAGCTCTACCACTACTACCAGGTGTTAGAATAGTAAGATACTAATTGGTATTAAAAATAAAATAATACAGAACAACCATGTTTATCACCCAAAGTCCCAAATGTTTGTCCTAGGTTGGAATAATAAAACAACTAAAAGATATACACATTGGGATTCATTTTGATTTATGATTTTACTGACCATATAAGAAACAGTACTTATCAAAGCAATTGATTACTACAACTAATAATATAATTGATCTTTGAGTCACACTCACCTTGAGGTCTCAGGTAGATTATGTTTGTTAAATATTTGAGGTCAAAAACTTGTCTCACAGACAAGTAGATAGATAGATAGATAACTCTTTATTGATTACTATAACACATAATTATAGGAATACAGTATTTAGCTTAATAATAAAAATTCACAGTCAAACAATGGGCAGCCTTATCGCTAACAGCGATCTCTACCAGGCAACCTTGTAGTAGATGATCAACCTTTGAATATGACCTTGAGGTCATCGATTGATAATCAAAGTTTGTTTTATTTATGAGGTCAATAACTTGTCTAATGTTTTACATTTACACATATTCTTAAACTGCCGAAATAATAATTTGTGTATTTAGGACAATATAACTTTGAATTTAGGAAGTAAATTAAATTACTTGTTGTATCTAGGTCATGAATAACAGCAGTGACCTATATTACCAACACAAAAGAACTGCTTTTAAGTGGACAAAAGTAACATCTTCCGAACAAAAGAATTAGTTAAGAATGTTCTTTTGTTATTGACACTTTTAATGGTAACTTACTGTTAAAACACTGATAAGTAACCACTGGTGTACCACTGAGTTTTTCTGTCGAAAAATGTATGGACACTATGCCAGTACTCTCAAAACGGTGAAGGAAAACATCGTGAGGAAACCGGCGTGTTGTAGAACCTAAAAAAGTTCGAGCAACACGCGTCAAGGGTCACGCAAAAAGGGCCCACCAGCGGCGTACTTGCGGAAAAACTTGCCCGCACATCAAGTGCGGATGATATAACTTGCCGAACCACTGGTGTAACTGGTCCCGAAACTACGATCGCGGGTTCGAATCTAGTTGTGTATCTATGGATTTTTCTGATCCAAAAATATGCTAATGCTCTCAAACAGCGAAGGGAAACATCGTGGGGAAACCCCCGGCTTAGTCTGCCACTTATTGACCACATCTTTCCTGTGGATTAGACAGACTAAGCTGTCAGGATGGTATAGGTGTTGGGTAAGCTTATTCCATCTAAAATCCAGTCCCAGGCACTGTAGCGTCCCATAAGTAGGGGCATGAGTAAACACCAGTTGCCCCTGATGCTATATAAATCATCTACAATAGATGCAAAGGCCTGTATTATATATATATGTAGTAAAAATAGCTGTTTCAAAATTACTTGAGTTCTTATAAACTGACAAGCAACAAAGTTTTTTATAATAATCTAGGGAGGTTTTTTGAGTTTGGGTTTGATATGATTATTGTGTAGTCAAGATAAGGCATCAATTTATTTTTATTTTGTAATTTGTAAAAGGGTCAACAGGGCAAACAGTAGATCTCAAGTCATAACTTTACTGCCTATGATTCTATGTATTTAAGACATTCAAGTGATCCTAGAGATTTAACTAAATATCTTATTGTTTTGGGACTCTGCCCTGCTTAATTTGGGGCTAGATAGTGTTGTGTGGAAGGTTTTCCCAATCACTAAAATTTAAACTAAAACTAAAGAGGAACGAAAGAAAATGAAAAATCTTGGCTCTCTGGGAATGCCGACAGAAGCATTACCTCCCCCGACTGTGACGATGATGAGTTAATTGATTCTTTCCACTTCAAAAATACTCAAGCCCACATAAAGAAGTTATCACTTCAAAAAAGGTCTCACCTGGTCTGTGCAGTCATAAACAATGATGATTCCATGTGCACCTCTGTAGTATGAAGAAGTGATTGTTCTGAACCTCTCCTGTCCCGCTGTGTCCCATATTTGTAACTTTATTGTCTTTCCATCTAATTCTACGGTCCTAATCTTAAAGTCCACACCAATGGTACTGATGTAGCTCTCTGTATATGTGTCATCAGCGAATCGGAGCAGCAGACATGACTTGCCTACACCAGAGTCACCGATCAACAGGAGCTTGAACAAGTAATCGCTGAAATAACAATTTCTTATGTTAAGGCTGCAGGTAGATAGAGGTACAGTCAAACAAAGAATGACACGCATCATTACACAGATAAACAGAGCAAAAGGAGGCGTATGTTTGTTCGCCCTTTTAACAAAGGAATGACCATATCACACGCTGCGATGATTGACAACGACCTTATTTTTCATCGAAGGAGTAGGTTTACACAGTCGTAGACTTGTGATGCGCCATTCATCTTCTACAAATTACGTTTTCACGAAAACCCTGATGTTATGTATCACGAATGCGGAATGAGTCACCAGATTGGAGCTTTGATCACATTGCATTATGAATTTATTACGAATCTCTGGCTTTCTCTAGTTTGATGTAAGAGCAGAAAATGAGAGTGCGAAGACAATGAACGTGCAAATAATAAAGATTTGTAGAACCATCCCTGTTTCTGAATCATAAAGATAAAAACGTAAGACTCACTATTCTGGATTCATATTTGTACTGTGTGTGTATTTGTCCGAAATCTAAGAAATCCTGTATGTTTTTCACTAGTTTATTTCTTTGTTTTTAGCACAAAACAGCAAAAATTTAATTATTTTTAGATACGTAGAACAATGGCCGCCAGAAACACCCACTGACGTAAGTCAGAAATTCAAACAGGAGTGCCACTTGGCAGAAGTGCAGAACTAAAAAAATGCGTTCACTCAACATAAAAAAAACCATGAATGAGTCGATTTTCAAATCGGATTCTCTATGGTTGGACGGTTTCTAATTTTTGCAAGCCCTATTATTAGTTAGAAATGTCTACTCTACGTTAGATGGCGCTCTAATAAATTTGATGAGTTTTTTCTCTTCTGTGAATCTGATAGTAAAACACTCTGCAGTAGCATTGTTAGGACAACACTTTCTCAACCTTTTTCTTTATCAATCTGAACCTTGAAAGAATAATCAAGTAGGTCCATGATCAGGGGGCTAATTCTCGGGCCGATCTCGATCATTTTGCAATTTTATTTTATTGCTTCTTTTCACAACCCCGCACTTTTTGTACATTTTCCGTATATTGTAGCTGTCGAGGCTTTTACGAAGAGGTCGTTTATGAATACCTCAAGGAAATTATCCATTCCCCCTTCGAAAAGAAGCAATAAAATAAAATTTCAAAATGATCGAGATCGGCCCGAGAATTAGCCCCCAGGGGCCTAATTCTCGGGCCGATCTCGATCATTTTGCAATTTTGTTTTATTGCTTCTTTTCACAACCCCGCACTTTTTCACCGTTTTCCGTATATCGTAGCTGTCGAGACTTTTACGATGAGGTCGTTGAAGAATTACTCAAGAAAATCTGCCATACTCTCTTCGAAAAGAAGCAATAAAATAAAATTGCAAAATGATCGAGATCGGCCCGAGAATTAGGCCCCTGGACTATACATCTATACTATTTGCATAAATTCTTACAATGTCAGCTTAAGAACGTAGGTATAATGACCTTGGATTTTTGAACCGGTTACAATATGAAGTTTAGCATTCGATTGAAACCAGCAATAAAACATTCATATATAATATAACATCTCTTGTTTATGTACACACCGATAAAACTAAACAAAATAGTGTTATGATACTCAACTAAAGGTAAAAGGTGAGAATACATCTATCTACAACAATATATAACTTATTTATAAAATCATTTCTTGTAGGACAGCCAGGGGTATTTTCCAAATAAATAAACTTCTGTCTTTGTAGCCAGCAATTATCTGCAACAAAAATAATCAATGTTAGGAGTCTATTTGACTGGGCTCTCAGTTCAGTTGGTAGCCTCTGTCTTCTGCGCTGTAGATTGTGGGTCGTGGTTTTAGACAACACTAAATTATAAGGATTAGGGAAGGATTCTAAAAAGGAAGGAAGCTGGATTTAAAGAAAGGCTTTTTTTTACTTGTAGCTTGATTTCTTGTTCGGAAAGCAGTTATCATGCAAGTTATATACATTTTTTTTGTATAGATAGTGCAATTCACGAAGACGCGCTCCTCGCGGGGTGCGGGGAGTTTGCTCCGAGCGGCAGTCGCGAACCGTAGTCTGTTCATTGTAGTGTGCGTGTGCACTCATAGGTAATTAGTGTGTACCGATAACACTCAAACATTTACGGAAGCTTGCACACATATACTATAAACGGTTAGGAGGAATAGTGGGGCGCGCCTTCGTGGATTGCACTATCTATAAATGCATACAACACCCCGACAGAGAACCAACATCTGTGTTCACCACACAAATATATATATTTTTTAACAATCTTCTGGGATTACCTTAGTGCCGTGTATAGCCAGCGATAGCAGCATCAGAGCAGGTCCCCGCAATTGTGCTAAAGGGCGTGTTTCTCCCTCGCGGTAGACGTAAACACAGCCGTCGTAGCAGCCCGCAAACACAAGCCCGCCCGTCGCTCGCAGGCACACCGCGCCTTTACCGCCGGAGTGGGCGTGGACGTGGCTACCACTCTTGAATATGGATAAACAAATATATTATTAACAATATCAATCACCGATGTATTGTTGTATATTTTTGCCTTCTAGGGTTCTAGCTGTAGCACATATCTTTCATTTCTATATTCTATGTTCTATTTGTTATACTCGTAGTAGGTGTGTATTGTATTTCTTTTTTAATCTTTTATTTTATGTTGGTGGTTTGAATAAACAATTTTTTTTCTTTCTTATAGGTCTTGGGTTCATATCCTGTCGTGCACTATTGAGATTGTTGTTATATACATATACCGAAGCCAAATAGTAAATAAAATCCGCCGTTTAATGAACTGCCTAGCCGTTCAGGCGGTTAGTAAAATGGCGAGGTTTAATGAAACGGGTAGGCAGGTCATTAAACGGCAGATTTTTCTGTTTGGCTGCGACATATACATTGAACCAAACAAAGAGTTTGAGATGATGCAACTTTTGCAACTGTAGCCATTTCAGATTTTTGCACTGCTAGAGTTTGTTCTATTCCTTTTTCCATCAAAAGAATCACAATAAGTTTTGCAAACTTACCGCATAATCAAATACATGTATCTGATGGCTGCTTGTCCCGCAGTACACCTTCCCATCCTCATACAGGAGTGAGTAAACCGTCATCTTTGGACCTTCCAATGTCCTCAAGAGAAGACCAGTCTGGGCGTCCTTGATGGTGACATTGTCAGACCTAGCGGCTACTAGAAGGACTTTCCGGGGACCCTCCTTCATAGCACGGAGTGCTAGGATGGATTGCTCGGAGAATTTCACTGTACTGACTGGTATAAGCATGTTGTTCTGGAATTAAAAAGATTTCTTTCAATGTTTATACTTTACACAAGAGATTTCTACAATCAATTCGAAACTCAATTTGGTTGGAATTTAATACATCTTCTTAACGTGTCACTGGCTCTCAAGTTTTGTAAGAATAAACACAATAGAGTCTGTTCAGAAAGAGAGCCGTCGTGGCCAAATTGAGAACTAACGTTTCGATTTTTATATGGCACCTCATCCCTTTCTTCTGTCAGCATTTTGCATCATAAAAATTTAATAAAGGAATAGTACACTAGTTGTGATAGGATCAAAACGCAACAGACGCGCTATTGTATTGCCCACTAAACAAAAAAGGTGATTAAGCACAGCAGCGCCCTCCAATCCCACGACGGACGGCTCTCTTTCTGAACAGACTTTACCTAATTATTTTCACTGCACTATCAAAATAGTGTCAAATTAATTAACACATTATATCCAGGATTTGACTAAGATTTGTTGCACTATTTCTTGTCGTTTCACTAGGTCTGTCTAAACAGTGTGGTGAATAATTTTAACTGTTAAGGTTCAACGACATTCCGGTTCCATCGCGAATGTTTTCCCTCATTGTTTAATAATACTGGCACAGTGCACATACATTCTTTGATAGTAAAAGTTATTGGCACCACCCTGTTTAATAAAGCTGACAATTCGACATATTATATGTCAAAAAGCGACAAAATTGTGGAATTGTCACGCTTAGGCCATTAATAAAAGTGACAAATATGTCACAAAAGCGCGACAATTCCACAATTTTGTCGCTTTGTGACATGTATGTCAAATTGTCAGCTTTATTAAACAGGGCCCTGAACCCACGCCCTTAGGACCGCTACCACTAGACCACCAGTGCTGCCAGTCTCACCTTGCATTCAAACTGCAGGACGAAGCCAGTTCTCGTGCCGACAAAGACGGTGTCCCACGCGCGGTCCATCGTCTGAATGGGGCTGAGAACGTTGCATTCCATTCCTTTCTCCAACCCCGTCTGAAATGTTACACACACAATTACTAAATAAACACACTGACCGAAGGTAGCCAGATAGCAATGGAGCGTCCTGAATGGACGTCCCTCTGACTAACCCTCTGAGATATAGTTAGAAAAAATTTGATATGACTTTATAAACTTTTCGATGTTCGTCGCTTTTAAACCTGAAAGATTTGTATTTTTTTAAATGTTTGTTACCGCTTATTTCTGTCAATAATAGACAGATTTGAATATTTGGAAGGCTCCAAAGAATTTGCATTAAAATCAGATGATGATGTTTGGATAAGTAATATACTTGAAAAAATCTTTTTTATTTGAGGGGCTCCATATAATTTGCATCAAAATAAGCAGTTTGGTTATGTAATATACTTTCATTTGTCAGCACTTTCTTCAACCTACCTCTAAATCGTAATATCGTATCCGCGAGTCCAAAGACCCGGTATACACAGTGGTTCCGTACTTCTCCTCGACAATGGTGAGACAAGTGACAGCAAGGTTGGAGCCCCGAAGAGTGTTTACCAGCTGGCCGTCCGTTGAAAAGTGGTATACATTGCCATCGAGGCAGGCTGCTATGAACGAGTTGTTTGTACACTGAAAGGTAATGGTTTGTTATCTTCGGTTTTGTAATCAAATAATTTAACTTGTTTTAGCCTTATTATTTAATTTTATATTCGATTTAGATATAAGTTGCATGTGTAAGGCCCATATTCAGAAAAAGTGCTTGAGTCTCAGTAGAACCTCAAGCTATAGATAGATAGATAGAAAATTCTTTATTGCACAAATTAAAAAGTACTGTACACAGGCGAACTTAATGCTAGATAACATTATCTACCAGCTAAACTTTGGGTACTAAGGAGATAGATTTATGACATTTATCAATGGAGAATGAAGCTGAAACTGTCAAAAAATCTATGCTTGGGGCTTGATTCAGACTCAAGCACTGTTTCTGAATACGGGCCTAAAACCATCAATGCAAGTTATGTTTGTACTAACAATTTTAGTCAAGAACTCAAATTTAGAGAAACAGCACATTTTTGCTTTTGGTCAGTTCTTTTATATCATTTGTTAGGTCTCAATCAAAGCTTACTAATTCGCAAATTGACTTTTAAGGCATGCAATCCATGTTAGATGATTTGAGAATCGATTATCACATTTTTTAAATGGGCATTGCACATCACCAATAACATCAACCATACAAATACAGACTACTTTTGAAATATAAATGGTAACTAACTTGTTAGGAAGAGGAAAAGGGGAGGAAGTCTTTGGCGGTGTAGGACTTATGACGGACATTCTAAAATAAATAAAATAATCGGTGAATACATGTAGGAATGATTTGGAAGAACTATTTTAAGGGTTACTTACTTCAATAGCCAAAACCGCATCGGCATTCCCGGTGACGGTCACCGAATCTCTCTTCAAGATATCGTCAGTGGAGTAATCATACATCTTACATTCTCCTTCGGCCATTTCAGGCGCGGAGTATTCAGCAGATGACTGACTGTTGTCGAGTATTATTTCTTCTGTGACCGGCACTCTTTCCTCCACGTCAGAAACTGCTTTCACCTCGTCCTCAATGACTATATCTTCACACACTTCCATCATGTCTATTTGTATGTCGTTTGTTGGCTCTTCAACTATACTTGGAAGAGGTTTTGGAGGGCTAGGCCTTTCTTGGGGATCAGGGGAAACGACTTCACGTGTCGGCGACCGAGACTTTTCTGTTTCAATTTCATTGTGGGGTTCTGGTTTGGTTAAAGATTTTAGGCTTATTTTGATTTTGAGACTGTCAGCTCTAGCTTTTAAATATGACTTTATGTCTAACCGCTCTAAGGCTACTGAGCAATCTTTGATGCCATACAGTTTTGGGTCTAAAACAAATGGCTTAGTATGTTTTCTTGTTGATTTCTTCTTCGATGATTTTGAGGACGTTCTCTTTTTACTCCTCACAGGTGTGGTTTCAAGATCATCGAGTGAGATGATCTCTTCTATAGGTCGATCGTCGCTGATGATTTGCTCAATTAGTGATATGTTTGGAGTTTTTGATTTTTTCTTACGCGATGTGGGACTTTCGGATTTTTTCCGAGATAGTTGCAAAACTTTCTGTTTGCGACTTAGTTTTCCTACAGCGGGACTTGACCTCTTTTTCTCTACGACAGTTTCCATGGCAATCTGTTCCAGCTCTTCTACAGGTAAACTGGTGAACTCCTCAGCGATGGAATCCGCTAAGAAATCTTCATTGTCTTCTTTGTCGTTTTCTTCCGTTTCTACCGGTACGTTCAAGACCGCCATGCCTAAACTACTTCCGCTTCCGATAGTGTTCTTACTCCTGGTTTCCATCGAGTTGTACAATTTAAACTTTTCTTGTAGCAACATCTGAATCTCCATGTCAATTTCTTTCATTCTTTCCAAAGGATCTTCAGAAGTGCGCTGATGATTGTCAAATCGTACGGGATCTGTTTGTATTCCTACTGCACTTGTTTTTACGTGTAAAGTTTGGCATTCCCTATTTCTAATTTTTCTAATAACCTGTGTACCCATATGCCTTCGAGTTAGTTTACGAGCAAAAGATGTCACTGCGGGTATAATCGGTTTAATTTTGCTTTCATCAGGGCTTTTTGCGATTGTAGGAGGAGTCGCGACAGACGTATTCCTATGAGCTTGGTGCATTTCTTTTCCTTTCTTTGGTTTAGCTCCTCCCGAGAATAAATCTATAGTAGTAAGTTTAACTTTATCTGCTTTAGATGTTTGGTCACCTGCACATGAACTGTCTTTTGGGCTTGTAATGGAATGATTTGTATTTGAGTTTTGTTTCTTATGTGTACCTGGTTTTGGTGTATCAGGCGTTTTGTTTGATTTCTTTGGTGGTTCTTTTCTCTTTACATATTTGTCTGAATAACCTTTGTTGTCAACTGCATTGCTATCTTTATCTTTTTCAGTTTTATCGTAAAACATATTGAAAATGGAGGTGGCTGCTTCATGGCATTCAGAGTGAGAGCTTTTCTTTCGTTTTTCTTTACGATGGGATGGTTTTGAGTCCACAGACCTCTTTCGTGAGTTGTGCTTCCCTGAATCATTCGCATTTTTTACCAGTTCACTATCTTCTTTTATCTGTTGTTCTTGTTTCACCTTAACATTTTCAGAATCTTTCTTGAGTAGATTATCTTTTATAGCAGCTACATTTTCAGCTATTTCTTGTTTAACTTTTAAAGCTTTAAAATTTTCTCTTTCTTTAGCTAAGGATGTGAATAGCTTTAGGGGTGACTTTGCAATACTTTGTAACTGAGTGTCAATTTCTTTGATAATTTCGTCTGATGGGGTTTCCAGATTTGGAATACTTATTTTGATGTCAGTATTTTCACTAACGGGGGGTGATTTGCTAGCTCTATGATCAACTTGATCAGGGATGGGTGAGACAATTTCTCCATCTTCTTGTTCAATAAAGTTGTGATCCACAGCTACATGATACTGGTTATCTAAATCTGCAAAAGGGTCATCCCCATCTGATAGTTGGTCACAGTTTCCATCAAAGAGTGGTCGTGGTTCTGGATTTTCCAAAGGCTTTTCTTCATTTGATTTATTATGTACTGAATTGTTTTCAACACTTCTTCTATTCGGCCAGCTCTCAGTACTCCGGGATCTAGATCTTTCATCAGGCAAGTTATGCTTTGGTGGTCTTCTTTCATAGAGTGGTGTAGGCTCTTCTAAAGTAGGTTCTTGTGTAAAATCATATTTTTTGTCCTCATACAAATCGCCAGTGATTGTCTCCGGGTCCTGGTTAGTTACTGGATCAAATTCATAGAATGCATTACGATTGTATTCACTGAGAGACTCATCGTAATACTCTTCTCTAGGATGTCTTGAATGGCTATCTATTTCTTCACACCTATCAAAATCATCCATACACAGAACTTTGCTCAGTTCAGCCAAGACCAGAGGTTTGATGTCTTCTAGCAGTACTGTATCTTGAGGGTCTAGGATCCCTTGCATTTGTCTCATAAAAGTATCTTCATAGATAGTATTGTTGTCATCATGAATGAAATCTGAGCTGGAACTAGTAGTACTGAGTGATTTTTCAGCCACACTTCTCATGTGCCTATTGAAGCTATTCTGAGATTCCGTTATCAGACTGCTTATGGCATATTCAAACTTGGATGACGAGTTGGGGTTATCCATCAGCTTGTGGATCTTTCCTTTATCCATCTTGAACAGTTGATGAACTATTTTGTTTTTCATTTTGTCACAATTTGCATTGATTTGCCTTTGAATTCTTTTTTTGACTGGTTGTTCATGAGGGGTATCATGGTAGACTTTATCTGTATTTTTCCTCATATCTATGTCCATTTCCATCTGATCCATGGATGGGTCAGAGGGATCCTGAGCATCCCTGTTCATCAGTCGCTTTCTCACTATATCAACAGTGTCATCAACTGAACGGGAATATGGGTTATTATTGCTGTTAGGCCCTGTATCTCCTGAGTAATGATCAGAAGATGGTGGTCGGTGGCCCGTGTAGTCAGGCTGGGGTAATAATGCATCACCCATGTTATGGTGTTTGGGTGTTTTGTCATTATTATAATTCCTTCTTTCAAATGGTGGATTACTCCATGGAGATATTTGGGGAGGGCCAAATGATGGCTGCCTGTGATCAACATCACGCACTCTATGATCTATATCACCCATATTATTAATTGTATTATAGTTATTTCCATCAAAGAAACCTGAAGCTTTATTGAAGTGTCCTCCACGGCCGGTTTTCCTCAAAATGTGCGGAAGTATAGAACGGTTCTCATGATGTCTCTCTTGTGATCTCATCTGATTATTGGAATGACCTCGATACTGTGATTCATGATCTGGTGGTCCTGAATCATCAGGGTGCATGGGATGCGCATTGTATGGACGGGGTCCTCTATACCTTTGGACAGGTGGCGGAAATCTGAAATTATTATGCAAGATAAAATATAATTGAGTAAGAAATATAGATTCCACTTCAATTTGCCTTTTAGTTGGACCAACTGAACCAAGTCTACCCATTATAAAATAAATGGTTACATCAACCAGTTGGTTAAATAGGAAAACAACCTTTCATCCAGTTTCATTCTCCACAACCAGTTGGTCGGAGTGGAAGGACAGGAATATTGCATGTGATACAATATTTCTCATAGAATAAAACATAGATATGTAAAATGTTATTTGATCTTTAACATCGCTCATTGGTTTGGTTTCCGATTTCATTTTTTTTGTTTGTACTTTGGCGCGGTAATTCAGAGCTCTTACTAAAATTCGATAATAAACCTTAATGTTCATACCTGGGTGAATCTAACGGTCCGAAGGGCATCAAAGGCCTGAGATGCGACGTCCCGCTACCTCTGGGCCTGAAATGTCTTGGATTTTCACCGCGCCAGTTCCCAATGCCAGGATGACCTCGCCTCATTTTGTTATTTTATTTGCATTACACTACACAACCACGAATACACTGATTAGTTTATGTTAATATTATATAAATTTGATATTATCTAAATCAAATTAGATCGATTTCAGCTGAAAAATACACTAACAATGTCACGCCGAATAATAAAAATAAGGAATCCATTGAACGAGCGAATGAATGATTAAGTTAATTCCACTTTCCACTAGCGATGGGCGATTACTACTATATTTTATCGAATTAGTCGATTGTTCGGTTCAGTCGATAAAAGTCGATAACAATTGAAACTAGTCGATTGTTATCGACTGACGGCGCGTGCGGCGTGCGGCGCGCGGCGACAACGACTAGCACCAACTTTAACTACTATTTGCCGCGCGGTCACGCCACGCAACCACGCAACGCACCTAACTACTATTTTTGCCGCGCGGTCACGCATTCACGCAACGCACCTAACTACTATTTTCGTGCGTACTACTGAATCAGTAGTTACAAAAGATGGTGCGTCGGGCGTGCGCTGCGCTACAAATCTATAGATTAAGTCAGTGCGCCGCTACTTAATGCAGTTATTATGTGATTTAATTTATTACATTAATTGATTTGTTTTAAAGTATAACAAATTACGAATAGAAGAGTAGGTAATGAGTTTCTAACTAAGGAAAACACAGACTAGAATAAAAATTATAGATAATTATAGATACTTATTTGAAATATATTTTCTTACAGAAAATCAACTTATAGCTATAAATCTACCTTCTAACATAATTTTGGTAACTATACTTTTTACTTGACAAGGTCAATTTTACATTTCTATAAAATGTTTATTCATAATATTAAAATATACTACCTACGTGTTAACATTAAATGCAACCGAAGTATTATTACTTAGAAACAATCGACACAACACCGTCCCGCCCCCGCATGCACCGCCCCGCGTGGCCTTCCGCAGCGCAGTTCACCGCACCGCACGCATATTTACATGTATAGTAGTTAGTAGTTTGTCGATTGTTATTCGAATAATCATGGGGAGGAACTACTAAATCAACAATCGAACGCGCAGTAGCGCAATTTTCGATTCATTCGATTGTTTTTTTTGAAGCAATCGCCCATCGCTACTTTCCACAGCTTATACAAATTAGCGAACGTACGAAAAAATGACTTGAATCCGTTTTCTAAAATGTGGCAGGCTAAAGTTTTTGACATACTACCACGTATATAGGAGCTGGATTTTCACAAATGCAGACCCGTGTTTTGCGGCGCACAAAATCCTGTCGATGTCGTAGCGATGTTAAGGAATAATGTACGGCCAGTTAACGTACAGCAGGATAATGTATGGATTAACGGGGCGTACAAAAAAAGGTCGCGCAATAACATAAGGGTCAATTCACACCGAGACGCGACGCGACGCGACGCTGCGCGCACATTTTTCATAGAGCGACTCAGAATATACTTTATTCACTACACGAAAAGATACACATTACATTGTGAGAATTCAGATTACGTTGCACCACGCAGCACTGCGCCTCGAGGTTTTTGAGTATCGTCGCGTCGCGTCGCGTCTCGGTGTGAATTGACCCTAACATGCTATACAATATCGTCACGTGTTGTTAGTGTACGCCCCTTTATTAGGATGCCAGTTAAGCCTCTTGCACACTGGAGCAATTGGGTCCGGTTAATGTACGGCCAGTTAATGTACGCACTGTTAAAACGATGCCACTTTTTACACTGGGAAATGTAAAGGCCCATGTACCTACACTGTCGCAGATAAATAATTCGATCATTTTTTTTTATCTAGCGATGGATAATTGTACTAAACCCTTTGAGGGTATTGGGGAAAAATCATTTTCGGACACTGCAGCGGCCGCTACCGCGGCACGCTCGTCTGCTCGCTCGCCTTGTGCGTATTTTGTATGTTCTGACATAACCTAACCTATCCAAATCGGATCCGCCCTTTCAATTTAAAGTATCAAGGAAAAGCCATAAGTATCCAGTGCCAGAACAAAAAAGCAAATGATCATGTTTGAATTTCTCCAGTGTGCATGTGGCATAACTGGCATCGTAATGTACACATGATGTACATTATCGCCTCCCGAGCAATTCAATCCATAATGTTGATTTCTTAGCAATTTGATGCCTTATATAAAGAAGAAGTTTAGGGAGGTGATAACCACAGCGTAAGCAAAATCGTTTTTGCTTTTCTGTGGTGATCACACTAGTGCAGACAGGGGCTGTGAGAGGAACCGTTGACACACGTGACAGCACATGGGTCTGCACTGCATCTGCAGTTGTTGCTTAGTAAAGTCAGCCGCCACCATGGTTTTTTTAAAGAAAAATAAAGTCCTTGACTTATTCAAACTGATCGAGTAAAACTCATTTATGTATGTCATTACGTATTATCTTTTTGCGTAAACGCAAAGCTGAGTGAGGGGTCCTAAACAAAAAAAATCAATAAAAACTTTATAAAAAAATAATCGTTTATTCATTACATAATTATAAGTTGTACCAGTAAGTTCCTAGGTACTTTCCCTGTCCCCAACAGCACACAAGTAGAAAGATGCTTCGTTACAAATGACACTACACATGACATAATATTAATCTATTCATTTATACTAAAACCCTCAAAAATACCTACTTCCATTTTTTCACAATACCTCTAGGTACCTACCACCTACATGCCTGCTAGTATCGATGTGGGGTCTTCTACTCCTGACTTGACCTTCTTCAGGAACAACACTGCTTCACGGCCGTCTATTAGTCTATGGTCGTATGAAAGCGCGAGATACATCATTGGCCTTATTACAACCTGAAAAAAATACTCATAAATTAATCAGCATTTTTTGCAAAGTTAGGAATTTGCAACACATAGTAGTAGTAGAGCTCCTTGTGAAGGGCTTGTCCGGGGAAGTACTACCACCATGCCTATTCTGCCGTGAAGCAGCATTGCCGTGTTTCGGTTTGAAGAGTGATGGGTGCCGGTGTAATTACAGGCACGTGAGGCTGAACATCTGTAAGCCTCAAGTTGATGGACGTAGGGCAGTGCATCTTAAGGCACGTTCCTGACGTGCGTGACCTACGAGGCAATGCTTTGTTATAGGCGATGGTTACCACTTAACATCAGGTGGGCCATAATTATGCTTGTTCCACCAGTTAGTAGTAGGTATATATTTTTTTAAACTAAGCAGAGCTTGTACGATGGGAGTCTTTTGCAATTTGAGATCCGAGCCCTCAAAGCTCAGTTGGTAGTAGCTCTGCCTTCTGCGCTGGAGGACGTGGGTTCAACCCCCACCGAGAACAAATATTTGTGTGGTGAACACAGATGTTTGCTCTCTGTTTGGGTGTTATATTGTAAGTTATCCAAATACATAATTATTTACAAAAAAAATATTATATCAGCTCCCTGGTTCGCAGAGTACACAGCTCTGATTAATTTAGGGCTAGATAGTGTTGTATGGATTGTTCACAAAACAGTCATCGGCACCGTATTTTTTAAAATTCAGATCTTCAGTGTTATCAGGTTGGTAGGTACTGATACCTTGCCCTTGATAGCGACAGGCCTTTGGAATATCCCGTGCATGCCCAAGATGGCGGACTGCGGTAGATTGATGATGGGCATTGATAGCAGTGAGCCGAAAACACCGCCATTACTGATTGTAAACGTGCCTCCTTGCATGTCACCTGGTGTCAGCTTACCTGGAACAGAAAGATGAGTTCAAAACTAACATAATTAATATATATACAGGATGGTTTTTTGAGAAGGGCGGTGATGGCCAAGTCCGAAACCACGAGAGTTAGGAAAAAGTCGTGAAAGGAGTCATGCCCTCGATTTATAAGAAAACAAGAACTGCATAAGTATTATTTTTTTTCAAAAATCTTTTAATTTTGACCGATATGTACCCGAATGATTTAAAAAAAAATAATACACGCTAAAAAAATACGGATTCTGTCTGATGCTGACATGGATCGATCTTTGCAAATAAAAGTTTTACTAAAAATTAATGGAAAAAGCAAATTTTCACTATTATGTAGTAGTTAGTTGTAGTGTATTTATAACACAAGAACGGATGAACCGATTTGGCTGAAAATTGGAGAGGTATTGGAGGGGTAGACGCGAAACAAAATAAAAGAGACGCATTATAATTATTATGTGTAGTCCATAGACTTCACTTAACTATAATGCGTCTTCCCAGAATCCATAATATATTTTGGCCGTTTCTTGAGCGAGAAAATGTTTGATAGCTGTAATCGCTCATCGCTCGCTGTCAGACAATCCTTGTGAAACTTACCGCCTCTCGCCTTCTCTGCTAGAGCGTTAAGCGCGAGCTCAATGCGCGGGTAGTCCATAGACTCTACGTTCCGGAGTACTGGCACCACTAGGCCACGGGGCGTTGCTACGGCCACGGATATGTCCACGAAGTCTCTGGAACCAAGTTCTTGTGTCATCATCAAACATCAACCTATATCAGTCCACTGCTGGACGTAGGTCTCTCCCAAGACGCGCCACTGAGCCGGGCCTTCGGCTCTTCTCCAGTGCTTACTTCATTTCGTAGATATCTCGTAGATATTTCGTAGATACGACAATCGTTAGTTGTCGTAGAACAGACAATCGTCGTTTATGATGAAACCTATGGTATAGGTAATAAGTACGCTAAAGATTAGCAAGTTAAATTGATAGTGTGTGGAGCGGCTAGAAAGCTAAAGCGAAAAGCCAAAATGGTCTGGCATAAATAAGACCGGCTATAATAATAGCCATGATAAGTTTGCATACTTATAAATGATATTATCGCCGACAATAACACCATTGATGACCGGCTGGTCCATAAGCGCGTTGGCCGACGCCTTCAGGAATGGAGACATGAACGATAACTTCACCCCGTACTTCTTCGTGAACTCTTTCAAGTTCGCCTTCCGAAAATCCATCAGCATACTGAAATAATATTGCATTAATTAAAAGCATAAACAAAATAACACTGAATTCAAGTAAAAAGCCAAAGTCAAAGTACAAACAAACATCTATGTTCACCACACAAATATTCGTTTTCGGTGAGGATCGAACCCTCGACCTACGGCGCAGAAGGCAGAACTACTAAATAAAAAGAAATAGTGTACTGTACATAGGCCTTTACAATTTAACAGTGGAAAAAAAGTGGATTCGTTTAACTGGGTGTCCATTAACTGGCCGTACATTAACCGGACCCAACAGGATTCTGATGCGCCGCAAAACACGCGGGTACCGACTGAGCTATGATGAGGTCAAGTATATTTATGAGCAGAAATATACAGAAGACTGGAAAAAGGGAAAAGGGATGGTGGCAGGAGGCTCAGAATAGAGGGAACTGGAAGTCTTTGGGGTAGACCTCTGGCCAGCAGTAGGACGATCGATATAGGCTAGTAAAGAAAAACACCTACACACGAAACAGTTGAGGTATCTGCAGACCGTGACCAAAGATCTATAAAAAAAGCTTCCTGTTCCAGTTATTAAACTCGTAATTATTTGTTTTCTGGAAAAAAAATTGAGGTAGGTATATTTAAATTTAATTTTTTTAAGGTATAAGTACTTATTTATATTGATTCGTGTAACATGACAGGGTCAAAAGTAACGTAAAATGTTGCAAAAGTAACATTCTGCCAACGCTCACAAAGAACTGAGTTATGTAATGATGTACCCCATATCACACTCGTTGTAAGTAGTCAACATGGCCGTTGTATTCTGCGCCTCTTTCAATCGCTCGGCGATCCGTTTGCGCATCTTATTCATGGGCACTGGATGTTCCGTCCTGGTTCCCGATATCGTTTTGGTTGGGTCACCGATCCTCTGAGCTGCCAACTGGGAAATATTTGGAACGTAACTTCTCAATGTATAATAATATAATACGTACTGTCAAAAAACCTCGGCCTACCTCCATGTTGCTTTACCCTATACACAGGGTCCATGTGATACTGACTTACACCTAAGAACTATGTATGTACCTAAACTAAACTAAACTAAACCATGTTTATGCAATAAATGTATTGAGTATTGCTATTGGGTAACATGATGGCAGGAAGTGGCAGATTGTTCGGCAAAATTCGGCAAATTTTTATAATCCGCACTTGATGTGCGGGCTGGTTTTTCCGCAAGTAGGCCGCTGGCGGGCCCTTTTTGCGTGACCACACGTGTTGCTCGGACATTTTTAGGTTCTACAACACGCCGGTTTCCTAACGATGTTTTCCTTCACCGTTTTAAGAGTACTGGATAGTGCAAATACATTTTACGACTCATTGGTACACGACTGGATTTGAACCAACGACCTTCAGATCGGAAGGCAGGGCCGCTATCACTAGACCGAGGCCGAGCCTTCTTTAAATAAGATTATTCTAGATTATTGCAGAATATTCTAGAACGTTAATAAACATTCTGGATGGTGACAGACTATTTCTAAATCCTATATCTAATCCTATGTCTTTGAATTAAATTTAATTATTATAGATCATTACAGAACGGTATTAAAGAGCGTTCTATTCTATCAAATCGAGAAATGAACTATTCAACGCAAATAATTTTTCAATTCCGACCTGCAGTTCCCGAGATTAGTGCGTTCAACCAAACTCTTCAGCTTTATAATATTAGTAATATAGATATTGATTATGTTGCAATAAACTCTCAACAGTCAATCTTACCGTAGCTCCAGCGGGGGCTTTAGCGGCAGGTTTGGCCGCGGCAGGTTTAGCCGCTGCTGGTCTGGCAGCGGCAGCCGGGACAGCCACCGGGGCAGCGGCTGGCGCAGCGGCGGGAGCGGCCGCTGCCGGTGCCGCTGCCTTTGCTGGTGCTATCCCTGTTACATCCACCTGGGAGGGACGAAGAATATCCATCAACAACCAAGCTTTGATTAGTTTGGAGCTAGATAGTACTGTTTGGAATGTCCACTAACATTTACTTAGGCACTACAAACAATTTTTATAACACTACAAAGTAATTGCAACAAAATTATCAACTTCAATTCTTCTTCTTATGTCACTGATTTTTCGAACCAAGTGTGGTCAAATAATAAATAAAAAACACCTAATAATAAATAAATTAATTTATTTTTCTCTCATAAAACTAAGTAAGTAAACTTAATTTCTAGAAACAATGCACAAGGTATAGAGTAAGGTGAAAGGATTTTAAGTGCGCCTGAAAGAGCCATTCCTACTAAGGTTGGCAGGTAGAAAATGCTTAAAGCATTAAGCCCACTTTTTGTGCAATAAAGAGTTAAATAATAATAATAATAAAGAGGCTCCTTTCGTGTAGGTACTTGACACATATTTTCGAACTTTCTAGGTTCTACGATATGCCGGTTTCCTCACGATGTTTTCCTTCACCGTTTGAGAGCACTGGCATATAGTGTACATAAATTCTTGGGCAGAAATACACGACTGGATTTGAACCCACGAACTTAGGATCGGAAGGCGGGGCCGCTACCACTAGGCCACCAGCGCACCAGGGCACGTTCCTGACGTGCGTGACCTACGAGGCAATGCTTTGTTATAGGCGATGGTAATAACATCAGGTGGGCCATATGATTGTTCCATGAGCTAGTTGTACTTATAAAATAAATTATAGTTTAACAAACTAAAAAAAAACGCTTTTATAACTAATTGAACTAAAAAGTTAAAAATAAAACTGTAATAATCAATTGAAAAATTTATATTATTGTACAAAAATTGTGGGGTGCTTTTTATAATAACTTCAGATATAATAAACTATTGATAAAATATTTACAACTATCAAAATCAAGCCCCCCACGCTTTTTGTACAATAATTTAAATTTTTCAATTGATTATTACAGTTTTATTTTTAACTTTTTAGTTCAATTAGTTATAAAAGCGTTTTTTTTTAGTTTTTTAAACTATAATATTTTTTACTTTTTAGTTTTTTTTTTTCATATTATTGCATTGTCATCAACCTTTGACAGGTGTGCAAAGTTTGAATCAAATCTGATCGTTCAAAGTAGGTTGTTTTTTTATTTTTTCAATTTTTTTTCATTTTTTTTATTTTTTTTTCATATTATTGCATTGTCATCAACCTTTGACAGGTGTGCAAAGTTTGAATCAAATCTGATCGTTCAAAGTAGGTTTTTTTTTATTTTTTCAATTTTTTTTCATTTTTTTTATTTTTTTTTCATATTATTGCATTGTCATGGACCTTTGACAGGTGTGCAAAGTTTGAACCAAATCTGATCGTTCAGTAGTTTTTTTTTTTTTTTCAATTTTTTTTCATTTTTTTTTTTTTTTTCATATTATTGCATTGTCATCGACCTTTGATAGGTGTGCAAAGTTTGAATCAAATCTGATCGTTCAAAGTAGGACAAAATCGAGCTCAAAGGGGTCGGTTACATACATACATACATACAGGTGAAACTAATAAAAGCGTTATAAAAAAACTTTGCTTTGTAAAACTAGTATGGCGACGGTAATAATACCTGGAAAAGAGGCTGTTGTGATTTCACAGATTCCCCATCCTTCACTAAGAACTTGACGACCGTGCCATTGCCTGGCGACATGACCGGGATAGCTGTCTTATCAGTTTCAATCTCCATCACAATCTCATCCATGGCGACCGCGTCACCTTCTTTCTTAATT
Organism: Thera obeliscata; assembly: GCA_947578465.1. Classification (NCBI taxonomy): domain Eukaryota; kingdom Metazoa; phylum Arthropoda; class Insecta; order Lepidoptera; family Geometridae; genus Thera; species Thera obeliscata. Next base: position 17,086,170 of record OX387915.1, read on the forward strand.
AATCTGATAAAGTGCAAAAGACCTAGTTTTTAGATCTAAGGACCAGTTTTTAAATCAATAGGTACATAATGTCCCAAATGTTAACTTTTGGGACATTATAATAATCTTCGTCATTTCGTTAAATAAAATTAATAAAAAATAGGTACCTACACAATTAACCCTGTAAGGTTGTTGCAATATGATGCAAGCGGATCGATATGGTATATATTAATTTATTTTTATAGTGTGAATTTACAAAGATTTTTATAATGTCCAAAAGTCGACTAGTCCCTCAGTGTGGGTCCACACTGCGAGCCTAGCGCGGTTGCGACGACGGGCGCGAAGTATCAAACGTATGAAACACGCCTTTGCGTCCATATTGTAGTGACTAAGGCGGAAGCCTAGTGCGACGGGACTGAGCGAGACAACGCGCGTAGTTTTCAAACGCTCCTGTCCGCGCGTTCTGGCCGCACTACGGGCCTAGTCAGCGAGCGATCCAATGCGCGGGTGGCGGACGGGGGTAACAAACCTTTTCGGTCTTGTCGCTCGGTGTATATGCGTCTGAATTTTGTTTGTCTATAAAATGGCGGTAAATACTGATTTTTTTAAGGTATAATCTCAATACTTAATATAAGTTTGACGGCGCGTTGATTATTTTAGAGTGGCAAGAACGTCACTCTGACACAACTACGAGCGCTAGTGTGCGATGCGGGTCGACCGGTCGATTTTCAAGGATTACGGATCGAATCGGTTTACATCGCGGACGTGCATTACGTGTTCGGCGGAGTGTCGATTTATCTAAGCTAATTATAATATTCTGTACTCATTTTTAATCATATTTCGGGGGAAAGTAAATTGAGATTAAAATACCATTTCGTATCATTCTCTTCGCCCGAAAAACTCACGCCTACCATCATTGTACGTCGAACATGGAGCCTCCTGACAGTGAAAGTATTGGTGGTGTCCCTTTATCAGGCGTGGGATCCGAAGGGCCAGGATCAGAGGAGAATACGCAAAGCAAGGATATGCCTCCACCAGCGCCAGCGCCAAACCTATTGCACCATATGGAATCTTTGCTATCCAGGTTATTAGCAGCCCCTCAACCACAACCTGCGAGCAACGCAACAACGAAACTTATCCGATTTGACCCTGAAGATAAAGAAGCAGACATCGAAGGTTGGTGCAATATGACAGAAATAATTATCAACAGTAAAAAGTTAGAAGGTGCAGAATTGTTGCTGGCGCTCACACACGCTCTCAAAGGCCGAGCAGCTACCTGCCTTACCAAGCTACAAGCTTCTCAGTTAACATGGACACAGATAAAAGAATTATTGATAGCAAAATTTGCAAAACCTATGCTACCTCAGGACTATTTCGATGAAGTGTTGCGCTTTCAAATACCATCAAAAGAAACTGCTTGTGAAGCGGCTGTGCGCCTGTGGAACATCATAGAACGCATTCCACGTATGAAAATGGATGAAGACATCATAACCGGATTTGTAGCTTCAGTATTATGCCAAAAAAATAACATGATTCGCCGAGAGCTTCATTCACATAACCTGGCAACTAGGTCACAACTGCTTCGAGTCCTCAACGGAATCTCACACAAGCGAAAACATGATGCCGACGAGACCCATGATACCGACATGAAAAAAACTCGCTACAATGACCAGCGCTTTACGGGAACGTGCCACCGTTGCGGCACACCAGGACATCGAGCGATTGACTGCCGCAAGCGACGAGAAGATTTATCTGCAGATAAAAAGCATAACCAAGCACCGAGAGCTTTTGATAAAACACGACCAATCACTTGTTTCGTGTGCGGACGGCCAGGACACCTCGCGTCATCGTGTCCGGATCGGAAGGGAGGCAGTGGAGAAGCAGCGGTCAAAGAAGTCAACGTTTGCGAACGTAGACCGACCAAGAGCACCTTGACTACATCATCTGGTGAGCCCGTTTCCTTTCTTTTTGATAGTGGATCTGCTTGCTCGCTTGTAACTTGTAGTTTTGCCGAGAAGTTTCCGGGTACTTCGCGTAGTGACATGGTATACCTTACAGGTGTAGGTAGAGAAAACGTAGAGTGTGTTTCACAGGTTTATAGCCCTATCGTTATACAAGGCATCCCGTTATCAATACTATTTCATATAGTGCCTGATGACACCATCTCAGAACCGGTAATCATAGGTAGAGATCTTTTAGAAAATAACGTCCACGTTCAAATTGATAATGACAACATCATATTCTCCATACGTAAAGAGGTTAATCTAACTAATTCTTCAAGCAACTTCGATCTCGCGACTGTTGACACAGACTTACAAGGTGACGATAAAATCGCTTTAATCAAAATATTGCAAAAATATCAGGATTACTTCATCGAAGGCATACCTACGCGACGAGTTACAACAGGCGTTCTGCATATAGACCCCATTGACCCGAGTAAAATTGTACAGAGACGCCCATATCGATTGGCTCCAGCCGAAAAAGAAATAGTTAAAGAAAAAGTAGAGTCGTTGCTAAAAGCTGGAGTTATTAAAGAAAGCAGCTCACCATTTGCTAGCCCAATTCTGCTTGTTAAAAAAAAGGACAATACCGATAGGATGTGCGTGGACTATAGGGAGCTTAACTCTAACACGCGTCCCGAACATTATCCCTTGCCAATCATAGATGAGCAAATAGACCGACTTCATGGCGCACACTTCTTTTCCTCGTTAGATATGGCGTCGGGATATCATCAGATTTTGGTGGATCCCGAGGGTGATAGTATAGCGAGGACAGCGTTCGTGACTCCTGATGCTCAATATGAATGGGTGGCCATGCCATTTGGCTTGCGGAATTCAGCGTCTATCTATCAGAGGTGCATTAATAAAGCGCTGGGCCCCCTAAAAGACAAAGTTGCGTTAGCGTATATGGATGACGTATTATGTTATTCAGATAGCATCCCCGAAGGTCTACAACGCTTAGATCTAACACTGAAAGCACTATCTGAGGCTGGCTTCTCATTTAACATGAGAAAATGCAGGTTCATGAAGAAAGAGGTCGATTACCTCGGATATGTGATAAAGGCAGGTGAGGTTAATCCAAATCCGAGAAAAGTGCAAGCGTTGGTAGATGCTCCCACTCCTAAAACAGCAACTCATGTAAGGCAGTTTTTAGGTCTAGCCTCGTATTTCAGGCGGTTTATACCAAATTTTAGCCGCATTGTAGGTCCCCTGTATCCGCTTACCAAATTAAAGGGGCCAATAAAATGGACTGCCTTGCACGATGGCATTCACAAGCAGATTGTCAAAATACTTACGTCTGAACCAGTTTTGACAATATTTGATCGAAATTGTCCAATAGAACTTCATACTGATGCTAGCTCAGAAGGATATGGGGCGATATTGATCCAAAGGAAGGATAACGTACCTCACGTAGTGTCATACTTCAGCCGTCGAGCAACTGACGCTGAATCAAGGTATCACTCGTATGAGTTAGAGACTCTAGCAGTTGTTCGAGCGGTTGAGAATTTTCGGCATTACTTGTATGGTCAACATTTTACAGTCTTTACAGACTGCAATGCTCTAAAGGCATCCAAATCCAAAACTGACCTAACGCCACGCGTTCATCGGTGGTGGGCATTTTTGCAGGCGTATGATTTTGAAATAATCCACAAGCAGGGAAGTAGCATGGAACATGCTGACTTCTTATCTAGGAATCCTCTCCCAGATCAAACACCCCAATCTTCTCAAAAGCCCGATGAACCTAACATATCCAAGAAAGGTAGACCTGTGCACTTCATAGAGCTGCACCAAGGCTGGCTTGCAGTGGAACAAAAACGCGACCATGAAATTCAAGATCTTATTAGCAAGCACAGAAACAAAGAGCTACCCGAAGCAACTGCTCACACGTACGATGTCCGAAAAGGTATACTTTATAGAAAAGTAGAACGTAACAACTCAAGCTTCTGGCTTCCAGTAGTTCCTAGATCTCTCACGTGGAGTTTGATAAACCGTGTCCACACAGAAATTATGCACCTTGGAGCCGAGAAGACACTAGACAAAATTTACGAACAATATTGGTTCCCATTAATGGCTAAGCAAGTACGTAAGTTTGTCGATACTTGTATTGTGTGCAAAGCCTCTAAAGGGTGTTCAGGAGCACAACAAGTCCAACTTCACCCAATCCCCAAAGTCTCCACGCCTTGGGATACATTGCATATTGATATCACGGGAAAACTTAGTGGTAAGAGCGACAGAAAAGAATATGCTTCAGTCATAATCGACTCCTTTACTAAATATGTCCTGCTTGAGTATACACCTTTGCTAGATGCGGCTAGTGCCATCAAAGCTCTAAAAAAAGCTGTGTGTCTATTTGGTGCACCTAAAAGAATTATAGCAGATCAAGGCAGGTGTTACATCAGTGGAGACTTCAAGCAGTTCTGTAGCAATCACAATGTAGAACTCCATCTTATAGCGACAGGCGCCAGTAGGGCAAATGGTCAGGTGGAGAGAGTAATGCGCACCTTGAAAAGCTTACTTACAATAGTAGAGAACGACCCTAACAAGACGTGGCGTGACGAACTACCGGAAGTTCAACTAGCGTTAAATAGCACACGATCAAGAGTAACAGGTTACACGCCGACGGAACTAATGTTCGGAATAAAAGCACAGTCGTTAGGTTTATCAAGCATAACGTCACACACGGTACCTGAGCCCCGTTTAGATTTGGACGTGATACGAAAAAGGGCATCTGAAAATATTGTAAAAGCAGCGTCTTTGGATGTAGAGCGTTTTAACCGTGGTAGAGCAACTATAAAGCCCTTCTTACAAGGTGAGTTCGTGTTCATAAAATGCAGTGAGCGTAATCAAACTAAATTGCAGAGGAAGTTTAAGGGTCCGTTTATGATAACCCGCGTTCTAGACAACGATAGGTACGAGTTAAAAGATATTGCTGGGTCGAACCGAACTTATAAGTATGCTCACGAAAATTTACGTGCAGTACCCGGAGGCTACGATGGTTTACTTGAGGCGGCTACTTCCTTAATTAATGACGGCGAAGAGGCCGAGACGGCGGCGGTCCGCGGTCAAGAGATTGAATCGGAACTATCTGATGATGCTAGTGACACGGTTTCAGTATCTAGTTCGCGCACTATGACCGCTACCTCTGGAACCCTCTCTGCTTCTGATCATGATGAAAAGTAGATCGTAAGTTGAGTTTTATGTGTAAAATCCTATGTTATGCACATCTACATGGCTGCGTATATTGTTGAGAACTACTGGGGTTGCGTATGGTGAATTGTATCTTTCGATGGGACTGGCTTATGCAGGTCGACGTTCCAATGCTAGACTACAGTTGAACCAATAACGGCGGCATGTGCAGCAAGTGAATGGCCTAAGGGACTGGCTTAAACAGGTCGATGTTCCGGGTCAGGCACTGGGCTGGTGGTGATGTGTGTGTTCGGTGTGTGCGTACTAGTCGAAAGGACGCTGATGGATTGTCCGGTCCATGTCGTCATTTTGATGGTGGCTGGTCGAAGGGACGTCTGAGATCAGTTGTCCGGTCTAGTGCATGAAGTGGTAATGCAAGGGTCAGACGTTTAAATGATGTTTGATGGGTAACAGTCAGTTTAGGTGTCAGGGATGGGCGAGCGCGTTAAGATGTCTCTACCAGTGTCGTCTTGTCTTTCCAGATTACTGAAAGAAGAGGGCTGGACACAAGCAGACACGCGAGGACGCGTGAATGTCAGTCCGGCCGTGACGGCGCGTTGATTATTTTAGAGTGGCAAGAACGTCACTCTGACACAACTACGAGCGCTAGTGTGCGATGCGGGTCGACCGGTCGATTTTCAAGGATTACGGATCGAATCGGTTTACATCGCGGACGTGCATTACGTGTTCGGCGGAGTGTCGATTTATCTAAGCTAATTATAATATTCTGTACTCATTTTTAATCATATTTCGGGGGAAAGTAAATTGAGATTAAAATACCATTTCGTATCATTCTCTTCGCCCGAAAAACTCACGCCTACCATCATTGTACGTCGAACATGGAGCCTCCTGACAGTGAAAGTATTGGTGGTGTCCCTTTAAGTTAAAAAATTCACCAGTTATTTCTCTGTTTTTATTTATTTCGTGCACACCATCTCTAGTGTTAAACACCTCCCATCTCAAGATCGGACTGTCTAGTAAAAATAGCAAATCCTCGTCCATAGTTTGCAACACCTGATATACTTCGAACAGCTACAAGAGCTCGCGCGTCACTGTGGCCACCGCACGCCTCCGCTCGTCGCGCCCGCCTAGGCCCCAGTCACCGCGCATTCAGTGTGGACGCACACAGAGTTATTCGTCGAGTGTGATTAGGATCCGATGGCGCAACGGTCAGCGGGGAAGATGTTTGTTCTTTGTCTGGCTCTAAGCTTTGCTTTCAGCGCCTTAGGCCGTGGGTTCGATCCCCACCGAGAACAAATATTTGTGTGGTGAATACAGATGTTTGTATTATTGGAAAAATAATAATAATGTACCTAATATATATAATAAAAAATATAGTTTACTAAAACATATTTTAATTTTTTGTATGGCTCGTCGTAGTGGACGCACAAATGCAAGGTTGAATAAAGATATAATTACTTGACATCTCCATTAGTGACAGAGTCTGGGAAGGTGGGAGCTTTGACATCTTCCACAGCTTTTAAACTAATCCCAGTGTGGATACAGGTTGCTGGCATGTGAGGTGTGAGTCGCCATGACCGGTCTTGGACTATAGAGTCGTTCCTATAAAATGGGATGATTTTAAGTTTCTTTATGCATCTGGCTGATGGAACAGTGGTAAGAAAGTAGAGCCCGCTGAAATGACGGCGAAAACCTGTTATGCCGACCCCATTGAAGTGGAAAAGGCTAATGATGATGGAACAAGCGTATTGTCCACCATAGCCATGGGTTTATTCCTGGCGCCATATCACAAAACTGGCTTGGAGGCTGTAAGGAAAGCACTATGATGTAAGTACCTATATACCTACTACGGTTGTAGGGAATAAATATTGCAAATCGGCTTTTCGGCTTTGCCTAAAATGCAATATTTGTTGCATAAATCTGTGTACAGGTTTTGTATGTGATTTTTAAACTGTTTAAGAAAACTTACTTGTATGTTCTGGCAGAATGATATCGTTTGTCATATTTTACGATGCCAAGACATCGTGGTCTGAAAAAACATGACCATTCCTTGTTCTGCGTTATCTAAAATAAAAAATAAAAATTATTCACTTCTAAAATGAGGGCGTGCATGTCTACCGTGTTTGAGAATTACAACAGTGAGGCTATTTTTTATGTAATTCATTAAAGTTGAAATACTTACTTCTTTTTTATCAAACCTACTTCATATTCCTACTGTTAATCAGGCAAAGCCACGGCCAAAAACTAGTAAACTTCTCATGCAAACAAAGACTAGGTACTCTTCAAGTGATGATCACCATCTTTGAAGTGTGCCCTAAAAAACCGACAACTCCCCGATTGCGCGCCATGCTTGACAATTGTCCGCCATCATATACCATTACCCCCTGTACACATTGGCGATGGCCTGTAGTAGTGGGCCAGCATGGGCAATTGTGTACTGGAGCCTTAAGCCTTTGACAGCGAAACACAAAACCAAACAAAACTTGAAGAAATAATAAATAAAATAGATAATAAATTTGCATACGTACTCACACTTCGTAACAGTTTTAACATGATCATATAAAAATAAATTTTGGATAAATATAGCACGAAAATAAACCATAAAATCAATAATTCTTTGTAATGTCAACAGTTTGAAAGTACTTTTCTTTTTCATTTCCTGTCAACGCTGGCAGAACCTTGTAACTGGAGAAAAAGGTTTATTTTGTAGACATAATAATATTTCCACCACCACCTTTTTTTTTTTTTTTTTTTTTTTTTTTTGGCGTCGCATTCCACCACCTTTCTTCCATCAAGCCACAACCGATGGAACTGCTTGTTCCGCAGTAGGTTTTCAACCTCTTGCCTCAACCTACTTCTCAGGATAATAACCAAGAAGTTTGGAAATACAAGGAGTTTCCTTAGACTGTACTAAAATTTTTATTACACGCTATTCGCCTAGAGATGGCACTGATCAACTATTTGAATAACTTGTCACTAGATGACGCTACAAAATACTACTCGACAATAGATGGCGCTATTACGACATTTTGGTCATGCTACCCAGTACAAGGTGTCGCTTTGGCCCAGCACAGCTTCGTTTGACAAAATGTAAGATGTAACTTCTAATGCCACCGTATTTTTATAATTTATTAATTTAATACCTATAGTTGAGAAAACGCTTACTTTTAAGTTCTAAATAATACCAACATTTTTAAAAATATTATTCTATAAAGGACTTTTCCAGTTGAAAAAGTAGTAAAAATAAAAGTAAAGTTAACAATTCTAGCTGGAATGGTTAGTAAACTTGTGTGTGTGGAGTACTTTTTCTAACAATATAATTTTGAATTTCTAATAAGTATGCACTTTATCATAAGGGCATATACCTACTACAGTAGATTTTACAATGTCACAAATGATGAAAAAGTTTTAAGAGCCGAGTAGGATTTGATCCCACTACATGGAAAATGCCTTTTTGAGGCGCACTCCATTGAGGATTTATTTAAGGCATCCTTTTACCACACTGGTTCAAAACACTACTGACACTACAAGAAGAAGGGTATAAGGCCTCCCTACCTCCCTTTCCTCCTACTTTGCCCTCCCTACCTTGTTCTGTGATGGTGGATGACCATCGACAAATCGAGTTCTTAATATTTTTGAAATAAGAAGAAGAATTATCTGAAATAATACTGGCCGTTACATAAATTCTAAAGAGGCGTCCATAGACAAGACAAGGCAGTACACTCGAGCACAAAACCAAGTTCCGACGGGTCGCAATTAATTCATTACCAAGGGTTGGCAATGCCATGGTTATTAAGAGGTAGGTAAGTACGTATCGCTTTGCGACGGGACATTAGTGGTATAGTGTCCACTCAAGACGGTCCGTTATGGCTTCTTAATATTTAGGGCTGTCAAAGTCTTGGTGATCAATGTTGGCATTCAAATAATTTGAATTTATTGGCCTCCTACAAAACTTTAGCAATTATAGCTCAAGTTATTATTTTCTTTCAATTTTTATTATAATTTTGGTGATGGCGCATTTATTATTGTTAAAAGAGAGCGCCGCCGCTTGTGGCTTGATGCCTTCCTTACAAAATGGTTGAAAAATCTCATCCAAAACTCGTTGGAGAAGGCATATTCCTTCCTAGGACGTCTCACAATCTTTATATTAAAAAAAACGATGAGTATTAAAAATAATCATGAATTAAAATTTCAAACAGTCGTTTCGTCGTCGGTCCATTGGGTTGGTTGTGGTCACTTCAAAAACCTTTATTCCCCAGCGATGTTCTTATTGTTTCCCTGTCTGCACCCAAACAGCCAAAGAACTCATTTCCCCAATAAAACAATCGAATTTCCTCAATTTTTAATATCGCCACCCCTAGTCACAGGGGAAGTTCCCCTCTAATTTGCTAAGATTCCGCCCGCATCTTTGATTACGAATCTGACTGTCGTATCGACTGCCCATTTCTCCATGAAGGCAAGATGTACCAGACCAGTTATTATGGGACCAGTTATTTTGATTGAATGTTTATTCATAGTAATAATCCTAAAGTTATGAATTGAGTGAGATATTTGGGAATTTGGAACACACGATTTAGGATTTTTTATGAAAAAAAGAAAGAAATAAAACAATTATTAGTATTTATACAAATTGTAATTTGATTGAATGTTTATTTACAGTTATAACCCTAAAGTTATGAACTGAGTGAGATATTTGGGAATTTGGAACACACGATTTAGGATTTTATGAAAAAAAGAAAGAATTAAATCAATTACTCGTATTTATACAAACTGTAGGTACACGTCAAGAAAAAATGGTAAGTTTAATTATGGTCTATCATGAATAACCAAAAAAAGAGAATACTGAAACAGAAAAGTTGAAATATATAGATTTCAAACTGGTTAAAAATAAATCAAAGGTAACATGATCTAAATTCGGTCGGCATTTTTACCAACTTTTTAAACGTTAAAAAAGTTGACATACCCAATGTCTTATTAATGGTCAAATATAACATAAACAAAAGGCAAGACTAACTTGTGTAGAATGTTCGCCTGCTGGAATTTGGTAGTCTTAAAGTTATTAATACTTCGATGTTTAGGAGATGGAGCCTTCGAGGCGAGCCTGGCTTATTAAGTGTTTAACGTGCCTAAGGAATAAGGTGGTAAGGTGGACTGCATATTTAACCCACTCATTCATGCCTCACACTTTTTAGCGGCTCGCTAAAAGTCTCTTGTGATTGTCACATTCATATCCACAAATAGAGACGACAACAGACTTAGCGGCCTGCTAAGCTAAATTACTGCTTTATAACCATTACAAATATGAGCGCTTAAGTTTTTTGAAACCCTCTTTTTTGCTTCACCATCTTTGGTTAAAAAAGTATTCGTCGGTTTCTCTAGAGCCTAGACAGAATACTGAGTCGGCATCCTAAACATTATCAGCTCATCCCTCATCTGCCTAGTCCACCAACTGGTTGCGGATCAATAATTATCAATAAACAATTCGTAATAAGCAGAGTCCACTTGATGATGAACGGTTACCTCTGCTCAAGGCAAAGATCACGTCTGCCAAGGATCCTAAGGATAAGAGATCCAAATACTTAGCTATCTATACAAATTGTTATAAATACTTATTAAAAATTATTTGAAAAAAAAAAAACATATATATTAATTTTATTGAGCTTATTCATTTACATCCTTATACCTATCGACCGTTGTAGAGCAAGTTGTGCCATCTCAGGTAATAAGTAAGCTACTGTTTCAGCTTAAATGCTCAGACTTGCCTCGCAAACGCCGCACTCTACTGCATAGGGACGCCTGTTAAAAAGAAAAGTATCGATATATCGATACTAAAGAAGATAATGGAAATTATATTAGTCGATAAAAACCTAGATTCTGTAAAACGACGCGTGCTGCAAAATAACTATTACTAAAATGACAAATTCAGATTTAGTTATCGGCCTTTCCTTTCCTTTTTATATGCTTTTAGGATTATTAAATAAATGAATAAATATTGTGTTTAATCCACACAACAATATCTAGCCCCAAATTAAGCAGAGCTTGTACTATGGGAACCAGATAGCTTATATAATACTTATATTTTTTGTAAATACTTAGTATAATACGATATAACAATATTGGACTTCTTTACGTGTTGGTAAACAATAGAAACTAATGAGCAAGGAAAAATAATTTAATTTAACGAAAGCATTTAAAAAAAATATATAAATAAAATCTAAAAAAGCAATAAAAACATTATTGCTTTTTTAGATTTTATTTATATATTTTTTTTATTTCATTCAGAACGGGCTTACTCTTGGATCACTGATATCCAATTTTGCAAGGTTTTACATACCGGGTCCGAGTCGTCAATCAAAAACTTATAGAAAATAAATAATTTATCGATATAAATGTTCCCCTTCCTACCGAAACTAGGCGGTCAGTAAGCGAGTTGTATACTTTCTTCGGCCGTAAGTCCGGTGTTTGGCAACTCCAAAACTTGTCGATTTATTGAACACAACACAACGGACTTTATAGTTTGTCTTCTCTCAATGCCGTGAACTATTGTTCGAGAGATATAAATCTGAAACTTGAAGTATTTGACTTGGACTTGTAAGAGATATATTTACTTGGTTCTATGACAGTTATAGATTTATTTGTTTCTCATCGCCATCATAGACCTTTTACATCTAATTTAGAAAATTAGAAGGCTGAAATCTACCTTTTGTTGCTCATAATGGTAGATAAAAAAAATATAATTACTAGCAAGTGATAGAATAAAATCTATTCTATTATCTACGACAACAATACTACAACAAACAATATTAATCTACAAATACTTGTGTGGTGAACACAGATGTTTTTTTATAATGTCCCAAAAGTTAAGAGCCGAGCAGGATTTGATGGTGCAGTGGTCAGCGCAGCCTCGTACCAAGAGGAAGGTCGCGGGTTCAAATCCCCTCCGGCTCTTAACTTTTGGGACATTATAAAAAACCTTTGTGATTTCCTTAAATTTAGTAAAAACTATAAAACACAGATGTTTTTCTCTGTCTGGGTGCTGTATTGTATTCTAAGTGTGTATTTACAAAAAAAATATAAGAATAATATTTTAGGCACTTATTTATTTGTTCTTTCTTTGCACACAGTCCCCTTGTAAATATCTTGAGTCCATTCCATCCAAAGGTTGTCTGGTAAAGATCGCTCGTCTAGCGATAAGACCACCCATTTTATGAGGCAAATGGTTTTAAGTATTTTTATGTACCTGTATCTTTTATAATTTGTTGTGTGCAATAAAGCATTTTCTATCTATCTATATCAGTTATCTAGTTCCCATAGTGCAAGCTCTGCTTAGGGATAGGTATTGTTGTATGGATTGTCCAAAATATTTATTTATTTATATCCAATTAGTATGAATTTATCCTAGAACAAGTAAAATGTCGTTCCGCCATTCATCTCAGTCCCACAAAGCGGTATCTCAAAGCGTGAATACTATAACGTGAATAAGACCACAGATAACTAAGACCAAGGAAGCATTAATATGAATACTTGGTTCACAGGAAGCGGATCCGTCGCCATTGTGACGCGGGAAGCAAGACTTCCCTTCTATAAATTGCAAGGGGCTTTTGGCAACCTCCACTGCACGGATTAATGTCGAGATTTCTTGAATAGTTTGAAACGAGGTCGTGTTTGTTTAATTAATAACGGATTTTCTGTTTTTTTTTTAAATCCTGTCGCTTCTGGAACTTATTCTTCTTTTTTTTTATAGCTAAGGCCCGTGGGTTTACTAAGCTAATTTAGGTACAGTTTACTTTTAAATCTATAGTACTTATAGAGAAGCAACACCTAGGTACATAACCACTAAAATCTAATCAATCTCTTGTGTAGTAACCGGAAGGAAAAAAATCTACTAAAACTAGGCTTTAATATTTTCTAATTATGAATAGTTTTGACATAAATCGTGAACTTTTTACCGGGACGGAATTTTTAGAACATAAAAAGTGCCATACAAAAAATCTATCTAAATATTTTTGCACAGTTTACACTTTAAAGTTTTCATACTCTCTACACCACCGTAAAGTATTGACACTATAAAAAAAACAAAGCGCCGAGTCCATCAAGCCAGTATCGAAAATGGTATTCTTTTTTTCTGAAAAACAAGGAAGGGGCTAACGAGCGCCTCCGGCGTTGGCGCCAGCATTGTCTAGAAAGTTCTTAACCTCATTAAATAACCAATAATTCACTGCATTTACATAAGGAAAAGATAAAGACAAGACGCGGTCCCCACGCCGCCATTTTAAATTTTTGAATATCGAAGGGGAGAAGTCCCTATTCTTGGTGGATCGAGATTTGCGAATTTATTGCGCTAACTCAGCTAACGTTTCATTGCGTTATTTTGGATGTTGGGGTATTTTTTTCGCCTCACCCTTCGAAAATAGAATTGTTAGCAAAATCGTTGACTTGTCAAAGTTGCTGTGCGGAGCCACCATTATTGAAACAACACAATGGTTTTATTATTTAGTTTTGTCTACAATTTATTAGTTCTACATTGAGGCTAATAATAATCGGTGGTCTGTGGAAGGGAGCAATCCCGCTTTCTAATCCTATAAATAATAATGAAATATATATTTATTTGCGAAACAAGCACTTACACTTATTTAAAATAACTCTTCTTGTCGTGCTTATGGTTTTTTTTGAACCATTAGTGTAGTGAAAAAAATTTAAGTGCGCGTCAAAGAGGTTCGTGCGCTCTTGAAACATTTTTTCGATGTTTTCCTTCACCGTTTAAGAGTACTGGCATAGCACAAATAATTTTTAAGACAGAAAAAGACTCTAGTATATGACTGGATGGCCCACGACCTTAGGATCGGAAGGCGAGGCCGCTACCACTAGGCCACCAGTGCTCTTTAATAACTAAATTTTTAATATGTACTAAATACCTGTGTGAAGCTTGCGTGTCGCAAAAAGACTTTTTCATCCCACCAGCTCAGAAAGTGTGTTTTTCCTGTTCAATATCTGACTGCAAAAGCCGTTTTTATCCTCTAGAGGATAAAGTAAATTTGAATTTAGAATATCGTGTTCACTAAGTTTGTGAATACACAACCTATGTACTTCTACCTCCATGGTGCCGAACTTATCATGCAACATTTTTTATTTTGTTAAAAGCTCGCACTCGTAACCTTCTTGGTGTATTTGTGAATTCAAAACACCATTAAACCTATTTACTTCTACCTGCATGGTGCCGAATTTATCATACAACCTTTTTAAATTTGATAATAACTCATACTCGGAACCTTCTTGGTGTGTTACTTTTAGTTGCGCCATGTTCTTTTTAGGGTTCCGTAGCCAAATGGCAAAAACGGAACCCTTATAGATTCGTCATGTCTGTCTGTCTGTCTGTCTGTCTGTCTGTCCGGCCGTGTCACAGCCATTTTTCTCCGAAACCATAAAAGCTAGACTGATGAAAGTTGGTGAGTAGATGTAATCTGTGAACCGCATTAAGGTTTTTACACAAAAATAGAAAAAAAACTATAAATTTTGGGGGTCCCCATACTTGAAACTGAAACTCAAAAAAATTTTTTTCATCGAACCCATACGTGTGGGGTATTCAAAAATGATGTTGAGGTTTCTAATACAGTTTTTTTCTAAACTGAATAGTTTGCGCGAGAGACACTTCCAAAGTGGAAAAAAGTTGGTCCCCCCCCCTCTAACTTCTAAAGTAAGAGAATGATAATACTAAAAAAACTATATGTTGTACATTACTATGTAAACTTTCAACGATATTTGGTTTGAACGAGATCTAGTCAGTAGTTTTTTTTTTATACGTCATAAACGTAAACTCAAAAATTTTTTTTTCATCGAACCCATACGTGTGGGGTATCTATAAATAGGTCTTCAAAAATGATGTTGAGGTTTCTAACATAGTTTTTTTCTAAACTGAATAGTTTGCGCGAGAGACACTTCCAAAGTGGAAAAAAGTTGGTCCCCCCCCCTCTAACTTCTAAAGTAAGAGAATGATAATACTAAAAAAAATATATGTTGTACATTACTATGTAAACTTTCAACGATATTTGGTTTGAACGAGATCTAGTCAGTAGTTTTTTTTTTATACGTCATAAACCGTACACCGCAATTTACCTTTCAACGAACTACAGGAACCTTATTATGTTACATCAAGTAACATATATAAAGGTTCTTGTAGTTCGTCGTGCTACGGAACCCTTCATGGGCGAGTCCGACTCGCACTTGGCTGCTTTTTTTTGCATTTAGACATTTCCTCGCTGAGGTGGGATGAAAAGTTACGTGTTGCACTCGAGTGCAAAGATTTTTCACCTTGTGCTCTTTTGATTCCTTCGCGACGCTTAGGATTCTAACTTTTAAACCACTCGCTACGCTCGTGGTTAAACTTTAGAATCCTGCGCTTGCTCAGTCATCAAAATTGAGCACGCGGTTAAAAAACAGCTTTGCACTCTTGTATAACAAATAACTATTATTTTACTATTTTGTACCTAAGCCACTAAACCAATTTAAATGAAATTTTGACACGGGGTAACTTGTATATGGGAGACGGGCAATTTTTTTCCATATCAGATTAGAATATTTTCCATAAACCATCAAAACCATCGTCTATCAGCTTTTAGTTTTTTTTTTGTTTTATTTTGTCAGTTACGTGCGTAGCAAGCGTTTATGACGCCCTCCGGCAAAGTGCTGGGGCGACGATCTGCGAAATGTAGCTAGCACTTAGAATACAATATAACATCCAGAGAGAGAACAAACATCTGCGTTCACCGCACAAATATTTGTTCTCTTATCTTGTTCTTATAATTATTTGGTTCCATTCATACAAGCTCTGTCAGTTTAGGGCTAGATAATATTGTGTGGAAAGTCCAAAATATTAATTTCTTACTATAAAGACATTCAAAAGTGCTAGATTTTAAATGAATACGATTTTGTTTCTACCCAATGTAATTTAAGAGCGACCCAACTCGTATTCTTATGTAAATGAAATTAAACGGTGCCCAGTAGAAGGCAAGGACTTGTCAGATAAATTAGATTTGTCGTGAACGGCCCAGACTTGTACTACACGGACTGGATAAGTGGGTATATTTTAAACGAACGGGTATTAATGTCTGAGAAGAAATAGGAGCCGGGTTTTTTTTACTTAGGGTACATTTATATGTACCCTATATATATGTTTATATTAAGAATATAGGGAAATATAGTAAGTTAAAAATAAGAGCCTAAAGAAATACTATTCTAAGATAAAAGTCACCAAATGTTTTATTAATAAGATTTCTAATACCTAAATTCGAATTCTCTAAAAGCTAAATAATGTCGTAATATTTTGACAAATGTATCCGTAAGCTAGGGCGGCTCGTCTCTGGGCGGGCGGCCGCGGCTGGAGGGCGGCTCTTCCGGCGGAAATAGTAGTAACGGTGCCTTCTCTCTAATTGCAAATCAACTTGCTAACTTAATCTGATATTGCTTAGCAGACGTCTTAGTTTATAAGTAAATACGCCTGTATAGCTTAGCTTAGCTAGCCTGTACACAGACACACCCCAAAGTTTTAACCGGTTTTAATGCGAGATTGTGCAAATGATTAACTTATACCAATCAAGAGACTATCGTAGGTTCAAACTCCATTCGGTATAACTTGGAAATCACAATAAAAAATGGCTATTTTTCTCATTTATTTATATTAAAACTAGGGATCTTATACTTTATTTTTTTTATAGTTTGAATTATGGAATGTCTGCGATCAGTGGAAGGTTACAGAAATTTGGTGGTGGAGAAGGTTCAAAACTGTTAATTCTAGAAATATAATATGGCGAAGACTTTTCAATTGCGAATCAATATCTCAAGATCTGAAATCCAAAATAATTTCTGCCATGAATGTGGATTACAACCTTTAGGCCTTTACAAGCTCTGTCTGGCTCTGGTTTTGAGTCTGTGTGAGTGTTTACTAAATAAATCCCACGTCGAAACGTCACACGCACAGTAAATAATTACTGGTGAGGACTCACACTGACTCAAAACCAGAGCCAGAGACAGAACCAGAAAGAGCTTGTGGTAAGGGCTACTGGCATGAATGTGGATTACAATCTTGAGCTTATTTAATTATAACAGCATGTATGTCTGTGAAGTCAGTAGCAGGTAGATAGCGTCACGTTGTCGCCCACCGTCTGTCTACTTATCAGTTGCCAAGTAGGTGGACTAGATATAACTCATGCTGAGGTCCAAGTCATGACAATTTGCGGCGGAAACGCCAAGGGAAATGCAGAATGAAGGAAAAATATGTCAGCACAATAACAAGACGTAATTTCTCAAGTCATGTCTGTATAGTACAGATTTTATCATGAAGTTAAACATGTGTCGAGTGCACGAAAGAAGTATCTCTGAGACTTGAAATCCTTTCACCACACTGGCTGAAAGAATTAGTGACACGATAAGTACAGAATTATGAAGTTTTGACCAAGAATATTTTATATCGTTGTGTGCATGACAAGTTTGACACTGGTTGAAAGAATCAGTGACACGATAAGAAGAAGAGTTATGAAGTTTTGGCCAAGAATATTTTAAACAATTGTGTGGATGACAAGTTTGGAACATTTATCCTCTAACAAAAAATGTTCTACCGGACAACCTTTGACTCGGGGTCCGGCTAATGGTTATAGGAGCAATATTTAGAGGTACTATTGCCGCTAGCGCCTGTAACTCACAGTAAGTCCTCCGTCCGGCAAGCAGCTCGTCTCAGCAGGTCGCCGCCTTCAATAACAGACTCGGTAGACGGATATGTTACACGGTCCGCTTGACCACAATGTGACTATGAACGTGGAGGGTCCATAATGTTTGTTTCTGATTTAATTAAGCTGACATTACTTCAAATTAATAACATGGAAATTCTTAAATAAATACACAAGTACGGAAAACATGACTATTTTTTGCTAGAATGTGTACTTATGTACCTATGCATGAATATGGATGGATAATATAGATATTTCATGTAGTAAACGTTTTGGAATTTAGTTTTTCAGGTACGCTTTTGATATTTGGTTAGTTGAAGAATAAAAAAAACGTCATTTTCTATTGGTGTCTATGGGCGATGGTGACTACTTTCCATCAGGTGGCCCGTATGCTCGTCTTCCTGCTATGGCATAAAAAAAAAAACTTGTCCTTATCCCCCTTCAATGTGTGGTTGGCACAACAGGTTTTCGTTTTCCACTCTCCTCTATTAGCTGTTATTTCAGCAGTCACTCCTTCCACAATCACACAGTCCATCCATCTTTTCTTTGGCACCTCTACTTCTACACCCATATATTTATATCTGGCACTCTTCTACTCGTGGTTGCATGATATTCTTCCCAAGGCTATTTAAAAAAATAAAAAAATAAATAAGGTTAGCATCCTTTTTATGCTCTCACGAACCTAGGAGTGCATACCTACTTTTTTTTTATATAACCCATATCGTCTTACTGATGGGCAAAGGTCTCCCCCAATTCCTTCCAAACGTTCTCTATGCATTACGATCTTCTTCTTCTGCCTATATCCCACTTTATGCATTATGATATTTTATTAAATATTAGATGAATATATCACGCGTAAGTTTTTATCGTCTGCATTATAATTTCAGATACCGCTCAAATGCTTATTGAAATTTATGTTTAGACGTTAATCTTGAACTCCCCCATCGCGATCGCGGTTTGCGGTCCTTTCTCATATCCAAATTACACTAATATCGAAATCGATCAGTTACGGTGGGAAGGCCCCTTCTATCAATGCTGTTTTAAATACGCTTACAGTTTGTTGTTCGGCTTCTATATTTTATTTATACATGTAAAGGAATAGAACTCCGTTCCAATTGAAATGTTTTAGTCTAATATACCTATATCAGATAAATGCAATACGATACCAACGCAGTTGGTAGACCACTTCTTCTTCTTATTAAATTTAAAAGCTTTGCTCTTGTCGGGGTTTTAATGCAGTTTTCTCCAATTTAGTCCTTCGAATGCGGCCTCCTTGCCTTGGTAGACCACTAGGTATATTTGGGTGAGATAAATTCAATGTATTTATACAAAGAAACTCACAACTATTTATAAAATATAAAGAATGCACAGTTGAGCTATCTGTAGACCGTTACACGATAGTTCAACTAGGACTAGAACTAGGGGAAGAGGAAGGCCAAGAATAAGTTACATGAGCCAGATAAAAGAAAAAGTCGCTGTCATGTCGTATAAGGAAGTCAAGGAGGCCGCATTCGAAAGACTTAATTGGAGAAAACTGCATCAAAACCCCGACAAAAGCTAAGCTCTTAAATTTAAGAAGAAGAAGAAATTCAACTAGGTAACTTTCGGCTGACGAATGCAACTCGGATGGGCAGCGTTTGGGAAACAACGCGTAATAAAAAAGAATCCTAAATTAAACAACAGGAACCACACAACTCCCCTTAGATCTTTTGGGTCTCACTCTGACTCACAATCTCATCACACTCATAATCTTTGTGGATGTCCAAGTAGGTTAGTCACAGACACGTCCTCCAGGCAAGACCTGCTAAAAAAACACCACACTCAATCCGTCTTACAAGACGAAATAACATCAAAGCCTACAAGCGAAGGGCCGTAGCCCTCGCAAAAGTCGAAAAATCCTGGAGCAAAGACGTAATTATTTCTACGCCAAAATAATATCTCAACTATACAAATATTTTCCTACCTTATTCAATGTAAATAAGGTTGAGAATCGCCCGGCTGCCTAAGTCGTGTAAAGTGGTTAGCGCGCTAAAAGCAGGGCTCTATCAAAGAAATGCTTCTAATGAATCTATTGATAGCTCAGCTTATGTGTGTATGTTTTGAGTATTTTTTTAGGTTTGCAAACGGAGGCTGTGCGTGTGTGAGTGCAAGAGGGTGATGCTAAGAGATGCTTTCTTCGACCCCTCGTTTCTTATAGGCGGAGCGAGGTGAGTTGATGCTTTGATAAAATATTAACAGATCCTTTTTTCAACACAGCGATTTTTGTATATTATGTGAATAGTATACTGTGCCAAAGTAAATTTAATTTATACGCATAAACACACAGACATACTACATAATAAAAGTTACATTAGGTCATTATTACTTACACACGGCCAGAAGATATTTTTGTTGGTATAATTCTAAATAGTTTTAAAAAGTACTTTAGTTCAAAGAATTGTATTAATAATAAGACTTTATGTTAGTTGCATACGAAGCCCTTAAAATGCACTAATACCAAGGTACCAGGGTACCAAGGTCTCCATAGAACGTCTTTTTTTAATGTAAAAGATAGACAAACGAGCTTACGGTGGGCAGTAAGCTCGTTCGTCTGCCTGATGGTAAGCGGTCACCGTCGCCCATAGATACCACAACACCAAGGGTACTGCCTACGCCTGGTGGTGCAAGGGAAATTTGAGGGCAAAAGAGCTCGCGGCAGGTCACCCATGAGATGGACGGACCAAATCAAAGCAGCTATAGATGTCCCTCTCAACAATTGCGCCAGAAGAGGAAAGAGTATTAGTGGTTATTAAGAGATAAAGATAAAGATGTTTATTGCTCAAACTAAAATATACGTGTACATAGTGCCTATAACTAAATTATTGTTAAAACAAAAACAATACAAAACTATTGTTTTGTTTTTTGATAATTGTTAAGCGAGCTCCTGCCCCATCATGACGACCACGACCACTCTCTCAAGAGTGAAACGACTAAGAGGAAGAAAACTACAGAAAAAATAAACTATTCATTGCAAAACGATCAAGACCACAAGAGCCAGCGACAAATCACTCCCCTTATTTCACTCGAGTCGGCCGATCGTCTCAGCGCACGCACACGAGCACACTATCACGCACACACACGCACGCAGGGGTGCGGGCCCTTGCAAAACGCCTCCTTATTTTATTCTTTGTTATGTAGAAAAATTGCAGAAAAGGGGATGCCAAAATCGATATTGTAAGCGGTATGTATTGAGTGTTTTGAGTTTTTTTCGGAACGTTATTGTTGTTCGGTATTGGTACTTGAAAATGTTGTTTTAATTGAGATTATATTTTGCCAACTTTTGCACTTATTTCCGATTTTTTCATTCGGGTTTCTGCCCGTTTTTTAGAGTGTGTAAAATTCCTACATCGAATAAAACGAAATGACTTTCACAACAATTTGCAAGTAGGCTGATTTTCTTAACGTGTCATTAGAAGGCAGTAGGTATAGTCGCAAAGGGACAAAGCCCTACAAAAATTCAAACTATGCATGCGAAGCCGCTGGCAGATGCTAGTAAGTTATAATTGAAACTCATAGTCTCCAACTCTGAATGTATTCCAACTTACAAGTCATGGAATCTCCTGCTTTTAGAAAATAGAGAAAATAACATATATTCAAGTCATTTATTTCGGAACATTTGGAACCATATCCAACCAAAGGTTGTCTGGAAGAGATCGCTCTTAGCGATAAGGCCACCCATTGTACCTTTATTTGTAATGGTTCTTTAAATTTATTCTTTTATGTACAATAAAGTATTAATCTATCTATCTATCTATCTATCTATATCACACACCATGTCATATTAAAATTAAAAAGTTAGTACCTTCTACATTCACAACAAAAGAAAAATTAAATAATTATAAGTTTAAAAAACTAGAGAAACCGACTTCATTGCCAAACGGCTAAACCGATTTTAATTAAATTTGTTTGGGACAATCTGGACGTAAGAATTTATGTGTGTATTTGGAAGGATTGATCCCATTTTAATAAAATTAAAATGGGATCAATCTGGAAGCAGTACCTTTCAGATAAAAAAATATTTTTTCAAATCGGCTCGGTTTCAAATGACGAAGTTATGCATTAACAAACAAACGAAATTGAGAACCTCCTCCTTTTTGATTGGAAGTTGGTTAAAAAAATATCT
This sequence comes from Thera obeliscata, assembly GCA_947578465.1. Lineage (NCBI taxonomy): Eukaryota > Metazoa > Arthropoda > Insecta > Lepidoptera > Geometridae > Thera > Thera obeliscata. The sequence continues at coordinate 17,108,177 of OX387915.1, forward strand.
TAAGCTCACTGTTTCTCCTTACGCGAAGCTGCGCTAAGAGCCACAATATAGGGCATTCAACCTTGTTAGACAACACGCATACTATACTGTTATGAAGAATATTTTTTATAGAAGTAGGTAACAAATATTGCACATCGGATAATTTCGGCTTCATAGAGCGTAGTGTGCGTCAGAAAGAGATAAGCGCTCTACGAAAGCAGAAAAACTGATGTGCAATATTTATTGCCTACAACCGTACTATATTTTATTTGCAAGGTGCTTTTGGTAAACATGTAGGGTGAATCTAACTACTTATAAGTTTGTATACACAATCTTTACTTACCAACCTCCCATTAAGATTATCGATGGTTACATGAGTTTTCTTTCAAAAGAAACAAAGCACCCATTTATGATATTTTTTTAAAATTTCTGTCTGCCTTGCTATCTGACTAGGCATGAAATGTTGTGTGTTTCCACGGCACTTGGCAGAGTGATGCAACCAGTGGCACTTCTATCTAATTCTAAACCAACCAGTAGGTAATAGTTTCTTCCACTCACATGAAAAACTTAAATTAATCACTTAAAATTCAAATAAAATATTCTACCAAATGATATCTTATTACAACGAATCACATCTCTTGTCACAAACACACTCGATTAATTGAATCATTTTGAATCTAATTTTAATACTTAAATAAACTTTTTGATTAGAAAAAACATGTTCCCTCCACAAATCTCATCCTAAACTGATTCTATTCCAGAGCCGCGAACTAGCCGTAACTGACCTAAATACCTTTAGAAAAGATATAATAAAAAAAACCGGTTCATCAATACACTTTGTCTTTACAATACGGACAAAAGATCATTTCTGTCCGCGGATGCTGCGGGCTTTATAAAAAAAGAATAAAAAAACCAGTTTAAATCGTGAATGAGTTTTGTCTGCGATCGGTTATTGTGATTTATTCGATTTTTAGTACGCGAGTGGAGTATGGGAAAATAAAAGACGACGCGCGTTCAACAGGTACAGTTGTGGCGAAAAGTGTTGAAGCTCGGAACTGTTTACTCGACTGTGATGACAGCTGATGACAAGCCTTTTCTAAAGGCCAAGACTTTGTTCTTGGACCTTTCGAAAGGTTAAATAAATTAAAACAATATTCTGCGCTGAAAAAAGCTCTCTGATGTTGTTGGTGATACTCTTTCCTTTCTTATGTTACCTAAATTAAATATTGCATGAATTATTATTAGAAACATACAATTATGAGATGCCTTGCATACAATTGTAAACAATTTTAAATATTCTAAACACTGACACTTTAATGAGCTTTACAAAATAACATCAGTTGCTGCCTCTTAATAATATGAAAACATAGCCTATGTAATAAATACCTTTAATCTAAAATAGAGAATTAAAAAAAAAAAAATTAAACACTAATTATCCCGGATTGGCTGCACCGTGTCAAGTATCTGTCGGTTGCGGTGTCTGATAGGCGCCCATGGTCTAAAACTCTGCAACCATGAAGATCGTAAGCCGATCAGTTGGCACTCTCACCACAAACGATCTGCAATTCACATTGCACTATTGTTCAACCAACTGTATGAAATGACTAAAAGTTTAATAACAAAGTAACAGTTTTGATTCAGCGCTTGTCTCCGCGACTGTATCTAAACTGGATTTGTATTATTTTCTTGGTCGTCGGTTTCAATGTTTACCATTTCACGCTGCTTTTTACGAGAGTATTTTATTTATTTAAAGCTTTTTAGATTGGATTAGAGCAATGGCGGTTTAGTGGTAGCCACGCTTTGTTTCAATTTATGCGTGACATTACTGGCACGTGAGGCTGACCATCTGTATGCCTCTAGTTGATGGACGCAAGACAATGCAGCGTAGGGCACTTTCTGACGTGCGTGCCCTACGAGACAATCCTTTGTTATAGGCGATGGTCACCACTTAACATCAGGTGGGCCATATGTATGATCCTTAAGCAAACTGTATTAAAAAAAACTCGTTTTTTTGTGTAATTCTGTTTCTATCAAAAGTTTAATACTAACAAATAAATGATACTATAACAAGGAACAGCGTTCACGTATCTTGTTGCCATAATATTTCAACCGCTAGCAATCTGTTGTTATATTTTTAACAACGTTAAGTTTTCACTATATCATGTTTATTACGACAACATTACCTACGTCTTGTTGCAATTGTGTCAAAAATGGGTTGCAAATCTAGTCAAAAATGGGGTTTGTTCCAATCTTTAAGTGGGTGATAGACGTACGAGCAAGTACGCGTACTTATAGCTCGCCGACCTAATGTATCGAAAGTAATGTATTGAAAGTACGCGTACTTACGGTGACACACAAGCGAAAAAGGTCGGCGAGCCATAAGTACGCGTACTTGCTCGTACGTCTATCACTCACTTTAGTGCAATCGAAGTATGAAATCAATAAATCTGTCAAAATTGACAGATGGTTGACAGGCTAAGTTTTTGCTAACCTGAGGTCACCGAGAACATCGAGAACAAATAGGTATAATATGTGTGGTGAACAAAGATGTTTGTTCTCTGTCTGGGTGCAATATTGTATGCTAAGTATGAATTTAATTTATGAATATAATAGAGTCGACGAGGAAAGAGCCCTAATAGGAGTTGTTGAGAACAGAAGAGGAAAGATGATTGGCCATCTTGTACGACATGACAGCTTTATCAGAAATATTATCGAAGGAAAGAGAGGAAGAGGAAGACCAAGGATAAGCTACATGAGCCAAATAAAAGCAAAGATCGCCGTAATGTCGTTTAAGGAGGTCAAGGAGGTTGCCCTCAAAAGAAATACCTGGAGAAAAATGCATACATTACACTGACAAGAGCGTTGATCTTAAATAAGAAGAAGAAGAAGTATGAATTTACCAAAAAAAAAATGTTCTGATTTATTTTTTTAGATAAAAAAGTTTATAAACCCATCGTCCACAGGTGTGTGGACCGGTCCAGCAGCTGCGTTGTCCGTCTGTTTGTCATTCTAATGCTCCATTGTAATTTGAGAGCGGACGCACAGCTTTGTTTGGTCCAGTTTTACTTATTTTTGTAACCCTATTTTTACGTATTCTAATGAGATTTCAACCGTGATCATAGTGCATGCAACTGTGCCGAAATATTGGAAGTCAACTCATCAAAATTTAATCATGGTAAATATCCCGTTGTTTCATAAAAATAGTGTTAAAAACCATGATAGTTTCAAAAAAAAATTATTAGAGCAAGTTGAAGTCATCTGCCCGACATAGGCTTCCAAAATGGTCAAAGGAAAATTGTATTAGCCTTATTGAAGTTATGGATGATAGATGACTAACTAATACGCGGTTATCAAACCCAAGCCAAGCATGGTCTACGCCGTAGTACAGCCAAAAATGTAGACGATTTTTTATTTTTTATTTATTTGCATACACATGAATTAGTTTTTTAGGGCTTAATGTGCGTCAGAAAGAGAGCGCTCTACAAAGCCGAAAAGCCAATGTGCAATATTTATTGCCTACAACCGTATATACATACCTGCCTACCCCTTCGCTATCCTAGACTCTTAACGCTCAAATTAATCGTGCTGCAAGCGAAAATTTGCATTTGATCGGTCGATTAGCCATGCGTTCGATTGGCCTTATTAGATTTTATTTATTATTGTACAGAGACTTGGGAAACTTCTTGCTGCCACTTTTTTTGTATACTTTACTCCAAGCAGGTCGCTAGTTTTATTTATTATCTACAAGAAGGTTGGAAACCCAGCAAGAAGTTTCTAAGTCTATGTATACGTAGGTATCTAGCAAAAAAGTAGGAAACCCACCAAGGAGTTTCCCTTTCACTGGAATCTCTTTATATAACATGCACAATGTGAAAGTAGGTTAAATTTCTTGGTGTGTTATTATAAGGTAGTATGCAAGCGACAAAGCCCTTCAAATAAATAAAAAAAATACTTGTTCTACTCCACGATAGATGTCAGTAAAAATAGCGTTGCTAGTGCCTCTAGCGGAACTTTTTGATACCAAAATAAAATGTGCGGCATCTGCCGGGGAGTAGCCAAACTAAAATAAAGAGCCACTCGTCCATAGATGGCAGTGCGTGACCGTAAATACAACTAAGTACCTACAATATATTTTTTTCACTTCCTAAAGCTAATAAATAAAATAATAATATGTACTTAATGCTTAATAAAGCGTCTCTACCTAATCCCTAAGCCACCTCTTACGGCATCCAGCGGTGATTTTACGATTGTTACTAAAAAATTATAATGCGTAAACAAAATCAACAAAGCAAGAACATTGACCCCATTTCTAGAAAAAAAATGATAATGTAATAAGATTTTCCTCCATAAAGTTCCTAGAAAAACACTTAGGAGTGATTACGAGTTAGGTACCTATCTCACTTTTCACGGTACGGCACGGCGTGTTGCCAACTTGAAAAACACAATTTTTCGCGCCATCGGAGCGTTTCCAAGAAAATTACCGGACCGACATGTTGAAAATACCTTAGCAAACATGTTTTTAGCGCTCTTCTAAGTAATAATTAGACTTAACTTACTAGCTTTAGAGTTTATTTTGCGTTGAGGTTTTTGTGTAGTAGTTTGCTAGTATTTAAGGCATTATCTACCATCCATGACCTGAATCTAATGTGGTTACAAAACAGCCCCTTAAAGGGTAATTTTCGCAAGGTTGTGGTGTGGTAATAGGTATTCAATGGTCTTGGGTCGCGGTCGATGTTTGGTTTTATACGTTAATGCCTTTGGCAAGAACAGCAAAGCTAACCTACAGAAACAATACACTACTTGTAAAGATTTATCTTTATTTTAAACAAATTCTTACACATTTGTAATTCATAGATTTTAAATTTAAATGACTCAAGCGAAAGGCGGGAATTGTCTTTTTTGTTTAAATCTTCTTCCTCTTCCTGCCCTTATTCCACTATAAGTGGGGTTGGCACAACATGTTCTCCTCTTCCATTCTCCTCTATCAGCCGTCATCTCTGTATTCACCTCTTATTACTCTTTTGGTGGTAAATATTTCTTTTATATTGAGTAAATTCAACTTTAGGTAAGTACCATATTTTTCCGTTATGGGAAGGGGTTTTCGTGCGTATTTTGTGGCTACTTTCTTCTTTTCCCTAGCGGTTCAAATCGCTACTTGGGCCCCAACTTAGCGTAATGCTTTAATATTCCCCAAAGGTCACCTTTTTTGATTTATTTCTTTCCCTTCCGACATTTTGCTATCATTATGTTAATTATGGAGTTGCTGCTTTAGGATTTCTTTAAATAAGTATTATGTATGTATGTGCCAAATGGATGTAGGTACCTCTACCCCACTCAGTTCCGATGGAAGATCAGCGTTGCGTTTCAAAACGCAACATCAAGCTGAGTCGGTAACCTTTTTGTGACGCCTTCACTTGACTTCAATGTTACGTTATAGAATACCTACCTATTATAGAAAAATCTTTTTTTATGTAAGTATAAGATGTATTTTTTTATATGCTTGTGTCAAGCTTAAAGGGAGCCTTTTTGAGGCGAACTAAAAATCCTATCACCAAACTGGTTTGTAAAAACTAGTGACACGATAAGAAGGAGAATTCTATTCTAAGTGAACCAAATAATTTGTTTTCATATTTTTTACAAATCTTGTTAAATAAGTAGGGGAGAAGGAGGAGCTTTTGAACATTTTTTATATTCATGTCTGAAAATCTAAAATGTAACTACTGATCTAGTGCTTATGCTTTTATTTAGATATACTATTTGGCTACATAAATCCACACAATTTCAATCAATATATTAGTGATTTTATCATTATTTTAGAGAAATAACTCAAAATTAAATGTTCGAAGCTGCACCCTAGCAACATTTGCATTCAAACCTACATCGTAAACTCGTTTATAGCTGCCTTCATCACCCTTATACCTATTGTTTTTTTAAACAGCATATTCTACACGAAAAACCTATCTAAAATACACATTTTACGCTATATTTTACGATACAATGTAATTAAATCTAATTCTTAATACTTTTATCCAAACATATTACAAAATCTCAAACCTATCGTCTCTGAAAAACAATAATACAATAAAAAATATAAAGTTCTAAACTTGATCGGATCGGGAGGATAGGGCTAAACCTCCCGCGGGAAGTTTTCACACTCTCCCAACTTTTTCTACTTTTTGTACCGCAAAGTGTCCCGGACACCGCAACGAGTTCTCTTTACCATCATTAAGGCGCGTTTACACTAATGCGCATAGTGTTCAGGATTTCATTGTCGCGGCGTATCTGAAAAAAAGAAAAAAATATGAAATAGAATCATGACTGTGATCTACAGGCACGGTAGTCATGCTAGAGCTTATAAATATAGTAAAAAAACAGGTATTCTAGTAGCAGCGATTGCCTTGCAACCAGTCAGGTATGTATAAATAAATAAATATTTTAGTAAATTCACAATATTTATTTACACTAACTAGCCCCAAATTAAACATAGCTTGTACTATGGGAACCAGATAGCTGATATATAATGCTTATTTTTATCTAACCTGTAAAATAAGGGCAGATGTTCAAACGTGCTTCCGATTTTCTTATTAACTATCCAACAATGGCGACCAACGATTTTAGCCAACTTTTTCAGCAAAATTAATATAATTATGGTGTATTATTTTTAAATTCATATAAGCTACATTATGAGAAAATTTAGAATGAATTCTTATTAGAATTTTACCTATACTTATTGGTTGTTGTCCTGACTTATTCCTTTCGTGTCCATCACGCAACGCAGTGTGTAAAGGTCCCTTTAAGCGTGACTGCCGGCAATTTGCGTGAGAGCTCCTCTTATTGGAACTCTTTAGCTAATTACAACTTTCGTATGCATTACGGGACTTTAGATAAAGTAATTTAGTTCTGATATGGACCGCTTTCTCTACACTTTAGGTTTGTAAAAACATTTTGCTGGATTTAAGTTTGGTTTACGAATGGAGTAGTAAAAACTATCTGTAGCACCTAAGCTCGTTGCTTGCGAATGAAATGACTAAAAATGAGTTCGGAGATTTTCTCCTCTAATACTGGCCTAAATTTGAATCTTTCGAGGGCAAAATTTACCCAGAACCATTCCCTAGTTTCTATATAAACTGTTTGAAACTCCCAACAAAAGATAACCCGAGCATTATTGATGGAGGCCTGAAATTTAATATGAAATATTTCAAACTACACACCACCGCAGCGACTACACGAACGAACGAACTAAACTCACACAGGCTCAACAAAACTACACAAATACATTCAAGCGTAAGAGGGGTGTCTTTGTTACACATTAAGGAAGAAGGGCATGAAGGAGGGAGGGGGGGATGGGGTGGGTTCGGCCTGTTTTGTATTCAACCCGCTTGTCCGTTTACGATTTCGCGCGGGACACTTAGAGATTTCTATGGCTGAGCGTCGCGTTTGCTACTATTCGGAATTTCTTTATTAAGTGTGCGGTCGACTGTACTGTATAGCCGGGACAGGAATGTTGGAGGAAATGCGAATGCCGATTGTCAATTCACACCCGTACACTGTTCGAGGAACTATTTGAATTTCTTGTATTGAGTATATAATGTAATGTGTCTGGTTTATTCCGTATTAAGCTATATAGGAGGCTATAATACGAGTAACTGGTGTAGATAGACAATCTATGCCAAAAGCAAATAATATAAAAAATAATAATGTGTTAAATTTGAGCGTCTGAATAAATCTCGATGGAATTTGATTCAAAGGCAAGATAATAATTATGTGTGAAAAAAAAATACCCTATATTCGAACAGGGCCAAATATTTATTCGTAACTAAGCGTTCTGCGATGGTGATCAACAATGGTGAAACGCTGTCAAATATAACAGCGATATTTGCCAGCGTTTCACTGATCGCCATCGCCTAGATGTGCGCAGGCCTTGAGAAAATGAAACTCACAAGAGAAAAAGAAAAAACAGAGTTCAAGTGATTGATGTTTTACATACTCGTAAATTCCTGTGAATAAGTCTCCCGAAATGAAATCGCTTATTCCGTATTATTAAATCATTGTACACAGCTTAAGGCAAATTAGCATTTACCGAAGAATCCACTCTCACAAATAAGACTAATTTGAAAGGCGAGACTAAAAGTAAAAAAGAAAAAGCGTAAAAAGTTAAACGATAAAAATATTCAGCGCATTAGCGTCGAGACTGGACCTTATAAGAAGAAAATTTTATGCAAATCTTTTTCCGCCACTTTAGCATTCAAGCAACAGACGGGTGTAATAGGGTTCCCAGGAATGCTGCAAGGCTTACTTATGCTTTTTTATTTGTATTATCTTGTGTGGTGAGATCTTCAACTGCTTTTTTCTCGCACAGGGCTTAATTCACACAATATCACAAGAACTGTCAGTTTCTTTAGTAATTTTGTCAGTTCTTGTGATTTATATCTACCGTGACAAAAAAGTCACTAGTCTAGAATTGAGCCCCAGATCTTACATAAAGCTTATTTTGACATTTTCACTCAAATATATTTTAATGCAATTTTTCGTCACGTGTATTCAAACTTTTTTTGCATTCGAAATTCGAAATTTCTTTATGATTTTCGGCAAATCCTGAGTATTTTTACTATATAGGTACCTATAATTTCATTCGTCGTACTGAAACTATGCGTTTGTCCTATCTATAACTATGCCTAGTCATTGAGATGACTTTATTTAGTCAACTAATATTTACACTAAGACCAATTTACCAATTAAATACCATCAATTTCATGATGAGATGTAGAAGTCTTTGATAATGATTAGGGACAACAGTTGCGATTCAATTTTTTTTATTGTGGTTGATAAAAGAGCTAAAAGTTTTGAATGCCATCACACCAGATGGAAAGTAAAAATCCAGCCAAAGGTGGAGCACGCTTAGCTGTAATCGACTGTAAGGAGTTCCACTCATAAGCAGTTTATTTTTGTTTATCCGTTTTAATCTTAAAGCCTTGCTAGCGCTATGGCAGCCCTACTCAAACGACGCTCAAATATATTTTTGCCAGATTCTTGTATGCAAATACACTGAAGTTTTCCTTCTCAGATTATAATTATTTTTATCTTATGCATCTCTGCTGTAGGTATGCAAAAGAATTTCTTTGTTATGTAAAAAAGAATTTCTTTGTCCTTACAAAGGATGGAAAGATGTGTATTTTTTGTAAAATGTACGAAGCAGAGCTTATTCAGTATACCTACTTACTACCTACACTTATTTAAAAAAAATCTGTATTTACCCATAAATCAGCGCGGGAACAGTCAGATTAAAAAAACTGAGTAGCCAACATGTTGTTATTCTTTGTGATATATATTTTTTTCATTTTAGCTGTTACCAGCGGCTATGCTTCCATTCTAAGTTTTTAATCAATCCTTCTAAATTCGAGGAGGACATCGATTGATGTATGCACAATGTTTTATTAAATTAGTTATGTATACAAACTTACTGTCAGTTTTTGAAAAAAAACAGAGGTAAACAAATATTCAGTTCAATCACAAAGATAATTTTGCTGCGACATTTTTAGTTAATATAAACAAGCAAACAAGAGACCACAAGTTACATTACCTCATTGGCTAAATAAAAACTGACAATGTTATATCAGCCAATGAGAAACGAGCTTATCCGAGACGCGATGAACCGGACCCTAGTCCGTACTTATCTGAGATGCACGTGAAATACAGAAACGTCACCAAAAACTAGTTCAACAGTTGAACGAGTAGATCATGTTTTTTTTTCTATCAGTTGAAGTTCAACTGATAGAAAAAAAAACATGATCTACTCGTGAATTGTGCGTGAAAAAGTGAAACATGAATTTACTTAGTACGTACTTCAGAATCCGGCTCACCCACACAAATCAATATAACAAATTAGTCGTAACAATGATCAAACATTGTACTAAACAAACAAAACTACGAAACAAGCGATAACCATCCTATAATGAAAAGCCCCAGTTCTGATTGCGACCCGCTAACAGTCTTAAAGTTGAGGAGTACACACACAGACACAAACCCCCACCACCCACTGAGCAGAAGAAGATATAACTGCGCCAGTTTAAGCTGAACTTTCCAACATCGTCAAAACCGGTGGAGAAGGTGGAGAGTACGTATTTTGGCAGGTCAGGGTGAGCTGGTCGTAAAGGGGTTGACTACCTAAGGAGCGCAAGAAGAAATACCCACGGGATGCCGCAGAGAACGGGACTGGCCGCCCGCAACTAGAGGTGTCTCGTATCCGACCCTTGCCGACCTTCGAAAATAATTTTAGTAGTAGACTACTGAGATGATGTCAAGAGCTCTAGGGAAGTGTTTGCGTGCTCCGGAAGAATAAAACTTAGCGGAATAAAACTTCCGGAAGAATTAAATCTTAGCGCAGCGTTGTATACTCATTGATCAGAGCGAACGACGTGTGTCAGGATCGTATAGCAAGTGGAAATCCGTGATCTCTGCCTACCCCTATGGGAATGAGGCGTGATTGTTTGTATGTATGATCAGAGATACGGTCTTTTTTCAAAATGTCGTCTTTTCTAACGATCTTCCGACTTTCAGACATTGTTACCCAGCCCTACGCCTAAGGAACCTTAAAGTGGACCCGTATCGATCGGGAGGAGGGATTCTTAATGCCCAGTTCGTAGGATGTCCATTAATTATGCGGGCCCGGAGACGATCGGACGATTGCGAAAGGGTTGGATTCCAAATTCGGTTGTCGCATTGTTTCGCAAATAGGTTTTTGCGAGTACCTCATGATGCTATCCGGAGTAATGCTATTCGAATGCTATCTGATTCGGAAGCTTCTTGTTACGAGAATTCGTAAATAGAATTTGTAGCAGGTGAATTTACTTTGCTTTGGAAGTGGTCTTTTTGCTTCTTCTTCAACTTCTTTAGCTAAGTATGAGATTTTGTACAAATTGGTAGCGTATAGTTATAAGTTATAAGGAGAGAAGATTGTCATTTGACAAAAAGAGTGTTATGCATGAATTAAGATGAATATAAAGTTATAGGTAGGCCTAAAAAAAGATGGATGGATTGTGTGAGAGATTTTTTTTTTTTTTTTTTTTTTTTCATTAAATTAGTATACCCCTTTGATGCGGTATCCTAATAACATTACAATCTAGCCAAGTAGGCTAATGAGCAATTTTGCTTTAACTTATTTTTATAGAAGAAAATATTACAAGAATGTGTCCATCGGCACTTTTCTTACAGTCTCTACACTTTGTGATGACACTTTGTTCTTGTGTTCATTAAAAGTAGCACTATTATTACTGCACAATAACTTTAACATTACACTAACTCAAAAGGTTTGATTCTTTTGAGCCTTCTCACTTTGTCTGTGTTATCGAGGAGCTGGATGGCCTCGACATTCACGTGGTGATGAAGTCTTTTCTCGTGAGCTTCTGCGAATTTCTTAATTAATTTATCAACAAATTCGATCTGGAGGTCCCGGTGCAGATCTTCGTCTCTCACGTACCAGGGTGCATTAACAATGCCCCTTAACACTTTATTCTGGAATCGTTGAATTATTGCAGTATTACTTTTACAGGTACAGCCCCACAGCTGTATACCATAAGTCCATATCGGCATTAGGACTTGTTTGTACAACAAAAGTTTGTTAGGCACTGAAAGAGTAGATTGCCTTCCAAGCAGCCAGTACATCCTCTTGTAGCGTAACTCTAGCTCTTCTTTTTTCTTCTTGACGTGTGCTTTCCAGCGCAGCTTTGCGTCAAGAGTCATACCAAGGTATTTAGCTGTGTTTCCATATGGAATGATTTTATTGTTAATGAATACCGCACAGTATTGGTCTTTCTTGTTAGTAAAGTTGATGTGAACCGATTTGGATTAATTTAGTTTTATTCTCCATTTTCTAGTCCTATCATGGATTTCATTAACAGCTACTTGTACCTTTTCAGCTGCTTCTGCATGAGTGCCTCCGACAGCCATTATGGCAGTGTCATCAGCGAAGGTTGCAATGGTATTATTGGCTAGGACGGGAATATCACTTGTATAAAGAAGGTAAAGGACCGGACCTAGTACGCTTCCTTGTGGTACCCCAGCTCTTATTTTCTTAAGTTCAGAGAAGGCGTCTTCTTGCCTTATTCTAAAAGTTCTATCAGATAAGTAGGATTCTATTACATCTGTAAATTCAGGAGGTAATACTTTTTTTAATTTCATTAAAAGGCCCTCATGCCATACCTTATCGAATGCCTGTGCCACGTCTAAAAAGATAGTGGAGCAGACCTTTTTTTCTTCGAGAGTCCTCTCAATAACATCTGTAATTCTATGAACTTGATCTATTGTTGAATGCTGTTCTCGGAATCCAAATTGGTGATCTGGTATGATGTTTTTACTTTCTATAAGTGGCTTAAGTCTTTTTAGTAACAGTTTTTCAAATAATTTTGACATGATAGGTAGCAGAGAAATTGGCCTATAAGATGAGGTCTCATGAGGTGGTTTTCCTGGCTTTGCTATCATAATGACTTCGGCAACCTTCCATAAATCTGGTACAACCTTTAGTCTGAGTGCTGCGTTTATGAGGGTCGTCAGTTTCACTAGTGCTTTTCGTGGAAGATGGTGTAGTATTTCTCCTGAGATAAGGTCGAATCCAGGAGATTTCTTTGGGTTTATACGGTGTTTTATTTCGCTCCAGACTTCTCTGGGTGTTACCAGCTTTATCGAAAGTGTTTCGTCACAAACTTCGTTAATCATAGGTACTTGGTTTGTTTGGCCTTCGTTAGGTGTAAATATTTCTTCAAGATGTTCTGCAAATCTTTTGGCTTTCTGTTCGTTACTAACGGCCCATTTTCCAGACCCTATATTAATCGGAGGAATTTGGGTAATGGGTCGTTTCATATGTTTAGTTGCCTTCCAGAGTGAGTAGTTTGTACTGCGATCACTGGTGAGGTTCTGGAGATAGCTGTTAGTTGACTCGTCATTAAAAGCTTGAATTTTTCTTTTAAGCAGTTTTGTGAGATTATTTAATTTAGTTTTGTTTTGTGGAAATCTAGTTTGGTGCCAAACGTTTCTCTGTTTTCTTTTTTCACTTATGAGTTGCAAGATATCCTGAGGGTAGTGATTTCTTGCGCCTCTTTTTTTGTTTACTGGTGTATTATTCCAGGCAACTTGTTGTATGATTTTAGTAAAATTGTCTATTTCTAGGTTAAGTTGCTCCGGGGCTTTCAGAGGAACTTTTAGGTCTATATTAAAATCTAATTCTATTTTAAAACTCTCCCAATCAGTATACTTATTTACCAGGGTCAGAGCGTTTTCTATTTGTGAAACTTTTTCACTTATTTCTAGATATATTGGAGAATGGTCAGAGTTCATATCATAACTTTGCTTCATTCGTAGGTAGTTACTCGATAGATTTTTGTAGATGAAGAAGTCTATCAGGTCTGGAATTTTGTTTTGGTCAGTTGGCCAGTATGTTGGTGAACCAGTAGATATAACGTCACCTTTTATATGTTTAATGGCATTCAATAAGTTTCGGCCCTTTGTATTCGTTAGTCTGGATCCCCAGTACGTATTCTTTGCATTGAAGTCACCTCCAAGTACAAATCTTTCACCAAGGGTTTGTAAAAATCTTGAGTAGTCATGTTCATGTATCGTATGGCGCGGTGGGCAGTATATGGCTGCTACCGTAAGAGAATACCACGTTGTATTAATGCAAATAGCTACGGACTGGATATCTGGCTCTTCACATTTACTTACTTCATAGTGCTTTATGTTTTCTTTCACGATAACAGCACTACCCCCCCTTCCTTTGTTATCTGGGTGTAGTGCATGATAGGTTTTATAGCCTTTGAAAGTGATGTGTGACTGTTTATTGAAATGCGTTTCAGTCACGAGACACAAATCGACATTTTCTATGTCTAGGACTACTTGCAGTTCGTTTTGATGATTAAGTAGCCCATTGCAGTTCCAAGCCATGATTTTAAGTGTACAAATCATTTTTTACTCTTAGGAATAGCTTGTTTGGTGCTATTTTCTATTATTTTCAATCTCTCATCAAAGGATGTCATGAGCTTCAGAATGACATCTAGCTTGTTATCGTTGCTTGGCTCTTTGCGCTGCATGGTTGGTGTGTTTTTGGCAGTTGCCTGGGCATATGACACAGATTTGTGAGTGGTGCTAACTGAAGGAGTTCTTACGTTAGAGCCTGGAGGAGCTACTTGCTGTTTGCTGCTGGCGTTTTGCGGTGTAGCCTGAGTTTTATTTATACTTTTGGTCCGCATCTTCTGCATTTCTTTAGCTACCATGCAGCCTCGGTAGTTTGCTGGGTGTGCTTCCCCACAGTGCACACAGCTTCTTCTGCAGGTTTTTTGCAGTCCTTTGTAAGGTGCTTATCTGTGCATTTAACACATCTTGGTTCTTTGGAGCAGTACTTTTGTGTATGACCATATACTTGGCATTTCTTGCACTGTGGGATAAGTTTGGTGGATCTTAGTGGTTGAATCTCGACCACGCACCCCAATATATGTTTTATTTCATATATTTTTTTTACATCTTCTTCGTTGCTGAAGGTGGCCATGAACATGTTTAGTGGTTCCTTAGTTTTCCAACTTAGTTTGTTCACAACTTCTTTAATCTTGTAGCCTCTTCCATTTAGGTCTTCGATAATTCGGTCAGGTTTACACGAGGAAGGCAATTTCTTGACCATAACTCTTATCGGTCTCTCTTGTTTGTTTTCATAGGAGTGCCAGGGGTACTCGCTTTCGCTTAGAATTTTTGTTAAGGCTCTGTATGCATCATCATTGATGGCATTTACTTTAACACTCTCACCGCTTAGTATCTTGATTTTAAAGGTACCAGCGGGCTGTTTTAAAGACAAGGAGTCGTAAAAATTTTGGTAATTATTCACCCCGTCTACTATGATCGGAGGTGGGGAAGGAATTTTTTTTTGTTTTTCTTTTGCTGGAGTATTGGCATTTCCTTGTGGTGAGACAATGGGCGAGGTGTTCATTTTCCGCTTTTTCCTGGATTTCGCTCTTATCCACTCTGTCTCTTTTGCTAGCTCTTCCTCGTCCGTAACATATTCCACTTGTACCGAGGAAGTTTCCATGCTTGATGTTGATGGCATGTTTGTTGATTGCGCAACGCATTTCAGCTGCTCTTGAAGAACTTCAATTTGGTTCTTCAAGTTCCCAACAAGGCCCTGAAGCTTTTCACGCTCTTGCCTTTCTTCTTTAAAAAGACGGACTGCGTCATTGTAGTGGTCATACAAAGTATGCTCCAGCTCTGTATGCAGGGTAAAGCGTACCTTTGATGGCGTATCCATTGTAAAGGCAATAAATGGTGTCACCTTAACAATATAATTCGTCGTCGATGCACATGCCTTACGCGACAAAGAACGGGGTCATTGTCACAGTCGGCAGCACATCCGCGGTGACGTTTTTGTGATGCGCTTGCACTTTGCACTGTAGGTACCTACGCGCGAACGCGAGACGCTACTGTTCTCAGCGGAGATCGAACAGCCACTGAACATGTTGACATGTTGAGCAAGGGCAAGAAGAAGAAGGAAGTTGTGTAAAATTGTAATTAGCGATTCAAAGCCGCTAAGGAGATGAATTAACAAACTTAACTTTAGCAATATTATTAGTTAGACTAGTTCTGCACAAACAATGCACAACTTATTTAGAATAAAACGCTTTCAGTCTTATGACTATTGTAACTTTTTTTACAACTTATAGGCTTTGACCACAATCTCGCCCGTTGTATAGATAGGTAAAAATCGCTTCAGTAGGTCACAGTGCTAGATAAGGGATCAAACGATGGCATCTCGAGTGTGATAAACGTGTGTACACACACACACATTAATCAAGTGGAGTGAGTAAGACGAGAACGGACGAAAGTATTGCGTTGCGGCCGAACTGGCCTATTCTGGACGAATTTGAAATGAACACTTTTTAACGGCTAGCAAAAAGTCTCTTGTCACTGTCACTTTCATGACAACAAACAGAGATGGATTATCAGTCGATTCGCTTTCACATTTTTCAGCTTTTTTTGTTGTTCTGCCGTGTCATTACACGGTGGTATTTTAACCAACATTACTTGAGGTCTTACCACAAAGTATGTATTTGATTGAGGTTATAAAGAAAATAAAGAAGTATGAGTAGTTGGAATGTAAGTGCACATGTGATAATAGTAAGTATCCTGATTTGAACGAAAGGGATGGTTTTGAAGGAAAAGATAAAATCTATGAGATGTAGTTCGTCTTTTTCCACTGTTCTCTGTCCATTCCTGCGGACATGCAATCTTTCCCAGCAATTTAAATTGTTTCATCAGCCTAGCAATACGGTTTACCAACTTTTCTTTCCCAGAATACGTACGCGCTTCTAATGTCGTGCCGTTAATATCTCAAGGGCTACCTCTCAAGTATCACGTAGCGGTAATAGGGTTCCACGTTAATTTATATGGGTGGTCGAAACTTATCTAAAACCATCCACACTGAGCCGCTTCTGGCTTAGCGAGGGCGAGGTAAGCCTATTCTAAAACAAACTATTATCTAAGTGGGTTGTGAGGAATGTTTGTATGTTTGTGATTTAATCACGAGGTGTTTAATATAAATAGCTAAGCATTTGACTGCCATCACACCTGATGGAAAGTGAGGATGCAACCTAAGATGGGGCATGCTTAGCCATAATCCACCTGTTCATTCTAGTCTTCAAAAATCGTAAATTGAAACGTTCTAGAAATACTGTCGCCGGTAGAGAGCTCCACTCTTTGGCAGTTCGTACTAAGATAACAACAAGACTATGAGAACTAAGAGATGAGAAAGAAAGAAAGTAAGAAAGAAAAATAAAAGGAAAAAGGTAACAAAAATAATTCACTCAAATAAGTAATGAGTAGTAAATTTCCTCTTCCTACTGATGACAATGACGATGAACTATTAATCTATAAAATGACCTGAATAGTATTAAGTAATGTATAAGCGAGAGCGGTCAAAAGCTCAGTCTTTAGTCTCAATGTCCCTACGCCCACTCGTTAAACCTTACTAAATACGTACTTCAGAAGCAAGCTTAAGTGTATCCAAACCTAGTGGACCACCCTGGCTTTGTACGGGTTACAATACTGTCAAAACTAAACTTTTAATAAATTGTACACAGGCTTATTTAATTCAGCCAAATTCAAAGTAGATTTTTTTCCAACAAAACCACGGCAATTTTTTTTTAAATATCACGCAAATTGATGAAAACCCTAGAAAATTGCTAAAACTTAGGTACATGCACATTTGGTGTACCTACGTTTTAGGCATTTTCTAGGGTGCTTTTGTTTATTTTTTATTAGGCTGCAATTGACTATTTTTGAAAAAAGAACTGCAAATTCTGAGTTAAACCTTTTGCACTCAACAATTTCTGAGACAAAACTCGACAATGGATTTTCAAAAGATTTGCTGGCACCTTTTCGAATAGCACGGCAAGGTCAACTTTGTTCAAAGAAGGTAGCGAATTATTGACCAGTTTACAAGCTTTTTTTGAGACGAAGCTATTTGTTATACTTAGAACATTTTGTGCATTTTTATCAATTTTATTTTATATTGTATTATGTTTTAGAACAACACGTTTTTAGCCATCTTTATCAGCATAGTATCTTATTTTAATTGATTGTTAGTTACTAATATTGTAAAAATTTGGCATGCCTTAGTATTTTACAGTGGATGTGATAATGTGGTAAATAAATTAAATTGAAATTGAGTCAAATGCTTTTGTTTGTCTATTGCAAGAGTAAAAACTTGCCTTTAATCTCAGTTTAGTTAATTTATTGATGGTAACAAATATAAAAAGTCATACCTCACCCAGAATCTCTACCGTCTCAGTGCCCGCAGGGGGCTAATACTCGGACCGATCTCGATCATTTTGAAATTTTATTCTATTGCTTCTTTTCGAAGGGGGAATGGATAAGTTCCTTGAGTAATTCATAAACGACCTCTTCGTAAAAGCCTCTACAGCTACGATATACGGAAAACGTACAAAAATTGCGGGGTTGTGAAAAAAAGCAATAAAATAAAATTTCAAAATGATCGAGATTGGCCCGAGAATTAGCCCCCAGGTCGCGTACTCAAACAGTTGTAGTAACATAGCTGTATTTACTTCCCCAAAGTGCTACTGTACTCCTTTCCTAATTAACTAAAACAATAGCTACTTGTGAAATACGCTAATTTGGAAACGTCAACCAAAACTTTACCTAAGTACTCAATCAGCTCAGTTTTTTTTAAATTGTCTTAGGTTCATACATTTTTCTCATAGGCCCTGTACAAAAGAAAACGGAATTTTTGTATTTCGGAAATCTCAATAGGTAGGAATGTATTGTATTAGTGTCGCTGCGTTGCTTTGTACATTTACAATACTCAATTGAATAAATAAGGAATACATTCTTATTTTTATTTTATTTATTAACAGTGGTTGCCCGCGGCTTCGTTCACCACGTACCCATAACGCCCCGTTCCCGTTCCTTTTTTGTGATAAAAAGTACCCTATGTCCGTCTTCTGGTTTTAAGCTATCCTCTCCATCAAGTTTCGAAACCAAATCGTTTCAGCCGTTCTTGAGTTATACCTAAATAGTGTAACTGTAATACTAACCTTTTGTGTCATTGTAATCAATAAAGAATTCTCATAGTATTTGTAACTAACACGACTTTCATCATATGCATTCTTTTTTAGATAATAGCAGCGTTTTACCTACCAATAAAACGCATATTAATTTACTTACCTTATTCGAAGATTAATTTATTTATTTGAGATAGACACTACGTTTTCCGCCTTATATCTTTGACTTTTGACGGTTCTAATGACAGCCTGTCATGTTACCCTTCCGTCATTTCCCCTACCACCACCGCAGAGTGGCTCGTTTGAGGCAGCCATCTTTATTCTTCATTGCGTCGAAAATCACCAGGCAGAATTGAAAGTATAATCTTCGAATAAGGTAAGTAAATTAATATGCGTTTTATTGGTAGGTAAAACGCTGCTATTAATTTGACTTGACCTTATTCGAAGATTAATTTATTTATTTGAGACCTGTTTGTTATCGCCTGGTGGTGGTAGCAACTCTGACGCCAATGTGAACATGTGACATCAAAATATTTTACAACCTCAAGTAGGTAAGTATACCAACAATAGTAAAACGTTATTATCTACCAAAGAACCTAAGAAATTATTCTTATAGCAAACACTATAAAATGTGGCTAACTTTAACAAAGTTAAAGTAGGTACTATGAAAAACCTGTCAGGTTCTGCATCAAAAGTGATCGTGGTCATAATAATTAAGAAAGTCTGACATAGGTACATAGGGTTAATAGACCAACCCCCTCATGACTAACCAACTTATGAAGAAGGCCTAAGTCCAGCTATGAATTTCTTTGGGTTGGTTATGATGACAACCCGGGCCATAATGCAATGGCATTGGAAACATCGATATACTTGCATATCATTGGAAACATAGCTAAGCAAGATTTTTGCGTTAACTAAAAATGACACTTTTTAACTCACTACCCTCTCGTTCAGCCCAAAATAATTTTCCAGAATAACCTTTTCTATCCAGCTTGGAGGAACTTCTGAAGGTGCTGTAATAGCAGCCTGCCAATCCAACCTCCTGACCTATGCGGACTTATGCGGGTGTTGCGGACTTGCTAAATTAATACTGTTATTGTAATAAAAACATATTAACGATTTGACTGTTGATAAATAAAATATTGCATTTATCATAGTTTCTTTCCAGTTCATGATGATGATGAATGATCAGTAAAATACTGATGAGAGTTTTCAACCATAAATTATCACTGCGATCAATTGTCAAATACAGGATAAACACCATACTAGTAGAAATAAGATCAAATATGTAACCATCTGATGATGATGATAAGGTATGCGATCTAATGTGTAACCATAATGTGAGTCCTCTTGAGCCAAGAGCATAATATTACTGCGAGGCAGTTTTACTATTAGTACCTATGTAAAACATTACTCATACTTACTTACTTAGTATTTATAAAATTTATTTTTGCCAACGTCGCAAACCGGATAGTTTGATTGATATGGAGTAAGAACATCTGGAAGAACATGCCTGCTTCAGAACGTAGGAACTACGGTTTCATGGTTTTTGCTTTCAGCAAGAATTGTGCTAAAGTACTAAGGATGTTTTTGTTTACTGATGCATCAAGGAATTAAACAATTGGAAACCATTATGTTTATCAGTGGTACTACAACCACTATTTTTAAAAACAGCATAACAATAGCAGTGGACTTCTTCGGGCTGATGATGATGATGATGAATAGTAACTATATTGGTTAGAACTATATGCCATTACATACTTCGACGCTCCGTGGACGAGATGATTTACTTTTATCAGAAATATATCTCATGTACCTAGTCTTCTTCATATAGTGTCACTGGATCTTTCGAAAAGAAGTGTGGGGAAAGGATTTTAAGTGCGCCTCACGGAGGCTCCTTTTGTGCACTTGACACATATTTTCGAATCTTTTAGATTCTACGACAAAATTACACTTAGGAGCTAAAAACACAGTGCAGCACATCCATGTCGGTAGGCAGTTCCATGCAGAACGTTAAGAAACAGCTTGACGGTATTTCAGTTTTTAGTTTAGTTGGTAGGTCACACGTCCACAGTTTTCAAAAACAAATATGTATATAAATGTGGGTAGGCTGCATTTTAGAGGCAACTAAGATTCTTTATTTTCGATATTCAAAGAGGCTGGTCTTACATGGTACTTAATTTTTTAAAAGGGTCGATCCACAAAGCGTAGCTCTATAAGCCACACCATATATACCACTCTACGATATAGGTAGATACCTGTATTATACACTGAACCACACACTAACTCAGCTAAAGTTTTCCCTGCATAAGTGACTTTAATACTTAAGAGTTTGTGATCCTAAAGATGCACGACGTTTCTGACCCAACTAAGTATTTTTATTTTGCGTAACCATCTAAAAATATTTGTAATATAGTAGGTGTAACAAGCACCTGTGTCACTAACTACTTTTAAGTGAAAATGCACTCAAATGAGATCAGTGGTAGAACCCAAAAATTAGGTTTTACTTTCAATAAAAAAATTATTGGCCAGCTCATCATCGTCGTAAAGGATGGGCTTACAAACAGATGGGGGTACTTATTTACTGCACCATGTTTCACTACATAAAACGCATAGTTTACTACATACAGTGTAGACTGTAAGTACTAGAGCCAACACACAACTGTGCAAGTTGTTCATCAGTACAAGCTTGTAGGTACATTAGAGTATGCAAGAGCAGCAGATGTTCTGTCCCGTTGTTACATTACAACTCATTATTGGTAATAAACATTTACTGGTATCTAATTATTCTATTATTATTCTCAGGACATTATAACCTTACAAAAACACCCACCACCCAGTGAGGGTGTGCTACACACCTATTCGCGAAGGGTGTATATTTAAATGATTGGATTGCTCTTGTGAGGAAACAGCACTTTCTGGGGCCAGGTCAAGCCAGGCCAGACCAAAATTCACAAATTCCACGTGATGGAACACAATAACCACACAAAAACCCAAAACCCTTGCGAGGGGCCGCTGTTAGCTTGATTGTATTTTTCTTGCGAAAAAACATCATATTCAGGAGCCAATGTCCACTAAAACTTTATACAGACACATGCGATGGGATACAGTTACCAAACACCCCTGCGAGGGGTGGTTGTTAGCTTAATTGGATTTCTCTTGCGCGATCCCATCAGATTCAAGAGTCATGATCCACTCATCGTTTATACAGCTCCATGCGATGGAAAACCGTTAGCCAAACACCTAACCTCTGAGAGGGGTGTCTCTTAGCTTGATCGGTATTCTGTTGCGTTAACTCATCAGATTCAGAAGCCATGGTCCCTCAACGCTCATACCCAAGGCCGTTTTAAACTAGGCTGGGGCCCTTGGGCACACAAGAATTTGGGGCCCTTTTGGAAAGTAATAAAAGCTAATTATAATAACATTTTTTTACTAAGCATAACCATTTATTATAGGTAATCAAATACAGTAGGCTACAATGGCATATTATTGTGAAAAAAAAGTGCAATGTGCCCGACAAAAATGTTTTGAGAATAAATGTGCAGAAATTGTCGTTCCTTCGGGGCCCCCTGAGAATGGGGGCCCTGGCACGGGCCTCGTGTGCCCTTATGGTAAAGACGGAATAGCTCATACCGCTCCATGCGAAGGATTACCCTTACGTAAACACCTAACCCATGCGAGGGGTGGTTGTTAACTTGAGTGGATTTCTCTTGCGAGAACCCATCAGATTCAGGAGCCATGGTCCACTTACCGTTTATATAGCTCCATGCGATGGAGTACCGTTAGCAAAACACCTAACCCTTGTGAGGGGTGGTTGTCAGCTTGATTGGATTTCCCTTGCGAGAAGGCATCAGATTCAAGAGCCGTGGTCCAGCCACCGTTTATATAGCTCCATGCGATGGAGTACCGTTAGCCAAAGACCTAACCCCTGCGAGGGGTCGTTGTTAGCTTGATTGGATTTCTTTTGCGAGAACCCATCCGATTCAGAAGCCCTGGTCCACTGAAGTGTATACAGTTCCATAAGATGGAATAAAGTTAGCCTAACACCAGACCCCTGCGAGGGGTGGTTATCGGCTTAATTGAATTTCTTTTGCAAGAACCCATCAGAATCAGGAACTCAGGTCCATTAAAAGTTTATATCGTTCCATGCGCTTGAATAGTTTTAATAACGGCCTACCCCTGCGAGGGGCAGCTGTTACTTTGATTGGGTAGCAATTCCTCTTCTTATGGTTGACGAGTTCCCTCAGCTGGAACACAGCGTTTCCAAATTCTTAGCGTCACCTTTGCGCAGCTGATAGATTCTGGGGAACAGAACACCTTAGCCGCCAACAATACTTAAATAAACATACAAAACTCTGCATGTACGACTTGTAAAGTGAAATAATAAAGAGGATAGCAAAAATGAAAAAACCGAGTTTCTTCTGCTTTGCCTCTCAGATTCTCAAAAATTAACTTCAGCACTCGTATAATTAATTGAAAAAGAGAGAAGATTACAATATATACTTCGTGCAATTATATATTAAAATTAATATTTATTTTTCACAATGCAGTAGGCACATTTAGTAATATAAGCATTATAATTGATTTATCGTATCATACATTTCTCCCCACTTTGTTTGATCCCAAGTCTATGAAGCTTGGAGTATGATACGATTTACGACTTTAAAGGGTAAGACCGTAGTCTCATAAGACGTCTAACCTAAGCACCAGTTTTCAACAACTCCAGGACAGCTACCCATTTTAGCTTCCTCTCGATGTTAAAGGATTTGATTTCGATTCATTCCCTCATTGCAAGGCCATTGATGTTTATGACGTCATAAGATTTCAATATCACCGATAGCCATCTTATGCTACTGCACGTGGGGCTACCGCTTGTGTAAATTACTTGAACATTAAATATGCACATTAAAACTTACATGCACAACAAACATACAGGATAACTGGTTATTTACATAACTGTAATAACGTGATCCAAACGAACTTTTCGTTAAAATTGAACACGTTTCATATAAAGGTACTCACGGTTTTCCCTCTTTGCACAGTATAACACACTTATTCACTAAGTAAAAGAATTAATTCTTCACTTTTGTATGAACAAGGATTAAAATATTTTAAGCAACTGTAGTCGCAGAGATAACTGCTGAACACATGTTGCTTCGACGGAAAACAAAACGCCAATGAAGAATAAAGATGGCTGCCTCAAACGAGCCACTCTGCGGTGGTGGTAGGGGAAATGACGGAAGGGTAACATGACAGGCTGTCATTAGAACCGTCAAAAGTCAAAGATATAAGGCGGAAAACGTAGTGTCTATCTCAAATAAATAAATTAATCTTCGAATAAGGTCAAGTCAAATTAATATATAGATTCACTTATTCTAAGAGTATTATTATTAAAAGCCCTATATATGCCCCTATCGATACTGTGCCACCAACATGAATCTTGCAAATTAATCTTCTCTGATTATTTTGCGCAGTCGACTGTACCTAAAATTTAAGACAGAGTTGGGGCTCCTTACGGGCGGGGCGGGTCGAGGCGCGGGGGTGAGAGGGGGTAAGACACTCGATCAATACCGACCCGACTTTCAAACTGTTTTCACCCTCATGAAAGTCGCTCGGACTCTACACGGGTGGACCCTGGCATATCTGTATGGAGCTGGTGATACCACTGTTTTCAAGTAATTTTATCTAAGTACAAACTGTCTGAAATTTGTTTTCGAGGTACCTACTAGACAAGATAATGTAATTCCAGGACTGGTTATATAACTCTAGATTCATTCAAGTCTATCTATATATTTTTTATGAGATACTAGTGGAGTCCCGCGCGACTTCGTTCGCGTTAAGGTTTTTCCATACAAACTTCAACCCCCGCTGCAGACCTTTCGGGGTTGAGTTTTGGAAATTCCTTTCTTAGTTCTCCTACACTACGTATCTACCCTCCAAATTTCATACTCCTAAGACCATTAGTTTAGGCTGCGCGTTGATTGTCAGTCAGTCAGTAACGTAAGAGTTTTATATAATTAGATATATTTTAAATCCATAATAAATAATGGCAAGAAACATTTAAAACTCACACGCTTAGGTGGTATTAACACCTCGCTTGTGACACGTCTTCGCTGCGGTGTCTTCACGTACGCCTCAACCCCCCCACACCCCCCCACGGGTCTTATCGGCCTTACTATACGATCTAATTATACATATACGTGTGGTGTTGGGTTACTTCATTTTGTACGCGAGCGTTTTGAATTCTGTGGAATATTACTGAAATTATGTAGAAATATCATAATTAGCTGTAGTTTATAGACGGACTAGTAAAACTATTCATTGTAACTTTATTAGTACAAATCTGATCTAAGATAAACAATGAAAAAGGTACCTACGTAAATTATGACTGTAAAAACTTTTTTTTATGCAACTAGCTGATGGAACAAGCATATGAACCACTTGATGTTAAGTGGTAACCATCGGCTGTAATAAATCATTGCCTCGTAGGTCACGCACGTCAGTAGCCCTGCGTCCATCAACTAGAGGCATACTTCTGCCTCGCGAGCCAGTAATTTAATTACTTTTACAATTCCTCCCATCGTACAAGCTTATATAGTTTGGGGCTAAATAGTGTCATGTGTATTATCCAAAATATATATTATTATATTTATTTTATTATAAAAAAACTACAGCGTTGTAGCTTTGATTACAATCTGGGCCTCTTCAAGGCAAGAGTGAATAGGTGTCTTCTAGACCATCCTGCTTCATCGTCGGCTACATCGTCGCTTTATATCAGGTGAGATTGTAGCCAAAGGATGGTCTATTTAATGTAAAAAAAAAGATTTATAAAAACAATGCAATCTGATAAAATAATCTAATAAACTCCCAGAATTCCTGGATCAGACATAATAAAATGTTCGTAGGACATCACTTACCGTCTCCATGATATGGACTTTCAACAGGTTAAGATAAATGCTAATCTACGTATTTTTTCAACTGTCGTTGTTAGTTTTTTTTACCGTCAAAATTCGTGAGAAAATAAAATCCTTCATTACATTATTCCGAAAATAACTAGTAAAACGAGATTCAACCCCTTCAAGAAGCTGCGTTTCTCGTGAGAGTCTGAGAGATGAAGGGGTCTCCGTGACCTTAGGTCACTACCGGACGAACGTATTGAGATAACTGGGTTTTATTCAATGTAATAATAATATATTTTAGTATCCACTTTAAATAATTCGTGAGTTGAGTGAGTTGTAAATTTTTGGTATATTGAATAATATCATGCTGCTAAAGTATTTCATTAAGCCTTCTTCTTCTGTTTATCGTATCATTGGTTTTCTTCAAATCAGCGTGGTGAAAGGAGATCAAGTGCACATACTGGTTTTTTCATGCACTCGACACAAAAATGTTTTCGAAATTTAAAATTCTACCGATTTCCGATTTCCTCACGATGTTTTCCTTCACCGATTGAGAGTACTGACATAGTGCAGATACATTGTGACTGGATTGAAACCACCACCTTAGAATCGGAAGGCGGGGCTGCAATCACTAGACCACCAGTGCTCTCATTTTCAGTCAGTGATGCTTATATAAGAATAAAAGTTACATCTTCTTCTATCAGTTACAACAAGAGTTTAATTATAAGCAGTTTCAGGAAGTCATACTTTCTGCTGTTCATTATTTTAACTTTTTATCAAAAATTATGTCATATACAGATTGACCTGTTCAATGATCTGCGACAATGTCAGATCATCAACCGTCAAAGCTGACCGTGAGGTCATGCGGGTCAGTGCCACGACCGACGGGTCATTTTGACCGGTAACGGGTTATAAAGGGTTAAAAAAGGGATTTTGACTAGTACATTCCCACACTTTTGACAAATTCAGTAGAATATTATTCCGTATCACTTCGACATTGACGTCTACCACGTAACATTAAAAAAAATAATGGCTTCGCTTCATCTTTGGAGTTCTTCCAGTTCGTGGTCGCCATTCGAGAACTTTTATTCCCCAACTTATTGTCGGTTCTACAAGATACAATTGCCACTTTAGTTTGCTTATTTTAAGGTTGTGGATCGACCAAATATCCTGTACTTTTCAAGCAAAAAATTGAATTAAACAACAGTCAAATATTTAATTGGTCAATTAGCAATCTGGGAAACCGGCCCTAAGACTACGTTTATGAACTACTTTTAATGATGAAGTTTCAAAGAGAACTTACAAAATATTCATGTGAATTAGGTATGTACAAAACTAATCAGCCGAACGCCTGAAAGCCGCCAGCCATAAATATAGACTTAAAAGGGTTTCCGCCAAATCCCATACAAAAAAACCCCAGTCCCGGTGCAAAAGAATTGTATCTCAGATTTTAGATAATGATTAGTAGAAACAATATCAGGTGTCGCTATTTCCTGATTCCGTGGCTAACATGTTTTTTTTACCCAGAGAAGTTTCATAGGCGCTACATGCAAAAAATGACACTTTTTAGGAAAAACTTCGTGTTACTGTGCTAATTGACATTGAATTGGCAAAAAATGAATAAAACACATCATATGAACACATTATCACATATGTAAATAATGTTCCTATACCTATTATGCCATTTTTTTGAAAAACTTTCTTTTGCTGTATTAATTCACTCATTTACAACACAAACGTGTGCGTAATTGCAAAAAAATGAATATAATAGGTACATATGCTTACACACTGATATGTATAGCCTGCATCATACTACATTTTTACATATATAGGTACATTTTTAGTTAATTTTATTTTATAAGGAAAAGAATGCCGCCTTTAGTAATCGGGGTGACTATGTTTCTCCCTTCAACAAATTGAGTGTGAGCGAGAGCGCGCTCACTCACGTCACAAGCCCTTGTTGAATTCTGAGAAACGATAATGAAGACCTATTGTAATAATATAATAATTAAGGTGTTTATTTGTGCATTATCCTACGGGGGTGACATAGTCACTGTGTGACAAAACTTCTTTTTCTTAAATAAAGATAAAAAAAAGTAATAATATAATAGGGAAAAGTTAAACCCCGATTACTAAAGGCGGCATTATTTTCCTTATAAAATAAAGATAACTTCAAAATGTATATAAGTATGATGCAGGCTATACATATCAGTGTGTACGCATATTTACCTATTATATTCATTTTTTGCAATTACCCACACGTTTGTGTTGTTAATGAGTGAACTAATACAGAAAAATGAAGTTTTTCAAAAAAATGGCATAATAAGTATAGGAACATTATTTACATATGTGATAATGTGTTCATATGATGTGTTTTATTCATTTTTTGCCAATTCAATGTCAATTAGCACAGTAACACGAAGTTTTTCCTAAAAAGTGTCATTTTTGCATGTAGCGCCTATGAAACTTCTCTGGGTAAAAAAAACATGTTAGCCACGGAATCAGGAAATAGCGACACCTGATATTGTTTCTACTAATCATTATCTAAAATCTGAGATACAATTCTTTTGCGCCGGGACTGGGGCAATTTTGGCGGAAACCCTTTAATAGTAGACAACGAGACGATAAATTCAGTAGCAATTAGACTTAATCGTTGAGTATAAGCGCACGATCTTCCAGCACTCCGCGATCAATAACAGGGGATGACAACATTTTCGAAAAAAGTTACTTCATAAATTTTGCTTAGGGAATATAGGATGTGAGAGCGTATCTCCCGTGTCCGGAATAACGCGATGGATATACGTGTCACTAAATACCCTAATCTATGAGTTTTATAAGGGCCTCAAGTTTCCACACCTTTTTCCTCACTGCGGTAGACTTGAAGGTCACGCACGTCAGGGACGTGCCCTACAGTAATACAGTAAAGTTAGTAGGAGTGGCTATCACTGCGTTCATCAACTTGAGGCATACAGATGTTCAGCCTAACGTGCCAGTTATTCCACCGGCACCTACATAAAACCGAAACACAGCAATGCTGCTCCAAGGCAAAAAAGGCAGAACTATAAAAAAAAATATTTTATTGTAAAATAAGAAATAACGCGTTGGTTGGCGACCCCTGGCTTACTTTATATAGCGCACTATATTACATGGTTTATAGCGTTCCTCCCAGGCTCTTGGAGTGCAATAAAATCTTGCCGGCGACCGGCGCTTTATGAATATGACCGAGATAAGGTGCCAAGCGGAGTCGGGTGCTAGATTACTTTAAGATAATACTTCTGGAGAGTTTCGGTGTGAGAAGAGAGTATGGCACTCGCTGCAGGGTATATGAGCCAATTTATCTTATGTAATCGAAATAAAATAATACATCGCAGCAAAGTGAAAGTCCACTGTGAGCTTTCGAAAATCTACTAGCAAAATAATCAGTTTTTTCGAGGGTATTTCCATGCAACTTTATTTTATTTTATTATATTTATTTAGGGCATACATTTCTCACAGTTAAATTCTAAAATGTATATTTCTTTCCCGTGCTTTTTCTTAAAAGTAATGACAGCTAGCACAAGTATAAGCTACGAGACAAGAAGCAAATATTTAAGTATTAATTATAAAAGAGAGGTTAAAAAGAAGTAAGGAAAAGGAGACCCCTGGAAACTTTAACACCCCTTTTTATGCACCGAGGGTGTTGATTTTCTTGGTTGGAGAGTTCGGGGGTTGTGAGATAAGGGAATCGCCTGTTGATGCTACGAAGTCAACGATTTAGCTCTCTCGTAGCAATACTCGTAGAGCGCTACAAAATCTTTGCGCTATACGACTGATAACTAATGATAATTGATAGTGGGATATAATCGAATGTTTTATTATGTAGCAGATATTTTCTGTCAGAGCAACCAGATTTGAGGAGTAAAATAAGATTTTTGGAACACCTTTCGTGGTTATTTAAGTTATAGTTTTGCGCGCAAAGCGGAGACCCGATGAGGTGGTTACGAGCCACCCATCATCCAAACGATGCTAAAGTCGTTTATCTACAGACACCATTACCATTTTACTACTTAGATATTCTAGTGGCCACTAAACTCAAACAACTGTAGACCGGAGGGCCGGAAAAGCAGATTTATATTACTACCCAACTAAGATCATAAAACTATATACACCACCGACCCGGGTATTAATATTGTGCTATTTATCATGACCCTCCCTACCTCCCATCTTTTGTATAAGAAAACACACCCGCAACAGCCCGCCGAACAAGTTTCGACAGCGAAAACTATTCAAACGCTCCCAGCTAACAGCGCAACTTGTCCGTAGATGTTCTTAACTCTGGAGCTTCGGCGGTCGTTCGAGGAAAATTGGAAATTTCAACTTCGCCGCTTGAAAAGCAACTTTGTCGTGACGTAGTTGAGTCGTTATTTCTTCGATGGGGGCTGATAGTGGATTCGGCGGGGGTCCGAAGTATACTCAACTTTGTTTGTTTAGTGCTAAAGTTTGCTTTCACTTGCGGTTGTTGTCAGCAGATAGCCGGAAGGGTAGAGTCGTAAGGAAGTTCGCCGATTATGTTTAGTCAGCGCTGGCTGTGTAATGGAAAGGAAGTAGGAATTGGGGCCTGTAAGATGTGGTCGTAAGGCGGCCATGTTCGAGTCGCGGGGGGAAAGGAGGTCTGTTTGTTCCTAAGGTCCCAGATGCGGGCACCATTTGAATTTGGAACTCAACCTCTCTTTGTTCTAAGTTCTGATGAGACACCTCTTTGAACTTTTCAATTGAGCCCTTTTGTGTTCGCGGGCCTTTAGAGCGGAACCGAGCTTAATTTGAAAACAAAACTTTTGGAAATAGAAAATGATTATTTACAAAGTGAAAGATATTTTTACTCATAATCATCAGCCTGCAGAAGTCCACTGATGGACACATCCTTTAAAACATTTCCAAGAAGAAGAACCAGAAAAATATGCTTTTTCTATCTTCCTAGAGGTATACTGCCCTCTAGTGTCAGTATTGATGTGTCTACAACCTTCGCTTGTCCTTAGTGTTTGTTTTTTGTAACGTATTCTGTTTCTACTTGAAGCAGCATTGCTGTGTTTCGGTTTGAAGGGTGTGGATGCCGGTATAAATACGTTATAAATACTGGCACGTGAGGCTGAACATCTGTATGCCTTAAGTTAATGAACGCAGGGCAGTGCATCGTAAGGCACGTTCCTGACGTGCGTGACCTACGAGGCAATGCCTTATTGTTATAGGCGCCTATAACAAAGCATTGCCTCGGAGGCCATACTTAATAATAGGCGAGCCATATTATTGTTACGTCAGTTAGTTGTATTAAATAGCCTAAAACTATGTCAAATAAATTTATTTTATTTTTTTCTTTAGAACAGTGAAGATCGTGGCAAATCAAGCAGTGGACTTCTTCAGGCTAATAAAGATGATGATTTATACGCCAACTTGCTCAACCACTTCAAATATGGCGGTTCGTAGTTTGAAAGTAAGTTGGTAGTGCGTTACCCGCGATGTGAGAATATAATAGCTTGTACGCTCGGTCTAGTTGGTTGTTTGAAACTAACTCCTAGACTTGCATCCTTAAGCCTTGCGCAAATCTAGGCGTTCTGCAGTGGCGATCTGTGAGACGCTGTCATATTTGACAGCGTTTCCCTGATCGCTACTGCAGAACACTGAGATTGCGCAAGGCTTTAGCACAGCTTCTCGAAGTTAAATTATAATTGCGATGTGACAACCCAAGGCTTTTTTTTAGTTACAAATATTTAATGAAACAAGCATATGGCCCACCTGATGTTATGTGGACACCATCGTCTATAACAAAGCATTGCCTCGTAGGTCAAGTACGTCAGGAACATGCATTTCATCGGCGCCCACACCGTTTAAGCCATCTTCCCTTTGCCATCTGCTATTTCCGACGACTTTGACTATGTCGTTCATCCATCTTGCTATATACAGGGCGTCCTACGTTTCTGTAGACGATTCTTGGCCACCAAATAAAATCATACTATACTAAAATATTATTAAAAAGTTGGTCAGTAGTAGGCGCTTTTTACAATCAAATGTGTTTCATTTTTTATTGCGAATACTATAAAATCCAATTAACCATTTTAATACATCAATTTATCATGCAGTTCAATCAAGTAGGTAGAATATTCTTAACTTGGGGGGAAGTTTCTCAACCCCTCCTTACCCCCTTCAAGGGGTTGACGCCCACGTAAAACTGCGCCTCTTGCCCGCCTTTATTATTGGGGTGGCAGCCACCCTCCGATTATTACTTCACCCCGTCAATCTTTGCCTACAGTGCTTCGCATCTGTGAGATGATGTTATA
Organism: Thera obeliscata; assembly: GCA_947578465.1. NCBI lineage: Eukaryota > Metazoa > Arthropoda > Insecta > Lepidoptera > Geometridae > Thera > Thera obeliscata. Next base: position 17,139,914 of record OX387915.1, read on the forward strand.
GTAAAATGAATACTTGCACAATTTGCTATCACATTTATTTCAAGTTTATGGACGTCTTCTCAAAGCAACGCGTGACCCAAGAGCTGTAAGCCTACCACAAGCATTGTCTGGCACTGGTTTTGAGTATGTGTATATTTTGTGACCAGTTGTAGCTTACTTAGATTTTGATTTACTAGTATAATGGCACGCTCAATACGTTCGTTTCAGTCTACTCTTCACATTCACACCCTTTCAGAGTAGTGCTACTTTTTTTTAACAAATCATCACCACTTTCTTGTCCTTATCCTACTTAATGTGGGTCAACACAACAGGTTTTCGTTCTCCACTCTCCTCTATTAGCCGTCATTTCAGCAGTCACTCCTTTCTTTTCTTTTGGCCTACCTCTACTTCTATACCCATCCACATTCATATCTAGCACTCTTCTCGTTACATGACATTTTTCGTTCGTCTCATCGTTCTCTTCGGATGACATGCTTTACATAAAAATAATTTGATTTTTTTGTATGGAAACCCCCAGGGAATCAAATCACTACTCAGTTGGTCAGTCACTCAACAGTTGCCGCGCTAGAGTAGTCATCAAACAAGAACCCAATCTCCCATAAAGTCGGCTGCGAGGGACTAATGACCCAATTTCCGTGAGTGTTCCGCAGCCCTCGGCAACTTTCGCCCCTGGAGGCCGTGGAGGGAGACTCAGGTGATAAGAGACGGAATATTATCAAATCAAATCAAAAACTTTGTTTATTCAAAGGTATCACAAGGATCACTTCGAAGCTAGGTGAGTCTAGGTGCTAGTTTCACGCGACCAAGCTTAAAAGAACAGGCAACAATGTTACGTCTTGGTTCCTACCGTTTTGTGTATGTTCCTCTATCAAAATAAAAATAGCAGTGAAGTTAGAGTGTGGTGCCACTCCAACTTAGTGAGACGTAGGAAATACAAAAGCTATCAAAGTGATGTGTATCTGACGTAAAACGTTACTCTTTCTCTTGTCGTGTCACTATAGACCGTCGATTAGGGTGTTGGTAGGATTTTAAGTGTTCCCCAAAGAAATTCTTCTCGTGGACTTTTAGGTTCTACGCACTAGAGGAAATATTTTTTGACCATACGACCTTTAAGTGCCACTGTATGCTTCTATGTTCCACTTTTCTACTAAATAAATAATCTCATGTGAACTAAGAACCTAAATCAATCGATTAGGAATATATGTATTCATGTTTGAAAGGGCTGGCATTCTTAACTTTACCTTATTATCGTGTCACTTGGTTCTCTCGAACAAGTGCGTTGAAAGGATTTTAAGTGCGCCTCAAAAGGCTCCTTTCGTGCAAAAAAGTGATTTTGAGTGCTCTTTTCCTTGCATATTTTTTACTAACAAACTGTAAAAATGATCTTACAAACGCCATGGTTGATTCGTGGATTTTTGTGTTTACACAACTCTACTTCTGTATTACTCGAGCTTGAAGATTTCAAGCCAATTCTCTGCTTCATAACCACCCAACTTACTAATGATTAAAACCCTTGTTCATCCGTGTTCACTTCAAACAGAGATGTCTATAAGTAGACATTGTTAGGGTAGCCATGGATTTGACCTACTTGTTAAAAAACTGGAATAAGCATGTCAAAAAAGTTCCAGATGATCGCTTCCTGCCCGTCAGTATAGATCTTATATCTTAGACTTTAAGGTTTAAAGTAGCGTAGTATTTTCGATAGGGGAACTACTTTTACTCATTTTCACCGACACACTGCCCTAATTGCTTCTGAAATGGAAGGGTCATTCGAATGTTTACAGAAAAGGAAAATTGGCGTGTGTGCGAATTAGTAAGCTACATTCTTTCGTTTGTTTAATTTTCTCATTTTTCTTGAATATAAATTAATCTTCCTTACATCCGAGTTCAGTATTTTTATTTTTTCATTTTATATAATTCAAAACCGTTTTCCGTTTGATTTTGTATGAAATAAAGATAAGCGTCTCTAGTAGGTGTGTTGAAAACTCTCGTGACACACAAAGCCACACAGAAAATGGGATCGCGTCGCAAATAACAAAATAGTAAAATGTCATAATAATAGAAAACATTTCAACAGCAGCCTTCTTCTTCTTTTTTATTAATGGCATCTGTCCATTTTGGATCTATTTTGCCGGTGTCGAGTGAGTGAGGATAAATTACATAAATAAAATCGTTTTCAGTAAAGGCAAATCAGCCCTAATGTAACCGTCTACTGCTGGAAAAAAGGCCATACTTCATAGATTTCGTCTCTTTCATCCACAACTTACCACGGCTTTCGCACTGATGTCAATTCATCGGCTAAGAGAGCTGTCTAGCATAAGAACATACCTTTAATGTTCTAGAATGTTTATTCCTCTCGAATATTCCTCCCAAGCCGCAGTAAGATTATTCTAAAAGGAGCTTAAAACCGCCACATAAATAAGCCAGAGCGCTGTCCTTAAGTTCCTTATCGACCCGCACATTACGGGCTTAAGGCTCCTATCCCCCCAAGACATATTTCATCGAGAACTCCTCCTTAACTACCGCCCGGGGCTCCAACTTTAAGTAATATTTCACCCTGTAAATAATATACAGTGTACGTGAGGCGACCTCAGCGATAGATCCTCTAGTTTCATGTTTTGTAAGTGAAATTATTTGGCTTCTACTAATTACTTTTATGCGATATTCTGATGATCGATTTCAGCTTATAAGTTTTTGATAATTCATACATACAACAGAACAAGCTCTCGTATGAACATAATGATGAAATACGTGTATGACAGTATGATCCAGCGATCTTCTCCTTCTTTTTATCATAGTGAACGATTTTAATTACGTGCACTCGACACATGTTTTAAAACTATTTAGGTGCTACGACATTTTTTTTTGACGACATGCCGGTTTCCTCACGATGCTTTCCTTCGCCGTTTGAGAGCACTAGCATTGTGTACCTATGGAGTTTTCTGTTTGGAAAAACTATATACATAATTATTCCAAACAAAAAATCCATAGGTACACGGCTGCTTGTTTATTCGAACCCGCGACCTTAGGATCGGACGGCGAGAGGTTACACCGCACATAAGTCAAATATCGTTGTCATATTTGCCAGCGTTTCGCTGAGCGCCAACGCAAAACGTTTATATATTATGTGTGCAGGGCTTGTGCGTTGCTTAACTTACGAGTATGTAGCTATACATAGTACCAACCATCTTAACATGGTATCCTATCAGCCGGGTAGTTACACAACTTCCTCGCAGTGGGCGGCGTCGAAGCCAAGCAAGTTTTAATGAAAACGCTGAACAAACAACCTACTTATACAATGCTCAACTTAGCTGGGTAAGGTCGGTTTGTCTGTCATTTATAAAACTCTGTACAAGAGGTGAAAAGTTAAAAGCAGAGGTCCACTCAACATTAGATGGGTCATAAGTTTGTTTTGCAACTTTTTAGAAAGAAGAAAGATATGTTTTATTATTAAAGCTGGTCTTTTCATCTGTTTATCATCTTCCGGGCCTTATCCCACTTCATGTAGGGTCGACACAACAGGTTTGATATCTCCACTTTCCTCTTTCCTCCGTCATTTCAGTAGTCACTATATTATATTCCTTCCCATTGTCATCTCCTACACAATCCATTCATTTTTTATTTGGCATTCTTTGGCTAAAAAACATTCTTGAACCTGAAGAAGTCTGTTCATAAGCCTAGGAAGGATCCTATATAGACTTCTTCAGATTGATCATGTGATAATTTTTAATATCTTTGATTGCAGTTTTAAATTCAAATGTCTTCTTTCAGTAAAATGTTTCATCTACAATATTACTTTTCCTCCATGTGGCATATCCGTGGGACGCCCTGTATAGTTTCTATTTAAGAATGTGCAGACAATCGTTAATTTTAGAAAACTATACGAAATACAGTATGACGTAAAGATCGCCCCCGTCGTCGTCGGTCGTCGTGACGTATGAGTATGAGAGAAGGGCGTTTTAAAACATTTATAGGGTCAGCAAAGCGCGAGTAATGCTTCTGGTGTTGCAAGCGTCAGGCTACGGTAACCACTTTCCATCTGGTGGGCCGTATGCTTGTTTGCTAACTTAGTCGTATAAAAAAAATATATAATTATAGAAAATAAATAATAAAAAAACGTTAAATGGCGAGTAAGTTCGCGTGCGTCCGCCAACACTCACGTACTCACGTAGCTAGATGATAGTTTGTCTGAGGGTGGAAGGGTGGTCACCGCAAGATTGCTGCCATTCTTTATGGCTCCGTCCCTTGACCCTCGTGAGTATGCGTATACCGCCGTGAGAAAATTCTATTGTCACCAACGGCCGGAGGGATTTCAAGTATGATTTGGGGACCTGGCTTGGTATTCTTAGAAGTGAGGCAAAATTACTGGCTCACTTTAATGAAAATAACGTCGGTTTGGTGGGTCTCAGTATGATATCAAAAGAAATTAGATCTATTTAATCGCCTTCAAATCAAAAAGACGAGGTGCTCATTTGGGTTGTACTTTTTTTAGGTTTTTTATCGCATAAATTGGTCATCTATGAGCCAATTTGAAAAACAAAAATTATCTGAAAGGTAATCAGATCTTCCAGATTTGTCCCATAGAGATTCTATAAAAATCGGTTCAGCCAGTCGGTTTCTCAAGTTTTTTAAGCGTATTTTATTTTCATTTCATCTGCTCTATTTTAAAACCAACTTCGGCTTATTTCGGTTGTATGTTTTATATGTTTGTTACCTCAGACCTCCGACGTATAAAGTCAATTTGTAAAAATAGTTAAAAAAAAATATATCTTTGATTAAGTTTGTTTTTGGTAGGTACTTAAGATATTAGAGATTAGGTACATAGATTAAGTAGATACAAAAGTAAACTCTAGTAACTTTAATGATATCAAACCACGTGGTATCGGTAGTCTAATATTACTTTACAAACCCCGAATCCTTACAAAACTCTTGTACCTTTTAACCCAGTATATATATACTTACCCAGTTATGTACACCACATTTACCTAATTGAAGCTTAACGCAACCCTACCTATTTATAGCGAAACTAAAGGTGCCCGCCCGAAATGTTTACAAAGCATTTGCTTAATAACTAAAACTTCAGGGGTGGGGGTCGAATTCTCCTAATGCCTAGTGTTGTTCGTTAGTGTGGGTTCTAGAGAGGGGACAAGAATCTTGCGCGGGGAAACTTGAAAGAAGTTCCTGGGAGTAGTCTTGTGTCTTATTTGTGTATATTGTTAGTTCTTTCTGTTTGTTCTATATTCTTGTTCTTTACTGTTTTCTTAACCTCTCTAATGGTATTTTGAAATCTTATTGTTACTTTGTTTGTGCTGTGTTTAAATGTGTTATGTGTCCAAAATATATATGTAATTTCTTTCTTTCTTTCATTTCTAGTCTAGTACAGAGGTTTTCGCCGGTAAAGAAATAAATTTCAAAGTGTTATTGAGAACGCAAGCGCTAAAACTAAGAATGCATTCTCGTATCGATGACAGAAGGGCGTGGGTTCCAATCTCTTTTGTTCTTAACTTGTGGGGAATCAAAAATAATGTGAATGTCTTACTAAAGTATACTGATGTGCTTCAGCCTACAATATATTTTTTACATTTAATGCAAACATAAAAATCTTTAACTATTGCCATGTCTTACCAAAGTATAATGATATGCTACAACATAAAATTTATCTGTACAACAGGGCTAGTGTAGAATTTTTTTTTACCAGTCTTGTTGTTTCTGTATGTGCCGTTTTCTGTATGTGCAGTCTTGTTGTTTCTGGTGTTTCTGTATGTGCCGCGGCCATCACTAGCCAACTATCATTAAACTAGCGATGTTTTGTATGTGTGCGTGGGCCCATGGTTGCCATGGCAACGTATCTTAAAGATCTCCCTCTATGCCGTCTCAGTTTTCTCCTTTCTCCTTTGCACGCGTTTCTTGTCGGGAGGCGAGCGTAGCGTTTGCAAATGAGTAGCGTTTGTATCATTTTATAACTTTTCGTAACTAATCGTATGTTGTATTCAATATTATAAGTATTTTCTGTGTTGTTAACGTTTAGATGACGTAAGTAAGTCTAAAGACATTAGTGTAAAAACAGCTATAAATAGTTTAATGTTGATCTCGTTAGAAATATTGCTAAAATAAGTGTTTATTTAGTGATGGTTCATCGTCAATGCTTTTTTTTTCACTGCTGTCTATCTACTGAGCACTGGTGGTCTAGTGGTATTAGCCCCACCTTCCGATCCTAAGGTCGTGGGCTTAAATCCAGTCGTGTACCAACGAGCTTTATTAATCCAACTAATTTTATGTAAGTATGGATGGATGGATGTTTGTTACCTTTCACGTAAAAACTACTGATTGGATTTTGACGAAACATTAACAATAATATAGCTTATACATCAGAATAACAATTCTAAAGATATTGTACGGGAACGGGGCGAGTGAAGCCACGGGCGGCTGCTAGTAAAACTACATAAAGATTTGATTCCTTGCCAATCCTTGACCAAAATGCCATCCTGGTATAACGAAGTTCACATTCTTTGCGAACCGTACTTAAGGGTTAACCGTGCCGCGCGGGGGGGGGGGGGGGGTCGTGTACCGGGACCCCCCCCTGTCCATAAAACTGTAAATTAGTGATGATCCGATGGCCCGAGGTTCAATCGATTTATTGATAGTTTGTCGAGACGTGGCAAAGATTTGATGATCCTGAAAGATTTTAGTGGACTGATTTAGAATTGTATGTTTAGTTGGAATCACGATTTACCTATTGGTAGATTTTAGTCCATTGTTGAATTGAATTAGGGCATTTTTTTCTTACTTGTTCGAGCAGCTTTATGTGATCCTATGTAAGAGAATACCTACTACACTAGAACACAGCTATAACTTTTCCTTACTGCCCTAGTTGTACGAGTGTTTGCTTTTACGATAGTTGGAATTTGGTGAACTATTGATTTGATTTTGGCAAAAATAATGGTTTGGTTCACGCTTTAATACACAAGTTTATTTAGATTATGTACACATACTCGTACTTACCTTCGTTGGTGATATAAGTGTGTTTATTTTTTACAGTGAGTTATTTAAGTAAAGCTAACAAGTCTTTCTTATGATGTAAAATTACTCAGAAATATGATGAGATTATGGAGAAAAGTTGGCTTGAAAATAGTGTAAAAACTCATGTGATTTTACGCCTCAAAGTGGTTCCTATTTTTGCTTCCTTCGTTTCGTGCATTTGACACAAGTTTTCAAACTTTTTAGGATTATGTGTAGGTACTTAGTGATTTTTTACACAACTTACAAGCCCAAACGTAAAACCCAATAAGAATAAGAGGAGTAAAATAAAAAAAACTCACTTTTGTAGGTCAAACTCAGCTTAGTTTAAGTCACAGCATCACTTTACAGATGTCACTGCTTCACCATCACTCTAGCTACTGAATTGTTACCTTTAAAAATCGTTTTTTCATAAATATTAATAGATGTCCGGTCAAGGAGTTATGTTAATAAGCCTTACTATTGTATATCGAACCGGTTATCCGTACAAATTAGGGGTGCTGAGTAAGTGACTATCTTTTTCTACCCCCATGTGCAATAGAGGTGACTTCTAAGTCTATGGATGTAAGGTTGGTTTTGCAATGTTTTTGAATAGTTTGCTGGTCTAGGTAAGTTGGTGATGTGAAAAGGTGTGTGCATATAAATAAGATGATGCAGCATCCATAGTTCGGACAGATTTGACCCGTGGCCAGGTTGACCCTGAGTGTTTGGAGTCGTGGGATTCTTGCTGCGATGGGATTCTGTGGGAATTTTATGAACTTTAATGCTGAGGAGTTTAAGGACTTTGGATAACCCTGAAAAATTGAACTTTTTCCCCTAGAGGAAGAAATGAAATTTTTTCTTCGCTCTGGTACGCTACTATGACGGTTTTTTGACCAAGTGGAGGTAAAAATAAGTAATTGCCACAGCATAAGTATCTATCATACAAAAAAAATTGTTCACTAGCACAATACAAAATAAAACACTTTTTTAAAAGCTTAGTGAATTCGTTTCTTTGAAGAAACAGTAAAAATACTTTAATTTTTTTGAAAACACTGTTTTTGCTTCTGTAAAAATGTGCACCATTTAATAAATATCAGGATTACCTACTCCGTAAAACTAGATCAATCGAGTGTAGATATATCAAATCAGCCTAGCTAGGAGATTAATAACGTAACGAGAGGATGGTTGCAAGATTGCTACGATTTGCAACAGGAAATGAATCTGAACAGAGGTAGGAGGGTCCAGGTTCACTATATAGCGGCATTAATGTGTAGTCACAGTTCTAAAAACTAAGCAAATCTAGTACTAGATACCCACCTTTTTTTTCTATTCAATGTTTTTATAAGTACGGTGTATAAAAAATATCCTACGAGCATCTTAAATAAATACCTAAACTAATACTACTGGAGTCAGTTTTACCAAAAGTTTGAAAATCTCAAACGAGGAGATTAATGAATGAGTAAAACCCATTTCAAAACGATCATTTTTCTAACAAAAAACACTTTCAATTCGAAGCATTTTACACACACAAAGTTAAACTAAGACCTCAGACTAAAATAACAATTTCGATCGGAGGTTCAAAATGATCAAAAGACGAACGTGTGAATTCCATAAACCCAACTGACGGAATTCCAATCAAGGATCCAAGGACATTGTCTTGCACACGCCTCTCGATCTGTAACTTGGTCCGGCACAAATTAGGGACAACAATGTAATCACCATAACGTTACTTTACTATCGCTTCGTGCAAATTACTTCTTGTGAGGAGTCAGTCACTAGTTGAAGCGGAACAAACCTATACAACTAAGCTTTCAGTGATACCCTTTATTGATTATTTTTATAAACGAAATCACGTCTAAAACGTCATTTTTGTTGAGATTTTCTAAATTAAAAATCCATCGTGGCTTTATGAGAACTGATAAAAGACACTTTTAATCACTATTTGAATTTTTGATGTCTGAATTTAGAACTCACCAATATGCAATTTCGCAAAAATTACTCAATACAAACTCCTTGTGCAAATAACTCCTCGAGATTCAAGCGTCTTTGGTGTGATTCAATTGTTAAAATCCTTCATTTGCTCGTCATTCATCCATGACCTACGCTTTAAATCCGTCTTTTATTCACTAATTGCATAATATACTATTATTTAGCTGCATCCCTAGGATCACTTTGAAACGCCTTAAAGCTCACAGACTAATAGGTATTTAGGTAGGAGTTCTTCTTCTTATCGTGTCACTGGTTCTTTCGATCCAAGTGTGGTGCAAGGATTTTAAGTACGCCTATGAGGCTCCTTTCGTGCACTAGGAGGAGTAGGAGTAGGAGGGTAGGAGTTTATGTACCCTCATTAGACTCGCCGTCGCTCATGACTGGTTCCCTACCACCGCCCTTCGCCCAAGGCGGGCAGATAAACAGTTTATGTGCGTGCAGGTCCTTTATGTGCGTAGTTCAGCTATCATGATCGCCGATAGCCGAGCTACATTTTATTGCCTTTTAGCCTGACTTTGTGTTAGAATTCCTAGTTGCTACATTTGCAATAATTTCTTCATCTATGAAATTGGACTGCGGAGGGCGGTTTTCCTATCAAATGGGTATAGCAAGTTTAACTGGAGTAGCTTGGGTTTGTAATGTAATTGTAATGTAATTTATTTAATTAACTAGAACGGTTGCAACATTGCGACCACTTACACTTATTAATACAAAAATGTATATGCTAAAGATTACAGAAAATATCAAAAAATATAAATATACAATAGAAGATCGAAGTTACAAATTAAATGACAGCATACAATTAAAAATAAAATAACCTACATAAAACATAAGTAATTGTCAATTGCATACTCACCCTTAGGGTTAAGGGTTTAGGGTTGATCATTAGACCTAATCGCGTTGATTTTGTGTCTAAAATCACAGACGTTAAAATACGTTCAATCGTGTATTGTTTTTTTTTTCTTGTAAAATTCGTGTAAAGTGTACGCACCTTTTTGGTCGACCCTCAGTCCTGCGTAGCCCTACATAGCCACTACGCATAAACTCTTACCTATTTTAAACTGCGTGTAAAAATACAGTAAGACACCTTTCAGCCCCCCCGCATTTCATGCTCAGCCAGCATTGAGGTCGACGCGACCATGCACACACACGCACTTGCGTACCCTCTACTGCTCAAGGATATTGTTTTAAGCCAGACCCCCCTCCATAACTATACTCTTTGGCCAGACCACAGTAACCTTATTGTCACTGGTCGACCCAGTCAGATTTTTTTGGTATTATCTAAAAGGTATCCAACTGAAGCTCATTTCGGCGTTACGCATTTCCAAGTTCCAAGTTTTAAAAACACCATTGCTGTTAACTTTAATTACGGGAAACTCTCAGTCCTGCGTGGCTCCATCTAGTTCTGAAAAACGTAAACCTATTTAACAAAAATCTATTTTGATTCTTGAATATCAGCAAACCATGAACCACGTACTCATAAATACAAAACTTGCACGTATATAATATAACATAGAGAGCACTGGTTGTCTAGTGGTAGCGGCCCCGCCTTCCGATCCGAAGGTCGTGGGTTCAAATCCAGTCGTGTACCAATGAGTTTTTCTGTCGAAAAATGTATGTGCACTATGCCAGTACTCTCAAAACGGTGAAGGAAAACATCATGAGGAAACCGGCGTGTCGTAGAACCTAAAAAAGTTCGAGCAACACGTGTCAAGGGTCACACAAAAAGGGCCCGCCAGCGGCCTACTTGCGGAAAAACCTGCCCGCACATCAAGTGCGGATTATAAAAAGTTGCCGAATTTGCCGACGTATATAACATATAAAACACGTAGCTGCAAGACAAACCCGAAGCAGCAAACTCCTCCTGATATCGCAGGTGCCCGAACTAGCTTAAACTGGTTATAACAAGTTAGGGGGGAGGGGGCTAACTAGATTCCTCGTAACTTTCTCGTCCTCGTAGATAATGATCTTCGGTACGTGGGTGCTTGTTTGTCTCGAACAGTGCTGGTTCCCGTTATTCAGCTTGCTAGGGCACACCATCGGCGAGCGTGAACGTGTGTTTATACAAAAGTATGTAAACATGAAAGAGAACTGAAACTTGGAGTAGGTATCACATACTAAACCATCCAGTTTCTCTTTAATAATAATGATTAATCTATCAATCTAAACAATAAGATACATAATGAGAAACTTAGGTTATCATAAATTAAAATGACTTGTAAGTAAATACGTACAGATTTAGATTGTTCAAGACCCTACACTAAGTCCATGAAGACTTGTGCTGTAGGTGTCCCTTCTAGTTGATGTTTTATGTAACAAAATATCTCTGTGATTGTACCCATAACACAATGTACCTCTGCCTTCTAAGCCGTAAATCATGGGTTCGATCCCCACCGAGAACAAATATTTGTGTGGTTAACACAGATGTTTGTTCTCAGTCTGGGTGTTATATTTTATACTAAGTATGTATTTACAAATAAAAATGTATATAAGTATTCTATCTGGTTCCCATAGTTCAAGCTCTGCTTAGTTTGGGGCTAGATAGTGTTGTGTGGATTGTCTACAATATTTATATTTTTTTATTAAGCACGAGTAAGTATAGTGTTATCTTTCTTTTTCTTTACAGATAAGCGTTTCGTAGCACACTAATATCGTAGGCAGGTCTACGATATTTGTAGAAGCATCTACGGTGTGCTACGTACCATAAGCTCTACGATTAAGAACCTTATTCTGACTGGCCTCTAGCTCAGTTGGTAGTAGCTCTGCCTTCTGCGCCGTAGGTCGTGGGTTCGATCCCCACCGAGAACAAATATTTGTGTGGTTAACATAGATGTTTGTTCTCTGTCTGGGTGTTATATTGTATTCTAAGTATGTATTTACAAAAAAAAAAATGTATTCAAGTATTATATCAGCTATCCGGTTCCCATATTACAAGCTCTGCTTAGTTTGGGGCTGGGTAGTGTTGTGTGAATTGTCCGCAATATTTATTTATTTATTTTATTCTTTGCAGGAATATGAATATTTCTCTTGTAATAGTTTTACTAAAGTGTGCTATAGTACCCATAAAACACTACACACACACATGCACAAGATCCCATTAAACTAAACTAAGGTCCCGGACAACTACGAGTATCTCTGAGCATTAGCATATCTTCATCAGTGAAAATGCGGGGTGAAGATGATTTGGCGAATTGTGCGGGCAACCCTCCCCTCCCTGGGGGTGGGTGCCACTAAGGTGCCATCACATGAGATGTGTTCTTCTAGTGACTGCGTGAATTTATGATTAATTCCACTTATTTTAGAAATTTGACTTTTTTACAATGGTATTTTATTTTTACATAAAAAAAAACAAATTTATTACTGTACTTTTAAGACTACTTCACTTTTTTTTACTTTTAATAGATTTTATGTACCTATGTAAAATGAGATCTTTATGTATTGTGCTTTAGGATTTAAATATTATGTAATTTTTTTGCAAAAAAAATTGGTGCACTTGAATAAGAAACCCAAACGAAAGGAGGTTTTGCTTGATTTTAAATGCGTAAATTCATGAATAAGTTTAAAAAAAAATATTGGACGATGATTCATGAGTTTATAAAGTTGAAAAAAGGCTGTTTGTGAAATTAGATGCACATCAGCGTGGTAGCACCCTTAGGGCGCTTGTACACGCTAAGAAAAAACGCCGGGTCTACCCAAGAATTCGTGTCGTAACTAGAAAATAACTGTGTACACTGCTCGCAGCGGTGCACGAAAAAAATCTTATCTGCGCAAGACACGACGCGGCGAACGTTGTTGCGTTTTCGTGTGTGGAAAAGACAAAATTCTTGTCGTCTACACGAAGAATTTGTCTTGTCTGCCGCAGGAACGGCAAATTTTCTTAGCGTGTACAAGCGCCCTTAGAGCGCTTGTGCACGCTGTGAATTTTGTCTTTTCCACACACGAAAACTTTTCAACGTTCGCCGCGTCGTGTCTTGCGCAGATAAGATTTTTTTCGTGCACCGCTGCGAGCAGTGTACACAGTTATTTTCTAGTTACGACACGAATTCTTGGGTAGACCCGGCGTTTTTTCTTAGCGTGTACAAGCGCCCTCACGGATGGTGTCAGTGCCTATAACCTTCACAGACGTGACATTTAACGTAACTCGATTGGTTTCCGTATAATTCCTAAATTTCGTTCTGCGTTTTATGCAAAAATCTATTGCTACTGTTTGCAAATACTTCTTCTTATCGTGTCACATGCTTCTTTCAAACCAGTGACTATATTATACTATGAAAAATACATAGGTAAAAGATATGCTACTAACTTAATTTTAAAGATGGGATCATTTTGTTAGTCTAGAATCTAGTCTGGATCGTATGTTAGACTTTCTAAGATTATCTCTTCTTCTGTATTCCAAGGGTTTTAAAAAAGTGCCCGAGAACTTCAAAATCAAATCAATTTAGTGCACTTCTCTGTGCTCCATAATAAAGGTTTTAAAAAAGTGCCCGAGAACTTCAAATTTAAATAAATTTAGTGCACTTCGTGTTTCCATATAAATTTTGGACGTAGGTGCAGCATAAACTGTTAAAAAAAGCGGCCAAGTGCGAGTCGGACTCGCCCTAATATAAAGGTCTTGTAGTTCGTCGAAAGGTAAATTGCGATTTACGATTTATGACGTATAAAAAAAAACTACTGACTAGATCTCGTTCAAACCAAATATCGTTGAAAGTTTGCATAGTAATGTACAACATATATTTTTTTTAGTTTTATCGTTCTCTTATTTTAGAAGCTAGAGGGGGGGGGACCAACTTTTTTCCACTTTGGAAGTGTCTCTCGCGCAAACTATTCAGTTTAGAAAAAAAACAATATTAGAAACCTCAACATCATTTTTGAAGACCTATTCATAGATACCCCACACGTATAGGTTCGATAAAAAAAAAAATTTTGAGTTTCAGTTTCAAGGGACCCCCAAAATTTATAGTTTTTTTTCTATTTTTGTGTAAAAATCTTAATGCGGTTCACAGAATACATCTACTCGCCAAGTTTCATCAGTCTAGCTCTTACGGTTTCGGAGAAAAATGGCTGTGACATACGGACGGACAGACAGACAGGCAGACAGACAGACATGACGAATCTATAAGGGTTCCGTTTTTGCCATTTGGCTACGGAACCCTAAAAACGTGGTTGGCCCTATGACCTTCCCTTCTTTTTTACAGACAATAATTTATACAGATAATCTATATTTTAAACCCCGTGTAAGATAAATTTGCGTGTGACAGACTGCGAAAAACATGAATAAAATGGATTGGATCTTCCATTCACAAACATGAATGGGGAAGTCGAACTTGCATTGCGTATACTGCAAGTTTATATTTGTTATTGGGATTTTTTTTTTTCATTTTCTGCCATCAGGCAGGCGCAAAGTTTTTTACATCATAATACCTTGGTGACATTAAAAAACCATAGATAAAATCCGAAAGTTTGTGTGCGAGAGCCTAACGAATTACGACGGAACTTGATAAAAGTAATATAATCTCAAACAATAAAAGCTTCTAGTTGTCAGATTTATAAATAAATAAGTTCTAACAAGATCCCGATTCCCAACACAATGAATTCCAATGAATGCAATGTGTTTGGTCTGCCATCTACTGTCGAGTAGCAGTACTAAATCAAAGTTAATTATTAAAATAATTGTATGAATAATTGTGAGTGATTGAAGTAGTTTGAATAAAATAGAAATTTATGAATTTATTATGTAGGTTACCTATGTATTTTAGGAATTTTATGTAGACACTGTTGTTAAGGCCTGTGGTGCCCTCTAGGATTTGACGAATGAAACAGGAAATACAATAAAAAATATTAAACCTGCCTGTTGATTTTTGAAGAATAAGTTAATAAATAAAATAATTAGCTATTGTAATAAATTAATATTTTTATATTTTTACGTCTAATAAAAAATAATATTTCTCATAAATATTACGGAAATTTGTATCCAGCTACTGCCCCATAGATGGCGTTACCAATTCAATCTCGGAATTCTCGTTTAACTATTTTAAATAATTATTATTATTAAAAATAATAAAATGGACCAGCACTCTTTCTACTGGTATTTCTTGTTGGTTTTCACTAAGGAATACGGTTTTTTCTAATTGGGGTCTTTTTACATCTATACTATATTGGCACGAAGCCTGTGTGTAAAAGTTTTTTTTATGCATAGAGTTTTACAGATAGGGACTATAGAATGGGCTATCAAAAAAACCATTGAGCCAAGCTGAAAAACCATTTGATAGTAACCGATATGTTTCATACGCATTATTATCTTTTATTTGCCGATATTTATAAGTAGGAAACTCTTTGCTCATGAATTTACAAACATCTTTATGGCCGTATTTATAGTAATTTATTTTATACAAATTAGCATTTTATTAGCATTTTTCTTGTGTCGAATTTTAATTATTTTAGAAAGTAAGTACTTACATCTTTGTTCGTTGCATTTTTGTCTAGTCTTTGTACCTAGTGGCAGAGTCCGTGACATCGCCAAACCGGCTCTGTCGGAAGACCAGCGTTGGTTGCTAGCCAACCAACACATGCTGAGCCAGAGTCCGTTTTGCGACGCACAAAGCTCACTTCTGTAGTCTATTGATAAGTTGTTAAGTTTGTATTGTAAGTGTGAGTTTTGCTTCGCAAATAAATAATTTTTCTTTCTTTCTTTTTCTTTCCTTGCAGTTTGTAAAATGTAGGTTTATTTTTTGAACACCTACCAGTACCTACTTCATGGACGAAACTCCTTGCTGGTTTCCAACCTCCTTGGAGTTCTTGAAGCATCTACCAAATAGTTTTCTTTACTGGTTACGTTATGCAAACTTTTTGTTAGGAAACTCTATGCTCATAAATTTACAAACTCCTTGCAGCAGTGTGTAAAATGTAGGTTTTTTTTTGTGCACCTATACCAGTACCTACTTCATGAACGAAACTCCTTCCTGGTTTCCAACCTCCTTGGAGTTCTTGAAGTATCTTCCAAATAGTTTACTTTACTGGTGGTTGTTTACTAAGCAAACTTTTTGGTAGGAAACCTGATTTTTCAGTAGCAAAAATATTTTTTTTGCTAAACTGTGTGAAACACAATGAATTGAATTGAATGAAGGTGAATTTTGAAATGTGATTGCTCACAACATGGTTGCACGCGATTTTTAATTAATAATTCTGTGATATTATTATCTTTTAAAATGTTAAGGTAGTCTGCACCTTAATAAAATAATCTGAAATGTACTTAGGTGAAATATGCAAGATATTGTGTATTATGTTTTTATTAGTTTATACCATGTTTTAGTTATCAGTGGAAACTTTTAATTGGCCTTTAGTTTTTATACCTTAATTTAATGTTTGTACCTAGCTGTAAGTTTTCTTTAAATTATTAAAATAAAATAAAATAAAATATTATAATGTTAATAGCGAAGTAATATTTTTTTATGATAACCACCACAAGACCTGTATTTCACAAAGGTACTCATATTGACCAAGTAGCCAGTTTAAGGCTTTTGTGTGTTCTGTGTGTATGTATGTGGTTGCAAGTTGTTCTAGTCAATGATTTAAAACTGCTGATAACTGGGATTAGTACTCCTACCGCGAGTTTCGTCTGAAGCCACTATAGTATACGTAGTATCTCTTACTAGTCTGATGTGACTAAAGTGGCTTCAGACGAAAAGTTGACAGTATACTGTCACCTTTTCGCATGGAAAAACAACAAGCCCCTCTAGCCGTCACCCACAAAACTTTCTTTTTATTATTATTTAAAAGTTAGACAAACGAGCTTACGGCCCACCTGATGGTAAGCGGTCACCGTCGCCCATAGACACCAACAACACCAAGGGTGCTGTCAGTGCGTTGCCTACCCTGGAGGATTTATTTTACGTCTTTCTTGAAGCTATTCATGTTGTAATTAAAGGGAACACCTCTGGTAGTGCTTTTTGTTGACCGACTTCCAATCAAAAAGGAGGAGGTTCTCAACTCGGTTTTTTTTTGTTTTTTTTTAATGTTTGTTACCGCATAACTTCGTCATTTGTGAGCCAACTTGAAAAAATATTTTTCTATCTGAAAGGTGCCAATCTGCTTCCAGATTGTAAAATGGGACCAATCTGCTTCCAGCTTGGTCCCAGTTTAATTTTCTTAAAATCAGTGTTGCCATTTTTTTTTTAATATTTTTTTTAATGTTTGTAACTGCATGCCTCCGTCATTTATGAACCGATTTAGAAAATATTTTTTTTATTTGGAAGGTTATTCTTACGTCCAGATTTTCCTAAACAAATTTCATTAAAATCGGTTTAGCCGTTTGGCAATGAAGTCGGTTTCTCTAGTTTTTTAAACTTATAATTATTTTCATGTAAAAATTGGGTGAGTGTACACCACACTAAACTCTGGCAAACAAGCGACGAACAACTTGCGATAGGCGTACGGCTTCTATAGCATGGTTTTTAGGTATAATGTTTTTGTAGGAATCTGTGCAGGCGTTTCCATGTCCTGTAGGCTTAGATAGATAGATAGATAACACTTTATTGTACACCAGGACATTACACATTTAACGAAAATACTTAAAATAAAGCGAAGTACAATGGGCGGTCTTATCGCTATGAGCGATCTCTTCCAGGCTTACCACAAGCTCTGTCTGGCTCTGTCTATGGCTCTGGTTTTGAGTCTGTGTGAGTGCTCACCAGTGTCTTATACTGTGTGTGTGACGTTTCGACGTAGGATTTAATTTGTCAACACTCACATAGGCTCAAAACCAGAGCCAGGGACAGAGCCAGACAGAGCTTGTGGTAGGGCTGCTGATGCTATTCTTCACTTTTTATACTCCTACGTCTGAAAACCAAAAGTAGAACAAATCCAGGACACCGTATGAGCTAATAGGCATCCGGTAAATTTTATCATACATTTAGTTCCTCGATCGAGCTAGGGTTTGATACAAATACATGGCTTTGATCAAAGTAAACAGGCCTTTGCATCTATTGTAGATGATTTATATAACATCACTCCATGCCTCTACTTACGGGACGCTATAGTGCCTGGGACATAATTTTAGATGGAATAGGCTTGCCCAGCACCTGACAACTTAGTCAGCCTAATCCACAGGAAAGACATGGTCAAAACGTATGGATCTGACTTAACCTCACGATGTTTTTCTTCACCGTTTGAGATTACTAGCATTGTGTTCATAGATTCTGTCGCTGTTCGTAGAATATAGGTCGACTGGATTCAAACCAACGACCGTGGGATCGGAAGGCACTACTACTATACTACACTACTACCACTAAACCACCTGTCCTCTCGTCAAGCTCACTTTGATCATAATTTACCAATATTGTGGTGGTTAAAAAAGTGGCTTTTTTTTTGTTATAATAAATGTTGTGAACTTCTACACCTATGTATAAGTAATTATTATGTCAAATAAATGTATTTTCTTTCTTTCTTTCTATATGATATACAAAACTGGCTAACATTGATATTCACACCCATCATATTCGGATAATATCGAAAAGTTCCAATGCGTACTTTTGTTGTGAGGGTGTGTGTGTGTAATTTTGTTCTGGGAATGTGTGAACCAAATTAATAAGGTTTAAGATGGGTACTTAATATGAAATATATTATTAATGATGTAATGATAAAATTAACAAATTTGAAAATGTTTTGAGTGATGTGAAAATTTGTAATTTGTGTGTCTAGCAAACTATTGGGTACCCCCAAAAAGGTGGTACCAATAATAAAATAAAATGGCATTATAAAAAAAAACACCTTATTAGTAATTCTAAAAATATGAAACTCTACCCACTTGTAAGATGGGATTTACAATATAATAAATAAAGTATTCTAATTAGGGTACTTTACTTATTATACATTTATTTGCAATAGTTAAAAAAAGTTTCAAAAAAAAGTGTGGCAATCCAGCGTCTAGTGGACGTTTCCGTCTGGCACTGATTTGGATCTGTTGAGCTATCTCTAGATCATTTGTAACGGTCTGCAGATAGCTCAACTGTTTCTTTGTAGTTTTTTTGAAATATATTATGTACTTGTATTAACTGAAAGTCCCTTTATGTAAATAAAAAAGTAGAACTTAATTTATTTTTAACCGACTTCTGATAAATAAGGACGAGGTTCTCAATTCAGCAGTGTTTTATTTTTAAGTTTGTTATCGCATAACTTCGCCATTTATGAGCCAATTTAAAACGTTTTTTTTTATCTGAACAAATATTTGTATGGTGAACGCAGATGTTTGTTCTCTGTCTGGGTGTTATATTGTATTCTAAGTATATATTTACAAAAAAAAATGTATATAAGTATTATATCAGCTATCTGGTTCCCATTGTACAAGCTCTGCTTAGTTTGGGGCTAGATAGTGTTGTGTGAATTGTCTATAATATTTATTATTATTTTTAATTTTAGCAGGTAACTACTTGGTTTGTTGGCATGCATTTTTAGTCCTTTGGTTATTTTTTACACTTTGCTAAATGTTTTACATTGTATATACTTTTGACTGTATATTAACATAATTCATTAACAAAAAGTAAATCCATTATTGGTCGTAAGATTCGTATTAAGGACATATTGTACTACTTTTAAGGGCTGTGGATTTTGTTTAATAAATAAAATAAAATAAAATTCGAACTCATAATCAACATAAGCTTTGATTTTCAGTGGCAGCCACTGAAAATCAAAGCTTATATTTATTATCGACCAATAACTATTAGGTATTAACTAATATCAAACCTAATAGGAATTAGCTATTCAATTTAATATGCATTCTAGTATCACTTTCAAACAAAATACACTGAGCTATTACTTATACAAGTGACTATTTTATTTGTGGCATTTCTATTTCAAATCAGAAATAAAATTATTCGGAATCGACGCGTGAATGCCAAAATTAATACGCAGTCTTCGCACGCCGTCGGGCATCATGGCAGCCACTATCCTCCCCCCTCCCCCGCCATCTAAACCCCCCCACCCCTCGAGGGCTTGCTTTTTTGCGAGCGAGAGAGACCTACACTCCCTAGCGTTTTGCATTCTAAAATATTTTCAAAGCTCACTTTGTATCAACACAATCTTTACTTTAACCTCCGGTGAACAAAGTTCATTTTTGCTTGCAAACGTTTAGTTAGTTACGACCTTTTGCAGCTGAAGCGTTGATATGAAAAGTGTGAAAAAGTGAGAGAGACGGATAGAGGCGGGCGTCTCGGGCGGGGCGCAAGTTTTCGTGAGTCGTTCATAGCTTAGATGACGCACCGCTCGCACCAATACGTTTCGCGCGCGCCAGAATGTGACAGAGAGATTTTTCGCGTTTTCTTTTTTTATTTGGTCTTTATCTTGCGGGGAGAAAAACGGTGCGTTTGGGGTGGCGGGGTGGGGTGGGTAACGAGCCCGTTGCGTGCAATGTTTTAGGGGTGGTGAACCTACGTACAGTATAGTATAGATAATGAATAGTGGCGTAGGATGTTTAATCACGGTTTTCGAGTACTTAGTTTGAACACTATAGAAATATGGGATGATTACAGGCAAAAATGATTTTCGCATTTTGATGAAAATGATGGATCGGATCCGATACCTACTTCCACAAAGGCTCACGACCTAATTAATTAGTAACGCGTACTATTTCCATATTTTAGTTTTGTAAAACCACACGCTCGTTGTAAAATGGCTTTTTGGAAAATTAATTTGTAAAATGTGATGAGTTTCTGTTTTTGGAATTCACTCTATCTAACAAGTTAACCAATTTTATTCTGCGTGTAGATTTTTGTGATTTCAACAGTTTCCAGTCGGGTGCTTCCTATTTTAGTAATTGTTTATTGCAACACAAAAAACACTGGCGAAAAACATCACACTATCTTTCTGTACCTATACCTATATCATATACCTACCTTATTCTTGAAGTATGTAATTAAGTAATTGCCTTTTTCATACTCCCGAGGGTTAATTATAGGAAATAAAAAACCCGTATCTAATTATTTTACACCTTATTTCATCGTGCAAAAGTTCACACTATGTATGTTTCAAGAATTTTCCATGCAAACATATTCCCTTTCACACCCGTTTATAGGGAACGAACGGGATGAAAAAAAACCCATTCTAAGTTTTAAGTTGGATTGCAAGTAATACTGAAAACCCTATCAACATTGACACAGTAGTTTTTGCGTGATGCGTTTACAAAAAAAGTTTTTTTGTAAACGCATCACGCACCAATTTTATTCTGCGTGTAGATTTTTGTGATTTCAGCAGTTTCCAGTCGGGTGCTTCCTATTTTAGTAATTGTTTATTGCAACACAAAAAACACTGGCGAAAAACATCACACTATCTTTCTGTACCTATACCTATATCATATACCTACCTTATTCTTGAAGTATGTAATTAAGTAATTGCCTTTTTCATACTCCCGAGGGTTAATTATAGGAAATAAAAAACCCGTATCTAATTATTTTACACCTTATTTCATCGTGCAAAAGTTCACACTATGTATGTTTCAAGAATTTTCCATGCAAACATATTCCCTTTCTCACCCGTTTATAGGGAACGAACGGGATGAAAAAAAAACCCATTCTAAGTTTTAAGTTGGATTGCAAGTAATACTGAAAACCCTATCAACATTGACACAGTATAGTTTTTGCGTGATGCGTTTACAAAAAAACTTTTTTTGTAAACGCATCACGCAAAAAAATATAGGTAGGTATTATGTAATTTTTTTGCATTTTTAGCTCCTACCCAGGTTTAAAATAAATATTGTCAATGCATATAAATGTATACATAAGTAGTTAAAATCAAGATTTTATAACTTCGCGAATGTCTGTAGAAAATAGTAGGATAGAACTTAAAGTATAGCTTTTATTATAATTGTGTAAAAAACGAATGCTGTGAAACTACCTATAAAAATATAATAAAGAAAAAATTATCAACAATAAACTCTAGTTGGATACAGTTATGCATAAGGAGTCCAAGCGCCAAATTTCATTTTTTGATTTTTTCGCATTTTCGTAATCACTAGGGCATAATTAAGCCATAGAAAAAACACTCTTGCAGCCAGCTTCACTCTAAGTGGTATTTTTTGATACCCAGTCCAAGCGCCTTCTATGGCAAACTAAGTATTTTGAAATGCAATACAAGTCCAACAACCAATTTAAAACTAACAACCAAATTTTATGATGAAAAAGCACATTTCCATTAAACATTACTAGTCCAAACGACGTAGTGTTACGCATCAGTAGTCTACGCGACAGTTGTTTGTAACTTCTGAACGTAATCTTTGTTTGGGTGGAAGGAGAGGCTGGCAGAAGAACCCAAGTCATGTTTAAGGAAGCACATATTATACTAGTTTACCAAAGTCAAAAACTTAATTCTTTGGTCAACTTAATTGTTGCGGAGAACAGAATAAAAAAAATAAAGGCCAGAATACACGTATAAAGATAAAGATTAAAATATTTTATTGTAAAACTGTGTATAAAAGATCTTAAAAGTAATTATGTTCCAACAGCTTACCTATTTCGGGCGTACAATATAGCAAAAAAGTATAAAAATAGACCTGATGATCTCTCCTCAAAAAGCACCCTATATTTCTGAAACTGCAATTAATACTTTATACTCCACAAGACTACAAGAAACTTATGGCAAGCTGCAGAACAAAGAATCACAAATACTGAAGAAAAGGAAAAAGCTATTGTCAACAGAAAAAAGATAACAGTGGGCGAGAAGGTCAATAATAATTGGTTAAGAATAAACCAGATAAAGGAAACCTAAAATCATCCATTGCCTCATTGTGTCAAGGCAGGAGCAGTAGAAGAGGAAGAAAGCTTAGAAATTGATGTAAAGAAAAGAAAGGGTAGGAAAGGACAAAATGTTTCAGAGAAAAAACTAAAAGATTTAAAATCACTGTTTCATAATATCCCAAACGACGCTATAGCATTTGACAAAGATTTGATTTCTGATGACACGATTGAAGATGATATTGTTGTTGAAGGTGTTGATGGCCATTTAGGTTTTTGATCCGGAACTTATTGAAGAAGAGTAGATTTATATATTATTTACCTACTCCATCCTACATCCTACCCGATATGTTCTGGGTTTGGGGTTGGTGTTGACCAATAATATCATCAATCATTTTTCTGTCTGTCTGAAAGCTGAAGATATATCTGAGATAGTCCTTATCTTGTTTTAAATTATTATTGTTTATTATATATATTTTTAATATATTTTTTAGATAATTATATTGTTTTATTTTCTGGACATACTATCAGTGCCATTTTAATAGTTTTTTATTTACTTTTGTCAAGCCTCTGTAACATCTAATATAAGATGCTGAGTAAATACGGAAATTCAAGGGTTTTTATTAAACGATAGGAAAATAGTCCAGGAAACATTTTTATGTTATACTTATACTCATTTTGCAAAATGAGTACATCATATTAATTCGTTTCCACGTGCACTTAAAGCTAATCTTCCAGAATAAAAAATTATTTTGTCTCTTGGACTCGTTTTGCAAAATGAGAACATCATATTTATTAAGAGTCCAAGTGCATTTTTAACGATATATTCCAAAATAAACACTTTTTTTGTGTTTTTTTCTTGTAACATGTTAAATTACAAATATAAGCTTCGATGTACATAGATTTTCTTTCTGACGATGCAAATGCAAATCTTCTACCAATAAAAACGCGTTTATGTAATTTCCCAAAAAACTGAAAATGGCGCTTGGACTCACTATGCATAACTGTATCCAGTTAGAAGTGAAACCAGAGTTCAAATATCACATACCTACTCAGATAAAATAAAAGACACCTTTCATACATATCAGTTAACAAACGAAAAAAAAGGTACTACAGCTGATAAAAAAAATCCAACTGGCAAAAAGATTGGCAGTTAAAAACCGTTCCAACTTTGATCTCAAAGAATTTTGCATAATCTCTGGACCTGTTATGAAGATATTAATTCAACTTGTTCCAATTAGAAAAGACTCCAAATTATAAAGGGTGCTTCGTGGGAACTGTCTTTGCCTTCGATCAATAAAATAAAGGAGAGTGCGTGAGGCCACACTGTTTTCAAAACATGATCACCACAATTATATAAGCAAGTGTCTACTGGACTTGATAAGAAAATTTAATGTGGTAACCAGCCATGACTTTTAATACGCTCAAAGATTTTGTACAGAAGTTACCTGGGTATGTCTTACAAAACAAAGACAAACACCCTAGCACAGATACCGATTTTAAAGGAATTTACTAAGTATACAAAATCCTTATCTATTTTACTGCAAATGTTTATGTTCAGACCGCAAAAGATTTCAATATAAGTATTCAAAAATACAACCGAATTGAGAACCTCCTCCTTTTTAAATTAAAGTCGGTTAAAAATGATCTGAATTGTATTGCGAGAGCGGTCAAAAGCTCAGTCTGTAGTCTCAATGTCCCTACGCCCACGCGTTAAACTTTACTAAATAAGTTTTCGTATATAAGTCAGTTAAAGGAGCCTCTTTGAGGCGCACTTAAATCCTTTCACCACACTTGTTTCTAAAGAACCAGTGACACGATAAGAAAAAGTCGGTTGAAAATAAGTCCTCGCGCAATCAAAGGGGAATCTGTTTCAGGCGTCCATCAAGCAGTGATGCTCAAACAAACGATCTCCTTTACTTATCTGTTCTATGATCTTAACAAACATAGTAACTTTAACTGCATCTGTTGGGGTCAACTTGGAATATTCATAAGATGTGAGAAGAGGTCAAGACCTCTGACCCCACGTGTGCGGATTAACATAAAGATGACCCCATATTACCATGACGATGGGTTTTGAGAGAACATTTGCATGAAGCTAAGACTTTGCAGAATAGTGAATTAGTATGCACGGGGAACGGTTTTAAAAATGCTGTATTATTTATGCTTGAGGTCAGGGAGAAGTTCATGAGAATCAAATTGAGATCAGAAAAAGCATTTTTAATTTTTTTATACATTTTGCAGATGGAACAAGTATAATAATAATTGGCCCTGATATTAAGTATGTAACCATCGTTTTAAACAAATAAATATTATGAACAATCCACAAAACACTATCTAGCCCCAAATAAAGCAGAGCTTTTGCTATGGGAAGCAGATGATTGATACTTATTTTTTTTTTGTAAATACATACCTAGAATACAATATAACACCACTAATAGAATAAAGATCTATGTTCACCACACAAATATTAGTTCACGATGGCTCGAACCCACGACCTTCGGCGGAGAAGGCAGAGCTACTACCAAATAAGCTGAGAGGCCAGTAAGAGATTTACAGCTTTCGGTACAATCAAAAATCTAATATATTCAATGCGAAACAATTCACACATAAAACGTATGCTAAACAGAATCTCATAAAGCAAGATGAATCGTTACTGCATTTACTGCAGTTCAAATTATTCAAAAACCGTGTGAATTTCCAAAAAACTACTATATTTGCATTTATAATTGCTTTGTACTGGCGAAATGTCTCGACCCTTTTGACCCCACCTGTTTTACAGAATTAATTCTTAAATACAACTTGTTCATAGCGCTACTTTTTCTCATGGAATTAGCATAATAATGCTGTCTTTTAATTTTTGCTGGACACTCTGATGCAGCAGGTTTGTTCGTTATTTTTAACGATTTTCGAGATGAGATGAGATTGCCGTTTTTAATTTTGTGCTAGGGGTAAGATGTCGTTAAATTTTAGGGTGGTTTTATGAGTGTGGATTTAGAGTTATAAGTTGTTTTTGCCCATGGTTAGTTTCATATTTTTCTAAGTAACATCAGATCAGCGCGGATCCACTGTTTCATCTGCATGGAAAGAAGGATTTTTTTGTATGAATCAAAATCAAAAGTGTATTTATTCAGTAGGATCGCAAGGATCACTTTGAAACGTGTTTAAAGCTAGGTGAGTCTAGGTTCCACGAGCAAGTTCATACGCTGACTTGCACTTGCCCGATTTTCTTGGCTGTGACTACAACCAATTTTGAGGGCTGGATCTGCGCCTGCATCAGGTGGGCCATTATAACTCTTGTTCCTTGTTGTTGGATAAAAAAAGATAGTGCTAGGCATGCGGGCTGAAAACTCAGACTACGAAATTCAATCAAAAACTGTTTTTTTTTACCTCTGACAACAAGATAAAAATACATGTACCTAAGTATAATCATATTATTTTTGATACGTTCTCTGTTACTTGTCATAAATAAAGCACATTAAGTTCCGATTCGTATTTCCTATTACGTGTAACTAACTTAGTATTGAGGATTCATGCACAAATGCATTCTAAAGTAATCTATTTTCCTCTCATTTCTCATTTAACATTTGTGAACACACTTATACACGGGCAATTAAAATTGCTCCAGTCACAGCAACAGTAACACTCAGTAAGCGTTTTTTAAAAGACGATGGTGAATAATAAAATACTTGTCTTTTATGTTGGCGCAACAAAAATTTACGTTTCCCTTTTGTAAAATAATATGCACATGATGCACACCAAAGTAGTCCACCCACACTAGGTTTTCCTGTACCTAATGTGGAACTACGAGTAGTATGGTACCACGGCGTCTAGACCTGTGGCAAGTACCTATACCTATAACAAACCATCATTAGATTTATTACTATAAGCGTTTGTTAAAGTAATATCTATGTAGGTACACCATGTATTTTGAAACTCAGACACCGTACACCATTATTCCAATGCGTTGCCGAGAAGTTACAAAAAAGTTGCCCGTTTGGTTCTTATCGTGCTGATAATAAAGGCGATTATTATCAACAGGATATGGTCGGCGCAGCCTAGACGGCCAGATAAAGTATTCAGTGCGAGAATGTGAATGCACACCTATTTGTTTGTCTCATTCATTTCGCTAATAGCCTACATGCCTTCGGCATCCAATGGAATGAATTTTGAATGGAACTGGCGGCATCAGATAGCATTCGGAGTGTGTTCGACAAATTGTTTTTGAATGTGGTGTTTTAGTATAACTTTATTCAAAAACTAACGTTAAAAACGTCATTCAGGGTGCAGTGAAAATGCCTCAAATTTGTATTGGTTTTTATGGGCGATGTGGACACTTACCATCAGCTGGGCCGTAAGCCCGTTTATCTTATACCTACATCAAAATAAATAGTGACATAAAAAGTTTAGGTACTTACCTATTCATTAGTAATTTTTTGCTTATTTTTTTTTATATTTCGGACATTTTCTGTATTTTCCACCCATATTCACGATAAACTATCATGAATTGTGCTAATTAGCAACGAGTGAAGCCTTGCGCACATCTAGCGCGATGTCGATGGCGATCAGTGCAACGATGTCAAATATGACAGCGATATTTGACAGCGTTGCACTGATCGCCATCGCTAGATGTGTGTAGGCGTGCAAACTTTTGATTGTAACAGAATTTCGCAATCGCCCAGCCTTATATCTCCGACATTCAATTAGTCTCACATAGTCTCAATTATACAAAACGATTGCTTCGTCTCTGCCTTTCGACTGTCGTATAATAGAATCGGTAATTTATTAGATCATTCATTTACGGTTTGCATCAGTAATTAGATTTTAAATGTACGTTCCGATGAGCTGTTTTTTGTTATGTTTTTCATTTTTGCTTTTGAGCTTGCTGTACCTTTTGAGCGTGTTGGGGAAATTACGGATTTGCAATCTTGAAAAACATGTTTAGGTTATTTGGTTTGACGTTTCTTTAAGTTTAGTAACTCATAGCGTAAATATTAATAATTTTATGTTTTGAATTCGACGTGCAGTTCCATCGGCTGCTAACTTCACACTGCCCTGTCCCACTGAACGTGCAGCAACATTTCTGAACGCAATAATTCCATTCAATATTCGAATTTCAAAAAAGAAGTTTTAGTGATGTGACCTTGCTTTTCCCGGTTCGTTTTTCGTTTAGCACGCAGGCGCGGTGCGGTCCGGATCAATGCCGAAAAACGGGGGACAGTGGCCCCAACCGCCCCCGGAAAGTAAGCTCGTAAGCACGGCATCTGAAGGGTTAGAAGGTAGGCCCTGGTTGCTAGGCAACGCTTGCTTCTGGGTCGATAATACCCGCGTCATAATTTTCTTTAATCGCGGTAGGCGCGGACCGATTCTGTTTTAGATATCTTTGTTATAGGCGCTTCAATTGCTTTTGGGTGATTGCGTTTTAAGTTGAATGTATGGCTGATTTTCAAATGTTTTGTTTTGCTTTTTGCAGTATCAAATTGTGCGTATTGCGTGAGGCTAAAGCCTTGCGCATAGTCCAAGTCGTATTTGGCATCGTTTCACTGGAAGGCAGGACGCTTAGATGTGCACAAGGCTCAAGGCAAACAGCTTTAGCGTGCCCTGCAAAGTATGGAATCTTTTAGATATAGATAAATACCACTTGCGATCACCGAATTGACGACGCAGAACGTTACATATTTAGATTTAAGAAAACCCTACGCCACGATAGCGTCAGCAAAAGTACTCAATGAGCATCAGGTCATATCTGCAAGTTTCAACTCTTTAAAAATACTATCGTAGTTTTTAACACAATTTTTATGAATAATAAATCATGATTCAAAAACCAAATCTCACAAAGTTAAATCGAAAATCTCACAAAATTGTAATATAAAGCTCCAGTTTTGTGCAATTTTCATTTAACGAGACGTAGACATGACA
Organism: Thera obeliscata; assembly: GCA_947578465.1. Classification (NCBI taxonomy): domain Eukaryota; kingdom Metazoa; phylum Arthropoda; class Insecta; order Lepidoptera; family Geometridae; genus Thera; species Thera obeliscata. The sequence continues at coordinate 17,168,539 of OX387915.1, forward strand.
GAAACAAATTTTAGATGATCAGATTTCCGCTAAATGTTAGCTTTTAACTGACAGCAATTTATTTGAGTTTAAAATTCAATGTATACAATGATATCAATAAATACGTGCTATGAAACTTGATATTTGAATCTGCTGGCTTATATAGATACAGAGCATAAACCATTCCATATAAGTTTATTAATTTTCCTTCTATGGTAATGTTATATGATTGGCGTTCTTGGTCAGTACCGAGAAATACAAACCTCTTATTATTCTCCACAGAGAATAAAATAAACAAATAAAAAAAACGCTGAAAGTTATAGGTCTGTATAGCCTAATAAAATCAGTATAAATCAATCTAAGTAACTATTAGCTGTTTTTCGTACAGTCAGCTTTTTGTGGCTTCGTCACGTCATTCCTAGCAGCCTGCAGCCTGCTTCAATCCCCGATGGCTATCAGTCTCATATCGTGTATAGAGAAGCATTACTGTAGATTTTTTTAAATAGGTACTCATACGATGGTGTTTATGATCCAAAATAAACCAAAATATATATCCAAAAAGTGCCTAAAGTCACTATTCGACGCGGACGATGTCTCAGGCACAGCTAGTTATGAATAAATAAAGGGGAGGCTCCTCTTATTTGATTTTGAGATTCTGTTTCTTTTTTTTTACCAGATATTGTTACCTTTTTTTCTGTTGCTTACTCTGAAGTGTAATTCGCTCTCTTCCCTTCACCACCGGTGAAAAAAAATTCACTTTAAAATTAAACTGACCGCTCAGTTCAGTTGGTAGTACCTCTGCCTTCTGCTTCGTCGGTTGTGGGTTCGATCTCCACCAATCAAATAATTTATGTGGTGAACGCAGATTTTTTCTCGGCCTGGGTGTTATATTGTAGTCTAACTATTACAAAAATTCCCCAGCTATCTAGTACCCATAGTACAAGCTCTGCTCAATTTAGGGCTAGATAGTGTTGTGTGGATTATCCACAATATCTACTTATCAGATGATTAATCTACCGATCAAATATTTATCAGTATCACACATTTCGCTTGTGTAAGTGAATTTGTATGCGAATGTCTAAACATAGAAGCAAGTCTGACATCAAAGACAGGGAAAGCTACGCCTTGACCCAGACATTATATACTATAGGTATACATCGTGAATACACACGTAGATGACTATATCTACACGTACATGTACACGTAGGTAACTATATCTATGTGAGGGAGAGTGAAAGTGCCATTAGACCGTGTTAGGGCATAGCCCGGCCTGCGGTCGGTTGTTTAGTTATAATGAATTAGGTTGCATAGAATTAGATTAGAGCCTTCCTATTTCATCAATAAACTGAATCGTATTATACTGTGTGAGGTTTTGTTTATTTGCGAGGTCAATTGGTGGAAGTAACCCAATCTTATTTTTTGATTATTATAAATATTGTGGACATATCTCGCAACATTATCTAGCTCCAAATTAAGCAAAGCTTGTACTATGAGAACCTGATATTTGTTATTGTAGTACTTTTTAAACTTTCGCGATCATAAAACATATTTATACTATAACATATTATACAGTACATATTTATACGCGATAAATACCCGTGTAATAGTACCTATAATTTTTTTTGTTATAGTACTTAATATAAAAAACACGCTTTAAATACAATATTATGGTTACATCATTTGTAACAAATACTTTGCATAATTTTCGTAAATTTTGCTAGGTATCAATTTGCACAATTTTGGTATCACAAATGTTGTGTTTTAGTTGAGCAAAACCTCCACATAGGTGTTTTATTGAAGCCATATTAAAATGGCTCGTAAGCCCTATAGAAAAACTTGAATAGTTGAGTTAGTCATTTTTGTACATAATGTAGAAGCAATATTACACAAATGGAATATTTCGACGTGCGCTGTCTAACCTGCACGAACCCTCAACTAGGTATCTCTTTATCTAAAAATAATTGCCTGCGATTGGGGCAACAAGTCATCATTCAATTGATTTTTATTGATTTAAAAAATTGCTAATTTTTGTGACAACATCAAATATTGACAAGAATCAATAAGTAGAGTCCGCACAACTTAAATCTGCGCTTGAAAGATGGGGAAAATCAGATCATGTTTGTGATTGGGAGATTATTTCAAGGCAGTTTATTATACATTTTCCATCTGTCACGCAAAGTTATCGTGCACGAACTCTAAGTACCGATATTGTTTTAAACTATCGATAACCAAAACATCGATACTAGTCCCATCACTAAACTGCACGCGTGAATGCAAGTTATGTGCTCAAGATACAGCCTGCGCCGTAAGGTCAAAGGTCAGGGGTCAGGGTGAGTATATAATAGCTATATGCTCGCAAGTCTATGGATTATTATGAATTGGCTCTTTGATTTGGTAATGTCGTTTTTGTATTCAATAGCAGTTATGCCAGTACTGTCAAACGATGAATGAAAACATCATGAAGAAACTGGCGAGCGGTGGAACCTAAAAAGCTAGGTGCACGAAAGGAGCCTTAAAAAATACTTTCACTACACCACTGCACTGGTTCAAAAAAACCAGTTACATGATAAAAGAAGAACTAACTCATAGCCATATTTAAAAAAAAAATCAGTGACAATCCGCACAACACTATCTAGCCCCAAATTAAGCAGAGCTTGTACTATGGGAATCAGATGGTGGATATAATACTTATACTTTTACATTTTTTTCGTTAAAATTTACTTAGAATACAATATAACACCCAGACAGAGAACTAACATCTGTGTTCACCACAAAAATATTTGTTCACGGTGGGGATCGAACCCACGACCTACGGCTCAGAAGGCAGAGCTACTACCAATTGAGCTGAGAGGTCAGATATTTGACAGCGATATACATAAGCTATAACTTATCGCCTAGATGTGGCCTTACCTTTATTGTACCAAACCACAGAGATCACAAGCGAACAGACCACAAATAGCGAACTAATACAGTCTATGTACCTGTTGTATGGCGAAGTGAAAGTGGTGGACGTGACGTCATAGGTCGGTGATTAGAACATTAGCCGGGTAACTATGTTACTGTACTGATAGCAGAAACAGCAGAGAGAACTTGGGTCTTCGAAGATTGATTTGGTTTTTACACTGACTGTTTGTACGCTAACTGTTTGTACGCTAGTCGAGTCTATGCTGCTAAGTGAAACTATGACACTAAGGAAACCAGTTGTGTACCAATTAGTTTTTCTGCCTAAAAATTTATGGACACTATGCCAGTGCTCTCAAACGGTGAAGGAAAACATCGTGAGGAAACCAGCAAGTCGTTGAACCTAAAAAGTTCGAAAATATCTGTCAAGTGCACGAAAGGAGCCTCTTTGAGGCACACTTAAATCCTTTCACCACACGTGGTTCAAAAAAACCAGTGACACGATAAGAAGAAGAAGTGTTCCCACACACGGGTCACCAGCCACAACCACAAAACGCCGGCACTGGCATATTTCTTGCAGTTTTCATACATAAATACAGAAGAACTTAATTAATAAGTTGGAACGCATGTGTAAGATATACAAAAAAGTATCTTTATGTATGCGCCATAAAGTCTTTTCACCACACTGGTTCGCGAGAACTTGTCACACGATAAGAAGAGCAAACTTTATATAAAAAACTGTTCTTGTTGTTTTTGCAATCGGTCCTCCAAGGCATGGCCCGGGCCAGTGCATGGACAATACCCCTCGCATTGATTGCCCAACACCATTCTATTACCAATAATATGTTTAACACTAACAGTTTAGTGGCTAATGTAATTATGGGAGGGAATTTAGTCAATTATCTAAATAACGTATTTCAACATTTATGTGTTTACATTCGATATTAGCTAATATTTTGTAGATCAACAAGTAAAGTTATTATGGTCATCAGATTGAGGAAGTCTACTACAGTAGGCCTACCATTAGCTCTGTCTGGCTCTGTCTCTGGTTCTGGTTTTGAGTCTGTGTGAGTGCTCAGCAGTGCATTTTACTGTGTGTGTGACGTTTTGACGTAGGATTTATTTAGTCAACACTCACTCAGACTCAAAACCAGAACCAGAGACAGAGCCAGACAGAGCTCACGGTAGGCCTACAGGATATGTCAAGATCTAAAAAAAAGTAAAAGTAAACAGGCCTTTGCATCTATTGTAGATGATTTATATAGCGTCAGGGGCAACTGGTGATTACTCATGCCCCTACTTACGGGACGCTATAGTGCCTGGGACAGGATTTTAGATGGGATAGGCTTGCCCAGCACCTATACCATCCTGACAGCTTAGTCGGCCTAATCCACAGGAAAGACATGGTCAATACGTGCGGAGCTGACTGAGCCACGGGTTTCCTCACGATGTTTTCCTTCACCGTTTGAGAGCTCTAAAAATAACCTACCCCATAATTATGTTTAGCTAATAATGGAATGCTTTTTCCATAGAAACTTCAACGATTTTAGAATTTTCAAAAATACTTTCTTATTGTACCTTTTTGTAAAAGACACACCCTCCAAATTTCATAGTACCATCTACGCTTATGATGCTTTTGAAACCTCCTCTCTTTCTTTAAGATTCGGGGATTATTTTTGTACTACAAAAGGAAAACCCCTACAAATTTTGAATCAAAAGACTTTGATAGGTGAAACAGATTTTTAAGTCTCCCATTGGTCAAAATTAGTGAACAAAGAAAAAGGCGAAGTCTGCTAGCTGAAAAGCTTGTAAGTAAATCTGCTCAAAAGACGGAAATATTGCTGATAGTACGTTTCTGCAGTTTTCCCTCAGAGCTTCCACATGGGGTCCTTCAAAAGGCGGGTCTATCAATTCCTAAAAGGCCGGCAGCGCATCAGCTCCACCTCTGGTGTTGCAGGTGACTATTTTCCATCAGGTGGCCCATCTGCTCTTCTGCAATCTATTGCATAAAAATAAAAAAAATGGTGTGTGTCTGCTCCGACGCACGACTGGACTTTACTCCATATAGGCAAAGTAAGGGTACACACTACCCACGATCTAGCTGCACTGCTCACACCAAATTAAGTTGCGCACCAAAAACGTAACGAGGTCATTCGTTCAGCAGATTTCACTCCTTTTTCTCATACCGGGCGCCTTATATCAAAAAACCGATTCTTTAGGAGTAAACTCCAAAAATATCTTGTAAATAGATAAGTTAAAGTTTCGATTGCATATAAGTCCATACTTTTAACTTGAAACAACACATAGAACACGAAAACAATCGATTACCCCTGTCACGTCCAAACATGTTATTAATCTCGCACCCATCTCCGCAAGATTTCGCCTAATGACAGCCTACCTACCTAAAGGGGTAGCAAAGTACCTATGCCCAAAAGGATCTATTTTCAACTGCTAATATAATTTTCCAATGGGCCATCAATCACTGAAGGGGAGTTAAGTCGACACATGTAAATTTCCAGCGCAAATTATACGGAAGGCAGGAAGGGTCCATCTAAACAAATTTGTTTTAAAACTGCCCGAAAAGGGTAGGCCACGGTTTTGTAAAAAGCTGGGTCATCGCAGAAACAAAGTTATAGATGTAACTAGCTTGCTGGTTTTGGAAGAATTGAGGGCATAACGCGATTATAAATAAGAATTGAATGACAGAACTTTTGACGTGACAACGTCTTATAATTCGATGGAGCCGGCTGCATGCACGAAAAAACATGACTCTTGCGGCGTTACCTCACTCAGAGCTCAGAGGCGTTCCATTTAAGTCTTGAAGTGCAAGCGAGAGCACGGAACGAGCGACAAAGAGGCACAATCGGCTTCCGCGTTCGGCAGCGTTCGACATCTGTGTATTTTCATAAGACGTTGTCACGTTCAACTATCGTCATCGACTTTACAGACAAGACAACCGATTTTTTGATTAATTGGTAATCCGGTTAATATGAACTAAAAAAAACGTTCTGTGATACCATTTATTTTTCATTATAAAAAAAATAGAACAGAACCAGTATTTTCCGGTACATACCAGTTTATCCAACCTCCTGCCTAAACACGCCCGTTAGGAAAAGGGCTGGGAGTAAAAGTCATTTTAACTTAAAATTAAATTGGGTTTGGTCCTGTAGGAATAAAAGAGGGAAAACCCGTATTAAGTATACCTACTTAGTTAATGCGAAATTATTAAAATAGCTGTTTCTTAGCGAAGAAACTGGTGGCCGCTAGTATTTTAACATATTTTCTTTTTGTCTGTTTTTTTTTTAAATAAATTTGTATATCGACTTTCTTCGACAAGCAAACATTGATCGTTTGATGGAAAAAAACGGTATCCTATAAAAACATTTTCACGGTCGACTACGCCCTCTGTACACATTAACCCAAACTCCGAAGGGTTCTCTGTCGTAACCGAACCCGAAAAAGATATTTCACTGTAAATAGACCATTAGGTACCTACCTACCAGTCTTGAGTATAAATGTGCCACCGTAACAAATTTCTACCCTCACGGATTTTAATCTCTAAACGGAACCCTAAGCTCGAAACTTTTTTTTTGACAATCCACACAACACTAAGGTCTCAAACTAAGCAGATCCTGCTGGCCTACCATGAGCTTCATATGGTTATGGTTATGATATGAGTTATTTCGGAGAATGGAACTTTTATGTACCATTCGCCGAGTATGCGTCATAAAAAGAACAAGTATTTCAATAAAGTTCTAAGTGAATCGAAAGCAAGCATAGTCACAAATGAGTTTTTTATCCGTTCTTTTAACTTTTGTAAAGACCACGTCGTGGAGATAAACCTCTCGCGAGAGATCACAGTGAGGGTAAAAAGAACGTAGGAAGAGCTTGTATTATTCTTGGTTGAAACGGCCAGGGTACCATCAATTAGTACAGGCGCGGGGAGGGCAAACAGGCCCGCTCGGCAAATAATCGGGGCTCATTTTATGGCCGATCCCGAATACCCGTGTTTACTAGTCATTAGTTAGGAAGATCAGGCTTACGAACCAACCCCTTGCACGCTTCTAAGCGATCAGAGTATCGCAGATCGCAGCTGATCGCCTAGTGTGCGCAAAGATTTACATTACGGGTGTTTTTTTTAAATTAGTTTTCTTATTCTAAACTTCATATTACAAAATTAAATACCCCGTAAAAATATAAATTAAAAATGAATTGACAACCCTAATACGCTGTCATGTCAGGGAACCAGACTATTTAACAGAAAGGCTTCCATACCTATTTTATCTAATAGTTGTCTCCTTCAATAGTTTTTCTATTTTTCATTCATAAATGTTTAAATAATATTATTTTTTGGGGTACGTTTTACAGCGTTCCTACGGTTCTTAATTATTGTGAATGGATTATATAAAAAAAACCCATTTAATTTCCTTTCAGCTTTACGGGTAGTTTTGAAACACCCTGTATAGAATAATAATACTAATAGATACCTAATTAGATACAATCTAGTCACAATGTAGGCCATAATACAATGTATTGCCCTAATAACACTGTGTGTAACCGTCTTAAGACTGACTGAGTCAAAGTTTAAACGTTATGAAGCGATCCTTGTGATTTCATTTAGTAAATGAATTTGACTGAAATAGCCAGGAATGACAACTTCCCTCCCAAGCAAATAACCCTCTGAAAGCTTCAGATGAAAATGCCACTCGCTTTTACCAATTCAAATGGTGATCCGCATTCAATGTTGCTTAGTTCAGTAAATCTAGGAAACCAGCCAGGAAGGTAATGTATCATCTGACTTTGTACTTCTTACTACTAAACAACACTGCAATTTTACTTAAAATAACAATAGTTAGAAAGTTAAGTCAGCATAAAATTGCTCATTAAACTAAAGGCCTGCGCACACCTAGATCGCTAGCTTTGGCGATCAGTGAAACGCTGTCAAGTATCGCAGCGTTTCACTGATCGCCGAAGCCAGCGACCTAGATGTGCACAGGCTTTAAGTGACTTTGACTTCGTCAGTCTTAAGGCGGTTACACACAGTGTCATTTGGACAATACATTGCATAATATGGTTTGGTTATGAAGATACATTGTGTCAGGACAGAATTTAATAGATTGCGGATTACGTTGCGCAGAAAAATCTGGATTTGCTCGAACGCGCCAACAACGGCAACAGTACTGTGTGCACTCACTTTAAACGCCCAAAGCCCAGAGTAAAATAAATGTTTCCGTGACGTTTTCTAAATGAGAAGTTTCGAGAACACAAAACATTATTAAACATTAACCCAAGAATGCCGCTGTGGAAATACAACACTTAAAAGTAACGCTCGTCCCTTAATGTCCGCGCGTGGTCGCGACAGGCGCAATTTTTTCGCGCCATTTACCCAGCGTCCGTCATTTTTGAGATTTTTTCCGTTCCAGTGAAGGGAAGGGGGTATGCAAATAACGATGTATTAATATGTTTGAATAATATATTTTGGACACGCTCAAAATTGCGAAATAGAGGTTTTTATGTATGAAGATGCCGACTACAGTATCACAAACAATAGTGAATTTACATAATTCTAATTGATAAAATACCACTAGCGGCGTAGAAACGTTTTCTATATTGAGCTAAGTGGATTTGGCGATGCATAAAGACATTACAATGGGGTACTTTTTATCATGATTTTGTCGTAATGGCACATCACGCCCAGAGTCCAACGATTACACACCAAAATAAGAACCTGAAAACGTTAATCGGTAAAGGCTATCCGCGTTTCCAGACCCCTTCTGGTACATTTAGCAGGAAGATGCACGCGCGAGATAGAGCCAGTAATGGCCGGGCCGGTAAATACCTTCAATGGCGTCGTTAGGGTTAAAATTAAAAATGACCGTGATGCAGCGTTTTCCTTTTTATCCCAAAGGGACGGAAAATTCTGTTGAAAGAATATTTGAAGGGACGGGGGTCTTTACGGCCCTGGGCGGGGGAGGGTTATTATGTTAGAGGGTGGCAAAGGGATAGGTAGCTGACGTCGCTGAAGTATAATGAGTTCCTTTTATGTTTTCGTATAAGTGGTAATTCTGGGTGGCGGCAAACCCTTATTATGTAAAAATCTTTTATTTATACAACGAACAAATGCTTGAAAATGAGGCGCGGTAAAGAAAAAGGTTTTCATTAAAATATCAATTAATACTCGTACGTAAGTTATATATATTTTGTCCTAGAAGACTTGACATTTTGAATTCGAGAGTATAAATATTACTTAGGTTCTATGAAATAAATTCCTTATATTCAAAAGACCGCATTCAGCAGAAGTTGAAGCTAGAATGTAAATAAATTAACACGAGTGAATTCGCATCGGATTCAACCAGAATGACATATTTTTTGATTTTACAAGGGCCTAGATTCACCACTTTTTGATGAGCTGTTAACCATACAAAAAAACAGCGTGCAAACTATGTATGTATTAGACAAAATACATATATTTACAACAGAATATACGAGTATATTATTTACATAAACTATTTTTATAAAGCATGACGATATATACGTAGCCAGCGTATCCACGCAAGTAGCGTCCCACACCAAAAGCCTGCCTCGACTCCAAGGTATCAACGACATCCCGTCGGGTCTCTTTCCATCATCACGTGTGATACCGTTCGCAGTTAGACAAAATTAGTGCTGAGCTTTCGCCTACTTTCAAAGTGATTTAAAAAATCTATTGTTTTATTTTTTTAACATTATGCCGTGAGTTTATTATCAACGTACTTATGCTAAGCTTATTTAAACAGATTAAAGTAAAAAGACCACACAATTTTTCGTTTTTAAAATTATGCACCAAGAGTCGTTTCAAAAATTATAATTGATGGAGTGGGTAAAGAATTTTTTTGGCCGAGACCGTCCTCAGCGAATGCTGCCAACTGGTGTGAGACTTGTGCCGTTGTTTTTTTCACAAGTTTTTGCGATTTAATTATTGAGAAGTACCTAGCATTCTTTTTTGTTGTATTATATATATAAACTAGCGGCCGCCCACGGCTTCGCTCGCCCCGTAGCCGTTACGCCCCGCTGATTTTTCTAACAGAGTTTTTCTATAACCTTTGCTTAGTTTGACACCAATCTTTTGCGTGTAAACAGGTTTTGTACATTTTAGCTTCTGATAAAAATGGCGAGATCTAGCCAAATTAGACAGAGTTGGCAACCATACCCTTAAGCTGGGCTCGGCCGTAGAGAGACGAAACTGGGCAATTTAGGCTGTCGCACCCACGTTAATTAGGATTTTAATTAAAATTAATAGGCGATTATTCCAATTTTCAAGAAGATAAAATTTAGCTGGGCTCGGATTTTTATGTTGCTGGTTGGATTCCAGTGGCAATAGCAGAAAGGTGAGATATACATAAAATAAACTATGTATAAGCACGCCTTTGTTTTCCTTAGTACTTACTATGTTTTGCTACCAAATCCATGCTCTTGTCTTTGGCAAATGAATAAAATACCCCAATAGAAAATTCAGAAGATATGTTTAGGATAAATACTGATATAATTGGCCGCATTCTGAATATGTTTAAGTGAATATTTTTAATAAGTTATTTTAGCATAAAAATGATGTTAAAACGAGATGCGTTATATGAACGAAGGAACTAAAACTTAAGGACTATATAAAGTAAAGCTAAGTATCTCTTTTATCTTTGTAAAATCTCATATTTCTCCTTGAAAATTAGCCGAGTGTCTTATAGTGACCCTCTAAACTCTGCTAGAACGTGCGGTCGTGAAAACCGCGGCTGAAGCCAAAAAAGCCAAAATTCTCACGCGTGAAAGTGCCATGCTTCTTTTACCTTTTTCCAATGGGTATCGACGAACCGCCTTTCGATTTCATTACGGACGTCCGAAGTTTTTTATTTTTAAATCACGGCCGAGCTCCACGCTGCCGCGTTTTTTTATTTCCCGCCGTTTCGTCTGTATTTTTTCCCGCGAACTCGTTTTGGTTTTTCATGCACGCGCCCGCAAACAATGCCATCGCGCCCACAGAATTAACTCCCGACTTTTTGCCTTTTGGCGCCAATAAAAATATTTTAATTCGGCACAACGCGCGCTAATTAATAATTAATATTTTTCGACGGCCGCCGTTTAATTGCCTCGTTTAACACGTGTTCCGATTGTTTTTTCGCTCATCGCTTCATGAATGGAATGATGACGTAATAGGATAATGTCAGTGCCGGCAATTTTACGTTTTTATTGGGCTGCGTGTTGTTTTTTTTTTCGATAGGTTGCCGGTCAATGGGACGATGCATCGGATTTTAATTTTCAATGTCATTATCACTTTCACAATGAGCTCACTCATGATTGTAAATGTTTCAGTTTTTCACAGTATTTTAACAAGCTTTTATTTTGTTGTGAGGTCGTATGTTGATAAGTGTGGTGCGAATGAAACTGCGGAGACGCGGAGAGTTGCGTTTCATTTGCATATCTATTAAAAACCTGTCTTACAATAGTAAGGAAAGGGCAGGGTGAGAGGTCAAAAGATCGTGTTTGAGCTTAGACTCCTGACCGTTTGGACCGGTCCAGTCATTTGTGACACGCGCTGGCGTTTAGGGGTTAATCTATTTTTAGCGAGAAGCCCGTCCTACGTTTTAAACTAAAAGATATTATTTTCAATTTATTTTTAAAAGTATAGAGTTTGTTTCAAAAGTGGTCCGTAAATTAATGAACTAATTTGTTTTGTATTAGGTGTTATTCTTCAAAGTACGAACGAAGCACCTACAAATTAAATTCAAGTCCATCTTTATTTAGCAAGTGTTTACATCTTCTAGAAAGAGCAAGGATTATTTTATTCACATCTGAAATATATGAAACTGAGCAACATATTCCTACATCGGGCAATTATGTGTAAGTATGCCTGTTCATAATAATAATTATCAGCCTCAAAAGTCCACTGCTGGGTACACAGAATCCAGTAGAAAGGCCGTTTGTATGGGAGCCTTTATAGTTCTATAATATTTGGTAATATTTTAAATAAAATAGTGAAAATGGAAAACTGGTGACAGCGGCTCCCTAAACGGCGCATGATCATTTTCATTTTCATTTTCATTTATTTATTCAGTCACAATTAATTAATCGTATTTGAATTTCGTAGTAGATCGCTTTTCTACTATCATCTGTGTGTGTGAGGATTCTAAGAAAAAGGAAGGAAGGAGGATTTTTTTTAACTTGCCGTTTGACTTCTTGTTCGGAAAGTATCTCATCTTTACATCTATGGGTATAATTAAAACAAAGTCATGTTAGTTACACTATTTATAACTCAAGAACGGCTAAGCCGATTTGGCTGAAAATTGGTGGGGAGATTTTTTTTTTTATCCCGAAAAACTAACGGGAATGGGGTGAGCGAAACGGCGGGCGGCGGCTAGTGCCTTTATATAAACACCATAATTTGTCTTTCAAATTAAAAATAATGATGCAATTAACTCAAATATTCATAGATAAGTCTCAGCTCGTGCTCACATTATCCTCCCTTTACCACCTACTGTTGAAGCCCGAGGTAGGGTCGAGACCCCAAGCTCTCTAAAGCCCTCACCTCACAAGCCCTCACAAAGGGCTTCCTCCATCAACCTCCTTTTACGACGCAAACACTGATGCACAGTGGTTCTAAACATTGTGTACTGATTGTGCAAATTTTGGACAAGTTGAAAAAAACGCTGAGATAGACTGGTACTTAACTAATGGCAGAAAATCGTATTGACCGGAGTCTTTACTCATACAAGCTGAAAGTTGTCGTAGTAGGTTAAAGTCATTAAAGTAACAGGTTTTTACATCTATTGTAGATGATATATGTAACATCAGGAGGTATTTACTCATGCCCTTACTTACGGCACGCTATTGTGCCTAGAACAGGATTTCAGATGGACTATATTGTCCAGCACCTATACCATCCTGACCAGTTTAGTTTTAGTCAGTTCAGTTTAGTCGGCCACATCTAGGCTAATCCACAGGAAAGACGTGGTCAATATGTGCGGAACTGACTAAGCCATGGGGTTCTTAATGATGTTTTCCTTCACTGTTTAGTAAGTACAAAATAGGTAATTTCCACATTCTTATCACCTCGCTACTTCAAAGTGGTCTTTACTGAGAAAAGGAAAATTATGACGTCATATTTCCGGTAAAAATAGTATCCAGTTTCATCATAACCAAAAATAGAGCATTTTAAAATTCTGCAGGTAAATAAAATACCAAACACACAACAAACATTGAGACTCTCGCTAGAGTGAGCGGGGGATGTTTGGGACAAATCGCCAGCGGCCGCGGGCTGGCACGCAGAGCCGTTTGCAAGACGCACCCTCATAATCCCCACCCTCATTACATACAAGGATAGTTAAAATTACCCCACTCTCCCCCGCGTCGAATTGCAAGGTTTTATGTCTTTAATAAAACGGGGTTCGGGCGGTGCTAAAATTTGAGAGCGTTGTTCACTGGTTTACGAGTTTCAGCGCGTCTGTCTAGCGATGCAATGATTTTAGTTTCAAAATATGTATTTTTTAAATACGCAATTAGATGATGGAACACGCATATGACCCATCTGTAGGCCTACCATAGGCTCTAAACCAGAGCCAGAGACAGAGCCAGACAGAGCTTGTGGTAGGCTTACTGCTGGTAAGTGATAACCATTGCCTATATCAAAGCATTGCCTCGCAGGTCACGCACGTCAGGAACGTGCCCTACGATGCACTGCCCTGCGTTTGTCAACTTGAGGCATACAGATATTCAGCCTCATGGACCAGTAACTTCACCGGCTCCTACATCCTTCAAATCAAAACACAGCAATGCTGCTTTACGGCAGAATTAACTTTTCTAAAGCGAGCCCTTCACAAAGAGCTAAACTACTAAATAATGCACTAATGTATTTAAAATGATGCTTCTGTAGTTTGAAGAATATAAGTAGTTGTATACAAATATCCTCTCTAGAAAACCTAGCCTCTAGGACCCATAAATAAGATATTTGTTGTATTATTATAACATAAAAGCGTCATGGCCAACTATAAATATAAATATTTTGTTAATTCCACACAACACTATCTTGCCCCAAATAAAGCATAGCTTGTACTATCGCACATACAAATATAAATAAATATCAATATGTTGGATAAAGATCCGATGCGCGAACTGTACTTTGGAGGGGATATGGGTATGTAGATACTTATCCCCACCGGAACCACAGACAAAATTAAAGACAACAGAAATATTATAGCATCCTCCCAAACCTCCCGTAATTTGAACTCTGCAGGGGGAAAGAGATCCCATCCCTTCCTATCCCCCTGGATTACGTGGAAGATAGTTAAACCCACCCTGAATAAATTCCGCCCGTCAATAATGGGCTTTTGTCCTTGCGAATAAAGGGATGTTTTTGTTATCTTGAGGATTGCCTAATTTGACAATAACAAAAGGGTTCGGCGGGGGATTTGCGGTATAATCAACTTTTTTTGCGCTTTGGTGGATGCTGGTTCTTAGGGCCGGGACACATCACAACGGTGAGTCCGTCACTTGCCGCCACCGCCGCAAATGATGATGATACCTTTTCCCTAAATGATTATAAAGGAAGATATTATACGGTTGTGGGCATAAATATTGCACATAGGCTTTTCGGCTTTGTAGCGCGCTATCTCTTTCTGACGTTAAAGTCTATGAAGCCGAAATTAGCCGATGTACAATATTTTTTGCCAACTACTTTAACCACTTCTTACCTTTTCTACCAGTAGGAATAGATTACTAGGGATATGTGGAACTGGGGAATGACACGACGCCGACGACGTATTGCAGGGTAGTTCCATGAATAGAGGCATCAATGACGAGAGAATTATGAGAAAAAAAGCAAGAAGTTTAGATTTAAAGACGTACGTTACAAGACGATAATTCATGATGCTTGCTGTCAAATTCACTAAAGAAACTGACAGTTCTTGTGATATTATGTCTACCGTGACAACAAACTCACTGGTCTAAAATTGAGCCCCTGGGCTTGAGATAACCTTAGACTTTGATAAAATGTCTAGACCTTGATGGAAATAACTGAGGTATTCATCTTTTTTTTTGTAGGTCCCTAGTCAAAAAATTCGTCGAGCTACTTCTTTCATAAGTCAGAGTGAATCAATGTGGTGGTGGAATTTTAAGGAGCCTTTAAAAAACTACCGTGCCGCACCGTTGTCGTTTTGAATTGACGTGGCCTTTACATTTAGATGTGGGTAGGACGATTTCGTTAGCAGTAATAAGGTCTGATTTAACGGAAGCTGCTTTCAGATTACGTTCTCTTTGTTTGGCTCGGGAAGTAGGTTGACATGTATTTTCAACTTTATTGTATCTAAGATTTGTTTTTTGATATTATTTTATTATTTTTATTATTTTTATTATAAGAATATCTCTTAATAATAAGAGTATCTCTTATTGTTGGTAAGGTCTATACTTGTAATAGATGACTACCGTGCTTGGGGTGACCACCGTTATTGGAGATAGCAAGTGTCTTCGTTCCTCAAGACTGTAGCGGCAAACAGCGACCTTTGTCGCGGCTGCCTGCAAGAAAGAGAAACAATGGAACGCGTAGTACTGCACTGCTCTGCAACAGAAGAACCGAAGTTCAAGAAAGCGCTTAGGGAGCTGGTTGATGGTTGTCCCTCCACATCCACATCTGTGTCACCATCCGGCCCACTGGAACATTGTTGCCATCAACCCAAGGTCCTACTCCACTATTTTAAAGAGTTGGACTGGTTGATGTGAGGTCAGCAGCGGGACACACCCAATACACCCCATTGCAGGATGTCAGTGCGGATAATAATCTCCCAATTCAAATCAGAATTAGAAAAGTCCTCACCATATTTTTCCAGGAAGAATGAAAGACCGACTTCCCGCGGTTTTTACAATATCGTCAGGTAAAAAAATGTAGGAATACAGTAGCTATCTTGTTCCCATAGTACAAGCTGGTGCTGGATTGTCCACAAAAAAAACACATTTTATTTTATTACTTTTAAAGACGCCTTCAAATTCCGAGTCTAAACAAGTCAGTATGTGATACTCCTATAACGTATTATAGGACAGTCAAAAATGTATGAAATGAGCCGGATGATATTTGATTTTGAAAACAGACGAGTGGTATTGAAAACAGAAAGCGCTGAGTGTTATGGGTCGGCGAGTGGTCCACTTCCGTATGGCGCTCAAACAGCGCTTTTAGGGATCCGCTTTTTGTTTAGAGAATGCATTCAGAATTTGTACTGGGAGTTTCTCGACTGACGAAGAACTTTCAAATTACCGATGAAAGTAATGCAACGAAACGGGCATTAGGTAAACGAACTTTTGGTCCTTGTCCGACTCTTGACCAAGAGGTAAATTAGTATAATAGTTGATAGATGGACTATAATAGCATTTTCAGAATTGAGATTGAAAACAGTACTTATTAGGAACAAAGATTGAAAAATTTACTAACTAATATTTAAGATGTTAGAGGCTGCTACGTCGTAGGATACGTCGTAGACTGCTATGCGTAGGTAGGAACGTAGCTATGCTATATTTTTTTGTTATTTTTTACTTCTGTCTTAAAAAAGAGTTATCAAACAGTGAGAACTCTTTTTTAGAGAAAGATATTTGTTATATTAAAATACACGAAATGTTTATTCACGAAATGTTTATAAGAACACAAAAAATAAAATGAACAATTCAAATTGCAAGTAGTGTCACAGAAAGTTATGACAGAAACGAACTGAATAATGAACTAAAACAGTTATATTTCAAATCGAGAACTCGTGGTAGTGATACGACCGAACTTTTTTCCTTAAACCGGTACATAGCGAGTTCAAGAGCACGCTGACCTCCGCTACTATTTGAACTTCAACCTTTTTGGTCTCTCTCCTCCTTTTTGAGCCCGACAGAGCCAGTTTATTGACCGAGTTGATGGACAGAAATAGGAAGAAATAGATTTCAAACTGAAATGTTTGGACTGTTGTACAATAGTGCCAGAAATATCAAGAAATAGGTTTTAAACTGAAATGTTTTGCTTCGTTTGGAGTAAAATGTTTTGCAATATAGTGTTTGTTTTTTACAGGAGAATTCAAACTTTAAAAAAATGCTACAACATTGTTTTATTTGCTTGAAATGGGATACCTACAACAATACAAATAAAAGGTTTTTTAGTGTTTTTTATTTTTTCTGACCTTCACTTGACCCTAAAACGGATTATAACTTGACCTTTGTCTGATAGCACTCTTAAACTAATACCGGTTTTGGCTATTTTAGCTATCATATATTTATTCACTTTTATCTGCTCACGACTTCGTTTCTTAATTAACGTACTTTAAACACAAGACAAAACAAGTATTCGGTTGAAACAGATATTTTTCTTCTTGTTCTTAATTAATGGCATCTGTACATTTTGGATCAATTTTGCCAGTGTCAAGTATATCTATATAACATAAATATAATAGTTTTTAGTCAAGTCAAGTCAGTCAATAGAAAAGTCGGCCCTAATTCGCTTTGAAAAAAAATGGTGGGCGTTTTTTTCAAAACCATCAGAATAATTTTCGATCAAATCAGAATATCACATAATACACTTTCATTCCAACTGCTAACACTTTGAGCTAAAACCTCAAGTATTGTTGTTTTTTTTCGTTTCTGATTCAGCGTACTGTAAACACATGACAAAACAAATATTCAGTTTATACTGATCTTAAAACCACTTGCGGATCGCTTTGACATCCCTAACAGCCTTCCAAAACCACGTATCGAGCACACACACAGGTGCAAAACAAGATTAATTAAACAGACGTAGGGTCAATTTGAACTGAGGGGCTACCATGGTCACTATTGGAACGCGTATTCCACTATCATGAAATAATCACAAATTGAGGAGATGAATATCCTCAGAGCGTGGCATGGATTTTTATCAAACATGGCTGAGAACTACGTAACTATGTTTAACCGACTTCAAATAAAAAAAGAGAAGGTTCTCAATTCAGTTGTATTTTGTTTTTAATGTTTGTTATCGCATAAATTCATCATTTATTAGCCAATTTAAAAACTACTTATTATTTGGAAAGTTACTTTCAAATTGGTCCCATAGAAATTTCATTAAAATCGGTTAAGCTGTTTTGTTTTAATCGTTTTTTAAATGTTTGTTATCGCATAAATTCGTAATTTATGAGCCAATTTTAAATTTTAAAAACATTATTTTTTCATCTGAAAGGTAAGTACTACTTTAAAAAAAAAAAAAGCAAAATGTTTTTATTGAAAAAATTACAGGTAGGACAATTATAGGGTTGGGATCTCTTCTTTTAAGTTGTTAAACCTGTATTAGAAGAGATCCCCTCTTTTCTGTGGCTCAACATTGCCTTGTAATTTAATTTAGGTGATACGTTAATTATCTAATTACATAAATAGGTAAAGATCGAGCTTATTTTAATAATAAGAATTTAACAATAAAAAACTTTCAGATTGGTCTCATAGAAATTCGATTTAAATTTGTTCAGCATTTTTGCCATGAAGTCGTTTTCTCAGTTTTTTTTATATTATAGAGCTATCCGTTTTTCAACAAAAGACCGCATTCAACTTAGAGCATTCGTTTTGGGAGCTGAAATGCCACAAACTGAAAAACAAACAAACATACGCACATAAAATAAAAAATTAACAGTTACATTAACAACAAAAAACAGTTGTTTATTCGAAAATTAAATTAAATTTCCGTCAGTGGTAGGCCGCCCTAATGCTTGAGGGTTGGCGAGTGCGTGAGACACCTGACATCTTCGACAACCCTTACCTTGCTGACAGCCCTACCAATCACCTAGTGCTTGTAGACAATGAGGCGTAAAAGGATATTCGATAGCCAATCAGGCAGAAGTAGCAAATTTTGACGTAATTTAGCCATTTAAGCTTGTGTTTGTCAAAAGAAATATTGTACACAATCACGTATGGATTTAACGAAAAAAAAAATTTTAAGTTTCAGTTTCAAGTATGGGGCCCCAAAATTTATTGTTTTTTTTCTATTTTTGTGTAAAAATCTTACTGCGGTTTACAGAATACATCTACTCGCCAAGTTTCATCAGTCTTAGCTCTTACAGTTTCGGAGAAAAATGGCCGTGACATATACGGACGGACAGACAGACAACAGACATGACAAATCTATAAGGGTTCCGTTTTTGCTATTTGGCTACGGAACCCTAAAAAGAACGGCGAAGAACACATGTATTGGAAGAATGACAAAGTGGTGAAATGTACAGAATTTGAAAAACAGCTAAAGATAAAAACAAAACCTATTCGTGAACGTGTGTATTCTTTTTTAAAAGTTGTCGTAATCCCACCTAACAAAGCACAGAATTACTGAAATTTTCAGACATTTAAATTGCCTAGGCCTATACAAACATAGCTATATGTACGTAAGAGGTTATGTAGGCCGTCCCGGGATTAAATAAACAAAGTTTTGCCAAAACCCGGTGAGTAAAAACATCAAACAGCTTAGGTGGGTTGGGATCGCTACATTTGCCTTGATTAAGGCCCACTAAGGGCCCGGCCTTTTGGCTCTTATGCAGAGCATCGATATTACAACAATATAATCTCAAACATTTATTAAAAAAAAAGTTACACAGTGGAATCATTTATTACATAAAAAAATAGGTCAACGACTTTTATTCTCAAGCATGGTAGACATCAACTCATCTATTTTGGTAGTTTGACCTAATAAGGGCTATATAATAGTTTCACGGATTGTCAATTGACAGTTAAAATATTTGTCAACAACATTTTCAAACAAAAATATGTTAGTTAAACAACTGTCAAATATTTAAATTGTCGATTAGCAATCCGTGAAACAGCCCTTAAATACTCAAGATCTTGAGTATTCCACGTACTAACCTCTTGAGTACTCTTAACGCGTCTAAAAGGTAAGTGCGTGGAGAGGGGAATCCTGCTGCATCACAAAGTTTTAAATAAAAAAAATTAAATAATAATGGTTAAGTAATGACTTGAATGCTTCATCATCATCATCTCAGCCTGTTTACACCCACTGCTGAGTTTAGGCCTCCTCATTATTGCGCCATTATTTCCGGTCTCTCGCGAGTCCCATCCAGTCATTCCCAAACACATGCACGCTTACTAAAAAATTAACTAGCTAGTTTAGTACCAACTCTCATACTGTCTCAGTAAAAATAGCAGTCACTCGTCAAAACATTCAAATATGCCCTTCGAAATCATTCTGACCGTTTTGATACCGTCACTCAGAATAAACACAAAAAACTGGGCCGAATTTAAATCTTCTCTGTTTTTCGAGCTATTTTTCTCAAGGGCCGCGCATGGCGGGTGAGTTATCGCGGGTCGAAAGGGGGTAGGGGGAGGGTTGCCCTAATTTTTCACGTGTAACCCTCTGAGGTTTCAAAAGAGGTTGGGTTGCGTGATGGCGTTATCTATGGTCGATCTTGGGTAAAAAAGAGCTTTTCATTTTGCATCCTTTAATGTTTTTTTTATAAAATTTGATGTAAATGTTTACGTGAAGCTTTGAGTAACAAATCTCTTTTATGAAGTCTGTTGATGGCTTTACAATAAATTTGTATTTTTGGTGCTGTTTTGTTTCTTCTCCTTCTTTCTGTCCTTATCCCACTTTATGTGAGGTCGGCACAACATGGTTCTTTTCTTCCATTCTCCTCTATCAGCCATCATCTCTGTATTCACTTCTTTCTTATCCATGTTACACTGTTCATCCATTTTTTCTTTGGTAAGTATTATGTTTAATATTTCCAAAATAACTATAGCATTGCCTTGACTAGCCCGTGTATTCATTTAAAGTGTGCATTTTAATCTTTTCACCACACTTGGTTTGAAAGAATAAAAAAAAGAAAATAGGTATGTATTTGCGTCTATTGTAGATGATTTATATAGCGTCAGGGGCAACTTGTGATTACACAAGCCCTACTTGCAGGACGCTATAGTGCCTGGGACAAGATTTTAGATTGAATAAGCTTGCCCACTACTTATACCATCCTGACAGCTTATAGTCTAAAGGTTATAGCACATTATACCGGCACCGCAACAGCACCGCTCCAAACCAGCAATTAACTTGTCATTCAATTTAGAGCATTAAATCGTGTGTAGTATATTATATTTCATAATGTCAATATGAAAAAGCCAACGGCGGGCAGTCAGCGCGCTTGCCGCTACCACACAACTCGACTCGCAGCCCGCGTGCTGCAAGCGAGCGGACCTTGTGCGCACAGCGCGCCGACGGCATGCTTATTACGCGCCGACTCCGAGTCGGCAGCGAAATGTCATTGCGTCGTCGCACGTCGCGTCGCCGCCGCCGGCGCACCACCGTCGCCTCTCGCGCCTCGCTGCACTGCATTGCTCCCTCCAGTCTCGAATCAGATAACAATATTGAGTTCGCGGTGACAGCAAGCTTGCACCTCGCGGATTGTGAGCTTACACGTCGCGGCCGGCGCGCGAACTGCGAGCTTGCACCTTGCGGACAACGCGTAGTTAGCGCGCTGGCAGCTAGCCGTAGTCTAAATTCGAGGCGACGCCGTGCTGCAGCTGCGCAGTTGGGTGCCGGTATAATGTGCTATAACCTTAATCCACATAGTCTGCCCACGACCACGGATGTTGTAACACGGTCGAAACGGAAATTAATAAAGGTAATCGCGACAAATACCCGTTTGTTCCATATAATTGCACGCATAACGCTCGCGTTAATTTAAAAAGTGCTAATCCACAGAAGATAATTCATGGTCAAAACGTGCAGAGCTGACAAACCATGGGTTTCCTCACGATGTTTTCCTTCACCGTTAAGAAGAAGAAGTGTACATTATTATCGACGTGCAGTATACAATACACAGAATCATGTTAAAATTGTTATAAACTGACATTCTGCGATAAAGCTTTATATAACTTCCTACATACGCATAGTCAAACCTAAAACCAACCTTAATCCAGGATTCATTTTACCAAACGATAAATCACGTACAGCTGCTACGCGCTCGTAAATTATGAAGATTGAATTAATATTACGAACCGAAATCTTACGCCGCCATTTTGAAACCCTTATCCACCCTCTGCCTGAAACAGACGATTACAAGAACAAAGAGGTTTTGCTGTCCCGCGAATATTTACCCCGCGATCATCCTTCTTATTTCGATTGGTATAAAGACGAGATTGGAGTGTCAGTTTATTTTTGCAAGTGTATGTGAGTTTTACCTCTTTTGTGCTCGATCCTTTCGTAGGCATAATTAGGGACGTACCCTCGGACTCAGAGATACTTTATAAAATGATCACAGTGCAGATGTTGCTCAAATTGTTAATTAAAAGAACATAAAACATGCACATAGTTAAGTAGTTCTTCTGAAAAGAGTTTTCTACTTCTTGTTTTATGGTGTCGATAACTTGATTGAAGTAATTTGGAAAAAAATCGTGGTACTACGGGAATGCCGCCAGAAGTTAAAACTTTAACAATTTACACCCCCCCCTCTTCCGCCGCTCCCCCCAACTACGCCTCTAAACCCCCCTCGACCACCTGCCCCCCGACTTTTCGCAAACTTTGTCGATTTTTGCTGAAGACGGCAGTGTTCCGCGTTCATAATTTTTTCCCACCTAGTTTCCACCACTTCAATAAATAAATAATTTATTTACCTCAGACTCCGTAAAAACCCGCCACCATTTTCTTCAAGACAGCTGACAGTCTAACTGACGTGCGTGAATCGAGCGGGTTTTGTATCGAGTTATGATAAGCGCCTCTACCGGGTGTGTTCAAAACTCTCGTGACTACTGACTCGAAAACAGCAAGCATAGCCCAGACTAGACTACTAGTTCATACAAGCAAGTGCAGTGTACCAAATTCTTCCTCCATGAGATTGGGGTTCTTTCGAGTCGTGTTTCGCACGAGAGGGTTCCGGTTTCAAATGTTCTTCCATTTTTAGCTTCAGGTAATGAACAAGGTTTCAATTAGGCCGATTGACAGTGAAGTGATCGGCATTAGGTACTTGTAACGAACTTTTTAGGAGTAGCCAGTTGGAATAATTTATCTTTTTAAACTGAATAAAAAACTCGGATCATTCATCATCATCATCATTATCAGCCTGAAGAAGTCCACTGCTGGACCCCCTACACATTTCCAGGAAGAACGATTCTGAGCCCTTTCCATCCATTGACTTCCCGCGATCTTAACAACGTCGTCGGTCCATCTGGTGGGTGGGTGCTCTACGCTTCGTCTTCCGGTTCGTGGTCGCCCACTCTCGCTCGGATGAACCTAGAAAAACTTACTTCGAGTTTATTCGGGAATTTACGAAATTGCCTCTATATTGTTCGAACATTACGGCCGTTATCTAACAGCCGTTGCTTTCTAGAATTCTCCAATGCTTTAGCTGAGTACAGGTGCAGCCACATTTAAACGATCTTTTTAGTTGAACATATAAAACTGGTCGCACTTTTGTGGTCGATGGTACGTTTTAATTTGACCACTGTCGAATTTGCGTAAATGCATGGAAATCAGCTTTTACTCACAAATGAAATAACTAAATAAGTACCTGAAACGAGGTAGAGAAATATAGCAATAGTATTTAAACAAGCGTTTTTTTTTACAACTAGCTAATGGAACAAGCATATGGCCCACCTGATGTTAAGCGGTAACCATAGCCTATAACAAAGCATTGCCTCGTAAGTAACACACGTCAGGAAGGCATACGTGCACTCGTCACAATACATGTTTTAGATTTGTAAAAGGATCATTATACCAAAACGGTAGGAATCGAGCCGTAGTTTCTTGCCTGTTCTTCTAGGCTTGGTCGCGTGGAACTGGCACTGGCACCTAAACTCACCTAGCTTTAAGACGTTTCAAAGTGATTCTTGGAATTGAACCGACGAAAAACACTTTTGAATTGATTTGATTTGATGTACGAACTTTTTAGATTCTACGATATGACAATTTTTTCAAGATGTTTTCCTTCACCATTTTAGAGTACTAGACCACCACCAGTGCTTTTTTTCATTATCTGCGTTAATACCAAATTTTTGACGCAAAAAAATCCTAGTTTCCAAAATGAAACTAGGATTCCAATGAAACAAAGCAGCGTTCCATAATCCTACAACCAGAATTTCTTGTTGAACTCATTAAACAATATGGCGGGGCAGTATTTAACTTCGTCTACAGTTAACTAGAGGCAGTGGATAAATTATTTAACTCAGAACTCTCGGCTATTTCCCGAGAGTACAAAAGCTGGGTTAGAATTATATATGAGTGAGCTTAAAGTTTAGAGGCTGGCCGGGGAAGTAAAAGCTTAGCTTGCTTCGGCTTACCAACGGTTAGAGATGGCACTTTCCTTCTGAGATATTAGATTGTACGATGGACATGGATGGGCAAGGCCCACTTTCCTCTTTCTCTGTGAAGTCAATGCTCCCTTCATTCATAATGCCTGACACTTTTTAACAGCTCGCCAAAAGTCACGTGTCACTGTCACTTCGTTGGGGAATAAAGGTTCTCGAATAGCTACCACGAACCGGAAGACAAAAGGGCACACACCCATTGTTAAGTGTCAGTGGATTGTCAGAAGTCGGTGGAGGCCTAGAATAATTCTTCTTGGAAATGTGTAGGGGAGGTCTATGTTCAGTAGTGTACTTCAACAGGCTGATGATGATGATGATGACTGTCACTTTCATATCAACAAATTGAGTTGGCAACAGACTCAGAAGCAAATAACCTTGCTTGTTCATATGAAAATCTATCAAGAGATTCGTCTCTTAGAAATCGAACTCTAGTTGGATTAAACATCGTATCTAACTTATAAGAACGCTATCTTATAAGAATATCGGCTAAATTTTCTATCTACAGATTTACTATCTACTATTACTATTTACTATCTACCCATCCGATAAAAATATATGTATCCATTGCTTGTTTGTCAAGGACTGTTATTATTTATTCACGTATAGCTTTGTTCCATAAATAGGAGTAATGAAATACATACATCATAAAAAAAAACTCATCTTTAATGCTTTAATTATAAATATATTCGTAGCGTTATTCCGTTGATAAATAAAAATGAAACAGATAATAAAAATAACGAATGCACAGATTATATATTTATTTCTCCACAGTAAGGTCTTCTAGAACTCTCAAATAGTAAGAGTAAAAGATACCTATTCGAGTATCATCCGATTGATTGTTGCCTTTTGATACCGTCAACCTAAAAACAGCTAATAATTTTGCCAATACGTACATGTAATTGATACTAATTTGTTTGTTAACATTTATTTCTCTTCTACAGCTTATATGGTCTGAGTAGGTAGAGTCAGCAAAACAGAGCGCGGCCGCGACTCGCTGTCACGAACTAAATGAGAATAAGTCTGTGATTGCACTCAGGAATAGCAGAACTAAGGTGTTTATTTATGAATATAGAATAGTAGCTAACATTTTCACATTTATCTAGCCACAAACTAAGCAAGTTTTGTTCTATGGTAACAAAATTGCGGTTAGAGTGTTTATATTTTTTCTGCGAGCACTCTAAAAAAAGGTATATTTATCATCAGGGCTCGATTGAAAATATATCCATATGTTATAGAAATAAATGGTTTATATTATTGACGTGATAACGTCTTATAAATCGATGGAGCCGGCTGCACGCACGAAAAAACATGACTCATGCGTCGTTACGTCGTTTCGTCGTTCCATTTACCTGAGCCCGAGCCCGGGTCGGGTAATGGGTAAGGCTAAATGAGGGTAAGGGTAAGGGTTCGGTCGGGTTCCGGGTCCGGGTCCGAGAGTTCGAGTCCGAGTCCGAGTCCGAGTCCAAGTCCGAGTCCGAGTCCGAATCCGCGAGTCCGCGAGTCACAAATATTAATTAAAATTCTTTTGTAAAATGCAACCATTCCATCAGTATTTTCTCATGACGTTATCACGTTCAACTATCGTCAGTAAACCGACTTTACAGACAACCGATTTTTTTTTTTATGAAGCGAGCAACACCGCTTGTATGAATGAAAAAAGAAACACTGGAAAATGGCAACCAAGGATGTAACTTATCGAAGGATTGTATTTAAATTTCGAACTGTCTTGCAAAATTAAATGCTGTTGATTGCAAAATTGAAAAAAAAAAAACAAATGAACACTTCAACGCGAGAAAAAATAGTTGTTCGTTGTTTGTCGTAATTGTATTTGACAAAATTGGTTCTTCTTTTTTTATACTGATGGAAAAAGCATATGGCCCACCTGATGTTAGGTGATAACCATCGCCTATAACAAAGCAGTTTGTTCAAGTAGCACTAATTACTTTTAATTTTTTCGCATTATTTGAGAAAAGTAACAAGTCTTGGTTGAATGGCATTGATGGATTTATGTAAATATCTTCACCCCAAAACATAGCATGTACGTAATAAAATCAAACAAACAAAAGGGTATGTATAGCATAACAATACAAAGATTGTTTTGCTGACCATTGTCAATGGAAGTAAAATTCCCCATAGGTATAGGGACGCTAGACTTGCCGACGCTCACAGTCGGATAAAACATTATCAATATTAGAGCAGGCTGGCGATGGAAAATCTATTTCAGTTGATGCCTTGATTGAGACGTTATGGATTATAAACCAACTATTGTTACTTATGCGGGATCAACTGTTTCAACTGTTTTTTTTTGTCAACTCTGCTGTGTCTATGAGGCGTGAAACAACACCTGTAAAACTGAACAAAACATAATATATTTTGTTGGCTATGCCTTAACATTTTAACAAACGTTTGAATATATTGGATAAGAAAGCGCAAGCCTGCATGGCCAAAACAGGGCAGAGCAAGCCAGGTCAGGGCAGGGCAGGCATAGTAACGGAATCATTTTTTTTAATTCCTTTTGATTTAAAATGGCTCAGATGTTTTTTATACCACGCGAGCTAAGAGGAAACCGAAAGTGCAGGTGATATCTACACTAATATTATAAAGAGGAAAGATTTGTACCTATTTTTGTATGTTTGTATGTTTGTAATGAATAGGCTCAAAAAGTACTGGGCCGATTCAAAAAATTCTTTCACCAATAGAATGCTACATTCTTCCAATTTGACATAGGCTACATTTCATTTTGAAAAAAATTAGGGATCCTTGGTAAAATTTGAACAATGTAACCGAAGGTGTAGAAAAATGAGTCTTAAAATATTATAAATGTCTTTCGTCGCATGCGCTGCCGAAACTATTAGCGATAGAACAAAATAATTTACAACAATATTGTCTACCCCGTGCGAAGCCGGGACGGGCTGCTAGTCATATATACTTTCATAAAAAGTAATTTTTCAACATTTCATTTTTTGGCAACAATCTCACCTGATGGTAAGCGACGATGTAGCCAACGATGAAGCAGCCCGGGTTGAAGAAACCAATTCACTCTAGCCTTCCATTATTATTATTCGCTAAACATGATTTGAAAGAGTAATTTGTTCTGTACAAACAATCGCTTAAACTCAGAGGAGAAAACAGTAAAATATAAGCTTGTAAAAATTTATTACGCTTCCTCGGAAAGCAAATCCTTTAAACTGCAAAGCAAAGACTTGGAGCAAACCGTTCCGTTGTCTAGAAAGCCTAGCTTAAAACCTAATCACTTAAAACAAACCATTTTGAGCCTTATTGCATGACAATAAGGAGGAGGCCAGTGTAAAGGTTGGTACACAGTGTGTTTGTTTTATCTTGAGGTTTTATGAAAGCAGATGCTGGAAGACTCAGCTTTGCCAGAACGCGATGGGGAATTTTTCAAGAGGATTATGAAGATTTATACGAGAAAATAAGAAGTCCCGACTTTTTCATTGTGAATTTTAATGGGCAATGTTTTAACATTATTTTTAACGAGGCTTTGTTATTATTTAACGATACATGAGATAAGGACGGATTAGGCAATGCGAGTTATTTTTGATTAGAGCTGTATTTATTGATTTTAATTTATTTTGGTATCATGCAGTTTTTTTTGCCTAATAGTATTAAGATGGAGAGATAGGAAGGAGTGGAAGAGCTTGGAGGAGGCTTTTGCCAAAAAAAAGCAAACAGATAATAATAGTGTCGATGTCGTAGTGTAAAATATAATTTAGCTTTAGGAATATTGTAATTTAGGCGTAAAATAAATAGATAAATAAATTAAGATGGTGGTTACGGTTGTAGGCAACAAATATTGCAAATCGGCTTTTCGGCTTTGTAGAGCGCTATCTCTTTCTGACGTAAACTTCGCTTTATGAAGCTAATTAGCCGATGTGCAATATTTTTTGCCTACTAAGTATGTATAGATATATTCTGATAACTGGCCAAATTATAACTGACTGGCCTCTCAGCTCAGTTGGTAGTAGTTCTGCCTTCTGCGCCGTAGGTCGTGGGTCCGATCCCCACCGAAAACAAATATTTGTATGGTCAACGCAGATGTTTGGTCTCTGTCTGAGTGTTATACAGGGTTATTCATTATTAACTGCAAATACTCAGGAATTAGGTTCAACAAATGGAATAAAAAATATTTATGAAATTATTTTTTTTTAAATTTGATCAAAAATTTTTTCAAGTTTTTGTATCAAAATTTTATTTTTATTAATTTCTTTACGGCTATTGCATAATGATTGCCACGGAGAACAGGACAATGACCCGCCCAGGCGGTGACTGAACGCAGAGTGTCACTCACGGCGCGCGGGCGCGGATCAAAGGTCAAAATAGGTCAGGCGCCAATGATTCCTTTATCGATTTTCTCGGGATTTTCATAACAAAACTTGAAAAAAATCATTTTATAAATATTTTTTATTTTATTTGTTGAACCTAATTCCTGAGTATTTGCA
Organism: Thera obeliscata; assembly: GCA_947578465.1. Taxonomy (NCBI): domain Eukaryota; kingdom Metazoa; phylum Arthropoda; class Insecta; order Lepidoptera; family Geometridae; genus Thera; species Thera obeliscata. The sequence goes on from OX387915.1 coordinate 17,197,182, forward strand.
GCTAATAATGAATAACCCTGTATGGTATTCCAAATATGTATTGAAAAAAATGTATAAATATGTTTATAATGAGTTATCTGGTTCCTATTCCTTAATTATTGTCCACAAAATTTATATAATAAAACTCATCAATAATAATACGCGTAGACAGTGTGATACAATTTGAATTTAGAACATGGCTGATACTTTTTTCTCTTTGACATTAGATTTTGACGGCCGCATCTTTTTGCGTATTTTTAATTTCTGACTAAAAACAGAATTGAATGAATTTACTTTTGATTTAAACTCCATTCGAAATAGCCTACCAGCTATATGAGTTAAATAATTAATGGGAGGTTCAGGCGCTAATTGAAAATGATTATGGCGTCCATCATCCACGTTTGAATATGAATCTTATGAAATTATTCATAGACAAGAGAGCTGGATCAATGTCTGCGTCTGCCCTAGCTGGCACCACTTTGGACATTTCATACGGATTGTATTTATCGGTCTAAAAATATTTTAATACTAGCGGCTGCCTGCGGCTTCACTCGCCCAGTTCTCGCTACTTTTTCCGAATAAAACTTACTTAGTGACATGTGAGGACATAAATTAAATACTTTTTTCCATAATTTTTTTTACATCAATAAAATACCTTTTCTTCAAGTTGAGTCAGCCCCATATGCAGATTTTTTGACAGTGTACTTCATTGAAAAGTGTCAAAAATCAGTGTTGGCGCGACTTATGCGCTGTTTCTGCATGCGGCCTTTACAGTATTATATAAATTCCCAATTTCAGTGTCAAACTACTATTCAGTATATTATTTATTGCCTTATTTGTAAATTTAAAAATGTCAGATCTTAGAACTAGTTTTTGAATCAATACATAATTAACCCTGTAAGGGCAATACAGTAGAAGCAGACTGGGGCCTAATTCTCGGGCCGATCTCGATCATTTTGCAATTTTATTTTATTGCTTCTTTTCACAACCCCGCACTTTTTCACCGTTTTCCGTATATCGTAGCTGTCGAGGCTTTTACGATGAGGTCATTGATGAATTACTCAAGGAAATCTGCCATTCTCTCTTCGAAAAGAAGCAATAAGATAAAATTGCAAATTGATCGAGATCGGCCCGAGAATAAGGCCCCTGGTTATAATCTCGCAGATTGTAAGCTTGTTTAGCATAAAATGATAAAAAGGGTTTTTATAATTAACGTTATTCTTTTCGTTCGTCGTTTAGCTAATAAGGAGTACTCCATGCTCCACGCTAAATAATATTTAGCATGGAGTACTCCTTAGTAGCTTGTAAGGCTTTTGTTTACTCAAAATCCCTAGATATTATCTTAGTAGATATTATCTAGGGATTTTGAGTAAACAAAAGCCTTACATTGTAGTGGTCGTCTGTCTTGTCATGGCTCAGATGCGCTCGGCTCCACTAAATGAGATGGGTTAAATTGAACCCGCCGACAAATAGGATGAATTTATTTGCGTCTTCCTTGTACCAGGCTGTGCATCGTTGCAGTGAATAAATAATTGTTTTTTGGACTGCACTTGATTGTACTTTCAGGATATTTTAGACTTTGTGCAGAGAATTTACATTATAGTCTTTAAAGATTTAATTTACTTACCATGATATGGTTTTTTTAAAAAGTCTTGATTAAAATGCAAAGATTTTTAATTAGGACTAAAGTTTTTTATAGAGTTTCAGATGTGAATTTAAGGAATTTTTGCCGTTATGAAGCGGTGTTTGTGTATTTTAAATGGGTTACTTATAACTTGTAATGAGTTGAAGAGTTTGAGCTGTTATTTTAGTACTACCAACAAAAACTTGGGTCTCTCGCAAGTCTATAGTTTCAAATAAATCTTCGTCTTTCGATGCTCTCAAGCCGATGGAAAAATTGTGAGGCTCCGCGGTATCCATGGCTTAGCTCATCTCCATTCTTCTGGATTCCTCTAAGAGAAATCAATTACACAATCGAACATAATCAGCAGAGTGAGAAATCCATTGCAAAAAGCGCTCCAGCAGCTGGCTAGCAAATTGAAACCTCTCTCATTAGGCGCCGGCTGACCACATGCTGTTGGACAAGGAATTAAAACTAAAACGAGGGTAGCTTTATCCAGGGTGTAGCATAATACTTACTTAAATCAACATATTTTAAAAAAAAGCAAGTGTGGGTACGTACGTAATGGGTTTTCTCTATCACCGCCAACTAGGATCCCCGTTGTGGTGGTATATACCCCTTGGTCTCCTACTTTGAGTAAAGGAGTTTGCACGGAATTGGTGGAAGTTGGAGATAAACGTAAATCTATTATTATTATACTTGTCTATCAAATAAGGACTATAACAAAAAATGATTTTGCCAAAATGTTCTAAAAATCTCTAGAGCGGAAGTAATTTCACCGACATCCATACCCTTCTAACCGAAACACAGCAATGCTGCTTCACGGCAGAAACAGGCATGGTGGTAGTACTTCCCCAGACGAGCCCTTCACTTAGAGTTCTACTACTACTACACTCCACTGTCCAACATGACTTACAGTTGGCTTAGTCGGGTCATGATGATAATGATGACGATAGCATGTCTTTTAATATCCACTGCTGGGTTCACGCCCTTTGCCTAACAAAAACATGATAAAATGCATATTTCAATTTATTTAGTCGCAACGAAACAAAATGTCAAATGTACACATTAATACATGTGAAAACATCTAATTAGTAATAAGTTTTTTTAATTATAAATTGTAACATTGTTTATTTTCTGAATAAAATAAAATATTATTCATGTTTTGAAACATTTCATACAAAATGATTTAACTAACTCTCGAATAACATTACCTCCTTTTGAGAATGTTAAAGTACATTCACGATGAAAATTAAACGGAAGATTCCAAACAATGGCTGCTCGAATTAAAACAATGGTTCAGCTTTTTTGGATTCTCTTTGGAAAGAAAAATGCTGACGCCGTGCGGGTCGTGGCCATCTGGTTTTCATAGTATGTACAAGCTATGCTTAAATCGGGGCTAGATAGTGTTGTGAAGATTATCCACAATATTTATTATTTATTCATTATTATTAATAGCATAAAAAAACAGGCCTTTGCATCTATCGTAGATGATTTATATAGCGTCAGAGGTATCTGGTGATTACACAAGCCCTAATCGCGGGACGCTATAGTGCCTGGGGCAGGATTTTAGGTGGAGTACCTATACCATCCTGACCGCTTAGTCAGCCTAATCCACAGGAAAGCATGCTCAATAATAGCATACACGAGGCTTATTCGTAATTCTGACGTATCACTTGTACCTTTGTAAATTCCACAACAAATTTGTAACCAAACACTTGAAAGCGTATCATCCCCAAAGCTTTATTTTAAATCCATATCCATTTTAATAAACTCGAAAAACACGAAACTTACCCCAAAATCCATTACATTACCTAACAGTAGTACCACAAGCTCTGTCTGGCTCTGTCTCTGGATTTGAGTCTGTGTGAGTGCTCACCAGTGGATTATACCGTGCGTGTGACGTTTCTACAAAGTCAAAGTAAATTTATTGCTTGAAATACATGTCGAGAAGATGTTAAATTATAATAGGTAATTTCCAATGTATTCTGCTTATTCTACGTAGGATTTATTTAGATAGCACTCACACAGACTCAAAACCAGAGCCAGAGACAGAGCTTGTGGTAGGTCTACCGTATACCTACGTCCCAAACCTTTATTATCCAGGGGTACTTGTTTATAATTCCTTTTGTCCTCCACAAAGCCTTCGGCCGGCAAATTCATATCAATTTATCCCTTTTCAACGTCCTCATTACGAATTCTTTCATAAGATATATTCATGCGAGGTTTACGTCAGCGAGGAACGATGAAATTATGCTGACATGCTGGGGAAATTTTACATTGAAACTGGCTACTGCCACTTTAGAATAACTGTTTTTGAAAGGCTTTTTTAGTTAGTAAACTATGCGTGTATAAACTTAAGTAGGCGTAGGCAGAAAGTTTATCTTCACACCTTGGAGCCAGGTGTAGTTGTGCACCGTTCGGTTTCTGAGGAACTTCCTCGCGCGAACACTCTGTCTGTAAAAGCATCTCCTTACTGAGGTTTCCCTTAAGACTAAAGCATGGGGTTCTTCAAAAAGGGCGTTTTAAAAGGTCGGCAACACGCCTGTAATGCCTCTGGTATTGCAGGCGTACAGTAACTGCTTCCCGTCAAGAGGCTGTATGCCTGTTTATCTTTGTAAAAAAACAAGTAAAATCTCAAGTCAAGTCTCAACTCTGTATACCTCAAGTTGAGGACACAGGGCAGTTTATCGTAGGGCACGTTCCTGACGTGCGTGACCTACGAAGCAAAGCTTTGCTATCGGAGTTACCACTTAACATCAGGCGGGCCATATGCTAGTTCCATCAGCTAGTTGGAATAACAAAACTATCGCTATCCTTTGTAAAATAAGTCTTTGATTTTGACTTAGTAAAATAATAACAATGCCAATTAAATCTCAATTAAAACATAAGTAACGTACAGCTACTATTGCACTAATATATACAAAAAAAATATATTCTGGACAATACACCCGACGCTATCTAGCCCCAAACTAAGCAGGGATTATTATACAACTTTTTTTTTAATACATAACTTAGAATAACACCCAGATAGAAAACAAACAACTACGTTCACCGCACAAATTTTTGTTCTCAGTGGGGATCAAACCCACGACCTATACGGCCAAAATGGAACATGCCACGATGCGTCTAAAATAAGCACTTCTAATTTACAGGTACAGTTTTGTCGAAAACATTTTTCATAATTACCAAAAACACGGCGTCAGCGTACAATAGTTGTTGTGTGAAAGGCCTCTCGTGTTCGGTACAGTCGCGTACAAATTATATAGGTACGGTAATACGTAAGCGCTCGTGTCGTTTTAATGAGGAATTGTGTGCGACATCACGACGGAGGCTGTGGTCCAAGTTACAAGCTGATTTGTATGACGTACAAGCAATGGAAAATTGTTGTGATTTTAGAACAAGAATAGATTTGGAACGTTTGTGTTTAAGTCTCAAAATGTATAAATAATTGAGTAATACTTATTTATTGTTTCAGAAAATACAGAGCTGGAAGTGGTGAAGTCAACACTTGGTCTTCCACTTACTGAATATAAATATGATTTACCCCAAATATAGCTAATTTTGTAATATCTGAAAGAAAAGGTAGAGTATTTAGTATTAGAAGTACTTTATTGCCCACACACACAACACACAACACCATCTAGCTCCAAATTAAGCAGAGCTTGTGCTATGGGAACCAGATAGCTGATGTATTTATAAATAAAATAAGCGGTCTTATCGCTAAGCAGCGATGTCTACTAGACACCAGAAGAGAATATCATCCATCAGGGACTACGATCTTGTAAGCAGCTCTCCCATGACGCAGAACAATACATTGGTACCTGTTTACTGAGCGGTTATTTGTGGTTATTCGTATCACCAAAACAAATGTAATTATTTTCCAAAATAAAGCTGAGAGGTTCCAAAACTCGCTTCGCCTGTTATTCGCACCATCGGCCAAATATCTGTGAAGTGCGCGCACTTTGCTATGCTTGCGAGCAGTTCAAATACGTCTGTTTTTCGGAGATTACCGCACTCATCGCTATATGGACTTGCCTGTACTGAAATATTGCGCCATGCTGACCGAAGGAAACCTAAGCAAATATTTTCTGCCGTCAAATTATGCCCGCTACTTGCGTTTTTGTAACAAAAAGCTGGTAAGTTATGTATGCAAAATTTGTAGTTACCATATTTGTATTCCACATAACTGGTTTTGAACGTGCACAATCTGTAATGAGATATTTAAATTAATTTATTTTTAATTTTTTATTGTAAAGTGGCCAGTAGTTTATTTTTCTTCCTCAATTTTTCCTCGTAATCAATATTAGAGAGGTATGTTTGTGGAGAAAACGCCTCTAATTGAACATACAAACCTATACGGATTTCCAGTTGGGCTTCGAAACTATGAATAATTTCTGGTATATACTTACTGGCTAATAGGATTTTTTTTTAATTCTTATCAGAAAAAAGGAAAAATTTCCCAGCTTACTCATCTATCATGGTTAATAACAAAACAAATTTAACTTAAAAAAAAATAAAGGTTTGTAAAAAATATATATTTCCACAAAATATCGTATCAAAGATATTCATAATTCTTTATTGCACACGGACATTTACAAATAAGTAATAACAAAGGTCATTGCAGGCGAGCTTAACCCTAAAAAGAGTTTTCTTCCAGCAAACCTTTGGTGCTAAGAAAAAGCTAAATGTAAAATGGTAGCAATATGTACATACTTGAATTTAATGATAGAAACATGACAAAATTATCTAATAAATAAACTACTTACACATATATACTTTAAGTACAATAAATACATACAATAGTAAATAAGATCTACATCTAAATCTACATTTAAAAACAAAAAGGTCCAACCACATACCACTACCCGACCTATTTCACATGAGGGGCTTAACCCTTACTTTTACGTCTTTCCCAGGATTTATATTCAGTGGGCACTTCACCGGGCCCGAGAGGCCCATAAATAACCGCCGCAGAGGTCTGGGCCCCCAACTTTTACCCGAAGCCCCCCACAGCCCCTTTAGGACCCCGGCCACCCCCTCAGCCAAACCCGCAAACGACCAAGGTAATTCTGAATGGTTGTGTAAATTGAGATAGCAACCGGTTGTTATTCATTTATAAAATCATTTTTGTCTAAAAATACACAATTTAAGCCTTAAAAGCTGGTCCCAATGAATTTTCTATCAGCCAGCTGTATACAAAAACAATGACAAAACAATTCAGTGAGTCAACGCAAATTGTTCTTTATCTGATACATCACAAGGACTATTTTGAAGTACTTTGCTGTCGGCAACGTCAAGAAAACGTGGTGGAGGGGCGTGCATTTTCGGACTGGTTGTCTATACTGAGGTACAGCAACAGCAACATCGCGTTACATAATAAGTGATCTCGCGGTACAAGATGAAAGACCACCCTCATATATCTTTTTCAAAGTGTGGATTGTTTGAGAATTTTAATTTAGCGAAAAGGTCGAAGTTTCATGACGCTGGGTCGCGGTTTTACTCGGAATGGCTCGTTTTTTAGCTTAATGTTTTGGAAATCGATTGGGGGTAGAATTATTTTATTGCCGAATACAGAAGCCTTAATAAATCATTCCTGTTTTTTAAAATACGCAAAGGTTACTTCATCTAGTTGGCAGAGATTAGACTTGCTTATAACGTTTGTTTGCGAATTAAAAAAAAACTATCAGACGATAGTTATCATCATGTAATTAATTATGTTAATTTATGGCTAAAATTACACATCAAATTGATGCAATTCTTTTTAAATATTTGAATAAGTAAGTATATGTACCTACTTGTGTATTTTTAAAATCTTGGACCATTGAACGAACGGCAACACAAAACTTTAAAACAATAGCCCTTACGATGCAAAAAAAAAAGAACAGAGTCTAAGGTCCGTATTCCGAAACAGCACTTGAGTCTGAGTCGAGCCTCAAGCATAGATTTTTGACACTTTTCAATGGAGAACTGTCATAAAATCTATGCTTGAGGCCCGACTCAGACTCAAGCGCTGTTTCGGAATACGGGCCTAAGTGTTCTGAATTCAAAACCTGAACCAAAGCGTTCTAAATTCAAAATTGAACCAAAGCATTCTTATTTCAAAACTCCTGTCATAAGGCGATAAACGAATGAGCATCTGCCCAAATAGGCGTAGTCTATCGCATTATGATTCCATTTCCGGCTTGGAATCGCGACTTTTCTTTGATAATCGCCTAACGCCCATCGAAGCTTGAAATCTCATTACCGGCCCTTACAAATTGCAAGTCATTAGGGCTGCGCGGTCAATCAGTTTCAAATTGTTTGAAATTAGATACTTAAAAGCTATGATTCCTAATAATAAAGGATACCTACCTAGCTACCTACTAGTCAATATGTATGTCAGTCAGCATGTAGCTCAAAAATTCAAAAAACGAAAGTTAAATTTCCTTGCATGGTTTAACGAGCTTTTTTTTAAATTAAAAATCAAAAAGACCATAAGTAGTAGAAGCAGTAAGACTACCAGAAGCTCTGTCTGGCTCTGTCTTTAGTTCTGGTTTTGAGTCTTTGTGAGTGTTCACTGTGTGTGTGTTACGTTTCGACGTAGGATTGATTTAGTCAACACTCGCACAGCGTCAAAACCAAAGCCAGGCAAAGCTTGTCGTAGGCTCACCGGTGCCCACATTTTTATTGTAAAAAGGATTTCTTATCTATCTATTTAAGGTAGGACACGATTTGTGGTTAGTTTAAAACAAGTAATCAAAATTTTAATCTAGAAAAATGCTACATTAGCATTTTCCATCTAGAGATTGTGTTAACAAAGTTTCTCTTATGACCCAAGTGGGGGTGGTTAAAGTTGACACGCTTGCATATTATGCCACTACGCTGTAGGGGTGGCTGAAGTTTTAATTATTTTACACGTACCCCTAATTACTCTGAACGAACTTCAGAATTGAACTTTTTTTAATAAGCAACCCTTGTGAACATTTCCAAAACAAAGTATTTTTATTTTAAGCAAATAGGTGTCGAATAAAAAGGCCCCAGTCTTTAGGTACCAAACTTTTTTATTGCATGGCAGCCCTGGGCAGTGGAAGTTAGGCAAGCGGTGGGCTGGGCGGGTCTTGCGGCAGGGCGGGCAGTAATGAGTTGGATCGAGGAGTTAGTACAGATGCACCACAACTTTCTAATGGAGTGGGCAGTGCTGAGTAGTTTGAAAGTGCAAAGTGCCTATTGGTGGACTAAATAGAAGTTTGGAACTGAGGCGGGTTTAGTTCAGTTTCCTAATGCCAATAGTTAGGTACTCAACTTGGAATGTTAGAACCACTTGTATTAAGCTACAGTGACCAACTTATAAGAACTTCGATGAGTGTTATTTTTTTATATAACAAGCTGATGAGGGGGAACAAACATGGTCCTCCTTATGTTGAGTGGCAACCGTCACCTATAACAAAGTATTTTCAGGAACGTGTCATACGATGCACTGCCCTGCGTCCATCAACTTGAAGCATATAGATATTCAGCCTCACGCGCCAGTCATTTTACCGACGCCCACACTCGAACCGAAACACAGCGATGCTGCTTCACGGCAGAAATAGGCATGGTTGTAGTACTTCCCCGAACGAGTCCTTAACAAAAAGCTCTACTACTACAAGATTAAGAGAGATATTAGAGAGATTAGAGAGCTAAAAATTATGTATTCTAAGAATGAATTACTGGTTGTGATCGTGAACTTCGAATGAAGCGCTGATAAAGAGAATGCAACTTCGCTCGTACCTATTACTAAAAACGTGAAAACGCGGGAGCGTAGTACAATAGGATACAGCTCAAGTAACCTAAAAACAAAGAAAAATGACGCTTACTGCAAGGACATAAGAGCTAGCAGTGTATAGTCTGATCTGTATCCTTGGGTACCTACATCGAAAAAACGGCGTGGGCACAGTTTTAGACCAGCATTCATCAGTCCACTGCTGGACGTAGGTCTCTCCCAAGACGCGCCACTGAGCCCGGTCTTCGGCTCTTCTCCTCCAGTGCTTGCCAGCTACATTTCGCAGATCGTCGCCCCACCTTGCCGAAGGGCGTCCTAGACTACGCTTACCTAAACGCGGCTAACATTTTGCCCCATCTACTACATTATTCTTCGCACTCTTTGTCCGAAAGTAGAAATTCGGCTCCGCTCTCGAGACTACAGATATTTATCTGGCCGTGGCCGGACTTTTTTAATATAAATGTTCTTTGTTCCTGACGGGAGAAAGTTTTAATGAAAATTCAAATAAGGACAACTTTTAACCTTTTATTTTTTGTGTAGGAATTGTTTTTTGTTGTTTCAAGTGTCGGCGATAAGGACCTGCGTTGTTAGGTTAATTTTTCCCAGTTTTTATGCCAATTTTGTGGTTATGTTTTACTTGAAATCTTTAATCAAACTCCATTCTATAATAAAATAATGAAACACTGATGCCAAATTAAACTGCCAAGGAAAAAAGCAATAATTTACCATCGTCATAAGTATGTGGTAAATAACTATCTAAATTGAACTATCTATCGATCGTTTGTAACGGTCTGCAGATAGCTCAACTGTTTCTTGTGTGTTTTGCAATTTTGTAAATACTTGTATTAATTGTAAAACAAACTTACAATTAATACAAGTATTTACGAAATTTTAACTGCAAAAATGTTTAAATGTAAAAATATTTTGCAGTTAAAATTTCGTGTATTCCTTAGTGTAAATAAAGGTACGTTTTACAAAAAATTAAGCAATTTAATTGATTAGGTACTTGTCTAAATCAATCTTTAAGTAAGTAGGTACTTACCCTACCCTCCTAATCAATTAAAGTAATAACCCAAGCCCTTACTATATTAGGGTCATGATTAAAAGGACGCATACATACATATAACAGGCGCCTGTATTTGCTCAGTGTCCCAGAGGTAGGGACTTTGTAAATAAAACGTATAAATAAAGCTAGCTCATTAACAGAGTTCTTTCAGTAGGCATACCATGAGCTCTGTCTGGCTCTGTCTCTGGCTCTGGTTTTGAGTCTGCGTGAGTGCTCACCAGTGCATTATAACTGTGTGTGTGTGACGTTTTGACGTAGGATTTGTTTAGCCAACACTCACACAGACTCGAAACCAGAACCAGAGACAGAGCCAGACAGAGCTCATGATAGGCCTACAGGTAGTCGAAATATGAGGGTAGGCAACATTATTTACTTTGAATTTCGCTTTGACATTCAGTTTGAGCAAAGGAAATATCATAAAATTGAATACATCGAAATAATCCGTTAAAATAAAATTCTGTCAGCCAAAAAATCCTGGAAAATAAAGCAAATTATCAACCATAAATAATATATCTTATCTATATGAAAGAAAGTCGTGTTAGTTACACTACTTATAACTCAAAAACAACTGAACCGATTTGTCTGAAAATTGGTGAGTTATAGGTAGCTTATAACCAGGAGACGGACATAATGGTACTTTTTATCCCGAAAAAGTAACGGGAACGGGGCGAGCGAAGCCGCGGGCGGCCACTAGTAGTAAATAAATCACCATCATCTTCCTGCCCTTATACCAACAGTAAGCCTACCACAAGCTCTGTCTGGCTCTGTCTCTGGCTCTGGTGTGAACAAACAGGTGACTGTTCTCTGTCTGGGTGTTATATTGTACTCTAAATATGTATTTACAAAAAACAACATGTAATCTGGTTCCTATTGTACAAGATCTGCTTAGTTTGGGGCTTCATAGTGTTATTTTTATGAAACAACGGGATATTTACCATGATTACATTTTTGAGTTGAATTCCGATATTTCGGCACAGTTGCATGCAAACCATGATCATGGTTGAACTGAAAAAAAAAACTTCATAGTGTTGTGTGAACCCCGCATAAAGTGGGATAAGGGCAGGAAGAAGAAGAAGTAGAAGTGTTGTGTTGGTCTACAACATTTTTTTTGTACATTTTGATATTGGTGTGGCTCGTTGCGCTGCCACTGGTGTCCCAATGAGATAGAACCCTTAGGAAGCGTGAACAAGTTCACCATTCGCTGAGGATGATAACTTTTGCACAATTACTGTGAGGCCGCAGCCGCCCGCCCAGCGCCAACGTACCGTCTGCAAAAACAACACAACAATCTTAAAGCAATTTATTGAACAAGTTAGCGTTCATGTTTGGGTCTGCTGTTGCTAATATTCAATCACATTAAGGGTCAAAAAAGCTTTTTGATGATGTGCAAATATTTGCATTTTAATTTAAAATTATATACATTATTTATTTCATTTTATAGAATAATGCTAGAAAATATAAAAAAAATATAATATAAGCTCGACGAGCTAAATGTGTATCTACCAGTCTGGTCCAATCTAGGAATGGACCGAGAAAGCTGGAAAAAGGGTAGGGAGGCCTTTGCCCTGCAGTGGAACAAAATAGGCCGAAAATAAATAAATAAATATAATAGTTATGAGTCTTTAAACTCTCTAGTCTGAATATTTCAAAATGGCGTCACATTTATGAAATTTTCCGTAAAGTCAACACTTTTATAATATGATCTCTTTTATTTTGTTATGTAGCCACTTATCACTAAAAACCGCATTATTAATAAAAACACAATGTGTATGATTGTTCTACTTTTGTTTTAGTTTATTTTCTCTAGATCTAAAATTGAAACCATAATTCCATTGGTTCTTCATTGTCCTCGTACTTTCCTTTATGTCCTTCATCCGCTCGATACCGGATTATACCAGTATCTAACGGCTCTTTGTTCGCAAACATCGTTTTGCTATTTCCAAACTCCTCAGTTGTTCATTAAGCCAATTACACTGAGAACTTGAATAGGGTTTTGACGCTTTTATTTTTATTCTTGTCGGACTTTTTTATTTATTCGAGTTTAGTATTTACGTATAATGTAGGTAACGTTTTATTTATTTTATTTTTATTTTTGGTTTGGAGTCATCTTGGTCACCACGGGGCTAAGCCACGTGGTTTTTCCACGGTGGCTACAGTCAATATGATAGACAAAGAGACGCAACTACTAAAAACTCAACAGTCAATTAAAAGCTGAGTGAGCTGAGTTTTTAATAGTCAACTAAAAACTCAGCAATTACAGCTCAAACCTAACCAATTTGAGCTGCAACTTTTTTTTTAACTGCTTCTTTATGTATCAGACTATTTGTGCTGTAAACTTTACTTGATTTTTTAAACTGCTTCTTCTTATTGTGTCACTATTTCTTTCAAACCAATGTGGTAAAAGAAAATCCTTTCACACTTCTTTCGTACACTATATTATTTACACATATTTTTCGAACTTTATAGTTTCTACGACATGCCGGTTTCCTCACGATGATGATTTGAGAGTATGTACCTACTGACATAGCGCACATATATTTTTCAACAGAAAAACTCACTGGATTTGAACCCACGGCCTTTAGACTTTTTTATATACAACTAAGTTAGTAAACAAGCATACGGCCCACCTGATGGAAGGCGGTTACCGTAGCCCATGGACGCTTGCAACATCAGAGGCATCACTCGCGCGTTGATGAAGACTGTAGTGTGTAGTGCTCTTAAATTTTTAACTGCTGATTATTTTGCTTGTTTTGCTGCCAGTACATCTAGAAGTTGCACATAAATTATGGCCACCAAAGGATAGGAGCTCGGTCTAACTTCACACTTTGCTCGTATTTACAAATGGTTATATATGTGGAAAAACTTTCCAGGCATTCCGGCAACTCACTAATTGAGAGTGCGTTACTAGAAATAGTTACTTATGTCTTTTATATACAGGGCGTCGAAGAAAGTCAAATAATATGGTTTTACTGTAAAGGCCGGCGCAAATCTAGGCGATGGATCAATGAAATGCTGTCAAATATCGCTGTCATATTCGACAAGCTTTCAATGATCGCCATCGCAGATCGCTTATATGTGAGCAAGGCTTTATTCCCATCATACGCAGTGCCAAGATTTTGCCCTCATTCATCGGTCTCAAGGAAGATAAAATTAAAAATACTTCCCATAATGTTAATTTTTAGAGTAGGTAGTCTAATCTTATTGCAATTGCAATAAGATTAGTAGTGCAAATAGAGATCAATAAATAATGTTTCCCTTTCCTAAGATCAGAATTTCAATTATTTTTTTGAGCCGTCAGCCACTATCCGTGTTTACTCATACATTGACAAAAATTAACTAAATTTTGATGTTATTTTCACTGTAAATCAACAGCTTTCTTCAACCAAATATGTTTCCACGTTTATAAAGACCCAAATAAAAACTAACCACTGTTCTTTCAGTCTACAACTGTACTCTCACGCCCATAGTTGTGTATTTCAATTTGTATGGGAATCGAGCGACCTTAAGTAAAGACTCTCGTAAAGTCTTAATACTCGTAGATAATTTGGAACACCATGTATATCGGCAAGTAAAAGCGGTCACTACGAGGAAGGAAATTCGATTGTGGTGCTTCCTCGATCGAGATTGGTTTCGACTCCGAGTTGTTGTTGATCAAGTTGAGGATCGACCCCCTAATGGCTCTGATAACATTGGTTCTCATTAGACTAAGGTCAAATTTACATTTTGACGTAACAACGTCTTATAATTCGATGGAGCCGGCTGCACGCACGAATAAACATGACTCATGCGGCTTTACCTCGCTCTGAGGCGTTCCATTTAAGGCTTGAAGTGCAAGCGAGAGCGCGGAACGAGCGACAAAGAGGCACAATCGGCCTCCGCGTTCGGCAGCGTTGACATCTGTATCTCTCCTACTTGAGTGAGCGATGCGTCCGGGTGGACAACTGTATGACGTTGTCACGTTCAACTATCGTCAGTAAACCGAATTTACAGACAACCGATTTTTTTTACTAATATTAAAAGATCCCGCTATACAACGACCTTCACCGATCTGTTTCATGAATAAAAAGTATTGTACGTTGAGTTGGTACTTGGTACTTAGAAATCTGGGAGTAGTATTTGTATTGCAATATTGATTATTATTACTTAAGCTTTTTAATAGCAATTTTTATAAACAACGGGACATTTACCATGATTTAATTTTGTGTGTTTTGACTCTCGATATTTCGGCACAACATTTTTATTTTACTCGGAGTTCAGTCATATTATAGGTCGCGTGGAAGTGGCAACTAAGACTCCCCTAGCTTTATGATGTTTCAAAGTGATCCTTGTGATACTACTGAATAAATTTAAATTTGACTTTGACAGTATAATCCGTGATCATGGTGCGTGCAACTGTGCCGAAATATCGGGAGACAAAATTCACAAAATCAAATCATTGCATATACTCAGAACAAAACAAGTGATTCTTTTTTGTTCTGTGATGTGTGTTCTGTGTTTGTTTTAAATCCCGATGTTCATAAAAATAGTGTTAAAAATCATGATAATTTCAAAAGTTCCAGTAAATCCGTGATACCGTTTATTCACTTCAGAAGTCACTCACAAACCACAGCTTCTAAAATTCGCATTAAAATAATAGCATCTAAATTCATTCGCGAACTGTTTAAGTAAAGACTCCCTGAAAAGCGGTTAACGTAATAAATATACCGCTACATTTTTAAATAGCAGGTAACAAAATCAGAAGAACCATAGTAACCGAAATAGCTCCGAATCGTTCTTCTTGGAAATGAATGGCAGTGTTCTTCACGCTAGTGATGATAATGATGTTTTCTTGTTGCAGGAAAATAGATTAAAAGGCAGTAAAGGTCAGTTTTAAATACACATAAATAAAACATGCGGTGCTTGCTTCTGATTTGTCTGAATTTGGAAATAAAACGCTAATACTCTGAGACTCTGTTTTAGACTAGAGTCTTTAGTAATTATGTATAGGTCCAAACTCCTTGGCTCTTTTCAAAAGTTTTTTTCCTCTTGAGCCTTTTCACTAGGTCCGTGTTGTCGAAGAGCTGGATTGCCTCGACATTCACATGGTGATGAAGTCTTTGTTCATGAGCTATATGTCAAATGACGTGTACAGTTTTTTAGAGGAGCAGAGCTTTCAGTCTGCCATGTTAACACAATGCTAGCGTAGTTTGCCAACGTTTTAGTTTAATATTTCGATGTAAGCAGAAATTTGCATTGTTCCAAACTCCGAATTTAGTCTTTAATTAAGTGGTGTCGAAAATAATAATGTGCTATTTTCAATAAAGACGTGAATTTCGAGGTTATTTTAATTGTAACATCTTTTATTTTATTCGTGAAAGGTATAAAACACAATTTTGAAAAACTATAATAGCTTTAACAATTTTCAAGTCTACAAAAGCTATAATAGTATATAGCTAGTAATTGCCCTTATCCTATTGAAACACCGCTGACTTTCCAACATCGACTACTTTATTCACATTATAAATAAACTAGTTAAACAAATAAGGCTAAAGATTATACTACATTCTACTACTACTTTGGTACCATAGATTAACAAAACTTACACGTACGCAATACTTTGTAACGTGAAAATAATTAATTGATTATTTATCATTAAACAATAATTACGAAAACACAGTGAAAATTATAAAATAATACGTTCACAAAACACATACAAACATTTGAATAGCAAGAAAAACTATTGCAACCTGTTTTAAAAATACAGTGTTGTTATTTTTTTTGTCAAGGTGTCGCCATCTATTGCCGAGAAGCTGAACTTTGGAGTGGACCGGCGAAGGGTCCCGCCGACGTCTATAAATTTCCTAAGGGAACTCTGCGCCCGACACCCCGTACCACGTAATGTAGCGATAACTAAATTACGCTTAAATAGAAATATTTATATTTTACTATTTTATTTTATGGATTTATTTCTGAGATACTAAATATCTACGAGTATATAGGCTAGGTAGGCAATAGCATCATATAATTGTTATTTATTACGCATAAAGACAGAAAGTTTAAAAAACACTATAATTTTGAAATAGATTAATTTACAGCTATAAAATAGCTACAAGTGTTGCCCCTAAAATAAAATGCTTAGAGAAAAAAGGAAGTTGATAATACGTTCCGCAAATAAACTAAAATAGTAGATTCGTATTAAATTCGTCCCTTAACGTCGATAAAAAAGTATCAAGACTGAAAAAAAATTGCAAAAAAACATATTTTTAATTTTTTTCTATGAATTCTCTTTTGCTTGATAAAAATAATCCAAGTTTATTGTTAAATATAAATTGTTAAAGTTGCACATTGTTGCTATGACATGACTGGATAATAAAATAAACATAACCAATAATGATTTGATACAGCCCTAGATTGTTTGCAACACGAACCGCTGATAGATTAGATTAAGTATTTCGTATGTTTTTTATTTTGTATAAGTATTCTGTTTATATTATTTATTGTAATATTCTTTGTAAATAATATTGTACTTACCCAATATTAATGGCAAGCCCCATCCTCACTTTGTTGGGCGGCGACTACCACAAAAGTCGTAGCCACTCACAAATATTGGCTTTCTATTAATAAAATAATTTTCAAAATCGGTTCAGTCGATCCAAAGTTTTCTAGTTTAACCTCAAACTTAACGTCTTCATAATATTAGTATACTTAGATTACCTTCTTCTTTTTAACGTCACTGTTTTTTTGAACCAGTGTGGTGAAAGGATTTAAAAGTTTTTGTGATAGATTACCTACAGCTTCACTTTCTAAATAAATTAATGTATAATTTATATGTAGAGTTTTGAGAAAGAGATCCATAATTCTTTTAGATATTTTGCTAAAACAATAATTATGTTTTCCTTTTCAAATTAGATGCAATAGTACATTGTTACCCGAGTGTTGAAAGTCACGTTTTTTGAGTCCCGAGACGGGTTTGGCGCCAGAGCGATAGCGAGGGCGCCAATGGAGCTTGAGGGACTTAAAAGACTTTCACCCGAGGTAAACACTGTGCTTTTCATTACGAATACAAGGAAAGTAAAAATAAAAACATGAAAGAAAAATTAGTGAAAATGAAGATTGAATTGCCGCCTTCCCGGTTTTTTTTTTCTTTTTCTCTGGCGGGCCTTCGGCTTCGTCTCGCCAGCATTATTCAGCCATTATTTTCATTCTCATAATTTATATATATATTGTAAATTGTTTGCTCAAATCTATGTTATATTAAATAAATAGTTGAAGCTATATATTAATCAAGTAATTTAGAAGATATATTATTTATTTAATACTATCTTTATGTTATTAAAATTTTACATTGCGCTTTAATTAGACTTAATAAAAACTTCTTACCGTTGTAATGGGTTTCCAACCTACTTGCTGAATAAAAAGTTGGAATTTCAACGACCTCCTTGCAGTTAGAAAGACTTTAGAAAGTTGGAACATGGTTGAATAAAAACGAACTTGTTTTTTTTATAATTTGACAGCTGTCAGTAGAAAGCGATTCTCCCTAGGGCTGAAAGTTTTACTTTCAATTAGGCCCCTCAGGCAACTTCAGACCTACTTTCAGAGTATGAGTAATGAAAAATAGTTTTGGAAAACGGGTTTTTAGTAGAGCGCACAGCGTAATAATAAGTCAGAATTTCAATATGTAAAAAAGAAAATCACTTAAAATCCTTTCACCACACTTGGTTCGAAAAACGCAAAGACACGATAAGAAGAAGAAGAATACGAAGGAATTCAGAAAAGAAAATAACAAAAAAAATTACATATCGTATTTGTATCGCTTGAACTTGGTACGGGGCGGAGAACGGTTTTATCTTCACGCTCGCCTGGCTGTTACATGGAAATGTAATGAAAAATTACGTGCGTCTGGTATCGCGCTTTTGTTCCTAATGTACCCAAGATCTCAGTTGAATTACTTGTTCATCATGAATAGCAAAGGTGGTTAAAGCCCGTCACACACGTAGCTATTATTTAGATTACGGTATAAGTTGTTGACGTCATAGAAATATATTATAGCTGCGTCTGTCACTGGAATATTTGTATAGAAAATGTATAGTAATATGCCTTGGTATAAACTCGCAGGGTCAAAGGGTCAAATTTTGCCAATGTAGACCAACTTTGATTGTAAACTTTGACATATTTCAACTGTTAGCTGTCGAAGTATCGTTCCGGATTGTGCAAATAGTCAGATTTTGTCGAATATTTTCAGAGTAGTCTCGGTGTAAAACCCGGGCTATGCGGGAAGGAAATTTGGCAGAACGACCCTTTGACCAGTTCGTTACAAACTCATATCCATCAACGCGGCCAACTGGTACAAAACGTCATAACTGCAACTCTTCTTTTTTGTGACTTAGAACTTTATTATTTGTAGGCTTTGTTATTACGGTAATTAAAGTTGAGCTATTTAAAGATATTTAACTAAGCAGACTTTTTGACATCATCATCAGCCTGAAGAAGTCCACTGCTGGACATAGGACTCCCATGTACATTTCCAGAAAGAACGATTGTGAGCTCTCTCCATGCACTTGTTTCCTTCGATTTTTGTTATGCAACCGTATGGCATATCAACTTCTACAAAATGACAGTATCTAAACATCTCAATGTACGTTTTAGATTTTTTTCTTCACCGATTAGGAGCACTGACTATTATTTCTATAAGCTTTTAATACTTTGTGCTCGGTTACACTGTTGTCAGCGAGTGTACGGCTCAGCCGTATGAACAGATCACTTCGGCTGATTGCCCTCAAATGATACGTTGCAATATCCTAGCTATAGCTACGTAGACGTAGACCTGTAGCTTGCTCTTAGTAAAGAAAATATGTCATGTTGTAGAATCTAAAAAGTTCGATTGCGTATATCGTGTATAAAAGGAGCCGCTCTGAGACGCACTTGAAATCCTTTCACCACACTATTTTGAAAGAACCAATGACACGATAAGAAGAAGAAGAAAGAGTACAAAAAACCATTCAAGAGAAAGCTTTTAACTTTAACCTCTTTTAACTTGGTGGTATGTGTATATAACTTTTTAATGATTAAATAAAATGAGGTAGGAAAAATACAATTAATAACTTAAAATGGGTGGCCTTATCCCTAACAGTGGTCTCTACCCGGCAGTTATGTTATAATAACATGTGTGTTATTTAGTTCTCAATTTGAATGAATTCAAATGAATATCCTACACGTATTTAAAGGTAGTATCAAAATGATTTCGCAAGCTATCATCAGTTGAGCGACTTTTCCTCCCCAAAGTCACTCGAAGACTGCGTCTTGTTGCCCCTCGCCCTGAGACTACATCTATCCCCTCCCTTGTTACCCCCACCCCAACGGGTGTTTTTAACACCACCACCTTTACTCAGCCCTTAAAAGACGAATTTTCCGCCGAGAAACACAAACCAAAACCGACTTTGTAGCAAAGGAATACAGTATTGTATCGAATGGGGATATAAAGCTGTTCCTAAAGGGATAGAGATCCTGGACTACTCGTTCTTTGGAGAAACTTCTTCTTACAGTCGTTGAAGGAAACTTATTTTCAACTTTATATCGTAGGCATTAGGGTAATTTATTGCAGATCGTTAAAAAGCTTTGGCGTAGGATATAATTTAAGCAAGGGTGGAAAGCGACGGAGAGTTCTTTTTGGAGTTTGTGCGAGTGAGACGTGCGTAGGGGTTGAGAGGGTGCGGGTTAAACGCGTTCCAGGAACGGATTGGGAAATAATATAATATTCGACAAATCTAGGGGTAGTCATATGTACTTATAACGTAGGGGCTTACGATTTGCGGAAATTCCTGGAAATGTATTGGCGAGTGCTATACTGCGAGCCACTACGTGATAGATTCAGAAATTTTAAAATCCGAAGAAGATCCATAATCGCTCGCAGAAGCAAGTTGTAGTGGCAATGGGCAGGGGCCTAATTCTCGGGCCGACCGAGATTTTCTAAGCGATTATTTTATTTTTGCCATTGCACAACCCCGCACTTTTTCTACGTTCTCCGTATATCGTAGCTGTCGAGGCTTTTACGATGAGGTCATTGATGTATTACTCAAGGAAATCTGCCATTCTCTCTTCGAAACGAAGCTATAAGATAAAATTGCAAAATGATCGAGATCGGCCCGAGAATTAGGCCCCAGGTCATAAAGCTCGAAGAACCGATAACCGCTAGCAAGGGTTCTCGAATGGCGACCACGAACCGGAAGATGGAGCGTAGAATGCTTCTGTTTGTTCGTGTTTTAACCGCAGCCATTATCTGAAAATTAAATATTACAATAAATATTTTTTGACGTGATAACGTCTTATAAATCGATGGAGCCGGCTGCACGCACGAAAAAACATGACTCATGCGTCGTTACGTCGTTTCGTCGTTCCATTTACCTGAGCCCGAGCCCGGGTCGGGTAATGGGTAAGGGTAAATGAGGGTAAGGGTAAATAAGGGTAAGGGTAAATGAGGGTAAGGGTAAGGGTTCGGTCGGGTTCCGGGTCCGGGCCCGAGAGTTCGAGTCCGAGTCCGAGTCCGCGAGTCCGCGAGTATTTTCTTATGACGTTATCACGTTCAACTATTGTCAGTAAACCGACTTTACAGACAACCGATTTTTTTTTTAAACTTATTGGTTATGAAATAAGTAGGTACTTAACCGGACTAGACGGTGGGACTTTTCTAAGAATTTAATTTGAGTCGGGGACAGTTTGTGTTTTTTTTATGTAAGTAGACAAAAAACATAGTACTATAAAATCTGCGGGTGCTGCGTAGGGTCACAAGTCTACATTAAGTTAACTTACATAGATTAGATTAGCGGATTAGTACTACATCTATATTTATAAAAGAAAGTCGTGTTAGTTACACTATTTATAACTCAAGAACGGCGGAACCGATTTGGCAGAAAATTAGTGGGGAGGTAGCTTAGAACCGGGAGAAGGACATAGGATACTTTTTATCCCGAAAAAGCAACGGGAACGGTCGAGTGGAGCCGCGGGCGGCCACTAGTAATCCTTATTATTTCCTTATTAATTTTATAAATGCGTTTGTAACTCTGTCTGTGTGGCTTTCACGCCAAAACTACTGAACCGATTGAAATGAACTTTGGTACACAGATAGTTGAGGGCCTGAGGAAGGACATAGGCTACTTTTTATGGTGAAAAAAGGGTTGTAAGGGGTTGAAAATAGGGGTTGAAAGTTGTATGGAAGTATCGTCATTTTTAGAGCTAGAAACATAAAACTTATTTTTTAGTCTGTTGATTTCATATAAAAAAATATGACATTCAAAGTTTGTGCTGGGGGGGTAGAGGGAGGGGAGTACAGGGGGGAGTGTGGAGGGGAGGTGCGGGGGGAGTGTGGAGGGGAGTACAGAGGAGTGTGGAGGGGAGGTGCGGGGGGAGTGTTGAGGGGAGTACAGGGGGAGTGTGGATGGGAGGTGCGGGGGGAGTGTGGAGGGGAGTACAGGAGGGAGTGTGGAGGGGAGTACAGGGGGGAGTGTGGAGGGGAGTACAGGGGGGAGTGTGGAGGGGAGGTGCGGGGGGAGTGTGGAGGGGAGTACAGGGGGAGTGTGGAGGGGAGGTGCGAGGGGGGATGCGGGGGGAGTATGAAGGGGAGGTGCGGGGGGAGTGTGGAGGGGAGTACAGGGGGGAGTGTGGAGGGGAGGTGCGGGGGGAGTGTGGAGAGGAGTACAAGGGGGAGTGTGGAGGGGAGGTGCGAAAGGGGATGCGGGGGGAGTGTGGAGGGAGTACAGGGGGGAGTGTGGAGGGGAGGTGCGGGGGGTGATGCGGGGGGGGCGTGTGGAGTGGAGTACAGGGGGGAGTGTGGAGGGGAGGTGTGAGGGGGGATGTGGGGGGGGTGTGGAGGGGAGTGTGGAGAGGAGTGTGGGAGGAGTTTAGTGGGGAGTCATATGTCTAAGTTTAGTAAGAGGGCAGACGACTGTGTCACGTGCACGCGAATTTGACGTTGTTATTTAATTTCTTTTTTTTTTCCGCTGCAAATTAAAAATGCTACCCATAGACACTATACCACGCGGACGAAGTCACGGGCACAGCTAGTATTATATATTTGTTCTAGTAAATTTATGTTTAACAATGGAATTCCGCAAAATCACGCCAGAATCCATTAACTAAAAAAAAACATACATCTAAACCACTGTCATTACAGTCATTACGTTAAACTGCATAATTAAGCTTTCCAAATTAATCTGATTAAAATCGCGCTGCACAAATTGTCAATTCCTAGAAAAGTCCCACCGTCAAGTCCGGCCCTGCCTCCATCAACACCCCGAATAGGCCGGCTGCGACGCTGCGAACGCTAAAAACGCACCCCTTTTACCCCTTACCCTGATTTTTAAGCCTACTCCCACTCCCCCTAACTCCCGGGTTAGCCAGAGGTATGCGCAATAAATTTTGACCGCCGACGTCCCGCCAAAATGGCGTAACTGCTCTCATATAAGCCGACCAAAACTACCCTCTAAGTCTAAAAGATAGAGCTGAAATTGGGTTGGATTTAGTTGTGAAACATAGCCTATGTAAAAGAAAAGCCTCGGAGTTTTGAAGCTCGAGTCTTTCAGTTCAAATACTCTCTTTGTTTCTTGCGCATTAGGGATCAGATTCGTTCGATTTTGTCCGTATAAAAGAAGGTGCCACTTTTGCGGGTATGACAGAGACAAAGCTAGGCTATTTACCTAGCACTGGATATGGTCTATTTCTCATTTGTCTTGGTGATAGTGTGGTAATAAAATCTATTGTTCTGATGCCGAATGTTCTCGAAAGGGACTTGCGGTTTATACAAAGGGGTGCACAAAAGGGTTTATTATGGAGTTCATTATCTATCGTAAGCGATTCATAGTGTCCAATGCAGACTATTAATTTCAATTCTGAAAGGAAGTTAAAACTGGGAAACAATAGATATGATGATGAACTTTTTTTTGTTGTTCTCTAGTGTGTGTTTTGTACACTTGCACGCTCATAATACTAGATAAGTTTTAGCAAAAAAGGTGCAACTTTTTGACGTGACAACGTCTTATAATTCGATGGAGCCGGCTGCACGCACGCAAAAACATGACTCATGCGGCGTTACCTCGCTCTGAGGCGTTCCATTTATGACTTGAAGTGCAAGCGAGAGCGCGGAACGAGCGAAAAAGAGGCAAAATCGGACAAAGAGGCAAATTAATAAATACATTTTGTACTTGAATTTGATCACAATGTCCTCGGTGCATCAGGCTGGGGTACGGTATGCATCAGTATTTTTCATAAAAGTCATCAAGGTATAAAAACATAGACTCTCCTTTCACAAACAGAAAAAAAAACAAAGGCCCATTACCATCGGAAGTGAGGCCCTCATCAAGATAAATAGAAACGTCACTATGATAAATTACCATCCAGGGGCTATCAACAACCTTATTTTACAACCCTTTACAACCCTACTATCCATATTCCTAGAGCCATAAGGTTGAAAGTCCGTTGGAGGTGGGATGGTAAGTGGAATAAGTAGGTTAGTTCCTGAAGGCTGTCGTTATCTAAAGTAAGTAAATACGTGTTCGTATATGAAAAGGAAAATAAAGGGTGAGTTTATTTGAAAAATGAGTGAAAGTATATTGAAGGTAAAATTAAAACCGCGGTACCTACTATTAGGTCACTTTTACTTATAATTGTTGAATTATATATTGACCAAAATTTCTTATTTAAGTTATCAAAATTGGATTAATTATGTTGTTGCTCTAATTATCTATTTAAATATATCATCTTCAGGTCATAAAGAAGGATATGGGCAGGAAGAAGAAGGACAGAAGATCTTCATGTCTTAATGAATCATCCACACATAGGCGAACAGTTGCAAACTGATCGCGCGAACCATGTGCGAGCCGCACCCACACACACGAACAGTTGAGTCTGCTTCCACCATTGCATTCACATTGGTCATCATTGCCACCGTTATCAGCTGGCCTACCATGAGCTTCATATGGTTATGGTTATGGCTGTCAAAATTGTGTCAAAAGTGTCAACACATTCAAACCCAAGAAGAAAATGAATGTGGGTCAGCCTATCTATACACAATTTCACAGCCATAGTCATAACCATATGGAGCTCGTGGTAGCCTTGCAGATTCAGCATACCTATGTAAACCCTATACTGAAACTGATCGCTACCGCCATCGCCTTTGCAGTTCGCAACTGTTCGCCACGATCTGTCCTAACCTACAAACGGATAGATATTAGAAAGCATGCTATTATACAGGGTTATTCATTATTAGCTGCAAATACTCAAGAATTAGGTTCAACAAATAAAATAAAAAATATTTATGAAATTATTTTTTTTAAATTTAGATCAAAAATTTTTGTAAGTTTTTGTATCAAAATTTTATTTTTATTAATTTCTTTACGGCTATTGCATAATGATTGCCATGGAGAACAGGACGATGACCCACCCAGGCGGTGACTGAACGCAGAGTGTCACTCACGGTAAAAAATCCCATCTTCTTACCTATTTTCAAGGCCTCTCAAAAAAATTTTCAAACACTCGCCTGGTTCGTCATTTTTGTTCAATATTCCAAGGTCCAATGGCCTTGCAGCAGCTATCGAAGCTGCACCTTGCTGAGCTCTAGGCCATCGCACTACGGAGCTCATCGAGGTACACCTGGAATTCAGAGAATGGAAGGTTTGAAGTTTATGGAGAGGATCTATCAAAGTGTGGTGGCTTTTTTTGAGATTTGAAAGGTAATTATTATATGCCTTGCGCACATCTAAGCGATCTGCGATGGTGATCAGAAAGACACTGTCAAATATCGCTGTCATATGACAGCGATATTTGACAGCGCTTCACTGATCGCCATCGCCTAGATGTGCACAGGCCTTAAGAGCTTTGAAATTGTTGCCTATTCTTCTAGGCTAGTGGCCTCTTGGAACAAGCACCTAGGTTTAAGAAGTTTCAAAGTGATTTTTATTAGTAGAGGTCTTCGGTTGTCATTCGGGAACTTCCCCGAATGACAACCGAAGACCTCTATTACACTATCACAATACCACAACCAGTAGTAGTAGGCTACCACGATGCTTATTTCTGCTTACTTTGTAACAAAATAACTACCCCACCCAATTGTTAGAAATTAGGGATTCATAATCAAGCATTTCCCTATTCGTAGATGATAGTAATTCCACAGTCAATTTGGTCTCTTGGGCAGAACTTGCGTAGATAAAACTAAAAGCGTCCGCAAAACAGAAAAAAAAGATGACTACACAAAAACAAAATGGAAGACCATGGCTTAGGTGAGGTGGGGGCTACCACGCATGTGCGTGTGGGGAGGTCGGGGCAAATCGCCCACCCGCTGCCCGCGAGCGTGTGGGTGGGCCTTTATACTAGGCATAATTTTTTCGTCAATCTTCCTTGGGCATTTGTTTCCCTTTGAATTATTTTGGCTAAAGGGGAGTCACGGTTTGTAGAATTAATTAGAGGGTACTCTCAAATGTTTTGGACTTTTTTGAACGCTGAAAGAATTTTAATGAGTACATAAACACAAGAATGAGTACATGAGCTTAGGTAAGCAGATGAAGTTAAATAAAAAATCTGCGTATTGTTTAGACGTGACACATTTACTACGCTGTGAGTTTTAATGTTTTTTTTTCTTTGTTCTTCTTTTTTCTGGCTATATTATTATATACATATATGACCATAAAAAACTAAGCATCATATCTTGTCGTGTACAGTTTGTATAAATAAATGTCACCAGAACCAGAGCAAGAGCCAGACTGAGCTTGTGGTAGGCATACTGGTCTCAACTTTTTAAGCAAAATCGCGTGCTGAATCTAGTCATAGGTACATAATTCCCTTTAAACCGTATACTCGTAAAACGCTCGGTTGCCTGATGAAATTTATGAACTTCATGTCCTGAAAATGTTCAGTGGAAAATCTAAACATAATATTATTTTTGGGCGTTCATTTTATGCTGTTGTCATTTGACCCGCATCGCTTAAAATATTGATCGACTGGCAAATAACTATGTAGGAGTTTTTGAAGCCTGCCACCACCTGCCAGCTGAGAACCTACCACCTGTCAGAATCAGATACCTGCTATAATGGTAACACACATTTTTTATTGTAAATACATAAGTACTTAGAATACAATTTAAAACCCAGACAGAGAAAAAACATCTGTGTTAACCACACGGATATTAAGTAATTCTCGGTGGGGATCGAACCCACGACCTACGGCGCAGAGGACAGAGTTATTACCAACTGAGCTGAGAGGCTAGTTTATTTTATATTAATTAGGACTGTAGAATAATTACCTGTGATAAGTATTACCTATCTAGTTAATAGAAGCCAAATAATCAATTTCAAAATACCCTCAAATGCAATATTAATTTAGACAAATAACTAAGGCCGACTCTTCCAAATCCCATTCAAAAGTCCAATTATTCACTTTGACGTCGGCCGTAGATAATCATCTGTCATACGATGCTGAACGGGAATAGTCCAGTTTACCCAGACCTGCCTCCAGCTATACAACACCCACTTTCCCGGTGTTGTTTTTCAGAAACTAGATGAAACGCGGGGCCAAGCAAGAATGGTAAATGAAAATGGAAAAGCGAAGTGTGGGACAGATTTTGAGTCGGGCCATGTTTTGTGCGTAAAATAAGATTGCGTATGACGTTTTTTGGAAGTCTGAATACGGTGAGATAAATTGATGTCAATGTTTGTATGGGGCTTAATTAAATTTTAATCTACGTCAGTTTTGTTTACTTTTTGGGAGGCTAATTTAATTCACCATAATTATTACCATATCAGGAAGCAATCGTGGTGACTTGGTTATTCCTAACTGATAGATTAAATCATGCGATCGTCCAGTGAAATTAAAGGTCTACAGCCAGGTTATTTACGAAAAAGCTGAAACTATGGCTAATTGAGGTTTTTTAAATAATGCTAATGATTTTTTAAATGACGTTATAACTTTGAATTTGTACCTGACTTGCTTTGTATTTTTTTTTTTTTTTTTTAAATCACTTATTGCACAATTGTAAGTAAGAACTGAAAAATATATTTTAATTGTAAAAGAAAACATTGAATTTTCAAGCCAATACTTTAGTGAAATATGTAAAATTGATAACAATTACTTTAAGAACGAACTTCTAACCATATTTCAAGTAAATATTTATTACATTTCATTTCAGGCCTTTAAATTTTCTTTAGAGTTTATACTATTTATCAACTGTAATAAATATTATCCCCTCACATCTGAAAAGTTAATTTCATTTTATAATAAGCCTATGAACCTAGCTCACATTTGGTTACAAAAAGTTAAAATGATGTTTTCGTAACTCTCAAAGCTCCTATTAGTCTCAGCGTAACTTTGCGTAAAGTTAAATCCAAAGCTCTTTAGCCCCTAAACAATCTCTGAGAAGTTTTAATGTGATACAATGGTTCATTATACTATAGATTGAAAGAATATATTTTTCAAACAAATAACTACCGCTAAAGTAGAAATCAAAAATCTTATTAAGTAACTTGCAACAAATGTGAGACATAAGCAATTTCAAAAAAAAATACTGTAAAATTACGTTCATCATATATTTTTTATATATTAAATACTTAGAATACAATACCACGCCCAGCCAGAAAAAAAATCTGAATTCACCATACAAATATTTTTTCTACGGCGCTACCAACTGCTACCAACCGGTCTGAGAGACCGTTTAATAAAAAATAAGGCTTTTTAAATCTACCAACGTAATATATTGTATCAAAGTGCCTCGCCAAAAGCGGAACATTAATCGAAAAAAGAAAAAAGGGAATATCACACCTAAATTTTTATATAATCCGGATCGGTTGAATAAAATTTTAGCACGTAGTAGGCAGAAAAGAGAGACCGAAACAGCCCTTGCTCCGGTAAAAAATTGAATATTTCTTTTTGATTACAACAATACCGAGTAATTCGTGCCTTTAGCTGTAAGTTAATAGCCTTTAGCGAACATTACTGCTGGTATTTACAATCTCTGCAGAAACTGGCTTTTTTGTATCCAATTGTTTGCAAATGCGAAAGTGTAGGTATTAGCGCTATAACTGGTCTCTCAACTCTTCCGATCTCTGCAGAAACTGACTGACTGCAGGCCCCAGTTTAATAAAGCTGACCATTCGACATATATGTCTAAAAGTGACAAAATTGTGGAATTGTCGCTCTTTTGTGACATATTTGTCACTTTTATTAATAGCCTAAGCGCGACAATTCCACAACTTTGCCGCTTTGTGACATATATGTCAAATTGTCCGCTTTATTAAGAGGGGGTCGTGCGAAAATTTGAGATTTGTTGTTAAAAAATTCATAACTAAATAACTAAGTGACATTTTAAAAATCGCAAAAGGACTGATTGTAGACTATACATTTGAGATTAATTCGAATTTAAGTGTGTTAAAAAAATATACTATTTAACATGACATTCTATTTAACGCTAAAGAAAATCGTATGTCAGCGTTATATATATATAGTCTATATATAGAGTATTATATATAGTCTACAATTAGTCCTCTTGCGATTTTTAAAATGTCACTTAGTTATTTAGTTATGAATTTTTTAACAACAAATCTCAAATTTTCGCACGACCCGCTCTTAAACAGGGCCCAGGCCGTTCATGTTTTGTTACAATGGTTTCAATCAAAATCTTATTGTAACTGTCAATTTGCGATCACGTTTTGACAGTTTCCATAAGATTTTGATTGAAACCTTTGCAACAAAAGTTACATGATCGGCCTGCTGGTCTCTCAGCTCAGTTGGTGTTCCTATTCTAAGTTAGTGATTGCAAAAAATAATTATATAAGTAGATATTATATTAGCTGTCTGGTTCCCAAAGTCCAAGCTCTGATAGTGTTGTGTGGATTGTACACAATGTTTATTTATTTAATAAATAAAATAATATTTATTAAATATAAGACGACTTACCATATTTCATCTTGCAATTCATTTTAGTCAAAGATTATTGAATCCCTGGCGAAAAAGATATATAGAAATACTTGTAGGTACAATCCGATGGAGGTCACAAATACTCTTCCTCATCAGCTCATGCATTACACCACCACACAACCCTTTTCGAGTCCAGCAAATTAAGCAGGGACGCCTCTGCGGCTCCAGGCAAAAATTCAATTACAAACTTTGGGTCATCCCAAGAGCACGCCTGAAGGGCGGTAGGTACGTTTTTTGCCTCTAAATTTTTATGTGGCCCTTTACAAGGTCGTAAAGGGTGGTTTTATGAATATTCTATAATGTCCGGATATTTGAAAAGCGGCGGCCGTTATGGCGTGTTATGTAATAGCCACAAATCTTTGTATTTGTAAAATGAATATGAAAAGTTCTGAATTTTATCTCACAATAAAATTATAAGCTACTAGCTTCCGTCTACAACTTTCTCGCATGAGACTGAGTTATAAGAAGCGTAGTATTCCAGGTAACGAACTATATTTATTTCAGGTTTCAACCACATCGGTACAGCTGTTGCGACGTCCGATTAAAGATTAAAAATGCCCAAACATAAGCTATACAATTTTATTTATTAATTTAGACGTATATATAATAATAATCTATTTAATTAATTAATAAATAAATGTTGTGGACAATTCACACAATACTATCTAGCTCCAAATTAAGCAAAGCTTGCTATGGGAACCAATAATTGATTTCTAGGCAGATCTATCATAGTTGCACGTAAAGCTATAAAACGGCCATTATTTGTTAGAAAATGCTTTACGAGTTTTTCTCTAGGGCCAGGGTTTATGTACTCGAAGTTTAAGGGGAATGAAGTACATAGGTGTGTTCCGCTCCTTAATTAAAATCGTGTGATTTGTTACCCAGTGCAAAATCGGAGAGCCTTTTATCAATTACGAACTGTAGGTACCTTATCTCCCTATGTATATAACAATACATAATAATGGTCCAACTCTACGCAGTAGAAATTTGAATTCAATTAAAAAAAAATCTGTTGTATCACAAAGATCACTTTGAAACGTCTTAATGCCGGTCTAAGTGAGTCTATGTGCCATTATACTGGTTTAAACCAGTATGTATACCATGGATACAGTACACTTAAGCCTTCTTCTTATTCTTAATTTAATGGCGTATCACAATATGTTGATACGGAACTAACGCAACCCAGGCTCCATCTATAGGTTTGACGTTACACTCCAACTGCTAATCTTACCAAGGAGAAGGTCGCGGGTTCAAATCTCGCTCGGCTCTAACTTTAGAAACATAGGTAATGAAAATCTTCATGACGATGATATTCATCAAAACTATTTTTTTATTTTTGAAGTGAAAACTTCTTTAGCGGCGT
Organism: Thera obeliscata; assembly: GCA_947578465.1. NCBI lineage: Eukaryota > Metazoa > Arthropoda > Insecta > Lepidoptera > Geometridae > Thera > Thera obeliscata. The sequence goes on from OX387915.1 coordinate 17,227,885, forward strand.
TGAGCACTTTCTGTAATGGGTATAAAATCTTAAACCCGCGTCAGGGCGTCAGGGCGTCAGGATCACGTGACCTGATCGAAAAAAAGCGTAAGACGCTACAGATACGCTAGTAGTTACTATGACACGGTAACGTCACAGAATAGATAATAGTTAGTAGCAAGCATACCAAGGCGTTTTTCGTGACTGTAGTAGGTATAGGTACATACCTATTATAGATTTTATGAACTAGCGGCCGCCCGCGGCAGGTAGTAGTGGTCATTGGTACATGATTTTATAGATCTACTGTATTTATTTTTCGAGTGGAGCATTGCGGCGAGCGAAGCGAGCCGCCATGCGACCATGGGAACAGCGCGGCGAGCGAAGCGAGCCGTGCTGTGACTCCCCCCAAGCCCCCCAGAACCCCCTCCTCCTGAACCCGGGGGGAGCGTCGCGGCGAGCGAAGCGAGCCGCCACGTGACCACGGGGAACAGCGCGGCGAGCGAAGCGAGCCGTGCTGTGACCCTCCCTAAGCCCCCCAGAACCCCCTCCTCCGAAACCCGGGGGGAGCGTCGCGGCGAGCGAAGCGAGCCGCCACGCGATCACGGGGAACAGCGTGGCGAGTGAAGCGAGCCGTGCTGTTACCCCCCTAAGCCCCCCAGAACCCCCTCTTCCTGAACCCGGGGGGAGCGTCGCGGCGAGCGAAGCGAGCCGCCACGCGACCACGGGGAACAGCGCGGCGAGCGAAGCGAGCCGTGCTGTGACCCCCCTTAGCCCCCCAGAACCCCCTCCTCCTATGTCTGCCGTTTTACTTCATTTAGGACCTACTTGTAGGTCGCGCGACAAGGTCCCTTCTAGCGGTTCCGACCCGTTGAGGATTTGGCTGTACGTAAAATTTAGGGTTCCGTATAGGGTTTTGATTGGGGTTATACTATATTGAGGAATTTGATTAAATGGTCGACTTTTAGGGTTCCTTAGGACTTTGATTGGAGTTTCAACTACACTTAGAAGCTTGATAATGTTAAAATTTTTAGGGTTCCTTAGGACTTTGATTGGGGTTTTACTACATTGAGGAACTTGATAAAATAAACAACTTTTAGGGTTCCTTAGGCCTTTAACGCCTAGGACTTTCAACTACACTTAGGACCTTGAATATGTAAACAATTTTAGGGTTCCTTAGCACTTTGATTGGAATTTCAACTACACTTAGGAGCTTGATAATGCTAAAATTTTTACGGTTCCTTAGGACTCTGATTGGGGTTTTACTACATTGAGGAACTTGATAAAATAAACAACTTTTAGGGTTCCTACGTTAATAATCAAGTTTTCACTTCTGCCGGCACTCCCGGAGTGCAACCCGTATTTTTTTTTTCTTCAAAATTCTTTTTTTGGTCGAATGCGTTGGCAATTGATGTACCTACATCCTTACGATGTTTTCTTTCACCGTTTGAGAGTTCTGACATAAAGTAGGTACTTCTAATTTTTTGGACAGGTTTGGATTTAAACCCATGACTTGGATCGGGAGGCAGGGCCGCTACCACTAGGGCACTAGTGCTCTATCTACTTTATGTATTAGAAACTATGCCTATACATATATATTATGTTGCAAAAAAACCGAGGCCATTCCCAACCGCACTTTATAGCTGTACATCTAAAGCCAGTGTTGCGGAAGCAATTAGAGCCTTAATGATACAGCCTGTAGGGCTACCACAAGCTCTGTCTGGCTCTGTCTCTGGCACTGGTTTTGAGTCTGCGTGAGTGCTGACCAGTGTGTATGTGACGTTTCGACGTAGGATTTATTTAATCAACACTCACGCCTCAAAACCAGAGCCAGAGACAAAGCCAGACAGAGCTTGTGGTAGACCTACTGTAGTACATAAATATATAACTTGTATAAAAGCCGCATTTTCTCCGCAAATTACCTAAACTTGCGCTAAAAAGAAAATTGTTCAAGTGTGTGTTCTCAAATTGCGTTTTACGTGTTCCTGTTTATTCCAAGTGAAAATAAAGTTACCAAAAAGGCTAGCAGTTTTTTTAATACAACTAGCTATGACCCACCTGGTGTTAAGTGGTAACCATCGTCTATGATAAAGCATTGCCTCGTAGGTCACGCACGCCAAGGACGTGTCCTACGATGCACAGCCTTGCGTTGAAGATGTTCAGCCTCACGTGCCAGTAATTTCAAAACAATTTTTATTTCTGAAACACTGGTTATAATTACATTAGGTATAAAATTAGGTTCTCATACTCATACTCATACTCATATTATTTATTGCAGTTATTATGTTACATGGTGAGGTCTAAAAGTTAAAAATGGTAAATACATAATAGGCCCTAATGTTCAGGGCATAGCAATATCTGGAGTGGAAGCGGGCCGAAGTCTGAAAAAATAGATAAATTAAAAGCTAGTTGTTATTTTTAAATTATGAAGTCAATTAAATTAGTATCATAACGCAGGCAGTGTATCATTGAAAAAGTCATTTAAATTATAATAGCATTTTTTTATCAATAAGTCCTTTAATTTATATTCGAATGTCCTATCCTTTTCTACGTCTTTTATTTGTTCGGGGATTTTATTATAAATTTTTGATGCCATTGTTGTTGGACCGGAACTGTGTATTTTTAATTTAGAATTAGGCAGTACTAATTTGTGCTTATACCTGCATGGGTAACGCCGTGGCAGGTCAGTTTTTTTTACGAAAAATTGTGGGTATTTTCTTACAAACTTGCAAGCTTCGAATATGTAGATGCTGGTTAATGTCAAAATTTTTAGGCTACGAAAATGTTCTTGGCAGCTTTCCGGAAGCTTTATATTGGCGAGGGTCTGTGTTTCAAGACAGAAGAAAAATTGACTAGTAATAGATGATTGAGTTCTTGGAGGTTTTCGTTTCAGTTATTCAGCCAGAGATCCCTAAACAGATCAGCAACATTTACATAATAACTTTGTATTTATTTGGATCTGTGATATTCTACAGTACAATCATTTATTAGCAAAACCCAGGTTATAATTACAGGTTGGTATAAATTAGGTTCTTTGTTTGAAGACAGAAAAAAATAGACAAGTAGATGATTGAGGAAAAATTGACTGATATGGTTGAATTCTTGAGGGATTTCATTTGAGTTATTCCGTCAGGGATCCCTAAAAAGGCGGGCAACATTTACATAATTACTTTATATTATACACTCTGGTCGACGTCAGAATTTTAATGACTCCAAGCGCTGTTTTTGGGTTTTAATGCATAATTACGCCAGAATGAATAGCGTAATGATGAATCAAAAATAATGATGTTTATATTAATGTAAAATAAAATGTGAGTATGTAAATATTATGGAAGTATCACAATACTATGTACAATAGTGGCTTGAGAGCACTGGTGGTCTAGTGGTAGTGGCCCCGCCTTCCGATCCGAAGGTCGTGGGTTCACATCCAGTCGTGTACCAATGAGTTTTTCTGTCGCAAAATGTATGTGCACTCAAAACGGTGAAGGAAAACTTCGTGAGGAAACCGGCATATCGTAGAACCTAAAAAGTTCGAAAATATATGTGTCAAGTGCACGAAAGGAGCCTCCTTGAGGCGCACTTAAAATCCTTTCACCACACATGGTTTGAAAAAATCGGTTACACGATAAGAAGAGAGAAGAGAGGTGATCTTCTATCTTCTAGGCAATGATGACTCTAGTTTTACCAAACGATGGCGAATACAAATAAATACAAATACAAAATCTTTATTTCAAACAATATTACATGACAGTAACTTAGTGTAGTACCACTGTTTCCTGCGTTAGTTTACACTGTGTTGCAGAAAAATAGGTAGAGTCTGTTCAGAAAGAGAGCCCTCGTGGAATTGGAGGGCGCTGCTGTGCTTAACCTTTTTTGTTTAGTGGGCAACACAATAACGCGTCTGTTGCGTTTTGATCCTATCACAAATAGTGTACTATTCCTATATTTAATTTTTATGATGCAAAATGCTGACAGAAAGAAAGGGATGAGCTGCCATATAAAAATCGAAAAGTTAGTTCTCAATTTGGCCACGACGACGGCTCTCTTTCTGAACAGACTCTAGTAGCTGACCCAAAATCAGTCGACTTAATTAATAGTAGGTAGGCAGGTAACTCAACACAAGGAATAGATTATTTAAACAAAGAGTCCTGAACCTATACTCTACCTACTGTAAAATAATATAAGTTATTTAAATGAAACTGAAGGGAGATACATGAAGAGTAAAAATATAGCCTAATGAATGAACATGCAATTTTAATTTAAACTTATAGGTATACGAACGAACATAGTAGGTAAGCATGGGAAATAAAATAAAATAAAATAAAATAAAAAGAATATAATTATAAGTTTAAAAAACTTGAGAAACCGACTTCATTGTCAAACGGCTAAACCGATTTTAATCAAATTTGTTTGGGACAATCTGGACGTAAGCATAACCTTCCAAATAAAAAAATAATTTTCTAAATCGGTTCATAAATGACGGAGGTATGCAATTACAAACATTAAAAAAATTATAAAAAAAAAATAGCAACACCGATTTTAATAAAATTAAACTCAAACTCAAACTCAAAAAAAAAAAAAAAAAAAACATACAACCAAATTGAGAACCTCCTCCTTTTTGATTGGAAGTCGGTTAAAAAGAATAGAAAGCACTCAGAGTTAGGCTAAGCGTGTGGCATTCTAATCCATGGATTTATAAGGTGTGCGGCGTACCTACAGGTCCATAGGGCGGGCGCACATTTACATGGAAGTTAGATAAGGCTATGCTAATCTGACGGTTTTCCGTTCAGTCACGCCTCGATAAGGCTGCGTTCACAGAGATAAATTGTTGCATAGTTTTTAAGGCATATTTAACTTTGGAAGACCTGATAACCTGATCTGACCTGATAAGTAGAAAAAACTGCGGACTGGTTAGGTTAATTATTTATAGGTATATAGAAAGATACTTTTAGAACCGACAACAGTTGGGGAATAAAGGTTCTCGAATGGCGACCACGAACCGGAAGACGAAGCGTAGGGCGCCCACCCACCAGATGGACCGACGACATTGGTAAGATCGCGGCAAGTCGATGGATGGAAAGGGCTCAGAATCGTTCTTCCTGGAAATGTGTAAAGGAGGCCTGTGTCCAGCAGTGGACTTCTTCAGGCTGATAATGATGATGATGATGCGATAGATACATCTTTATTGTTCACCACACAGAAACAGGAATACAGGATATATGACGATTTATGGCAAAACAATACGTAACCTTTTCGCTGAGAGCCGACCTCTTCCAAACCTTTTATAGTTACGTTTTAGACGTTTAAACGAAAAGAAAATGGATTTTGAAAGATTTAATTTCTGCAATCCGACCTAATAGTCTATTTATCATAATTACAACCATAATTTTTTCTCATTAAAAAAATTAACTAAATAAGTCAATGTGAACGCGTCCTTACAGTTTACCGGATATCGGTTAAGGGAGAAACAACGATATAATTTAACCCTTAGCTGATGGAACAAACCCTATTGACGAAGTGTTCCGTATGTAAGGGCTAATTGCAGATTTGTTTCTCATTAGTTCTATTGACTTAGGTCCTTAAAATATAGAAAAACAAAATATTTAATAATAAATTGCCTTGCGTACATCTAGATCACAGGCGATGGCAATTAGCATTAGGCACGGCATACATATACCTAATTCAGAGCGATTTTGATTTTATGATAATTTCTTATTATTCCCACCCACCAGATCGACTGACAACTTTATTAATATCGCGGGAAGTCGGTGGATGGAAACAGCTCAGAATCGTTCCTCCTGGAAATGTGTAGGGGAGGCTTATATCCAGCAGTGGTCTTCCCAGGCTGATGGTGTTGTGATTTCTTATTATTCGATCAAGTTTAATCAGCTTGAAGTAGGCCACGTGTCTAGTGCACAAAAGGAACCTATTTGAGCACTTTCTTTTCACCACACTCGAGCCCGATACAATACCTAAGTGAGTAACATGGGTTGTGCAGAATGGGACTCGATGAAGAGTATTTTCCAATCAAACCAACTGGTTGAAAATTATTATTTTAATTTGGTTAATCAGCTGCATAATGCAGCTGGAAAAACTCAAAACTAAAACGTTAAAAAACCTCTAAAATAACGCTATCGAGCAACTATATCAAAACCTCTTGCAATATCAAACTAACACGTACAACAACATGATACACGTAAACACAAGCGCGTATGTAGTTGTAAAATAACAACACACAAAAACCACTGCAAATCTAATTTCCTCTGTCGTACCTATACATGCATATTATATAAATGTACTTATGCCTGAGGACCAAACTCATTCCAAACACGAAGCCACATAAAATATGCATTCAAACAGACAAGGGGCAAATCCCTACGATTTACTCCACGTCGTTACTCATTACGCATTCCCGCGAAGGCTTTGAAGGTGAAATTACTGGCCCTTGAGGGGGTGGGGGGGGGTAATAAATGACGCGGCCCGCGCCGGGGGCGAAGTTGCCAACTTTTTGTGACAAATTGCCCCAAAAGTGCGTGCGCCTAAATTGGTGATTTTACCCTGCGCTTGTGTGCGTGAAATATAGCGGTCGTGCGGAATACATATTAGTTGTTATGCTAGTGGAGGTAACTCTGTTGGGTACGTATCGTTGTTTTTATTTTATACAGCCATTATTGGAGCGAATCTGTCGCGGAATGAATATTCTAAAAATACACACTCTGGAACTTGATTCCATACCAACTTAACAACCTTGGTGCTTTAATATAAAACTGAATAAGCTTTTGTTGGAGAAATGTTTAAATTCCATAGAAGAGTTTCATGATAGCTAACTGGATCTTGTAATTTTTTTATTATTAATTGTGTATGTCCCAATATATTTATCTGTAATTTAAATTTAAGAATTATTAATTATATTGTGTTACTGTATACAGAGTAAGAATACAATATAATAACTAGACAGAGTACCTAGTGTTCTCGACGGGAATCGAACCCACGACCTATGGCTTCTGCAGAGCTACTACCAACTGAGCTGAGAAACCAGATATAGCGTTAGTACCTACACTTTCGCATTTACAAACATTTGGATACCTCTGGCATCAATCCAGACACGCCCCTTTCTTCAAAATACCTATCAAAAAACCTACAGTTCAGCTATATTAATTTACCCATACTTATTTCCTCTTTATTCTTTATTTCTTTTGTTAAGATAGGGGGAAGTCGATGGATGAAAAGGGCTCATAATCGTTCTTCTTGGAAATGTGTAGGGGAGGCTTATGTCCAGCAGTGGACTTCTCCAGGCTGATAATGATGACGATGACTTAATTATTTCCTAGGCACTAGGACGGGACTAGAACCAGTTACCCCTGACGCTATTTAAATCTACAGTAGATGGCAAAGGCCGTTCATTAATTTTTTTAATATAATATAATTGCACGCCTTGTTTTGTTTTGGTGGCGTTGGGAATAGGACACCTATTCCCAACGCCACCAAAACAAAACAAGGCAAATCCTCCGGCAGTTCCCGGCTAATAGGAAATGAGAAAATTAATTAAGTGGGGGACAAACAGAGGCTGTGTTTATTTAGGCTCCGATCTGTGGTTATATACCGACGTGTTTTCACAAGATTTCCCTTCAATGTTTGCCGCGCGCCCTTATGTGTTCTATTTAAAAGTGTTTGTTTTTGTTAATTGGCGTGGCTGATTTTCTGTCGCTGATTTTTGCTGATTTTCTGGTCGATACTTAGGTACATAATATCGACCTCGAGTCAGACATTTTCTTAGCCGCGGTCTCCCAAAACGCGCTATACAAACGCCCGCAAATCGGATTTATTTTAATTTTCAAAGTTTTGGGAAAACTAACAGTAGGCCTATCATGAGCTCTGTCTGGCTTTGTCTCTGGCTCTGGTTTTGAGTCTGTGTGAGTGCTCACCTGTGTATTATAATGTGTTTGTGACGTTTCGACGTAAGGATTTATTTAGACAGCACTTACACAGACTCAAAACCAGAGCCAGAGACAGAGCCAGACAGAGCTTATGGTAGCCCTACATCTAGGTAGGTATATGAAAGGAGGTTACAAAATTAAACATTTAACAATGCTACAGGTACACTGACGGCCAATTAAAAGTTTCCACAGATAAATCCAAAAACCAAAACTAAAAAAAACTCTAAAATGTGTAGGTGATTTATACTTGCGACTATTTACTAAAGAGAAGCTGCAGTGCCTAGCCTACTTTGGACCATGTATTAAAGAGAAGCTGTAGTGCTTGGTTAATACTAAGATCAAATTGCTTGGATTAATACCTATTTTAAATGGAACTACATTGCCCAGCTCTTATCACCAACACTACCCTCAGCCTAATATAGCCTTCTTACTCTACAAGAGACAGGAGAGCACTGGTGCTTTAGTGGTAGCGCCCCCGTCCGATCGGCCGTGGGATCAAATCCAATAGTGAACCAATGAGTTTTTATGTCCTAAAATATGTGACCACAAAGACAGTACTCTCAAACGATGGAAAACATCGTGAAGAAAATCATGGCATCTCTATCTTAAAAATCCTTTCACAACGCTTCGTAAAGACCAGTGACACAATAAAAAGAAGAATTTATATCCTTAGTTTTGTATGTGTAGTTAATACACTTGCATATTATGTGCTCAATAATGGGTTTCTTCACATCAAACCCAAAGTCGGTACATAAGCGTCCGTGTAAAAATGTTGCAGCATATACAATAGAAAGCTGGCAGATAAAAGCTTAAGTGAGCCAACCCGTTTTGGAACAATACATAAAGTAAAAAAAATACCAGCAATTTGGTTAAAATAAAACCTTTCTTTCACAGCAAAAAGCGCTCCACTCTGCATTCCAAATAATTGCCATTATATAAATTTTAATGGCCAAGTACGAGCATAATTGCGTCCATTACGCCTCTCTCTAATGCTGGGCCTTAAGCTCAACCGTTTGTAATTGGAGGCCTCATAAAGGGGACGGAGGGACCGGAAAAGGGGGCGAAAAACGGGCACAGAGGGGGGAGAAATGTTATGGAAATGACGCACCGCCATTTCCCCGTTTTTGTATTTGATTATCCTTTCAAGACAATATTTTGCAGGGTCCGGAAATTAATGAAGGCAATTTATGCGACACAGAACGCTGGCGTGGGTTTTATTTAAATAACTTTTTTGTTTTTTTTTTAAGCCGAGGGTTTTCGGGTCTGCCTTTTGTAATTGGAGCGTTGTCTGTGGCTTTTTGTTCTGGAGCTTACGAAGAGTTATGTTGAGGTTAGAATAGGCTCCCCGCTATGGAAATGTGTATGGCCGTTGGGTAATTCGCGCCAGGCTTTATTTTTTCCAGGTATTATTTATTCATTGTTTTTAATTTATTAGATACTGAGTAGGGAGGTTGCTTCGTCCTTAAATGTTATTTTGGGGCGTTAGGTTTTTGTGTACAATTTGGTAGAAAATAAATATTTTAATGTTATGTGATGGATGAAAGCACTGCATTTTTAAACCTCTGATGATCAAGTTAGGTTTTGTCCTGGGTAAAACAAAAATAATCCCAATAAATCCAAAAACATTGCTAATATAATCAGCGTGGTAATGCCGCCAGCGACTTGCTGGACACTTCCGTCTGGCACTGATTTGGATCAGTTGAGCTATCTCTAAGTCGTTTTTAACGGTCTGCAGATAGCTCAACTATTTCTGGTGTATTTTGTAAATATTTGCATATTTTTAGGGTTCCGTAGCCAAATGGCAAAAACGGAACCCTTATAGATTCGTCATGTCTGTCTGTCTGTCTGTCTGTCTGTCTGTCCGACCGTGTCACAGCCATTTTTCTCCGAAACCATAAGAGCTACACTGATGAAACTTGGCGAGTAGATGTATTCTGTAAACCGCATTAAGATTTTTACACAAAAATAGAAAAAAAACTATAAATTTTGGGGGTCCACATACTTCAAACTGAAACTCAAAAAAAATTTTTTCATCGAACCCATACGTGTGAGGTATCTATGAATAGGTCTTTAAAAATGATGTTGAGGGTTCTAATATAGTTTTTTTCTAAACTGAATAGTTTGCGCGAGAGACACTTCCAAAGTTGAAAAAAGTTGGTCCCCCCCCTCTAACTTCTAAAATAAGGGAATGATAAAACTAAAAAAAATATATGTTGTACATTACTATGCAAACTTTCAACGATATTTGGTTTGAACGAGATCTAGCCAGTAGTTTTTTTTTTATACGTCATAAATCGTAAACCGCAATGTACCTTTCGATGAACTACAAGAACCTTTATATTATGTTACTTGATGCTACGGAACCCTTCATGGGCGAGTCCGACTCGCACTTGGCTGCTTTTTTTATATATATTTTTTTAAGCTTCTGTGTGGTTTTTAATACGGTTTTTCTTGTATACAAAATAATCACAGTGAGCTTTTTCTGATAAGATAACCTCATGATACCTAAACCACTAAGGTTTTATTACTCTAAAGGAATACAAAAGTAAAACACTGCACCTAAATGATATGATTACGTATTTCCTTCAGGAATTTATTGACTAAAGCTAAGACTTTTATGCATAAAAGACCTAGGAATAATTTATCTTTGATACGTTCGTTGGTAGGTAAAAACATACAAGCAAAAAGTTAATTATAGCCAAGCGACGAAAACTGACGCAGGCCGCGCGACCAAATCCCCCTGCTTAACATTCCCCGCTATACCTTTGTACACATAAAACCAACACTTTCTACCCTTTTTATAACATACGAACAACAACCTTAAACACATACCAACAAAGTCTACATTCACAAAAAGTTCAAAGTTCAACAGTTTAGCGTCAGCACAATAAAAAGTCGCTTCTATGTCAAAAGCGTGAAAGTTAGTTTTTGCACGCAGTTTTTTCGAATAAGACTTGGAGAAAACTCGTATTATGTAATAAAAACATTTATTTTGTCCGATTCCGAGTAAATAGGACTCCTCTTCCCCTTATATGCCCTTATGTACAGTGATTTAGTGCGCGCGAGATTGTTTTGATAACTCCTTTCATATTTCGCTCGACGGAGCGTTATCTTAGCAGGAAACGTGAGTATTACGTTTTTAAAAATGTTGTCTATGCACTTTAGTATTTTTTTGCTGCTTTTTAACTTGCTCGTTCCTTTTCTTAGCTGTTCGAGCTTTTGAAACGTGTTTAATTTAGCTCTTCTCGTAAAAACTTATGCTAATTTTAGAAATGGAAGTTTACAGTTCGCTATCTTCAAACAACGTGAACATAAAGCTAATTATCTATATTTTAAGTAGGTTGTTGTGTGATGTTTTTAACAAGTATAAAGTTTAGTGGTGACGACAGGAGGTGCAAAAGATTGACGGAATGGTGGCCGAGGATTGGGAAGAGAGGCGTTGGCCGTTGGGTTGACGACATTGTCAGCGTCGTGGGCCGCAGATAGATGAGGGTAGCCCAAGATCGTGGTGAATGGCAAGAGCAAAGACAGACCTATGCCCCGCATTGGGTTAAGTCGGGCCGCGGATGATGATGATGATATAGCTTAAGTTTATGTTGCGTATTTCAATAGCCAAATATTTTTTTATCTCAAACTATTTGGCTATTGAAATACGAAAACCCGTTTCAGCTCAGTACAAAACAGAAGTTGCAAAAAAGTGATAAGTGCACAATTGCGTTCGGAGACCATTGTCAGGCGGAGAGCAGTGAATGGGAGGTGCGTTCCGAAACTTGTTTCGAGCTGATTTCTGCAGCGCGTTCTTGCAACGAAGTGCAAAACCCTTTTACGAAACTTGTTTAACCGATTAAAACGATATTATTGTGGAGCAAACAGGTTTTGCAGAGATTGCGAGTTTGCACGGAGCTCGAATAAAAGGGTACGTTCAATCAACAATGAATTGGAATTGGCTATTGAAGTTGTTTTGAAGGAAAAAATCCTTTACAAATAACAGACAGATGCTAATTTAGGACACAGAAGGTTTTTGGTGACATGGAAATGACGTGAATAGTCTTCCGAGTCACGTCATATTGGAATAACCTCAGACTCAATTATTTTTTCTCATAATCATCATCCACAAGAAGTCCATGGCTAGACATAGGCCTCCCCTACACATTTCCAGGAAGAACGATTCTGAGCTCTTTCCATCCACCGACTTCTCGCGGACTTAACATTGTCGTTGGTCCATCTGGTGAGTGGGCGGCATTTTGTCTTCCGGTTCGTGGTCGCCATTCGAAAACCTTTTTCCCCCAACGCCCAAATATTATTTTTAGGGCTATTTAAACTGACTGGTTGTAAAATAGAAATGTTTTGGTAAAAACGGTGACAAAGAACTTTAAGATATGGAGTTGAAAACTTCAAAATATTTATTTTGAATAAATATATCAGCCATTTAGAAAAAAAAACTAAAGTATTACAAATAAGCCATGCAAAGCCAGACTCGCGAGTTTAATAGCTTACTAAACCACTAACGAAAGAAAAGAAAGAAAATACATTTATTTTGGACACACAACACACATAAACACAGCACAAACAGAGTACATAACACAAAAAGAAAGAAAACAGAATAGTAAATAGAACAAAGAGTAAATACAAATATATGAAAGTGGAGCACAAATCCGTCTGTGCGCGTGTCCCTATGCGCGTGAGCCAAAACTGGTCCCATCTCAGCTATATGCCACCCACTACAAGCGTAGTGAGTGACGCTGGTTTTCAGATGGAGCCGAAAGTGACCTCACTAGTGGTTATGTTTAAACGGTAGACAAATCAACGAAACTAGATCCTTTTTGACCATTGTTGTAGAGTTCACTGGAGGCCTAGTGATAGTAATCCTGCCTTCCGATCCTAAAGTGGCGGGTTCCAATCCATTCATGTACCTATAGATTTCGGTTTCGATTCTCGGTGCGGGAAATGTATGCACACAAAGCTTTCAAACGGTGAAGGAAAACATAGCGAGAAACCCCTCGGCTTAGTCAGCTCTGCACGTCTTCCGTGTCTTTACTAATTAGGCTGGCTGTAAGCTGTCTGGTTGCTATTAGGTGCTGGGCAAGCCTATTCCATCTAAAATTCTGTCCCAGGTAATAAGGCGTCCCACAAGAAGGGCTTGAGTTATCACTAGTTGATTAATCATGTCAAACTTGACATGACTTAGTTTTGATTGCAAAAAAAGATACGCAATCACAGCATTGCAATAGAAATTTACAGGGAAAATTCTCAAAAAATAGGTAAACCTATCAACATCATATTTCATGATCTTTAAAATTAAAGAACCAAAAGGACCACTCACCAATATATAAACCACTTAGACGAAATAGATAATAGACAGGATCTATTTATAATAACATTTTGTATTCACAAAGTGTAACCACACACAGCCAAGCTTGCAAGTCAACGATGTACCATTCCCCAAAGAATACAGATATAAAGATATGTTACATACGAGAAGGGTTGGACCCTTTGCGCCGAGCTCAATTCTGCAGCCCGTTGCAGCTATGTAGGCATACAACAAACATACAGGGTGAGAAGTTATTATTTATAATTCGTGCCATGTATTTAACTATTTAAGTAGGTAGTACCTACTAAGTACCGATAATGACGTGTATAACAGTTTTTACAATGAATTATTGAATGTTGAAAAGTATACATAATGTGAAAAACCTGAGTAGTAAAAAATCTGAGATCTGAGTAGTTTCAAAGATTTCAAGATAAGTGAGTAATCAGTGAGAGACCAAATAGACTTCTCATTGAAAAAACCTTGATTTTTTTATAGACAACTAGTTGACGGAATAGGCCTTTATTGTGGTTGAAGTTAATAACGGGGTTAATATGTAACATATTTTATTTAAAAAAAGCTTGCTGTAGATTTGGCATGCGAGGTCTGCCGGGAAATGTATGTTTCTGATTGATTAAAATTACATTTTCAGTTCAATCGTCATTTGTAGACGGAAGTTCTGTCCGTTATGGCCAATATGAAAAATCCTAAAAATGTCCCTACCTCATAATAGAAAGAAACATTATTTGGGGAGGCCTTTGTCCAGTGGTGGACTTATTTAAGCTGATGAGGATTGATTGAGAAGTGACTTTGTAAGTTTCAAAAATTTTGTCTTTAGCACCCTGTATAAAAATTGCAAGCCAACTTGGCTTCGCAAAAACCCGTTTACACAGCAAAATTCTAGTAAAAACGCTTGGACAATAACGAATGTGATCTTTATGCACAAAGGCGTAAAGAAATAGCTTTTTGTGGCCGTTTGTTCAAGAAATTATCACACGAAGGGAGATTTTCACTGTGTGTTCGATTTTTGTTGAGACCAGTCGATGTGGCGTGGCGACTTGTTTTTTATTATTCCACTTTTAGCTCTAGGTTTCTAGTAAGTGTAGATTAAAGTTTTAAAACATTTTAACGTGATATTGCAGGTGCAAATAATTAAATCAAAGAGTCAGACCCAAAAGCGTATAAACCGCAAAATAAAAATTCTGTTTGTTTGTTTACTCAAGAGCAGACGCACGGCATATGGCGGATACGAGACGTACGCAAAATGACAACCATTGACATTGGACAATTGTTGTTGTGTACCCAAGCCGCTATCAAGCTCATTTTTTGAGTTTTTTCAGTTATGTTGTGTTGCGCCGCGGCCGACGAGACCGGTAGGTGATCTTTTATTTAGTTGGTCTTTGTTTTTGGAGAGCTCTATTGTCTATCGTGTCTAGTCTATACCCAGTACTTAGGGCTAGACCACCCTAGGACTATGCAAGGTAGAACTTTCATTGGCTTAGCGACACACGATTGTTGTAGTTTACAGACAGAAGAAACCGCTTAACATCAGTTTAAAATCATTGAGTGATTTTAGTTTAGTACGGCTCTGTTTTACAGACGATGCTTGAGACACAAAACCCTTAAGCATGTCTCAAACTCAAAGTTAAATAAATTATTCAATGAAATCACGTGGTTTACTTTGAATCATCAGGTGATTCAAACGGATTCAAAAGGATGATTCAGGAAAGGTACGTTAATTCCAGGAAATTCACTGACATCAGTAGGCCTACCATAAGCTCTGTCTGGCTCTGTCTCTGGCTTTGGTTTTGAGCCTGTGTGAGTGTTGACTAAATAAATCCTACGTCGAAACATCACACACACTCGGTGGGTTTGGTGAGCATTCACACAGACTCAAAACCAGAGCCAGAGACAGAGCCAGACAAAGCTTGTGGTAGGCCTACAGGCTAAGTCTAGAAATTTATAGGAGGATAGTAAAAAGCTCGTCAAAATATTATATGAACTAAAAAAGCCTCTGGCAAAATGAATATCCACGCCATTCAAAGCGCTGTAAAATCGAAATTACACGAAAATTGGTGTGAATTTGAAAATAGAACAATAACCCTTAACTCGGCCACGGGCGCCGATCTCGAAAAAAGAAAACGCGCTAACATTTACTCGCATCGCTGTTCGACACTTCGCCCAAAACTCGTATCGATACGCGCGATCGAATATGCCTGGCCGATTATTTTGTATCGATACTTTGGAGTAGTCTGCATGTTCCCTTAAATGGGTTTGGAATAAAATATTTGAATGAAGAAGTGCAATATTTCTTTGTCTTCGTATGCGTGGTCTTCGTTCTTTAGTGATGGGATGTCAATATTTTTGGATCAGAAAAAAAGTTAACTCGCAAGCAAAATTTTATCGGTTTTATAGTGGAGTGTTGAAAACTCATACTCATACTCATACTCATATTATTTATTGCAATTATTATGTTACATGGTGAGGTCTTAAAGTAAAAAATGGTAAATACATAATAGGCCCTAATGCTCAGGGCATAGCAATATTTGGAGTGGAAGCGGGCCGAAGTCTGAAAAAGTAGATTAATTAAAAGCTAGTTGTTAGTGTTCTATAGAAGTCAATTAAATTATTATTATAACGCAGGCAATGTATCATTGAAAAAGTCATTTATATTATAATAGCATTTTTTTATCAATAAGTCCTTTAATTTACATTCAAATGTCCTATCCTTTTCTAGATTTTTAATTTGTTCGGGGATTTTATTATAAATTTTTGATGCCATTGTTGTTGGACCGGAACTGTGTATTTTTAACTTAGAACAAGGCAGTACTAGTTTGTGCTTGTACCTGCATGGGTAACGCCGTGGCAAGTCAGTTTTTTTCACGAAAAATTGTGGATATTTCCTTACAAACTTACAAGCTTCGAATATGTAGATGCTTGTTAATGTTAAAATTTTTAGGCTACGAAAATGTTCTTGGCAGCTTTCCGGAAGCTTTATATTGGCGAGGGTACGGATGCATGACTTTTGTAGAACAAAGAGATCATGGATATCAACACTATTACCCCAAAGGATAATGCCATTTGTGAGCCAAGCGAATGCATAGGCGTAATAAGCAGTTGTTGAAGTTTGTAGGTCTGTTGCTTTTCTAAGTTCCCTAAGGGCATATGTAAAACTAGACAGTTTGGACCTTATTTTTTGGATATGGCTTTTCCAATTCACGTGAGAGTCTATGTTTAGTCCTAGGAGTGTAAAAGAGTCGGTACATTCTAATTTAATATTATTATAAGTAAAATTTATGTCAAGAGGGGGTTTTTGGTATGGCCTGAATTGCATAATTTTGGTTTTTGAATAATTTATGTCCAGATTATGATCAATCATCCAATTTTGAATAGAATTTAGTATGTCAGTTAGTTTAGTTGTCAAGTTGATGTCATTGTTTTTAATTGATGTCAAAATTGAAATATCGTCTGCGAAAAGAACACAAGAATCGTTTAATATTTTTGGGAGGTCGTTGATGTAGATTAAAAACAGAATACATCCTAAGACACTTCCTTGAGGGATTGAGGCGTGTGTCTGTATGGGGTTTGACCTTATTCTACTAATTATGCCGGTTACGTTGTCAATGTACTCAACTTCCACGAACTGCTGACGATGCTTAAGATAAGAAGTGAGCCAATCGTGAGGCAGTCCGCGTATACCTATTCCGTATAGTTTATTGAGTAGTATGTTGTACTGTACTTTATCATATGCTTTTGTCATGTCGAGTAGAATTCCTATAGCGTAACTTTTATCATTTATTATATTTAGAATTTCCTGAACATATTTGTAAACAGCAAGCGTAGTCGAGCGGTTTTTTCGAAATCCGTTTTGGCTTTCGTCAAATATGCAGTATTTTTCACAGAAAGAGGTCAAGCGTGTCTGCATAGCTTTTTCAAATATTTTTGAAGAGGTAGGTAGTAGCGCAATTGGTCTATAATTATTAGGGTCAGTTTTAGATAATTTTTTGTGTATCGGTCTAATTATTGACACTTTAAGTAGGTCTGGGAATGTGCCTTCCAAAAACGACTGATTAATTAGTAAATAGTATGGAAGCGTCAGTTCTTTTGCGCAATTTTTTATCAGAATCGGAGGTAATTCGTCGATACCATAGCTATATTTACTTTTTAGGTTGCGGATTATTAGGTACAGCTCGCGCGGCTCGACCGGACTCAAGTACATTGTAGTTGCAATGGGATGATGCACCGGCCGGCCGGGAGCTATACCGGTTCTGAGCATACCTACTGATGCGAAGAACTCGTTAAATTCATTTGCTATTTTGTTAGGGTCCGATGTTATGCCTTCTTGAGTATTAATTTTTAAATTGTTATAAGATTTTTTTATTGTTTTATTAGTGCGTATTTTAATAATTTTCCACATAGTTTTCATTTTATTTGTAGATTTTTCCATTTCACGTATGTAGCTTATTCGTTTAGATTTATTGACGGCTTTTTTTAACAGCTTTGAGTATGTTTTATAGTGACCTGTGAGAATGGGATCTCTTAGATAATTAGTAAGTGATTTAAGTAATCTTTTATGTTTACAAGACGATTTTATGCCGCGGGTCAACCACGAGTGTTTTTTATTTAATTTAATTTTCAAGGTTTGTTTGGGTATACAGCTATCTAAAATTTCTGTAAGTTTTTTATTGAAAGCGGTGTAGTTTTCGTTAATTAAAAAGTTGGGATTTATTATTGTAGTCCAGTCTATGTCGGCAATTGCATTTTGGAAGTTGTTCATATTTTTTGTGTTGTATAATCTTTTTTGTATTATTAATTTAGTAGGATGTTTTTGGGTACTAGGCAAGTTTTTTAGGGTTGCAACGATGCCCAAATGGTCCGAGAATCCATAATCATGGACATGCGTGCTAGTGTAGTTTTTATCAAAATTTGTAAATAATAAGTCAATACATGAAGATACAGTTTTGTTATTATATATTGTGGTATTGTTTCCATATGAAACAGAAGCATCAAAATTTGTGGAGTTCCGTGTGGTGTTATTTATCTGCGAAGCACACTGCTTAGTTGAAGGGGAGGTATGATGGGTATCATGGTAAGCAATCGTTACTTTTCCGTTTATGTACAGTTTGTTATTCCTGATAACCGCATGATGTCCGTTTCGGCGGGCGGCACGTACCTGTTCCTGCAGGCGTTTACGTTGTTCTAGGGATTCTTCGTTTAGGTATTTAGAAATAGCTAGGCCGGTGTTCCTAAAAAAGGATGCATTTTCCAGTAGGTATTTCGTCATGTTTTTGCTCAGTAGCTCAACTACTACCGGTCTCTGGTAACCTTTTTTACCTATTCTAGTTAGCTCCTCAATGTAGCCCGATAGATCTACATTGAGGATGTCTTGAAAAGCGTTAATTATTCTCTCGTATAAGCAGTCTTCGGTCTCTCGATCGTATTCCTTAAGTCCATAAACTACTATTCTCTTTGTGTTGTCAGTAGGTATAGTGTGGTATGGTTGTCTGTTTATGTTTATTATTTGTTGTTGTAATTGTGTGATTTCTTGTTTTAAAATGTTGTTTTCCGATTCCAGTTTTTCTATAGTAGTAGCTATTGTACTTACTAGATTTTTAGTTTCTGTGTGTTCGTCTCTTAGTGTGTTCGTGTTGTTTGTTATATCTTTTTCAAGTTTCTGGATTGCTTTGTTTACCTCTATTTGTATAGTATTTTTAATTATACTCTTTATCTCGCTAAGTGTAGATATTTTATTCTGTTCTAGTTTTTTGTCCAGTAGCTGACTAAATTTTTCTAGGGAGATATTTTCTTGATAGGGAATGGACTGATTTTGGCCAGGTTTTGGAAGAGTTTCAGACCTTGAGTTATTGCATTCTCGATCTGTTGTTATTTCGTTCAAATTCGCCTGACCTTGTTTTCGTACTGGTGTATTATCGTTCCTGTTTCGCCTATTTGTAACGTTACTACAAGGAGGGCAACGCCAAGATTGTTTTAGCTCTTTTTTATTGCTTATAAAGTAGGCAGGGTCCATGTTTAGGCATGCATAGTGGAAGGTTTGGGAGCATCCAGTGCATTTTAACATTTCGCCTAGATCAGTGATTTCTGTAGTGCAAGCTGAGCAGTTCATTGTATAAACACAGTTTAAAATACCTTTATAAATAATACGGCGTCGATCAGCTGATATTGCTTCGTAGTATACGTATTTGCCGGTTCGTCGAACTTGCAGTGACGTAAACAATGCTTGAACGATAGCGTTCGAAAACTGCAGCGGTTATATTTTTTGAGCACTTATAACTTCGCGAGTTTACACTGTACTTCCAAAATTTTTCGTGTTTTAGGTTCTTGATATTATTAGCTTCAAAACAGTATAACTATCAAGCGTCTAAGGATGTTATTTATAGCACTTTAGATTTATTGATTCAGAGCGATACAGACAGATATGTTAACCGTTCAACGGTCACCGCTCACTCAAAACGAAATGGACTGACTTTGTTATCACCTAACGTGCGTATTTATTGATGAAAACAAGTGTTTTCGATATTGCGACTATAGATATTGATTTATTGCGACTATAGGTATATCGTTTAAGTTAAACTATGATAAGCTCCACCATCATTTTAGGTTTCAGGTATTTTAATAACGTAAAAAAATAATGTTGAAATGGTAAATGGCCTGGGTTTAAAGCTAAAAGAAAAACTTCAAATTTTGTTAAAAAATGTAGGTATGTCCAGTAGTGGACTTCATTAGGACGATGATGATACTCATGATAACGGCTATTACAGGTATTGACATAGTTATCGAGTAACATATCGATATCACATCGATAGTCGTGAGAATAAACACAAACTAGTAACTTCCGATCAGCTGTCTGTTTACCACTTATCCATGTGAAGCATATCGATTACTATTTCAATTCATCAATGAGATATCAATGGTCGCTATTGATTTATCGATACTTGTAACAGACAGTTGTGTTTTGTATACCCGGTAGTTTGGAAATGACGTATTTTGGGTACATCTGGTCAAATATTTGTTGAAGGTAAATAGTTGCTGCCTGCGTCTTCCTCATACCTCAATTACAAATATACGTTCCAATATGATGGTCATAGCTTAGAACAAGTACTGTAATATTTTATTCATAATAAACGAGTAGAGTTCGAGTACGTTCATCAATATAACTTGGATGTTTTTAAGAGTAGAGTAAACGGTATCTTCTATATAGGTGAGCGTGCTACACCGTCGATCGCATCATCACTTAACAACAGTTGAGATTACGGTCAAACTCAAGCTTATATTATTTAAAAACAATCTTAATACATTTTTGGATGATGAATAAGACATTAATTTAGAATTCTTTATTTTCATCACCTTATGGGCATAACATTGAAACGGAGAACAATAAAGCCTTAATTCTGCATCATTTCACTCGTAACACACAACCGATTCAAAAACTCTGAAAAGGAAATAATTACACGCAAAAAGTCATGAACGAAACGCCGCCATCTTGCTTTGCGAGGCGTCACATTCTCTTGTTTTGCAAAAAAGGCCTAAGTACCGTTATATCTAAGCATACGTAGGTATACTGGAGACAGTGGTGATTAAGTGATGATAGGAGAGCAGTATATTTTTCACTCTACACTCAAGAGAACAAGGTTTGAAATCGCATGAGGGGTTGTTTTTTTTTATTTATTTTAGCGCGTAGGGATCGAGGCACATTTAGCGCAGCCTCCCTCGCCCTCGCAGGGTGAGATTTCTTACAGGGTGATATATTATTAATATCCCAGGGGTAGAGGAAAATGGCGAGTTTTGGAAGGGAAGTCGTGTTTACTGCTGGCTGCATGGAATGGGATTGCCTATGGTAATGAAAAGGGTGTGAACTACCCACTAAATTCAAATTCAAAATTTCTATATTCAGCTAGGTGAGTCTAGGTGCCTGTTCTACGCGACCAAGACTAGAAGAACAGGCTTGGCTCTAAACTGGTATAGTAGGTAGGTATCATTGTAATTCATTTGAAAAACATTTTGATATGCCCTAGATTACTAGTCAACTACAATTAAGTCCTCAAAATACATTCAAATTAGTCCGGTTCAAACAAATCCGTGAAAAGTATATACTTTACCTTACCTACCTGCAATATGTGCGCTTAAGTGTTACTTAGGTATATTATTTTTATACTAAATCTAACTTTTTCATTAAATAAAAATTCAAATGAAACTATACGCACTCATTTTGAGCTCTTATTTTTTTGGCTATTTTTAAGGCCACGTTTAATCTAGTTATGATACTTTTATGGTTACATTACTATATACTTAACCTTACATTTACTGTTTATTATAAACTTTATTCCTTGGATATAAGGGTCAGTTTAAATCAAGTATTTCATAGACACCCTCATCTAGGATAGTTGAAAAGGGTGACGCTATTCCTACGTAAAGGGGAACGAAATAATGCATTTTGTTATTTAAAATTTAATTTATTCGATGAAACGTTATGTCATTGGTTGTTTTATAAAATAGGTACGCATAATCTTATATAGGGTTATTTAATTTTAAATATAGTTAAGATACCTATGTAATAAATGTATGGTTTGGGGTTCCTAACTTCTTATTCATGAAAATGAAAAAAAGCTAGTAAAAAAGTTCTTCAGGTTCTCATAATCATTATTTTGAATGATGTTTGTTTGATTAAATCTAAACCTTATCCCTCCCCCCCCTCCACTCTTTTGGTGACTTGACGTGACAGTTTCACGGGTTCATTGGTTTTTTTTTCACCTCGCAACAATAATACAAATCGTAAGAAAAAAATTGCTAGGGCTTACTACCCGATTTCCGTTTTATATTCAC
Source organism: Thera obeliscata (assembly GCA_947578465.1). Taxonomy (NCBI): domain Eukaryota; kingdom Metazoa; phylum Arthropoda; class Insecta; order Lepidoptera; family Geometridae; genus Thera; species Thera obeliscata. The sequence continues at coordinate 17,249,947 of OX387915.1, forward strand.
ATTGTCATATCGTCGTGTTATTATGTACTTGTGGCTAGTGAATAAAAACTAGACTTGGTCAACCCATCTTTCATTTTACGAAATGGGGCAATAAAAAATGGAATGAAACCTGAAAAAAAAAATTATACCATACCTACTCTAAAAAGCTTATTTTATTCACTGAAAACAGTGAATAAAAAGCCCTTTTAATCACTGTTTTGGTGTTTAAATTTGGAACACACAAATAACGTCGACCTCCAATATCAATACTATACAACCTTCTTGCGCCAAAAATACTCTGATTTGATTGGTCGAAATTCTTAACAAGGAGTTTATACAATGCTAAACTCCTTGGTTAAATACTGTTTTGTGTCTTTGTTGTCAATGTCATATATTAGTAAATTGGCGCTATTTTGAATACTGTACCTATGTAAGTTATACAACACAAAGTTCGGTAATAATAAATCGATTGAAAATGCATTCTAGGGATGAAAAAGTTGTGAGTTTTGTTATTCAATTGAGTTGTAAATTACTTTTGTTATAAACTAAATTATGAAAAAAAGGTCGGCCAATCTGTTTGCATTAACTTAACCTTGCATGTTTTCAAATAAAATCTATACCAAAAGTTATTGATTTTATGTCACAATAGTACAAAGTTCATAGTTTTTAATCCTTTTTCACTTCATCATCAACATAGGCCTCCCCTACACGTTTCCAGGAAGAACGTTTCTGAGCCCTTTTCCATCCAGCGACTTCCCGCAATCTTAACAATGTCATCAGTCCATTTGGTGGGTGGGCGCCCTACGTACATTTTTCACTTAAATCTTTCTTTTTCTCGAAGTCATGGTATAAAGTATAGTATGCAACTCTTGAATAAAACGGATCTGTATCGAGGGCCATGAATCACTCGCGTCGTTTAAGATTCAAACACTTGAATCACTCGCTGCGCTCGTGATTCAATCATTATGAATCACTCCCTACGGTCGTGATTCATTCGTTAGAATCCTTCACTTGCTCGTGGATCATCTATGACCCTCGATTTAAATCCGTCTTTTATTCACTAGTCGCATAATATACTATTTTTTTTTTGAAACAAATATTAATATAGAAAAAACAATTTTTTTGTTGGGCTTTTTTCTGCGTTGTCGTTAAATTTTGTGACTATTAGTAATTTTTTGTCTCATTAAAATTGTGTAAAATTAGGAAAGTTCATGAAGGGTTCATAATAAATCCAAAATTTTTTAAGGCGACATAAATATGGCTGTTGTTTTATAGAATTAGCTAGCATTGCCTAACAAAGCATTGCCTCGTAGGTCACGCACGCCAGGAACGTGCCCTATGGTACACTGCCCTGCGTTCATCAACTTGAGGCATACAGATATTCAGCCTAACGTTCCAGTAATTTTAATTGTGACGATTTTACAAGGTTTTTTTCATTACTCATACTCTGAAAGTAGGTCTGAAGTTACCTGAGGGGCCTAATTGAAAGTAAAACTTTTAGCCCTAGGGAGAATCGCTTTCTACTGACAGCTGTCAAATTATAAAAAAAAACAAGTTCTATTTTATTCAACCATGTTCCAACTTTCTAAAGTCTTTCTAACTGCAAGGAGGTCGTCGAACCAAATTCCAACCTTTTATTCAGCAAGTAGGTTGGAAACCCATTACAACGGTAAGAAGTTTAAAAAGTCTAACTAGAGCGCAATGTAAAATTTCAATTTAAATAACATAAAGATAGTATTAAATAAATAATATATCTTCTAAATTACTTGATTAATATATAGCTTCAACTATTTATTTAAAATAACATAGATTTGAGCAAACAATTTACCATTTTTTAAATTATGAGAATGAAAATAATGGCTGAATAATGCTGGCGAGCCGAAGCCGAAGGCCCGCCAGAGAAAAAGAAAAAAAAACCGGGAAGGCGGCAATTCAATCTTCATTTTCACTAATTTTTCTTTCATGTTTTTATTTTTACTTTCCTTGTATTCGTAATGAAAAGCACAGTGTTTACCTCGGGTGAAAGTCTTTTAAGTCCCTCAAGCTCCATTGGCGCCCTCGCTACGCTCTGGCGCCAAACCCGTCTCGGGACTCAAAAAACGTGACTTTCAACACTCAGGTAACAATGTACTATTATTGTGGTGGTTTGAATAAATGATTTTTCTTTCTTTCTTTCTTTTCTTTCTAATTTCACACCCTCAAACAAGACCACAGCAATGCTGCTTCACGGCAGAAATAGGCATGGTGGTAGTACTTCCCCGGACGAGCCCTTCACAAAGAGCTCTATACTACTACTGCGTTACTTGCAGGCATGACACGGCAACTGACCCTGGAAACGTCGATAGAGGACCACCAGGATGTGAGACTAGTAGCCCTACCATGAGCTCTGTCCTGCTCTGTCTCTGGTTCTGGTTTTGAGTCTGTGTGAGTGCTCACCGGTGCATTATACTAGTGTGTGTGACGTTTTGTCGTAGGATTTATTTAGTCAACACTCACACAGACTCAAACCAGAACCAGATACAGAGCCAAACAGAGCTCATGGTAGGCCTACAGGAGGCGAGATCAGAAATCACAAAATACTCTGAAAACTGTGAGTGTCGACTCAGTCTTGAGATACTGAGCTGACCTCGCAGCTTTTAAGTAGCTCGTAAGTAATATTAAAAGAAAATGTTTTTTAATGTTGTTATTTTAAAAATTCACAGTCAAGTATATTATTTTCTTAGTTAGGTTTCAATTGAATAATATTCTTGGCTTATTTATTCATTTTTGGCCTTACGTATAAAAATATGTCAAAAGATAAACAGTGGTTAAACTATTGCCATCTCTTACCATTGGGTAATGACAAACAGTGACAGGGTTAACTTTAAGCAATGATTAAATTTAAATTGCGTTTATAAGTAGGACTGCTAGTTGGTAAAGCTAAAGCTAAAAAAAAATCATACTCTTACTTTATTCTAGCCAGAGACAGAGATCTTCCTTCATGAAGGTTTACAGAAGTTCAGTCGGCACTCTCACCACAAAGGAGTTCTAATTGACCCTGTGGTGTGTTGCCAACTGTTAGACCTTCAAGCAGAATTTGGCAGAATTTCGCAAAGAGACGAGCAAATACTCCGACACATCCTCAACCTTGACAGAGTAGTGCACGTGGGTGTACATCAGGATCGTAGGAATTTCCGAACGCGAGTTTTGTAAGGAGTCACGATAAGTTTTTATTCTAAACATGTATATTTACAAAAATAAAGTATTATATCAGCTGGGTGATTGTATAATTCTGTTGCAATCAAAAGTTTGAAACTAACAAGGAACACCGATCACTTATCTTGTTGTCATCATTTTTCGACCACTCCGTCTATTGCCACACTAGTTTTATAAAGCGAGGTTTATTTTCGCTATCTCATGTATTTATTTATTAATTTTTATTCTCTACGTCAACATTCAGTCTTGTTGCAATATTTCCTTTTTTAGTTTAAAGTTTTGTTTCATTTCGTTTTTATTGCAATCGAAACTCAAAACTATGTCAAAACTGACAGATGTGACATAGGGTTTGATTGCAACAAAAGATACGCAATCACCAAGCAAGCTATCTGGGGGCTAATTCTCGGGCCAATCTCGATCATTTTGAAATTTTATTTTATTGCTTCTTTTCGAAGGGGGAATGGATAATTTCCTTGAGTAATTCATAAACAACCTCTTCGTAAAAGCCTCGACAGCTACGATACACGAAAAACGTACAAAAAGTGCGGGGTTGGGAAAAGAAGCAATAAAATAAAATTTCAACATGATCGAGATCGGCCCGAGAATTAACCCCCAGGGGCATCATTCTCGCGCCGACCGGGATTATTTTTCGGTGGAGATGTCGTCATAGGTCGGTCAAAAAGTCGTGACAACCATCTTGGCGTATTCTCACGATTTCTTCCTTCAATTTTCTCGGTCGAAGTTCATGCGAGACGCAACGTCTAGTCCGGACTAGCCGAGACAGAACGCAGTATTCGAGATCTCTTGAATTTGATAGTGGTTTGACAAAACACAATATTATTTTCAGCAAAATTTTATTTTATTGCTTCTTTTCGAAGAGAGAATGGATTAAATCCTTGAGCAATTTATAGACGACCTCATTGTAGAAGCCTCGACAGCTATACGATATTTGGAAAACGCAGAAAAAGTGCGGGGTTGTGCAATGCCTTTGAGCTCTCCGTTTATGCTTATAAAAATCACTATAAGCTAAGTAAAGCATTGGCCTGGGAACTCATCGAAGATATTGTGCGGTCCCTACTTGCAGCAGAGAAAGATTTCCACTAAATCAGAGGTATAATGTGGTAACCTAACCTCTTACCAACCAAATATAATTCAATGGTGAGGAACCTTTGGTGGATATGATATGCCTCATAACAGCATAATAAGACAAGTCCCTACCTATAAGGCCTTACCGAAAATAATAAGTTAAATTAGTACACTGTTCTGCCATTGTGGATTGCAAACTAAGTATTATTTTATGTCAATTACATTATTTGGTAAAAATTTAGAGATTTGCTACGGGAAAACACGGGAGGGGTGGGGGGGGGGAGGAGGGGGGGGGGGTCCCCCTGCCCCCTGGTACCACCGGCATTACTTGCTGATGCACCATTCCTGAGAAAAACCGATTAATGTAACCTAACCTCAAAACACTTTACAGTCACTTGAAAGGCGTAGTAAAGTTAAAATTTAGGTTGGCTTTAGTATTGTTAGAGAGGAAGAGGGACGGGGGAGGGGTCCTCTCTGCACTGCCATGCACCATTCTTGAAATTAAGTAGGTATGAAAAAAAAAAAAAAAAAACCTAACAACCTACTGTTACTTTTGTGACTTAAATCGGGGTGCCCCGAGTTTGAATCTGCAATGGCTCAGCCAGAACACTCGCGAGGAGCCCTGAGCGTCGCTTCACCCGCTCAACCTTCGCTCCACTTAGGAGGTCGCCGGCTCGCTTCGCTCGCCACCTCCCCCCTTCGCTCCACTCGGCATCGCGGGCTAGCTCAACTCAGGACCTCCTCGCGAGCGTCTGGCTTCACGATTTGTATATACACTCTAGGGGTAGGGACCTCAAGACTACGTGGAGTCGGGGTGCTCTGTGTCGGTTTTGTCACACATTTCCAACCTAACTGACTCAAGTCGAGGTGCTCTGTGTAGAAAAACCACGAAACACGGAACACGGGAGCACATTCACGCAACTCGAAGAGAAACGGAATGCACAGAACAAACGAATGACACTGACACTTTTTTTTTTTACGTTCCGTTTTGCCATTGCTGTTCGTCATTTTGCACCATAGACTATTATGTGGAACAGATTTGGTTGTCAATCAGCCATTTTAACGTTCCGTTTTCGCTATAAAACTGTTTTAATGTTAGAAAATTATTTCACGAATTTCTCGAAAAATATGCAATTCCAAGTAATATTAATGATAGCGTTATAATCAGGGACCCAAACCAATTCAACATTGACCCTTTTTCCCCTCCTCCGCGCGTAGCAAATCGCTAAAGCCAACCCCATTATTTTTCTAGGTCTTCATCACATTATACTTCTTGGCACAGGGAGCTAGTCGGTACCGGCTATGGCTGAGCATCCTAATGGATCTGTCATATCTTCAGTATCAAGAGAATTCAAAAAATGGGTACACTTCCCAACGACCCCCGTTGAGGCAGTATCTAAAGATTGGGGAAGGTTTTTCAAGAGTTACCGGCACAACAGTCAACTCATAATATGATGAATAAAAGTGCAGTAATATATTAAATCAATGCTCTGATAAAAGCTTGTCTTTTTAATCATTATCATTTAAATACAAGAGATTTCATTACAATTCTTACCATACTGTTACCATAATTGGACTAGAGAACTTACATACAATCAAAATCAAAAATTACCTACATTATTAGAAAAACATCATAAGACTGATGGTTTCCAAACAGTCTCTACCTAAAAGAGAAATAAATAATATTTGTATACCTACTAAACTTTATATACCTACTATAGGAAAAAAATTAATAGACTGAATAAAAACCACATCTTTATTTACAAACATATAATTACAAAATTCACATGAAACCGTTGGGCTATTCGCAGACTGATTGCAAATAATGCTTCAAGCTCGATGGTTTGTACAGATAGACGAAGCAAAGTAAGTAAATAAGTCCTGCGTGCAGTGGTAGACGGTCAATATTGTTGCCTGATAGTACTTATATAATTTCCAGCACTATTTTTAGTCAACCATAACAGTGCTTTGCAGTAAATTCTCTTTTGGCTTCGCCAACCTTTCCATAATCAGATGTTCCTGCAACAAAATAAATAAATACAAATATGAATAAAAGCATTTATATATAGGCCTTTGCATCTATTGTAGATGATATAAATAGGCGTCAGGGGCAACTGATGATTACTCAAGCCCTACTCGAGGAACACTATAGTGCCTGGAACAGGATTTCAAAGTGATTCTTGCAATTTAACTGAATAAAGACAATTTTGATTTGATTTTAGATGGAATAGGCTTGCCCAGCACCTATACCAAGTAAATAGGTCTGTAATGCATCAAAACATCAAAACTAAAGATTTGGACAATTAAATAATAGTATTCAATGAGACAATGAATAATTATTATGATTGACAGGGATTTACACGAGTCTTTTAGTAAAATTTAACAGTGTACGTCTACTGCTGTTTGTTTATACTAGTCTCATCTGCTGTTTGAGTAGAAAAACCTCTATTCAGTTTTATTCGGTAATTTTCCAGCTTGGTAGGTAGGTACAGTTCCAAACATCTCATTAACACTTTGTAAATAACCCATTGAGCCCTACTGCTTATAGTTTTGTCCTTAATGCTAATATTTAGGGGATAAAATCATTTATTTACTTTACAAAAAACACAAACAAATTTTTCTTCTTCTTCTGAGATTCTGGTTTGAGTGTTGCCCGCTAGTGAAATGTATTTCAGTTAGTTCAATCAAAAAAATAGAAAATTATTAACCGCGTTTGTTTTTTCTGTTCTGTAAAAGCTGTTGTAAGTTTATCAGTAGACAAATAGATATAAAATAGTTGCTACACATATTATTTTTCATTGGGTGGATGAAAATTTATCATCATGATTTTCTTGTCCTTGTCCCATTATTATGGCCAAGGTTTTAAAAAAAAACAAAAAGACTAGCTTTTTGACCCTTAAGTCTTTGCAGCTCATTTTTGTGTTTGGCATTGAATATTATATCGATCTTTCTTCTCTTATTTCCTTCAAATAACATATTATTGAATAAAGCTTTTTTTTACACAAAGAAACTTACAAATAAACAAATATTTACAAAATGTACAAAATACACAAGAAACAGTTGAGCTATCTGCAGATCGTTACAAACGATCTAGAGAACATATTATTGTATTTGTGATATGATGATTTATTACGCTTTATGTACATAGACCGAAGAGTATAGTATGTGCACGTCTGTATAATAATGCCGTGTCCGTTTCCCTTCCGATGCAAAGTGTGTTGAATTTTGCGCCTGAGTATACAGACATTTTGAGAACCTGACGTTTTGCTACCTAGACGTTCTGCTATACAGACCATCTCGACACTCCCTACGTATAGTTGTGTATCTGCAAAACACAAATTTTACAGGAGAGCGTTTTTAAGATTTGAAAATGGTAAAATGCCTATAACTGGAGCCCTTTTTGAGATATTTCTGTGAAAATTGGTGAGATGCTCTTACTGTAGATCTAGTTTAAGATGGAATTTTTTTTTATTTAAATCTATACTGGTTTAGATTTTATTACACTTACATATTTTTACGTGGTGCATAAAATGCCGTATGTGGCACATACACACTTTTTCGTGGGAACTTAGAAGAATGACAATATCGTAACTGCCTGTTACACGGTTATACTTAGGAGATCTATTTGACTAATTCTGTTTAACTGGTGTTTACATGTTTAAACGTTGGAAATTGTATAATTTAATAATATGCACATACATACTTATTCTGTTTTGGCAATTGATTAAGCCTGGTTGACCAGTACCTAATACAGGTCGCCAGGCCCTAATTGCTGAATACTCACTTGCTTACGAAACTAAGCCTATTTTAAGGTAGGTAGGTAATTTGTAGTAGTAAAATATAAAACTGTATTCGTGATTGGGGGTTTTCCCACTTATCTTATTATTTTTTTGTTAATATCGGTCGTTTTTATATTATTATCTTAAATAAAACAAGAAATACAAGAGCTCAAAATACCATTTATTAGGGAAGAAGGTGCTCACCTAAACTCAAAAAACCTGTTTTATTTCAAAAATAAGAAAAACGAAACTAACTAGGTAGTCTTTACTACTTAGTAGTAGTAAAGACCCTTTATTCCCCAACGGTTGTCGGATCTTCAAGCTATATGGCCTGCCCATTGCCACTTCAGCTTACTAATTCTAAGAGCTATGTCGGTGACCTTGGTTCTTCTTCGGATATCCTCATTTCTGATTCTATCACGTAGTGAAACTCCCAGCATATTTGAGTTTGTGCTGGTGCACGAGGCCAATAGTTAGTGACCACGTCTCAGTTCCATAAGTCATCACTGGCAACACGCACTGATTATAGACTTTTGTCTTGAGGCTCTGCAGTATCTGCGACGAGAAGATGTGGCGCAATTTCCCGTCACAATATCTGTTGATAAAATCCCAATGGCGAACAAGTTCTCCCAATGAGCCACAAACTGCAGGTCTCTTTCAAAGTCATTCATTTTTTGTTAGCAGAAGTATTTATTTTTTTGCTTGTGGAGACAAATCCACAAGTAAGTAAGTAAGTAGGCCGCATCTCTCTCTTTTTCCTTAAGCTGCTCAGAATTATTCCCTGACATACCTGGAGAGCCAATTGGCAATAGCGTCAGAGTGGAGGCTGGTGACGCAGGGCAGCCTAATAACTGTTCATATGGTAAGCCAACTGGTAATGTCGCTGGAGTGGGTGCTGTTAACTCAGCGCAACCTAAGCGGTCATCTGGAGAGACAACTGGCAAGGCGACTCCATGCAGCCTAATTGGTCCATCTGTTGAGCTATAAGGTATGCGTAATTGGGAGAGTCACACAATGATAATGGCATATTAATGCTTGAGGAAGACTGTAGCACTAAGGGAGATTCAGGCATGTTTGCTGCCTAATTGGTCTATCTGTTGAGCTATAAGGTATGCGTAATTGGGAGAGTCACACAATGATAATGGCATATTAATGCTTGAGGAAGACTGTAGCACTAAGGGAGATTCAGGCATGTTTGCTGCCAAAGCAGGAGCTATATTCCGGCAAATCAGGTTCAGGATGTTGAGTTTTCTGGGTCAGGTTTACAAAAGCGTGGTGACGACGAGCTAAAGGCAATGTCATTATTCCCTGTGTCATTGCTGGAGCCTCCACTACTAGCTTGCAAGGAAAATTGTAAGATATGGGAAGCTGGGACATACAATTCAAAAGATGCAGGACTATCACCGTTAGTGTTCGTAGAATGCAAGGGGGAAATGCGCGGTGCAAGAAAAAAAAGGTTCTTCATCGCTGTCAGATGTTATCTCACCTATTCGGCTTAGGTCATCCTCAATAAAATTTTCTGAGAATGGCACTGGAGATGCAACTTAAAAACAACAACAACGGGCAAGATTAAAAATTTTATGAAAATCGACTTATATTTAATGGGATAAAGAGCACCTTGCACTTTTGAAGTGCATTTCTGTTCATAACTCTGAAGATCCTTTTCAGATCCTCAACATTTTAATGGGGTCACCCTTGGAATTACCTTCTTTCCGACAAAAAAAGAATCAACAAAATCGGTTCACAAACAACGAAGTTATCCGAAGTTGTTAATTGAGAAATCCTCCTTTTTGCAATTGGATAAAAATAATAGTTTTTGATTAAAATAACATGAAAACACAAACACAGAACTATGTAAGTGCATGGGTTACTATAACTTTAATTCAATAACTTTCCGATGTAAAGATAAGTAAAAGTCAGTTACCGAATTTTGATATTACAACTTTTCAAAGTATAAATATGTAAGTGCCTAGATACACCTTATGATCATAATGAATCCCGATGTATAAATATGTAAGTGCGTAGTTACATATTTGTACGTAGGATATCAAAAAAATTTGGAAAGTTTCAAATTGTACTTACTAATAATTGTATATTTAGTCAGCAATGAAAGCAATAACACACAACTGATTCAAGAAACTTAATAGCTATGATTGGACATCAAAAAGTACAAAAAGTTGGTAAATCATTAATTATGATTTACTTACCTGGACTTGTAGTTGATTTAATTGGGTCTAGGATATCTACTTTTCCTTTCTTATTAGCGTCTGCTTTTAAATTGTCCAGGAATCGGAAACGCACACTTGTCATTTTGCTGCAATTAAATATTTACGAGTCGCAAACGCATTCTACTCGCTATCCGATGAAGAACTGTGTAACGGGCAGTTACCGCCACCAGCACCTCATTCCCCCCCGCGTCAAAGTTTGTATGTGGAAGATACAGCATTATAAGGCGGGAAACTATTGAAGTTGGACAGTTATACGATCAAGAAAAACGTACTTAGAGTAGACTTTTTATTTTTTTTGTAATTTATAATGATAGACTGGCATGTGTAGATGCCAAAAATGCATCAAACGTATAAGTGTGTATCTGGCAGTTAGACGAAGATACGTAGGGAGTGTCGATCTGATAGTTGGACGTTTTGCTACTTGGTCATTTTGCTAATTAGTCTTACTGCTCATTAGACCTTTTGCTCTGTTGGACATTTTGCTACTTGGACCTTTTGATCAGGAGGCAAAAAATACACCACTACTTACCACTTTGGAAGTGTCTCTCGCACAAACTATTCTGTTTAGAAAAAATGATATTACAAACCTCAACATAATTTTTGAAGACCTATTCACCCTTAAATGCCACACGTATGGGGACGATAACGAACACTATTTTCTATTCTACACTTCGACTGAAAAAAATTGTCGGTGAGAGTAAGTAATCCAACCGCTAGATCTAACGCCAAGACATAAGAATCAAATGCAAACACTACTACGTTGAAATGCCCGCTTACGTTCCGTTATTGGTCAGTTTGATACAATAAACTTGAATTTTGACATAAAAACTCAATTTTTCCCAACATTTTAGCTTTACTTATACGTAATTCACTTGAAGTAACAAATTGAAATATCATTTGATAGATAATTGAACAAAACACTAGAATAGTAGTAAATAATCGATCGATTAATCGTTCGATTATTGGATAAGCGTGTAACGTAACGCATCTCGGTTGAAAAATATGCCATCAACCGGGATAAAATGTCCTATTTCAGTGAGAATTGGCTTTTTGAGTATAGACAGACATTTTTCACTCGGGATAGCTTATGTTTGTCAGAGATCAATAGGCCGAGATCTTTTAGGGACATTGAAAATCCCGGTCGGCCCGAGAATCATGCCCCAGGGGCGTCATTCTCGCGCCGACCGGGATTATTTTTCGGTGGAGATGTCGTCATAGGTCGGTCAAAAAGTCGTGACAACCATCTTGGCGTATTCTCACGATTTCTTTCTTCAATTTTCTCGGTCGAAGTTCATGCGAGACGCAACGTCTAGTGCGGACTAGCCGAGACAGAACGCAGTATTCGAGATCTCTTGAATTTGATAGTCCTTTGACAAAACACAATATTATTTTCAGCAAAGTTTTATTTTAATGCTTCTTTTCGAAGAGAGAATGGATTATTTCCTAGAGCAATTTATAGACGACCTCATTGTAGAAGCCTACGCCTAGAAGCCTCAGCTACGATAAATGGAAAACGCAGAAAAAGTGCGGGGTTGTGCAATGCCTTTGTGCTCTCCGATTATGCTTCTAGGAATCACTTTATGCTAAGTAAAGCATTGGCCTGGGAACTGATCGAAGATATCGTGCGGTCCCTACTTGCAGCAGAGAAAATTTCCACTAAATCAAAGGTATAATTTGGTAGGTAACCTAACTTCTTACCAACCAAATATAATTCTATGGTGAGGAACCTTTGGTAGATAGGATATGCCTCATAACAGCATAATAAGACAAGCCCCTACCTATAAGGCCTTACCTAGAATAATAAGTTAGATTAGTAGGTACACTGTTCTGCCATTGTGGATTGCAAACTAAGTATTATTTTATGACAATTACATTATTTTTCTAGGTCTTCATCACATTATACTTCTTGGGCATAGGGAGCTAGTTGGTACCGGCTATGGCTAGGCATCCTAATCGATCTGTCATATCTTCAGTATCAAGAGAATTCAATAAATGGGTACACTTCCCAAAGACCCCCGATGAGGCAGTATCTGAAGATTGGGGAAGGTTTTTCAAGAGCTACCGGACCTTCCACAAAACGGCATGAACAGTCAACTCGTAATAGGATGAATATAAGTGCAGTATATTAAATCAATGCTCTGATAAAAGCTTGTCTTTTTAATCATTATCATATAAATACAAGAGATTTCATTACAATTCTTACTATAGGTACTTGAAAATTGGACTAGAGACATACAATCATTTGAAAAATATCATAAGACCGATGGACCCAGTCTCTACCTAGAAATAAATAATATATACCTACTATACTTTATATACCTACTAGAGGAAAAAATTTAATAGACTGAATAAAAACCACATCTTTATTTACAAATAACTTTATTTACAAACATATAATTACAAAATTCATATGAAACCGTTGGGCTATTTGCAGACTATTATTTGCAAATAATGCTTCAAGCTCGGTGGTTTGTACAGATAGACGAAGCAAAGTAAGTAAGTCCTGTGTGTAGTGGTAGACTAACAATATTGTTGCCTGATAGTACTTATATAATTTCCAGCACTATTTTTATTCAACCATAACAGTGCTTTACAGTAAATTTTCTTTTGGCTTCACCAACCATTCCTTAGTAGTTCTTTCAGATTTTTCTGCAACAAAATAAATACAAATATGAATAAAAGTATTTACATACAGGCCTTTTCATCTATTGTAGATGATATAAATAAGCCTCAGGGGCTAAACTGGTGATTACTCAAGCCCTACTCGCGGAACTTTATAGTGCCTGGAACAATTTAACTGAATAAATACAATTTTGATGTGATTGATATGATTTTAGATGGAATAGGCTTGCCCAGCACCTATACCAAGTAAATAGGTACTAAATAGGTACATAATGCATCAAAACTAAAGATTTGAATATCTAAATAGGATTCAATGAGACAATGAATAATTATTATGTTTGACAGGGATTTACACGATTATTCTAGTAAAATATAACAGTTTACGTCTACTGCTGTTCTTTTCACCCCAGTTTCATCTGCTGTTTGAGTAAAAAACCTCTATTCAGTTTCATACGGCAGTTTTTCAGCTTGCTAGTGTTTGTTGGTTGGTACACTTCCAAACACCTCTTAAACACTTTGTAAATAACACAACGAGCCCCACTTATTATAGTTTTGTCCTTAATGCAAATATTTTGGGGATACAATCATTTATTTACTTTTGTACAAAAAACACAAACAAAACAAATTCTTCTTCTTTCTTGTGGTTTGAGTGTTGCCCGCTAGTGAAATGTATTTCAGTTAGTTCAATAAAAAAAATGAATATTAAACCAGTTTGTTTTTTCTGTTCTGTAAAAGCTGTTGTAAGCTATATACCCACACATAGATACCCCACACGTATGGGTACGATGAAAAAAATTTTTAATGTTTCAGTTTCAAGTATGGGGACCTCCTAAATTTATAGTTTTTTTTCTATGTTTGTGAAAAAATCTTAATCACAGAATACATCTTGGTTTCATCAAGACTATTTGCCAAGTAGCTCTTACAGTTTCGGAGCAAAGTGGCTGTGATATACGAACGGACAGACAGACAGACAAACATGACAGACAAACAGACAATCATATAAGGGTCATTTATGGGTCCCGTATTTACCATTTGGTTACGGAATCCTAAAAAGACAATTCAAGGGAGAGGATAGATTAATTTATCTTGATCACGCAATTAATTCTACACAAAAATGCGCTTTATACAATAGCGTGTGAGTATGTATCTAGTTTTACCAATGTAGCTAAGCAGATAAAATTTACCTGCAACACCAATAAAATCGGCATGAAGAATTATTCAAACAAATCAAATGACGAAAAAATTACACATTATTTATATATAATAAGTAACGTGATAACATTTCAACTGAAAAAAATTGTAGGTAAGAGTAAGTAATCCAACCGCTAGATATAACGCCAAAACTTTAGAATCAAATGGCAGCACTACTACCTGCAAATGCCCGCTTACGTTTCGTTATTGGTCAGTTTGATACAATAAACTTGAATTTTGGTATAAAAACTCAATTTTTCCCAACACTTTAGCTTTGTATAAACGTAATTCAATTGTAGTAACAAATTGAAATATCATTTGATAAATAATTGAACAAAACACTAGAATAATAGTAAATGACCGATCGATTAATCGTTCGATTATTGGATAAGCGTGTAACGTAACGCATCTCGTGTTGAAAAATATGCCATCAACAGAGATAGATGTCATATTTCACTGAGAATTGGCTTTTTGAGTATAGACAGACATTTTTCACTCGGGATAGCGTAGGTTTGTCAGAGATCAATAGGCCGAGATCTTTTAGGGACATTGAAAATCCCGGTCGGCCCGAGAATCATGCCCCTGGGAGCTATCTGGTTCCTTAAGTACAAGCTCTGCCTTATTTGGGGCTAGATAGTGTAGTGTGGATAGTCCACCATATTTATTTAGTTAAGCATGGCGCTCGACAAGTACAAGCCATCAATGGAACATCTCAGCACAGGGGCTCAATTCTAGACCAGTGACTTTTTTATCACGGTAGATATATATCACAAGAACTGTCAGTTCCTTTAGTGAATTTGTCAGTTCTTGTGATATACAGGGTTATTCATAATTAACTGCAAATACTCAGGAATTAGGTTCAACAAATAAAATAAAACATATTTATGAAATGATTTTATTTAAATTTTGATTTAAGTTTTTGTATCAAATTTTTTTTTTTTTTTTTTTTTTACGGCTATTGCATAATGATTGCCATGGAGAACAGGACGATGACCCACCCAGGCGGTGACTGAACGCAGAGTGTCGCTCACGGCGCGCGGGCGCAGATCAAAGGTCAAAATAGGTCAGGCGCCAATGATTCCAAAGGATATTCTTTATCGATTTTCTCGGGATTTTCATAACAAAACTTAAAAAAATCATTTCATAAATATTTTTTATTTTATTTGTTGAACCTAATTCCTGAGTATTTGCAGCTAATTATGAATAACCCTGTATATCTACCGTGACAAAAAAGTCACTGGTCTAGAATTGACCCAGGACCACACAGAGTGTAGAAGACTGGGGGATGTCTTTGCCCAGCAGTGGGCCATAGAAGGCTCATAATAATAATAAGCATGGCGGGCGAGATAATCATTTATTTGCCTCAATGAAGTGTATAAATGAAAGATCTTAAAAATAATAAATAAGTATCACTCATTCCCCATAGCTGGGATGCAAATTACTGGTTCTAGCCATTTAAGTTACGAAACAACATGATATTAAATAAGTACTTAATAAAATTAAAATTCCATTCTACTAACGCTATACAATAATTAAATGTCATATCAATAGAACAACAAAGTAAAAAAAAAAAAATACAAATACAAATAAATCAATGTCCTAACCTACTATAAATACAATATACTAATACAATGTCAATCTGCTAACTATTCTTACCTAGGAAATCCTGCAAATTATAAAAACATTAAAAAATCGGACTTGGGATACTGAGTTGCAACTGTCCTAACAGCTTATACTTGGTGGCTTTGCCTTCAGCGTTGTAGGTGTAGGTTCGATTCCCACATAGGGCTAACATTTCGTGCATAAAATATTATATGGATGTATTTTCTGTAATACTGAGTTGATTCTGATTTTTCCCTGAAATGTTTAATTTAATGTTGTATGTTCTGTATTGCCATTATTGTGAGTTAAATATTAATTTGTAAGTAATATTAGATGGAAATGGTTTTACTAATAATGTTGTATTATTTTTGAATTAAAATTAGACCCGTTATTTATTTAATGATTTTTGAATGACTTAGCTTATTTATTAAATTTATTGCTAAAGCAATAGCTAAAAAAAATATATGATAATTCTACTTTATTTTGGCCTCGAGTGTACTAGTCGTTTCAAGTTGATCGGCCCCGCCAAAACCAGTTTTCACCCTCAGAGATTTGTGTCTACGCTACTCGACGATAGATGGCGCTATTTATAATTAATATTAAATTGAAAATGTTTATGAATATAAATAATTTTTAACATCGAAAAAAATCTTATTTTAAATACCTACTGTCTAATTAAATTATTTTTTATTGCATAAATTATGTTTCGCATAATCTGTTAAGCTGAGATATGATTAGTTCTGTCTATTCATACTAGATGGCGAAGCTACTACAACTGCTACGTCGCGTAGACATTATGTAGCGCTACGAACGAAAATCTCGTTCAACGCCTACGATTGAAATAATTTCGAGCTACGAGTACACAACACTTATTTTGTATTAATTAATGTTTTGCACACGTAGCTCATATTTAATACAAGCTTGTCATGATCATCAGCCTAAAGAATTCCACAGCCATCGCCCCTGCTAGAATATTAACTGCTTTCTCTCGAGATTTTCCTTCAGTTTGAAAGCATGCTTACTTACTAAGCCACCAATGTCATCATCAGCCAGAAGTATGTGTATGATGAGGCCTCCCATAAGTTTCGAGGTTGCGCGATTTCAATCCCTCGTTATCTTTCAGATTTCCGCTTATAATATAGCTTAGTTTTTTGTGATATTTCGCCTTGATCAGTCATATTAAAAGTTACATAGAGAGCACGCGAATTAGGTATCATACGTATTACTTACCACTAGAATACCAATAGAACAATAATTTTTTGATCAATGTTGAGTGGGTTATGCTGATTTATTTGCGTAATGCAAGATGCCCTCAAACGATGAAGAAAAACATCGCAAGAAAATCCACGGTTGCGTCAGCTCTACATATTACCCATGTCTTTCTTGTGTAAACTTTTGCTTTTGTATTGCCTACGTCTCACTAAGTTGGAGTGGCACCACAATGGAACTTCACTGTTTTATTTATGTTTTGAAAAAAAACAAACAAAACAACAGGAACAAAGCCTTAGTTAGTTGCCTGTTCTTTTAGGCTTGCTTGCGTGGAACTGGCTCCTAGGCTCACCTTAGCCTTAGTTAGACGTTTCAAAATGATCCTTTTGATACAACTGAATCAATGTTTTTTTTTAATTAGTATTTGTGGAATAAATAACTGATAAGCCCGTACCACTACAGATGCTGGATAATCTTAACCACTGCAATCTCAAAACTCTGCTGTCCCGTAAATAGGTTCCCCCTTTCTATAATCATCCAAAATGCATGTTTACTCGCTAAGTAGCATCAGTCATTCGAAACTCATATTTCTGCCGAGTCAGATCATAAATACGGATAGAGGCAGGTAATCTAAATGGATTTCCTATCTACATGTACCTAGTTAAAAGTTATAACGTACTTACGCCGCGGGCGCGCGCAGAATTATGAAAGACCATGATTAATCAGCGGCAGTACATACGCTTTGTTCCACAGTCCTATTTATCTGTACATAACGGTGACATCTCATTATATACCACCCGCACATACCTACAATTGCTATCTAGGAAGTTTGCACGCAAAAATCTAGTGCTAGGTGTTTGCCCCCGACGGGCACGCACACACGCAAACGTCCCCCTGTCCACACACAAACTGCTAAGGAAAGAGACTGCGTGCCAGAAAAAGACAGAAATAAAAATCACCCGCTGGTGTGAGGCGATGCCCCCAAAAAAAGCACCAAAAACGCAGTCTGCGCAACTTTCCGGCGCAGAATCGTTAACGACTCCCGCTCTCTTTATCGTACACGCCGTGCCTCCTATATTTCTATTTTTTCTCCGTCCGCCATTAGACGTAAGACGGTTCGCTGTTCAAACAAAAATAAACCTAATTTCTACCAGTATAGAATCGAGAATTAAACTGCGAAAATGTGGCGTATATCTTGCGCCCTAGCCGCTAGACGCACACAGTCGCACCGGAACAGAAATAACGATCGCATTTTTGACCGAAAAGGACAGACAGATGGCTGAAAAGAGAAGAAAAAAATGTCGACCATTTTGCTTGGCGCACCTACGACGCCGGCGAGGTGAGGGGCTATGTATACGATCTTTTTTCAGAAAAAAACCTACCAAAACAAATGCACGTGGTCGGGTGTTATGACCGGAGCTTTGAAAAATTCTGGCACCGGCTACGAGAGGACGTTACTGGCGCGGATTTTTTTCCACGCGCCTTTTAGTTTGGGATTAAGTTACGCGGTGGCGCTTTTGCTATACTGAACCACGCCGTGGTGTCGCATTATTTTTGACTAATAATTATGTACGTTAGAATCATTGAAACAAGACGAAGTATGGCAAAGAACACAACCTATTGTGAATTGTTATAAAAAGTCGCATAATATTTTTTACGGAACTTTGTGCCTATAAAAAATTAAATCCGTACTTTATGCCTATTTCAATGTAGCGGATAACATTAGGTACTTCAAGATGTTTTCCTTCAAACGACAAAAGAAGACAAAAAAATTGTGTTCAGAAGACATGTTCAAATTACGAGAATTTATTTTTGCATCAAAAAACTTTTTTTAATAGGATATTTAAATATAGAACTATTAAAAAAGTACTGTTTAAAGAAAAAAAAATACAGCTTCAATATAATGCCATATAATAATACAATATTAATAAAATATTTATTTAATTGTAAGTTTCATGGGTTAAACTGTTTTCTATACTCTATTTAAACGTACGCTCACCTATCTGTTTTTTATTTGTCAAGGTTTGCAGGAAGAAAACACTACCTAGTATTGAGCTTTCCTTCTGTACAAACTTGTTTTAGTGCAATAAATAATTAAATAAAGTCTCTTGTTTAAAATTTTCATGTCAACAAATAGAGTTGGCGATAGGGTCAGCGGCCTGGGGGCTAATTCTCGGGCCGATCTCGATCATTTTGCAATTTTATTTTATTGTTTCTTTTCAAAGAGAGAATGGATGATTTCCTTGAGTTCATTAACGACCTCTTCGTAAAAGCCTCGACAGCTACGATATACGGAAAACGTAGAAAAAGTGCGGAGTTGTGAAAAGAAGCAATAAAATAAAATTGCAAAATGATCAAGATCGGCCCGAGAATTAGCCCCCTGCTAATCTAATAAATGACTGATAAACTCGTAGGACCAATAACAATATGAGAAGCAAACCTAGATCCCATTCCGTTTAGGGCAAGCAAAGCTAAGCATATCAGCCCTCATAGCATTACTATAAAATTAACAATTTCCGAAGAAACGGATAAAGCTTAAGCTGTGACGGTGATGGTGCAGGTGCGGGTTCGATTCACGGAAAGAGAGCTGATCTAATAATCCAGTTTTGTTCTTGACTGAGTGCTGGCTGTAAAAGTGGAAGAAATAGGTGAACATTTCCGGTGGGTAAGTTTTAATATTTCTAATGTTGCAGACTTAATTAATATTTAAATCCGTCGGTTCAATGCAAATTGAAGTTGCTATTCTTTGCGAAATATGTATAGAAAAAAGGGCGTAATTGGCCGGCAATTTTTCAAATCCATATGTACTCGTGTATTGCCGAAATTGTTCACTTACTTTAGATGCTGACTGTACTAGCTACTCGATTTTTCTATAAATAAGTATAATAATAGTTAAGTTTGTAAATAAAAGATCAGGCATTTTTTTAAAAACTTTTATTACAGCAACACAAAGTAATCAAGCACAAAATTAATAATACTACCTATTAACAATTGGGTTAAGAATCACCAATATTTTGTTGACTGATTTAAAAAAAGGAGTTCCTCAGCCTTGCGCACATCTAAGCGATCAGCGATGGCGATCAGTGAAACGCTATCAAATATGACAGCACCGATATTTGACAGCGTTACACTGATTGCCATCGCCATCGCCTATATTTATTTTATTTGCTACCTCATATTTTAAAACCCTACTCGAAAATTCATTTTTTTATAAAGGTTCAAGGAGGTTGGACGTCCATTAAAGTAGTAACGATATCTTTCAAATTGGTCTCATAGAAATTTAATCAAAATCTTTTCTCACAATACAGGATGTAGAATATCTTCAGTGCATAAAAAGAGCAGGATCATAATAAATAATAATACCCCTGCTAATCTTACGTAACATCGATTTTTAGTAAACAAACTCAGAAAGGCTATGATTTTATTAAAAATTTTAGCTTCAACTTCCATTCTTTTTCAAACTTCGAAATACGATGTAGTTTCCCGTTACTAGTTTTATTCGAACCTTAATTCGTAAATTGTTTGGAACTCGGTACATTTTTTCCAAAACGAATATTCTTGGAAACCCGTTTGTTCACATCGCTCAAGCACTCTCAATTATTGTCGCTCTGTGCAATAGATTTTATTTGAAGCACGCGTAGCGCGAAGCAGAAGCGTTGCGAAGCACTGCAAAGCGATGAACTGAAAATGCTTACACATTTTCTCTCGCTGTTGTGTACATATTTCTGGAAACACTCGAAGTGAGAGTTGAGTGGTTCTGAAAAAAACAATAATTTCAGTTAGGTTTTTAAAATTACGTAGCATTTATCACGGGTGGAAAAATACAAATGTAGTTTCTTTGTATTTTTCATCTCCATTTTTCTAAATTATACCCATGCGAAGCCGTGGCGGGTCGCTAGTATTAGTTATATAACCTATGTTAATCAAGCATTATCCTTGAGTAATATGGGTTATATAATTAATTAACGTTTTAAAGGAGAAATATTTTTTGTAATTGTTCTAGTATACCTACGTTTTATTATTCTTCACTTAGGTCAGTTCTTTAAAATATTAATATGACCAGTTTAATAAAACATTAAACCAGTAACCAGTATTCAACAGGCTTTTTATTTTAACTTTTAATATTTTTTGTGTGTTTTAGACAAAACAAAAAACTAGTAATTTTTAGTTAGTAAAATTACAGTCACACCAACGCTCATTTAACCTTACTAAGTTCCTGTAAAAAATCTAGACTAACCTGAAGAATGTGGTTATAATCGGGTCTGAACAAACCTAGTGGCAGTTGATCAAAGGTGATTACGAGCGTGAGGTGATACGAGGTGAGGTGAAACGAGGTGAGGTGAAACGTCCAAGCCTGAAATCACATCGTAAAATATTATTGCGTATAAATAAATAAATATGCTGAACAACCCACACAGCACTATCTAGCCCTAAATTAAGTAGAGCTTGTACTATGGGAATCAGGTAGCTGATATAATACTGATATACATTATTTTTTGTAATCATATACCTACAAAGAATATAATATAACACCCAGATAGAAAACAAACATCTGTGTTCACCACTCAAATATTAGTGTTTTCGGTGGGGATCGAACCCACGACCTACGGCTCAGAAGGTAGAGCTACTACCAACTGAGCTGAAGGCCAGTCTTAATGAAAGAAAGACCGAACAACATTTTTATCTCATCAGTTATACTTCAGAGCGCTGGTGGCCTAGTGGTAGCGGCCCCGCCTTCCGATCCTAAGGTCGTGGGTTCGAATCCAGTCGTGTACCAATGAGTTTTTCTGCCCAAAAATTTATGTACACTATGCCAGTGCTCTCAAACGGTGAAGGAAAACATCGTGAGGAAACCGGCATATCGTAGAACCTAAAAAGTTCGAAAATATGTGTCATGTGCACGAAAGGAGCCTCTTCGAGGCGCACTTAAAATCCTTTCACCACACTTGGTTTGAAAGAATCAGTGACACGATAAGAAGAAGAAGTTATACTTAACTTACTTATATAAAAATGGTGATGATGGTGAGTGGAAGAATTCTAGAAGCATTAGATTTCGTAGAAGAACCTCTGTTTTTAGTAGAAGCTGTTGATAAGATGAGGTGGTCTTTTCTCCTGAAAGAAAAAAAGATTTTGTTCATACAAGATGTAAAATCGATCGATGAATTATTCGAACACAATTGTTCTGTTGTGTAATTTCGAGTCACATTACTTGAGGTCTTAGCTCAAAGTGTGAGCAGTTGGAATAATAATGTTATATGTGATATCCTGATTTGAACAGGAACCATTTTCTTCAAAGCCAACGACGGCCAACTTGTCTATCTACTGAATTGGCAAAAACTATTTAATGTATGTTATAATACATCATGTGATATTTCCATTTACTGCCATAAACAAACTTATAAAATTACCCTCTCGGGTTAATTATAATTATAAAATATGAAAACATAGCGAACAAAAGTAACATAAACCGAATCAAAACTACAAGTTTTAACGATAACTTTGACGGCGAGATATAAACAAATTAATTGGTCTCCAGTGCGTTTTAATTGCAATAACTTTTGGAGCATTCACGAACAGAGTATTGTGTTTAATGACGAACAGAATACAAGTTAGAAATTATGTTTGTTTAGCTTTGTGAAGCTTTTAGCTCTCTTAAGCTTTGCGCACATCTGAAAACTAGCCTATTTTGTCCCACTGCTGGGCAAAGGCCTCCTTCATAGACTTCAAGTTCCCTCTATTCTGAGCCTATTCCCCCCATCCCCTTTCGAAGGCGTCCAGATCGTCCCGCCAAAACTTTTTAGGCCGACTTTGACGCCATCGTCCTTCAGGAGTTCTAAAGGGCAACTAAATGACAGCACTGAGAGCCTAAAAAAACTTTTTGAAGTGAATTCTTCGTGAACATATTTTGGTGGGATAAAACCTATGAACTCGCATCACGTCACCTTGTCATGACCAAGGATTTTGTTTACGAAGTATGTAGATTCATGGTCATGACTGACTTCTTCGGCAAAGATCGATAAACTTCGCCAAATGTCGTGGGAGAGGGGATAATAGTTCTTGTTTGCACTTCTGTCAACTTGTGTGTCGCTATTCCCGGAGTGACACCATTTTTTTTGTTTATAAGTTCTAATTTGAACTTGGCTTGTGGCTCGAAACATACCTACCTAAGTGTAGAAATATCACCATTTATAAGTGAGTAATATTTTTTATAGACTTACTATTACTTACTAATAAGATTTTCGTTTCAAAGCGCGCGCGTCTAAGTTTTCTAAATACAGACAGAGAAAATTACTAATAACTAGGTAAATCCCCTAAAACCGATTGCCCACTACCCCGCCTCGTATAAATTATCAACGTGACATGGGTCTAATAAGATTGAGATAATGTCAAACCGATCCTCTGCACAAATTGACGAAAATTACCGATCACATTCGGAAAAATCTAATATTCGCCACCTAGTAACTAAATTATATCAAAACTTCAACAATTTTTGATGAGCAAATAGAGATCTTATTAACGTAGAAATAGGACCGGTTCGAGCTTTAACTTATTTGACGACAGCAAGCAAATATAGATCTTAACTCTACTGAAACAGGAACGACAAATCCAAAAGGATGATTATTAATTTGGCGACAGCACTCCGCGTCATGTGTAGGACGAAAATTGTATTAGAAATTCATTTATGTCTTACACAAAATTTGCATCGCACTGGCGCGCGTTTTGCTCGAATTTGTAATGCTCTAAGACCGGCACATTTTACCATGCGTCATCATCAGCCCACTGCTGGAATAACAATAGATGCAGTGCTAGACATGGGCATGTGCCTCTTCCATAAATTTCCGAAGATTCAAGCAAAAAATGCCAAATGTAAAGTCATTAAAAAAAATAGTCAAGAAAAATAGTGAGAAGTCGGAAATATTTTTATCTAAAAAATTGGTAACTCAGGGTTAGTAAAACCGGCAGCAGATCCTTTATAACAAAAAAAGCAAATGAAATTACTTTTTAAAATAATAATAAAAACAGCTTCATGAGTTAGATTCCCAGGCATGGTAGATATACCCTAAGATCACTTAGAACCAAATGCTTTATGTTACTAAATTAATTAATTTTCACGTCGTTATTATTCAAATTATGCATAATACTAAAGGTTTTTATTTGCATTTCATAATATTTCGTCTATGGCAGCTATTGCATAAAGGGGTGTTAGAAAAGGGGTAGAAAGCTACGATACGACAACTTTGGGATGGAATATCAGAGTGTGAGTGTAGTTCCGAAATCGCGAGATGTGGGCGGTGCGCCCATGTAGTATACAACAAATTTTAAGATAAATTTGATGCTATTAAAATAATTTTAATTTATTTATTTTAGCCTGGGTCGTTCCTCTCGATCTTTGGACACTGTGGGTCAGTCGTTCAAATGGCAATCGAGATCGTCCCACCATCTTCTCCGGGGTCTTCCTCTACGACGCCTACCTTGTGGGGCCCAATCGGTTAATATTTTGGACAAAAGAACGTCCGGCATACGGGCCAAATGCCTACTAATATTATAATGCTAATACTAATCTTAATCGGTTCCGCACGTATTGACCATGTTTTTCTTTTGGGCATTGGGCATGAGCAAAAACAGTTGCCCTCGACGCTCGATTTTTCGATCGCGCCCTCGATTTTTTTTTTATATTGTTCATGAAAAAAATGTGATGTTTGAATATTTAGATGTTTGTGGCTCAAGCGCGCCTTAATTAATGGACTGATTTGGCTGGTTATTTTTTCAATAAATATAGTTTGCAACCTGGATTAGCACAAAATCACATAAGATTGAATCCTGAAAAAAATAACAGTAACGAGCAAAACAGTAGCACCCACACGGGAGAAGCCGCGAGCGTCTTCTAGTTATACATATTTTTTTTGAATAAAGGACTTTTTGTTTCTACTTATTTACTTTTATTAAATGAAAACACCACCTACCTTATATTTTTTCATATTATATTTTTATGGTTGGTATATTTTTACACATTTATATCTAACTGGTGAAAAAATTCAAATAAGTCCATCTATAATTTGGGTGCATTTAAAGTACTAGTTAAGGGGATTACTTTGACAAGATTATATGCTTGTAGAAGCAAAAATAATGACTACCAAAAATCACGCAACAAACGCAGCGACCTTTATCAACTAAACACTTCACAAGACTGTGGCCACTCAAATATTTAACCCCAAAATATAAAATACCGTGAGAAACATAAAAACTTCGTTAAATTTCCACAATAATCAAAAACTATTTTAATATAAATAGAATAAATTACTTAAATCTGAACTATAACCGGTCATCGTGAGATCAGTCAGAGATCATTCTTACAATAAGGGTTGCGTTCCCATCATTATGTATGCGCCGACCTTGGGTCACACAGGGCAGCAGTGACTTGACCGTTGATCTTTATACATCTCAGATTAAATGTGGAATAATCTTAATATTACAGAGATTGAATGACATCTTTTTAAGACGCCTATTTAGAATCATTATTTTCTTACTAAAGTTTTTTTTTATAAAGCTTAAACCATAATGATACATTTTTTAAGACATATAAATCCTCCAATATTGATTATATCAAAGGTTTTTTAAAACAAGTGTGGTGAAAGGATTATAAATGCATCTTAAAGAGGCTCTTTTCCTGCACTTAAAATGTTATGCTATATTATTTATTTTTCATTTTTTTTTTGTATTCTTTGTAATTATGTTACACTGTCGTATTTACCTCTAAGATACTTCTGTAAAGAAATGTTAATGGTTAAATTATTATAAAATATTTTTGTCAATAATATTATTAAAAGCTAGATGTTTTAATATGCCGATGGAACAATCAAAAAGCCAACCTGATGTTAAGTGGTAACCATTCTTTATCAAAGCATGAAGAAGTTTCTGTATTCTTTGCGTATACTATAACGAATTGCTTATATTTCACATGATGGTGGCAGTAAAGGCGGACCACTTGAGGATGCTCGTGTTTGTGTGTATACACACACATCAGCAATAAATAGTTCGTTTATTAGATTTGAAATTCTTGTTTGGAAATAGCGAGACGGTCGGTCGTCAATTAAAGGTTATAGACAAATTAATGTTTAACTGCTGTTTTTAAACGACTTGAAATAAAAAAGAGGAGGTGCTCAAATCGGTTGTTTTTTTGTTGTCGCATAATTTAATCATTTATCAGCCGATTTTTTTTTCTTCTGCTTTCTAAAATTGGCTCAGCAGTTTGACCATGAAGTCGGTTTCTCAAGTGTGTAAAGGTTAGAATCAACCGAAAACTGCTAAGAATTGGAACTCTTTACCGTCGTCAATATTTCCAGAGCACCTTGGAATCACTTTCCATCAGGTATGATGGCAGCCAAACGTTTAGATATAAGCAATTAAAAAAATGCACGAGTAGTGTCTTTAAAACCGAATTTACAAATTAATGGGGTACGATTTCTATAAAAATTATTTACCGCTTATGGGCGCTGAGAGTATAATTGTACACCGAAATAATTGTAGTTGGCATTCATATTGATCTTAAAAGTAAATTTTATTAAGATGAAGAAAGCTGTAGATTATCGGTAATTTATGTATTTTATAACGATAATATCCACATTTTAATATTATAGTAGGTATTTATAGTTTCCGAATTATGCTTATTTATCTAACCGAATAGATTAATTAGCATAATTAAATATTTATGTTAAAACTAAAACAGCGCATATTTCAGTATTCCGAAAACCCCCCTAAGCACTCTCCAATTAATTCCTTTATAACAAAATACCCGGAGGAACACCTATTTAGCTAAAACTACGAGTTTCTATGAAACTGAAAATACCACCTTCTCAAACAGCCCAGGAACTCTACCAACAGTGTATTAAACAACATCCAACTATTTATAAAAACGAAAAGGTTTGGACGTCTGTTTTTATGTTTATTGTATTAAATCACTTCGTTATTTACGAAAGTAAGTTCCAACAATCTCACTATGCGAAATCTTTTTAAAGGTCCACAGTTGTTTTTTTTTTCATGATCAATTTTAGAATTAGTGCTGCATGTTTTCCTAAGAAAGAAAAAAAAGATGTACTAGAGAACAATAACCCGGAATATTAAAGAATAATAAGCTACTCCTAGCCAAAAAAAAAAAAAATACAGGGTAAAAAGAACGAAGAATGGAAATGAACGATGGAATGGAACGATGAATGAAAATGCCAAGTGCTTTTAAAATTCGCGATAAGACCCAGAAAGTCACAGAATGGATAACAGTTAGTACGTGCATTTAACACACATAAAGACCAGCGAAAACCAGGAAGACCAGCGTTATAGAGGCACTCGTTACTATAAAATATGCTGAGTGACGACCAATTTGTATGTCATTGTTACTTGAATTATGATCCTTGTGTGGCATAAAATTGATTTGATTTGATTTAATTTAAAGCCGCGTTCATTCCTTATCATCTCTAGAAGGAAAAGTCGGGTTACCGCGGCATATTATATGATAGAAAGCAGTGGGCCAACTTAACGAATCTAATCCCGTGTGAGCCAGGCTGCCCGCGGCGTCACTCCTACGTTACATTATGTGCTTGAGAGTGTGGGGACGTGTGCATGTGTGTGTAAGGAGAAGTTAGATCGTCCACACTTTACCGCGCACCTCGATAGGAGTTGTACGGCCACAGGGTATACTTACACGTGATAAGAATGATGATCTAAATATATAAAACTCTTTCGTTACTGACTGACTGACTGACTGACAATCAACGCACAGCCTAAACCGTTAGTCCTAGAAGCATGAAACTTGGAGGGTATGTTCCTCTTATAACGTAGAGGTGCACTAAGAAAGGAAATTAGAAAATTATTTCCCAAAAAGGAGAAAAAGGGGAAAAATGGTTTAAAGAAAAATCAACGCACAGCCTAAACCGTTAATCCTAGAAGCATGAAACTTGGAGGGTATGTTTCTCTTATAACGTAGAGGTGCCCTAAGAAAGGAAATTGGAAAATTCTTTCCCAAAGAGGAGAAAAAGGGGAAAAATGGTTTAAAGAAAAATCAACGCACAGCCTAAACCATTAGTCCTAGAAGCATGAAACTTGGTAGATGTGTTGGTCTTATAGAGCAAAGGTGCACTATGAAAAAAAATAGGAAAATTCTTTCCCCAAAAGAAAAAAAAAGTAAAAGAAATTTGAAAAAAAATCACAAAAAATAGTTTTACAAAATACGCAAAAAAAAAGTGAAAAAAATTCTACTGCCGCAGCATCTGTCACCAAATTTAAATATACACAAAAGTTTACATAAAACCCACCGTAACCACTAAGACAAAATCGCGGAAAACACCTATCATACCGAAACACCGCTTCAAATAACGGCTAAGGTACATGCTCAAAACTATGGTAACCAGCTGGTCATGTCAAATAAAAAAAATCTGATTCGATTATACACCAACATTCCTACGAAACCCCAAATTAGCCACTAATATAACATAAAATCACTAAAAATAGCTTTACAAAATACGCAAAAAATTGCGGGAATCATCTATCATACTTAAACTAAACACCGCTGAAAAAAATCGGCTACAACAGCACTCGCCTTCAAATTCAAATACACTCTAAAGTACAAGCTCAAAACAATGGTAACTTGCATTATATCATGTCAAACTAAAAAAAACCAGATTAGATTATACACCAAGGAATACGATAGCCCAAATTAGCCACTAAAACAAAATCACGAAAAAGAGCTTTACAAAATACGCAAAAAAAAACATTAAAAATTTTCAGCTACCGCAGCATCTGTCACCAGGTTTGAATACACACAAATGTTTACAAAAAAACCGATGATAACACTAAGACAAAATCGCGGGAATCATCTATCATACTTAAACTAAACAATGCTGAAAAAAATCGGCTACAACAGCACTCGCCTTCAAATTCAAATACGAGTGTATTTGAATTTGAAGGCGAGTGCTGTAAAGTACAAGCTCAAAACTATAGTAACCAGCAGTTGGTCATGTCAAATTAAAAAAATCCGATACCATTAAACACCAACACGCATAAGAAACCCCAAATTAGCCACTAATATAACATAAAATCACAAAAAATAGCTTTACAAAATACGAAAAAAAAACATTAAAAAATTTTCAGCATTTGTCACCAGGTTTTACACACAAAAGTTTACAAAAAACCAATGATAACCACCAAGACAAAATCGCGGGAATCATCTATCATACTTAAACTAAACACCGCTGAAAAAAAAACGGCTGCAACAGAACTCGCCTTCAAATACAAATACACTCTAAAGTACAAGCTCAAAACTATGGTAACTTGCATTTGATGATGTCAAACTAAAATAATTATAAGTTTAAAAAACTTGAGAAACCGACTTCATTGTCAAACGGCTAAACCGATTTTAATCAAATTTGTTTGGGACAATCTGGACGTAAGAATAACCTTCCAAATAAAAAAATAATTTTCTAAATCGGTTCATAAATGACGGAGGCATGCAGTTAAAAACATTAGAAAAGTTATTTAAAAAAAAATGGCAACACCGATTTTAATAAAATTAAAATGGGACCAATCTGGAAGCAGTACCTTTCAGATAAAAAAATAATTTTTCAATCGGCTCACAAATGACGAAGTTATGCGGTAACAAACATTTAAAAAAAAAAAAAAATAAAAAAAAAAAAACAACTGAATTGAGAACCTCCTCCTTTTTGATTGGAAGTCGGTTAAAAACAAGATTCGATCATACACCAACGAATACAATAGCCCAAATTAGCCACTAAAACGAGCTTTACTAAATACTCAAAAAAACATTTTTAAAAAAACAGCTACCGCAGCATCTGTCACCAGGTTAGAATACACACAACGTTTTTTCAAAAAAACCGATGATAACCACCAAGACATATAACAATAGTTGTCCGCTTTCCACCATAAAATAGTTTCTTTTAAACGAACTCAAACTATGACTTTATACTAACCACGCGGACGAAGTCGCGGGTGACAGCTAGTTATCTTATATTTTTATAAGAAAGTCGTGTTAGTTACACTATTTATAACTCAAGAACGGCGGAACCGATTTGGCAGAAAATTTGTGGGGAGGTAGCTTAGAACCGGGAGAAGGACATAGGATCTTTTTATCCCGAAAAAGCAACGGGAACGGGGTATTACGGGACCGGGCGAGCGAAGCCGCGGGTGGCCACTAGTTAAATTATGTTTAACTTTTTCATGACAAAGTATTTATTGAATTGTATTTAATTTGTGAATTGAATTGTATTGTATTTGTGTTGTTGTTGTATTTGTTTCAAGGATCACTTTGAAACGTCTTAAAGCTAGGTGAGTCAAGGTGCCAGTTCCACGCGACCAAGCCTAGAAGAATAGGAAACAAACTACGGCTTGGTCATACGCATAAAGGTTTAAGCCCCAGTTGCACCCCGTTTTGGGTTGGAATTCAGTAATGCCTTCTTATTGTATTATAATAAGAAGTTTATTATATTTATTATATCTTTATATATAAATCTTTCGTGTCACAATTTGGAACGCGATAAACTCCGAAACTACTGAACGGATTTCGATAAAATTTTGCAACTGCCTAAAATATGGTCGGACTTAAAATATAGGATAGTTTATATTCAATATTTAGGTGTTATTAATTTATAAGGGGCAAAAGTTTCGAAATCTATGTCTATCCCTTTCTATCACGTGGGGACTTATATATGTCTATCCCTTTCTATCGCTTAGGGATTTTTCTGAAAATTCTCGACTTTGACGAGAACAGAATGCACATAGACGCTCTAGAATGATCTGGAATAATCTAATTTAAAGTCGGTTAGCATCCGGAATGCTCCCACCCAAACGTTAAAAATCCAGAATTATCTAGAATACTCAAATATACCCATGCAAACGGTTCTGAATTCTAGATTTGGACAAAATGTTCTAGAAAATAGTGCTCCTAAACCTTATAGAATGTTCTTTCATCATCATCATCAATTGATATCAGTCCACTGCTGGGCGTAGGTGCACCTTGAGTAACATAGGCTATATTTATGTGTTTAAAAAGAAATGTCCACCCGTGCGAAGCCGGGACAGGCAGCTAGTAGTTTATTATATTTCTAATCATGCATATAAATATACTCTTATCAAGGCTTTACGACCAGCGAACAAGGCTGTGTGGGATGAAGGTTTTTATTATTTATAAAGTGAGTGAAACCCCGTGAGTTAAAAAAGCAATAAAGATCCATCGCCTATATCTATAACAAAGCATTGCCTCGTAGATCACGCACGTTAGGAACGTGCCCTACTTTGCACTGCCCTGAGTCCATCAACTTGAAGCCCACAGATGTTCAGCCTCACGTGCCATTTAGGAAGAAAATACTAGGTAGATCTATCTAGCTCTCTAGACCTTGAAATCTCAACTAAATAAATAATTTTGAAATAAGATTACCTCCCATTCCCAAAAGTACCTTAGGTACTTTTGGGATATAAAAATCATTAATTTCCTATAATGATTATAAAATAAAATAAAAAAATCATGAATATTACATTATAAAAACTGCTAAAATCCAGCACCGCCTTCATACACACGTTGGTCAGCTCCTAACATCATTAATCTAACTTTCGTGCTACCCTTTATAATAGTTCGGCCTCCCCCGAGGGTGCAAGAAGGGTGGGTGTGGGGGGTTCGTATTAACATACGAATTTGGAGCCATCCTCAGCTTCTTGGGGGGACAAAATTTAAGTTTCACCCTGCGTATTGATCCGACGGTTTCGTTAGTTTAGAATTTAGATGATGTTTTTGATATTTTTGGACGTATTTCTGCTATGTGTTTTGGATGTATAAGCTTTGCTTACATCTAGGGCCTAGATGTAAGCAAAGCTTATACATCCAAGAGATGCTTATGCAAGAGCTTATAGAGCCTAGATTCTAGGCGGTCTGAGATGTCGATGGCGATCAGTTTCAGCATAAGGCTTTGCATACATGCGCTCAAAATGCCGCGAAATTTGACAGCGATACACTGATCGCCAACGCAGGCGATCTAGATGTGCGCAAGGTAGAAGTATAACACTATATTGACAGAACTCTTATATATCTTTGAGACTCGCCATATTCAGCTATGACTTTGTCAGTAAAGCGGAAGAATTTGCCAATTTTAAATATTGAATTTTTTGCGTGAAAGTTTGTTTGCCACCGAAGTTGGTACATACGTTTAGGATGTTCCATCCTATATTTCACTGAGAGACTATCCATTTGAAATAGGTGCACCTGACACAGTTAATCAACAGCATAATGCTACACGATTCAAAAAAAAATAAAAATATTTTCCAGCAAACAATCGTGAAACGCATCCAAGAATGTTTTCGTTTTTGTGTTTAATAATCGATTTTAATGATTGCAAGTTTAATACCTAAATTTGACGGGAAAATTTATTTTTGTTTTGTTTTACTACATAAAAACTACTACTTTACCTACTACTATTACTTTATTAAGTGCCATACTAAAGTATTGTGTCGTTTTCGACGTAATTTATAGTTACTTTTCTCGTGAAAATGTTACTTTTTGAGCTGTCTCATGTTATATTTGACTATTTGCTCCTGGCAACGCTGTAACATCAATTCTATCCTAGCTGAGAGGAAATTATCTTTCACGGCAGATGCAATATGGAATCAATTAGTTACCGTCATATCGCAGATATTAGCTCCGCCCTCTTGAAGAGTTAACTTGTATCTATTGTAGATTAGAATATAGTTTGTAGGTTTAGATGTCTCCTGATCAAAAGGTAGCTAGATATAACTTTTGAAACTATCATGGTTTTTACCACTATTTTTATGAAACTACGGGATATTTACCATGATTAAATTTTTCTGAGTTGACTTCCGATATTTCGGCACAGTTGCATGCACCATGATCACGGATGAACTGAAGTCCACGAGTAAAAGAAATGTTATTGGCAGATAAATCGATCTACTCTCTTTCGCACTCTTTTATTGGTATACTAGGTACTATTGAAAAATATAATCATGGTAAATATCCCGTCGTTTCATAAAAATAGGTACCTAGATGTCCAAAAGGTAGCTAGATGTCCAACAGAGCAAAAGGTCTAAGGAGCAATAAGTCTAGTTCTAAGTTTTTTTGAATTTATTGATAAACCTTGGCAATATAAAAAAATATTAAGTGAATAAATGCAGGGGAATTTGTGCGCCTAATATCCTAATTTTAAAACCGGATATTGAAGGCCAACAGCTTTTTAAAACAGGTTTTTTTTTATTCAATAAATTTAATTCAAAAATTACTTTTAATATAAATTATGAATGCATTTTGCTAATTAGACTAACTGCTCATTAGACCTTTTGGTCTGTTGGACATTTAGCTACTTAGACCTTTTGATCAGGAGGCATTTAGATTTGTGGGTATTATTTTTTAAACAAGCGAAGTTATAAACTAATTGTAACCTATAACACGTTTTATCATGGATTTTAATGTTTTTTTTTTGCAAACGAAGGAGTTATTTAAAATCGATCGCGTTAAAATAATGCTTAGGGTACACTACGATCACATTCTGTCCAGTTCATTGCAGACAGTGGCCACTGAGCCGCGTCGATCTGAGATCAAAAGATGCACCACGCTCGGCCAACTGTCGGCTAAGCGGACTGTACGAGTTTATATACAAATCCATTATGTTGGTGCTGCTATATATTTTGTAACTATATAGCTGTGGGTTGATCGCGTATCTTTTGTTGCAATCAAATCCTTCTTCTTCTTAATTAAAGGCATCTGTCCATTCTGTCAATTTTGCCAATGACAAGTCAGTCAATAGGAAGTCGGCCAGTCGCAGTTTTGACATTAATTTTAGCTTTAATTGCAATAAAAACGAATTAAAACAAAACTGATCTTAAGGATTGGTTGCAACAAGACTGAATGCTGACGTATTATACATGAGATAGCGAATAGGAACTTCGCTTTGTAAAACTAGCAATTAGCATGGCGACCGAAATCTTCTTCTTCTTAATCGCTCTATTCGGTCAATTTTGACAAATTCAAGTGATACAATATTACACAAACAACATATTTTTTTATAAAGTCAGTCAATAGACAAGTCGGCCAGTCGCATCTGTCAGTTTTGACATTATTTTGAGCTTCGATTGCAATATAAACAGATTGAAACAAAACTTATCTTCGACAAAGAACGATTGCAACAAGACTGAATGTCGACGTAATAAACATGAGATAGTGAATAGGAACTTTGCTTTGTACAACTAACATGGCAATAAATAAAGTGGTCAAAAAATTATGACCACAAGACACGTGATCGCTGTTGTTTTTTTTTTTCATATTGTTTTTATACATTGGAAATTCATATTAAAACCCGTAGATACGAGTATGTAAATACAGATTTGCCATCCATTTCATCCCTAGCCTGCATAATCTTAAGCCCCACGATAACATGAGATGGAAAATAGGAAGAAAGAGAGAGAAATACAACCCTTATGTACCAAATTAATTTGCAAAAACAAGACAAGAGAGCCCAGTCTACCCTTTAACTTGCATCCCGGTCCATTCAAGAAATTGCTATCCTTTGGCATAACCCTTTATCTAACCCCCCCACAGTCGACGCTACCCTAATAATTGTGTACAGATGTGCATAACTAAGCTTTGAAATAACAATGTTCCAACAATGCTTTAAAAAAAAATCCGGACTCCGGAAATGCCCACAAAAGATCAAACTTGAACAATTAGTCGAAATTGGCAGATGCCATTAGTAAAGGAGAAGAAGACTTCATAATTTTCATATTCAGTGAACATAATATAGAAGCGATTCGTTTTCTGTCATTTCGGGAAGGAACATAGCTTTTTGATTTTAATTGTTTTTCTGGTGTTATTTTGAGTTCTGTTGTGTAATTTTGGTGGTATTTTAACCAACATTACTTGAGGTCTTAGCTCAAGGTGTTAGCAATTAGAATTAAAGTGTATTATGTGATATTCTGATTTGATCGAAAATGTTTCAGATGGTTTTGGGAAGAAACGGCCATCTTTCTTCCTATGCCAAGTATAGGGCCGACTTTGACAGAAGACTGACGAATTCACGGAAAAGTATTTAATCTATGTAATTTATTATCATCCATCATTCTCATTAAACTACTTGACACTGGCAAAATTGATCCGAAAAGGACAGATGCCATTCATTAAGAAGAAGAAGAAGAACATAATGTAGAATTATTAATGGCATTCGTTGGTACTAACCCATTGTCAATGTCAACTCGAGGCACTCGAGGTGTCTTTTGGCACTCGAGGTAGCCAAAACGGTAGCAACCAAGCCGTAGTTTGTTTCCTGCTATTCTTTATAGGCTTGGTCGCGTGGAACTGGCACTTAAATTCACCTAAGTTTAAGTCGTTTCTAAATGAAATCAGATCAAAAGATATATTATTGAACGTAGCAATAGTATAAACAAGTGTTGACAATAAAATGGAACAATGACATTAAAATTGGCTGCCACTCAGCATAAATGCTAATATGGTAGCGTGTGTATGGTGTGTGGTGGCTAGCGTCGTTTCAAAGTGGTCCTTGTGATACAGCTGAATCAACATATTTTTGACCTTATCTTTCTAAAAAACCAAGACTGAAAAGAGTTTTTCTATAAATTGTAGGTAGGTATAGTTGGAAACCATTTTCTATGATATCTGTACATACACTTATTTCTCCCTGGATCTAAGATCAGCCGCACACTTCCCCCACGTAATTGTGCCTCCCGGAATCATTACAGCCCTTTTCGACCCGCTTCACGCTTATCTTTGGACTTTCTCTTTTCAACCCTACGAAGCACAGGGGTCACTATTGCGTGATCTTCTTTGGCTTGTACGGAATTTTTTGGCGGAAGGCCTTGGAGACTTTTACTATATCTTTTTTAAAAGGCTTAATTATATCAAGCTCGAGTCTCTTGCAAAGTGGGTGGGTACTTCTCAACTAGCATTTTTGCTAATATGACTCCACCATACTGTGTTCACTACCTATTGCTTTGTATATTATTGAAAAAAAAAAAGGATTACTTTGAAACGTATTAAAACTAAGTGAATCTAGATGTAAATTACTCGTATGAATAAAAATGTGCTAACATTTTTATCTGTAACTCCTCCCTAAAAATCCTCAAAGAGTCTTGAGACCTCTTCTTATTGTGTCACTGTTTCTTTCAAACCAAGTGTGGTGAAAGGATTTTAAGTACATTTTAAGGATTTTAAAGAGTCTTGAGTTGGTACTTAGTACTAAGTGAGAAGATATTTACCGTGGATCAAAGTCGTAAAAGTCATTCATTTTTCAAAAAGGCATAGAAAAATATGCAACAATGCTAGAATATTTAGATACTTTCTAGATTTAGAAGGAAAACAAAGTTAACCAAAACACGGCTATTTTCAAAATTAACAAATTCCCTTTATTATTCTGACTGCGGAACAATGTGGCGAAATACTTCGTTGCGAGTTGTCAAATCGACTTTAGATTATTATTTTAGCACAAACCATTTTAAACTTTAAAGCTAGGACTCTAAAGCTTATATTAGAAGGTTTGTTAGCTCGTTTTGTAGGAAGATTAGGACAAAGTAACACGTATTAGGGAGCTAATGAAGACCACAAGTCAACGTTTGTTTGACTTGAATAGATATGAGCATTTGTTTGAACAAATGCTTATTGAATTAACAGTTTTTAGTTTGTTTGAGGTATGTTTTACTTTATTTTAATTATTTTTATTATCATTGAGATGGCATAACGAGAGTTCTGTGATGGCGAATGTTTGACAGCGTTCCACCGCAGAACGCTTAGAAACAGATGTGAACAAGGCTTTATTGATATATTAAAAAAAACTAATTTACGAGTAAGTTAGTAGTAAGTCAATCATCACAAAAACCACCTGAATGTATACTAGTCACTCATCCAAATAAATACCAGATATCTACGTGGCGAATATGCGATAATGGCTTAGTTATAATCTTTACTAAATATATAAATAATTAAGTAAAAACGCCTAAAAATGTTGATTATAAAAGAACAGTCCTACTAAATTTCATGTCACTATCAGCACATGCAAACAAACCAGTAGAAACAAACAAAGGACAAGAACAAAAACTGCCTCGTCCTTTGAGTCCGCAGTAAAAGAGAAGTGTAAAATCTATTCGTCATCTTGTGAACGAAAGGTGGGAAATAGCATCTGAATGGCGCTGAATGGCGCGAATGGCGCGATGGCGGAATGGCGGAGGCACGCAAACGCCTCGTCGACGGCAACTAGGGCTGCTCCCTGACGGTTAGTATTAAATTTAAACTTGAATCCTGTAACTTGTCCTTATTTATTTTTAGAAAGATTCGTGTCTGTATTATTTTTGTTTTTAAACAAACCTAGCTACAATTATGCAATTAAAAAAAATACTTCGTTAGCAATTCACACCTCAGAATATTTATTTTAGGATATAATTGGTTTTAACCTATACTCATCATTGTCTTTTCGTCAAGGGTAATTATTTTTTTCTACTTTTAGCATCATAATCTTTACATAATAAATTACCATTAAACATAACAATTTCATTTATGTAGGCAAGCCAAGTGCAATATTTGGACGTGGTTTTTACTAAACCTTTCGAGACATAAGTAACCAAAAACTGCCAAGAGAATCGAAAGAATTTGTGTGTTCTTGCCTGTTGATTACAGTTTTTTGCAATTTTGATAATCATTTTGTTTTCAGTTTACATGTGAGTGGCAGCCCTACGTGGGGCAAATATCTCGCGAGCCTTCTGTAATTGAAAACATAGAACCCGACAGTTTTAATGGTCCTTACCTAATGCCGAGCTAGTGGACAGAGGCGATTGTAACAATTACTCACTGTTACATACACATTTCTACCTGTTTCTATACTTTTGCATTGAGCATCGAACTGCATTTTAGAAAAAAAATGTTTTGGTATAATTTATAGGTATTTGGGCCGTTTGCGCACCATATCCTTTAGTTTTATTGCCACGGCATGGAATACGTCTTCTCAGTGGGTGTCGTAGAATGCGTGTCTGCCCGCGACCAAGGCTGTTGCAACACGGTTGAAACGACGGGAAATAATAAAGGTAATCGTGATAAGTACCCGTGTTTTCCATATAATTATGAATGCGTAGTAGACGTCAAAATCGGCACCAATACGTCTGCTTGGTGACATTGGTATATTTAATCATGGGTTAAAATGTTTCGATGTCTAAATGTAATAGTTACAAATTCAATGAAATCATCTACATTTAGGAACAAATCTATCAATTTATGATATTATAGAAGTTTTTTAAACTTTCACAATCACACATAGGTACATACGTTTGACTCTGCCCGCGACAGCTATTGCAACATAGCCGAAACGTCGGGAAAATAAATAAAATAGGGTAATTTGCGTGATAAATACCCATGTAATAGATTCAGCGTGACATGTAATAGAAAATTTCCTGGATGATTTAAGTGTACCTACTCAGTAGACTTTATCCACATTTTGGGTTGAAAAGTGCCCCGAAAAGAGCTTGGCATACGCTCGAGGATGGGTATTAGTTTCAAACGAATTTCCCAAAGTAAAGATGAGTTTTCAAACCAACTTTATCTAGACCGCGCACCCGATACCTACAATTTAAAACGTAATTTAAACAACTAAGCGTTCAAAGCGTGCAAACTCGCAACTTTGCGGGGCCTGCTTAGGTAATTGTTAAACCTACCGTGAGCGCTTTTTGCCGCAACATTACGCCAACTTCGCGAAAGTTGCAGCGCTGCCAGCGCTGCCAGTGCTGGCGGAACGAACTGTGCAACTTTCTAGACTACATAGAACCCACAAAGGTACGCTATCAGCGAATCAACACTATCTGCTTTTGAATGCAAATGAGTTGGAAAACTCGGATGGTGTAAGAAAACAACTGGTGACGGTGGGCAGGTAAAATGTTGCTTTTACATTACCAAGTTCATATACCAAGATACAGCTTACAAGCTATAGCAGTACATTTTAGCTGTTTCCTGCCACATCACTAGCAGCTCTTAATCAAAATCTGAATGGAGACGGAGCCCTGCATTCTCCTTTGAAACAAAAAAAACTAAAATTTTCGAGTTTCGACACCATTATTTCTAAAGTTAGAAGTTAGATAGTACTCAAATTCAAATATATATTTAGTCAGTAGTATCACAAGGA
This sequence comes from Thera obeliscata, assembly GCA_947578465.1. Taxonomy (NCBI): domain Eukaryota; kingdom Metazoa; phylum Arthropoda; class Insecta; order Lepidoptera; family Geometridae; genus Thera; species Thera obeliscata. The sequence goes on from OX387915.1 coordinate 17,289,013, forward strand.
TCATTTTTAAACATCTTAAAGTTAGGTGAGTCTAGGTGCCAGTTCCAAGCGAACAGGCCTAGAAGAAGGGGCAACAAACTACGGCTTGGTTCCTACCGTTTTTTTGTATAGGATCATAATAATAATAGCAGTGAAGTGTCAGTGTGGTTTCTCTACTTGGTGAGACGTATGCAGTAATACAAAAGCAAAAGTTTCAAAGACAGCATACGCTACACTTCAAAGTAATGATAAAGAATCTACACATACTAATAGTGCACATAATTTTTTGACGTGACAACGTCTTATACGTCAACGTCGAAAAAACATGACGTCATGCGGCGTTACCTCGCTCTGAGGCGTTCCATATAAGGCTTGAAGTGCAAGCGAGAGCGCGGAACGAGCGACAAAGAGGCACAATCGGCTTCCACGTTCGGCAGCGTTTGACATCTGTCTCTCTCCTACTTGAGTGAGCGATGCGTCCGCGTGGACAGCTGTATGGCGTTGTCACGTTTAACTATCGTCAGTAAACCGACTTTACAGATAACCGATTTTTCAGCAGAAAAACTCAATGGTACAGGCCCACGATCTTAGGATCGGAAGGCAGAGCCGCTACCACTAATCCACCAGTGGTCTCCGATGACTGTGAGGCATGCAGTACAGTAGCGTACCACATGGTGCAAGGGAGGCCGCAGGGAGAAGCGAAGTTCCCGCGATAGTTGTGTGTGCCTTTGTGAGCACGCGCCTCCTCTACAAAGGCCTCGTATTTACGAGTATAGTTCTACTTTTTTAAAATTTTCCGTATGTAACTACACCGCCTTTCAATTCGTTATTTCTTTCCATGCAAAGGTTGCCTGGAAGAGATCGCTCTCAGCGATAAGGTCGCCCATTGTTTTACCTAATTGTTATTTTTTTATGTCCTGTACTGTATCTTTTGTGTGGTGAACAATAAAGAGTTATCTATCTATCTATCTATCTATCTATCTATAGTGGGGTATATTGCTACTTATACGACGGTCACTATACCATGGGAGATCAAGTTGCTGCTGTTTAATATTATCACCTCTGTTTTCCAAAGTTGAATTCCAAAGTTGAAAAGGAGGTTCTCCATTCAGCTGTATTTTTTTTGCGTTTGCTATCGCATAAATTCGTCTTATAAGAGCCAATTTAAAAATCCTTATCTCAAAGGTAGGTCTTTATTTTCATCATAGTCCCATAGAAATTTCATCGAAATCGGTACAGCAGTTTGACCATGAAGTCGGTTTCTAGAGTTTTTCTTACTTATATTATTAACTATGGGTCAGTTGACCGAGGATCGTGGAAAGTGGAGAAAAGTGATACCTTTGCCCAGCAGTGGGACAGTATAAGTTGATAAAAAAATTATCCTACTAATATAAATACGAAAGTTTGAAAGTATGGATGGATGGATGTTCGTAACTCTTTCACGTAAAAACTACTGAATGGATTTAATGAAACTTTACAATAATATAGCTTATACATCAGAATAACTCATAGGCTAAAATTTAAAAAAATATTGTAACGGATGTAAGTAACGGTAACATAATTAGGCTACAATTTATAAAAAAAAAAAGAAAGAAAATACATTTATTTGACATAAGTAAGACAAATAAAACAAACAAAACACACAGAACGGACAACTGAAAAATATATAGTAACGGAGAACGGATGTAAGTAACGGGGCGTAACGGGAACGGGGCAAGTGAACCCGCGGGCGGCTGCTAGTATGCACCATAAATTACGTAACGAACGCTCAGTTTTGTGGCCATTGTAGAACTCCCTCGACTATCTGAGAAAGTAATTTACAAAGTTGGATGGCTCGACGATAGCAGCCTGCATTATTTATCATTTTCATACATTATATACTAGCTTTGCCATATAATCTAAAGTTTATGTGGTCAACTTTTAAAGTAGGCTCTGACGTGCTAGGCTTTGTGTAGCTTGTTTATATAGTGGGACCTTTAATTTAGACCCAAAATGAATATAAGTTTTAGGTATAGTATAGACCAAACAGGTTGGTAGAGTCCGCGTAAAAAAACTCTGCGCTTGATAGTTGGCAGAAAACATGAAAAAATTGAAATGCATACACAGGGTGTCTCACGGGTATGCCACATGGAGGGTAAGTACCTTGAATATTGTAGATGGAACATTTTACTGAAAAAAATACATTATTTCTTGTTTAAAAAAGAACTTCTGTCAGTAAAATGTTAAATAAGACAGCGCAGCTGGCTATGGTGATCAGCTGAAACGTTGTCAAATATTACAGTGTTTCAGCTGATGATGGCAACAGACATATCGGTCTGCTGGCCTACCATGAGCTTCATATGGTTATGGTTATGGCTATCAAAATTGTGTCAACAGTGTCAACACATTCAAACCCAAGAAGAAAATGAATGTGTGGGTCAGCCTATCTATACACAATTAGACAGCCATAGCCATAACCATATAGAGCTCGTGGTAGCCCTGCTGACTGTTAAAAGACAAATATGTACTCGTATATGAAGGTAAATCAATCATTCTTGTCAATAAATATTACCGTTTTAGTAATATTTTTTTAGTGTTACTATGTATGGGCTTGAAGAAGCATTCTAAAGATCACACAGTACCCTTCCCATCTTAATTCGGTGTCAGTGACCCCGGCCCCTCGCGATTAATGACCAAGGGGCGCAAGAGTCTAATACGACGAAATTAAGACGACCCTACGACCCCTAGTGGCCATCTGTGACCCCCTCGACGGTATTTGCAAATGGTTGCGGATGTATCGCCTATTGTACTTTAGTACACATAGTTAATGTATACCATGGTGTTTTGCAACTGTTAAGCCATACCACAAGCTCTGTCTGGCTCTGTCTCTGGCTCTGGTTTTGAGTCTGTGTGAGTGCTAACCATTGTATTATACTTGTGTGTGTGACGTTTCGACGTAGGATTTATTTAGTCAATACTCACACAGACTCAAAACCAGAGCCCGAAACACTTTCTACTGACTAAAACCCCAAGGGCCTTCCTACATTTTTGTAGGTCGTGGATTCGATCCCCACCGAGGACAAATATTTGTGTGGTTAACACAGATGTTTTTTCTCTATCTGGGTGTTATATTGTATTCTAAGTATGTATTTACAAAAAAATATGTATATAAGTATTATATCAGCTATCTGGTTCTCATAGTACGAGCTCTACTTAGTTTGGGTCTAGATAGTGTTGTGTGGATTGTCTTCGATTCGTTCCACAGCCCCATCAGCGCTTATCCTTGCGGATCCATCTTAAGGCAGGGCTGAAGCACTTACCTCTTCATCTGAAGGCACCCTGAACACTAAGGCACCTTCCCTCTCTAGACCCTCACAGTGCCGGTAACAGACCTTACCAATCTGTTACCCTCTATGGCGGCATCCGTGCCAGTTTTGGACCGACCCTACTGTAATAATTGTCCACGGTTTGGTCTACAATATTTATAATTTATTTTATACCAAACGTTTAGATTTGATTGTAGAACTGAACTCAAAACTAGTTTATATAGAAAAGCATAAGTTATCTATCAAAGCCACAAAAGCAACTCCCATCGAACCTCTGACGGTACTGTTTGAATAACTCTAAATAGTGCAGTTGATTACTGACTCGAAGGCAAGCAATTAAAACTTCTTTGTGTGGTCCCGCGGAGGGTAAGGGAGGGAAGAGGGGGGGGGGGTCACTTGACTCAGCATAATTGGAAAACTTTCCCTGTGGAGTGCCAGCTCGCTGTGATAAAGGTTACTGTTGGACAACGCCTCTGCGTTTTGTCCCGTCTTTGAGGTTTTGAGGCTTTATGTAGAGCTTTTATGAGACAGATATATTATAAGGAACAAGTTTTATATATAGATAGATAAGATAGATAACTTTTTATTGATTACCATGATATACGTATAGATACAGGATACAGATTTAAGATAATTAATAGATTCAGGCGTGACTTTGCGGAATTCCATTGTTAAACATAAACTAAGTAGAACAACAAATATATAGTACTAATCCGCTAATCTAATCTAAGTAAGTTAACTTAATGTAGACTTGTGTGTGCACCCCACGTAACACCTGCAATTCCTGCAAAGCGAAATAAGGTGTATTAGACACAACAATAATACCACAAGAAATAAAAAAACTTAATAAGATTCGACACGTGTTTCGCCTCTCTACGAAGCATCCTCAGGAAAATCGACTCTCTGTGCACTAAGACGTGTTGCCTTGTCGAGTGCTGAGCAGAAAGTTTCTGCTCTAATACACCTTATTTCGCTTTGCAGGAATTGCAGGTGTTACGTGGGGTGCACACACAAGTCTACATTAAGTTAACTTACTTAGATTAGATTAGCGGATTAGTACTATATATTTGTTGTTCTACTTAGTTTATGTTTTACAGATTTAAGCTCAATAATACAATGGGCGGCCTAATCGCTAACAGCTACTTAATTTAATGTTATGTAACCAATTGGAAACAATGATCAATGGTCGATTACAAATGACGAAAAATACCACAAAACGCAAAATAAAGAACACAATAATTATAGACCACGAAAAAAAATAAAAAAAATAGGTAAATACCGTAACAAAATTACATATGGTCAATTAGGTCCCTGGCTCAGTATTTGTCGCACCGTGTAGGTCACGAATATATTCGAACCCGAAACCTTACGATCGGAAGGCGAGGTTACTACTAGGCACTCAGAAGAAATCTATGTTGAATCACAATTATCATTGTTTATACAATGTGTTACAAAATACCCCGTAAAAATATTAAAAACCAAATATTTTTCAGCCCTAGTAAGCTGTCATGTCAGGGAACCAGACTATTTAACAGAAAGGCCTACGTACCTATTATACTTAATAACTGTCTACTTCAATAATTTTTCTATTTATCATTATAAATGTTTGTTTTTTATTTTTTTTGCTTATACAGCGTTATATGGTTCTTAAATATTGTGAGTGGACTCGTTCTAAGGCCCCATTTTACCTTCTTTCGGCTTTACGGATAGTTTTGTAACACCCTGTATACCGTACATAATGTAGATAGTGGGTGTGGCATACATAAGCGAAGTTTCTCCTAAGACAATGCAGAGCCTCCAATGGACGTCAGCTCCGAAGACAAAGGCCATAAATGAATGGTTGGTATAATTAAACTGCATTCCTATCTCGCTCTAACCAACGTATCAGAGCGTAGCTTTCATGTTAAGATAATAGTTATTCATGTAAATGATCTTTTACACCTCAACCACGACGAATGCGAATGTTTAAATTAATAAAAAAAAATTGTGAACAATCCACACAAGAATATCAAGCCCCAAATTAAGCAGAGCTACTCGTACCTATATAACTCATATAGGAACCAGATAACTGATGTAATAGTTGTATATTTTTTTTTTGTAAATACGTACTTGGAATACAATATAAGACAGAGAACAAAAAATCTGCGTTCAGTAAAAACAGATTAGTAAGTTTCCAAGAACCAAAAACGACTCCAGTGGTTACCGACGATTTCAATTCAATTTGTAAGTTTTTGACTCGTTTTTGAATACCAGAGATGAAATGTGTTTTAGGCGTATCGTCAAAATTATGCCAAAGTTATGCATAGTCATGACATTTTCGGTTAAGTAGCTTTTGGTCAAAGACAGATATTTGCCAAGCTTGCGTGTAAACAGACTCAAAAAAAATGTTTTAAGATTTTGGTCCCAAACTACTAAACACTGCACAAAAGAAGTTGACTGTTTTCTAAGGCCCAGTTTTGTAGATCTCGAGATTATTATAAATTCTTCTCAGTAAATATAAATTTGTAAATATGCGTGTATGTTTTAGGCAGATTTTTAAATCATCCAAGCATGCCATTATGCTTAAAAATCACGGTTCCGTGAAGTCTGGCCTAAATTTTTCGCAAAGTCCGTCAACCGAGCTATGTAGTTAGGAAATGTGTAACATTGCTCTCGGACAAACAACGCTGAGCAAACAACTTACCAACAAATTATTTACACTAGCATACCTACATTTTAACATGTTTACTGTAAACAATTACATAATCATTGTTGCCAAACCTCTGTGGGTTCCTATTCCTATTTTTGTATTTTTTTTATTTTTTAGCCTTTTTAAAAAAAATCTACAATGTAATATAAGAGTTATAAGTATGAGTTATGCTATTTATGAGTTCAATCGATTCGTATCTATGCTTCTATTGTGGTAAAATTATTTTCGTTCAAACGCTTTGCCTATATAATATTTTATTTCAAAGTTATTTTTAATATTTTTCTTCTATAAACAAAACATTACTATATATATATAAAAGATATATATATATAATAATAGCTTCGTTTATCATCATCAGCCTGAAGAAGTCCACTGCTGGACATAGGCCTCCCCTACACATTTCCAGGAAGAACGATTCTGAGCCCTTTCCATCCACCGACTTCCTGCGATCTTAACAATGTCGTCAGTCCATCTGGTGGGTGGGCGCCCTACTTTTCGTTGATCGATTAGTACATACTTTTCGTTGATCGATTAGTACATAGCTTCGTTGATCGAGACTAATTTTAGATCATCACAGCTTCATATTATAGTAAAAAAGGTGCTTACTAACTATATAGCCATCTGTCCATTTTACATAACCCAGCAGTTTCGCTAAAATTTATATTCCCCAACCCTCGTTACTACGGTCCAAAACTAGCAAATTAATTATAAAACACGCCAAAACAACGCACAAAGTTTGGGCTACCCATCTGAGAAACACAAAGGGTGGCCTTAATTCATGGAACCCTTCCACCCTTATCGCAAAGTCTAATCTGCTACCCCGCCATCGATCTTAAGTAGGGTGACTTGACCCGTCCAAGGGGGGATGAAAGAAAATGTGGGGGCGAGGGTTTTTGAGGGTGGTAATCGTAAGGGTTAGTTTTGTCGCGTCACGTTTTTGCGTTGTAAAGTGCGTAAGGATACCAAACAAATGTTTATTGGATGTTTTGTCTTTAAATTATAATACTTTACAGAATATCTTTGGGTTTCTTTAATTCGTTAAGCAGAGCTTGTACTATAAGAACCAGATAGCTGATAATATAATACTTGTATATTTTTTTTTGTAGATAAATACTTAAAATACAATATAATACCCAGACAGAAAACCAACATCTGCGTTCACCACACAAATATTTGTTCTCGGTGGGGATCGAACCCACGACCTACGGCTCAGACAGCAGGACTACTACCAACTGAGCTGAGAGACCAGTCAATAATTACATTTCTTGTACTCGTCGACTTCAGTTCAACCGTGATCATGGTGCATGCAACTCGAAATATCGGGGGTCAAAACTCACTAAACTTAAGAGGGCATCACACAGGCGACTCTCCATACAAACGTAGTCCCCTATGAAAATACCTATGTTAATCCCTGGATAATGCCTCTAGAGTAACCATTTTTTCTCATAAAATCCAGATCTGCTATACACGTGCTCGTATGTTTTCCTTTTTTTCAGAAACTTATTGATAAAGAAAATATCACCTAGAAATATCGGGAGTCAAAACTCACAAAGCTTAATCATGGTATCCCGTTGTTCATAAAATAGAACTCCATAATGTTTCCGTCACATTCACATTAAATACCGGATTTTAAGTAGCTTGAATTTAAATCTATCCCATGGTCATCATTGAATTGTTATTCTAATAAGTGATCGTGAGAACTACGAAGGGTCAGATCCAAGACGTTTGAATGTATAATTTCTCAATAAACTACGTAATTCTCGTCGTTGAAGGAGGCTTCCGTCGACTCGGACCGTTAGGTACTCGGACCGCAGTCCCACTCGCCGGAGTAATTTAATTTTATTATTTTTCTTCCGGCGACTCGGACCACTTTTGAAATGATCGAAAAAATCTATTGTTCAAAGCAATAAAGTACAGTCAAAGGAAAAAGTAGGTGTACAAAGTAAGATAGTACAAAATCGAAATAAACTTCTTGGTCTTAACACTTGCGCACATCTTAGCGTTCTGCGATGGTGATCAGTGAAACGCTGTCAAATATGACAGCAATATTTGACAGCATTTCATCGATCGTCGTCGCCTAGATGCGCGCAGAGCTTTAGTGAGGCGACTTTTTGTCCAGATTTCATTGTGGCGGGTAAGAACTTGATCTAATTATAAATATCATACAATTTATGCAATTGCAATTTATTTTTAAGCACTTTCTTCTTCTTCTTCTTATTTCAGAGCAATGGTCTTGTCGACATAATGTATGCATTTTTCTCCAAGTATTTATTTTGAGAGCAACCTCTTTGACCTCCTTAGACGGCATGACGGCGATCTTCGCTTTTATTTGGCTCATGTAGCTTATCTTTAATCTTCCTCTTCCTCTCTTTCCTTTTACCTTTCACACTTTCCTTATCAAGAATTATTTAATTCGTCTTGAAAAGTTTTCAAGAAATTTATCTCAAAAGCTTGAACCGTTATCCATCGGACAAGATTGTTACCTACTATGTGCCATGAGTAATATTTGGGCGCCTCTTATTACCTCTCTTACATACATATAATAATATCTCCAAGGAAACTTGAGTACTAAAAAAATCTTAGGGGATGACATCGTGCCTATTCCAAGCGAGACTATTCCTTATATTTATTTGACTCAAATATAAATTAATACGCTTTATATGACAAATTAAAACCTTCACTGCTCATAGCTAAATTGGCAAGCAAGTCACGAATTCTCTACGAACGAAAATTTGTTCCAATATACTCGTACTCACGTCCAGTCGTCATCTTAGTGTGGGTGGGGTGTGAGGGTTGGTAGGGGTGATCCAAAGGAGGGTTTTATTATAGGTCCGCCGAGCGGTTTGTGGCCAGGACCCGCGTGGGGGCGTACTTCTTACAGCAATTGACGACAGGGCTGCCATTTTGGTCTTTGTCTAGGTTTGTCATAACAAAAACATTTGATAATTTTTGATTAAAAAAACTTCTGTGTTCCTCTTTTGAAAGCCTAATTTATTCACTAGATTGGTTTTTGAATTTAAAACACACCTATATATTATATTCGACCACCATCTCAATGCTATATAGGTAACCTCTTTGCGCAAAAAAATGCTTAATAGAAACATCTTCTCGACACACACAAACTTCTTGTGCACACTAACCCATTAACTCCTCGAGATTTGTTTGGTTTGATTGGATTTAAAACGAGCAGTTTAGTATTAGAAAAAAATGGTAGGTATAAAATTACCTACTGTACTTTAATACCATGTTTAAAGGCCTGTGCACACCAAGGCCGCTGGCGTCGGCGATCAGCGAAACGCTGTCAAATATCGCTATCAAATTTGTCAGCATTTCACCGATCGCCGACGCCAGCGAACTAGGTGTGCGCAGGCCTTAAAAGAAACAGAACGCGAAGGGTTTTTATTAATTTTTGTCAATTTTCTTGTGGCTGTAAAAGCTATGACTCTGACGCAAAGATGACATACGCTGTCATCTTCGCTCTGACGGCTCTAGACACATCCGAATTTAAATCATGTTTCGACGATTTTTTTTTTAAATAAAAATACATAATTTTCTAGACAGCCTCACAGCCCTACCGTTTCTGCGCCATAAAACTCCCTCGTATTCGGGACACAAGAAATTACATACTTTAATCTTATCGTCGGAATAAAATAGAATATTAAATTGGTGTCCTCGACGAATGGCGAAGCGACCGTACTAAACAAAGCCATGGGTTAACATAAACACATTCGATTACACGAGCTGGCCTAAGAATTTAAAGAATACCTTGTTATTATTATATTTGCTTATTACCCTTTGTTATCCAGCTCACTCGCTTTTGCTCGTGGCTATGCTTTCATTTATATTCACGGATCTTCTTCTTAATTATGGTATCTGTCCATTCTGAATATATTACATAAATAAAATAGTTTTTAGTCAAGTCAGTCAAATAGACAAGTCGGCTATGAAAACAAATGGTGTTCATTTTTTTTTTCAAAACAATCAGAAACATTTTCAATCAAATCAGTACCACAAGCTCGGGCTGGCTCTGTCTCTGGTTCTTTGGTCTGCCTCTGGTTCTCTGGTTCAATCCCGGCCACAACAAGGCGATAAAACAGTGTCAGTACAGTGGTCTGCGATAAAAGATAGATAGATAGATAGATAAATCATTTATTTGCTAAGACAGTAAACACACACAAAAGAAATAACAGGGAAAATAGCACAAAAGCATAATTAAAACTAAAAATACAACTAAGTACAATATATGTACAATACAACTAAGTACAATAAAACGACACAACATCGCTGTCGTTTTATTGTACAACTAAGTACAATAAAACGACAGCGATGCTTATATCGCGGTGTTAGACTTTATGTGGCCTTAAGAACGTAATTTAAACAGATGTTCCTAATCTATCAGGCATCCATTAATTGTTTTATATAACAAACCAAAATTGATTACATTATTTACTTTATATATATTTACTCACGTGCTTGCAAATTTATTCAGTAAGACATCACAATAATATCTATCTATATTATATGTATAAAAGAAAGTCGTGTTACATACACTATCTATAACTCAAGAACGGCTGAACTGATTTGGCTGAAAACTGGTGGGGAGCTAGTTTAGAACCAGGAGACGAGCATAAGATTTTTAATCCCAAAAAAACGAGAACGGGGCGAGCGAAGCTGTGGGCAGCTGCTAGTTAATAATAAAACAGCGTTTAAAACATGGTAAGATCGTGTAAATTTGATGGATGGTGAGGGCTAAGAATATCTTCCCTGGAAATGTAGGTATAGAGAAGGCTAGCAGTGGCTTTCTTCTGGCTGATAATGATCCACTAAGTACTTATATTAAATGTAGACTTTTTATTATCAATGTATAAGTTAGATAAATAACACGAAACACGTGGAGAAATACATTATTTGCAGATCACTGGTTATCTGAAGCCAGTCATCAGCAAGGAATAAGAAAATTAATTACAATAACCGGTTTTGGGAATAGGACATCCCTACTGAGACTGGGCGACGAGACACATCTCTAATAGTCAGCAGATAAAAAAAGTAATGGCGTGGTAAATGAGTAGATTATTGTTTGTCGTGTTATAACGATAAACAGAGTTCTAGCTCCACACATCCACCATTTCCATGCATTCTGAATTCTGAATTCGGCACATTCTGGATCCATGCGGGTTTTTCGTACTGCTCGCTTCTCGAGATCGTTTCATTTCATTTCATTTATTTATTCACAAACAATTATCAATTGTATTTGAAATAATCTTAAAACTAACAAAGTGAAAAAGGAAAAAGTACAAAAATAATTAAAAATGATAATTAAAAAATAATAACAATAATCACATAATCATGCCGCTAATAAAACTATACACAATATGTCAAAAATTCATCTGTCGTATAGTCGTATAGAAACACCCTTTCAGCAAAAGAGTAACTAGTCTAGATTTAAACTTATGGGGACTATCCATGACCTTCATGTCGGTAGGCAGTACGTTAAAAAATCTTACAGCCTGATAGTGAGAGCAATGTTTAACAATATTTAGCCTAGGCTGCAGAGATGAGTCAAGGTCTTTGCGTCTAGTACTTAACCTTATTGCTCGCTGTTCATTACTCTCATACTTAAAGGGATTTTTTACAATGTCCAGAAGCAGGATTAAAATATACAAACTAGGGACAGTCAAAATATCTAAACATTTAAAGTAATCCTTACAAGATACCCATGGTGGTATACGCACTATGGTTCGAATAGCTCTTTTTTGCATTATAAACGCCCTTTTCATATTGTATGCATAGCTATTACCCCAAAACTTTACACTGTATCTAATTTTTGATTCCACTAGAGCACAATACACCATTTTAAGTTGTGATATAGCAACCTCATCTCTAAGACTCCTAAGAGCGTAGCAAGCTGAACTGATTGAGTTTTCAATGTACTCCAACTCACTTTTCCAGTTCAGTTGCTGATCAATATGAACCCCTAGAAACTTGATACTCTCTGATAGATCAACATTTACTCCTTCATGAGATATCTAATTGAATCATGCGCACGAGTAGTCGATCTGAATAAAATGACTTGTGTCTTTTTAATATTCATTCTTAAATGATTGACTTTAAACCATACATTAAAAACATGAAACGCATTGTCTATCTTTGTTTTTAGTTCTAGAAGGTCATTTGCTGGCAATATGGCGTTTGTATCATCAGCATAAACAACTAGTTTAATATCTGGGACTGAGTCGGTTACAAAATTAATAAGATCATTGAGAAAGATCACAAAGAATAAAGGCCCCAGAATAGATCCTTGTGGAACCCCACGCCTTATTTTGATTGCCTTAGACTTAGTGACTACTTCTTGCCCATTCACAATGTTTTTTAGTTCAACGAATTTTTTTCTATTATTTAAGTACGATTCAAAAAGTCTTAGTGCATTACCACGAATCCCATAGTATTCTAGCTTGGCCAGCAAAATACTATGATCAACCATATCGAACGCAGAAGATAGATCCAGGAAAAGACCAGCTACTTTCTTCTTACTATTTAGATTGCTCACCACTTCATTGATCAGCAGATCAACAGCATCAACAGTTCCAACGCAAGTTCTGTACCCAAACTGACGGTCGTTTAAAATATCATTTTTATTTAGATGCGACATTAACCTATCTTTAATTAGATTTTCGTAAATCTTTGACAAAATAGGTAGTAATGAAATAGGCCTATAATTTTTTGGGTCAATTTTTGTACCTTTCTTGTGAATTGGAGTCACCCTCGCAATTTTCAGTTGCTCAGGAAAAGTTCCCGAACTTAAACATTTATTAAAGAAAATACCTAAAGGTTCCGCAAGGAGATCAATATTTTCTTTGATTATTGTAATAGGTACTTCATCATACCTTATACCATCATCATCATAGGTGCTCCCACATGAATAAAATGAACTACAACATGAATAGCTTCAAGAAAGACGCTAAAAAACTCCTCCAGGGTAAGCAACGCAACGACAGCACCCTTGGTGTTGTTGGTGTCTATGGGCGATGGTAATCGCTTACCATTAGGTAAGCTCGTTTGTCTATCTTTTACATAGCTATATTCGATCGGCAGTTTTTGCCCTAATAGTATAAATTGGTTTTTGAAATACATTCCAATTACAACGAGTACGCAACGCTACGTCCCCAACTAAACCTAAACCGAGTATTCCACCCTCATTATTCCACAAAGCTTTCTAAACATTGTAGCTAGAGAATTCGCCTTTCATTCCACACACACAAACGCAGCGATCCGTATCTTCAGGGACCCACATCGCACAAATATATCTAAGTGTCGGGGGTTTCGGTCAGTTTCTCCTTATCCTTTCCCCCTTTTCGGCACTATGAGTAACCACCCTACCACCTTCCTCCCTCTCATAAACAGCGCTAAACACTGGCGCGCAAAATTGTAAAATTTGATGTTTTGTCTCGCTCTAGGTAAGTGTCAATTTTGTCTTTTGTTTCGCTTTAGTTGAGTGTCAATTTGTTAAGATATTACTGTTTGAGTTTTGGTGAAATAGCAGGAAATGAATTAATGCAATTTGTCTATCTAATGGGATAATGTGTTTGGAGTGCGACAATTCAAAAACGGTTTCTTAGTGACTGCTTAAGAGAGGCTTCCGTCGACTTAAGAGAGGCTTGCATCCTATAAATTTATTGATGATTTGTACCTACATATCCTAGACGTTGCGATAGTGACAGAATTGCCTTTAACCATGCAGGTAAGTTTGTAGCAATTCCTACCCCTCTCTAATCCCAGCCGGTTTCACCTGCTGATTTCAAGGTTAAGCATCCCTTTTGTTTAATAATTAGATTTTTTTAAATAAATTGTGTCTTCAATCAAAGAGTTTTATTCTTTATGTTTACTTTGTACACCTACTTTTTCCTTTGACTGTACTTTATTGCTTTGAACAATATATGTTTTCGATCATTTCAAAAGTAGTCCGAGTCGCTGGAAGAAAAATATTAAAATTAAATCACTCCGGCGAGTGGGACTGCGGTCCGAGTACCTAACGGTCTGAGTCGACGGAAGCCTCCTTAAGACGTTTCAAAGTGATCCTTGTGATACCATTCAAATAAATACATATATTTTGACTATGACTTTGATGCATAAACCCATACTGTGTCCATACTACAAAAGTGCTTGTGCCAAATTTTCGAACCACTGATCGCAAAGAGCGCAATAGTTTTAAAAAAACTCACCCATTTTAGTCATCATAAATCATTAATTGCAAAAAATGTGCTCAAGGGAAAAATATTTTCCAGAAATCCCAACTAAAAATCGCTAAATCAGGTTTTAATTCCTTTTTTTTTAGAACTTGTTTTTCCGCCGAGGCTAAAGCGTAGCAGTGGGGATTTAAATTTGTTTACAGAAATTCGCATCATTATAACTTATTGTTGGCACTGAACCTACGCACAGTTCAGCTGCATCACAAAAATCACTAATCAGTCAGAAGAGGTTTGTGAGAGAATGTTGAGATGTAAAATGTAGAAATAATACGAGCTCTAATAATTACCCACTCAATCTCATTAAGGACGTCTATTGTTTAAAACCATGTAGGTATTACAGTTTACAAAGAAACCCCAGTTTCACCTAACCCGTAACCGCAGTCAGCTGGCCAGAGCCAATTAAGACGCTGAATACCGTGAAACAAATTCTCCGTCACTTTTATTTAATGAAACTTGTCTTTGTACAGAAGACAAGTTTTATTTAAAAAGCAGAGAGAGTTTTGTAAAGATATAAGTAAATTCAATTAAGTTGAAGATAACCCTCGATGAAAAATATAATATTATAATATAGATATAGCACATAAGTAAAAAAAACGGCTAACTGGGTGTATTAGAGTAAATAATCAAAGTTATAAGTAAGGCAAACTTATTTGATAAAAATGACAGAATGATAATGATTTTGCAAGGAGTAGGTAAGTAAAAGTAAAGTACCTACTTGTTATTTATCGTCTGGGATAACTGTTTTTTCTTATGAGTACCGATTTACGGGACGCTATAGTGCGTAGGATTTTTAGATAGAGTAGGCTTGCCCAGCACTCATACCATCCTGAGAGCTAAGTCGGCAGCAAGAAACTCTAAGAATCTCTAGTATAAAATAAGTGGTAAAGGGTTTAAGGAACCATTGACACGATAAGAAGAAGAAAAAGAAGTGGGTGCAAAAAAGCAAAAAATAGAAGAGCTCATGACGTTAGTTACTCAATACGAAACCTCATAAAATCCCTATAAAAATCGATAACTCAAAAATATTCAATTAAGTATAAACATTAATATTCTAGCATCGCGGTCGTCAAGTGCCGCAGGGGGATAGTGCAGCCTCCCCTCCCCCCTACCACCCTAGTGGTGGGGAGAGGGGGTTGCGAAATCCACGTTTTTAGGCCTATCCAACCTTTTTAGTATTCACATAAGCTTTTGTGGCGGTTACAATGGCTATTTTATGTTTACGGGGCATTCATTATGGTAGATTGTTGATTGAGACCTACGTTTATATAACAAAACAATAGGAATATAATATGGTAGTGTTTTTAGTACATAGGTAAAGACGGATAGTGGCGAAAGCGATCTGCGATGGCGATCAGTGAGTGATATTTGGCAGCGTTTCACTGATCGCCATCGTCATCGCCTAGATGTGCGCAGGCCTCTTGAAAACTACTTCTAAATGTAGGTATGTCCACGTAATATTTTGACGTAAAACTATACAAAAAGATGTAAAAGAGATCTGAGAAGATATCTACCATGCCTGAGGATTCAAATTTTCTTGACGACCTCTGTGGTGCGGTGGGCGAATGTCCACCTGTTACGCAAGAGGTTGCGGGTTCGATTCCTGCCTTGGAACAAATATTTGTACGATCTGCAGGTATTTGTTCCGGGTGTTCTGGTCGTTTTCTATACATATATAAAATATAAAATATCTATACATGAATAGTATTGTAGGTATTATGAATATCAGTTATCTAGCACCCATAACACAAGCGCTGCTTAGCTTGGGGCTAGATAATGCTATGTGAATTGTCCAGCATTATTTATTTAATTAATTATTCTACTTAAATATATAAAAAAAAATCGTGTTAGTTTACACTATTTATAACTCAAGAACTCAAGTCAAGAATAATTTGTGGGGAGGTAGCTTAAAACCAGGAGACGAACATAATGATGATACTTTTTATCCTGAAGGAGTATCGAAAACGGGACGAGCAAAGCCGCGGGCGGCCTCTAGTAGGAGGTACCATAAAGTAATGATAAAAGCGACCACATGGGCTTCGTGTGCAATGTCGACTAATATTTAATTTATTTATCTTCCCTGACTTAATTGAAACTTCTTCTTGTCGTGTCTCTATTATAGTTCTGTCGAACGGATTGTTATTTAGTGAAAGGATTTTTTTTTACAACCTACTATATAGAATAATAAAAGTAAATATTTATTTAATTCTAAGTTTCTTTGTGTAAATAAATGTATTGTCAGTAAAAATACTACTCTGTTTCAGAAAAGTTGGGACAAAAAAGAATTTCAAATGACGATCACAAAATGGAAGACGAAGTGTAGGACGCCGAATCGTTGGAGCAGAATCACTGGACGTCGGTGCATCGAGGATTCTCAGAATCGTTCTTCCTGAAAATATATATAGCGGAGGTCTATGCCTAGCAGACGTTACGTGCACCTCAAAGAGGCTCCTTTCGTGCTCTAGACACTTGTCATATTTTCGAACATTTTTGTCGTAATTTCGGTGGTATTTTAACCAACATTACTTGAGGTCTTAGCTCAAAGTGTTAGCAGTTGGAATGAAGGTGTATAAGGTGATATTCTGATTTGATCGAAAATGTTTATGGTTTTTTAAACAAACTACCATCATTTGATTTCAAAGCCAAGTAGGGCCGACTTGTCTATGAATGACTGACTTGACGAAAAAGTATTTTATCTATGTAATCTATCTCACTCGACACTGGCAAAATTGATCCAAAATGGACAGATGCCATTAAATAAGAAGAAGGTTCTACGACATGCCGGTTTCATCACGATATTTTCCTTCGCTGTTTGAGAGTTCTGCAATAGTGCCCAAAATTTTTTGGACAAAAGAACTTATTGGTTCCTCATTTGGAACCTTAGGATTGGAAGGCAAGGCCACTACCACTAGACCACCAGTGCAGACTGATGATGCTTATCGATATGTTAGTATAACGCAACACTGACGCCATTCAACGCCATTAATCATAGGAATGACGGCGAGCATTGTACGCTACGGTCGTAGGTACTCAAAATTGTGAAAACCTATCCCGGCTCAGTGTGCGAACTAATAACGTGCTTCGCTCACACTTCGGGAAATACTGGGGGGGGGTACTGGATGCACAAAAAAACGACTATTCCCTCTAATCCGTCTCACAGCCTTTAAGATACTTCTAGAAGCAACCGTGATCATGGTGTATGCAACTGTGCCGAAATATCGGAAGTCAACTCAAAAATGTAATCATGGTAAATATCCCGTTGTTTCATAAAAATAGTGTTAAAAACCATGATAGTTTCATAAGTTACGCTTCTAGAAGGTTTAAAGGGACGGGGAAGAGAAGCGTTGGATGTCTTATAGCACGATGGGTTGACGACATTAAAAGTTCATGGTCATTGTTCCTTATTTAGAAGAAAAAAACTTTTTTTATTTTTTCTTGTTCTAACCGTACCCCCATATTGCTTGATGATGTGCATGGTAGTGTGCGTGCGTGTTGACGCGCGTGCGTGTGTGCATGCGTGACATTCTGCATCGGACGTGTTATATGAGAACTCCAAAAATCGGCATAAAGGTTGACGCCCACTAATGCAGACGCGTGAACCTATGATGCTACAAGATCGTCTACGTTTCGCTATTTACTAAACTCATAAGTATTAATATAGTACACGGAACTAAAAAGAAAGTCACAAGATTTCACAATCATCAGACTGAAAGTGTCAAGACTCCCCCTATGTCAAAAAAATGTTGATACTTGGTACTTAACGATCTGTCTGAGATACCAAGCTATTTCTATTTTTTTTGCTCTGCTAGGCATAGGTAGTTAACCTACGTTTACACGAAAACGTAAATCGTGTGCGTCTTCTCTCAAAGTTTTTTATATTTTTAAGCTCTCGATTTGTATCAGCAGCTCGTTGCAACGATCTAGATATTGAGTCCTGTACAATAGTTTTGTAGTAGATAATTATGATACATTTTTATTAGCAAGAAAATTTAATACAGATTTGTATACAAGCATCAAGCGTCTATAAAATGCATTTTTTCTTTCTTTCTTTCTATATGCACAACCCAGAGTAAAGGCCTGCACACATCTATATGAGATGGCGATGGCGATCAGTGAAAGGCTGTCAAATATTGCCATCATATTTGACAGCTTTTTACTGATTGCCATCGCAGATCGCTTAGATGTGCGCCACACATTCATAAAAATATTGTTTTATTTATTTACCCCACCTGAAAAATTAGCTATAGAAATCTAAATAATTAGCTATTTCATTTATTTTCTATACCTATCTATAAACGAGAAATGAGTGGAATTCACTCATTACGAAATGTCCAAAACTACAAAGTCTTTTTGGAAGATTTGATTTTTTTTCGAACCATTCTTCTCGTGGATGTCGTAAGTGGGCTAAGCGAATGCAAGTATCACCTGAGTAATACCTAAGTACCTTTATAACCCTATAGCGTGGGGACTACAGCTAACCTCCCCTAACATGAAGAATAGAGGCCTATGGAGCAGTAGACTTTTCAGGCTGATGACGATTGTGGCTGCATTCCAATTTAAAAAATACTTTTTAATTTTGTGACTTACTTCTCTACTACCTAAACATAACCTACTTCTCTACTACCTAAAATACTCTCAAAAGTTATATTAGGCTACAGGTTACAGCACGAATTCACAGACACAAAAGTCAAATAAAGCGAAATCATGCATTCATTCCACTTCGTGTACCATCTCATTTGCGGCCTGAGAGGAGTAACAAACGGCTACGTATGTATATTTTCGAATTTTATGGCTACCCCGTCACTATAACTCTACAAGTGTGCGTGTAGTTTTTGCTGCAGACATGTTTGCGCCCAACTTTGCGTGACACCGGCGAATGGCGAGTTACTCCGAAACTTTGCAGGATCCGTCAGCTGGCAGAGGGGAGTGGAAGGTCTAGTGACTATGGTTTTGCATGCATGTGAGAGTAGTAGTTGATAGTGCAGGGCCCGCCCCCGGCCCGTCATCATGCTGACTATTGCGTCTGTGTTAGGAACATTTAAAATGCCCACCCCTTGACGATCACGCCGCCATTTTTCTTTTTTTTCTGCGTATTTTTGCTTATTACTTTATAGATAGACCTCTATAAAATTTGTAAAACTATAGTGGCCAATAGTTATCTTCAATCATTCATAAATAAAATCCAGCATTAAAAAGTCTCAAAGCAATATAACATAGGTTTAGAAACGACTGATTTCTATGAGACCAATCTTAAAAAGTATTTTTTAAAATAAAGTTTCATATCGGTTTATAAATGACGAAGTTAAGGAATAATAAACATTAAAAAAAAATACAACCGAATCGATATCATCCTCCCTTTTTTTTATTTGCCGGTATTTCTCATTTATAATCGCATTTTTTTTATTATTTACAATTTGCTATCTACGCTAAAAGAGCAAGAAGAAAGTTTATTTATTTTACGCAACTTACACGGGTATAATAAATATCTTATTTAATTTACATATATTATTATGTAGATAAATACTCCTTCTTGGTACTATACTAACCTAGACAGACAAATATTTTATATCAAATTGAAGTGGAGTTGTGAGCCGACTTTAATTTGTACCTTCCCTTTGATAAAAAACACTATTAGCCAGGCAAAAAATACCCAGAGTATGTTGCAAATATATAGAAATAAATTCTTACCATACAAAAAATTATGTAAAGTTCCTTTATACGACTTTGTCAAAAATCACTGTAATCACACAGCACCTTTCTAGTTACACAATTCACAGATAAATTCAGTATACGATTTTTCTTTAACAGGTTGAAGGTTTACTGAAAAGTTTGGTTTTCTGATGAAAATAACTCAATAAGTAACTTTTTTGAACTGTCTCAGACTTGCACAGGTCAACGGTCAAAGGTGTAATGTACCGATCTCAGGGCAATGGTCAAATTTCTCACATAAATTTGTATGACATTAGACACCATTGAAATCATCCCTCGAAAGGAGATCAAACCGGTATACCGGGCTATGAAATGAAAATATATATTTTACTAAGCAACGAAGCTTGACGTTGCCCGTGAATTCGATTACTTTAGATAATTCCAGAATGTTCTAGAACGTTTGGGAGCATCAAATCGAGATTTTTTTAGAAAAGTCCAATGGATTGAATGGTTTTTTTTAGAAACTAGCCCCGCTGTTGTTGGCGCACTAGTTTTTAAGTTTTTGTATAATAATATATGTTTTTTATTTAAAAAATTATATATTGTAAAAAACTTAAAAAATAAGAATTCAAATAAATATCTGAATAATAATACGTATACCTACAAACACTTATATACCTGTACCTATAATATTGGTAAAGATAGTTGCAAGTTACTAAATCTTTATAAAATTATACATAAGACTGTATTGGTATTATTAGTGACAGTATTGTTTCCAAGTTAAAAAGTTTTTGGAGATTCCTCAACAATTCAAAAATGAAATACAATAATTATAGTAATAATTATTTCAATAATTATAGAGTCTGTCCAGAAAGAGACCCGTCGTGGTATTGGAGGGCGCTGCTGTGCCTTATTACCTTTTTAGGGTTCCGTAGCCAAATGGCAAAAACGGAACCCTTATAGATTCGTCATGTCTGTCTGTCTGTCTGTCTGTCTGTCTGTCCGGCCGTGTCACAGCCATTTTTCTCCGAAACCATAAAAGCTAGACTGATGAAAGTTGGTGAGTAGATGTATTCTGTGAACCGCATTAAGGTTTTTACACAAAAATAGAAAAAAAAACTATAAATTTTGGGGGTCCCCATACTTGAAACTGAAACTCATAAATTTTTTTTTCATCGAACCCATACGTGTGGGGTATATATATATGTGTATCTATGAATAGGTCTTCAAAAATGATGTTGAGGTTTCTAATATAGTTTTTTTCTAAACTGAATAGTTTGCGCGAGAGACACTTCCAAAGTGGAAAAAAGTTGGTCCCCCCCCTCTAACTTCTAAAGTAAGAGAATGATAATACTAAAAAAAATATATGTTGTACATTACTATGTAAACTTTCAACGATATTTGGTTTGAACGAGATCTAGTCAGTAGTTTTTTTTTTATACGTCATAAACCGTAAACCGCAATTTACCTTTCAACGAACTACAGGAACCTTATTATGTTACATCAAGTAACATATATAAAGGTTCTTGTAGTTCGTCGTGCTACGGAACCCTTCATGGGCGAGTCCGACTCGCACTTGGCTGCTTTTTTTGTTTAGTGGACAATACAATAGCGCGTCTGTTGCGTTTTGATCCTATCACAACTAGTGTACTATTCCTTTATTTAATTTTTATGATGCAAAATGCTGACAGAAAGAAAGGGATGAGCTGCCATATAAAAATCGAAACGTCAGTTCTCAATTTGGCCACGACGGTTCCCCTAAAAATGTAGATAGGTAGGTATCTAGATAATTTATCAGTAAAAACAAGTGGCGCCATCTTTGGTCGTATCGTACAAAACAGATTGGCAACGACATCTATTGAAGGGTCGATCGTTTTGTTCCACGTTTTTTCGGTAGATGTCGCAAGCAATAAAACAAACTTTAAAAAAATATGCAATATTGAACCTATTTGAGAATCGATAATCAATATATTATTATAAAAAGAAATCAGCATTTTTCTCTGGACGGCTTCATAGAAGTAGATGCCGACAACCGTTGGGGAATTAAAGTTTTATATTAGAGACCAAGGAGTTATAAAAAAAATAGCTATTGCATGGAAAAATAATGTAGTTTGAAAGAAGTGATGAAAAAATAAAGAGTTTTTTTTTTTAATTTATTTAAAGGGCTTTGTCGCTATGCGACCACACTGCCCTATAATAAAACAACAATTAAAACTTAACTTAATCTAAATTTATACAAACTTATTATTGTCTATCTAAACCAATTTCTGCTAATTTATATAACATCTTGGCTTGATCCGACAAGGGACAAGCCAAGATGCTATTTATCATACCAACATTCATACATCTTCTTTCAAAACAAACTAATCTAAATCTATGATTTCGAACACACTCCAGCAAAACATGTTGTACATCTTCCAATGTACCACATTCGGTACAAAAAAATAAAGAGATATAGATATAATGTATAAAAAACTCTATGAAGTATCAATCCTTCCAACCTTAACATTATAGTTGTCAAAGCAGTAGACCTACCACAAGCTATGTTTGGCTCTGTCTCTGACTCTGGTTTTAAGACTGTGTGAGCTACTCCATGACCTGTAGGCCTACCACAAGCTCTGTCTCTGGCTCTGGTTTTGAGTCTGTGCTGTCAAAATAAATCTTAATTCGAAACGTCACACACACAGTACAATAATACACTGGTGAGCAGATAGGCCCCTGGCAGGCAAGTATGGCCCTATTCCTGCCGCAATTAGTTATTATGGTGTTGGTGCTAACTGCCACTTGCTGTACATTCTGGAGCTTAGGCCAAGATTCATAGTCGTGACAGCAAAGAAGTCTTCGCAAAGTAAGCTTTGTTTATCGAAGTTTACTTTCAACATTTTGAATAAAGAAGAGCTTGACAGAACTATGAAATATATTTTTGGTTGAAAGTAGAACTTTCCTTCAAAGTAAAGTCAAAGTGCGGTCTATGAATCTGGGCCTAAGGCCGAGATTCATAGACGTGACTTTGCTTTACAGCAAAGGAGTCTTCGCAAAGTAAGCTTTGTTTATCGAAGTTTACCTTCAACATTTTAAATAAAAAAGAGCTTGACAGAACTATGAAATATATAGTATAGGATCCCTAAAAGAAGGACCTTCACCGAGCTGGTTATTTAATGAAACGTATTTTATATTTAATTAAACATGCCAATAAATATATTCTATATGGGTTGCCCATCAAATTTCAAATTTAATATTTTTGGTTGAATGTAGAACTTTCCTTCCAAGTAAAGTCAAAGTGCGGTCTATGAATCTGGGCCTTAGAGTTGACCTCAGAAGGAATCGAAGCACACGCTGTGGTGCTGACAATAAATATGTCGTCTCTCGCAGTTGTTATTTTTTCACGACCTTTATTTTTTGCATCTCGTATACTCTCCAGAAGGTATCATTTGACAATTTGAAAAATGCCAGACTTGACGGACGGACTTCGACGGAGGAGGGGAGATTGCGGGGGGCATTTTAGGCCTCAGCATCCTCTCTCCTGCGCCGCCCATGGACGCAGTGGAGTCTGCCTCGTCTGGTGAGAACTCCCTCTCCGGCCATCCACAATAGGATATTCAGAAATGACTACCCTACATCCCCCAAATCCCCCCCCCCATTTCTAGCAGTAACAGAGCTCTCTGATACGGTAACCAGGGCAGGACAACAAACCTCTAAACCCCCAACCCCATTAGGGAATAGCGGGGAACAAATCGTTAGGTCAAACATAAAAGCAGTCAACCAGCTTAAGATAGTTCAGGCCAACATCCAACATAGCGTCACTGGGTTCGCTGCACTAAGAAGAACCCTGGAAGAGCAACCAAACACAATAGCACTGGTCCAGGAACCCTACATGGTCCGAGGCAAGGTAAGCTTTAATGCCCTCCGCGGCAATGTTTTTACTCCACCACTGCAGAATAAAACACGTACACTTGTCTACGTTCCGAGTACGGTCAAAGCATCTTTGCTATCACACCTGTGCACGGACGACCTTACTGTTGTGAAAATAGAAACTGGCTTAAGAGGTAATCTAAACTCTTTGATTCTAGCATCTGTATACATGGATGGCGGGGCGCAAGCACCACCACCAGAACTCGAAAACCTACTGATCTACTGCAGACGACTCAAATCAGAATGTATTATAGGCTGTGACGCCAACGCACACAGCACAGTATGGGGATGCCAGGACACGAACGAAATGGGGAGGGACCTCCTGGACTTCATTCTAAGGCATAACCTAAACATTCTGAACAGAGGATCGGAACCAACTTTTGTGACGTCATGGGCCAGGACGATAGTAGACGTCACACTAGCCACAGATACTATTGCAGAACTAATAAATGACTGGCATGTCGCCACGCATGAGGCATCGTGTGCGGATCATAGGAGAATCAGGTTCAGCCTGAAGATAGGCGAGATGGTTCCGCGCAGATACCGAAACCCGAAGAAAACGGACTCAGGTCTCTATGTGGAGTCAATGGACGCAGCCCTGGGGGGGTTGCGGAAAACTGAACCCACGGAGACACTAACCCCAGCAGAAATAGAGACAAGGCTCGAATCACTGGTTAACAGCATGACAACCAGCTATGAAAAGGCTAGCCCTCTAATCACGGAAAGCAACAAGATAATTCACCGCAAAGACAGATGGTGGAACAAAACCCTCGGCAAACTGAGAAAGAAGGTTCGTCACCACTTTAACAGGGCCATGAATACAAATAGTGAAGAAGACTGGGCAGACTACAGAGTAGTAAGACAGGAACTTAAGCATGAGATAAAACTAAGCCGCAATAACTCTTGGAGGAAATACAGCAGCTCAATTGCATCCCAGAGTGAAACGGCCCGTCTGAGTAAAATACTTTCGAGTGACACCAAGATAAAACTGGGCACTCTCAAGAAGCCAGACGGTTCGTACACGACAACAGACAAAGAACAGTTTGAGCTTCTGCTACAAACGCACTTCCCAGACTGCAATCTAGACGGGAATGCAAGCTGGGAAGCAGATCATGAGGGCCACAACCCGAATAAGGAAGACTGGGAACTAGCCGACGCCATTGTCACAGAAGAGGCACTGTCGTGGGCCATTAGAACCTTTGAACCGTTTAAAGCAGCCGGCACGGATGGAATCTTCCCGGCGCTTCTACAATGGAATCTCACTAGAATCGAGGCGACACTCGCCGCTATTTTTAGAGGATGCATTGCCTGGAAATATATCCCTCACACTTGGAGGGAAGTCAGAGTAGTCTTTCTGCCGAAGCCAGGCAAGTCGGACTACACCCAGCCCAAATCGTTCCGGCCTATAAGTCTAAGCTCTTTTCTACTGAAGACCTTGGAAAGGCTCTGCGACAGACACATACGTAGCGGACCACTGCTCAAGAATCCCATAAATAATAATCAACATGCCTATCAGTCGGGCAAATCGACGGAAACAGCCCTTCACAATGCAGTGCACAAAATCGAGAGCGCGCTAGACTGCAAGCAATCGTGTCTGATAGCATTCATTGACATCGAAGGTGCCTTTGACAAAACAACATTCCCGAGCATCGAGAAGGGCTTGAGGAATCAAGGTGTGGAAGAAAACCTAAATGAGTGGATTAACAAAATGCTATCAAACAGAGCAGCCCTCATAGAACACTCGGAAGTCACAAGATGCCTTGTAACTAAAGGCTGCCCGCAAGGAGGAGTACTGTCTCCTCTGCTGTGGGTACTTGTAGCCAATGAGTTACTTGACTCCCTCAATAAGGACGGGCTGCAAACCATAGGCTATGCCGATGATCTCGCAATCATGATTTCGGGATTGTTTGAATCGACCCTATGCGAGAAAATGCAGAAAGCACTCCGTATCGTGGAGGCTTAGTGCCACACGCACAGCCTAACAGTAAACCCCAGCAAGACAGAACTGGTGCTATTCACTCGCAAGCTGAAGCTACCAAATCTAAATTTACCTTCTCTCTTTGGAACCAAACTGGCTCTCAGCAAAGAGGTAAAATATCTCGGAATATGGCTAGACAGCAAGCTCCTATGGGGCAAACAACTAGAACATGTAACGACAAAAGCCACAAACGTACTATGGCAGTGCAGACGCGCCGTTGGCAAGGATTGGGGGTTAAAACCCAAGCTTTGTCTCTGGATGTACACGGTCATGGTACGGCCAGTACTAACCTACGGTGCAGTGGTATGGTGGCCCAGAACAAACCTAGTCACCACAATCAGCAAGTTGCAGCAGGTACAAAGGCTCGCCTGTGCCCTGATTAGCGGTTGCGCAAAATCCACACCGTCTGCGGGACTGGATATGATACTAGGGCTAACGCCCCTCCATCTCCACATACAACAGGAGGCGATGGCAGCAGCGTTAAGGATAAGATCCACGAACCAGTGGAAAAGCAGTGGTAAACCAACAAACCACTCAAGAATTCTGGACAAGGCCATACAAGCCATCCCGGAGGCCGTAAAGGGAACCGACAGAATAGCCACGACATACCTAACGGACAAAAAGTACCAAATAGAAAGCCAAAGAGGAACGGTAGATCCTATCTCGACCTCCAACATCTATCACGTTTATACCGATGGCTCCAAACAGAAAGCAGGAGCGGGCTGCGGCTTCTACTGCCCCGAAATGGGGCTATCACGCGCGCAACCCCTCAGCAACGCAACAACTGCTTTCCAGGCAGAAACTCTCGGGCTTCTCCTGGCAGCAGCAGAGATGCTTACAATTTTAGAGTCTAAGACGAGCGCGGATATAGCAATCGAACGGACAATATTAATCTTTACAACAGACAGCGCAGCACTCATCAACGCACTGGGCAGATCCGATACAAGATCAGAATCAGTCGCACAATGCCACACTGCGCTACAAGAACTAGCTAAAATGCATACTGTCAAAATAAAATGGACAAAAAGTCATGGCTCGTGTTCAGGGAACAATGAAGCCGACTCCCTAGCAAAAGAGGGTGCGAAGCAGACACCTACCACAGACGACCTAGGCCTCTGCAAGCCCCCATCGGCAGAAATAAGGAATAGACTGAAGATGTACTCCCACAAGGAACATCAAAAGCAATGGGAGCGCAGATCAGACTGCAAACACACAAAAACGATGCTGCCAGCGATGGATAAGCACATCACAACAAACCTACTCAAAATGAAAAGAGAGGACTTAAAACTAATGGTAGGAATCATCACGGGCCATTGCGACCTAAACTACCACCTTATGAAAACTGGAGCTACAGACAGCGACCTGTGTCGGGGCTGCCTACAGGACAAGGAAACTGTGGAGCATGTGGTACTGCACTGCTCCGCAACAGAAGAGGCGAGGTCCAAGACAGGGCTCAGGGAACTCATTGAGTCGTGTCCCTCCACATCCACATCCGTGTCACCATCAGGTTTACTGGAGCACTGCTGCCACCAACCCAAAGTCCTTCTCCGTTATTTTAAGGAGTTGGGCTGGCTGGGGTGAGGTTTGGCAGGGGGATAATGCACAATACACCCCATCGCGGGACGTCAGTGCAGATCGTATTCCCCCAAATCAAATTAGAATTAGAATTAGATGCCAGACTTGAATATTCGTAACGTAAACCATTTTTTGTTTAATTCCTTACATTTTTCCATGAGTGTAGATATTCACTACGTACCTACTCATTCTTCCTTTGATAGAAAACGTCGAAAACGAATCTAAAATAGACCTAACTACCTACTGTATCCCACGATACTCAATTCAGAGGATAAATACAAGAGATGATGAGTAATCAGAAAATGATAAAAAATAGTTGAATGCCAGAATTTAATATTATAATAACATAAAGATGTATCCAATTAAATTAAATAAGAAAATAACACACTAACAAGTAGGGCACAGTTCAAAGACTCGAACCCTTAGGTTCTTGCGAGTCAGACGGCACACCCTTGGTCTTCGAGAGGGTCGGGATGCTCCAGGTAAGCTTCCAGAAGAAGCTGATGAAGCAGCAGGAACTGCCAAAGCACCTGATTGGCGTGGTCCCACTCCATAAGGCATATACGGTCCTCGATTGTTGTTTCCAGATGATGAAGCTGCAGCAGCCGATGACTTATTTTCAAAGAGTAAGACAATTTCTTTCGTTGAATCTGCAGTTGAGCTTGCGCTGCTTGATGAATCATATGGCCCATAAATATTGTTCCCTCCTTGGTTTGGTCCGTAAGGTAGTGGGTTTGGTCCACCACTTGATGCAGCTGTTGCTGCAGCTGATGCACCTGGTCCACCTGGTCCCGCTGGTTGTAAGGGCCCATTTGGTCCACTTGTTGATGCAGCTAATGCAGCAGCAGATGCTCCAGGACCATCTAATCCAACTCCCTGAGGTCCGTAGAGTCCATTTAATCCATATGGCCCAGGTCCTTGTGATCCAAGTGGTCCTGCTGGTCCGTAATTTTCTTGTCCTCCGTTAAGTGGTGATGATTGTAATGGTCCAACTGGTCCATATGAATCATAAGGTCCATTGTTTCCAGTTTGGGGATAATAGGGATAATTTCCGCCAGATCTTTGTGGACCACTTGATGCTGAAGAAGATGCAGCAGATGCCGAGGCACCTGGTCCCCCTGCTCCTGAACTTAATCCTTCGTTTTCATACAGGGCTTCAAGGTAATCTAAAACTTCAGATCCAAGTGCGTTTTGACCTTGTGGCCCTCCTGATGCTGCAGCAGCTGCAGCAGCCGATGAACCTGGTGCACTTTGTCCGCCTAATCCATTGTTTCCATATGGGGCACTAGAGGCAGCAGGGAAACTTCTGCTAGATCCTTGTGGACTACCTAATCCTGAAGTAGCTGCAGCAGATGCCGAAGCACCTGGTCCACCTGCTCCTGCTGGTCCGTTAGGTCCATTGTTTCCAGTTTGGGGATAAAGGGGATAATTTCCGCCAGATCCTTGTGGACCACTTAATCCTGAAGAAGCTGCAGCAGATGCTGAAGCACCTGGTCCACCTGCTCCTGCTGGTCTGTTAGGTCCATTGTTTCCAGTTTGGGGATAATTTCCGCTATATCGTTGTGGACCATTTAATCCTGAAGAAGCTGCAGCAGATGCCGAAGCACCTGGTCCACCTGCTCCTGCTGGTCCGTTAGGTCCATTGTTTCCAGTTTGGGGATAATAGGGATAATTTCCGCCAGATCCTTGTGGACCACTTGATGCTGAAGAAGATGCAGCAGATGCCGAGGCACCTGGTCCCCCTGCTCCTGAACTTAATCCTTCGTTTTCATACAGGGCTTCAAGGTAATCTAAAACTTCAGATCCAAGTGCGTTTTGACCTTGTGGCCCCCCTGATGCTGCAGCAGCTGCAGCAGCCAATGAACCTGGTGCACCTTGTCCGCCTAATCCATTGTTTCCATATGGGGCACTAGAGGAAGCAGGGAAACTTCCACTAGATCCTTGTGGACTACCTAATCCTGAAGTAGCTGCAGCAGATGCCGAAGCACCTGGTCCACCTGCTCCCGCTGGTCCGTTAGGTGCATTGTTTCCAGTTTGGGGATAAAGGGGATAATTTCCGCTGAATCGTTGTGGACCACTTAATCCTGAAGAAGCTGCAGCAGATGCCGAAGCACCTGGTCCACCTGCTCCTGCTGGTCCGTTAGGTCCATTGTTTTCAGTTTGGGGATAAAAGGGATAATTTCCGCCAGATCCTTGTGGACCACTTGATGCTGAAGAAGATGCAGCAGATGCCGAGGCACCTGGTCCACCTGCTCCTGAATTCAATCCTTCGTTTTCATACAGGGCTTCAAGGTAATCTAAAACTTCAGATCCAAGTGCGTTTTGACCTTGTGGCCCCCCTGATGTTGCAGCAGCTGCAGCAGCCGATGAACCTGGTGCACTTTGTCCGCCTAATCCATTGTTTCCATATGGGGCACTAGAGGCAGCAGGGAAACTTCCGCTAGATCCTTGTGGACTACCAAATCCTGAAGTAGCTGCAGCAGATGCCGAAGCACCTGGTCCACCTGCTCCTGCTGGTCCGTTAGGTCCGTTGTTTCCAGTTTGGGGATAAAGGGGATAATTTCCACTGAATCGTTGTGGACCACTTAATCCTGAAGAAGTTGCAGCAGATGCCGAAGCACCTGGTCCACCTGCTCCTGCTGGTCCGTAAGGTCCATTGTTTCCAGTTTGGGGATAATAGGGATAATTTCCGCCAGATCCTTGTGGACCACTGAATCCTGAAGAAGCTGCAGCAGATGCCGAAGCACCTGGTCCACCTGCTCCTGCTGGTCCGTTAGGTCCATTGGTTCCAGTTTGGGGATAATTTCCGCTATATCGTTGTGGACCACTTAGTCCTGAAGAAGCTGCAGCAGATGCCGAAGCACCTGGTCCACCTGCTCCTGCTGGTCCGTTAGGTCCATTGTTTTCAGTTTGGGGATAATAGGGATAATTTCCGCCAGATCCTTGTGGACCACTTGATGCTGAAGAAGATGCAGCAGATGCCGAGGCACCTGGTCCACCTGCTCCTGAATTCAATCCTTCGTTTTCATACAGGGCTTCAAGGTAATCTAAAACTTCAGATCCAAGTGCGTTTTGACCTTGTGGCCCCCCTGATGTTGCAGCAGTTGCAGCAGCCGATGAACCTGGTGCACTTTGTCCGCCCAATCCATTGTTTCCATATGGGGCACTAGAGGCAGCAGGGAAACTTCCGCTAGATCCTTGTGGACTACCAAATCCTGAAGTAGCTGCAGCAGATGCCGAAGCACCTGGTCCACCTGCTCCTGCTGGTCCGTTAGGTCCGTTGTTTCCAGTTTGTGGAAAAAGGGGATAATTTCCACTGAATCGTTGTGGACCACTTAATCCTGAAGAAGTTGCAGCAGATGCCGAAGCACCTGGTCCACCTGCTCCTGCTGGTCCGTTAGGTCCATTGTTTCCAGTTTGGGGATAATAGGGATAATTTCCGCCAGATCCTTGTGGACCACTGAATCCTGAAGAAGCTGCAGCAGATGCCGAAGCACCTGGTCCACCTGCTCCTGCTGGTCCGTTAGGTCCATTGTTTCCAGTTTGGGGATAATAGGGATAATTTCCGCCAGATCTTTGTGGACCACTTGATGCTGAAGAAGATGCAGCAGATGCCGAGGCACCTGGTCCCCCTGCTCCTGAACTTAATCCTTCGTTTTCATACAGGGCTTCAAGGTAATCTAAAACTTCAGATCCAAGTGCGTTTTGACCTTGTGGCCCCGCTGATGCTGCAGCAGCTGCAGCAGCCGATGAACCTGGTGCACCTTGTCCGCCTAATCCATTGTTTCCATATGGGGCACTAGAGGAAGCAGGGAAACTTCCGCTAGATCCTTGTGAACTACCTAATCCTGAAGTAGCTGCAGCAGATGCCGAAGCACCTGGTCCACCTGCTCCTGCTGGTCCGTTAGGTCCATTGTTTTCAGTTTGGGGATAATAGGGATAATTTCCGCCAGATCCTTGTGGACCACTTGATGCTGAAGAAGATGCAGCAGATGCCGAGGCACCTGGTCCACCTGCTCCTGAATTCAATCCTTCGTTTTCATACAGGGCTTCAAGGTAATCTAAAACTTCAGATCCAAGTGCGTTTTGACCTTGTGGCCCCCCTGATGTTGCAGCAGTTGCAGCAGCCGATGAACCTGGTGCACTTTGTCCGCCTAATCCATTGTTTCCATATGGGGCTCTAGAGGCAGCAGGGAAACTTCCGCTAGATCCTTGTGGACTACCAAATCCTGAAGTAGCTGCAGCAGATGCCGAAGCACCTGGTCCACCTGCTCCTGCTGGTCCGTTAGGTCCGTTGTTTCCAGTTTGGGGATAAAGGGGATAATTTCCACTGAATCGTTGTGGACCACTTAATCCTGAAGAAGTTGCAGCAGATGCTGAAGCACCTGGTCCACCTGCTCCTGCTGGTCCGTAAGGTCCATTGTTTCCAGTTTGGGGATAATAGGGATAATTTCCGCCAGATCCTTGTGGACCACTGAATCCTGAAGAAGCTGCAGCAGATGCCGAAGCACCTGGTCCACCTGCTCCTGCTGGTCCGTTAGGTCCATTGGTTCCAGTTTGGGGATAATTTCCGCTATATCGTTGTGGACCACTTAGTCCTGAAGAAGCTGCAGCAGATGCCGAAGCACCTGGTCCACCTGCTCCTGCTGGTCCGTTAGGTCCATTGTTTCCAGTTTGGGGATAATAGGGATAATTTCCGCCAGATCTTTGTGGACCACTTGATGCTGAAGAAGATGCAGCAGATGCCGAGGCACCTGGTCCCCCTGCTCCTGAACTTAATCCTTCGTTTTCATACAGGGCTTCAAGGTAATCTAAAACTTCAGATCCAAGTGCGTTTTGACCTTGTGGCCCCGCTGATGCTGCAGCAGCTGCAGCAGCCGATGAATCTGGTGCACCTTGTCCGCCTAATCCATTGTTTCCATATGGGGCACTAGAGGAAGCAGGGAAACTTCCGCTAGATCCTTGTGAACTACCTAATCCTGAAGTAGCTGCAGCAGATGCCGAAGCACCTGGTCCACCTGCTCCTGCTGGTCCGTTAGGTCCATTGTTTTCAGTTTGGGGATAATAGGGATAATTTCCGCCAGATCCTTGTGGACCACTTGATGCTGAAGAAGATGCAGCAGATGCCGAGGCACCTGGTCCACCTGCTCCTGAATTCAATCCTTCGTTTTCATACAGGGCTTCAAGGTAATCTAAAACTTCAGATCCAAGTGCGTTTTGACCTTGTGGCCCCCCTGATGTTGCAGCAGTTGCAGCAGCCGATGAACCTGGTGCACTTTGTCCGCCTAATCCATTGTTTCCATATGGGGCACTAGAGGCAGCAGGGAAACTTCCGCTAGATCCTTGTGGACTACCAAATCCTGAAGTAGCTGCAGCAGATGCCGAAGCACCTGGTCCACCTGCTCCTGCTGGTCCGTTAGGTCCATTGTTTCCAGTTTGGGGATAATAGGGATAATTTCCGCCAGATCTTTGTGGACCACTTGATGCTGAAGAAGATGCAGCAGATGCCGAGGCACCTGATCCCCCTGCTCCTGAACTTAATCCTTCGTTTTCATACAGGGCTTCAAGGTAATCTAAAACTTCAGATCCAAGTGCGTTTTGACCTTGTGGCCCCGCTGATGCTGCAGCAGCTGCAGCAGCCGATGAATCTGGTGCACCTTGTCCGCCTAATCCATTGTTTCCATATGGGGCACTAGAGGAAGCAGGGAAACTTCCGCTAGATCCTTGTGAACTACCTAATCCTGAAGTAGCTGCAGCAGATGCCGAAGCACCTGGTCCACCTGCTCCTGCTGGTCCGTTAGGTCCATTGTTTTCAGTTTGGGGATAATAGGGATAATTTCCGCCAGATCCTTGTGGACCACTTGATGCTGAAGAAGATGCAGCAGATGCCGAGGCACCTGGTCCACCTGCTCCTGAATTCAATCCTTCGTTTTCATACAGGGCTTCAAGGTAATCTAAAACTTCAGATCCAAGTGCGTTTTGACCTTGTGGCCCCCCTGATGTTGCAGCAGTTGCAGCAGCCGATGAACCTGGTGCACTTTGTCCGCCTAATCCATTGTTTCCATATGGGGCACTAGAGGCAGCAGGGAAACTTCCGCTAGATCCTTGTGGACTACCAAATCCTGAAGTAGCTGCAGCAGATGCCGAAGCACCTGGTCCACCTGCTCCTGCTGGTCCGTTAGGTCCGTTGTTTCCAGTTTGGGGATAAAGGGGATAATTTCCACTGAATCGTTGTGGACCACTTAATCCTGAAGAAGTTGCAGCAGATGCTGAAGCCCCTGGTCCACCTGCTCCTGCTGGTCCGTAAGGTCCATTGTTTCCAGTTTGGGGATAATAGGGATAATTTCCGCCAGATCCTTGTGCACCACTGAATCCTGAAGAAGCTGCAGCAGATGCCGAAGCACCTGGTCCACCTGCTCCTGCTGGTCCGTTAGGTCCATTGGTTCCAGTTTGGGGATAATTTCCGCTATATCGTTGTGGACCACTTAGTCCTGAAGAAGCTGCAGCAGATGCCGAAGCACCTGGTCCACCTGCTCCTGCTGGTCCGTTAGGTCCGTTGTTTCCAGTTTGGGGATAATAGGGATAATTTCCGCCAGATCTTTGTGGACCACTTGATGCTGAAGAAGATGCAGCAGATGCCGAGGCACCTGGTCCCCCTGCTCCTGAACTTAATCCTTCGTTTTCATACAGGGCTTCAAGGTAATCTAAAACTTCAGATCCAAGTGCGTTTTGACCTTGTGGCCCTCCTGATGCTGCAGCAGCTGCAGCAGCCGATGAACCTGGTGCACTTTGTCCGCCTAATCCATTGTTTCCATATGGGGCACTAGAGGAAGCAGGGAAACTTCCGCTAGATCCTTGTGAACTACCTAATCCTGAAGTAGCTGCAGCAGATGCCGAAGCACCTGGTCCACCTGCTCCTGCTGGTCCGTTAGGTCCATTGTTTTCAGTTTGGGGATAATAGGGATAATTTCCGCCAGATCCTTGTGGACCACTTGATGCTGAAGAAGATGCAGCAGATGCCGAGGCACCTGGTCCACCTGCTCCTGAATTCAATCCTTCGTTTTCATACAGGGCTTCAAGGTAATCTAAAACTTCAGATCCAAGTGCGTTTTGACCTTGTGGCCCCCCTGATGTTGCAGCAGTTGCAGCAGCCGATGAACCTGGTGCACTTTGTCCGCCTAATCCATTGTTTCCATATGGGGCACTAGAGGCAGCAGGGAAACTTCCGCTAGATCCTTGTGGACTACCAAATCCTGAAGTAGCTGCAGCAGATGCCGAAGCACCTGGTCCACCTGCTCCTGCTGGTCCGTCAGGTCCGTTGTTTCCAGTTTGGGGATAAAGGGGATAATTTCCACTGAATCGTTGTGGACCACTTAATCCTGAAGAAGTTGCAGCAGATGCTGAAGCACCTGGTCCACCTGCTCCTGCTGGTCCGTAAGGTCCATTGTTTCCAGTTTGGGGATAATAGGGATAATTTCCGCCAGATCCTTGTGCACCACTGAATCCTGAAGAAGCTGCAGCAGATGCCGAAGCACCTGGTCCACCTGCTCCTGCTGGTCCGTTAGGTCCATTGGTTCCAGTTTGGGGATAATTTCCGCTATATCGTTGTGGACCACTTAGTCCTGAAGAAGCTTCAGCAGATGCCGAAGCACCTGGTCCACCTGCTCCTGCTGGTCCGTTAGGTCCGTTGTTTCCAGTTTGGGGATAATAGGGATAATTTCCGCCAGATCTTTGTGGACCACTTGATGCTGAAGAAGATGCAGCAGATGCCGAGGCACCTGGTCCCCCTGCTCCTGAACTTAATCCTTCGTTTTCATACAGGGCTTCAAGGTAATCTAAAACTTCAGATCCAAGTGCGTTTTGACCTTGTGGCCCTCCTGATGCTGCAGCAGCTGCAGCAGCCGATGAACCTGGTGCACTTTGTCCGCCTAATCCATTGTTTCCATATGGGGCACTAGAGGAAGCAGGGAAACTTCCGCTAGATCCTTGTGAACTACCTAATCCTGAAGTAGCTGCAGCAGATGCCGAAGCACCTGGTCCACCTGCTCCTGCTGGTCCGTTAGGTCCATTGTTTTCAGTTTGGGGATAATAGGGATAATTTCCGCCAGATCCTTGTGGACCACTTGATGCTGAAGAAGATGCAGCAGATGCCGAGGCACCTGGTCCACCTGCTCCTGAATTCAATCCTTCGTTTTCATACAGGGCTTCAAGGTAATCTAAAACTTCAGATCCAAGTGCGTTTTGACCTTGTGGCCCCCCTGATGTTGCAGCAGTTGCAGCAGCCGATGAACCTGGTGCACTTTGTCCGCCTAATCCATTGTTTCCATATGGGGCACTAGAGGCAGCAGGGAAACTTCCGCTAGATCCTTGTGGACTACCAAATCCTGAAGTAGCTGCAGCAGATGCCGAAGCACCTGGTCCACCTGCTCCTGCTGGTCCGTTAGGTCCGTTGTTTCCAGTTTGGGGATAAAGGGGATAATTTCCACTGAATCGTTGTGGACCACTTAATCCTGAAGAAGTTGCAGCAGATGCTGAAGCACCTGGTCCACCTGCTCCTGCTGGTCCGTAAGGTCCATTGTTTCCAGTTTGGGGATAATAGGGATAATTTCCGCCAGATCCTTGTGGACCACTGAATCCTGAAGAAGCTGCAGCAGATGCCGAAGCACCTGGTCCACCTGCTCCTGCTGGTCCGTTAGGTCCATTGGTTCCAGTTTGGGGATAATTTCCGCTATATCGTTGTGGACCACTTAATCCTGAAGAAGCTGCAGCAGATGCCGAAGCACCTGGTCCACCTGCTCCTGCTGGTCCGTTAGGTCCATTGTTTCCAGTTTGGGGATAATAGGGATAATTTCCGCCAGATCTTTGTGGACCACTTGATGCTGAAGAAGATGCAGCAGATGCCGAGGCACCTGATCCCCCTGCTCCTGAACTTAATCCTTCGTTTTCATACAGGGCTTCAAGGTAATCTAAAACTTCAGATCCAAGTGCGTTTTGACCTTGTGGCCCCGCTGATGCTGCAGCAGCTGCAGCAGCCGATGAATCTGGTGCACCTTGTCCGCCTAATCCATTGTTTCCATATGGGGCACTAGAGGCAGCAGGGAAACTTCCGCTAGATCCTTGTGAACTACCTAATCCTGAAGTAGCTGCAGCAGATGCCGAAGCACCTGGTCCACCTGCTCCTGCTGGTCCGTTAGGTCCATTGTTTTCAGTTTGGGGATAATAGGGATAATTTCCGCCAGATCCTTGTGGACCACTTGATGCTGAAGAAGATGCAGCAGATGCCGAGGCACCTGGTCCACCTGCTCCTGAATTCAATCCTTCGTTTTCATACAGGGCTTCAAGGTAATCTAAAACTTCAGATCCAAGTGCGTTTTGACCTTGTGGCCCCCCTGATGTTGCAGCAGTTGCAGCAGCCGATGAACCTGGTGCACTTTGTCCGCCTAATCCATTGTTTCCATATGGGGCACTAGAGGCAGCAGGGAAACTTCCGCTAGATCCTTGTGGACTACCAAATCCTGAAGTAGCTGCAGCAGATGCCGAAGCACCTGGTCCACCTGCTCCTGCTGGTCCGTCAGGTCCGTTGTTTCCAGTTTGGGGATAAAGGGGATAATTTCCACTGAATCGTTGTGGACCACTTAATCCTGAAGAAGTTGCAGCAGATGCTGAAGCACCTGGTCCACCTGCTCCTGCTGGTCCGTAAGGTCCATTGTTTCCAGTTTGGGGATAATAGGGATAATTTCCGCCAGATCCTTGTGCACCACTGAATCCTGAAGAAGCTGCAGCAGATGCCGAAGCACCTGGTCCACCTGCTCCTGCTGGTCCGTTAGGTCCATTGGTTCCAGTTTGGGGATAATTTCCGCTATATCGTTGTGGACCACTTAGTCCTGAAGAAGCTGCAGCAGATGCCGAAGCACCTGGTCCACCTGCTCCTGCTGGTCCGTTAGGTCCATTGTTTCCAGTTTGGGGATAAAGGGGATAATTTCCGCTGAATCGTTGTGGACCACTTGATGCTGAAGAAGATGCAGCAGATGCCGAGGCACCTGGTCCACCTGCTCCTGAATTTAATCCTTCGTTTTCATACAGAGCTTCAAGGTAATCTAAAACTTCAGATCCAAGTGCGTTTTGACCTTGTGGCCCCCCTGATGTTGCAGCAGCTGCAGTGGCCGATGAACCTGGTGTACTTTGTCCGCCTAATCCATTGTTTCCATATGGGGCACTAGAGGCAGCAGGGA
Organism: Thera obeliscata; assembly: GCA_947578465.1. Taxonomy (NCBI): domain Eukaryota; kingdom Metazoa; phylum Arthropoda; class Insecta; order Lepidoptera; family Geometridae; genus Thera; species Thera obeliscata. The sequence goes on from OX387915.1 coordinate 17,326,575, forward strand.
AACTTCCGCTAGATCCTTGTGGACTACCAAATCCTGAAGTAGCTGCAGCAGATGCCGAAGCACCTGGTCCACCTGCTCCTGCTGGTCCGTTAGGTCCATTGTTTCCAGTTTGGGGATAATTTCCGCTATATCGTTGTGGACCACTTAATCCTGAAGAAGCTGCAGCAGATGCCGAAGCACCTGGTCCACCTGCTCCTGCTGGTCCGTTAGGTCCATTGTTTCCAGTTTGGGGATAATTTCCGCTATATCGTTGTGGACCACTTAATCCTGAAGAAGCTGCAGCAGATGCCGAAGCACCTGGTCCACCTGCTCCTGCTGGTCCGTTAGGTCCATTGTTTCCAGTTTGGGGATAATTTCCGCTATATCGTTGTGGACCACTTAATCCTGAAGAAGCTGCAGCAGATGCCGAAGCACCTGGTCCACCTGCTCCTGCTGGTCCGTTAGGTCCATTGTTTCCAGTTTGGGGATAATAGCTACTTGGATTATATCCGCTAGGTGCTTGTCTCTGTGGTCCGCTAGATGATGTAGCTGATGCAGAAGAGTCAAAGTTTTCGATAAGAATAATTTCATTAAATCCTGTTGATGATGATGCTGCTGAGCTTGCAGTGCCTCCTGTACCTGAGACGAGAGGTTCGTTTAATCCGTATGGTCCAGGACCTTGGGGTCCACGTGGTCCCATTGGTCCATTATATCCTCCTTGATTTGGTGCACCTGGCGATGAAGCTGATGCTGCAGTGTCTGCTCCAGGACTATATGGTCCCGTTGTTATTCCTTGTCCCTGAGGCCCACTTGAGGAGGATGCAGCTGCGCTTGCGCCGCTTCCTTGGCCTGGTCTCTGTGGTCTACGGGATCCTGAACTTTGAGGTGCTTGTGATCTGTTCGGACCAAAGGAACCAGGCCTTTGATTTGAAGCTGAAGAAGCAGCAGCAGCAGAAGACGGTCCAGGTCTATAGCCTCCTATGCCAGGTCCGTAAGCTCCGTTTGCTGGTCCGTAAGCTAAGCTACCTGGATTCGGGCTGGCACTTGTAGATGATGATGATGAAGCGGCCGCAGAAGTACTTGCCGATGAGGGAGCTTCGTCTTCATAAGACACTATTACATCTCTTTCCACAACATCTGTTGAGCCGTCGGCGTTAAAAGTATATTCCAGAACTTTAGTCATTTTTTTCCCATGTGGAACGTATTCGTTTGTACGTCCATGGTATTTTTTGACTTTTGTTTCTTCTATAATCTTGTTTTTGCCTTCATATTTTACGATTTCAGTATCGTTGATGATTTTTTCATCGAAACCGTATAGGTTAACTTCATCGTTATAGTAGCGGGGTAAAGGTCGTCTATAGGCCGAAACATACTGAGAACAACAAATTATTAACTTTACAACAAGAAATCAAGTAGTTTGTGTTAAATAATTATAAGTTTAAAAAACTTGAGAAACCGACTTCATTGCCAAACGGCTATACCGATTTTAATAAAATTTGTTTGGGACAATCTGGACGTAAGAATAAGCTTTCAAATAAAAAAAATAATTTTCTAAAACGGTTCATAAAAGACGGAGGCATGCAGTTACAAACATTAAAAAAATATTTTAAAAAAATGGCAACACCGATTTTAATAAAATTAAAATGGGACCAATCTGGAAGCAGTACCTTTCAGATAAATAGTATATTATGCAACTAGTGAATAAAAGACGGATTTAAATCGAGGACCAAAGATGAATCACGAGCAAGTGCAGGAATCTAACGACTGAATCACGACCGTAGGGAGTGATTCATGATGATTCAAGAGTTAGAATCCTAAACGACGCGAGTGATTCATGGCCCTCGATATAAATCCGTTTTATTCAAGAGTTGCATACTATACTTTATTGACTGGCCTCTAGCTCAGTTGGTAGTAGCTCTGCCTTCTGCGCCGCAGGTCGTGGGTTCGATCCCCACCGAGGACAAATATTTGTGTGGTGAACATAAATGTTTGTTCTCTGTCTGGGTGTTATATTGTATTCTAAGTATGTATTTACAAAAAAAAAATGTATTCAAGTATTATATCAGCTATCCGGTTCCCATATTACAAGCTCTGCTTAGTTTGGGGCTGGGTAGTGTTGTGTGAATTGTCCACAATATTTATTATTTATTATTTATTATTTATACCATGACTTCGAGAAAAAGAAAGATTTAAGCGAAAAAGGATTAAAAGCTATGAACTTTGTTTATACTATTCTTATATGACATAAAACCAAATAATTTTAGATTTTGATTTGATTTGTAAATAAAGAAGGATAAACTAATGCATGTTTTCTACTATACCTACTTCTCTTTCATGAACTCAACAACTCAATTGAACAACAAACAACTCAGCACATCTTTTTCATTCCTAGAATGCATTTTCAATCGATTTACTATTTTCGAACTTTTTGCTGCATAACTTATTAAGAACAGTATTCAAAATAACGCCAATTTACTTATGTATGACAATGACAACAAAGAACACAAAACAGTATTTAATCCAATCTAAACTCCTTGTCAAAAATTTCGACCAATCAAATCGAGAGTATTTATGACGCAAGGAGGTTGTAAGGTATTGAGATGGACGTTGACCTTATTCGTGTGTTCCAAATTCAAACACCAAAACAGTGATTAAAAGAGCTTTTTAGAGGGGGTATGGTATAAAAAATATTTTTTTCAAATCGGCTCACAAATGACGAAGTTATGGTAACAAAAATGGTAACAAACATTAAAAAAAAAAAAAAAAACAAATTGAGAACCTCCTCCTTTTTGATTGGAAGTCGGTAAAAAAGAAGAGTAACGAAAATTATTTTATTTGACCACACTTTTACGAGCTTTTAGATAATATGGGTTATGGGCAGGGAATGAAAATGAGTTGCGCAAATGCTGTTTCATATTTTTTTTCACAATGCCTTATGAACATAATTATGGCATTGTGAAAAAAAATATGAAACATGAAATAAACAAATAAAAAAAAATGAAAAAAAAAAAAAAAAAAAAAAAAAAAATTGAATTTTCAAACTTCTAAATTTTCACCTCACAGATTTCATCGATAAAAGTAAAAATGTTAAAAACATGTATTGTGGGAATGGATAAAATTTTATTTTAAATCATAATTGAGAATTTTTTTTTATACTTTAACTGATGGAATAAGCATAATGGCCCACCTCATGTTAAGTGGTAACCAGATAGATCGATAGATAGAAAATTATTTATTAAGCACTTTATAAACTAACACATGATCATTAAATGAATAGCATATCTAGTCAACTAGTAGACAATGCTTTTAGCATTAAGTCTTCCTTGCATTAAATTACTGAAAATTATTTTTTTATATTAATAAATATTTTTAAATAATTATAATATAATGATTTTTAATAGTTGCTTACCTGAAGAGCGCAGAAGAGGATCACAAAGGCTTTGACTCTCATTTTGAGAGTTGACACCGAACTGATGCCAGCACTAAAACTGGGAGCCTTTTTATACTAAACACCAAGCATAATACGTCAAATAGAATCTACATTACAATCTGTATTACATCAAATATTGACAAAATTAAAGAAATTCAATTCTTTTCAAAGAACAATTACTTAGTTTTGCCGTGAGGACAATACATTGCAATTATATGTTATTTGCACACATGAAAAAGTTGTCAATTCTCGTCTTAATGAAGTTTTCAAATCTATTGTAATTCTTCAAATCCAATAGGTATAATATAATCGACGAATCAATGATCAGAACAACAGACAGCTCCCACGGTTCAGTTGGGAGTAGTTCTGCCTTTTGTGCAGTCATGGGTTCGATACCTACCGAGCACAAACATTTGGTATTTTTTTTTTTTACACAACACTACCCAGCCCCAAACTAAGCAGAGCTTGTAATATGGGAACCGGATAGCTGATATAATACTTGAATACATTTTTTTTTGTAAATACATACTTAGAATACAATATACAAGAATACAATACAATATATAATACCCAGACAGAGAACAAACATTTATGTTAACCACACAAATATTTGTTCCCGGTGGGGATCGAACCCACGACCTACGGCGCAGAAGGCAGAGCTTCTACCAACTGAGCTAGAGGCCAGTCAGTTTGATTATAATGTTTGTTCTCTGTCTAGGAAGGTTGCTATAACTATAGTTTTTTTTTATTCAACAAGCCAATGGAACAAACATATAGCCCACCTGATGTTAAGTGATAACCATCGCCTATAACAAAGCAATGCCTCGTAGGCCACGCACGTCAGGAACGCGCCCTACGATGCACTGCCCTGCGTCCATCAACTGGAGGCATACAGATATTCAGCCTCACGTGCCAGTAATTTCACCGGCACCCACACCACACCCTTTAAACCGAAACACAGCAATGCTGATTCACGGCAGAAATAGGCATGGTGGTAGTACTTCCCCGGATGAGCCCTTCACAAAGAGCTCTACTACGGGCATTCGGGTCTTTATTATTTTATAATTAGCCTCTTCCAGGGAAAGCGGGATAAAACTGGATGTCGAAGGCCAGAAACAGAGAACTGTGGAAAGAAATGGGGGAGGCCTACGCCAAGGAGGCGATTAATACTCAAAATGTTCAATACCTCATTAGCCACTTCAACGTATACTTACAGGCAAATTCTTAAAAAATGTTTAATTATTGTTTCAAGTTTATTTTCGTTTACACAATCTTTTTCTGTTTTCTTTTTGGTATAAGTATTTTAATGCTTCACTATTTTTCCTAAATTAATACTAATATCTAATAATTTAAGTACCTACCTAATTTCTTACCTAATGTTTTTTTTTTGTCTTTTATCATTACTGTTTTTATTAGTTTATACCAAGTTTTATGTTTGGAAACTTTTAATTGGCATTTAGTTATTATTCTTTTATTTAATGTGGGCATGTTTTAAGCCTATTTGGCATAAAATGTACCTAGCGCGGGGGCGTAGTTGTTTTTTCTTTTAATAAGTGTTAGGATAGGTACCTACTTTATTATTTGTGTGTAACAATTTTTTTTTGTGCTTATTTTAGTATTAAGTTTGTCAATGTTCTGTTCTGTCTACCTATGTTATGTTAAATAAATAAATGTTCCTTCTTTCTTTCTTGCAAGCTGTAAAATTAAAACAAAAACCTATATAAGAAATAAGAAGTAAAAATTAAAAATCAAAGTATGCACTATTATAAAATTAGTGTAAATAAAAAAGTAATAGAATTAAAGGCTCATTTTATTTTTTTTATTTTATTAGCCTTTTGTATTGCGGCCGGGTTTTGGAGAGACATGTTAGTTCTCAGCACGCCGGATAGAGGCGCTTATTGTATTTCCAATTATCCATACAAAATACATGCAGGCTTACAATAAAATAATTCTAATGTAACCAACAGTAGGCCTACCACAAGCTCTGTCTGATCTGTCTCATCTATACCTACTTCTACCTCTATACTAATATTATAAAGAGGAAAGATTTGTACCTATTTTTGTATGTTTGTAATGAATAGGCTCAAAAAGTACTGGGCGGATTCAAAAAATTATTTCACCAATAGAATGCTACATTCTTCCAATTTGACATAGGCTACATTTCATTTTGAAAAAAATTAGGGATCCTTGGTAAAATTTGAACAATGTAACCAAAGGTGTAGAAAAATGAGTCTTAAAAAATGTCTTTCGTCGAATGCGCTGCCGAAACTATTAGCTATAGAACAAAATAATGTACAACAATATTGCCTACCCCGTGCGAAGCCGGGACGGGCTGCTAGTATTATATAAAATTTGACGCTATTTCTCTTAGAATATTTTAATAATTTTTTGCTTCGTATTTATTTTTACCAATTTATATTTTAAGACATCATAATGAAATCTATTTTAGTAACTAATAATATTGTAAAAACTGACAGGCCTATTATTACAGTCAATTGTGATAATGTTGTAAATAAATGAACTGAACTGTCTCTGGTTTTGAGTCTGTGTGCGTATTGACTAAATAAATTCCTACGCCGAAACGTCACAAACACAGTACACACTGGTGCAAGAGCACTGATGATGGGCACACATACTCAAAACCAGAGCCAGACAGAGCTTGTGGTAGGCTTACAGCACCAAATCTAGGATTTTTAATAAAAACTGTCAAATATTTCCCCAGCAGGCGCAGTAAAATGTGAATTTGTTTGTAAGGGCGCGTCAACATCGTAACCTTTCGTCATAAACGCACCCTTTGTTAGCTTGTCTCCTTCGGCTCACTTTAATTAAAGCCATCGAAGATTTATCACCTCCTTGTGATATATAAATCGGACAAGTGTGAGTACGACCTCTCAGTTTTTCCCCTGTTAAGTTTGGCTGGTAGAAAACGCTGTCTAGTATTAAGCTCTCCTATTGTTTTTGGTGCAACAAGAATTCAATAATTGGTATACGACTATGGATTCAAACCCTCGACCTTAGAACCACTAGGCTACCAGCTCTACAGCTCTATAACTATTTCAAAGTTTGAGACCAAAGCCCATTTGACACTAACTCGATAATGTGAAACTTGGCAAATAGACAATTTGCCACGCACAATCTCGTTCTAAGTTACAAGTTTCAATTAAACTAATTGGTGAATGTCTCGCTTAAGACTAAGTTACTTACTCCTAGCTCCAACTGGCAACTTGGAACTTGCAAAGTAATTTGTCGCACTTTGCAGTTTAAGGGGCAGACCGTCGATAACGTTCATACATTTTAAGGGCTGTTTCACGCAATTAATAATCTGAACGAAATGGCTGACTCAGCTCAGTTGGTAGTAGCTCTGCTTTTTGCGCCGTATATAGGTCGTGGGTTGGACCCCCCGAGAACTAATATTTATGTGGTGGACTAAGACGTTTGTTCTCTGTCTGGGTTATGAAAATGTATTTATGTATCAGCTATTTGGGTCCCATAGTACAAGATCTGCTTAGTTTGGGGCTAGATAGTGTTGTGTGGATTATCCACAATATAATTTATATTCATAATAATCGACCATTAAAATAGGGTCAATGCATTATTTATGATGAACTAGAATTTACAAAAATAAAATCAGATCGGTCTTTATTTAGTAGAATCACGAGGATCACTTTTAGAGTTACAAACTTCTTTACGAGGTTTTCAGCATTTTTTGGGTTGAGAGAAACCAATAAACTCGCGACACTGTCACGTCACGTAACCGACACCTCCTAAGTAAAGATCGACAAATATCGCGAGAAGTTAGGAGGGGGGGGGGGGTCAAAGAGGGGGAGGGATAATTATACAAGTGTTCACTTCTGTTTGCAAGCCCGGGGCGCTACAATTTTTTTTTCTAGGAAACGTTACAAATCGCCATCTGGCGTGCGATAAGCGCTTTTTTCAAACGTCTTAAGAATAGGGTTGTCACCCTTGAGTTAACATCCTGTAGATTTCTTAAGCCAAGAACTGTGACGCGTGCCATACAGTTATTACAAGAGCCTCTATCTCAAAGGAATAGGGTTGAGTTTCCAATGTTTTGTGGGATCCATAGGGTTACCACATTTATGGAAATTGGAGACATCCGCTCGTGTGGCGCGCACGCGTCTGTTTTGTCATGCGCGGAATGCCAGGTGGACATTTTAAATCTTGTTCTATTTTTAACGGACTTTTTGTCAATAATCATTATTTTTCATCAATAATCTATATTTTTCAAGAAGAAAAAGATGAAGTTCTATTTTAAAAATAATAACTATTGTACTTAACGATCCTGTGATACCAGTTTCCAGTCCCTCTTAAAGGCGTCCAGCTCGTCCAGATCGTGTAGAGTGGCCCAAAATGGGATGATTCGGGCTAATAGTACCTATTAGTACATATAATACCTTGTAGTAACTATTGTACACATAATAATGTTTGGTATGAAAGTATTGTTATTAGTGATGACCCGAATTGAAATTTTACGGAATGCGTTCGGGTGCGGTTTGGGTTCATATCGAATCAGAAATAGCTAGCAGTATTTTTGCGTTTAGGGGACAACATCCCAAAAATAACCAAATTCTTTGAAGATATAATAAGCCATTTACAAAAAAAATATGTTTCAATTTCAGCTTATTTATTTTTATTAATTATTTTTCCATCTATGGTTAAATCTATGGTGGTGGTTGGTATGGTTTATGGTTATGGTTTATGGTTCTGAAATACCTATAGATATAAGTAAATTTACTTAGTAGTACTAAAACGGCCGTTGTACTTTAACTAAGTCTCACTTGACCGCCCAATTTTGAATCCAAGACGCATAACGTTCGGTCCTAACGAATAGCGCAGAAGTTCCCAACCCGCGGCCCGCTACAAATTCCCTTTCTTGTAATAATCATCGGTCCGGAAAAATAGTAGGACATCAGAAAGTCTGTTCTTCTTCTTCATATCGTGTCACTGAAAGTTTCAAACAAGTGTGGTGAAAGGATTTCTAGTGTGCTTCAGAGAGGTTCCTTTCGTGCACTTGACACAACATGTTTTGTAACTTTTTAGGTTCTATCACATGCTGGTTTCCTCACGATGTTTTCCTTCTCTGTTTGAGAGCACTGGCATAGTGTACAATAGTACATTGTTACCCGAGTGTTGAAAGTCACGTTTTTTGAGTCCCGAGACGGGTTTGGCGCCAGAGCGTTAGCGAGGGCGCCAATGGAGCTTGAGGGACTTAAAAGACTTTCACCCGAGGTAAACACTGTGCTTTTCATTACGAATACAAGGAAAGTAAAAATAAAAACATGAATGAAAAATTTGTGAAAATGAAGATTGAATTGCCGCCTTCCCGGTTTTTTTTTTCTTTTTCTCTGGCGGGCCTTCGGCTACGGCTCGCCAGCATTATTCAGCCATTATTTTCATTTTCATAATTTAAAAAATGGTAAATTGTTTGCTCAAATCTATGTTATTTTAAATAAATAGTTGAAGTTGTATATTAATCAAGTAATTTAGAAGATATGTTATTTATTTAATACTATCTTTATGTTATTTAAATTTGACATTGCGCTCAAATTAGAGTTTTAAACTTCTTACCGTTGTAATGGGTTTCCAACCTACTTGCTGAATAAAAAGTTGGAATTTGGTTCAACCTCCTTGCAGTTTAGAAAGTTGGAACATGGTTGAATAAAATAGAACTTTATGAAACAACGGGATATTTACCATGATTAAATTTTGATGAGTTGATCCGATATTTCGGCACAGTTGCATGCACCATGATCACGGTTGAACTCACCATGATCAGTTCAACCGTGATCATGGTGCATGCAACTGTGCCGAAATATCGGATCAACTCATCAAAATTTAATCATGGTAAATATCCCGTTGTTTCATAAAAATAGTGTTAAAAACCATGATAGTTTCAAAAGTTATAAAATAGAACTTGTTTTTTTTTATAATTTGACAGCTGTCAGTAGAAAGCGATTCTCCCTAGGGCTGAAAGTATTACTTTCAATTAGGCCCCTCAGGCAACTTCAGACCTACTTTCAGAGTATGAGCAATGAAAAGTTTATTAGTAGTGTAGTGTGAAAACTCATTGTAACACAACTGGATTTGAACCCACGACCTTAGACGGAGCCGCTACCACCAATAGGCCCCCAGCGCTTTTCTCAATCATAAGACGTCAAAGGTTGGGGGAGCTCACTAGAGTCAATAAGCTTAGGACTGAAAACGGCAATGGGTGAACGAAGACTGATTAGATAAAAAAATACCTACTTGTACTAATTTGAAGCTTTAAAATTAAGTGCTTAATAAATAAATAAAAAAATAAATATTATAGACAATTCACACAACACTATATAGCACCAAACTAAGCAGAGCTTGTACTATTACTATGGAAACCAGATAGCTAATATAATACATTTTTTTTTTTGTAAATACATACTTAGAATACAATATAACACCCAGACAGAACTAACTAACTAGAATAACTAACTTACTCGTAGTTATGTTGTAAAGCAATAACGTACGGGCCGCAGTTTGGCATCCCTTGTAAGGGCGCGCGACGATATGACCGTTAAAATAAGCCACCGTGCAATACTTCCTTCGACAGATATGTATTTAAACGTAGGAAAAAATATATTTTTTGTAAAATATATTTTTGATATTGTAAGTCTTAACATCGAAATAAAATTTACATTAGTCATAATATTTTTTTATTTTGTTTTATTTTTTGCACGAGTTGCGTGTTGGTTGCTGTATCAGCCATCCAAAATCATTGTAATATAATAATAATAATAAAATAATATTATTTATTTCTTCCTAATGCTGTAGGTCTACCACAAGCTCTGCCTGGCTCTGTCTCTGGCTCTGGTTTTGATACTGTGTGAGAGTGCTTACCGGTGTTATTATACTGTGTGTGTGACGTTTTGACGTAGAATTTATTTAGTCAACAGCAATTATTTTTAAAATACTCCTGAGTTCGTGTCTGTACTCTGTCGTCTTTTATGTTTACGAACAACAGGAATAATCGTGAAGAAAGCTCCCCTCAAAATAAACCTTTATTCTTACCTGACCCGCTAAAGAGGGATTTTATCACGAGGAAATAAGAACTATTTTAGAATAGCAGAGCCTAAGCATTGGGACCTGAACCTTGACTAGTCGAAGACCGTGGAGTTGTCAATGCTAAAACTTTAAATAAGTATTTTATTTTTATAATATTTTTTGTAAATAAAACTTTTTTACGTTCTGTTTTTTCTACCCGACCCACACAGCACTATCTAGCTCCAAATTAAGCAGAGCTAGTAATATAGCTGATATAATGCTATCATATATTTTTTTTATAATTTTTGTAAACACATATTTATTCTGAATACAATATAACACCCAGACAAAGAATAAACATCTGCTTTCACCACACATTTTTTTCTCGGTGGGGATCGAACTCACGGCCTACGGCGCAAAAGCAGAGCTACTACCAACTAAGCTGAGAGGCCAGTCAACATACACAAAAACACAAAGCTTCACCGAGCTCAACTTACCGTCTACTATATTAATAAATGCTAGTATCTATACGTGCTATATGTGCATGTATCTATATGTGCCATACTTGAAAATTTCAATCCGTTATATAGCTAGACAAATCGTGCTGCTACTACTACTATCATGCTACTGCTTTCATACTACTAGACGATTCACAATAATTAGCATCTACAGATTAAACTTTAAAAGCTTAATCCGTTATCAAACTACTAGACAAATCATACTACTTCTACTACTATCATACTACTAAATGAATCACAGAAACCACTAATCTCAAAATCTAATAGTCTACACTAGAAAACCGCAAACCGTAACCCAACTACTAAACAAATACTACTACCTACTACTTTCATACTACTTTCATACTACTAAACGTATCAGCTGTTCCAAAAAAATATAGTAAGAAAATAAAAAGCTCTACTCCACTGTTATCACAAAATCAACAAATGCACGGTCGAGGGTCGAACGTAACGTCTTTCTGCCCTTCCAAGACGATATGAGTTCCTTGTAGACCGTGCCACGAGCGGCGGGCTTTAAGCTCTGAGCTGCGCTAATAAATTCACAAGCATTCTCAAGTTACAAAACAAATAACAACATCTAATTCAAAACAAAATTCGTCAAAATATAGCAATAAATTGCAATGGTGAAACAAGTGACGACCGAAAGCGCGCCAATTTGAAATTCGAACGTAATTTGAAAAAGTTTTTTTTTATGTTGAGTGTTTTGTGATGTGCCAGTGTTGCGGTGTATTTGTGCAATAAAATAAAAGTGATATAAAAAATAAAAGTCTGAAAAGGTGCTAATCTAAGTTTAATTCAATTTACAATAGTTAGTTTACAAAAGGATTATTCTCCTGATTTTTTGGTGAGTAAATTTTTTTTTATGTACTTGTGCTAAATACTGTCACTGTCAAAAAGAAAAAAAATCATTCAAAAACAGTTTCTGAAAATTTTGATGACACAAGAACCGGTGTAGATTTCGAATAATCGGCTGATATATCATGGATATTAAAACCTATGCTCGTCTCGATAATAAAAGATATCTATTTGCCAAATTTCATTTTGATTGGCTCAGTGATTTAGCTGTAAAAGATTACAACCAGACAGACACACTTTTGCATAAATGTATTGGTACGGAACAGCTGTTTGCTGTCAGCTGATCAAACTTATGTACCGCTCATGCTTCTGCTCTCTGTAGCTTCATCAGGTACTTTGAATGGGCCTTGAGGATTTATAATTATAGTAAAATGAGTGTGGTGAAAGGTGAGGATATGTGATGATAAGCCCCTGTCGGGCGTGAGAACTGGATATTAAATAGACGCAGTTATTGCGCGTTCATTTGAGTTCCATATTAAGAAAAAAAAGTGGGCTAAGGATTTACAGGTAAAAGTCGGCTTCTCTGCTCAGTAGTAGCTCTACCTTTTGCGCCGTAGGTCGTGGATTCGATCCCACCGAGAACAAATATTTGTGTGGTGAACACAGATATTTGTTCTCTGTCCTGGTGTGGTGGTGGGAGATTGTATTTTAAGTATTATATCAGCTATCTGGTTTCCATCGTACAAGCTCTTAATTTGTGGCTAAAGAGTGTTGTGTGGTCCACAGTACATATTTATTTTTTCTCCTTTCGTTGAAGGGATGAGTTTATGGATTAAGAAAACAAAATGTGAATCAGATGTTGTAATCAATGCTTTAGTTTGTCAGCATCGTGACATGAGCTACCAAACGGCCGGTGGTTTTTTTGTATAAGTATCTTTTTGTTTGAGATTCGCAGTCCCGGAAATCTGTTCACCAATGGGCGTCAACTTTTGTGCTCTTTTTATATTTTATATTTACCAAGCCCTTTCATGAATGAACGTGCGATAATGAACTAAAAGTTCGATTCATAAAAATTAACAGGGAATAATACGGAATCAAGCCCCGCGTGACGTCATAATTGTCCCGCGACACCCGCTTTCACCCGGTACGTAATTGGAGCGAACGGCCGCGGAACGCAAAAAACACGTTATTTTTAAACGTTTAAAACGAAATAAAAAAGTAATGAGTTATTGATTCTGACGGGTCATTGAACCGGCGACCTTGTGATAAAGCGGGTGTCAAGGACGCTTTTGTTTACGTTCGTGACATGATCAGTGTTTCTTTTTGACCAGAACGCATGGTGATCCTAGCTTTTAGAGTTACTTATATTGTAGTAATGAGTTAAGAAGCCCGCAAGGAGTTTCTTTAGCATTCGATAGCAATTTTTTTTTTCAATGGAGAACTGTCAAAAAATATATAGGTAGCACTGTTTCTGAATACGGCCCTAAGTTCTAGTATGTGCGGCACCTAGGAAGATGAAAAAAAAATGCAGCAAGCTACGCCCTTTTTTCCTGCGACAGCAAAGAGTTTAAAAAGTCTATAGTTTTATCATAAACATTTGAAATCAGAACTATCAATTTTGCTAGACGCTCGAATTTCAAATTCAGACATCGTAGCTCCAGGGGTGACCAACCGCAGGCCGCAAGAAGCCGTTTAATTGTCGCCGAGATTTACGAGCCTGGGATGTGTTTGCCAAATTGAAAGTTGACTATAAATTTACTGGCTTTGGACAATGACTGGCTAATGTAAATTGCATTGTGATTTAATAGTCGATCTAAATTATTTACTTACAAAGAACAAGGTAAATTTTAAGTTTATAAGAAGGAAGAGACGGGACATGATGGGTCACCTGATGTTGAGCTGCTACCTCTGCCTCAGTTTAAGACCGCATTATCCCTTAGAGCACGACCACGGACGACGTGGCTTAAGAGGCATTGCGCTGCGTCCATCTGTCTGAGATGTAAAAGTGTTATTACTCATTTTCCTGTAATAGTATACCTACTGAGCACCTCAGTAATCATTATCAGCCTGAGAAGTCTCCTTGATAGCGTTCCCGATACTTTTCCTCTAATATCTATTCTGAGTATTTCCCATCCGTCAGTTTTCCGCCATTTTTATAATGCCATTGGATTAGGTGACCATTTTTGTCTGCTGTCTTTTTTGGTTCTGGACCTCTATAAATTATTATTTATTTATTCTTAAGGTTTTCGGTTCTACGAGCTATGAAGCCTGCCCACTGTCACTTTAACTTAAAGTAAGAAATAAAGAAAGAAGTATTTTTTGTTTAAAGCAAGTATTTTAAAGTACTTTCTAAAAAACTAATGATCATTTTATTTTGCAGGCTTAAACTGAAAGAACCGCAAAATAATCCTTTCACAGATCTTAACAAAACTTTTTTTGACGTACAGTACTTACGTAAATAACGGGTTCCCCACCCCTGTTTTATCTTCAAAGCTCAATTCTTTTTGAAATTAGAATCTTAAAAGTTAAGGGACCATAAAAAATATTGCGTGTTCTCTTTTACTCCCGTTAACGACATCTTATATCGCACCTTTTTATAGCAAGCTTTTTAAAATAAAGGACATGGAAATAAAAACTTCGATTCGTTTTAATGCAAACAAAGGTCTCATAGAAAAGTCATAAACGGACTTTAGCTTTATCCCCAAACATTATAAGAGCACAATGTTACGTCACACAACTCGTCACCATCAAAAAAAGGATGACAATATTCTGAAACAAAATGTGAGACTTCTAATCTTCATTTGTTAGCTTTGACGTAAGACATTTACATCATGCATTCAAAAATGTGCTTAGTCAGTTGGAAATAACGACGATATTCGAATGTTAAAATTCGTGGTCGTTCTGACATATCCGTCGATGGTATAGAAAGTTTTTATTTATAGCTGCCAGTCCATTTTATTTTCACGGCAATAGGAAAACAACCTTATTAGTGCTGCGCTAAGGTTAGATTTGGATTTTCAAAAAAAGGACAATAATAAAAACGTTCCAAATCCAAAGTTATTCGAAATGCGAAAGCGTTAAAGGTGTGCCAATAAAAAAGAAGTTAGCTTCTTACGTGCCATTACGAAGTGAGGGTATGGGTCCAGAGGTGACAATTTGGTTTTTAAAGAGGGATTTATGTATTTTTCTTGATCGAATTCACCATTGTAACGGCTAACAAGCTTAATTTGACGCGTTTTACTTTATTTCTGGACGAATTTAAATGTGTTCTTTTTTTAATACTGTGATCGATGGTAAAGTTATATCATAATGTTATTACGTGAATTAGACCTAATTTTTGTGTCGCAAGGGTATTTTTCTTTTTTTTTCCTGTAGCTTGCCAGTAGTCCAAGGTAATGCTTTTACTCGGGTTTTACGAGTCTGATCGTAAATACCCCATCACGACTTAGAATAAGGGAGCATCACGGACATAAAAAATGAGAAGAAAAACGAAAGAAGTCTTTTTGAGCACAGTGGTTCGAAAGAACGAGTGGCACGACAAGTATAAGAAGCTGAAGAGTATGGTTCTCGTTTAACAACTACGAACTGGATGAAGATGTGACCCATCACATCGTCATCCAGTTGGGCATTCCACCCAATGGGCAAACGACATTATGGATACCGCAGAAAATTAGGAGAATTCTGTTTTGGCTAATATTGTTCCTCTTTGCAAATATTCACGAGGAAAGATCCCTATTCATTGTGGGATTTAATAGTCTGATTGAAAATATTTGTTATACAAAAGCAGCGAATAGCAACTAGGAACCGAATGACGAAGTGATGGCCCGCCCAATGGACCAACGACATCGCATCGCAGAAAGGTAATTACCGACCATCAAACCTTTCCAATTGGAAAAGGCTCCAAATCTTTCTGCTTGAAAATATTTGCAAGCAAGTTTGTCTCTTTTTCCTTATGCAATTTGATCGTTTTATTGTAAACATTTGCAGTACAACAGCAGCAGTTTTGACACGATAACGACCTTGCTGGGGTATAAATATGACAGGTGTATGTATAATGCCGCCTTCCTACGGTGCGTGATATCACGCACCGTAGGAAGGCGGCATTATAGCCCGCACCGCGCACGACGACGCACGGCAACGCACACAGAAAATGCTCCTGTGCTACCGCGCACCTCGGCGCACGAGACCGTTCCCATGGTGTGTCGTGCGTGCTGGTGCGGTGGAAGGGGCTATAACGGGGGCATTTTTTCTTGTCATGATCACATTAAAATTGAGTTATCGAGGCCCACACGTTAAGTGGTAAAAAAAAGTAAACAGGCCTTTGCATGTATTGCAGATGATTTAAATATTGTCAGGGAGCACTGGTAATTACACAAGTCCTATTTGCGGGACGCTATAGTGCTCTATAAATATCTGGTTTCCATAGTACAAGCTTTGCTTAGTTTGGGGCCAGACACTGCTGTGTGGATTTTTCACAATATTTATTTATTTATTTATCCACGACTAGACTTTATTTATCCGAACCCGCGATCTGAGGGTTGGAAGACGGGATTACTGCCACTAGGCCACCACTGCACTCAATTCCCTATTCTCCGCAAGTCAATTTCCAGTTAAGTTAAGAATTGTCAGCAGCTTTACGACATACTTGGCGGTTTAAATTACAAGGGTGGGTTTACGACCCTTGTACCGTCTTTACGTGGGACTAGATAAATAAGTATTGTAGTACTTTTAACTCGCTTGTGGATTAACTGTTTTGTCCAGGAATTACTATTATTTTGGCTATTAATTTGGCTTCAAGGCATAGTCTCAAGGATGGTTATTGACGTGACAACGTCTTATAATTCGATGGAGCCGGCTGCAAGCACAAAAAAAACATGACTCATGCGGCGTTACCTCGCTCTGAGGCGTTCCATTTAAGGCTTGAGGTGCAAGCGAGAGCGCGGAACGAACGACAAAGAGGCACGCACGGTCTCCGCGTTCGGCAGCGTTCGACATCTGTCTCTCTCCTACTTGAGTGAGCGATGCGTCTGCGTGGACAGCTGTATGACGTTATCACGTTCAACTATCGTCAGTAAACCGACTTTACAGACAGCCGATTTTTTTATGTCATTGTTACTTGTAATACATGTGTGGCATAAAATAAATAATTTGATTTGATTTGATGACCTTATGCTCGGTTAAACCGAGCAATAAGTTAATTAAGCAATGCTTTGTTATAGGCGATGGTTACCGATATGGTATAGGTGATATTTGGTTTGAACTAGATCTAGTGAGTAGTTTTTTTTTATACGTCAAATCGTAAACTGCAATTTAACTTTCGACAAACTACAAGAACTTATATATTAAGTTACTTGTTGCTACGGAACCCTTCATGGGCGAGTCCGACTCGCACTTGGCCACTTTTTTTTTTCTTAAGCAAATTCAATCATTTTATAAAAATCTGAAGTGATTACCTAAAGAGCTACGAAGTGCTACGAGATGCTACGAAAAAAATATTTTTATTTGTCTTCTTTTCGGGCAAATGCATTTTTTATTACTTAATACCTCAAACTCCTTTACTTATAAACCAATTCATTAAATTATTTTTTATCTGATTATGCATAATTTCAGAAAAAAAAATGTTTTTTTTTTCTTTTAAATATAATTGTCTCTGACTTACCTATTGTCACAAAACTGTTCTGCCAATGTAAAGCGGTCTTAATAACAAACCTAAGCTTTGACAACTTAAGAACCAACCCTAAAGGCCTGCGCACACCTAGTTCGCTGGCGGTAGCGATCAGTGAAACGCTGTCAAATATCGCTGTTAGAATTGAGATTTGACAGCGATATTTGACAGCGTTTCACTGATCGCGTTCGCCAGCGAACTAGGTGTGCGCAGGACTTTAATTATATTGAATCCTAAACCCTAGCAGATAGAGCTACCCTGTTAAACCAAAGTTGGGTATTAAGCCACCAATTGAAACAGTGTATTATTTTTGTCACTTAAAACATGTTGTAATTAAGTTTTTTGATAATTAAAATTAACACGAACACTCAGAAAACACGTTTCTAATAAAATTATAATGGCATTTGAGACTAGTAGCGCCATCTATTATAAATAGAACAAAAACAAATAATTATCAGTCGCAGAAGCATGATATTTAAAAAAAAAAAATGGAACACAAATTTCTTTAACACAGTGAAAAAGGGTACATCATATAAAGTGCACTGATTTGTCCAACATAGGTACGTAACTACGAATTCCTGTAGCAATCTCCTCCCTATACAAAATGTGAAAAATTTGAGCAAAAGATGTGATCAAAACAGACACATAAAATCAAATGAGAACTAAAAATCAAGCAGACAAAATAGCCGTTGAAGCGCGGAAAGCGAGCGTTGCACTTTTGCAATTAAAAAATATAAAAATGGTAAAAATAAACCAAGACTTAGATATGAACCATGGCACCGATAGTTCTCATTACAGTCGGTGAAAGTGCCGTGGCGCTGCGTACGAGGAGCGATTAGATGATTAGTTCCGCTACCCGACGCCGCATTCTTGTGGCAGCACTATAGGATTCTTATTGGAACGATATTTCAAAAATAGTTTTTTTAGGAATGCCCCTTTTTATTTTAATAAATTATAATCTCCGAAGTATGAAATTAATTTCTTATGTAATAAAATGAAAAAAGTAAATTGGTTTTTTAAACTATGGTGAACTGTTTCTTGAGTTCTCGTTGTACAAAAGTTTTATGGCATAAACGTGGCATATAACGCGATAACACTCGATAAAGCTCCAAGTCCCGCACCAGTTACAAGGCTAGATAAAAAATGGAATAGAAAATATGATTGGCACCCAAACACAAACACAGACACGCAAAAATAATCACAACGTGTTAAAAAAGTATCGGAACCCGTCGATCGCATGATCGGTGCCGATCGAATCGGGTCAAGCACAACAGGTGAGTTGCGGAGCGCATCAACTAAAAAATAAAATATCGAAATGCGAAAAAATAATAAAAATCAGGGAATATAGTAAATTGAAAAAAGTGTAGTGTTGTCCCTCTCGGTCGCGGGGGAGGGAGGGTAGTGCGTCCCTCTCGCGTGGCACACGTGGCTCGCCAGCCTCACAACCCGTCGCGGCCCGCGCCGACCGGCTGCTTCGCCCGTAACCTCCGAATGACCTCATTTTTTTTTCACCAATATAAATAATCGGCTCGTTTTGCCGCATAGTCTATAAGTGGTATAAGTTCCTCCGCCGCGTTCTTATTTTTTTTATAGATAATTTTAGTGTTTTCAAGTTGACTAAGTTTAGTGATTTTTTTGTGAACTGGATTTATTTGATTCGGCTCTTCAGTTGAACTTTTTATGTTTCTTTTTTGGTGCTTAAAAACTGAAAAGAACTCGTGAATACCACAAACTGAAACCAGGTAATTTGTGAAAATATATTTAGTGAAAAGCTTTTTTTTATAATTTGAATCTTATGTTATTTTTTTGTTTGTTAAAATAAAAACATCCTCAGTGGTCCAAATATATAATTTTTATGATGCAAATCAGTTTTCGATCACAGAAAACGGCAAATGAAAACGCTGCCGGCGAAACAACAAAGATACAAAAATACACATTAAAAAATTTGGTGATCTAAACGCCTATCACTAAAAAGTAACTGTTTAGTTTTGAAAAAATATCTACTCCTGTATTACCTGAATCATTTTCAGTTTTGGGAAAATGTAAAGTGAAATTTTTCTAAGTCGATAAAATTTTTAAAGCTCCTGTAAAACTACTCATTAAGTAAATTTTGCTGAAAATTTAATATCAAAAGCTTAAAAGCCACGGATCTCATATAAAAGATAAGAATTTCACTTAACGGGAAAAATATTTACAAGGCTCGGGAAACACAAAAATGTTCGCGAAAAATAAATTGAAACATTCCGATTTTACATTATCATCACTTTCGCTCTCTATTTAAAAATAAACAGAGTATTTATTAAATCACCGCTCATTGACAATAAAAATCGGGACTCGTTAAAATTCGTTGCGGGTTCATTGAACCCTCAGCTGCTGTACCGTCTGATAAAAGAATTTATTCATATTGATTTATACCGGTTTGTGTGAAGATTTCGGTGATATAATCCAAATTTACGAATTGGACGTTTGTTTTATAAAGTTATTGGATTCTTTATGGTCCGAAAGAAGTTATTTAGTCTCTTATCTATAGAAGTAGTAATCTATATCTTCTAGTAAAAGTGTTAGAGATGCTTATTTCAATTAAAAAAAAAACAGTTAGGTATATTTTTGATGTCAGATTTTTATCATTAATTTTTTCTTCTAAAAATATTTTTGTTTTACAATTGTTAGATTTTGTCCCTTCTGTTTTGTATATTTGGCAGGTATAGAAAAGCTTTAATTTCGATGTTTTTTAGAAACGCAGGCCAACTTTATAATGAGTATTAGAAAAATGTTAGCAAATTAAAGAAAATGTATGAAACAAAATACACTGAATTAATACTCGTATGGAAAAAAATCCAATAGGAAAAAGCAATCAAAGTAAATTTTTACTCTTCTAAATGACTTGAAATTAACAGGCGCCTAAGGTTTTCCGCGATATTCTTTTTTTTTTAATCCAAACACAACACAATGACAGGGAAAACTGTGTATCTATAATATCATCAGCTTTCAGACTAAACTTCATAAACGTTTAGTAGAGCTATGGTTTGTGAGTTAGAAACCACTACAGGCATTTTTTTTTTTTAACTTTTAAAAAATTGCAAGTTTTTTCCAATCTAAAGACAAAAATCTCTTTTGCATAATTTGGCTACTCGTAATCCAAATAGGGCTAGACGAGGACAGATTATAACGTGGGTCATACTAGAGGCAAAAAAGTTACTCAAAAAATAACCTACCGAATAAAATATGAAAAGTAAAATTAAAAATGGTGTGATAACCGCAACAGTACAATAATGTACAGTCTGAATAAATTTATCCATTGATGTTGTCGAATGCCGATTACGGGATTTTTTGCGAGTGATTGAATTTTATTTACAATTAACCCCAACCCCGGTCACTGAAAGCGAGAGTGACGATTAAATGCCATTTTAAAATAAAACAGCTCGTCCCGCCATAACATTGAGTATCGATAATTTATATTCCTGTAGTGTTCCCAAAAAAATAACCCACGCAGTTTCAACTTCCGAGCTGCGAGTGTAGACATATCTTATTAGCTCCACATTACGCAGTATCGATCAACTATTTCGCTACAAAGCGTCCCGGGGAAGAAAAGAGACGCAGTTTTTACGTAGGGATTTGCTGAAAGAATCTACAAGGCGTGCACAAAACCGTCTCAGATGTAAGAAGCCGCCCAAATGTAAGATCGAGACGTGCGCGGGCGGGCCGCCTAATTTGTCTTAGGCGGAAAAATCGCGCGGCGATTACAAGTGGCTCGTAGTCGTAACGAAGTCGGGCCGAGGGCGGGCGGGTGCGGTGTGGGCGCGGGGTGGCAGGCGGTTTGGGGGAGGTGGGTAAGGGAGGGTAGGGGGGGATCACGGGTAGCGGTGCGGCGGCAAGCCGCGGGTCCGTCTCAGTCGTCCGTCTGGAGTCGCGCCGGCCGGCCGGGCCGCGCGGCGGAATACACGTTCCTCGTGCACTTGTGATTATAAATTAAAATAAATACAAAATTAATAATAAACAAATTCGACCGCGTCTATCGAAAATATTTTTAGGCTAATACCCTTCGACCCTCACTTTTTTGATCTATACTGTTGACGGTGGTAAAAAGTTTTTGCAAAATTTTTAATATTTACGTCGGTTAAATTTGAAAAGAGATTAAATTTTAAAGTTCGGCCGTTACTGAGAATATTTTTATTTAAAATTTATTTTTCATAATCAGCGAGTGGACGATTGACTCGTATTACTGTAAGCGTTGAACTAATGTTAAGTTAGATGTGATGGACTGCTGATTGCTACATACCACTTGTACTGTTTTGGACAATTGTGATTTGCCGGACATTATAAGTATTTTTGTGCACAGAAATCTTCACTTGGACCAAGGTTATACATTATTTACTAATAAATAAAGTAGAGCTATTTTTTGTTTATTTTTATTTGCATTTTGTAATGCTTAATTTAAGATAAACGCAAAGTATAATACATTATTTTTTTGTACGTTTTTTATAAAATATTTTTTTTTGGTTTTGTATTGAGTCTTAATAACGCTTCTTTTTTTCTAATCAAATATTATTTAAATGGTAAAAAAAACTGTTCTAATATAAAAAAAGTGTTATTTTGAACCATCAACCACTTTTTTATTTGATGTTCCCTTTCTTTCCTTTGCCGTCGGACGCGAAAAAGGCGTGATTTTGTTTGCTAGATTTAGATATTTGCTTTTTTGTAAAATTATATATTATTCTTATTCTTTTATTATTTTTGTTTGTGTATTATTTTAAGTTTGTTTGTTATGTGAAATAAAAGTTTATTGGTTTTGTGTTTTTTATTTGAATGGCATTGTGTTAGATCCTGCACTGTGTTTTGTTTTTACTAGCTAGAGTGTTGTTTAATGTGTAGAAATTTAGTTACCTTAGAAATTGTAGATTTTATGATACTTGCAGATTAGAAAAAAATAGAATTAAAATAGTAATCAACTGCACTGGTTTCATACGGGTTAAACCAATTGAGACATACCTAAAGTATGTAGGAGAGATAGAAAGAAAGAAAGAAAATACATTTATTTGACTTACAGACGTACACGTAAAATAAATACATTAAAATACACAGAACGGAAAGCTGAAGAGAATTTTATTTATAATTTAATTGTTAAGAAAGTTCTTGTTCTTGTGTTTGTCCGGGGACTTAAAGTACCAGTTTTTGATTGGGTAGGTGGTAATATACCTATGTACAATATTACTTACCCAATAGAAGAAATAATAGAAAAGATATACGATCTTTGTTGCCCTATTTCCCCTAAGCCGCAAGAAATTAACAATGATGAAATCCTACAAAACCACACACAATGCGCGTTCTTCCATGCGCTTTGATATAAACGTATTTTTTTATACACTTTGCTGATGGAACAAGCTTATGGCCTGCCTAATGTTAGGTGGTAACCATCGCCTGTAACAAAGCATTGCCTCGTTGATCACCCACATCAGGAACATGCCCTACGATGCACTGCCTTGCGTCCACATTTCCCGTACCTAATGTACAGGCATGAAATTATATAAGCGCACGTGCGCATTTATTTACATTTAAAAAAATTTAAAGGCAATTTTACAGAATATTTCTGATCGAAACTTTTGCATAATGTATAATGTGTGCTCCCATTTCTGCAATTACTTACTTTTGGGATATTTTAAAAATAAAAGTATTTTTATAATATCCCAAAAGTTAAGAACCGAGCGGGGTTTGAGCCCGTGACCTTTGGGACATTATAAAAATCCTTGTGATTTCCTAAAGTGTAGTAAACGCTTATAAAATCAATAAACAAATACCTACATTTATTTTGACCACCACTCATCTATCATGTATCTATTACTCCAAATAGGGTTAAGCGTGGATAAGGTTAGACGTGGGTCATACTGGCAGCAAAAAAGGTTACTCAAAAAAATAACCTCCGAATAAAATACAAAAATTAAAATTAAAAATGTTGTGATAACAAGTATTGCTTGATCGAACCTTATTTAAAGATTTGGTACCATTCTATCTGCAGGTTCATTGTGGTAGAGAAAATTGAAGGCAGTTGTAAAATGAGACGACGTTGAATCGTTCGAGCAAACGAATACTAGAAAGGAGACCACGTTTAGGTAGCGTAGTGAAGAACGCCCTCTGACAAGGTGGGGCGACGATCTACGAAATGTAGCTGGCAAGCACTGGAGGAGAGCCGAAGACCGGGCTCAGTGGCACGTCTTGGGAGAGATCTACGTCCAGCAGTGGACTAATGGACTTGGGTATCAATGACATCCTGCAACTTGTCCGAGAGTTGCACCAAATGTGCTACATAAAGTAACAGATCCTCCGTTAGAACATCTTCTAGGCCTGTTGTTTTTGATGATGATGATGTAAAATGAAACAATCTGGAAATATAAGAGAGTATTTCTTAATGAGATTATGTAAGTCAGGCGTTCGCTATGGTGCCAAGCAAAAGAAGATGAGAACACCCCTGACAAACCTTGTATGGCGCGTGCGCTGTTGTCGCAGACGTGAATTGTAGGAACTATTAATAATCAGATGGTAACGGTTCTAATTAGGTGGGTACTATGGTTCAGCTGTTAAACGCTAGATGGCGCTTAATAGCAATGATTTCACAATTTTACATAGATTTTTAGCGTTACACTGATCGCCATCGCCATCGCCTTGATATGCGCAGGCCTTACAACTGTGACTTGCCCTCCAGATTTTAGCCCACACTCTAAGATCGCTATAAGATTAGAAGGTGACAATTTGCTACCACTAGACCACCAGTGTCAAGGCGTTTAAGACTACTGCGATTTCTGATTCAATTTTGAAAACAGAAGTAGATAGGCTGACGAATACATACGGTATAAATTCCCGCAGAAGAAGAATTCTTAAGAATGATAATTAAGTGTTTCTAACAAGGAGCAAAGTACTTAGACACTATATAGTCTCCTGCCTCTGATATTCATGGAAAGAAAGTGTTCTTCGCAAAATTTACAAATTATTTCATTTTATTTCTAGAACTTGCCTTTACAAGCAGATAAACCTAATTTATCAAACTATAGTTTTAAACAGATTATGCGACCAAATTGTTAATACATACAAGCTTTGTGCTTTTTTATTTTTAAATTGATTTAACGCCATCTCTTAACAAAAAGCGTAAGTTAATTGTCAAGTATCTGAATAATCGTCGGGTTCTAAGTTTGTGAAACAAGTTCCACAAAAATTTGATAGATGGCGTTGTCAGGAACAACTCGAGCGCAGCATTCATTTTCTGACAATCATAAATTTTGACAAGTTTACAAAAGGGTTGTATAGATGGCGTTATAACAGATCCGGAGGACTAATGGTGCAGTTCAAAATTATTTTCCCTAATTAAACTAGATAAACCTAAGTATAAAACTCAACAATAATGATTTTAATCTATATTTTTTTTATTCTTTGAATGACTATAATTAATATTTTAATTATTATGAACTAAAATTCTTGACATTTTATCCCATTAGAATAGCGTAACGCCATCTATACAATGTAGGAGTACTCTAATAGTTCTCTAAATATGCTATAGGTGGCGCAAGTTGAATAATGAGAATAATGTAGTTTGAAAAGGTATCTCTGATTTCGTTGCAAATGATTTTTCGTAAGTATTGTATTTTAGACTGATAGTAAACGCAATGTTAATAAAATATTTGCAATATCGAGACCAATAGTATACAATAATTATATCTACAGGCAATAATATTTCTTACTTACTCACAGTTTTATGGTATCCGTTGGTATATTTGTATCCTTTGTTTTGTTTTATCCTATCCTTAAATTTATTGATGGCGAAAAAACCATAATTATCATGTAAAAATTGTGTTATATTATGAACATAATCATATTTAAATGGAAGCTTTCTTTTATATTAAACCATAAAAAAGTTACAATGCGTAGGCGTATTCTAAGACGAGGTAGGCGTTACCTAAACTTCTAAGAAAGTGGGTGCGGCTAAGACGTAGGTGGAGCTTATAACTATTGGTCATGGAAACTTAGCGTGTCTAAACTTCTAAGTTACAATTAAGTAATTGTCTTTCTATTGGTAGTTCTTTGTAAGAACGACGGTATTGGTCGTTTTTTATACCTGTTCGATCAGCCAATGAACAAAGAAGTGATTTTTACTTGTATTTAAATTGCTATTGAATGGGAAATTCAAAATACAAGTTTAAAAAACTTGAGAAACCGACTTCATGACCTAACTGCTGAACCGATTTTTATGGCATTTCTATGGGACTAATCTGGAAGGTTTTAATTTTTTTTATCTGAAAGGTTCTTTCTTTCAGATAAAAAAATGTTACAAATCGGCTTGTAAATGACGAAATTATGCGTTATCTATCATACATTGAAAAATCAATTTTTAAAACTGAGCGGCTAATCCAATTTTGATGAAATTTCTATGGGACCAATTTGAAAGTGCCTTCCAAATAAAATATAAAAAAATCAACAGCGTATTGCAAACCTACCTACATACAAAATATAAGGCACCGATTCAGGCTTGTATTACCCTCCACTGAGGAAGCACCCCTCCTGATAAAAGTAATCTTTGGACGTTCGTCTGACTATCCCCATCAGGATTAAGAGGGCACCACACAGGCGACTCTCCATACAAACGTAGTCCTCTATTTCCTCCCTGGATAATGCCTCTAAGAGTAACCATATTGTCTCATAAAATCCAGATCTGCTATATACGTGCTCGTATGTTTTCCTTTTTTTCAGAAACTTATTGATAAAGAAAATATCACCTCCAATTCATCTAAATATATAAAACTCTTTCGTTACTGACTGACTGACTGACTGACTGACTGACAATCAACGCACAGCCTAAACCGTTAGTCCTAGAAGCATGAAACTTGGAGGGTATGTTCCTCTTATAACGTAGAGGTGTACTAAGAAAGGAAATTGGAAAACTATTTCCCGAAGAGGAGAAAAAGGGGAAAAATGGTTTAAAGAAAAATCAACGCACAGCCTAAACCATTAGTCCTAGAAGCATAAAACTTGGAAGATGTGTTGCTCTTATAGAGCAAAGGTGCATTAAGAAAGAAAATCGGAAAATTATTTTCCTAACAGAAGAAAAAAAAGGAAAAAAGTTTCATGAAAATTCACAAAAAATTGCTTTACAAAATACGCAAAAAAACAGTCAAAAAAAATCTGCTACCGCAGCATCTGTCACCAAATTTGAATACACATAAAAGTTTACATTAACCCCACCGTAACCACTAAGACAAAATCGCGGAAAACACCTATCGTACCGAAACTAAACACCGCACCGCTTCAAAAAGCGGCTAAAGTACATGCTCAAAACTATGGTAACCAGCTGGTCATGTCAAATTAAAAAAATCTGATTCGATTATACACCAACACGCAGACGAAACCCTAAATTAGCCACTAATATAACATAAAATCACAAGAAATTGCTTTACAAAATACGCAAAAAAACCATTAAAAAATTTTCAGCTACCGCAGCATCTGTCACCAGGTTTGAATACACACAAAGGTTTACAAAAAAACCAATGATAACCACCAAGACAAAATTGCGGGAATCATCTATTATTATTATTAAAAGCCTGTTGTGTCCCACTGCAGGGCAAAGGCCTCCCTTCCTTCTCTCCATTCCTCTCTTGTTTGGGCTACGGTGGACCAATCCTTAATGTAAGCATCTATTTCGTCCCTCCATCTTCGCCTTGGTCTGCCGCGAGGTCGTTTTGCGTTTTTAGGCGTCCAATCTGTTATAGATTTAGCCCATAACGAATCCGACATGCGGCAGACGTGGCCTGCCCAATCCCATTTCAACTTTCCCGCGTGCTTGCCGACATCCGCGATTTGTGTCTTGGAGCGCAGTAAACTGTTGCGCACGCGGTCTGTGAGTTTAACTCCCAAAATACTGCGCTCCATAGCTCGCTGACAAACCCCGAGTCTAGACTTTTGATGATTAGTCAAAGACCAGGTCTGCGCGCCGTAGGTGAGAATGGGGAGAATACATACGTCCATGAGCCTCCTTTTCAGTGACAGTGGGAGTGTACCTTTCATTAGGGAATCATCTATCATACTTAAACTAAACACCGCTGAAAAAAAACAGCTACAACAGAACTCGCCTTCAAATTCAAATACACTCTAAAGTACATGCTCAAAACTATGGTAACCAGCAGTTGGTCATGTCAAATTAAAAATTCAGATTCGATTATACATCAACATGCATACGAAACCCCAAAAAAGCCACTAATATAACAAAAAATCACAAAAAATAGCTTTACAAAATACGCAAAAAAAACATTAAAAAAATTTCAGCTACCGCAGCATCTGTCACCAGGTTTGAATACACACAAATGTTTACAAAAAAACTGATGATAACCACCAAGACAAAATTGCGGGAATCATCTATCATACTTGAACTAAACACCGCTGAAAAAAAACAGCTACAACAGAACTCGCCTTCAAATTCAAATACACTCTAAAGTACATGCTCAAAACTATGGTAACCAGCAGTTGGTCATGTCAAATTAAAAATTCAGATTCGATTATACACCAACATGCATACGAAACCCCAAATAAGCCACTAATATAACATAAAATCACAAAAAATAGCTTTATAAAATACGCAAAAAAAAACATTAAAAAATTTCAGCTACCGCATTATTTGTCACCAGGTTTTAATACACACAAATGTTTACAAAAAAACCGATGATAACCACCAAGACAAAATCGCGGGAAGCACCTATCATACCAAAACTAAACACAGCTGAAAAAAATCGGCTACAACAGCAGTTACCATCTTTCGAACACACTTTATATAGTTTTAAATGCAAACTCAAAACTAAGGTAACCAGAACTTGGTCATGTAAAACCAACGCATACATAACCCAACTTAGCCACTAAGGCAAATTCACGAAAAATAACTCTCAAAATGTAAGCAAAAAACAGTGAAAACATATCAATAGTTGTCCGCTTTCCACCATAAAATAGTTTATTTTAAACGAACTCAAACTATGACTTTGTACTAACCACGCGGACGAAGTCGCGGGTGTCAGCTAGTATTTCATATAAATCATATGAGGGTCATATTTTCTTTATCAATAAGT
This sequence comes from Thera obeliscata, assembly GCA_947578465.1. Classification (NCBI taxonomy): domain Eukaryota; kingdom Metazoa; phylum Arthropoda; class Insecta; order Lepidoptera; family Geometridae; genus Thera; species Thera obeliscata. The sequence continues at coordinate 17,355,087 of OX387915.1, forward strand.
TAGTTAGAGCATGTATATAGCCGATCTAGATTTTATGAGACAAAATGGTTACTCTAGAGCAGCGGTACTCTAAGTGTGTTCCGCGGAACCCTAGGGTTCCGCGGAACACACTTAGAGTACACACTTAGACTAACGTTTGTATGGAGAGCCGCCTGTGTGATTCCCTCTTAAGAGTAAAGACGAACATATCTGGCAGGCTGGCTTATAAGCTATAACATTGACGAATAAATATAAATTTTAAAATTTTATATCTTTTGTCTATGGCTATAAGTTGGTAGTAGCTCTGCCTTCTACGCCGTAGGTCGTGGGTTCGATCTTCACTGCGAACAAAATAATATTTGTGGGTGATGTTTGTTCTCTATCTGGGTGTTATATTGTATTCTAATAAAATTATTATATCAGATATCTGGTTTCCATAGTATTAGCTATATTTTGGATCATATAAAAAACGGTATAGGATCCAAGCCGTAGTTTGTTGCCTGTTCTCCTAGGCTTGGTCGCGTGGAACTGGCACCATAGACATAGCTTTAAGACGTTTTAAAGTGGTTCTTGCGATTCTACTGAATAAATACACATTTGATTTTGATTTTGAGCTGTGCTTAGTTTAAGGTCTAGGGTAGGTTATAGGTTCCAGGTTTTGTGGAATGTCCAAAATAATGCCCCAAACTAAGCACAGCTTGTATTATGAATAACCCAGATAAGAGAACAAACATCTTTGTTTAAACTTAGTTGTTGGTAAGATTGGAAACTTGGTCAAACTTAGGCCCCGCCCATCGTCTTACGCGCACCTAATCCCGCCCACTCAGCGTCTTGTGCGCATTATGTATACGCCTATCGTCTTTAACACGCCCACACGATTATCTTAAAAACAAACTATATGAAATAAAAATAAAAATAAATGACAATCCACACAACACTATCTAGCCCTAAAGTAAGCAGAGCTTGTAATATGGGAACCAGTTATAGTACTTAAATATATTTTTTGAAAATATATTCAGAATACACAAATATTTGTTCTCGCAAATGTTTTTTTGTAAGTATTGTATTTTATACTGATAGTAAACGCAATGTTAAAAAAATATTTGCAATATCGAGAAACAATAATTATATCTACAGGCAAAATTGAAAATATATTCAGGATACATATTCATCCAAACATCTTCGTTCACCGCATAAATATTTGTTCTGGATGGGGATCGAACCCACGCTCTCCAGCGAAGAAAGCAGAGCTACTGCCAACTGAGCTGAGAGGCCAGTCTTCAGCCAGACTTCTTTCAAACGATTTACTTGCTTTTTAATATTTTAATTTAATTGTGTATGGTTGATCAACGTAGCATGGTAGTTTTAGTATATTACAGCCCTACTTATAAACGCAATTTAAATTTAATCATTGCTTAAAGTTAGCCCTGTCACTGTTTGTCATTACCCAGTGGTAAGAGATGGCAATAGTTTAACCACTGTTTATCTTTTGGCATATTTTTATAAGTAAGGCCATTAGTTATTAACTTATTAGTATGTATTCTTTTTATACAACTGGCTGATAGAACAAGGTAGATAGATAGATTAACTCTTTATTGTACACAAGGAAATAAATACAGAAACTATTACAAAATAATGAGTACAATGGGCGGCCTTATCGCTAAGAGCGATCTCTTCCACACAACCTATGGATGGAAAGGATAGATAAAAATCGGATAGACGGCGGTGCACAAAAAGTTTTTTAAGTAGATATTATATAAAAATAAGAAAAATAATAATAACAATAATACTGTGAATACAATCATACCTACTACTTTACCTATTTTAATATAAGTACACATTTATAAGCATAATAATATGATCCACCAGATGTTAAGTGGTAACCATCGCCTATCAAAGCATTGCGTCGTAGGTCACGCACGTCAGGAACGTACCCTACACGGATCAGTCAGGAAACGCTGTCAAATATGACAGCAATTTGACAGTGTTTAACAGATCGCCATCGCAGAATGCTTAAATGCGCGCAAGGGTATTTATTTAATGTGTAGTTTGTTATTTACTTTGTAAATTAAATATAAACTATAGTAAGTAAATGCTTACATGTTTTTCAGAACATCCTCAACTGATGTAACAACAGTTCCGCGTTTCGATTGTCATCAAAAAATCAAGGTAAGTTTTAAATAATATTGAAATAAATTATAATTTAAAAAACTAAAAAAGCACGCTTTTATAACTAATTGAACTAAAAAGGTAAAAATAAACCTGTTATAATCAATTGAAAAATGTATACTTATATTTTCTTTATCAATAAGTTTCTGAAAAAAAGGAAAACATACGAGCACGTATATAGCAGATCTGGATTTTATGAGACAAAATGGTTACTCTAGAGTAGAGGCATTATCCAGGAAATACAGGACTACGTTTGTATGGAGAGTCGCCTGTGTGATTCCCTCTTAAGGCGCACTTTTTTCTTGTGTTCATTAAAAGAAGCACACAGACACATGCACCCTCACACTCTTAATATATATAAGAACTTCAACATTAACATGTCAACACCATCCATCCGAAGCAGTAAGCTCGTTGACCCCACATAGTACCTACAGGTGTACCAACCTTTACAAAATAATAGCCGTGACTTCAGGAAACGGAAGCGTTGTCAGCCAATGGGAAGTCGTCACGGAATGCGATCACCATAGAGTATGAATACTATACAGCTCATGGTGTACTTTAATTAACCAACTTCCAATCAAAAAGGAGGAGGTTCTCAATTCGGTTGTATGTTTTTTTTTTTTTTTTTTTATGTTTGTTACCGCATAACTTCGTCATTTGTGAGCCGATTTGAAAAATTATTTTTTTGTCTGAAAGGTACTGCTTCCAGATTGGTCCCATTTTAATTTTATTAAAATCTGTGTTGCCATTTTTTTTTTAATAATTTTTTTAATGTTTGTAACTGCATGCTTCCGTCATTTATGAACCGATTTAGAAAATTGTTTTTTTATTTGGAAGGTTATTTTTACGTCCAGACTGTCCCAAACAAATTTCATTAAAATCGGTTTAGCCGTTTGGCAATGAAGTCGGTTTCTCAAGTTTTTTAAACTTATAATTATTTGGGATGCGTAAGCATTTTTTGGATCATAGTCAATAAAATCAATAAGATCACTATGAAACGAAAAACTAAAAAAATAGATGAAAAATAGACGAAAAGAATAGATTTGACTTCTAGGTATACCTTTTTAATAATGAGATGAAAATAAATTCTTATGTTTCTGTTTATATCATTTGTTATACCTGTTGTAAAAAATTACAAATTTAAATATTGTGGGCAATCTACACCACACTATCTAGCCCTTTATTAAGCAGTTCGATTCAAATACAAAAAAATATTATTCAGTTGTAGTACAATAATCACTTTGAAACATCTTAAAGCTAGATGAGGCTACCAGAACAAGCCTAGAGGACAGGCAACAAACTACGTCTAGGTTCCTACCGTTTTTTTGTATGATCCTTTTACAAAACAAAAATAAAATCGCAGTAAAGTTCCATCAGTGTGAAAATAAGAAATAAAATATATAATAAATAAAAAAAACATTCAATTACAACCCTAAAAAAACAGCACACTTTACATAAATTGTAAATAAAAATCAATACATAAATCAGTGTGGTCCAATAACATGTTCATACCTGCCTGTCGTTCACGCGCTAACCCTAGAATCTCCCCTCTGAGCGTTCCCGTATTAGTGTTGTTCGAATAAGATCCGGTCACCGGAATCACTGTTGGGAGAAATAAGGTAGTTATGATGGCTTTTGTCTGCCTGGGACTAGAATTAGCTTTCAGAACTTAAGCCGTGGTCTCTAATACAGCGACCGTCATACGCGGAAACCGATTTAAAAAAAGTTTATCAACTCCTGCGGATATCATCGTTTTCAAAATTGGTTTCTGTTTTTTTGTTAAGAGATCCTAATTAAGAAATTTTTGCTAAAAAAAAGATATAAGAAAAACATTTTAGATAGATAGATAGATTAACACTTTATTGTACACAAATAAATAAATAAATATTGTGGACAATTCACACAACACTACCCAGCCCCAAACTAAGCAAAGCTTGTAATATGGGAACCAGATAGCTGATATAATACTTGAATAATTTTTTTTTTGTAAATACATACTTAGAATACAATATAACACCCAAAGAAATACATACTGAAACTATTACAAAAATAATCAGTACAATGGGCGGCCTTATCGCTAATTTTATTGATAATCAAATAAAATTTACAATTTCATTACCGTAACACCTAGAATATAACAACAAGTATGTTACCCACCTGATGTCAAGTGGTAACCATCGCCTATAACAAAGCATTACCTCGTAGGTCATGCACACAAGGAACGTGCCCTACGATGCCAGACTGAAGCGTCCCCAAGAGTAAAAATGCAATCTAAGCATTATATCTAAGCTGGTTGTATATTATTAAAAGTATTGATATATATTATTAAAAGAATTGATTTAAGTATTGAGATAGCTCAGTTGGTAGTAGCTCTGTGCTCTGTGCCGTAGGTCGTGGGTTCGATATTTTTTACGTTCACCACACAAATAACGTTCTCGGTAGGGATACCGAGAACGTTATTTGTGTGGTGAACGTAAAAAATATTTTTGACTATTAAATGAGATATCTGGTTCCCATAGTAAAAGCTTGGGGCTAGATAGTGTGGTGTGGATTGTCCACAAAATTGTTTTTTTTTTTTTAATAAATGTATTTTCAGTTTTTATGCCACCGTTATTTGGGAAAACACAGCTTTAGCACGACTGGTATGATCCGGTTTGGACAAGTCCATTGCTACTGAATAAAATGTGTGATTTCAGTTGACTTTACGAAATACTCTAAAGTATGTTTGTTATTTATACCTGACAAAATATCCAAAAAATTCAAAAGAAAATATGGAACAACTTTTTTTATACAACTAGCATAGCATTAAACAAATATTTACGAAATGTACAAAATACACAAGAAACAGTTGAGCTAAGAATGAAAAGAAGAATTGAAAAAAATACGAATCGAATAAAATTAGGTTGTAAAATACATTTTAATTCCTGTCACTTTTTCTAACTAAAAAGTCTACTTATGCACGAAAACCTATGCAATTTATGTTATGAATTTTTCACTTCAATGTCGGTTTCCTCGCGATATTTTCCTTCACCGTTTGAGAGTACTAGCATAGTGTACATAAATTTTTGGGTAGAAAAACTCATTGGTACCTACACGATTGAATTTGAACGGAAGGCGGGACTACTAGGCCACCAGCGCTCTCTTACTGCACTCTCTTACGCAATACTTTTTTTTGGTTTTTTTAGTTCGTATTTCATTTAGCAACTATGAACTATGAAAACCAAAAACGAGGTATTCAACGCCTTAACACAAGTCACAATGACAAGTGTTGGTAGTCCTTCAGTGAAGTGTTATGTTAAAGAAGGCGTAATTACTTGCGGGTGTCGAGCTAATGCGAAAACTTTAAAATTCTTCTCGCAATGACGAGGTGCCTAAGTTGCCGTGTAACGTGTGTGGGTTCGAAACATACGGGTCGTCGTTGCACGCAAAACGCCGCGTCAAAACTATTGGTAAAATACCTATTGCAGTCCGCAATATTTATACTAGCCCTTAAATAAATATTGTAGACAATCTACACAACACTATCTAGCCCCAAATTAAGCCGAGGCTGTACTATGGGAGCCAGCTGGTGTAATACATACATACATTTTTCCATACTAAGTGAAGTTCCATTTATCAGCTGTAAACTGTAAAAGTCGAAATACTCAGAAGTTAATATCATTTTATTCGCTTAATACTTATTTTTATGTAGCCATAATTCCTTTGATGCTTTTCATTTAATTAGAGATATGTATCCAATTTACTTTGTAAATATTTTCTTTGAAGAGACCTTTGCCCAGCCATGGAACGATATGGGTTAGAATGTATATGTATATTTTTTCTTAAAAGTCCGATTTAAAGTTTCCAAAAACGAATGCTACGGCAGTGCTACGCCACGTAGACCAAACGTAGCACACAGATTTCACAAAAAAAGTCTTTCTAAAAAAATATATTTATTTGTTTTAAAAACAGTGAACTCATGCCTGTTTCGTCGCCAACGCGTCCTGTAAATACGACGCCCCGTGTGTTTCCACCCACACCTCGGCCATTCAATTTGCGTGGCATCTCGCACATTACGCCTTGCGCGAACTTAGCCTATTGTGTGAAAAAGGCTTTCTTTGTGGCACGCAAGTCACTGAGACCTTTGTGGCACTTCAGCCACGTGTAAGTAGGGTTAGGTGTGTTGAACTGCTTCATTTGTTTTTGAATATCCTCAATTTGAGATTGAATTTAGAATGTGTAGTTATAACTAAGGAAGTCAACGAGGTTGCCAACTGCTTCATTTGTTTTTGAAGATTCTAAATTTGAATTTGAGTTTAGAATGTGTAGTGATAAAAGGACTAAGGAGGTCAAGGAGGTTGCCCTCACAAGAAATAACTGGAGAAAAATGCACACATTACACCGACAAGAGCATTGCTCTTAAATAAGAAGAAGAGAAGTAAAAGTTGAATTAAATAATCTAGTTCCATTTTAGTAAATGTACTAATAGTATGTACCGTTTTATCCAACTGAAAATTACTTCATTTCATAACATTTAAAATTATTGATAACGCTTGACACATGTCATGTTTTCAAAAAAATTAGGTTTTACGCCATGCCAGATACCTCAAGATGTTTTCCTTCACCGTTTTACCGAGCCGTAGTTTGTTGCCTGTTCTTCTAGGCTTGGTCGCGTGGAACTGGCACCTAGACTCGCCTAGCTTTAAGACGTTTCAAAGTGATTCTTGGAATTGAACTGAATGAATACACTTTTGATTTGATTTGATTTGTTTGAGAGTACTGGCATCATCATCATCATCATCAGCCTGAAGAAGTACTGGCGAGTAAGTAAAAAGTACTGGCATAGTTCAAATAAATTGTACGGGCACTCATTGGTGCACGACTGGATTTGAACCCACGATCGGAAGGCTACCACTAGACCACCAGAGCTCTCCCATAGGTTCGTCTATTAAATATCCTTTGAATGCTGCAATCTCCAGCTTTGCTCGGAGCTCGCTACCTTAAGTCCTTAATCGCTGCATCTCTCTCAAGCGGCTCGCTAATGGAGAGCGTGGATGTCTTTGAGAGAGCTTCCACTACTTTTTACAGAGTTCTTTGGCGCAAATGTAGTCAGCGTTGACACAGTTTGAGCCTATACCTCTGGAATAAAAAGTTTTTAACCTAGCTTTAACCAAGTTGGTAAAAATAATACAAGTTTAAAAAACTTAGAAACCGTCTTCATTGCCGAACTATTGAACCGATTTTGATGAAATTTTAATGGAACTTATCTGAAAATATCACCTGTCAGAAAAAAAAGATTTTTTTAATTTGGCCCATAAATGACGACATTATGTTATAACAAACATTAAAAAAAAACAACCGAATTGAGAAACTCCTTTTTTATTTGAAGTCGGTTAGTTACTACAAATCTTAAAAACTACCGACTGAGTTCATGAATATCTTTAGAAAAAGGAAAGGCTGAAGGAATTTTTACCAAAAATGACTAAGAACCAGAAACTCAGATCTACAAATCAATCAAAAAAACTGCATTCAAATCGGAGCATTCTTTACAAAGCTACAGGACAGACAAACAAATATATTTGAGCGAAACACAACCCTAATTTGAATGGGTTGTTTATGAAATGGATTTGTATAAAACACGAGCAAAGTAACAAGTAAGTTAATGAAAGGCCTTCATACCCACCCAAGTGTAGCATAGCGAAAGAAACCTACCATATCCCACTAACAAAATTAAAAACTCGCATACTAACTGCTACGCGTTCCACGTAGTCATTACTTAGGTTACATCTTTTTAAACGTTACCTGTAAGGATGAATAGACGTGACTCTTGAAGCGGTTTAGAAAAAAAAACTAAAAAAGAAAACTCACGCATCGCGTTCCATTGTACGCAGACACGGTGAAGGTGGATCTCATTAAGAGAACGTTCGAATTAAGAACCGGGCTCGATGGAGCGGGAATCTTAGCGATCATTACGCGAAACGGAACGGTGGAGGTGTCATGGCGGCTTTTTCATGTTTTCTGTTTTTGTAGATGAGGTTTTTTGAACTTATAGTAAAAATTTCAGTTGAAATGTTTTCTTTTGATGATTTGTGTTATTTTTTTTCCAAATGTTGTTATTCTTTATCATTGGCTCTAGTCCTGTTTGCTCAACATACGAGTATTACAACTTTTCGGGCAAGACTTTTGGTTTAGTTTCATAAAACATTTTTGAAACGTTGCCTTAACGTCTTTCCGGACTAAAAAAAAATCAAAAGTGTATTTATTTAGTAGGATTGCAAGGATCACTTTGAAACGTCTTAAAGCTAGGTGAGTCTACGTGCCAGTTCCACGCGACCAAGCTTATAAGAACAGGCAACAAACTACGGCTCGGTTCGTACCGTTATATGATATTTTACCTAAAAATAGTAAATAAACTGAAAACAGTAACTCCTCATAATCAGGCAACTATGATTTATTATATTTTTTTTTAAAGTTGCATTTATTACAATGTCATTAATAATAAGTTTGTAACCATCTCATAAGTTGCAGAGGTCGTATTATCGCCGGATGTTCAGCTCGTATCATCAACGGACATGGTGATATGCCACGCTTGGACTATTTGTGGAGTTACGTACCTACATATATGTCTTTGAGGTCCGTATGTATATATTATCTATGGAGTTACTTACCTACATACATGTCCGTATGTAGCCTCAAGCATTTGTGACAGTTCTCCATTGAAAAGTGTCAAAAATCTTGAGGCTCGACTCAGACTCAAGCACTGTTTCTGCATATATTATAGCCCTTAGGGTAGTATACAGAAAAAATCCTTAGACATAGACATAAATAATAATGTGGACAATCTAGCCCTAAAGCTTGTACTATGGGAATCAGATAGCTGATAGGTATACTTACTTATATAGGTACATTTATTTGTACTTAGAATACCATTTATCACCCAGACAGAGAACAAACATCTGCGTTCACCACACAAATTCGTTCTCGGTGGGGATCGAACCCATGACCTACGGCGCAAAAGGAAAAGCTACTACCAACTGAGCTGAGAAGCCAGTCAAAGACATAGAAATTAATAACGGGATGAAAATATAATAACATATTTTTTTTAGTATAGAAATTTTGCATCAGAGGTATAAAAACCGAGATAAACATGAAGACCTGATTTTCATGACTTTTGGTCCTTGAATAAAATAATAAGGCGACAAAAAAAAACATTTCTTTCGGACAATATTAAATCCATAGCGCACATTTCAAAAATAAAAATATAGACAGAAGAATAACTATTACGAAGACATCACAGAATTTTTCCTGATTTCTGAGAGAATTACAGAATTTTTGCAGATTTTTGTTAGTAGGTACTTTTAAAATGCCTAAACACGAGTTTCCTGTGTTCTGCCTCACATTCCAAGGTTGTCCTTATTATATTTATTCTGAAATGACAATTTACAGAAATAAATAGTTTATTAAATGTGAACACACTTCATTTTAAGCAATGCTTTTTCTTATATTACCAAAATAGATGAATTGACGTAATGGTATTCCCACAGTGAAAACTATAAGGTAAATTAGCTCATAGGTATTTAACAAACATAACTTTATGTCGATATCAATCGTTCAAAATAATTATCTGTCAATAAACTATGAAAAACTAAGTAAACCAATTATGTACAAAATAACTAAAAGAGTGAATAGGTGTCTTCTAGACCATTCTGTGCTTCATCGGCTACATCGTCGCTTACCATCAGATGAGATTGTGGTCAAAGGATGGTCTGTCTAATGTAAAAAAAAAACATTAACTATGGGACTCTTAGTATAAAACAATTAGGTACTGTAAGCCTACCACAGGCTCTGTCTAGCTCTAGCTCTGTCCCTGGCTCTGGTTTTGAGTCTGTGTGAGTGTTCACTAAATGAATCTTACGTCGAAACGTCACACACACTGTATAATGCACTGGTGAGCACTCACACAGACTCAAAACCACAAAGCCAGACTGAGACCTTCTGCTCACGAGATACTACTACTGCTAAGCTTGTAGACCATAGACTCATGATTTTACGAGAACAGTTTATATGAACAACAGGATATTTACCATGTTTAAATTTTGTGAGTTTTGACTCCCGATATTTTGGCACAGTTGCATACACCATTTTTTTCATCAGTTTCAGACAAAAATCACCGATATCCAAGTTATTTGAGAAATCTTCACTCGCTTCTCTCGCTCGTTCAAGTAATAACTAGGGTGACTACACTCCAGGTGCACCCAAAGACAGATGTCAGAGGCTACTTGCGCGCGTGTAGCAAATAACTCCTTTGTATTGGAATGGGGTTGTAAGTTTCAATGAACGACTAATTTATTCAGCATAGGAATTAACAATAATTATAAGTACATTCAAGATTTTAAAAAGTGTTTTTATCTGTACCTTAAAACTTATACCAAATTCATAAGTTTGTTTGACATTTATTTTGCACGATATGGTATATTTATTTGAGACACAAACAATCAAAAATATAACTACAAACCAAAACAATTACACCGCATTTGATCCCTCGCTAAAGAAGAATCTTTAGCGAGGGATCAAATTATGCGAATCAACACTCGTCTTATCGGAGCTAGAAAGCTCCAATAAGACAAGTTTTCAAACAAGCAAGCGCGAAATCAAAAGGATCCTTTAAAGGCGCACTTAAATTCCTTCACCACACTGGTTCAAAAGAAATCGTGAAACAACGAGAAGAAGAACAAGCATAAGCAATATCGAAAGCATTTCAATAGAATCACATATCCAATTAAAACCGCATAACATCGTCACGAATCATATTCTTTAGAACAGACGAGGGGCGCGTGTCTCGCCAGGTGCAAGCCCATGGTCCCCCTCTGTCATCTAAATACATAAAACTCTTACGCTACTGACTGCCTGTTTGTTTGAATGGCCTCTCAGCTCAGTTCTCGTCGAGACAGTCTTCGATACTAGATAGGCAATCACTGGGCGGTGTGTGAGGAATTTCACCAAATAAACTTCAAGAGATCTCTTGCGGTCTCTGGTCTCGGAAGGACAATGTACCTAGATACTGACTGACCTCTCGTTAGTAGCTCTGCCTTCTGCGCTGTAGGTCGTGGGTTCGATCCCCACCGAGAACATTTGTGTGATGATGTGAATTTACAAAAAAATATATATTATAAGTACTTGTTAAGAAAGTAAACATAATGTAAAAAAAATGCAAAAACCAACTCAACTTGTTTTCCGACTGTCCTTTAAACCTCAGCCTATCTCCATGGTGCTTTACGTTGTACAGGGTCTATGTGATACTGACTTAAAAAAATTAAATTAAAAATTTGTTTATTCAGATATCACAAGATCCATTCCTAAAATTAACACAACACATACAACAGCAAATTAAACCTAAGAACTATGTATGTAGCTACACCATTTGTATGCAATAAATATATCGAGTACCTACATCATGACAAAACTGCTGTAACAAATTTTGATGAACTCCAAAAGGAATAATCTGAAAAAAAACTAATCAGATTAACCTATACCCCGAAACCAAAAAAGGGATGTAACGAGGTCAAAATATCTTATGAACCCGCGAGTGAAGTCGCGCGGGATTCTATTAGTCTCTCATAATAATACTTATTATTACAACTCCTTATTATTTCTTGTTTTAATTGTGCCCGGACTTGCCTTTTACTCCTTTTGTTCGAATTTAATGGCTTTTATTGTTTTGAATACTTTTTTTGTGCGACGCGTGCCGGCTGCTTCTGTAAGATTTTTGTTTTTTAGCTGCATTTTCTTTTATTTTGCATGTGAAAGGGTTATTGGAGATTTTTCTTTCACGCTTTTTATGTATTGAACGTTGGATTAGCAAACAAGGTTAAGCTTGTGTTGCGCAAATTTCTCTATGCATTACAATTTCAAAGCTACTCTGTTCATTGCTTTGTTTTCTTTTACTATGTTTATTAAATCATAAATCATTTTATTCATATAAAAAATAATACACGTCAGCCCAAAAAATCATCATAAGTATTATGATTTTTGAATACTTCAACGTTTAATACTTCTTTTTGTACAAAAAAAAATAAAAACAACCCAAACTTGGCAGAAAGCAACTCCACAGACTATGCCTCATCTGTTGTCTGACCCAAAAATCTTGAGATCTGTGGAAATCCGCACAGAATATGCCACAGAGTTTACACAAAAGCTAGTTTAATAAAAAAAAAAAAACAAAATGAACAGTATTTATTGTATGATTTACGGTTTGGTAAATAACTCTTCTGATTAAGCTACGTTTCAAATATTTTCCAATGTTTTATTTATCTCCCTCACATAATACAAACAGTCTGTTCAAACTAGGTGCAAATCTATTCAGCCAAATACCTACTTTTCAAAGTTACGTGTACAGGTAAACAATAGGCAAAATTATTTAAAACCAATAACTCGAATTAAATAATACTACGCAATAACTTTTATTTTCATGCTTCCTTAATTCTACGTGCTAAATAAATGGAATAAGTTTAAGTATTAACAGCTATACTTATAAACGCAATTTAAATTTAATCATTGCTTAAAGTTAGCCCTGTAACTGTTTGTCATTACCCAGTAGTAAGAGATGGCAATAGTTTAAGCACTGTTTATCTCTTGACATATTTTTATAAGTAAGGCCATAAGTTGTTTGAGTCTGTAATCTCTACCATCATCATCAGTCTGTCAGCTGTACCCTACTTCTTCTTCTTATCGTGTCACTGATTCTTTCGAACCAAGTGTGTCCTACTGTACATTGTCTTTCGGGGACCAGGGATACGTCAAGCCATTAGCCCCAAGATCTCTTGAAGTTTAATTGGTGAAATTCCTCACACACCGCCCAGTGATTGCCTATCTAGTATCGAAGACTGTCTCGACGGATAGTGGCTTTGTTTTAAATTAGTTTGCAAGTTGATTTGTTACAAGTTTAGCTATAGGTTTGTTCATTGTACTTTGAAACTGCTTTGAAAATAATACTACTGCATAAATGGCAATGGCTATAAATGGAAAAATTAAAAAAAGTGAAGTAAAACTATTTGAGACAGACGATCGGAACACAGAACCAAAAAACATGCAATTTTTTTTATATTTACCGTTTTTTTATCTTGATATTTTTTAAACTTAAAAAAAAATCTTGGCAAGCAAACCATCTCATAAACGATGGCATTTAAAAACCCGATTGACTAGAGACTGTATTTGGTGTAGGTATCTCATTCAGAGTGAAATTAAACTTGAAGCCACTTACTCACTATCAATCAAGTTCCTAAATGTGTTAATGAAAGAGATAACTACTTAAAAGTACAACTTAAGAGTGATAAAACAGAATTAGGGTGAGAAAACTCTCAGATGAACTTCAAAAAGACATCCAGCCTCTCTGATACAGAGGGATATTAAGATAAACGACGATCTTCCTAGGGTTGACACTGCTGTTCTTTTTATCTGTATTTTTTTGAGTAGACCAAAACATTGAAGAGAATAAGAAATGGATAATAAAAGATACGCAATCTTCTTTACTATTTATTTATCTTTTTCATTACCCAAATTTTAACTATTTTTACGTACATTACATAATCGAGCTGCTGTTATTTTTACCTGTGCTTTATTCCGAGTAATTCTGAAAGAAAGAAACCTATAAATTAAAAGAAATTAACACCTTGTTACCCATTAAGGAAACAGCGATAGCGTGCGCAAGGCGTGAACAAAATGAATGAACCGCAATCGCGTGACAACCCTAGCCCCGTCTTGGCTGACCCTTGTTCTCAAGACACGGTGTAAACACAGTTTATGGTAAAGGGGATCGGTGCAAATGATAGCGTTTTTACGAGTACATTAATTCTGTTAGAAGACAACTTCGTGAAAACTTTAGTTGTAAAAAATATGAAAAAATGTAATAAATAATAATAATGAATGTAAGCAGTAATAGGTCAATTTTCAACTGTAATTTTTGGGTATATCATGATCAAAAAGCCGATTTTGCCAATTCAACAATTTAGAAGAAGTTTTGAAATTATGTTCGTGTTCTTTTGAATTTTATTTACTTGGAATTTTATTCTTTATGATTGTATTGACGCGATGATTGTGCGTTTTATCACTTCTCGAGCTTGCTTCACGCTTATAAAAAAAACTTTAAAAAAAATCGGCGTGTTCACGATCTGCTAGCACTCGCACCAAACCCTTAAACTTAAGTGATTCTTTCTAGCTCGGGTAAAAAAAAATCGTCTAAACACGCCCTGCTAGCACTCGCACCAAACCCTTAAACTTAAGTGGTTGTTTCTTGCTCGGGGGAGCGCGACATGCGTCTTGAGACAACGCGGGGGTTACATTCTATCGCGTTTTCAATCGCTGCGATTAAGCTTATCTGTGGATTTGATGACGTCATTCATTCTTGCATGGGATATTTAAAATTCGAACCTTCTTTCGGTTTGGAGTAGTCATCTTGGATTTAAATTATTAATAGATTTTCAGTTACAGTTTTCGATCATATTATTCTTCGTCTTCTTAATTTATGGCATCTGTCCATCCATGTCCCATGTTTCTTAAATCTTTAGATAGCATGCACTATACAAAAACATGTTTTTTTTGCGTCGTACTAAAAATATATTAAAACTACTGAACCATTTAAGGGTTAAACATCGGAAGTAATTTTAATCAACAAACACGCAAAAAAGAAATTTAGAACGAGTAGCAAAAGGTTCAGCAAAAACTAATCGAAAAACACCTTGACGGATCATCATTTTTTGCAAACGAACAAATATTGGCTATAACTTATGTTATAGATGAAAAAGCGCGTGCGACGTAACACCTTTCGACATTTGCAAGGATGAATGAGTGCGCAGATTTTAATTCCATTCATAAGAAGGTTCACCTTTCGACTCCTGCGCATATCCTTTCGCCACACTGTTTCTTTCTAAGCTCACCGCCTAGCCTAAGCAACGTTTTAAACATCATTATTCGTTGATGGACGTAGAGCACGTGCCTGACGTGCGTGACCTACGAGGCAATGATTTATAGGCGATGGTTACTACTTAACATCAGGTGGGTCATATGCTTGTTCGATTAGCTAGTTGTCTAAAAAAAGGCTGGTGAATTTGCTATTCAGCGTGGCAATGCCGCCAGCGTCTTGAAGACGCTTCTGTCTGTCACTGATTTGGACCAGCTAAGCTATCTCTAGATTGTTTGAAACGTGCAGATAGCTCTACGGTTTTTTGTGTATTTTGTACTTTTATCAGTTGTAAGTTTTTTGTGTAAATAAAGAATATTTATAGATAAAAAAAAGTAATGTCGTTTACACAAGTCCTTCACTAAAAAAACCCGTAACTGAATCCGTATGTCCGTTTGTTCAAGTATTGGAAAGTGACATTTGTTTACACGTCAAACAGGAACACATTGCGTCTAACAGAAGGCACTTCATAGGGCGATGAACCTATCGTTTTTTGGAGCTTTGTACTTGGAAGTTTACGAAGCTTTTATAAGTGGTAACATATTTAGATTAGCCGCAGACTACCCCATTGATAAAGATGTTACATGCGTAATAGATTGATAGCGTTGTGAGAAATATCCACGATATTTTTATTTATCATACAAATTGTATAATCGGAACAAAAACTAAGATAGCTTTAATAAATAAATATTGTGGACAATCCACATAGCACTATCTAGCCCCAAATTAAGCAGAGCTTGTACTAAGCGAACCAGATAGCTGATATAATACTTCAATACTTTTTTTTGTAACTACATACTTAGAATATAACACCCATCTGAGATCAAACATCAGAGAACAAACATCTGCGTTCAAGAAACAAATATTTGTTCTCGGTGGGGATCAAACCCACGACCTAAGGCGCAGAAGGCAACTGAGCTGAGAGGCCAGTCGAGATGATAATGAGACTTTCATAAAATTCTATATTTCTAAATTTCTATGTTTATGAACAAAATTTTCTATCTATTATATATTGAGCGAAGTCATTGGCGGAAGCTGGTCAAACATATTTTGTACCAATAGATCGATTTTAATCTTTCTTCCGGTGAAAGGTACTTAATTAATTTCCTCCCAACTTTCTAAGCCCTCTCGGAGGGTGAGGCCCTCATACTTTCCCATGATGTTTAAAAATCGAACAATCGATTTGATCAAACTTTCTAAAAGAAATGGGTTATTTATCTGACCAAAGGTCAATGAACGAAAATTATTATGATTTAATCGAAATTGGCGGCATCAAAGACAACGAGGTATTTTAAACAAGATGGCGAGTCCTAGAGCATGATGGAGAGACCAAGACGAGCTCAACAAGTACAGACCACAGTGGAAGGCACAGGCCTTGCCCAGCAGTGGGACATAGATGGCAATATAATAATAATAATAATCTAGTAATTTTCTTGTCATTAAAAACAAATTTTAGAAATTTCTATAAATTCTAGATGTACTGAAAAAGGAATGGATAATTTATAATTGTATACTTTATAAATCGAAAAAAAAACGTTTAATTTTATTTAAAGATCCGTCTTTAGAAGACAAAATTTAATAAAATCGTCACGTGTTTTTTAAAACTTACCATTTTTGCAGATAAGTAAGTAATATTTCATAAAAAGTAGACTTTAATTACTTGAAAAATGAATAAGCGATTACCATGGAAGCTAGTATATGAAGACAGTTTTAATAAGCGAGAAACGATGGAGACAATCCTCTTAATCATCGCACAGACATTGTTCAAAACGAGGCCACACACGCACATACGGAATGATTAGTCTCTTTGTGTGAACACGGCTACCGCACTTTTGTTCCCAACTGTACGTACCAACTTTGGACATTGTTCTGTTATGAAACATTTTGCGAGGTTTTTTTTATTAACGCTTTTGGCGCTTCTAAAAGTTTTGTATCTACCCTCATACGCGTATAAAATTTAAGATACTCTTTCTAAAGATTGGTCAACAATAATTGGTAGAAATGGCAGTTTAAGCACTGAATTTTTTACAGATTTTTGTATTTGATTCGCCTTGGTAGGTCTATTTTAAACCGACTTCAAATCAAAAAGGAGTAGGTTCTCAATTAAGTTGTATTTTTTTGTTATAGCATAACTTCGTCATTTGGGAACCGATTTGAACAACTTTTTCTTTATCTGAAAGGTTTTACATCCAGATTGGTTCCATAAAATTTTTATCAAAATCGGTTTATCTGTTTTGTTTTAATAATAATTGTTTTTAAAATGTTTGTTATCGACTTCCAGATTGGTCATGAAGACGGGTTTTCAAGTTTTTTATACTTATTACATAAAGAAGCTTTTGCTAAAGTACGTCTTCCTTAACCAGACACAAATATCAAAACCATAGTCATAAACAGGCATTTATTTGCAAAAACGAAAGCTTTATGACTCCAAAAAGCTTAAAAGCTAAGCTAATTTAATAATCCACGCACACGAGCGCAACCTACGAAAAAGCAAAGACAAAGGGTTGTATTGCCTCGCAAAAAAAATCATTACGTCACATAGGAAAGAAAGAACCCAGCAAAAAACACAATAAAGTTACACTGTAAACAAGTTATAGCGTACTTGAGTAGCTCATTACAGCGTAGATGCGGCATTAGCCGGTTGGCTCGCTAGACTCCGCTCGCTGGCTTTGCTCGAGCCACGGCTGGCTTGAGCCAAGAGCGGACTACAGACAGAGCCTTTGTTTAACCTATTTCGGTTTAGATTACGCTTTTATCGTGATGAGGGGCTTAATTAATTAGATGTGTTTAAAGTTTGTTTTTATGTTGCTTTTGCGAAGTCTTTCGTCGTGGGTTTGATTGTGGGAATGAAACAAATTTCCTTGCTTTAAAAGATAAAATATGTTGTAAAGTAATGGAATAAGTAATCCCATTTGCAGTTACCTTTACTTCGACTGAAAAACGTCTAAAAGAGTTCAAAGCATTATGAGAAAAGAGTAAGTATTTAATTCCCTTTACCGTTGTGTAAAACGTAGCAACGAAGATTTATTTATCTAAAACTGTCTCGCTAACAAACAGTTCAATACATTTTTTACGAAGCTTTGTCTTAATCTTTATACGTACAGATTTCTGGGTCTCTTATTAAGAGAAGTGTACCTAACCCGATTACTAGAGCATTGTTCGTTCGAATTTCAAATAATCTGAAGTGGAACTTCACTGCTATTTTTATTTTCTTTGAAAAAGGAACGAATAAAAAAAACAGAAGGAGTCAAGTTGAGTTTGTTGCCGGTTCTTCTATAGGCTTCTAGGCTTTTCAAAGTGATCTTTGTGATACAACTGAATAAACACATTTATTTAGACAAAGAAACTTACAAATTATACAAATCTTCACAAAATAAACAAAATACACAAAACACAGTTGAGCTATTTTAATAAGCATATTTTAAATTTGAATCGAATGCTGAAAAGTTTGATCACATGAGCCCTTTTCAGGTTTGCCTAGTCACTAGTGCTTGTAGACTCGTCATTGTATTGGTTACTGGTTGTTTTATTCTGTCTGAGTTCAGTTTTATTAGTGCTTGGGAATATGGAACTTTTTCGAATTTGTCTGTTCTTTTGAAAACTGCTCCATCTGTTTTTAGCTTTGGATTGATTTAATTTTTATCTTTTACAAGCACGTTTTGATAAAAATTGGTAATCCCCAACAATCAAATATTTTTAATATCGAGTGTAGGTATTATATCGACTGCTTCGAGTACCTTTCATAACGAGTTGTGTCAGGAGTGAATCTAAAAATGAGGTTCAAAAAATTTAAGTTTGATTTATTCTGTGAGTTATACAAAATGTATCATTATTATTTGAGTGATAATAATTATGATACATTTTGTACACCATAAGACATGTGGATTTCGTAAAAGATAAAATACAAATAAAAAATCATCTTGTGCAAACATGAGCATGTAAAAAAATCTAATCAATCGCATAATAAAACAGAACTCTAAATAATCAGCAAGTAAACACGTGTTAAGATCGCGATAGGAGACCGGAAGTGCATCGTTGTGGTCCGTGCTATATGGAAGCGCTTCCGGCGTCACGCACTAAGGAGTTCGTAGTACTGACCGCACTTTGGGGAAAGTTTGAAAAAAGAACGCCATTATTTTGATGGCTCATTCGATTTTTTTTCTATTGCCATTATTTGCGATTTGTTTTTCTTTTTGCACCAAAAATAAAAAAAATATCACTTTATAAAAGATGGCAGGCACATACTAAGTATAAGTACCTACTTAATATTATAATTAAACTGGTGCCTATAATCCTAGATGCCATTAAATCTTAGATGTCTATCGCGGCTACAGATCAAGACATTTGAAATGAAACGCTAACAAATTAAAAAGCAAATAATCCACAGAGAATAAAGATTTAAAATAAGGGAAGCATAGACCACAGAACACAAATACTCAAGAGGCATAGACAATTGGTGAACTGTCAAAGGTTGAACTAACCCAATGTCCATAACAATCAAAATATCCATTCCCATTCAACAAGTACGTAAATTACTTAAATCAATTGTTTTCCTGTCGCTACAACAGGTGTAATAAAATAAGGGGGAATTGTGGGAAACGGAAGCAAATCCGAGTAATAATGTTAGCTTCACCCTTCAGCGTGATTACTCATGAATACCTATGCATATTGTAGCAGGACATAGCTATTTGTAGAAACAAACTTATTTACTCTCTACTGCTCTACTGGCTCTGTCTTTACCTCTGGTTTTGAGTCTGTGTGAGTACTGACTAAATGAATCTTACGTCACACGCACAGTGAGCACTGGTAAGCACTCACACAGACTCAAAACCAGAGCCAGACAGAGCTTGTGGTAGGCCTAGCAGTAATTGCCGTATTGCTAGATAAAAATATATTTTCAGACAGGAAAACTCACAGTAATTTTTTTTTTTTATTTTTTTTTTTCTAACCTATATCGTCCCACTGCTGGGCAAAGGTCTCCCCCAAATCCTTCCAACTGTCTCTATCTATTCTACATACATCCATTGCTACATATATCCCACCATCCTCGCTCAAAAGCGTCGAGATCGTCCCTCCAACAACGCTTTCTTGGCCGACCCCGACCTCGCTTTCCCTCTAACAGTAAGTTATACTCATATAAAAAAACTCATATAATTTAATAGAAATCAGACCTATTTAATCTTAAGTCCTGTCCCAGGCACTAGTGACCCGCAAGTAGGGTTTGTCAAATAATGAAATACATATTTTGTAAGATATATTTTTGTAAACCACTACCGAGTGGTGCCCTGACACAGCGAGGCGGCGTCGCGGCAGGCCTCGCATGAGATGGAGGGACGAGCTGGACGCTTTTGAGCGGGACTGGCAACTTAAAGCAGAAGATCGTAGTGACTGGCGTAAATGGGGGGAGGCCTTTGCCCAACAGTGGGACACTACAGGCTAGTTGTAATAGTATTTTTTGTATAGGGCGGCCGCTAGTTTTTATAAAATGTTGACCTTGAACCAAAAACTTTATTTCGGCAAGTAAGACACACTTAAAATATGACACCATGCGGTATTAACAAAAGCCATTAAAACGGATGTTACAAGTTGGCATAAAAAGTAGACATAACTCCAGAGGATGTGACAAGTGATGCACTTGTCATTTCTTTGTCTTCGTTCCGTCATACGATATGATAATTATATATTTCCAGCGTTTATTTGTGTGCGTGGCTTCCTCTCCGTTCGTAAGGGGTCCTGTGCTGAATGGTTTACTAGAATGCGTGCAAGTTAAGTCTGCTCGTGACTTATGGCGGAAGAGATAAAAAAATGGTCTGGAAATAGGTATATCATCCGATCAAAAACATGAATGGGGAAATCAAAATTGTATTTCGTTAAATGTCATGTGATCGTCATGTGACCTACACGGTGCGACAAATACTGAGCCAGGGTCCTAATTGACCGTGTGAAATTTTGTTTACCATGCCTATTTGTATCTTTTTATATGGTCAATATACATTTTCTTTCTTTCTTTCTTCTTTCAAATGCAAGGATTGGAAGATGCCAGTCCATATAATTCATGTTTTCCGCCATCAGTCACGCGTAGAGTATCTTGCGCGCACTCTAATTGTCAATTCTTTTTTTGTGATTTTCTCTATTGTCAATTCAAAAATAAACTATGTTTGTTTGTTTTTTATACCTAGTCCTTGATTAACATAAAACTAACCCCAAATGTAAATAAATTATCGCTTCGATAAACGCATTTTATTTTCACCGAAATAGCGATTTAAAAACCTTTAGCGGGCATTTAAGGGTTGATGTACCAAATGTCACGCTTTTCGAACAAACCCCGATTTTCAAACAGATGCTTATACGAAAGAGATATACGAAACACTCTAAGAAGAATCTCACTGGCTTCGCAATTATAGACCTTAACTAGCATTGTTTAAAGCTCAAAATATTCTGCTAATTTTGTATGTATAAAACTATTGCTTAGCTTATAATTAAAGTCTAAATTGTACTTTATTAGGTATAGGTAGAGTCGATTTTGGTTGATTGTAAGTTGAAAAGGGTCGCGTGTTTAATGGCTATCGATTATAATTGCAGATTGTGGCATACTGACACAAATAATCATAGGCAACCTTGGGCAAAGCAATAAATCAATATTTGAATATTTTAGTTAATACTTTTTTCACAAGTTTGGTACCCACGAGAAGGCATATAAAGCGATGGGAAATGAGCTCCCTAAGAAGAGGCGCAGATCATGTCTGGACCGCACCAAATGGCAAAGTGGAACAGGCTTTTGTCCAAAGACAACCCGACCTATGCCGGTGTCATGACAGAAAAAACCAGAGCCAGAGACAGAGCCAGGTAGAGCTTGTGGCCTACCACAAGCTCTACCTGACTTCAGTAGGCCTACTGATCGACCAATCATAGGATTACAACCTCATTATATATCTAATTATTATTTTGATGTATCTAATCTATATATAATACAAATCAACCCTTGTTGAGCGGCAAACATTCAAAAACATTTTGACGTGACAACGTCTTATAATTCGATGGAGCCGGCTGTACGCACGAAAAAAAATGACTCATGCGGCGTTAGCTCGCTCTGAGGCGTTCCATTTAAGGCTTGAAGTGCAAGCGAGAGCGCAGAACGAGCGACAAAGAGGCACAATCGGCCTCCGCGTTCGGCAGCGTTCGACATCTGTCTCTCTCCTACTTGAGTGAGCGATGCGTCCGCGTGGCTGTATGACGTTGTAACGTTCAACTATCGTCAGTAAACCGACTTTACAGACAACCGATTTTTATTTTAATGTACTGGTGATTTTTTCCAAAGGCATTAAATCTCCATTTCTCAAAGTTCAATCAAAGATGGCACTACAAAAAAACACTTATAAAATACCCATTTGAAGATAAGACATGCGGGAAGCATATGGTGGCAAGGTGCAATACCACAATGGTACACTTCTGGCGAAAGGTGCAAATTCTGAAGTAGGTCATCTTCGTTTTTTCAGCCCTTTCTTTGACAGACGGTTACCTGCGATTTGACGGGCCCGTGATGGTCTTGCATTAATCGGCGATTAAGGGTTAACTCTCCTTTCAGCTCAGTTGGTAGTAGTTCCCTTCTGCGCCATAGCTCGTGGGCTCGATCCCCACCGAGGACAAATATTTGTGTGGTGAAGGCCGATGTTTGTTCTCTGTCTGAGTATTTGAATGTACTCTAAGTATGTATTTGGGTACTATAATATAATCAGTTATCAGGTTTCCATAGTACAACCTCTGCTTAATTTGGGGCTAAAGGCTTGAGCAATTTGAGATAGGGAAAAACAAAACATAGGCAACAATAATCTTGTTTCTTCCACACACGTCCATTTCCTTACAGAGGGTTTATTCTATGTTTTTAACATCATTTATCGTTGGTTTGACGGAAAATGACTTGTCTAATTATATGGAAGAAACGGGTATTTATTTATTTAAAATAACGATCGCGTTAATTTAAATAAAAGTGCAAATGACTTGTCGGTCTCGATTTTGTATGAAGACAAACTTACGGTAACTGGGGACAGGGATTGCGAGAAATGCCAAACGATAGACGATGTTGAAAACTCAGAATAAGCCCTCAGAACCACAGACAAACGTTTTAATCAAGACTGCATCCATATAGTCTTTAGCATTTACTTGCATTCTCTCTGTGCCTTAGCTCTGGATTCTTAAGAAGACGTCACCGTCATTTAACGATTAAAAAAGTATTTTATAAAGCTAAGAATGAGATGGCTTACATATAAAAACTTGAGAAAAGAACAATTGCTATCTCATAATAAGAAGTGATAGAGATAACTTCGAACTCATGTGTGCTTGCCTTTATAAGTCAGCAATACACGTAGAATGAAACAGATCAACTATTTTTATATCTCAACGATACAACTTTTACTTTGATTCGACAAATGAGTAATGCCAATCAAATGTGAAATTGGACATGCAGTCTGAAGAACTGTCAAAATAGCCGCTTGGGGCTCGACTATTAGCGGTCAGCGTACGTTATGTTAGTGATTTAGCGGTGCCCGTAGATAACAAACCAGAGATGTGTCCGTGCGTCCACATTGTAATCAAAGGTATGACAGCAAAGGCTATCCTTTCGACTTTGGTTTGTTGTAATTGCCTCTCGATTTTATTGACGTACCTTTATTGTGGCTTCCGCTTTGTGATTTGATTTTAGTTTAGTTTTGAATTGTTGGGATTTGTGAACTTTAGCTTTTTGATGGTCAGTTTTATAAAAGGATCATAAAAAAAGGGAGGAACCAAGCCATAGTTTGTTGCCTGTTCTTCTAGGCTTCTAAAAATATTGTTCATGACCCGGAACGAACTAAGAACTGAAAGACAAAACTTTTAAATTTGTAATTTGTTACGAACAAAGCCAAAACCTGGTTACGTAGAAGCGCTTTATGAAATTTAGCGTGTGCAGATGCAATAAAGCTTATAAAGCAAAGATGCCAAATTCAAAAATTTGAACTTAACCGCCAAAACGACGCGTGCGTCACTTCTCCCCTCGCTAAAGGTGCGCACACGCATAGGGGTGGACCCCTATTATCTTTAACATTCAAGTCTGTTTGCAAGATAAAGGCAAGGGGGGCAGGGGTGATTTTCTTTATTCTTCACCCGGATTTATTATTATTTTTTACGTTATTATTACTATGATTGCAGAGTCGCGTGCGCACATGTCCTACCACCCCTCTGTATGAATAATGCTCTTACTTGTATTTATTTTTTTGTTGCTGGAGATTATTGAAAGTTACATTAGTGGTAGCTTCGTTTTTTTTAATCCAAATATTTTATTCAAAAATTCCAAATTTTTACATACAACGGTGTGAGATGGGATAATGGTTTTAAGTTGTAAAGCCTTTGAAAAATCAAATAATTTTATGCGTAAAACAAAACTAACGTAAATTACGATCACTTCTATAAACAGACTCAGTTATCATATGTGTATGTGTATCCTTTACAAAACAAGTTTCTTTCAAGACGTCAAACCTTTGTTGTCATATCTTCGACCCTAAATATTCCGTTCCAGCCAAAACCACCTCTATTCTCACTCCGTAAGACGTCAAACTCGCGTCTTATCCCTACGTCTTCATTGTAAGAATCACCTGAACAGCTGATTTCACGTCCGGCACCTTACTACGAATCGTAGTAAAAATCTGACACCGAAATAACAATTCTTTAGCTACAGAAATAGAGTTTCTTACTGCTTACAAAGCCGATGAGAATTTAATGTCTAAGACGGAAATTCGGCTCAAGCTAGTTTGAATTTTAAGATCTGAAACTGATGGTTGTGTTTGGGTTGTTGTAGAAATAAGCACGTGTAGTAGAGATACCATCGGTGCACATGTTTGATCTGGGATTTAATGTGTGTTTGTGGGCGTATCGAATGACTTACGAAGCTATAGCACCTATTATTGCTTCTGTGACGTGGCGCCTTACCAGGTGTGGGCTTGGGATATCCGTATTGACTTACGTTTTGCGATTAAAAAGGTGATTCGTTTTGATTTGCTTGAAGCTTTTTGTATTGTGTTTTACAATTTCAAACATAGAGTGATAAGAAAAGATGGGTTTCTCATAGTAAATAGCTCGATTGAAGTAAAATCAGTTCACTCTAATTCATAGTCCAGTTTGTAGTTATCTAAATAACCCCAAATATTTGTAGAAGCCAAAGCGAAGACCATAAACTACGCCATAAATTACGCTGGGTTCGATAATCAGACCGCAGTCTGAATAAGAAATACTTTCAAATTTCGAACAATATCAAGTTATCGATCCAAAATGGCGGTAATCCCTAAAGTTGGAGTACAATAAGTGCGCCTTTGACCCGCGCCTGAGCAGCTGCGCGAAGATCGAGAGCCCGAGGGGTGCAGCGATCGATACTGATGTGCTACCGGCCCGGCTATTCGAAATTCAAACTGAGAATGGGTTTCCAATAGGGAAGATACTGTTGCTTTCTTTTTTGAAGTTTTAAATGTGGCCAGAAGTGTTGACAAATATTTTGAATTAAGAACATGTTCCATACAGTATGACATAATTTGTTAAGGTGTAACGCATCAAGAAATGCATGCTAATTTAGGCGTTTAAATATTTACTCTATTTTGTCCCTTAATTATTAATTTACTGTGATTAGGTGACAAAAAAACCATGAGGAGGTTGTCTTTATTTATGAATGTTCCTTAATTCTTCCTTAATCGATGCACAAAGACAGCCATCGATCATAAGCACATGTTAGGCGCATCTTTTGCATTTTGGCATCGCACGCGCCGCAGATGCATGCTGCAGCTTTTGCACCTTCAAAAACATATGCATAAATAATACCTACCTAATTATAAATATTGTGGAAAATCCACACAACGGTGTCTAGTTCTATATTAATCAGAGCATTTAAAAAAAATATACCTAACACCGAGACAGAGAAAAAAATTTACGTTCACCACACAAATATTTGATAATGGTGGGGATGGAATCCACGACCTACGTTGCAGAAGGTAGAGCTACTATCAACTGAGCTGAAAGGCCAGTCAAATAAACATATAAATAGACAAACATTTATTTGCTTCTTAGCACACAATTAACATACAAGACATGAATGAAAAACCACAAAACAAAAGTAACAAAAAACACAAAAAAAATACAGATATCATACCTAATATAATATAGCCCTGACTGATAAAACACAGCATAAATCAGTCTTTGAAATTTGAAATCTGGAGGGTCTTTAAAATACATACTTCAGTAAGTACGGAGGCAGAAGCTATAAGAATTCAAGACTTATTTGAGAGAAATCTTTGTTGAGGTGGGTGTCCACTAAAAAGCATAAGTTGATTGTCTGGTTTCAGATTAATCTTTACAACCATGCAAATTCAAGGGCTGAGAATTAATTTCTATATTAGTTTGGCCACCCCTATAAGTAAATTGATTGTTTCGAATCGCAAATCCATGATATTGATCCTGCATCTGTTATATTTATGGATGACATTTACGATTTTTCGTAGTGTGGCTTCAGCCTTGGAAATTAATCGATAGGTATAACTAATTTGAAACTGTTTCACTGTCTAAGACTTCCTAACCATGATTTCCATTCCTTACCACACAATAAAAAAAAACGGTAGGAACTGAGCCGCAGTTTTTCTTCTAGGCTTGGTCGCGTGGAACTGGCACCTAGATTCACCTAGCTTTAAGACGTTTCAAAGTGATTCTTGTAATTGAACTGAATAAAGACAACTTTGATTGGATTTGAAATGGATTAAGCTTATGGCCCACCCGATGTTCAGTGGTAACCATTGCCAGTAACAAATCCCTGCATTAACATCATCACGTCATTCCACGTCAACTTGATTCTTCAAACAATACAGTAATCATTGAACTGCAACCAGTCTTTATGTCGGTGCCTGTAATCAGCCGTATACATTGTGAAGCCCTCACAATACTAAAATAGCTGTACTCCACAAGGTGCAAGATCGGTTTACCATATTTACACCAGCGGGCACGCGACATTTCATCCCGATCAGCTAAAGGTGCGGATCGTAACCCCTTTCTCTATTATAATAATAACCCACAGCCCTAGAAAAGTGCAGGGGATCTTAACAATCGAATCGAACAATCGCCTGCCATCCCTAGTAAGCCGTGATTCTTAATTTAAATTTTTGAATTTAGAACTTTGTAAAGATATGGACACAATGGGCTTATTGTCTAAAGGGGCAGACGGTATTAAAACTGGCACGGTATAAAAAAAAAACTAAATTGTATCCCAATGTGTGTAAAATTTTGTGTTACTCGGCTTGAGTTAATGATTAACGTGCGTGACAGTAAAAAAGTAATTGTAGAGTGAGTTCATCGCCACTTCCGGTTTTCACGACGTAAGTTATGTTTGTGATGTTTTTGACAAATGTCCGTTTTTGCGACACCATAATTTGAGCGAGTAGAGAAATTCATTTTGCCGTCAGAAAAATATTTTTTGTGCAGCAATTTGTTTCATTTTACGTCATCCAAGCAACCTCGATCACAATTAAAAGCAAGAACTGCGGCAGCAATCGAAGCTGCATCCATCTCCTAACCGTTAATTAGAGATCCCCAGCGCGGTAGTAATCAAGCATAAAATTAAAACTTGGCACACGCCGGCCCAGCCGACCCAATACAAAAGTAAGGGGTGTCCACGCGAACCTTATGGCACAGCACGGCACGGCAATTTGTTCAAGACATCTGGCCTTACACTCACACCTGCCCGCACCCGTACGCATTCCCTCCATACCGATACTTTGAATTACAACTTTTTAATCGAAAGAGAGATCGAAAGAGTTTGGAATCTATTACAAGGGAACAAGGTTTATTTTATGGAAAATGTAATGCCATCGTGTATTATGGTTTCAGCGAAATGTCCAATGCCCCCTACATTCGCTCATTATAATTCGGAAATGACTAACAGTTTTCAACTGCAATTGTTCTAGGCTCAGTCAAGTGTGAGACTTTGTGTGTGACGTGTACTCGTATATTTGCTCATTAGACAGAAGTTGCTATCAGCCGGCCCGTCGCTTCCTGTCCGGAACAATAACAGACGTCTTTCAATTAGCCGAATGTCAACTATCAAGCGTTGTTTGGCCGCAGTCGGGCCGTCAATCTCAATACCGCTGTATATTGTAACAAACTATACGCGTACGGTACGTTCATTCACACGAACACACAAGATGTCTACACACGTGATGTGAATGTGTGCGTGTTTCATTCAAGACGTCTGTTTTGCGTCACTTCCGCCGACGTCACAAGGTCTTACAAGTGGGCGGTGTGACCGCACCCTAGCGTCTTATGTTTTGACTCTTCGCGTTTTACCGATGACACGATAAGTAAAGGGTTCAGTTACATGTCTGTTATTTAAATAATTTAATGCATTCAAATTCTTCAATGTAAAGATTTCCGGATGTAGTCTTCGCAAAAAGCAGTTAATTTGTCAGTTAGACGGCAGGGGTTCGAGGATGCGGGACGAAATACTGGTAATTTGGCCTGAGTAGACTATTTTAGTGGTCCATTGTGGCTCAAGGGCCCTAAGAATGGTTCCTTCAATTTGGTGCGAACGCCCGCATGGCACACGGTCAGGCGAATAAATATTAATGTTCCTCTAAGAGCTTCCTTGTGAGTTTTTACCAACTGAATAGCTGTTAAAGCTACAGACTATAATTTAAACTGAGAACAAAACCATTAAAGTTACGAAGTAGATGGATACTTAAGAAAAGCATGCGCTTACAATGCGTAAGTAAAATCAAAATTCTTAAAACTTAGTATTGGATTAGCACTTTATTGATAAGGATTATTATATGAAAGAAACGGGTATTTATCGCTGATTAGGATTATCAATATTATTGTTATCTCCTGGCAAAAAAAATATCACACCTTGCAACCAACATATCAAAATCGGATCAAAAGACCAATACAAACCCAACAGAAGTCAAATCGATAAAGAAAACGAAACATCTGTTCTTATTTCAAAAGTTTATTCTATAAAAACTTTTTTTTTGTTGTGCAATTCTGATCCGAATAAGGCTAATGTGGGCACGTTGCTATTGTGATTTTTAAGTGTCGGTAAATTGGTCAGAGTGAAGTACCTAATCGATTAGTTGAAACAGCTGGAAGCATTTCGATAAAATATATAGTATTTGCAAAACTTATAGATAGACATTATAAGACATGGGTGGATTATGGCTAAGCATGCTCCATCTTAGGCTGCATCCTCACTTTCCATCAGGTGTGATGGCAGCCAAATGCTTAGCTATCTATATAAAAAAATAATACCTACAAAAACAACCAACAATAAAAGTGTTTGCAAAGATTTAATCTTAAAAAAAAAATAAGTGTCTCAGTACTGAGAACAATCGAATGTGGATGATGCTGGTTTGATTCACAAACAAACTTTTGCTATTATATGGTTTTTATCACGCAAAACAGCAAAAATACTTCACATTTCCGAATTTTTTACTAATCGATACAGTTTAAAGCCTATAAAAAGAATAATAAATCAATTCTGTACTCAAAAGAGCACAGTACAAATTACTTCCGGTGATCGAGAGCTTCCTTTATACTTTACCTGACAATTAAGCCCTTGAAGATACATACTTTTAACCAGAAAAAGCTGTAGTTAACTACAAATAAGCCATGTAACACGCCCCCGACACCTGGTGTGGCGCAAGCTTTATCCAAGCTTGTAAAGTGTACAAATTGATTCACAAACTGTGGTCTTAAATCAACATTTTCAAAAAAAGAACTACTAACACTTGGTGGCACGTTCTTCAGTTATTTTATTTTTAATTTAAAACTGTTCCTCTTTTAAATTTCACAGATTTTGTTTTAATGGGTATGCGATTTGAAATACCAATCATTGTTAAACTGTTCATAATTATTATGAAGCAAATAAAATTACTTTTACTTAACAACGTATTTAATACCTATCTATTAGCCAATTTCAACTTCTTTTTACAATTAATATACATTTCAATTAAACCCTGCCTGTCGAAAATATATTATTATTTTAACACGGGTTCAACCCTAAAATGAGCAGCATCGGAAGAAACAAAAAAATCGATAGATTTAAGTTTCGCGCCCTCACAGCCGGTGGTCTAGCACGTGCCGACCCGTATTGATCGATATCGATAGTAGTAACTCTATCGATTGTAGTAATCGTAGATAAGTAAGCTAGGTATTGACTATGTGGCCACCTTTGCTTAGGGTCAAAGAGGCAGATGGGCCACCTGACGTAGATTGATAAAAATCATGAATCAATAAAAAAGTTTTTTTTTTTTAATACCTACCTCAATACTCAAAACATTTATGCATTGTTTAAGTTGGATACATACACAATGACTATTTCCTCTCAGCTCAGTTGGTAGTAGCTCTGCCTTCTGCGCTGTGGGTCGTGGGTTCGATTCCCACTGAGAACATTATTTGTGTGGTGAACGCAGTTTTTTGTTGTTTGTCTGTGTGTTATATTGTTATCTACGTACATAATGTATTTCCAAAAAGTAGTACCTATCTAAGTTTTATATCAGCTAATTTGGGACTAGATAGTAATGTGTGGATTGTCCACAATATTTATTTTATTTTTATTTATACATAAGTAGTTCTTACATTTACTTTACCAAGTAAAAGTTTTGCTTTTTTTTTCAGTATTTCAACTTAAGGTTTTTGTTTCAGATCCATCGGAGGCCACGGGCTTATTTTTCACCGGATAAGTGTACAAAAACCTATTCATGGTAAGTGTTTAGAAAAAAAACTTTATGCAAGTAACTTCCCGAAAACCAAAAGTTAAATTATTAATTGTAAAAACGATTTATTGCACCACGTAGGCTGTTATTACTTATTTTTGTTCAATAATAATCGAGTACATATTTAAGTATATACTAAGCATAATATTACCTACGTTCATAAATAGACCGCATTGAAAAAAAAGGTTGTTAAAAAGTTTAAGAAAAAAAGGGATCTTAAAGGACTTTTGCATAGTTATGTGCAAAAATAAACAACATAAAACAGTTTTCTTTATTTCTAAGAAATATTTAAAAAGGTTTACCTATTATTTATTACTTTGCGACGACACTACCCTACTGTAGTTTTTTTTTTAATGTTTAAAATAAAAGGGCAAAGGCCTCCGGAATCTTACCTACACATTCCACGCACGGCACGGTGCGTATAGGAATAGGACACACCGGGCGGGTGACGAGCCGCGTCGTCCGAATAAAAGCGTCGAATTTCGTATGTACCCGTATTTCGTCCGCTTCCTGACAGGGGAGGACAGGCCATGAATTTTCAAATAATCAGACGTGTGTTGATAGTAGCTGTGATTATAACTTTTTCGCGAACAAAAAGCTATTGTCGTTTTTGTCCATACAGTTTTGACCGAAACGCTGGCAGAATATGAAGCTCGGATTTTGACTGGAGAATAAAGAAACTCGATATTTTCATGTCGCCAATGGTTTTTGGTAATTTAGGCTAGGTTTCAGATGAAATATTTATTTTAAGTCTATTTACTTACTATTGAGCTACATTTGAACTTCTGCTTAGTGTAAGGTCTTGCCATTAGTGCCTTGGCATTCTGTCTTACGTACGCCTCACTAAGCTGGAAGGACACTGGAGCTTCATAGAACTTATTTTTTATATCTATTGTAAAAATCAGGTGACAAGCGACCCTGCTTTTTGCAACGAAAGCCTTGGGTTCAATCCCTACCAAGCAGCAAATATTCTCTGCCTGTGTGTTATATGATATTCTAAGTATGTATTAACAAAATAGTACATTGTTACCTGAGTGTTGAAAGTCACGTTTTTTGAGTCCCGAGACGGGTTTGGCGCCAGAGCGTAGCGAGGGCGCCAATGGAGGTTGAGGGACTTAAAAGACTTTCACCCGAGGTAAACACTGTGCTTTTCATTACGAATACAAGGAAAGTAAAAATAAAAACATGAAAGAAAAATTAGTGAAAATGAAGATTGAATTGCCGCCTTCCCGGTTTTATTTTTCTTTTTCTCTTGCGGGCCTTCGGCTTTGGCTCGCCAGCATTATTCAGCCATTATTTTCATTTTCATAATTTAAAAAATGGTAAATTTTTTGCTTAAATCTATGTTATTTTAAATAAATAGTTGAAGCTATATATTAATCAAGTAATTTAGATGATATATTATTCATTTAATACTATCTTTATGTTATTTAAATTTAAATTTTACATTGCGCTTTAATTAGACTTTTTAAACTTCTTACCGTTGTAATGGGTTTATAACCAACTTGCTGAATAAAAAGTTGGAATTTGGTTGAACAACCTCCTTGCAGTTAGAAAGACTTTAGAAAGTTGAAACATGGTTGAATAAAATAGAACTTGTTTTTTTTTATAATTTGACAGCTGTCAGTAGAAAGCGATTCTCCCTAGGGCTGAAAGTATTACTTTCAATTAGGCCCCTCAGGCAACTTCAGACCTACTTTCAGAGTATGAGCAATGAAAAAGTTATTTTATATTAGCTATCTGGTTACCATCGTACAAGCTCTGCTTAGTTAGGTTCTAGATAAAGTCGTGTGGATTGTCTACATTCTAGAATATAAAATAAGATTCCTCATAATTTTCACATAATTTTGTAAATTTTTATTATTTTATTACCGCGTCTGTTTATGTAAACTGGACTCTCTTCTTTCTCTTTTGTTGTTTGGTTTTCTTAATCTGATTTGGTTAAATGTAATCTTGGTTTAAATATTCATTTAACTCATTACATCAAGTGCCCATAAACCCCGGTGCACTAGGTAATTACATTGTGTAGTGCATTAACAGTAAAATGTAACTGAATTTCCAACGGTCAGTTTTTCCGTCTACCCCCCGTTTGGAAAAGTTTTGAATATTTCAATGGGGAAATTTCCCGCAACGACAGACAGTAAGCGGCGGTGACTTATACTTTCCCGTGGTAGCTTTTATGCAATGCTTTTTGAATTAAACGTAAAATACTTTTTTATCTATGTCTCTTTTTTGCAGTAAATAGAGTATTTTTTTAAAAATAGTGCTACAGTCAGTTTAAAAAAGCTATAAATGTAAAATAGCTAGCTGTGTAACAAAAAAGAATACATTTTTAATTCATTAATAAAAAGCATGATTTAATAAAGAACATGATTATTTTGTTAATTTTTTTAATATTCGTTTAGCTAATTGTAATTTTCTTTGCGTAAATAAATGAACATTCAGTATTTAAAAACAAAAGCAAATAAACAAACAGTAACGTGGTAACAAAACTTCCCCAAGATTTTCCGAAACCGATAGATTTCAACACATGCAGGTAAATAGGCTTGTAACAAAACCGATAAACGGAACATTAATCAAGAATGCAGTTTTGAATATCGAACGAAGCCAAAAGCGTTGTTTGCTATCGCTTCCAATGCATAGTCATCGCAAATTCGAAGTGCACTTGGGGCCATTAATTTTGGAAGAAGCGATTTGTTATGCATAATTTATTTGAACATTTCGTCTGCTAATCGCCTTTCTTCACACAAAATGTGACTGACAAAATGTGATTTTTAAAAATGTCTCACAAATAAAATTGAAGTTAGGTTTTGAAGGTATTAGAATGATAATTGGTTTTTGCTAGTTCCCAAAACCTTACATTCTCAAATCAAAATATGAGAGACAGTGGCTACTAGATTCTGGTTCTTATTCAAAATCGATTGTGTACACCAAAATTTTTTTTTATCTCTTAGTTCGTGGCTCTACTGCTCGCCTCCGATAAGACATGACGTGTCCGTTATGAGTTTCTGATCAGAACCTTCTGTCGGAAAAGCCTACAAACATGTTTGAATTTTTGAATCACGTTCCAAATACAAACAGTTCACAATCGACTTTTCAAGACCTTGTCCCAAATTGCGTATTACTTATTATGATACCTTTTCTAAGTTTCATAAAAAGAACCTACTCACAGAGTGAATAGTGAAAATAGCACGATTTTATTTTTAAGATAGCTGACTTTCTGGAGTTAACAGAAGCCGGCCAAGTCTAGGAAGTTGAGGCGACAAAATATTAGGTCACGTCGATTTTAGCGCCCAGACAGTTTTATTCTGCTTGTTTTATTTTTATTGCGATAACTTTTTGGGGACAGAACTCTCTAGTGCCTGCCAAACTCAACTTAGAAGTATTTTCAGTTTGCAGTCATGAGTTCCTCTCTGATTAGCAGCACATCTGAAATCGTTGAACAAAAACAAACTTCTTTCACTCTCGAGTTTTACTCGAGCTCAAAAATCCAACTTTACATGCATTTAGCGCAGTTCTAATCAATATAAGTAGGCTTTACGATTCAGACGCCATAATTCCGTTAATAAAAATACAGCGAGGTAGGCTCAAGGCCCCCCCCCCCCCCCTTGGGGAGGTTCAGCCAGTGAATAGCAAAACGCGGCGATAGACAAACAGGCCTGCTGACCCGACTGTGCCACCCACACATTTTGAAATAATGCCCCCAACTGCTGTTTTACGGACATTCCAATTTGATCATCGCGCTGAATTCAAATTGCGAATCATTTTTGAATTGAGAACTATCTACAATTTGTCGTTTGATGATTGTCTCTGTGTCGTAATGCTGGCAGCTATTATGTTTCAATAGAATGCAATTGACTATTTAACGGACGAAATTGCGAGTGTAAATTCTCATTTGTAAAATGAATTATTTATTGATTTGTCTGTGTTAGTGGCCTGTAGAAACTATTAGCTGGTTGTAATTTATTAGGGATGGAAGTTCATAGATAGGAGAAGTAAGCAGCAAGAACAAAATCTGAAACACAAAAGGCCGTTGAAGAATCAAACCGCCAATTTGATAAACAAATCTCGTAAAACGAAGCTCTATAGACCATAAACCCTCCGCCAACGTTCAATCGCCACATTCGATTTTCAAACGTGTTTATTTTTAAGCTCACTCGAGCTGCCAGCGCTGAAATTAATAAAGCCTTAACACCCATAACAGTGCAACCGTCAGAAACAAACGTATCTTACTAAAGTTAGCGCGGCAACGCACAGAGGTTATAAATCTCGTCGACACGAAATGGCTGACCAGCACATCCCCCCACAGATCTATGCAGCTATAGCCGCTCTGCTGCAAAAGTGTGCACCGTAAATTTTATATACGTACGAGTGTGCGGTAAAACTGAACTAGGCGCTTGTGTGTGTGCGAAAATTCGTGTTTCGTCCGTAGCAGTGGACAGTGTCCATTGCTTTGTGTATGTGTCGTGTACCTACGGAAATGGCACCGAGCCTACCAGACACAGCATTGTAACAGATTAATCAAAATAAATTTTACAGTGGTTGCTATGCGGTGGCCTGACGTGA
The DNA here is from genome assembly GCA_947578465.1 of Thera obeliscata. Taxonomy (NCBI): domain Eukaryota; kingdom Metazoa; phylum Arthropoda; class Insecta; order Lepidoptera; family Geometridae; genus Thera; species Thera obeliscata. The sequence continues at coordinate 17,390,505 of OX387915.1, forward strand.
GGCTAGTTCACCAACTACATTTAATGGATTAGCGGAAAACCACATTGAACAGGAAGTTTTGTCGCTCAATTTACGTTTTAAATGGTATAACTAAATACTTCATATCAGTATCAAAAACAATGATGAGGTATACAAATCTAACATTAAAAACACTTAGGAGTTTCGTATCAACAACACAATTTATTTAATTCAATTACTGTCAAGAACGTTTCCTTCATTATAAAACGCTGTTCTATCCTAAAATATAACTGAAGGAGTTTTCTATAAACAATAGTTATATCTACTAAAGCCGCGTTCACAGCAATATAATCCGCATACGCAGAGTCCTCCATGAATAGTGCTTTCGTAGGACTTCACATTACAATACGAATGGCCGAAAAGCCGTCGATCGCGGTTCTTTTTTTTTTGTTCTTGCAAGCCTTTCATGTGGCTGAAATATGTGAGAACCGGTTTCATCCGGCTGAAAGAAGTGTGAACCGGCCCGAGAGAATGGCCAGTCAGGTGGAACGCTGGACAGACTTCCCCGGGTCAGCCACTTGGTCTGTCACTAAAAATATATTCTTTTTTTATTATGAAGCCTACTGGGAGGAACGTACAGAGGTACAGTCGCTGAACAAAGGCTTTCAGTGCACTGTTCCAAAACTGAATGCTATGTTAATTTTTCTCACGCTAATATAATTTTCGAAATGTCTATTGTCTTGAATACTCTAAAAGCGTAGGTATAGTCCCAAATGACTGTCAATATGCTTGAACGAGGGATTCTATTGTTCTATTTTCGATTATACGGTTTTTTCATCATCCATTGAAAACTCTACCCGACCCGAACTAACTTTCAGAGGGGCAGCGCAATAGTGACAGCCCTTTCATGAAGAAAGTCTGCACATCCTATCCAGACAGTTATAATTGAGTCCGAACCGGGGGCGACTACCCGGTATTATGGACGTTATCGGTTACGCACTTATGTTTACTCATAAACGTGGCTAAAGCGGGGATACTGCACAAAAACGCATCTTTTACCCCCCCCAGCCACCCACTCCCCATCCCTAAAGGCCTACGGGCGAACGAATACATTCGACTAGCCCATTTGCAATATCGCATTGTGTGTGTGACTGTAGCTACATGCATGTGAAACGCGCGTGTGCGTGCACACAGACAGAGTTTGCTTAGCCGGTGCGTAGTTTTACCGTTCACCTATACGAACGGTAAAACGGTAACGGTTCTCCTTTCTGTACTGGCCGGTTGGATTTTAACAAATTTCAAATTCACAAAACCGTGATTGGTCGGTATTTTGTTTGTATAAGCGACGCGCTGGCTAGGCTTAAATTTTGCCTAGCACATAATTCGTTTAGTTTAAAATGATGAGTTTTATCCAATTTTGTTGCACTGCGCTGCAGTGCTGTGATTGTACATCGAACCGGGTTTGTTGATAGATTGTTTGTTTTCGCTGATGGATGCAACGCTATATTATTATTTATAGACAATAATTAATTTTTGTTTTGGGCTAGTGGAGCGAAACGAAAAACGCATTGATGACGCGTTATCGCTGCAAATGAAGCAATTAAGGCACGCGCCCTAACCATAGACGAACCGGAAGACAGACGGTCTAATAACCGTCTAAGATTCCAATATCAATTTCTATTGACCGTTCGAGCGAATCGACGTCATTCCGAGTTTTGAAATAGGAACACGACAACCCGGAAGTGCGCTACAAAAAGCAAACCAATCAACCCAAGACTTCCGAATTCAAAACTGTCCATTCACGGTTCCTTTCGGCCAGCATGACGGTGACTAATTGAAACTCAAGGAAACGATTACGTTCGTACTTCATCAATAATTTGTCTTATTTATAGGGGAAGACTAGTCAATTGACAACTTATTTCCTAAGAATTGTTTAATTAAAAAGGGGCACGTAAACTACGAATCCGAATTGCCGTTTACATTATGAAAAAACATAGGTTATAATGATGAGAACCAAAAATGCATTGTTATTGTAACACATGGAATTAAAATCCTCATCATCTTCACGCCCTTCTTAGAGCAATGACTGAAGATGGGGTACTTATTATTTTTTATTGGTTATTCATTACAACTTTACTAATAGTAGATACATTACAGGGTTCAATAAATGGCGTTACTCATTAAAAATCTGTTAACGCCCAAGTGATAAAGAGCGATGTAGGTATGTGTACTGTACTAGTCTTACTGTACTTTACTGTACTGTGTGTATGTATAGTCAATATTTGATATTCAAATTCAAAAACTGTAGACAAAAGTGTCCATAAAATTCTTGTTGTTTAACAAAGTCCGTTTCATAAAGCCCGTACACACGACAGATGCACCGCGGCCGGTACGGCACGACAGACGCGTAAACCGTTGCGTTCGTAATTACTCCGCTAAAACTGAAGGCGGCGTACGAACTAATAGACGTGATCAAATTAGAAGTGACGTGGTGTAGGGTTATACGATACAGTTTGAATTCTGAATAAAACCGTTTTTTGTTTGGGATGATATTCAACTAACTTTGCAACAGGCTGTCTGAAAGTTTTTGTATTTTTGACAATTTATACTCTATAGGTAACACTTTTTCTCGTTACTGTATAAATAACAAATTTAATTTGAAATGTGATTTAGAAATTAATAATCAATACAAAACAAAAGTTCTAAAAATGTAAAAGTAATTTGATTATGAGTAGGTTTACAATTTAAATAAGATTTTATGATACAGGAACGATGCGTTTATCTAATCAATCGGGAAGTATGAGACAAAAAATACAAAATAAAGATGAGTGGACGCGTTTATTTTGCCACGTAGTTTCGACCTTCCGACAAAAAATTGAAAATATTCATTTTCAAAGTTATAAATGAATTCATTTATAACTTTGAAAATGAATATTTTTACTGGAAGTAAACATTTACAGAGAACGAAAATAATAACTTGTTCACATAGCTCAGTTAATTTGTCATTCCTGTCCTGTCTATAAATACTTACATCAAACCCAAGTTTACACGGTAAGCGATCGCAACGACCGCGCAATATGGACGGTGTGGACGCGCCCTAATGACACACAGACACGCGATGATCACTATCGTCTAAGATGATCTATTTCCTTACTTTATGAGCCTTTATGAATACTTCTTTACTAATGAAGTCCTTTGAAAATATTTGGGCTTACGTAGGTTAGTGACCTTTAATGTTGGAATTTTATAGGGAAATTAACCTTAGATTAATATTTTATTTCCTCAAGTACAGGGTATAATATTCTCACCCATAGAAATACAATTGCTCAGTTTTGGAAATCGTGCAGATTTAGAGTTGAAAACTCTTTTATGCAAATAAATATTATGAATTGTAATGTTCAATTGCCTTCACCGCTCAGTGTGTGTCTTCTCCGCCGTAGGTCGTGGGTTCGATCCCCACCGATAACAAATATTTGTATGGTGAACGCAGATGTTTGTTCTATGTCTGGTTGTTATATTCTATTCTAAGTTTAACTAAAAAAAGGTCCATAAGTCTTAAATTACCTAACTGGTTCCTAGTACAAGCTCTGCTTAATTTGGGGCTAGACATGAGATAGAAAAAGTATTTTAAAAGTGCGCCTTAAATAGACTCTTTTTGCGCCTTGTAACATATTTTTAGGGTCTACGACATGCCGGTTTCCTCACGATGTTTTCCTTCACCGTTTGAGAGTACCTACTGGCATAGTGCTTAAACTTTTTGGATAGAAAAACTAATTGGCACACGACTGGATTTGAGTCCACTACTATTTAGATAGGTACTTAGGTTCTGACCAGTCCATAATGTTGCCACAAATTCTTACCCCATTTCATGGGAACTTCTCGTTCAAACAATGTGAAGACAAAAGGTGTCCCATGCCCTGTTTGCTGAGACAAGGACCGTGGGACCATAAAACAATGGACTCCTTACAAAAGAATTATACTAGGTTCTGGGGTGAAGGGGTAAGTTACAATTTTAAATAGTATTCAGTAACGATAAGTAGCTGAAAAAATACACTATTGTAAATATTATCAAATTTATGAAAAGTATAGAATGTTATCTAAATTTTGTAAAAAAATATGTAGGTAATAGCAAAAGGACTGAAGCTTCAAATTCTATGCTGAATAAATATTTAACAAAATATGTGACTAAACATGTTTTTATACTACTTATTGATGGAACAAGCTTATGGCCCACCTGATGTTAAGTTGTAACCAACGCCTATAACAAAGCATCGCCTCGTAGGTCATCCACGTCAGGAACGTGCCCTACTATGATATAAGCTTTAATAATTCTGGCTTTACTAAACTGATTATCTATTAATTTTGAGACTCAAAATAAAATTAACCCATAACTTACTTTAATTTGTAATTACTCAAATGATTATCAATGTAGGACTCTTAAGACCTATTTTAAAAGGTGGCATTGGTTTAAGCGTTGCATTCACTTGATAAAAATGTTTTTTTTTTAAATTCGTTATTGCTTAAACTTTTGACACATTTTTATAAGCTACATCATAAACTCATTATCTTTCAAGTAAAAGAGGAAACTCCCATATAGCCCCCTCACTAATCACCGCACAATACCTCGCACTTCCCAACTTCCTATCCTCACCGCCGGATAAAGGATAGTTCTCACAATCAAAAAAAGATTTGTCACTTAAGGGGTAGACCGGAAGGCGGGGTGGTTCCCAGGACCGGCGACGATTAGATCACTTACACTTGGCACAGTATGACCCCTGTGGTCAGAAACCGGACTCTACTTTGACCACAGATATAAAATGTAATGGAATTAAAAATAACTTATTGCAAACTACATAATGATTTGCACAAAAACATTAATTTAGAATACAACGAGTCGCTAAAAATGATATCTTCTAGACAACCTTTCACTTTCCATCATTGAACAAACATAGATTGTGACCTAGATTTGTGTCCGATTTTTATCCCAAAAACATAACAGGGAAGGGAAAAATAAATGAAGTGAATACTCACTTCATTTATTTTTGTTTATCCACAACACTATCTAGCCCGAAATTAAGCAGAGCTTGAACTATGGGAACCCGATAGTTTTTTTTGTAAATACATTCTTAGAACACAATATTACGAATCCACGACCTGCGGCGAAGAAGGCAGAATTACTTCCAACTGAGCTGAGAAGCCAGTGAAAAAAATAACTCCCAAGCAAGTGAAGCTGCAGGCATCTGCTGAAATTAAATAAAAGCTAAATGCATTGAAGTCATTGCTAATTTGAACTTTAAATTTACGCCGGAAAAGCTTATTTTACACTGTAGCCTGATTAAAAGTGACAAGTGTGTTACATTGTTGTGTACAATATCAATTATCCGATTGAGTCGGTCTGACGGTATCGCTTTCCTCGGGACCCTTAGCACCGGTTTTTAGCACCTATATCGAAATTGCATTCTTTTTATACCGGTTTCTTATTACCCTAATCAAGTATCTAGCTTTTTAATTTAAAAAAGTAATGGATCTAGGAAATGGTCCACCTGATGTTAAACTGTTACTGTAGCTGAGAATGTCAGATGAATGTCAACTGTAAAAAATACGAAAATAAATGCTAGATAAATAATAAATATTGTACAATCACACACAACACTAGCCCAAGAATAAGCAGATATTTTACTAGATATAAACAATTTCTTCATGATAAAAAGTCAGAACTAACACATCATGGCATCATGATGTTGGGTCAACTCTGCCTGTAGCTAAATATTACATTACCAACCTCATTATTATTACAAAAGAAAAGTATAATTCCGTCGTCAAACAAAACGTAACCTGTTGGTATCTAATTTAAATAAAAATAAGAATATGATTACACAACAGTATTCAAAAAGCCCCCGCTACACGGACAGGAAGGAAGTGTAAGGATATCGCGTGAGAAGCGGCGCCGGCTCGTGAGAACCGCGCCTAACCACAGGTGTCTTATTGACTAGTTTATACTCTGTGGTGATCTTGATTCTGACCACAGTCTTTAAAGAAAGAATATCGATGTTGACCACAAACGGATGCTTAGAGGTTTGTATTTATAACTTTTTAAGTCAAATTCTAGGAGGTTTTATTCACTAAGTATTCGCTCTAAAACTTTTTAAACCATAGATTAGAAAACGATTAGTAGGTTACTTGATATAATAATGTATTTTACACTAAATTGACATTATTTTTATCGAACAGCGCCAGCGGTCGAACACAAAGAGATTATTGAAATTTAAAACTTTCCCAAAGAAATCATCTTATTTACCAATGATAAATCACACTGAAAGTCTGACTCACACATTCTGTGCTAAAATGATCTTTACGTCCTTGACATAAGAGCAAGGATGTCGATACGTGTGGTCGACTACTCGGTGATATGAGCCTAATAAAAAACACCAATCGTTCCGTACTGAAGATCAGGGAGCGACGACCTTATGTAGGGACTTTGTTATAAGCGGCAGCGATATAGCCACAAAAAAGTAGCTGAGCTTGACACTAGCACCTTTTAAGAAGTTTCAAAGTGATCATTGTCGTACCACTGAATACACGATTTTGGAAATTAACTTTGACTTTATAGAGGATTTCTCGGAAAACTGGAAGCGCCAAATTCTTCTAAACCACCAATAACAGTGCAGCTATTAGGTACCTCGTTTCCACATTCTTGACAATCAAAAGTGGTAATAAAAAAATAACAAGTAATTTTCGGAATTAAGTTAAACATTACAAAGGCTAAAGAAAAATATAATTTACCATCGAACTACAAGTACCTATAGGTATCTGAAAAAGTTTTTTTTATTTTTTTATAATAAGTACGAACACTAGATCATCATATTTTTTCCTACTTATCGTATTTAATCTCCACACAAAAATCACTGGCATGCATTATACAAGACTACTAACTACCCTTTAGGATTAAAAGCTTACCCATTTTCAAAAGCTATCCGATCTCTTTGGCTTTCAACTCAAAACTCACGTTCTTCGCTCGCTTCTGCTCATATCTCGGGCCGGTCTAGGGTCCGGAAGGAATCAGGGCTGGGGCCACAATCTCGCCGTCCGGTCCTCCTTCCGGCGGCACACCGTGACCTGCGCACGCGCAACTATTCACGTTAATTAGATAGGTGCAGTCAATAGGAGGTTGGGTTCCGGTGGTATATGGGCGTTTTGATGATGTTTTGTTATTCAATGGCTTTTTTAAAAAGCTTGCAAGTTTTTTAATGGATGAATAATATTTTGTTTGACAGCTTGTGTTCGTAAGAGGTTTTAAGGACACATGAAGGCAAATGGGGTCGACATTTTTAGACTTTGACTGCTTATTTTACTTAGTAAATTATCTAGAAAGATATGACCTGAACACTTTTGTAATAAAAACTGGTTAATTTTTAACTGGTTTAATAATAAAAGTAACAAAAGGACAACTTACGAATACATTCGTTCTGCCATTTGATCAAAATCACTCTCTTGAAGGAATTTAATAATCTCACAAAACTATTGCAATAATCCAGCTATTCAACCCACTTTCGATACTCAAATGAGACTACCCCGAGAGATCAAACTCTTTATAAGGTGTATTTCAGTGCATTTCTGCCCTGCCTACCCCCGCGATGTCCAGTTTTAGTGGACCGCGTGTGATATTCAAGTTAACAAAGGGCTTTGTTTATTGGGACTAAAATATAAGACTCAGGTGGTATGTAAAAATAGACTGGGCAGTCCTTGAACATGAGATTATTATGAGACGAGAGGGTTTCTTTTGAAAATGTGATCGAAATAACGTTGAAGTAAACTGGCCTTTGCATTCGCCGATCGAAAACAGGGGTATTATAAATTTAGAGCTTTAGCGTTGCAAAAAAAAAAACAAACACGCATTTGTTTGTCTGTGCCATCGAGGCTCAGAAAAAAAAATGCTCCGTTAAATTGCGTTTATTTTTAAAAAGCTGATAGTTCTGAGAAGGTTCTTGATTTTTTTAGGTTTGTATAGAAATTCATGCAGACGTATCCATGTTTTTTTGTTTTTTGAAACTTCATCATCTGGGTCGGATGTTTTTATTTTTTTGTAAAAAATTACTTGTTAGCAAGTAGACATTTTTGTATTCAGTTTATTTATTCCCTTATTATGCATGTAAATTTTACAGAGTCAGATCTTAGAACTAGTTTTCAATCAATACATAATTTACCCTGTAAGGGTGTTGAAATATAGTAGAAGCGGACCGATATGATATCATGCAGATTGTTGTAGCTGTTATAGTGTTTTGTTATTGTTGAAGACGCTAAAAAGCCTAGTGATGTGCACCACAAACATCGATAATTGCTTCTTACGTTTATAATTGGCGGGAACATGCACATTAATTATTCATTACCGCTCACCCCTCATTTGGCTCGACTTGAGAAACGCTAGTTAACACGTTGAGGGCGCCATTTTCTATCACAGCTTATTTTTTAATTGCGTTGTTTTTTTAGAGGCACTGTTTTATTTGGCTGGCTCAGTAAGCTTAACATAAGCTCCGTGTGGCTGTCTCTGGTTATGGTTAGTCTATGTGAGTGCTCACCAGTGTATAATACTGGGTGGATTTATTTAATCAACACTCACACAGACTCAAAACCGGAGTCAGAGACAGAGCCAGACAGAGCTTGTGGTAGGCTTACTTTTTGAAGTAGCTCTGTCTTCTGTGCCGTAGGTCTTGGGTTCGTAATATTTATGTAGTGATAACAGATGTTAATTCTCTGTCTGGGTCTTATATTGTATTGTAAATGTGTTTACAAAAATAGTATATTTCATTACAAGTGCGGGAAGGCTGTCATTGCAAAGAGTTCCGACAAATGTCTACCCGAACCGAAGGCGAGGGTTGATAGTCGGAACAAGTTGCAATGACGGTTCCGCACGTGTACTGAACGACTATTTTTAATACAGTTGTGAAAAAATGAAGCAATTTAATAAAATAATAAAAAAACGATTTGCTTTTTTCTCTTCTCTCCACGCAATAAGTTCGTCGTATGTATGCATGTAGCGACTTTTTGACTTTTCCGGTAAAATGTTCTCCGAAGCATTTTGTGCAATTATACTGAGTTCCGGTGGTGTTAATTCAAAAAAACTAGGGTCGAAATTACTCATTTTGTGCAACAAACAAATAAACTCGCAAAGAAAATTTCTGAAAAATGGCGCCAAGCGCCAACCGTAAAATATAAGCAGAGATTTTTTTTTTCTTCACCCATTCTGGAAGGCAAAGGAAACTATACCCATACAGCCAAGTCTTCAGTAGATTTTTTTTATTGATAAGAATTGAAAATGAAATTTAATGAGATGAAATGAAATGAAACCTAACATAACTCATTCAATCAAATCATTAAATCTGTTAATGAAACAAATTAGTAGCTTCTTTTTAGAAATAATACGTATTTGCATGAATCATAAAAACTTCGATGAATTTTTTTAGTAAAAACTTCATGGTTGGTTTTTCTTTTTAGACATTATTTTGACAGTTGGGAAAGAAAAAGCACTAGTGCGGGAATGGTAAAAAAAAAGCACGCGTGTGTAATAGCCCACATCCCGAACGCTATACGTCCCTGCAATACGCCACTTTTTGAGCAACTGTATTAAAAAAAATGTATTACAGGTTAGTATGATACAATACATCAGTTATCTGGTTCTCATCGTACAAGCTCTTCTTAATTTGGGGCTAAATAGTGCTGTGAGGATTGTTCACACTATTTATTTATTTATTGGTTCTAGCGGCCGCCCGCGGCTTCGCTTACTATATAGGTAGCTATGATTGCTAATATCAATATTAAAGGCGTCTCTCTTTTGACTTTTTTTTCTTTCTTTTCTGTTTGTTTAAAAAAATAGTCTCCATCTTTAATTATTTACGTTCAAAGTATTCATAATCTAAATTATATTTTATTTTATTTTGGAATTTTAGGAAATCTTACAGTAAGGTTAGGAATATTCAATTAGAAAATGTAAAACAACGTATGAATCTGAGGATATCCGAAATTTTCTATCCATATTCGTCAAATTATTAAAATATAAAATTAAGTAAGAATAGCCCGTTTAGTTATTAATATATATAAAAGTAAGTAAGTATAGCCGTTATTTCGCAAACTATCTCATTTGAATTTTAAAATTCCCTCCAACTTTCGCTGTGTTTACACGAGAAGGTATTTATAATTCCGATGTTGTTCTTGAGGCGATGAAGGGTTGGAGGGTGGTCAAGTACCACCCCCTCCTCACCCCCGGGTGCGTGGCTTGGAGAAAATGTTAAATTACGGGGAAAATAAAAGAAGACATCTCTGTAGGCCTACCATGAGCTCTGTTTGGCTCTGTCTCTGGTTCTGGTTTTGAGTATGTGTGAGTTTTGACTAAATAAATTCTATGTCAAAACGTCATCCATCATCATCATCAGCCTGAAGAAGTCCACTGCTGGACATAGGCCTCCCATACACATTTCCAGGAAGAACGATTCTGAGCTCTTCCGACGATATTGTTAAGATTGCGGAAAGTGGATGGAAACGTCACACACACAGTATAATACACTGGTGAGCACTCACACTAACTCAAAACCAGAGCCAGAGACAGAGCCAGACAAAGCTTGTGGTCTACTGCTTCGAGGTTGTGACATTCACGCTAAGCCAGTAACTCGTCACTAGACTTGTCTCGTGTGAAAGTTCGTGCTCAACGCTAACTTACCAACTGGAGCATTATATTATGCTCAATTTGAGCGAGAAAATCTTACGGTGACGCCTAATGCTGAGTGACGACCAATTTTTATGTCATTGTCTCTTGTTGATCCTTGTGTAATATATCTGTAATTGTGTGGCATAAAATAAATAATTTGAATTTGGACTTGAAATTTGAATCTGAATTTCGGCTTAAAACTAGGTGGTAGTCACGAGTTTTCATGATTCATCTCTGACGCCAAAATAAGGTCAGATTGACTTCATCTCTCTTCAAATCTTCTCTCTTCTCTTCTAATATGTTACCAAGCCTTGCTATCTAAGCGTTCTGCGGTGGCGACTAGGTGGCGATCAGTGTAACGCTGTCAAATATGACAGCGTTTCACTGATCGCTACCGCCATCTCCTAGATGTGCGGCACCTTACCTTACCTACGTTATTTCAGGAGTGAGCTTCTTCAGGCTGATGATGATTATGACGATGGACGTAAAAGTCCAAGGCACCCTCTGCGGTCCAGCTACGTTGCTGTGGACGCAGACCTTTATCCCGTGTTGTTCTTTCAAAGATATTTACAAAGGAAAGTTCAGCAAGAGTTGAATAAATGGAAAATGTTGAAAGAGCCTAATGATGTGGCTTAAAAAGATAGAGAGAAAGTTTCAATACTTTAGAAGTATTTGGAGGACTTATGGGGGTGTTTCGTCTTTTAACCGACTTCAAATAAAAAAGGAGGTTGTTCTGAATTCGGTTGTATCTTTTTTATCGCATGATTTAATTTATGAGTCGATTTGAAAACTCTTTTTATTAGGAAGGTATACTGCCTGATTGGGCCCATAGAAATTTCATTAAAATCGGTTCAGTAGTTTTGACCATGAAGTTGTTTTTCTAGCTTTTTAACTTCATTTGTAGATACGTTATTTCATGTTTTCCGGTGTAAGTACTTATGTGTTTCTTTAGCTTGTTATTTTTCCATAAACATTGCATTAGCCAAATTTCTATCTGTCCTCTGTCTCTTCCTATCCTTTCACCACACTGCACTGGTTCGAAAAAACTAGTAAGTAACTCTTAAAAAAAGAGGCACAAAATTAAAAAAAAAGATAACAGAACTGCTTAGAAATATAGTAAATATTTTTTCTTTTTTCCATGTTAGAGGCCTTCGTATGTAAAAACAATAAATAGCCTAACACTTTTAAAAACCAGTCTCCTTAAACCTCCTTATCCACGCATGCGTACACTGGCGCACAAAAAGCGACCAAGAAAGCTTCACAAAAGACCGCCAAGGTGCGTGAAAGGGCACAATGTCATGTATCAAGTTCACTCCTGGCAGGGTTATCCGAGCGTCAACGTACACTTGTCGAGAAAAGTGTAAAGGAAAGTCTTATTGTGCCCAACTTGCGCCCAATTTGAGTCCAAAATTATTAACATCTAGCTTTTGCGTCAACGTACACTTGCGCCCAATTTGAGTCGAAAATTACGCGAACATCTAGCTTTTACGTAAATGTACATCTGTAGAGAAAAGTGTAAAGTAAGTATAGTCTTATCGTACCCAATTCGGGAGAAAAATTACGAGAACATCGAGTTTTTCACAGGCAGTTTTTACAAGTGATGCTGTATTACGCTGTACTGATAAAAATAACTCCTAAAATATATTGAATAGTAGTCTACAAACAGGTATTTCATATTTCCCGTGTTAGTACTTACCTAAAAATGTTATACGCGCGACTGTACACAAAAGCGACAACACCTAAGATTTTGAAAAACAATGGCAATGTAACTCCATACCAGAGCCTAGCGAACCAAGTGTGGGAATAACCAGAGCATCGCCAATCCTTACAGTATTTGAGACGACGTAGTGACTACTACTCATACTGGGGAGAGGACAAAAGGACTTTACTGAGTTGGAACTGAGGTCGTTGGATGAAGATGTATGTGTGGTATGTTTTGAATTACTTCTCAGTGATCTGCAATCGCTATTTTACAAACAGAAGCACAGTGAAATTCACACAAATTAACGAAAAATATGTAGTTCTACAATTTTTTCTAGTAGTATTCACAGTTTTTAATGTAGTTTTACATAAAATGTGCATAATAAATTAATAAATATTTCGTACAATCCACACAACACTATCTGGCCCTAAACTAAGCAGAGCTTGTACTATGGGAACTAGATAGCAGATATAATACTTACATACTTTTTTTTGTAAATATATATTTTGAATACAATATAACAACCTGACAGGGATCAAACATCCGTGTTCACCACACAAATATTTGTTCTCGGAGGGGATCGAACCCATGACCTACAACGCAGAAGGCAGAGCTACTACCAACTGAGCTGGGAGATCAGCTATCTGTTTCCCATAGTACTAGCTCTGCTTACTTTGGGGCTAGATAGTGTTGTGTGGATGGTCACTGTATTTATTTATCTGCCATTGTAATTTTACAAACAGAAGCACAGTAGATTTGGCACAAGAAGTGTCTTTAATACGTACGAAAATGATTTTCCTTCCATTTCCATTCCTCCAAAATGTCATTTCCAGAAAAAACTATTTCTGAGACTTCTTCAAAACTTCCCAAGATTCCCACAATTATAACATTTAACTACATAACTCTACACTCTACAATTACAACTACTTAAAACAATAATGTATTATGCCAGCAAATAAAGCTAATAAATAAATATAGTGGACAATTCACACAACACTACCCAGCCCCAAACTAAGCAGAGCTTGTAATATGGGAACCGGATAGCTGATATAATACTTGAATACATTTTTTTTTTGTAAATACATACTTAGAATTCAATATAACACCCAGACAGAGAACAAACATTTATGTTCACCACACAAATATTTGTTCTCGGTGGGGATCGAACCCACGTCCTACGGCGCAGAAGGCAGAGTTATTACCAACTGAGCTAGAGGCCAGCTAGCAAGCAGTAAATAGGAAAATAAACAGTAAAAACCATTCACAAGAGTAAATTTTCCGTTTGAAATGATGCTCACAATCTCACTCCTCACTAGATCGAATTCTATCGCTATCCCTTTCTGTATTATTTTTTCTTCCACTAAAGTCTAGACTTGGGGGCTGTCTTACCCCTTTTAGGGGGTACTTGGAGCCCTTATCTGTTAAGTTTGTACAGTGTAGTGGATCGTAGGGGAGTTGGAATCTTGAGTTGAATGCAACGGCGAATAATAAAGATTTTGAAAGGAGTTTTTGAAAATGGTTACATTTTGTGATTTGCAGCAAAAAAATTCTGGCACTTTGAAAGTATTTATTGACATCAATACTTTTAATTTTAAACGTAAGCAGTATGTATTTACTGCCATACATTTGTATGTATTGAAAATAATATAGTTTTTTACAAGACGTCACGTACATCTTATGTAGACACGATTTCCAGACAAAATGTAATCTTTGACAAAATCTAAAAACAAACTTTACCTATAGAATTAACAACACCAAAGTTAACATTATAAAACTAACCACAAAACTAACAAAGCAAGTAACATAATTTAGTTTCTAAAACTATCCAATCTCCAAACTAGCCGCATTTTCTAACTCTACCTGCAACATCTACTTACGCGTGTGCAACTTGAGGGTAGTTACATTTTTTTATTTTCTTCCCCCATGGACGTCTGAGCTTCCATTTTAGCAGACTTCAAACGGCTCGACAATGCGTTGATTAATACGTAGACGTTTTGAAAATAGCCCCTTTTTACGACTACTGCCCAGTCGCTTTTTGTTTGTATTTTGTAAACCATGGAAAATGCACCTTCATTATTTTCCCGATCTTTCTCGTGGTGCCAATGTGCTTTTGAATCCCGAACACAATTTTTTTTTTCATTCGATATTCAAATTCGAATAAAAAGTTTAGACAACGAAAAAATGTGCTTCAACAGCAAATCCATAAACAATAAAGAACTTTTCCAGGATAATGTAAGATAATCTTAAATAAGATACAAATAAAATCACCATTGAAATCAAAACTGAAACCAATAATTTCCATCTCGTCAAAATCCCGCAAACTATCCCCATGAAAAACCTTTTAAGAGTAAAATCATCGATTCTGAGCTTCCAAGCTATTAAAACTGACGATGAAAAATAAAAAATGTGGGCCTAGTACCTTCCCTAAGATTGACAGACGGAAGGGTTGAGGCGGGTGGTTATAGGGGGTGAATTAAAAGAGAGTGGAAAAATTATACGTGGCAACCGTCGACGCATCTTAACTTCCGAGCTGAGCGAGAGCGCTGGTGGCCTAGTGGTAGCGGCCCCGCTTTCCGATCCTAAGGTCGTGGGTTCGAATCCAGTCGTGTACCAATGAGTTTTTCTGCCCAAAAATTTATGTACACTATGCCAGTGCTCTCAAACGGTGAAGGAAAACATCGTGAGGAAACCGGCATATCGTAGAACCTAAAAAGTTCGAAAATATGTGTCAAGTGCACGAAAGGAGCCTCTTCGAGGCGCACTTAAAATCCTTTCACCACACTTGGTTCGAATGAGTCAGTGACACGATAAGAAGAAGAAGAGAACTTCCGAGCTCGCCTTCCGAGCTCCGTTTGATAACACCAGTCGACTGGGATACCAAACTGTACTAAAACCTGCCGCTGGGTTTTTTAGTGTATTTTAAGTAATTATGAAACAAGCATATGGCCCACCTGATGTTAAATAGTAACCATCGTCTATATCAAAGCATTGCCTTGTAGGTCACGCGCGTAAGAAATGTGCCCTGCTCTGCACTTTCCTGCGTCCATCAACTTGAGGCATATAGATGATCAGTCTCACGAGATGAGAAAAATAATTGAGATGATACGATCGATAAATTGATGACTGTAAATTCTTAATTGCTTATTTTATTTAAGTGCAATTCACTAATAAAGCAATAATTGTTGTTTTAGAAATCTTAAAATAATTATATAAATATTGTAGACAACTACCTAGTCCAAACTAAGTAGAGCTTGTTACAAACTTTATTTAAAAGTAAAACCTTGAGCAGTTTTTTTGTTGATCATTATCATTGTCTTAGCCTGAGTTTTCGTCAACTACAAGATATTTAGTTGTTATGGTTGTAACTTGCCAAACAAAGAATGAAAAGACAGTTCCAAGTAAAAAGATTACCTGAAGCAACACAATGTGGTGTAAACGAGGCTCGCTCGTAGTTCCGCTAGTTGGCGTATCCTAGTGTAATTAATTGTTGTCTGGAAGAGTCAGTTCCATTCAAAAGAATTATTACATCAAACTTTTAGAGGGGTGGAGACGAAACTATTGCAAAAAAATAAACTTAAGAGTACGTAAGAAATAGGACGAGTCTTATTTGCTAAACGTTGGTCAAATTCAGTCGTAAAATATAATTTTATCTTGTCGGAAAACATTCTACAATATCCAAACCAGATAAATTTTATGGACAAAACGATAAATTTTTCGTGATTTAAAACTAGTAGTATACCTTTTTATTGATTTTATAGTGTTTACTACACTTATGGAAATCATAAAGATTTTTTATAATGTCTACAGTGCCACGCGGTCGCGTTAGTGCCGAACAGTCCCTAAGAGTTATTCGTCGAGTGTGATTAGGATCCGATGGCGCAGTGGTCAGCGCAGCCCTGTACCAAGAGGAAGGTCACGGGTTCGAATCCCGCCTAGTAGTATACCTATTAAAAAAGTTCGCAAAGAAAAGTTAACATCTAACCTCATTGGCGATGCAATCGTAATTAAAAAAAAAAGCCTATGTCAACTCCTTGCAGTTTCCTAAGTATGAATTATGCCGCTCGGTGTATTCGTTAAGGGGCGGATCTATTCATTCTTTTTGTCCGCTGGCAGCAGTTAAGGAGGTCCGTAACTCCGTAACTCCGTACTGTATCTACAGGGTGGTGGGGACACCCCATCCCCCTGAACTTGCTCGAGAATATTTTTTTCTAGACTCTTGAGAATGTTGGAAATCGACACACTTGCCGTAGTTTGTTGCCGTTCCAACGATGATAGTTCGAGTGACTTTGAGCTTTATGCCGGATTATTTTCGAGTTGGTTATTATTTTTGAGTACTTGATCTTTCATCTGTGATGGTACAAGATTATTTTAATGAGTAGTGTAAGACCAAAGAGTTGACAACTTAATTTGCACTAATGAAATCCGTTTGTTTTTACAATTCTTAAAATAAACAGAGTTAAAGAAAAACTATTAAAAAATAAACACAAGCCATACAAGCTCAGCTTAGTTTGGGGTTATATGACATCATAAGAAGTCTTCTTCAATAATTACTTACCTAAAATATAACTTTTAAAAGAACTATCGATAAATACACGGCTTACCCCAACACTAGTTAGTCAACCACACAAGACGGTAATGAACTGGATTCAGTTCTTTGAGTCCGTGGAGTCACATCTTCATGAGGTGCCAAGATGGGACTGAAGGGCCCTTCTCCTCTGGACGGAAATAAGTATACAAAAACTTGCTTTTTTAGCGTGTTGACAGCAGAATATTATAGCCATTCATTTTGATAGCCCTGTTAACTCCCTGTTAACTAGTTGGTAGTAGGTGTGGGTTCGATCCCCAACGAGAAAAAATATTTGTGTGGTGAACATAGATGTTTGTTCTCTCTCAAATGGTTTTTTTATATTCATTTTCTGATATTCCAAGTAAGTAATTACAAAAAAAATATTTAAGTATTTTTCAGCTATACAACTGAGCTGTGAGGACAGGTAAACTGACGTTCGTTAAGTAGAGTTTTTGTGCAAACAAAAGAACAAACTATCAGCAATCTTGGTAAGAAACTATCAAATCAAAACTAACAAAGACATTTCAAGACAGTGATAACTTAATCCTAAACACTAATAAACCCGACATTAAACTAAACTTGAACTTTCGACAAAGATCTCGTCTTAATCTCCACGCTAACTTAACCTGACTTCCCCGGGCAGTTAAGTGCATTAACTTGATAGTGGACTCGTGTTAAGATAAGCTTGTGCTTAGAAAGTTGGAGAACTTAAGCTTAGATAAAGAGAAGCGTGTTCTGAGAATGTCGAGCCTGTTTTGCTTGAAGTGAGCATGCAACATCAATATCATCAACCTGAGGAAGTCCACAGCTGCTGGCCTACAATGAGCTTCATATGGTTATGGTTATGGCTGTCAAAATTGTATCAACAGTGTCAACACATTCAAACCCAAGAAGAAAATGAATGTGTGGGTCGGCCTATCTATACACAATTTGACAGCCATAGCCATAACCATATGGAGCTTGTGGTAGCCCTGCTGGACTCCAATAGAAACAACTAATATCTTGAGTCTTTTCAATCCACTTACTTCGATTGTCGACAGTCCATTAGTTTGGGGGAAATACCTATTAATTAGTTGTCATTTCCTCTGTAATTGAAATAAGTTTACACAAAAACAATTATTTACAACGAATGAGATATAAAATACACTTCTTTAGAGATAGTTCAACTGATTCAAATCAGTATACCAATCGGAATCATTCGCAATGCCCCAAAAAATAATTTACAACAACTCAAGATTTTTAGTGCTGAAATGAGAAGAGAACAAATATATGTATACTTTTTAAAACCCAAAGCACATCTTTATTCCACTAACAAAAGATACAAAGATAATCCGTAGGAAGTTGCATATCCAGAAACCTTCACCGAATGCAGTCTTAATCACTAATTAAGGATATATCCTTTATTCTTTATTCTTTATTCTTTATTGTACACACATACAGATGATAGATAAACATTATAAAGCGGGCATGTACAGAGGCGAGCTTAACCCTAAATAGAGTTTTCTACCAGCAAACCTTGGAGGATAGAGAGAGTTGATTATAGTGGTGGGTGGGTGTACAAACATTTTATTGGGAAAATTTTCACCCATTTTCAATTGAATTCGAACCCGTGACCTTCCTCTTGGTACGGGGCTGCGCTGACCACTGCGCCATCGGATCCTAATCACACTCGACGAATAACTCTTAGGGACTGTTCGGCACTAACGCGACCGCGTGGCACTGTAGACATTATAAAAAATCTTTATGATTTCCATAAGTGTAGTAAACACTATAAAATCAATAAAAAGGTATACTACTAGTTTTAAATCACGAAAAATTTATCGTTTTGTCCATAAAATTTATCTGGTTTGGATATTGTAGAATGTTTTCCGACAAGATAAAATTATATTTTACGACTGAATTTGACCAACGTTTAGCAAAATAAGACTCGTCCTATTTCTTACGTACTCTTAAGTTTATTTTTTTGCAATAGTTTCGTCTCCACCCCTCTAAAAGTTTGATGTAATAATTCTTTTGAATGGAACTGACTCTTCCAGACAACAATTAATTACACTAGGATACGCCAACTAGCGGAACTACGAGCGAGCCTCGTTTACACCACATTGTGTTGCTTCAGGTAATCTTTTTACTTGGAACTGTCTTTTCATTCTTTGTTTGGCAAGTTACAACCATAACAACTAAATATCTTGTAGTTGACGAAAACTCAGGCTAAGACAATGATAATGATCAACAAAAAAACTGCTCAAGGTTTTACTTTTAAATAAAGTTTGTAACAAGCTCTACTTAGTTTGGACTAGGTAGTTGTCTACAATATTTATATAATTATTTTAAGATTTCTAAAACAACAATTATTGCTTTATTAGTGAATTGCACTTAAATAAAATAAGCAATTAAGAATTTACAGTCATCAATTTATCGATCGTATCATCTCAATTATTTTTCTCATCTCGTGAGACTGAACATCTATATGCCTCAAGTTGATGGACGCAGGAAAGTGCAGAGCAGGGCACATTTCTTACGCGCGTGACCTACAAGGCAATGCTTTGATATAGACGATGGTTACTATTTAACATCAGGTGGGCCATATGCTTGTTTCATAATTACTTAAAATACACTAAAAAACCCAGCGGCAGGTTTTAGTACAGTTTGCATTGGGAAAAAATAAAAAAACCTTAAACTAAAATACTTATACAGAAGTATATAAAGAGAATATCACATAGTTCTAAATAAATAATAAACTAATTACATACAGACATATTAAACTTACATACATACTAACCAGACTATACCAAATACTATAAATAATCGAAATCCTACATATTATACTAAACACAAATAAATAAATATATCAAATTATAAATTAAATATACCATATAAATATATATATATATATATACCTATACCATAAATATATTACAAGGAGCTTTTCAGTAATTGTTAGGCGTGCTCAATTCACGCGACACTATTTGGCTTCTGTGTATAGTGTTTATTCTATTTAGAGCAGGATATTTTTGTACAAAACCGTAGACCAAACAATAGATTTTTAGTAGATTATATTTTTGTTTTATTTATTCAGGATTTATGTGAGCAATACACATTTCTTACAGTTAAGTTTCAATAATGAACATTCCTTTCCCGAGGTACAACTAACAAAAGTATGAGCTACGAACCAATTATTATTATTATTATTTTTTATCCAACGGAACAAACATATTGCCCCCTGATGTTAAGTGGTAACCATCGCCTATAACAAAGCATTGCCTCGTAGGACACGCACGTCAGGAACGTGCCCTACGATGCATTCCCTTGCGTCCATCAACTCGAGGCATACAGATGTTCAGCCTCACGTGGCAGTAATTTAATTTAAAAAAAAAACAGGTTTTAGAAAAAAACTATATTAGAAACCTCAACATCATTTTTGAAGACCTTTTAATAGATACCCCACACGTATTGGTTTGGTATTACCCCCCAAATGTTTTGTTATTTTCTACTTTTTTGTAAAAATCTTAATGCGGTTCACAGAATACATCTACTCGCCAAGTTTCATTATTCTAGCTCTTACAGTTTCGGAGTAAAATGGCGGTGACATACGGACGAACAGACAGACAGACAGACATGACGAATCTATGAGGGTTCCGTTTTTGCCATTTGGCTACGGAACCCTAAAAAGAGGTTCAAAAAGCAAGATGGAACATTCATCCACTGCACTTTTAAAAAATGTATCGTACGTAGAACTTACTTACTACTATTAGAACTATAAACTTATTGCTATTAAAATTATAAATTGAAACTAGGGGCCGCCTCTGGCTTCGCTCGCCCCATTCCCGTTACTTACATCCGTTCTCCGTTACAATATCTTTATAAATTATGTGTTAATCTGTTGTATAAGCTATATTATTGTAAAGTTTCATTAAAATCCAATCAACAGTTTTTACGTGAAGGAGTAACAAACATCCATCATCTTACAAATTTACGCATTCATAATATTAGTAGGAAGTAGGATTTAATAGCAGTTTGTATATTTATCTCTAGTGTTATAAAGATAAGAGATAAATATTTAAAATCAAATCCCTGAAATGGCGATGGGCAGGACATACACTCCGCGGTATTGACAAGTGGAACCAAAGAGTTACAGTATGGTACCCAAGAACCGGAACAAGAAATAGAGGTAGACAGTACAAGCGTTGGAGAGACGATATCGAAGTAACAGGAGGAAAGCTATGGTCAAGATCTGCAAATGACAGAGTACAGTGGAAGGCATTGGAGGAGGCCTATGCCAAAGGGCACACAGAACTCAATTAAAATAACTATAACTAAACCAGTCTAAATGTATCTAAATATATAAAACTCTTACGTTACTGACTGACTGACAATCAACACTCAGCCTAAACCGTAAGTCCTAGAAGCATGAAACATGGAGGGTATGATCCTTTTATGGCATAGGGATGCACTAAGAAAGGAAATTAGAAAATTATGTCCCTAAGCGGAGAAAAAGAGGAAAAACTTTTTAAAGAAATATCTACGGGGCGTAACGGCAACGGGGCGAGCAAAGTCGTGGGCGGCTGCTAGTTATTGTATATGTTCTGAATTAAACGGCTTTTATATTTATTATTATATTGTATATTTATCATTAGGCAATGTTAACCCTAACCTATTGGAAATTTCCGATAAATTCACGTCTCAATTATAATGACCAGATAAAAGAGTTTATAACTGCCTACTTCCCTATAGATGTCCAAATCGAACAAAAACAATAATGTTGTTTTTCCTTCTTCCTTCCTTTTTCAATTCATTACCTTCACAATTTCATCGGTCCATCGTTTCTCTAAACAACTCTACCTACTACCATTTATCATGACTTAACCAGCCAAAAATACATTGCGGTTTACGATCTAAGGCCGAGATTCATAGATCGAACTTTGACTTTACTTTGATGGAAAGTTCAACTTTCATGCAAAATTATATTTCATAGTTCTGTCAAGCCCTTCTTTATTCAAAATATTGATAGGAAACTTCGATAAACAAAGCTAACTTTGCGAAGACTGCTTTGCTGTAAAGCAAAGTGTGGTCTATGAATCTCAGCCTAAGGAGGATATATTTTACCACTTGGAAGCGTCTCTCGCGCAAACTATTCAGTTTTGAAAAAAAAAATGATATTAGAAACCTCAATATCATTTTTGAAGATCTATCCATAGATCGGATCCATAGATATCCACACGTACGGGTTTAATAAAAAATAAAAATTTGAGTTGGTAAATGACCCCTAAAATTCATGTTTTTTTTATTTTTATGATAGTCTAAGATCCCTAGAAGAAGGACCTTCACCGAGCTGGTTATTTAATGAAACGTATTTTATATATATAATTAAACATGCCAATAAATATATTCTATATGGGTTGCCTATCCAATTTCAGTCCAGGACAACAATGATTAATTAATAATTAAAAAAAAAAAAATTAACTTTCCACTGGTTTGTTTATTAAACAAATTCTATGCCAATCGAAAGTATAGACCCCAGTATTTTTATTCAATAAACATACCGGTGCAAAATGCTAGTATCGATTTTCCTGTTTATACCTGGCTACCCGAGAGTTGTGACCGGAAAAAAACAGGCAACCTAACGTTTGCATATTATATGAGGTCTATACTTTCGTTTGGTATAGAATTTGTCTAATAAACAAACCGGTGGAAAGTTAAAAAAACAAATATTTTTTTTAATTATTAATTAATCATATCCTGGACTGAAATTTGATAGGCAACTCATATAGAATATATTTATTGGCATGTTTAATTAAATATAAAATACGTTTCATTAAATAACCAGCTCGGTGAAGGTCCTTCTTCTAGGGATCCTATACTATGAGCGGTTCACAGAATACATCTACTTATCAAGTTTCATCAGTACAGCTTTATAGTTTCGGAAAAAAGTGGCTGTGACATACGGACGGACAGACAGACATGACGAATCTATAAGGGTTCCGTTTTTGCCATTTGGCTACGGAACCCTAAAAACCCCGTGAGCTAAAAACCCAGCATCTAAACTCATGAAAGATCTCGTAACTCGCGAATTAATTTATCTAAATGTGTACGCGCACCAACAATTAACACGGCGCTAAGCAGGAAGCGAGCGAGGATGTGACGATATGGATTTAACCTCTGCCACATCCTATGTCTTGGTTTGTCGCAATATTTAGGACACATTTGAGTCATGGCACCCCGAGGTCACAATGGCACTTGTGGCAATGTTGGCGGTAACACTTCTCAAGATGAGTCACTATTGTGTCTGAACTAAAGAGATTAATGATATCGTGCCTGCATGGGTATCAAAGACATTTTTCCGTATTACTAATACAAATATTTTTTTTTTTATTCATAGACAAGTTGGCCTAACACAAGGTCTATCCGGCTCTGTCTCTAGCTCTGGGTTTGAGGCTGTGTGAGCGTTGACTTAATAAATCCTACGTCGAAACGTCAAATCCTACGTACAGTAGAGAGATAGAGCCAGACAGAGCTTGTGGTCCATCACAAGGCCTGTCATTTATTTTTCAAATCGCATGCTTTAACTTTTGATTTGGTTACCATAACAAGAACGCCACGCCACGACAAGAAGAAGATGACGTAATGCAACGGACATTACGCAATCTTCTTCTTGTCGTGGCACTAGTTCTATGGAACAAATATAGGAAGGATATAATAATATGGATAACGCAATAATATGGAAATTCCAAAACTTAAAGTAGGTAAAGATAAGTACAAAGATCATGGTTTATCCATATTTCGATTGTCCTTTAATACTGGCTTTACCATCAGAGTGACGTAATCGGGATATATTTTCGTTATAGTGTTTGAGTGTAGGTACGCGGGAAGTCGGTAGATGAAGAGGGCTTAGAATGTTCTTCTAGAATGTATAGAGGAAGCCTACGTCCAGCAGTAGATTTCTTCAGGGTAATGATGACGGTGAAAGTAAAGACGGAAGCATTTTTATAACGTTACTCTGAGACTGTAAAACTTCAAATTTTGAATCAAAAATGCTTTTAACCTGGCCTTTCTCCAAAATGTCTGCGATCTGGCTGGCTACCATGAGCTTCATATGGTTATGGTTACGGCTGTTAAAATTGTGTCAACAGTGTCAACACATTCAAACCCAAGAAGAAAATGAATGTGTGCCTATCTATACACAATTTGACAGCCATAGCCATAACCATATGGAGCTCGTGGTAGCCCTGCTGATCGAGATACATGCTCCGAGGTCTTTCCCTTCCAGCAGTTCCATTCACACTCGCCTGATGCAATTGTTTTGTTAATCTCCTTTCATCCTTTCTTCTCTCTAGGTTAAAAATTAATAATAATTAGATATCGTGCTATAGCGCATCATCACTTGACATCAGGTGATATTGCGGTCAACCGGTAGCCTGATAATTGTAAAAAACCCTTCGTTTCCAACTATGTTTATGCAAACATTATCCTATTGGAGTCAAAACAAACGTTCAATTTAATTATTAATATTAAGAGCCCTGTTAGATAAACCGATATTTGCCTAAAGATTAACATGTTATTATCCCCGTTTTCATATTTAATTGTGATACAAAGTTAGGTACATAGCCTGATAACAAATAATAGCATGATGTCATTGACTTTTATAATTTTAAAGGATTAAAAACATGAAAATATTATTAATTTATAGGTAGAAATTTAAAATTGTGTTTGCAATACTTTTATTTTGTCTATCTGATACAAAACTACCCTTATATTTATCTACCTAAGCATACTCATAGATTTTATAAGTTATCTTTATGTCGTCTTTTTAGAGAATTTCTTAAGACAATAAAATATTCCATAAACTGAATATCCAGTTAGTCCACATATTTATTTCACGAGCTGATTAGTCTAAGATCCCTTTTTTTTTTTTTTTTTTTGTTGTCGGGGGGAAATCTGCTATCAGACACCTTACCGCATTTAAGGGATGCGGCAAGGTAGTGAGGTTGACGAACTCGTCGACTCACTAAAACCACCCCGGTGGCCGGCCTCGATGCTTAACAAAGACTCCAGGTCCCCTAAACGGCTTTCGCTGGAGTCCCCATCGCATATTGCCATTTGAAGCACGTCCCGGGAGAATGACACCCACAGTCACGATCCCAGCACTAGCGGTGCTACGGCAGCACATACCACAATGTGCCAGCCGCTCTCCCGGAGTCCGTTATTGACCAGCCGGGCCCTTAACTCCGACCACCCACGGACCCGAAAGTCTCCCTGTTTGGCAGGGAGTACCACTCAGCCCCCTCACAGGGCAGGCCGTTCGAGGCGGCTGTTGCCAGCACCTCGCCTCCGCCGCCTTCTCCGAGCGGGATCGGCTCTCTCCCGATCTCGCTCAGCAGCCTCTTTCCGGACTAAAACCGTCTCACAGAAAGAAGCCACAGCCATCCACGCCGTCCTATCCGCCAACATAGCCTCAACTACGCTGGATAGAGATAGGTCCTGCCCGATCCTGTCGACCAGAATCCTGCGCTCCTCGCACCACGCTGAGCATTGCTCCAACGTGTGCTGCGCAGAATCACATTCCGATCCACAATGATGACATCGTGGCGTCGGTTCACGTCCGATCCTACTCAGATACTCACCGAAGCATCCATGCCCGGTGAGTACCTGAGTAAGGCGATAGGTGACGTATCCATGCTCTCGTCCCAGCCAGGCTTCAAAGTTCGGTGCAATAGCGCCGACGATGCGCTGGCGCGAGCTTCGCGGCTCGTCAAACCGCTCGCGCCACTCCACAAGCGCACGTCGGCGCTCCTGCACCCGCACTTCAGCAGGCGCAGTTCCACTCCCATCATTAGTCCGGAGACGCTCATATACGCGAGCATCCATCCTCGCCAAGATATCAAGGGGCGGAAACCGCGCCAAGATTGTCGCCGCCTCAAACGATATCGTCCGATACCCTCGTGCGATACGAATGGCTATAGGACGCTGTAGGCTGTTGAACAACATCCTATAGCGCCTAACACCCGCTAGTCTCCCTGACCAGACGGGTGCTCCATAGAGAGCCATTGATCGCACGATAGTCTAAGATCCCTAGAAGAAGGACCTTCACCGAGCTGGTTATTTAATGAAACGTATTTTATATATAATTAAACATGCCAATAAATATATTCTATATGGGTTGCCTATCAAATTTCAGTCCAGGATAATTATGATTACCTAATTAATAATTAAAAAAAAAAAAAAAAAAACTTTCCACTGGTTTGTTTATTAAACAAATTCTATACCAATCGAAAGTATAGACCACAGTATTTTTATTCAATAAACATACCGGTGCAAAATGCTAGTAGGTATCGATTTTCCTGTTTATACCTGGCTACCCGAGAGTTGTGACCGGAAAAAAATAGGCAACCTAACGTTTGCATATTCTATGGGGTCTATACTTTCGATTGGTATAGAATTTGTCTAATAAACAAACCGGTGGAAAGTTAAAAAAACATTTTTTTTTTAATTATTAATTAATCATATCCTGGACTGAAATTTGATAGGCAACCCATATAGAATATATTTATTGGCATGTTTAATTAAATATAAAATACGTTTCATTAAATAACCAGCTCGGTGAAGGTCCTTCTTCTAGGGATCCTATACTAGATGGAAAAGGCAGATGTTCCACCTGATGTGAAGTGTGTTCTCGTAAGAATCCAAAACTAAAAAGCCAAAACATTTGTCCCGCACCAGGACTCAAACTTGCGTTTTATTCGGTGTCTCCACTGTGTCAGAGGTTGATGACCTTTCGTGATGCGTGTAAAACATCTGAAAAATTAAATATATTATTTATTTATTATTTATTATCAGGCTATCTGATACCACTGCAGGGAAAAGGCGGTACGTGACACCATATAGACTTATCAACTCCTTGCTGGCGGGTTTCTTACCTCTTTGGTGTTTACAGACAAATAAACTACCCTCACTTCAAAGGATTCATAAGTAAACTTTTTGCTAACGGAACACTAAACCCAAGGATCACTTTAATCTACAAAACGCAATAAACGCACTTAACAATTACGAAAACAAACTTTGAACGTAGACGTTATCAGCAATCAGACGCCTCAAGTCTTGCGCACATCTAAACGTTCTGCGGTGGCAATCAGTGAAACACTGTCAAATATCAAAATTCAAATCCAAATTCAAACCCAAATTCAAATCAAATGATTTATTTTCACAAAAAAGACCATAAAGTACAAACGAGCTTCAAAAACAATATCTTTCTATTCTATTTTGTGCTTAAATTTGTTTTTGAATACTAAGGAAATTATTTACTCGTAACGCACTCAAACATAACAACTTGTTAATAAATTATGCTTATAAATCGCGATCATATTTGACAGCGTTTCATTGAACGCCACCGCAGAAAGCTTAGGTGTACGCAAGGCTTCACTTGAATTGTTTTAAGCAACGATTGGTGATAAGATACTTACCTAAGCATAGCACGCGAAACTAGCGTGTGCCAAGTGCACGAAAGGAACTTCTTTGGCGCGCACTAAAAAGCCTTCTTCTTCCTGCCCTTATCCCACTTTAAGTGATGTCGGTACAACATGTCTTCCTCCTCCATTCCTCTCTGTCAGCTGTCATCTCTGCATTCACTCTTCTCATATCCATGTCTTCTTTCACACTATTCATCCATGTTTTCTTTGGTCTACCTCTGCTCGCATATCCATCAACATCCATACTTGTCACTCTTCTTAGTCACTTAACAAACACTAAAAACACACTAAAAAGTATCAAACCAATTTAAAACCTTGGGGTTCGTTCCCACTGGAAAGGCATAAGGAGTACTAGCAAAACTCCGTGGCCTGAAAACAGACATAATGAATTTACTATAAAGAAGGTCTACAAAACTAGGGAGAATCTATGAAAAATACATGTTTTGCCGAAGAAGGTTAGATATATTCTTCTTCCTGCCCTTATCGAAAATGGTGACCAAATCTACTCGTGACATAGTGACAGATAACGAATGAGTCATATAGTCTATGGTCAAATATTACACAAAGTTCAAATATTTGCAACTGGAACCTAGACTCACCTAGCTTTAAGACATTTCAAAGTGATCCTTAAGATGCAACTAAATAAAACATTATTTTGAATTTGAATTTAGTTTTGGAATGACAGATTTGAAACTTTGGTTTATATAGTAGTCGTGTTTGCTTTCTATAGAAAATAATATAGGTACGTACCTACCTAACCTGTATTTTTTTCAGTTTTCTTCCAAACGAAGTGAACTAAGATCATAATTAAGAAGCTAATTGCCTCAACGCGGCTTAATATGTTAAATTGCCCTGAATGAGTCTAAATTGAGCTTCTTCCATAGAATTGAAAAACATGTTAATTTCGCGACGGCGCACCTAGCCGGCTAAAAATAGCAGAGTCGCGTCGGTAATACATGTAAATTGGTAGGTATAATAATATATTTAGCACAGTCATGATCTTTAGGCATACCATAAGCTCTGTCTTTGGCTCTGGTTTTGAGTCTACTGGACCTCTCCTTGCTATCATTTTCTAACAGTATCGGTGAGAAAAAAATGGTATTGTTTGGAAACGTTCGTCTACTTTTATGGGTGGTTGTACCTTTTAGTAGTAAGCTTTGGGGCTGTACCTGTTGTGACAGATTTTTTTAGAATTGTTTTTGTCAGTTAGGCCGAGATTCATAGACGTGACTTTGCTTTACAGCAAAGGAGTCTTCGCAAAGTAAGCTTTGTTTATCGAAGTTTACCTTCAACATTTTGAATAAAGAAGAGCTTGACAGAATTATGAAATATATTTTTGGTTGAAAGTAGAACTTTCCATCAAAATAAAGTCAAAGTGCGGTCTATGAATCTGGGCCTTAGTGTTCAATCTTAAAAGCTGCTAAAACTAACTGTACTCAGTTATTTGTATTGTATGTATGCGCAATAACAGCCAACTTTTCCTGCAACTTGGAAAGCATTTGAGCCAGCTCTATTGCACTTAGTAAGTATCGCCATTATTGCAACTTGGACCGTAACATGGGCTCATTCGTAATGTGTACACACGGCAAAGTAGTTCGCCGAGCGAAAGTTGGCTCGAAATCGCAATGAGATACTGCGGAAGTTTCGCAGTAAATTGTGGTCAAGGGGATTGTAGTTTACAACACTGGTTTTAATATTACAATATGAGCTTTTGCAACTTAGATTGGCTATAACATAAATGACTCATAGATAGAAAAACATTAAATACACGCAAACATTAGGTAAAAACACAGCGAAGTAAAGTTGGTTTTTCAAAATAGATGTGATAAGAAGACTGAACCGGGAGTTGTTTGCGTTTAAAAGTGGCTAAAAAGAAAAACCCTAATAGAAATGAACAAGTCTTCGGCGGTGAAATTTTATTGCTATAAAATGTGTATAAAAAAATAAAGTAAACAGGCTTTTGCATCTATTGTAGATGATTAATATAGCGTCAGGGGCAACTGCTGACTCAATTCTTACTTGCCCTAATTATAATGGGCCGTTGTGTTAGTACAACTTAAAGCCCTTTAAATTAATAATAAAAAAGTTCAACAGTAGCAAAGTCTGTGTGACACATAGGTGCGTTCACAGACAGACTTCAGCACACTTTGGACGGTGTCCAGGAGTCTTTTTGGCTTGAAGATGTCGTTGGAACCAACTTCGGTGGTTTGAAGCGTTATTTGGAATTGTTCTGTAATTTTAACGGCAGTGTGTTACTGATATTGCTGTTTTGTAGTATTCGTATAATACTTAGGAGTTTAGAAATACCAGGGCTTTGGGTATGTTGGCTGGCATTTTTAGACGCGCTTCTGAGGAGTCGAAAATGCAAGTGTTTTTTATTTTTATAAGATAATTTACGAATTTTAAAGTTATTAAATAAACTATAACATTTTAATAACTGAACGTTCATTCCTGTTCGCCCCATTATGGTTTTATTTTGAACTCATTTCCCATCAGAACCTTTTTTGATGTGTTTCAATCTCAACGTTATAGATCCTAATAAAATGTCTTCATATTTTTTTTTACAAGTCCATATCGTCCCACTGCTGGGCAAAGGACTCCCCCAAAAACTTCCAGTTCCCTCTATTCTGAGCCTGGGAGGAGGCCATCCCCTTCATTATATTTGTAAATTATAATAAATAAAATTACATTAAGTAGATACTTCTCGTCGTGTTTTTAGTTCTCCCAAACCAGTGTGATGAAAGGATATGAAATGCGCCTTAGCGAGGCTCTTTTTTTGCACTTACACTGTTTAAGAACTACTAGTCCACACTAATATTTTTTTTATTTTGTTTGTAATCGAACAATATATTTTGTACTATATTCTTGTGTACTAAACTCAGACCAGTTACACCAACTGAAAGGAGAGCAAACAAACCGCACGTTATAAAACACTCGATCAATTTGTCGGAGGGTCCCAAGGAACGGAACCCTGAATTGGCCGCTAACGAGGAAACGATCTTGTACGCGCACCGCTCTACGGAACACTAGTCAATCTCAGCTCCGGTAAAGCTGTGTTCACTGCATCTAATTCATTTTTTATTTTGTTCATAGAGTTAGTAAAGTATTCAATACGGTTATAAAATTTTAATAAGTTTAACAGTTATGCTAATTAAAGCTTAAAATCACATCACACACGCTCATCTAATGTAGATGATTAGTATACCGTCAGGGTCAACTGGTTCTTTTTTACTCACTCCCTAGACTGCTGGAAGAGAACTCTTTTAGTCTAAAAGAGTTCTCTTAATTTTAAGTTTTCTTAATATTGTCTATATGTGTGCAATCTATACTAATATTATAAAGCTGAAGAGTGTGTTTGATTAGCTTTATCACATTACATTATATTTTGCTTAAACATATTTTACCTGACTGTACTCAAAAGTATTAATAATTTGATGGGTTCCGAAACGTCAGTAAAAATAAATTTAAAATCAAAAGTGTCATTTGGGACACTGTGTCTCAGGGAAATTTGTCCGAAACGTCAGCAAGTCGTTTTAACGCGCTAATCTCGGGAACTACTGGTCCGAATTGGAAAATTCCTTTTTGTGTTGGATAGTCCATTTATCAAGGTTTATAGGTTATCTAATTTCAAGCTATGACTAATAAGAACAGCATCAATGCAAAATGTTGCAAAAATCTATCCTTTTCTTTTCTAAAAATTCTCAATTTTGAAAAGATTATAATGCTCCTAAACATTCTCGAATGTTCTTTAACATTCTGGAAAACCTGGGCAACGCCGGGACTCGCGGCTAGTAAAGAATAAAGTAAAATAAATGCAGTAAAAATTACCTAACTTTATTTCACATGAACATGTGCACCGCCTTACAAAACCGCAGAGGAAGAGACAATCACAGCGGCAGTGGAAGTAGTTGTAAGTACAAGTGGTTGCAAGGTAATGGGTTGCTGTTGTGATGGCCCGCTAGGATGTCTCTATTAGACCAATTGATGAGAACCCACTAGATGCTTTACTGTTAGGATGATGCACTTGTGTTGTTCTCATTTCATTTTTAAATAATCATTATTTAATGAAAAAAATTGAAATATGGATTATTCCCGTTGTCCCGCTTGGAATGATCTGATGAAATTCAAATTTTAATTAAATAAAATTCGTATTTTTTTCATTAAAAAAACATAGATATTGTGACGGTCCGCTAGGATGTCTCTATTAGACCATTTGATGAGAACCCACTAGATGTAGACTAGATGTATGTGTGTATGCTTTACGGTTAGTGCACTTGTGTTGTTCTCATTTCATTTTAAAATAATCAATTGGAATCGCGTTCAATGGTAGTCAAATATTTAGGTATTTGGTTGATTAATTGAAACTAGTCCTTGCGGATTTCCTCACGATGTTTTTCTAGATTAAAAAAAAAGAACCATCAATATTAAAACTTATCATACCTTTTTTATGTCAGTCTCTGCTCCGGCGAAATTTAAATCAGATTTCTTAATTTTCTAAGACCACCATTTACCATACTTCATTACTACATTAATTTCATTTCATTTTAAAATTGGTCAACTCTGAGAATCGCCACAAGTCCCTCTTATCAACAGGAAACGGTTAAAATACCCATTATTCCTTAAAGTCAAAGCGTTAAATTAACATTTTAACTCCCTAATGACACTTTAGAACCTCTGGGACGGATGTGTTAGCAATATGGCACGCGATAACTTGTTTTCCTTCAAAACATAATAACTCGTTGATAAGAAACCAACCAGATGTCGAACGTATTTGTCATTGGCAGTATAACATAGGCGGACAGCGGCCACAAAACCAAAAAGAAAAAAAAAGAATCTTGCAAAAAAAAAACATCCGAACAGACCCAAACGATGTTCTTCATGCCCATAATTTTGAAACTTTAAACAAACAATATCATTGTGACAAGGAAAACAAACTTGAAAAATATATGATTGAGTGGATAATCCTCGTAGATTAAAAAAAAGGGTTTCCAAAAATATAGTTAAAACTTCGTATTTGTATTGTAAGTTTGTCGATGAAAATTTTACCTCATAAACTTGAGAACGAGAATTTTCTCACGTCAATCTTTAAGTAATTTCATTCTATGATCTATTTAAAGCTAAGGGAAAACCAGATCAAATACCTATTTTGTAAATCAACCACAGAAACTCTTGTGGTTGATTTACAAAATAGGTGATTTAAAAAAAACTAGTGGCTGATCGCGGTTTTGTTCGCCGAGTTCCCGTTGGTTCTAATCTACCTTCTCACCAATTTACAGCCAAATCGGTCCAGCCAGTGATGTGACAACACGTGATGGCGTCGCCAAAGAAAATACGGATTCATTTAATATATAGATGAAAAAACGATACCTATCTACCTACTAAGTAAGGTAATACCTACTTTATATTCGTCTAGCCATCTAGGTCACGTAATTGCCTTAATAAGTGGGTTTACGACAATGAATGTTTCAAAAAGATTCTCTTCTAGAAACCGTCATTGATTTACGACCATCGCACCGCTATTATTGGCATAAAGTGAGGAAAAGAAAGCTGACTTGACAACCGCGAAGTTGCCTCACCCTAGCAATACCAAGGAGATAGGTACATAATATTCAAAAATATTTTATTGCATCACAAAATTAGAAAATCCTGGGCCCTGACAATAAATCATCAACAATAATCAACAGAGATGCAAAATACCTGTTTTACATTTTCGTGCACGGAAATTACTAATGTTTATAGTTACTTGTAACTCTTCTAGTTAATAATTCGTTAATAATGTGGAGCTTAAAAAAAATTATATACTGACTTTGTGGCCAGGCTGATGAACAAATTTTGATGAAAATTCTATGGGACTAATCTTTTACCTTTCATAAGAGAGTATTTATTCAAATCATTTCATAAATGATCAAGTTATTCGATAACAAACATTTAAAAAATAAAAAAGAATACTATATACCGAATCGAGATCCCCCTCCTTTTTTATTTCTTATTTTTATTTGAAGTCTTTTAAAAACTGAACATTCCCTAAATATCTATTGCACAAACTAAAATTATATTTTATTATTGCCTGCGAAAGTTATTTTGAAAGGCAGGAAAATAACCTATTGTCGTCATAAATTGTGGTTAATTCTTATATAAAATTTTCTCCAAAGTATGTTTATAGGTATTATTGCTTACCTGGTTCTTCGTCCTACTTTATACTAATTGCTTTTAATGTCACCTGATGTTTTTCATTAAACACAAAGGGTCTTATTTTATTAATAAGACCCTTTGTGTTTAATGAAAAACACCAGGATTATTCCTGGCGTAGCGTTGGACTAGTTAATCCGTGTTTAGTCACATTTGCTCGAGTTGACAATTGTATGTCAATGCAAGAGACAAAACACGGATTAACTAGTCCAACGCTACGCCAGGATTATTAATAAGACCCTTTGTGTTTAATGAAAAACAGGTGACAATAAAAGTAATTAGTATAAAGTAGGACGAAGAACCAGGATTATTAATAAGACCCATTGGGTGTTATTAATAATCCTGGCGTAGCGTTGGACTAGTTAATCCGTGTTTTGTCTCTTGCATTGACATGCAATTGTCAACTCGAGCAGATGTGACAAAACACGGATTAACTAGTCCAACGCTACGCCAGGATTATTAATAGGGCCCAAAGAAACTTACAATTAAACAAATATCTACAAAATGTACAAAATACACAAGAAACAAATGAGCTATCTGCAGATCGTTACAAACGATCTAGAGACGATGTCACCTTTTTATATTTTAATTGATTACTAAATTATTTCATGGAAATTAACCAAATACAAATACGTGACTTTATTTAAATTAGTACCAATGATTTTCTAATTAAGTGGTTTCCTAATTAAATAAATTATTGTTTAAAAATATAAAGTTTTAACTGTATCTTGTCACCAGTGCATGAAAGGCCTTAAGTTGATGGACGTAGGGCAGTGCATCGTAGGGCACGTTCCTGACGTGCGTGACCTACGAGGCAATGCTTTGTTATAGGCAATGGGCCATATGCTTGTTCCATCACCTAGCTGTAAAAAAACTAATGTTACAAAAATCATCAAGTACCAACTCTTCTATAGTTTCATTGACATTGTCCAATGGTGGGGTTACAAAACTAAAACCGCAGACTTTTCTGCCTTAGGCCGTGGCTTATTAATTGTAACCAGATATTTTTTATCATTTTTCTGTTCAGGACAGACGGACAAGTGATAAGAACGAGTATTGAGTCGTGTGGTGGTTTTGCAATAACTATAAATGAGTCATACAACTCACACAAAGTAGCATTGGCCTAAAACTCCATTCAGCACTGTGGAATTTTTCAGGCCTCATTCAAAACTTTGCTACTCTAGGAAAGCTATTTTTAGAGCTGTCTTATGCTAATATATCTTGCTTGGTCGTTGTTTAACCACTTAAATACAAATTTTAAAACTATCATGGTTTTTAACACAATTTTTATGAACAACGGGACATTTACCATGATTAAATTTTGTGAGTTTTGACTCCCGATATTTCGGCACAGTTGCATTCACCATGATCACCGGTTGAGCTGAAGTCCACGTTCATAAAAATAGCACTTAAATGCAATTAAATTTGATTCTTTTGCAAAACTCTTTAAATTTTACTTAAGTTAATTTGAGGTGCAATAAACTTAGGGTTGTTGAACCTATCAAAATAAGTTTCCATTAAAAATTGTTAAAATAGTAGCCAGTAATTCCACCGGCACCCACAAACCGAAATACAGCAATGCTGCTTGACGGCAAAAACACCTATTACTACCACCAGTAGTACCTACTTCTCCGAACGAGCCCTTCACAAATATTTTACAAACACGTAACACGTTTATTTTATATTTTATCTTTCAACGGTCATGAAAGCTAATTATTGGGCGTATAGGACATTTGAACCGCGGATAAAGTGATTCAGATAAGAGTTAAGTGGTGCAGCGATCACTGATCGGAGTGATGCGTCGATGATTTGTCATCGATTGAAAACACATGTTATAATTAGTTTTAAAAAAGATATTCATTTCACGTTATTGATAAATTTTTTTTCGTCGGTTGTAACTAGTACCTACATTATAAATAAAAAAAATCAGTTGTCTGTAAAGTCGGTTTACTGACGATAGTTGAACGTGATAACGTCATAAGAAAATACTCGCGGACTCGCGGACTCGCGGACTCGCAGACTCGGACTCGGACTCGGACTCGGAATCGGATGTCGAATCGGGTAAGGGTAAATGAGGGTAAGGGTCGGGTTCCGGGTCCGGGTCCGAGAGATCGAGTCCGAGTCCGAGTCCGATTCCGAGTCCGAGTCCGAGTCCGCGAGTCCGCGAGTCCGCGAGTATTTTCTTATGACGTTATCACGTTCAACTGTCGTCAGTAAACCGTCTTTACAGACAACCGATTTTTTTTTAAACAGTCATGGTCCACATTATGAAGTGATTATTTAGAGTAATTTTGCTCTAGTTTTTCTTTTATTTGTACTTCGCAATCAGATAAAGGATATAAAAAACCTCAATTTTCATTTATAAAAAAATGACGCAAGGGAGGAGGACGAGTTAGAGATTTGTTTTTTCTTTGGTGTTTTAAATAAATATTAAAAAATGACAATCTGTCAAAGTTTCAAAAGTCAACTACAAGTATATTGATGCAAAAAGTCAGATGTCATAATCTCAAGATATGAAACCAAGTTATCAACATTGCGATATCATAATAGTTATTTGTTATACAAGAGTGCAAAGCTGCTTTTTAACCGCGTGCTCAATTTTGATGACCGAGCAAGCGCAGGATTCTAATATTTAACCACGAGCGTAGCGAGTGGTTTAAAAGTTAGAATCCTAAGCGTTGGCGAAGGAATCAAAAGAGCACAAGGTGAAAAATCTTTGCACTCGAGTGCAACACGTAACTTTTCATCCCACCTCAGCGAGGAAATGACTAAAATCTAAATGCAAAAAAGAACATGGCGCGACTAAAAGTAACACACCAAGAAGGTTCCGAGTATGAGTTATTAACAAATTTTAAAAGGTTGTATGATAAATTCGGCACCATGCAGGTAGAAGTAAATAGGTTTAATGGTGTTTTGAATTCACAAATACACCAAGAAGGTTACGAGTGCGAGTTTTTAACAAAATAAAAAAGGTTGTATGATAAGTTCAGCACCATGGAGGTAGAAGTAAATAGGTTGTGTATTCACAAACTTATTGAACAAGATATTCTAAATTCAAATTTACTTTATCCTCTAGCGGATAAAAATGGCTTTTCCAGTCAGAAATCAAACAGCAAAAACACACTTTCAGAGCTGGTGGGATGAAAAACAATTTTGAATAACACGGAAACCAACATCTCAGTTTTCTTTTTACGCTCTGACGCGTCTAAAAAAGCCATGTCTTGAGAAAACAAAGAGCCAAGCCTCTTTCAAGCTCTCAGCACTTTGCTTTGAGTCAGGACAATTGCTTAACGAAAGAAGACGTTTGTTAGACTTTCTTAGCTGAGAAACGAGAAGCCACTTTATATTGTGCTTTTTATAAGTTTTTCTTTTGCGAAATGCTTTGAATAGGCGCCATTTTTGTTGCTTTGCGTAGTTAGGTAGGCGATGAGTGGAATTTCCACAAATATTTAATTTATTTATCTGGTTATTTGACATAGGTACCTACTATTGCGTGAGACACTATGAGGCAATATGCCATGATAAGTGTCAACGTCTAATTTTTTCTGGAAAATTATTTATGTATTTATTAGTGAAACATTTCCATTGCTTGTTTCTCTCTTCATAAAGTTAGTACACAGAAACCTTATCAATTTCTGGTGTATTTTTTAAATGCTTATAAGTTTTTTTGTGTAGGTAAATAAATAGTATCTTGTGTCTAAAAAAATTTCGTCTTTAGTCCATTTTTTTTTTAGACTTTTGTAATTTTATCCAATAGGTAGTTATCGTAACTTTTAAATCATATAAAAATTGCCATGAGTGGTGGTGGTATACAACTATAGTAAATTGCTTCGAAAACCAATAAGCAATTACTCTGATATTCTCAATCTAGAGATCTGACGATATGACACCAAACCAGCAAACCCACTCATTAAGTTAATATTACAGACAGTACCTACTGTCCAGTAAAGGGTGAAGTCAGGCAATCAGCATTCATAAGTTATGAAGCTAGCGTGCTTCAGAGGCCATTACTAGCCTTCTATGAAAAAGGACATTTCAGCTTATCGGTGGATATCACGAGAATAAAAACTGCTGATAAGATCGCGTAGGGATGGGTATACACCTTGATATCGATGAAAATGTATTATACTTTGTACTTTTTTATTATTATTCAGCCGTTTTTTTCCCACTGCAGGGCAAAATCCCTTCCCTCTTTCTACTCTTCGCGACTCAACGCAGTGACAGGCCACGATCTAAGGTGGGAGACAAGTTCGTCCCGCCATCTCATTCTTGGTCTTCCACGTCATCGTACTATATAAATATTGTGAACAATCCAGACAGCGCTATCTAACCCCAAATTAAGTAGAACTTGTACTATGGGAACTAGACAGCGGATAACAAACTTATGAACATATATTTTTGTGTAAATACTTAGAATACAAACACCCCGACAGAGAACAAACATCTGGGTTCACCACACAAGTATTTGCTCACGGTGGGGATCAAACCCACGACCTACGGCGCATAAGGGCTACTACCAATTAAGCTGTGTGGCCAGTCAATCTACTATGTTCGTTCTTTTATGAGAAAAAGTTCTAGAAAAAGCAAATGGCCCTCCTATTATTTTACGCTCAGTTAATATGGCTCTTTGTAGGACAGACTTGATGAGGAAAAAGGGTTAATAAACTTAGTAAACTTATAAAAAATGCTATTAGAAGTATCTATAAAATGTTTCAATATAAAATTACCCAAAACTCTTTTTTCCTGTTTATACAAAAAAAATACTGAAACGATGTCATATCTAAGATACATATATTTTTACTTCATACAAATATTTTAATGAATATGTGGGCAGAGGTAGATCAAGGAAAACAAGGATGAGTGTGAAAGATGACATGGATAAGATAGGAGTGAATGCAGAGATGACGACTGATGACAGAGGGGAATGGAGAAGGAATACATGTTGTGCCAACCACACATAATGTGGGATAAGGGGAGGAAGAAGAAGAAGAAATATGCGTCTTCTGCATATTTTAATGGCGTATGCAACCAGCTCAAATAAAGGGAAATAATTGAAACTACTTTGTCATTTACCATTTCAAACGATCTACATAAAGATAGCTCATCAAATCCGCAAAGCAGTGCCGTGTCTATTGGCAACGGTTCGTTTATCGACCAACAAATGACCTCTGTGCCCATCACTAGCATCGTGTGTGGAAGACAGGCGCTTATTAGCCGTCATTATCTACACTACCATAGTGACATATGGCCAATATTAGACTCGTATCTGCATGGGGACATGCGAGAAAGAGCCCACGCTAGCCTTCGTGTAGAAACTTTAATAACTCTTTGTTACATAAACATGAAAGGGAATAAAGCTCTATTTTTCTTTGTCGCTGAAGATTTCATATTCATATTGTGTAGTAATGAGTTTTTATTGAAGTAGTCCGAAGAATTACTCTTAGTGGAGAACTCGGGAAAGTTCTGCTTTGCATTGCAGTTTGAAATGACTTTTGTTGGAAGACGGTTTTACCTGCAAATGCGAAGTGCAACATAATTACCCTACTACTAAGACTATTGTACTATACGATGTATACGAAACGATATAATATGCGAAAATATCGTATCAAGCACTGCAGATTTTATTTATATTTTGTTTAACTTTTCTTTTGTTACATTGAAATATATTTTAGTAGAAGATAAGTTCTAACCGTATAGTACATAATATTATTATAGTACCTTGGGGCAAGACGGTGTATTGCAAAAAGTGAAGTTTAAAAAACTTGAGAAACTGACTTCATGGCTAAACCGATTTTGATGAAATTTCTATGAGACCAATCTGGAATCATAACCTTTCACATAAAAACATCCTTTTTTTTATTTGAAGTCGGTTTAAAATTGCCACAACCAACACAAAAAGGTTTTTTTTTTCTTTTTGCACATTATCTATTATGAGGTTTTTTAGTTTCTAAAAAATCTTCACCATATCTGCCTGTATTTATCATTATTTGATTAAAAATCAGATGTAATTTAAAACTTTTAACCATGCCCTTGCATTTTTTAGTTCTTAGTATATTGCATTCTCTTGCTAAGCCAATTTGGTAATTTATCGCATGAGCGTCCACAATTTAATACAATATAATATACATGCATGTCTACGAGTCATTATAGTTTGTTTGTCCTCTAGACTCTAGGCAATGATACCACATAATACGTCAATTATTATTTTTACCCTTAGATTAATAGACTCCGATTGTAAAAGTAGATTTTCCTTATTTATACCTCAAAATCAAAATAGCTCAGGCAAAGTAAAACTTTATGAATCGGCTTTTGAGCTTTTTTTACTTTTGTCACTGTTTTAAACCAGTGCCAGTGTGGCGAAAGGGTTTTAATTGCGAAGAGGCTCCTTTCGTGCACTTGACACATGTTTTTGAACTTTTTATATTCTACGACATTCCGGTTTCCTCACGATGTTTTCCTTCGCCGTTTGAGAGAAGACAAAAAAAATGTATTTTAAAATATCTGTGAACCTATTTCATTTTCAACATTACATTGTATTTTGGACACACCTGACCTACCCCAACAGAAAGACCTTTCCACTAACCATTTAAAAATTCTTATTATTTGAACACCATATGCCGTTTCTGACCATAAGTCACCATAATAAGGTGAACAATACCGATAAACAAAATGCATAATATATAATTGCGGGGGTGAATACTTCCCACACATTCCCATGCATTCATTGGGGTGGTTAATGGTCAAGGGTGAGTCGCGAACTGACAGGCTAGTCTTTTGGAATGAAAAGCACTATTTTAAATAAGTTTTTGCATACGACATGACAGCTTTATCAGAAATATCATCGAAGAAAAGGTTGAAGGAAAGAGAGGACGGGGTAGACCAAGAATAAGCTACATGAGCCAAATTGACTGACGTCGCAGCTCAGTTGGTAGTAGCTCTGCCTTCTGTGCCGTAGGTCGTGGGTTCGATCCCCACCGAGAACAAATATTTGTCGTGAACACAGATGTTTTCTCTGTCTGGGTGTAATATTGTATTCTAGGGCCTGTAATCAGGCATCGTCATTTTTCAATAGAGTATGTACTGTCAAAACATCTATGCTTGAGGCTCGACTCAAGCACTATTTCTGAATACGGGCCTCAGTA
Organism: Thera obeliscata; assembly: GCA_947578465.1. NCBI lineage: Eukaryota > Metazoa > Arthropoda > Insecta > Lepidoptera > Geometridae > Thera > Thera obeliscata. Next base: position 17,431,222 of record OX387915.1, read on the forward strand.
TTATTTAAAACAAAAAAATAGTATTTATGTATTATATCAGCCACCTGGTTCCCATATTACAAGCTTTGCTTAAACTGGGGCTAGATAGTGTTGGATTGTTCATAATATTTATTTATTTTTTAGAACCCGTTTTTTAATTAGTTTTCTTGTTGCTAACCCTAAAGTTCGTAAGGACATTCAAAAGTAAGTGCCATATGGCCCTGATAGTATCAAGTCTTATTATTACAGCGTTTAGATACGCTGTTTTAAAGTTCATTGACAGTTTCGGTTCAAGAAACCGAAAAGCCCTGTTTAAAAACAAAACAAAAAAAAGAAAAAGCTTTGCAAAACTTAAAAAAATTAAGCTCGCCCTTGTACATGTCCTTTGTTAACACTTATTTGAAAATGTCTCTGAGTGTGCATTAAAGAATTATGAATTTGAAAACACTTCTACATAAAATACGAGCGAGAGAGTCACGGATTGATAAATCGACCAATTAAATATTTGACAATCAAATTTTCACTCAAATTTTTCAAGTTAAGTCTAGTCTAGTCTGAGTAAGTAAATATTTATAATTTTAGAGGACCGCGCCTAAATATTAAAGTAGTATGAGGAAAAAGTAAAAAAAAATACACTTTCCTGACCTTCGAAAAGCGTAAACGCCAATAAGGTATATTGAATAATTATGATGTAAATAAATTCACATTCTATGTTAATTTAATAAAAAAATACTTAGCTCAATTGTTTTTGATTAACAACAGAATGTACAGTATTTGCAAAAACTATTATGATGAAATATTATGTGAATAAAGAAGTAATTTCCAAGTCCACACATCCTACATTTATAAAAATAAATATTTAATTAAGAATCATTAGCATCAGTGACCTTCGTATTGTTTACGTGTAATTGATAACAATATGGGATTAGGTACATCGGGTTTACTGTAGTTATCACGCTCGGGAGGAAAATTGGTGACCGCAATTGGGATAATACCTACTCAGGAGATGCTGCGGCCCATTCCCCGATGGGTTGATTTGGCTGTTCTCAATATTCAATCAACCTCTTGTTTGATTACTGAGCGTTACTTGCCTAGTTGCAATATTCAAAGAAATGTTTATTCTACGCCTAGACCACCATAGCAATAATCCTAAACAATCTCAAAGGTGTATTTATTAAGTAGGATCGCAAGGATCACTTTAAAACGTCTTAAAGCTAGGTAAGTCCGTGCCAGTTCCACGTGACCATGCCTAGAAGAACAGGCAACAAACTATGGCTTGGTTTCTACCGTTTTATAAATGATCCTTTTACAAATCAAATAATCTAAAATAATAGCAGTTAGTAAGTTCCAGTGTAGTAACACTTCACTTAGTGAGACGTATGAAATAAATCTAAAGCAAAAGTTTCAAAGATAGCACACGCTACGCAGGCAGCATTATCAGTTACATTAATAGGTACCACTTGCTGTAAAAGCTCAATTAAAAAAAATCTAGATTAGCCCGCGTTCTTTTTTTAAATTGAAGAGCTAAGCTCCTGTCGAGGTTCTTATAGTTAGCTTCAATTTACTCTTTCGAATGCGGCCTCCTTGACTTCCTTAAACAACGTGACAGCCAGCCTGCTCTTTTATATCTGGTTCACGTAACATTCTTGACTTGTCTATTGACTGACTTGATTAAAAACTATTTTATATATCAAAGTACTTTAATATTATATTCTCTTTTGACATTGGCAAAACTCTAATGGCCAGATGCCATCTAATTAAAAAGAAGAAGAAGACCTTCTTCTTTGCTAACAAGCGTCAAAATATAAAACTTTCCACGTTTTCTCGTATTGGTAATTCAACTATTGTGTTCTCACTGTGGAGTATGGGATGAAATCAACAGGTTCAGGACATTTCTGCAGTGTTAACGTTCCTTTACACTTTACGACGTCTAAATAAATAACTTAAGAATAATTTCGATGTGTTTAATTTTTGTTTCGAAAGCTTACAGTTTTTCTTTAAAAAAAAACAAGCTTGTTTTTTTTTGCTGTAGGGACAGATTCTTGACATAACAAATGCTAACCTAAACAAAATCTACATGACAAGTGTAGAGTTCGAGTGTGCTTATCCTACCTAGGACAGTCACCTCCCGGCACTCGCGTAGCTTACTTGTGTATTTCATATATCGAACGTAAGAATAGAAACATTTGGTTTTTATATCCGTTTTTCCATTGAAGTGCCCCAAACCTTCTGATAGGACGTAGAACCTTAATATGCATCCACAGTGTAGTAAATACTCTCAACATTGGTGACCCCGACGTGATACGAAACCAGAATTTCAATCTTCAATCTATATTTAAAATTTTAAGCATTCAAAAAAGATCTTTTCACTTATCGCAAACACGGCCTCGCGGGAATAGTATTATAAAAAAAAATCTAGCTATCATACTTTTTGAAAAGTAAAGTGTAAATGCTAAAGTCCCGACACGACATTCGAACACGCTCACAATTTGACATCACATTGCTTATTCATGTCTGTAATTACTGGAACTGTTCTATGTTATACCGAATACGATATATATATCACGATACACTGCTGTATAGAGTAGAACAGTCAAAGCTATTGATAAAATCTATTTTTTTCTGAATCTATATTTCTACAAGAGAAATACAAGCACTCATATCAAATCTTTAAGACTACAGCTAGGTCTGTGTTGTCACAGACCTAGCTGTAGTCTTAAAGATTTGATATGAGTGTAAGCACTCATTTGAAGGGTAAAAAGCTGAATTAAATAATATTTATGGCGAAAGCATAGGACCAACTTGTTTTTTTTTTTAATTCGCATTCAATCTTAAAGCTATCGAACGCGCGTGGGATTCCACCAGTATGTAAACTAAATATAAGAGTAAAATAGCTCGATATTGTGAAGACCGCGGGAGGTTGGTGAATTAAGTTTTGAAGCTGTTCTTGGACTTTTTCAAGCTGGTGACGTACCTACATATTTTTATGATCACCACCATTACGCATAAAGAGTCATAGACGAAATTATCTGATTAACTTAGATACATATTATTTATTTTAAAACATGCCAAAATTGTAGCAAAGTACGCGGTACACAAAACATGTCTGTGTCCAACCTACATTTACAGAAAATTAAACAATAATAAAGAAGCGGAAATACCGGAACAATTTCGAGATGGTCCACCGACTCACATTTTGTACAACCCTGCACGCATACCCAACATTCCCTAACATATTCACAGATAAATATACCGTATACGTGTAGTGATAGAGACGAAAATCCCATGCAGATTTGTGGACAAGTCGTCGTAAGGTAGACTGTATATATCTCGCAATGAAAAGTACAGCATCGGTCATGAATTGTACATCAAATCACTGAAAACACAATGAGTTCGGAAGGCAATACTTAGAGGATACAGTGTGTTTATTTTCAAAATTCATAATATATTTAAAATCAATTTAAAAAAAATACATCACCACCGCAATACGTGGTTGACATCTCCTTATCCAATCAAATCAAACATTTATTTATTAAATTGTATCAAATTACTTTGAAACGACTTGAAGCTAGGTAAGTCTGGTTGCCAGTTCCACGGACCAAGCCTAAGAATAGGCGACAAAATAAGGCTTAGTTCGTACCGTTTTATCGTACGATCCTTTTACAGCAAAAAAAAATAAAAAAACCTTACCTACCTTTTTTTCGTGTGACGTCACCTCTTCGTAAAGGGCTCCGCCTGAAAACCAGCGCTGCTTGGCATGGTAGATGATACCTTGTCAGGCAGCAAAAAGCTGAGTCGAAGCCTATTTGGCATACTTCATTATTGTTTTAAGTTGTGAACGTCTACACCTATGTACCTGTTATGTCAAATAAATGTTTTTTCTTTCTTTCTTTTTCTTACGTCCGAATAATGTTACATTTTGTAGATTTCACTGACAGCACTGCGAATTTAAAAATCCATTGGTTCACGACTAGATTCGAATCCACGTCTTAAGATCAGAAGGTGAAGTCGCTCCCACTAGACCAACTGGTTTATACCAGCAAAGCGTATAACATTCATTTTTACGTTTTATCGTGAAAAGATAAAAAGTCTCGATGAGAAATGTAAACAGATTAATCTTCAATTCCTCCCTGTAAATCTAATTGGAGCTCGCATGGACCAATGAGAATGAGAAGACACATTTGCAACTGTGTGAGTGCTGAGATGAAATCTGTGTTGCAGTCGAATGTAAAAAAAGACCACAGGTAATAAAACCTAGAATTAAAAAAAAGTTAATAAGTCTCGTAGCGGTAGTGCTACGAGAAACGCGTTGAAATCTTTTTTATGGATTTGCAAGTTTCTACGTGAAAATTATGAAATAAAAAATAAAATCTTATAAGTTATTTTTTTATTTTCATGTTTCGTCCTAATGTTGCCGCCTCTACCTTTTCTGCAACGACGACACGTATAGGATTTTTTTTAATTAAGAGGAACTCTTTTAAAAAATGTTTGTCAGAAGTACCTACTACTTTTTCTGTAAAAATATCGTTGCATTTTTTGTTATACAACTAGCTGATGGAACAAACATAATTATGGCCTACCTGATGTTAAGTGGTAACCAGTGACTATAACAAAGCATTTATTAATTAAAACGGCTATACACCAATTACATTAATTAAAAATATAGACGAGTAAAAGAAAGTCAACAACAATGAACATACAATTTCCAATAATTAGAATAACTTAACAAATTAAATATGTCAATCTCATAGATCTCGCTCGCAGACAGTCTGACACTAACTTGGTCAACCATCCGTAAACAAGTCAAAATCTAGATTGTGGTCCAGGAGAGCGTTGAGCGCGGCGAGGGACCGTGGCAGCGGCGAGCTCACCGAGGCGACTGTGCGCGATGCAAACAACTTGTGCTTCCGAACTCTACAGTAGTTCACTATCACACAAGTTTCACTACAACACAAGCAGCCCAGCGTGACGGTTGTCGCAAGTGTGGATACCATCGGAAGTCATCCGCTATTGATACCATCTCATTGTGCGCGTATGGTCAATTGCGGCCGGATGTTGGCAGAGACGCGAGATTTGTACGTTCCCAATGCACTTTACACATTATGTACGACTTTTTTTATCAACGACAATGTCAATTTCTCAGCAGTTTTTTTAACAGTTTTTTATTAATACTGTGGACATTCCACACGACCATCTAGCCCTAAAGTAAGTAGAGCTTGTACGATGGGAACCAGATATTATAATAGGTACTTGTTTTTTTTAAGGTTCATAAATTGAAACATGCGCATCACTTTCATCTAAAATATTTCACTGACAACAAATTTGGCGCAGTTTCTAAAAACAGTAAACACACTTATCTAAGTACATTATGGATGTGCTAGAAACCTCGCTAGAAACGTGCCCTGCAGTGCACAACCCAGTGGTTATAATATAGGTGCTACCGCCCTAAATACCTCTTTAGTTTTTCTAAAAGCCGGCATTTTCAAAAGTTCTTATAAGACTCCACATCCACTACTTGTATCGATCAAGTACTTAAGGGCGCAAACAATGGGTCCTACGCTAGAGTACGATCTTCCTACTTTATGTCCCACACACCACGAAACATGCACGCACAATATTACCTATCCAAAAAGATACGAAAACGCCAGCCAAGACTTATGTATCGTAAAAATCGTAAAGTAAAAAGGTTTCACTGTGCGGTCTAGAAAAAAAAAAAGCTTTAAACAAAAAAAAGACGGATTACAAGTTTTCAAAATTCGAATTAGACTTGACGGTTCAAAGAAGAATGTCATTCTCGCAATCAGTAGATAGTAGTATCGACGCCAATATTTTACGAACGTAAACTGCCAGTGATAGAAAACTAATAGAAGAACGACATTCTCGAATCCTTGACAGTGGACAGTCACCACCACGCGTGTCTCACAGAATTATTTCTGACATTTTTAGCTTCATTGTCATCCTGAATACGGAGTCACGCTCCAAAAGAAATTAATGCGTTGTTAGTACATACTCGGCCTTTTGTACATCGTCAGTAGCGTTACATACGTTCACATTGTTACTTGTCTATAATTATTTGATCTATGAACGATTGGCAATGCACACATACTTACCTACCGTAGCTTAGCTTTATTAGGAAGCCTGAACGACACCTTTTGATTTGCATGACTTCAGCTTCTAAAATGTATTGCTACTTATCAATACAGGGAGCTTTGATAAAACGTTTAAAAATAATTATTTTATGTTTAGGCATTTGTTTTAGTTTATGAAAATGTTAGATAAAGGTGTGTAGGTAGTATTGTCGATAAGGAAAACCAAGTTTATCAGCACACACAATCGAATTTTCCTCATTATTCTAATTTCAGGATATAAACTTGGTATTTCATGTTTGGCCATTACGAGAAATCATTCGTAGGTTATTCGGATAGCAAGCTTCTGGACATAAACGTGATGGCAAGATAGACATCTAAAATAGTAGAAACAAAGATGATTATATTTATTGATATCGATAAGCCGGACCATAACGTGTGTATATTTTAGTGTAGGTATCAATTATTTCCATGAATATAATCTTATTGATTTGTTTTGCCTGCTGTTTTTTTATGTGCATTAAATTATTTGTTATCTATGTATTTCGATAGTAATTTATGGTTTATTCGGGAAGTTACTTTGGTATGAATATTTTCTATGTTGTTATTCATGTTATGTTTGTGCGCGTCGCAGCCGGGTCCGCAGTAGGCGCATCTCGGGCGCGCGTCGCGCACGCAGGCAGGTGTGCACTACAAACTGACGCTCCCCTCCTGTTGCAGAGCGGGCGATGCGGCTCGACTAGCATGGGGCGCTGCCCGCCGCCAGCTTGGCCAATCCCGGCCCGTCTAGCCGATGATGTCATCGGAGGAGGAGGTCGACTCTCACGCGCCCTGCTCCGATAGACTTCTGAAGAAACAGAAACGCGCCAGACAGCGCGTGGACGCCGGTGAGCCGCGCAATTCTTACTCGACTCTCGCGACGAACGGACTCGCGCCCGCGTGCGCCGCCGCACTCATGAGTGGAGGACTTTACGGTGCGATCTTTGAAGGGCGCCAACACTTCAATCTTTTTGGGCCCGGATACGCGCCCGCAGAGATGCTTAACGAGCTTCTCAGCCGGACGCCGAAGCAGGAGGAAGGCAACGACGAGGCGCATCGAGTGTTACGCGACATTCTGCAAAGCCGCAAGAAGGAGTTGTTGCGCCTTTCTCCCGATAATAATAATGTACTCGCGAATAATAACAACGACGAGCCTAAGGTGAAGAGTTCTCCGGAAAGGGAGCGGCCTGTGTCGTGCGACTCACGCCCGGACCTTGACGATGCGCTGTTGGCGCTGGACGGCGCCGGTGACTCGCGCACCTCGCCTCCACCCTCGCAAGTTCCCGATGACTCGCTGCTTAACCCTAAGTCGGAGCCTGAGGATCGCGACAGTGATGCGAACCGTTCTTCGCCGCGACCTTCGCTCGATGTGAAACGTGCCCGTGTTGAGAACATAGTGTCGACGATGCGGTCGAGCCCCGTGCCACAAGTGCCACAAGTGAACGGCTGCAAAAAGCGAAAGCTGTACCATCCGCAGCAGCACGAAGTGGAGCGCTACGGGACCTCACACGCCAGCTCCGTGCAGACCGTCTCTGAGGACTCGGACGACGACGGAGACCGACCACCGATCCAACAAAAGTTAGTAGAAAAGAATGCTTTAAAATCTCAACTCAGAACGATGCAAGACCAATTAGCTGAGATGAAAGAGAAGTATTTCCAATTATACAATCGATTGGGACACGAATCTGAAACTGTCGATAACGACGGTGCTTCGAGTGATATAGAGCAGACCGAGGACACGATACCTAAGTCAGAACCAGCATCGCCAGCTAAAGAGGCACCGACGCCGCTGCCACCCGCGACTACCCCTAACATGTTACGAGAAATGAATAAGATAATGACTGCAAAGATGCACGCTCACGTAGCGGCACAAGGGCACCTCCCGCCTGGGTTCAATGGTGGCCTCCCGCTGTTGCCACACTTGCCGCAGGAGCACATGCATCCACAGCACCCTCACCAGCACCTCAACAATGCCGCCGCTATGTACCTCACCGTCAGCCAAAAGCTATTCCTCGAGCAGCAAGAGGCTCGCATGAAAGAAGCTGCCGAGCAGCACCAGCATCAACAACACCAACAACAGCAGCAACAGCAACATTTGCAACAACAACAGCAGCAACAACAGCAACAACACCATCAACAGCAACAGAACAGCCAGCAGCAGAGGCCTCGGTCCAACCAGCACTCACCGCAGCACAGAATACCTCACGGTCCTACACCGAAACCACCCATGAACTCAGAACTAGCTGAACGCCTAGACGCGCTGAGAAGCAATGCAGGCTCGGTCGCCTCAGCATCGGGAGCCGATCTAGAAGGACTCGCGGAGTTTCTAAAGAGTGAGATAACCACCTCCCTTGCCAGTCTCATCGATTCCATAGTAACCCGCTTCGTCCACCAGCGCCGGATGATGGGCAAGCAGTCGGAAGCGGCTGCGGTCGCCGCGGAAAGGCTCAACAAGGATATAATACGCGCGACGAGATTACTTGACGTACCCAAATCCCCCACGTCGAAGCCTCCCGAGCGACCCACCCTGCAGATGCCAGGTAATCATCCCGTCCACCATAACCACCTGCCCAACGGTAACCCTTTTATGACGCACAATCCAATGATGATGAACCAGATGAACGGCCCCCGCGCGCCCGGCGCAGCCTTCCCGCTGCACGGCGATGCGGGGTCGCTCGGTGCTCACAGGCCCCCGACAGCCTTGTTCCAGACGCCGCCGAAACCGCTTGTACCTCTCTACGGCATGAACGGCCACTTCGAGCGCGACAACGCGGAGCAGAACGAGGCGCTCAGTCTGGTGGTCACCCCCAAAAAGAAGCGGCACAAGGTGACGGACACGCGCATCACTCCTCGCACCGTGAGTCGGCTGCTGAGCGAGGGCGTGGGTCACTCGCCGGAGAGCAAGTTCCCGGAGTCGCCGTCACCGCGGCCGTACCCAGGGGGCATGGCGCTGCCGACGACGTCGGTCGCGATCACGAATCCCTCGCTGCACGAGAGCCAGGTGTTCTCACCTTACTCGCCGTTTTTCGGTGCGGGTGGCGGCATGGGGCGCTCTCCGCCGTCGGTGCCGGAGAGGGAGTCGCCGCCGCTGCCGCAGCCGCCGGCGCTACTGCACCCGGCGCTGCTGGCGGCAGCACGGCATGCCTCGCCCGACTATCTGCGACACGCGCCGCACCACGGCCCGCCGCCGCACCACCCCCACCACATGCACCATATGGACGTGCAGGACCTGCACTCTGACTGCAACTCCACCGACTTGCCTTACGACGGGCTTCAACCAACTATATCCTTTTACAATACAATGCAATTACCCTCTAATACGGTAGGTACCTATCACACAATCACTCTAACAAGTCATGCCCTCACATTTCTCAGCCATCAACTGAAACCTCAAAGGTCAACCTAGGTAACCCGAGTAACGTAGCCAGCGGAGGGTACAAATCCAAACGCACATATCTTATTACTCTAGCGTTTAACCTTACGACTGCTGTACTTCCTACATATATAGGTATTATTGCGGAAACCCCACAAAAGCTGTGGTTTCTACGATTCCACGATCACACTGTCAGTAGCCCAACGCCCAACGATTTGTAACAAAAGAATCGAGCCATCTTACTACACTCGCTACCTCGGTACGAAAAAAAAATTACAAAATCGCTTTAGGTAATAGAAACCGTTACAATGCTGCTCTTTAAAAATTTAACTTCAAACCTAGCAGTACGTTACTAATAAATAGTAGGCATATAAAGTAAATACATAGGATGTACTACTGTTACGTAGGTAAATGCAGATATCGGCTAAGGCACGTTATAAGATTAGAAAATGCAAACGGATTATGTATTTGTAGTGCTTCATCGAGCCTACGAGGATTTAATCAGATTTAAAACCTTTTCTTTACTTTCCTACTTCTATAACAAAGCATGTTTGAAACAGGAAAAATGACAAAAATCGAATACCTATATTTGTTAATATTCGTAACAGTTATCGAATAATCGGTTATTGTTTAAATGTGCGTTTAAAAACAAACTGGGTTATCAAATAGCTTTGACCTTTGACGAATCTATTAATTAGTTGTTAATTAGTTTCAATAAAAGTTGCCAAAACGTCTGTAATTCTTAGCAAAATACATTTATTTAAAAAAAAAAAAAAAAATTATGACTAGATTTCATAGTTTCTCAAGTTTAGACCCCATTGACCCCCTATTATGTTTAGTTTTAAGACCTATTTTCCAATCCAGTATGTTCCGTAACTCCACAGCACAGCTCAACATTGACGCCCATGCACCTTCGCAAAGCCAAGCTCATGTTCTTCTGGGTCCGGTACCCCAGCTCAGCGGTGCTCAAAATGTACTTCCCCGATATCAAGTTCAACAAGAATAATACTGCGCAGCTGGTCAAGTGGTTCTCAAATTTCCGGTAAGTATTTTTTTATATTTTCTTCCTTTTTTAGGGTTCCGTAGCCAAATGGCAAAAACGGAACCCTTATAGATTCGTCATGTCTGTCTGTCTGTCTGTCTGTCTGTCTGTCTGTCTGTCCGTCCGTATGTCACAGCCATTTTTCTCTGAAACCGTAAGAGCTAGACTGATGAAACTTAGCGAGTAGATGTATTCTGTGAACCGCATTAAGGTTTTTACATAAAAATAAAAATAAAACTATAAATTTCGGGGGTCCCCATACTTGGAACTGAAACTCAAAAATTTTTTTTTCATCGAACCCATACGTGTGGGGTATCTATGAATAGGTCTTCAAAAATGATGTTAAGGTTTCTAATATTGTTTATTTCTAAACTGAATAGTTTGCGCGAGAGACACTTCCAAAGTGGAAAAAAGTTGGTCCCCCCCCTCTAACTTCTAAAGTAAGAGAATGATAATACTAAAAAAAATATATGTTGTACATTACTATGCAAACTTTCAACGATATTTGGTTTGAACGAGATCTAGTCAGTAGTTTTTTTTTTATACGTCATAAACAGTAAACCGCAATTTACCTTTGGACGAACTACAAGAATCTTATTATGTTACATCAAGTAACATAATATAAAGGTTCTTGTAGTTCGTCGTGCTACGGAACCCTTCATGGGCGAGTCCGACTCACACTTGGCTGCTTTTTTTATTTAACTAGCGGATAGAAAAAGCATATATGGCCCACCTGATATTACCAGGGAACCATTGCCTCGTAGGTCACGCACGTCAGGAACGTGCCCTACGATGCACTCCCCTGCGCGATCAACTTGAGGCATACCAGATGTTCAGCCTCACGTTCAGTAATTTCACCGGCACCCAGACCCTTCAACCCGAAACACAGCAATGCTGCTTCGCGACAGACATGCTTAATAGGCATGGTGGTAGTACTTCCCCGGACGAACCCTTCACAAAGAGCTCTACTACTCTTTCTGATCACTACAATCTAAATCTTTTCAATGCTAGACTGAATAAGTGTCTTTTAGATCATTCTGCGCTATCGATGCTTACTTGAGTTGTTGTTGTAGTTGAGGTTGTCGTTTGTTCCCAATAGTTCTGTTAACCGAACTACTGGGATTTTTTCCCACAAATGGTTGCCAAAGAACGGTCTAATGTGTGTTAAAAAAAGCTTTTTGTTTTTTGTATGGCCCTTTCGCGGTCTGGTCACGGGGTTATAAGGTCTATGTCACAACTTCTGCTTCGCAACTGTTTTAGCGACAACGTGCCATCCGAAGCATGGAAGCACTCAAAAATGCCAGAAGTCCAAATCCAAATACATAAACTACACAAATAACTACGGAACGATTTACAGGTTATAATTATTTTTCATCAAGTTAAAAACAACAATGCAGATATATTTTGTAATTTATGTTATTTTAAAGCTAATAATTGATAACATATCCAACAGTATTTTGACAGTTATTAAACTAATTAAAGTCAAACGGTTATCCAAAAACAAAATGAATAGGTATACTGAATAATTTTCCGCCTAAGATCCACGACATAATACCATAATTAGAACTGATACTTGTTTCAATTCCTTAAAAACTAAATGATGTTATTTCATTGTATTCTATAATAATTATTACCTGCGCAGGTATACCTACTTAACTTATATACGTAATTTAAATTTAAATAAACATTTCATATTTTACATTAGTACGAGTTTTTTTTGGCGTTGTTGCTAATAAGCATTTGCCATATAGTTTTATTTTGTTTTCATTAATAAGAATACAGAGAGAATATTCGTGCGACCTCGATATACCTAAAAGTGACAGTCGTATGTTTGAATTCATACGACCGATACTATAGTCGATAACATTACGAATAAAACCTCTTTGCATATTCCTGCTTACGCGTTAAATTTTGTAAATTTTTAGATTTTCCCGGCAACTACAAAAAAAATGAAAAAAAGTATTTAATGTAACATAAAACTGTGGAATTTTTAATTCATCATCACCATCATCAGCTTGGGAATCCCACTGCTGAACAGCCCCCATACAATTCCTGGCATATTTCAGGGCCTCGATATCCCGTGTTCTTCACATTGTCGCTATCTTCAATTAATTTCCTCAAATTGGGGTAAATCCAAATTAAAAGCAAAGCCATCTTCGTAAACGTTAACGGGTTTAACTCACTATTTCCTAATTATCAAATACGAGGGGTTGCACCCTCAACTACAAAATCAAATCAGAAATGGTGTGACAAATGAAAACTGCGGTACTGTGTTTATTTTGATGTTATTGTTTTTCAATAAATCGGCAATCGAACGAAAAACTAAATCATGAACATATTTTTTAGGGTTCAAGTACTCAAAGAGCGCCAACGACCCCTATTTTTAAAACACAGGCCTATGTTTGTCTGTCGCAAAAATTTGGGCCGTTTTTAACCAAAATGTACAGTTAATTTCACTTAATTTTTCAACCAAAAGTTAAAGCATAATAAAAACAACAAAGAAGGTATTATTTCCATTGTTTTAAGAAAAAAAATATCGTACAGAAGCGGATTAAATCTTTCGATTCGTTTAAGACCTACTCGTCCTTGGCTTACTGATTTGAAAGCACAATTTAATTTTATAAAAACTAACTTCACTTCGCAGCAAAAGAAATGTATAGCATATTAATTTAATTTCTAAGGGTTATTTTCTATAGACATAAAGAATTTCTAATGATGAATTACAAAATTAGTAAGAAAATGACTAGTTCTAGGCATATCTATTTAATAGTCCCCTCTAATCAAAGGCCTTTGAAGGGTACCACAACATTACGTCAAATAGTTTTTATTGAATCGTAGGAAATCTAAATAGCGCAGTTAATACACCCCTCCAATTATATTTTTATAAGGTAATTTCTCTAACATAATACTAACCCTAACTTTACACAATCATGGCAGAGAAATTAGGTAAAAAAAATATGATAATTTGGTTCGGATAAAATCTTATTAAAGTATTATAAGTCAAAAAACTTGAGAAACCGTATTCATACGCTAAAAAATACATAAACAACTAAAACTTTTTTTGGTCCGCATTATTTATTAATGGTGATTAAAAAAAATCTAATAAAATAGAACAAACCACAAAAATTCAACCAAATTGAGAACCTCCTCCTTTATTATTTAAAGTTGGTTAAAACTTGTGTGTTTTTATCAAAGCAACCTTAATTTTGCGTAGGTAAGTTGAAAACCAATGGAAAAATCGGGCAAGTATTGATTAGCACTTCAGAATTTTCGTTATCTAAGTCTGATAGGACCTGCCATAAGTGTCGTGTCTGATAAACTGAACACCTTCCCCTTTACTACGAAGCGTTAGAACACTAGTGGTATAATGGTAGCTGGTGGCTGGTTCAAAGCCGGTCGTGCACCAATGAGTTTTTCTGTCCTAAAATGTAAGTCTTCAAACAGTAAAGGAATTCTGAGAAAACTAAACATGAAGAGTCTAAAAAATCAAAAAACATGAAAAGGAGTCTCTTCGTGGCACACTTAAAATCCTTTCACCACACTGCTTTGAAAAAACGTAACCTTGTTTATTCATAATCAGCCTGAAGAAGTCCACACAGAAGCTTCCCCATATTTCCAAGAAAATCTATTTATAACGAGTATTTCCGATTTATTTGTGTGTAAGTTGAACAAAAATGGCTAAAACGAACACAGAAAAATTCACCAAATTAATAAAGAACATTCACAAAATAACTAGCTCAGATAAAAATGCGAAACGGACGCGATCGCCGCGGTATCGCTATCGCGCATATCGAATCGGTAAAGGGTGATCGCCATGCAAACACTTCACAGATATATCGACGCACATATTAAAGCTTTCTGTTATATCTCAAGCTTGTATTATCATTATCTAAGTTTTTATCGAAGTACGATAAAAGGGCTGAGTAAAAGCTTTGATAAACCCGTATAAATAAAATGATAACGCTGTAATAACGCAAAGTATCGGAAATCGATGACTCTGCAAAGTCCTACGAGTATTTATCTAAGTATCTGGAGCCTAATTCTCGGGCTGACCGATATTACACATTGGCATTGCACAACAACGCACTTTTTCTACATTTTCCGTATATCGTAGCTGTCAAGGCTTCTACGATGAAGTCGTCGATGAATTACTTATAATTTAGGAAACTATCCATACTCTCTTCGAAAAGAAGCATTAAAAAAAAAATTGCAAAATGATCTCGGTCGGCCCGAAAATGAAGCTACAAGTTACCATCAGGTGGGCCGTAGGCTCGTTTGTCTATCATTAACATAAAAAAGTAGGTAGTCAGAGACACCCATAAATTACATTTGACACATTTATCTAAAGTATTTAGTAGGTTCTAGATCTGGGGAAACGCCTACCGTAAGATTGCAGTCGCTAAACTAAATTTAGTTTCAGTTCAATATTCATTTAAACAATTAAAAATCGTCATCGAATATTACTTACTTATAACTAAGTAATACAATTTATAATACACAACACAATAAATTTAAAATCTAAATAATATGAATTAAAATTACCTAAAATAATTAATTTATTAAGATTCTAGATATTTACATGTCAATAATTAATTGATGTTGTAGAAACACCTTTACAACAACATACTAGTGAATCTAGTTTTGTAGTGAGTGTTGGTAGTGAGTTAATTATTTTAATTTACATTTTAAAGTTAATAAATTTCTTTGTTTTTCTAATTCATGTTCTAAAAACATAACCCTCCTTGAGCATACATAAACAAACAAAACAGATTAAGAAATACTTTTTCATGATTCTAAAAATCAAAACAAATTTTCTTCCGGACAGGCCAGTCCATTATTGTCGCCACTAATGGCCATATTGTGGACAACGGAAAACGACCATTTCCTCCGCGATAAGCATCTCTGAAAGGCCACTGAAAGGGTGAGGGTCTGCAATCGCACGAACATAATTAGAGGGTAGTTGCAAGAAAGGTGACCACTTCCATAGACTTGAATAATCGCCATTTTAAATCCGAAAGGAAATCGTCAATTTGTCGCGCGTGTCTGTTATGTTGGCAACACTTTTGTTTTTTTTTGTTATCGTAATTTATCCAGGCTAATATCTGAACAATAGTTTCAACACGTATCCGATAAACTTAAATTGATTCCTTTTAAATGATTTTCCTCATGTTTTGTAATAATAACTGTATCCTCATTAGAGAGGGGTTATAATACTGTTAATAAACACGACAATCAACCTAATCAGCTCGGAATAATAAAGTCAAAGTTAACGATAGCCTTTTTTACAATCGATAACTTCAGTTCGTCGATAAAAGTTTTATATTCAACTTTTTAATGAATTCTACTGTACATGCCAACCTATGTAGGTTTTATTTGAAATACTACATGATAGCCAGTCATAAAAAATGTGTTTATTAAAACGTTCTAGAAATCGAATGCGATGGTTTTTAAATATCGAACTCCGAAGATTAAGGCCGTCTACACACGAACATCCACTTGTTGACGTGAGTCGTGTGAGACCTCAAGAGCCCTGCCGTTGAGTGCCTCCTTGTGTCTTTTACGGGACGCCTCGACGCCTCAGCTTGTGTATACGGTCCTTATCTAATTTCTTTTTATTTATGCTTTCTCGAGATGGCTGCAAAAGTGCAATTAAGGATTTATTTATTTTATTAAGAAAATTTCAATCAAAAAATAATTTATTCAGTTGCATCGCAAGGATCACTTTAAAACGTCTTAAAGCTAGGTGAGTTTAGGTGCCAGTTCCACGAGACCAAGCGTAGAAGAACAGGCAACGAACTATACCTACGGCTTGGTTTCTACTGTTTTTCGCATGATCCTTTTACTATACAAAAAATTAAATAGCAGTGCATTCTCTCTGGAAACGTATGAGGGCCTACTGCAAAATTCACATATAAAATTACGATTCTAGTAGAATAAATACGCTCATTATGAAACTAAGCTTCATAAAAACCTAATTACCGTCGCGTCACTAAAACGCAAAAAGCCTCCAGAGTTTTCGCATCTTCATAAAACAGACCACAGCAAAAGTTCATCAAACAAAAGTCTTCACAGAAACTCCACCCGGGGCAAAACAAACATCCTTACTCAAAGTCGATGCAAAGACAAATTCTTTTGGCGCGCAACTCAAAGAAATGCGCGGGCCCGCAAACAAAGTGTCACTCGTAGAATTAGCTACTATAGCGCTAATTAGCAACGGTGACTCGTTTAAGTTATTTCGCTTAATTAAGCGCAGAAGTGGTCTGCGGCCGGCCCGTCACAGAAGGCGTCGTAAATTGTTAGAAACACGGGCAACACTCCAATTAATCTTTTTACACATCTAACTAGTAGCACGAGGATGTACTTAGACCAGCCGAGGTAAAACCTTTTAAGCGTTTACACACGAATGAGCGCAGCTGACGGATGCAACGGAACGTAGCTCCAGTAAAGTTTCTCCAAAAAAATTGGGTCTACGCTTCTAAAGTGTCAATAGAACCAAATAGATACGTACCTATGTATATGCAGGTAGCTGTTGGTAGGTGAAAAAATATGATTGCGTAGGCTCCATGTCTTTACTAAAACAGTAGGCAACTAAAATATTAGTGACGATGTTTGTCTTTTTTTGTAAACGGCTTAAAAAATTAAATCATTGGCGCAGCCATATTTTCGACGGAGATTGAAATCTCTCATCTGTAAGGACTCTTACAGTCGGTTACGGAAATGTTGCCAGCCTTACGTCGCAATTGCCACACGCCTTTTTAACTTACCGTGCTAACTGGCGTACGTATTTATTCCAATATTTACGTAATTAAAAAATTATACCGAGATTTTAAAACGAATAGATTCTCAAGTGTATCAAAGCATGGTGGAATGCCTAGACATTAATTTCCCGGCATTTCTAAACATAAGGGCAGGTGTAGACCTGCCCTAGGCTAGCGGGCCTAGCAAGTGTCACATTCATCCCCCGACTTGTAAAGTCACGTCGCGCGTATTGTGCCGGAGACTGTAAAATTTAATTGGTTGGCTAATACACTGCACCGTGCGGAGTCTAATTTACGTGTTAACATTTTTAATAAGGCCGGCGAGGCTAGGGCGCCAAGTGGCCGGCCATTTATATCGCACCACGCTCATACGAGCACCACCAGTAATTAATACGACCCTTTCGAGGAAGCTTATGAGTAGTTTTCCTTCAAAAAATCCTGCTAATTACACGTCACAGAAGTTTTTCAGTCGTCGGTGAGCGTCGCGGAGGCCACTCCACACCCAATCCTGTTAGTGCTCGGTTTATTTACTACAAGAACTCGTCTAAAGGCCGCGGCTGAAGGAACGTCACGCCTCGGTACTAAATTCCGGCAAACATGTCTTTACTTCCGAATTAGAGTTCGCACGCACGCGACGATGTACGTAGGTAATAGGCGCGAGGTGCGGCCGAATATTTACATATCATTGCGATACGTGGCCATTATAAAATATTAGCCTTTCGCCGGCCATCGTCGTTAATAATATAATTAAAACACGCGAAGGCGCGGTTCTACTTATCTATGATCAAGGAGTAATATGCCCCGTGTCATGCCTCGTGTCATGCTTATGCTTCGGACCGTGTGTATCCTACTTTATTTTATAAGTATTTTTTAATGGAAAGTAGGCATTTCTTTTTCCTAAACCAACTATTTTAATACCATTCATCCTTACAATAAATTGAATGTCGATTTCGCAAAATTATAATGACCTAGTAGGTAAATTATTGTTTCTTATGCTGTTGGGAAAGTCCATGAAATATAACTGAGTTGTTACTACCGACGAACTACCGAAACTCTTATCCTAATCAATTTTTTGGAGTTTTAAAAGAAAACCTACGATTTTTTTGTCAAAATTCAATCATCAAAACTTGAGATTGAGTTCTGTTAGCCATTCTGACATAACTATGTAGAAGCCTGCTACCACATGGCTACGGTCCGTAGGCTCATTCTACCCATCAGCTAATGGAAGCGTAGGTAATTAGAAAAGTGGTGGTTTCTTCTTATTGCCGACCTTATCTTGTCTTCGATAGAGCATTAAGTTTTTTAATTACTCCACCCTGGTAGTTGTAATCATTTTACAGTGCTGCCGACCGACGAAAGCATCGTTAAGCTAATTTCTGAAGTAGGTACATTCTCGTGAATCATGCTACAGGAAACTTAAGTGTACCTACCTACTTCGCAAGTATTTAGGTAGGTTTCTAGCTGTAAAATGAACAATGCACGTCATTTCAAGTATTTATAGGTAAATTCGTGTATAATAGCTATTTTTGTAAAGCTTGTGTTCTGTTCAAAAAGGAAAAAATAATTATCTTTATTTACCCTTGAGTGTCACGTCAGTCATGCGAGCAACGGTCTCGAAGGAGTAGGGTTCTTTCATTAGTGTAGCCTGCGCCTTAAAGCTTATGACATTTGTAATGACGTGAATTTAGGCGGGAACGTCACGCGATTGTTTTTTTTACTCGACGATGACACATGACCTTTATGTCCTGTTATTTTTTTAAATACCCATTCCGCCAGATTGTTCTTAGTATTTTCCGCCTGGTTTTTTTTTAATTAGGTAGGTATAGTAAGTTTATTTGCGTCGCTATGGTAACAGCTTATCGTATAGGTTACTTTTAACACAGAGAAGGAAACTTGGTCATCTTGAGTTTAAAATGGAATATCCTCATGAGAATTATTGCATTTATGTACACAGTTGCATTGTACGATTTCCTATAAACAAATATTTCTTAGAAACAGTGGCATTCTATACAAATAATGTTTGTTTCTAACCACTATCAGTACGGACGGAAGTCCAGCGACCCTTATCAACAGGCTGAAGCTAACCGGCCAGGTCTTGGAGAACCGTAGCTGGTGGTAGTTCTTAGCATTATCGTTTGTTCACTGAAGCATAGGAAGATCTAGTTATGCTGGTCATTGATTTAAAACAGACCATACGAAGTCCTTACTGCGTTTGATTTTGTTACAGTTAATTATATTTTTTTATGATCACATAAGGAATAAAAACTTACTACTTTCATGTATTTTTTATACGTCATTACAAATATAAAAACAAGGCGTCGATAGATGACTAAAACCTACTATATAAGTAGGCAAAATATGATACTATCACAAATCAAATATCGAACGTACTAAAGAAGGGAGGTACTCGTATAGCAGTAGTAGAGCTCTTTGTGAAGGGCTCGTCCGGGGAAGTACTACCACCATGTACCGGTGAAATTCCTGGCACGTGAGGCTGAACATCTGTATGCCTCAAGTTGATGGAAGCAGGGCAGTGCATTGTAGGGCACGATCCTGACGTGCGTGACCTACGAGGCAACTAGTTGTATAAAAAAAATGTATACTAAAATATTTTTTTAATATAATTATTATGTAATACTTACAAAAGTACCTTTTTTACGACAGATAAAATGTAAATAGACCACCCAAGGCAACCTACTTGTTAAGGAGTAGGTAGGTAGTAAAACGACATGCGAAGGTGAAAAGGCGCGGCATAGGCTGTATACACATGGGAAATTACTCAAGTGCGCCAAGTCGTCGACACGCCCTAAGACGTAATTAATTAATGTGTATACGGCCTTACTGCGGAAAAAAACTTTTTTATGGTTATAATAATTATAGTAAAAGTAAAGGCCTTTGTATCTATTCTAGACGATTTAGGCATGATTTGTTTACTCATGGGTATTTTTTTAAAACAATCTTTATAACAACATAGAGGTTATGTTTAATTGTACACAATAATCGTAGGTAAATAAACTACTTATTTTTTTCTTCAAGCAAGCTTCAAGAATGTATTTGTACTTCTTCAACTGTCGTTCGGATACTCTAATATATAATTAGAGTTTAAAAACCCACCTAAAACTACCCATCTCGTTATGAGTGTAAATAAAATAGCATAATCAATTTATGTGTTCTTCTTCACCTCTTCAATAATTGCGCATAAAAATCAATTTGTTCTCATTTAAAAAGTATTTATAGCTACATACATTAATGTTTAAACAAATACTTTCTTGAAGAAATAGAGTGTTTATTTTTTAATTATGAAAAAAAATATTCCTATTTTTAAAAAGCTGTTTTTTATTTAACACATCGTATTTAAAAAAAGCCTTAAAAAAGAAATATTCTGAATCTGTATAAAAACTCAAGAGCAGAATTCTACACACTGATTTAAAAAATATCTATAAATAGAAGTATTCTAAATCTGTGAAAAATCAGTTAGGAGAAATCGAAAATTAATAAATTCACACTAAAAATCTTCAGCAATATTGTAGTGTCTAGGGAAATAAGCTCAAGTAAACAGCGGCACGATGAGTTAATGACTCTTAGCTCTTAAAGTAATTATCGTTAGACATGAACAAGCCATGAGTATTAATATGGTTAGGTCCCTACATTGTTTTTAATTAAAATAACAGTTTTTTCTAACTTTCATGATGATTTAAAATTATTAATACCGGTCCGTAAAGTTTGCAACGTGGCGTGAAAAACAAACAAAAATAGTGATAAAAATCAAAGACAAATAAAATTATTCATTTGGAATTTAGAGAGCGCAGTCCGAGCTCTAGGTTCAAATGACAATGACAGTGACATAAAGTGCTACCCGTCAAACTTTACGAAAAAAAGCAGTACCATTTACAAAATAATTTGCCCCAACTCAAACAAAGCTCATCGTACTGGCAGCTTTTTATGAAACATAGTCCAAGAGACGACAGGGCAACGAGCAAAGAAGTACACTCGACTATGAAACTGGGAGACAGTTCCAACAGTAATTAGCGAACTAATTCTGAGATCAAGTAGCGTGAACGGTCAACGGATACCCTTTAGCTTGCGTACGTTTAACCCTTTTTGAAAAATTTTAATACCGAAGTGAGTAGTTGGGGGGGAGTTGGGGGTAATAAAATCTCAGCGAGCACTCAAATGAGCTGAACTTTTGAAGCCTGGGGTACAAGACAGAGGCGGGTCAGCGTGGAGGGAGTCATTAGTCAGGGTTGCATTCAGAATCATTTTATCGATTCATTTCTCTTCACAATTTTTGGGATAAAAATTCAAATTGCTGTCGTTGTCAAACCGAAAATATCTAGAGTTATTTTTACAATGCTGAAATGGGATCCCTGTATCTTCATACTTATTGTACCAAAATTTTATAAATAAAAAAGAAAATCGACTTATTTAAGTACGTAGTGTCAAAATTTAATGCCAACATAACAAGCAAAGCTGTTTATTCATCGGAAATCGCTGTTTATTCATCATAACGGAATATTCGCGAGAAAGTTACACAAACACACACCTCACTGATTAACAACAGGAGCCCGCATACCATGTACGTTGAACGACTATTTCTTAATAAAGAATAGCTTACGTTTGACATACCACGTTACCTTTCATACCAAATATACACAGTTTTAAGAGATTGTTTCAAACTTATCAAACTCATAGCCATTATGTCAGCGGGCCTTATTACCCGCTGACATAATGGTTCTTATTACCTGCTGATATAATGATTGCAATCTCATCACAAAAAACTAAATCTCACTGTTGAAACTAAACATTTGCAGGGGCCGATCTCGCGATCATTTTGCAATTTTATTTTATTGCTTCTTTCGAAGAGAAAATGGCACATTTTCTTGAGTAATTCATCAACGACCTCATCGTAGAAGCCTCGAGCTACGATATACGGAAAACGTAGAAAATGTGCGGGGTTGTGCAATGCCAAAAATAAAACATCGCTTAGAAAATCTCGGTCGGCCCGAGAATTAGGCCCCGGAACGTTTGGTATTTCCCCTTACTTGTTCTAAGGGGAAATGTACTTTAAATTCTAAAAAGTTAAATAATTTCATGTTTTAAGTTACTAAGGAAAACTTTAATATATAATTGGGCAGATAAACTAATTAACTTCATTCAAAAACTATGAAAGGGATAAAGTAGAGAAATGGCGAATGAGAAATTTAATAAATTAGGTTAAATTAATAAATGCAATGGTCACCATTAATGGCTTTAATCTACGACTTTAAAAAGGAAAAAACGTAGGTATTAGGTTACTTGTGTTGTCCCTGTAGCTTAGAGTCAAAATTCAATAGTTATTCATATACTTAGATAAAATATAACAATGATGTTTTCGTATTTAATACGTAGGTAAACAATTAACAATATAAAATGAGATAACCTAAAAACAATGGTATTATTTTGAACTTGAGCACCTATTTACTTAGGTTGTTACCTAATATTAATATTAATTTTACCTGGAGCACTGTAAAATTAGGTCATAATAGGATTAAGCACATCACATCACATGACATACTTGTAGGTAATATAAATAAAACCTAAAGGCAGATACAAAACACAAAATAACTATAACGTAACATCAGAAATCATGAATAAACCTTAGTCCGCCCCTGCACCGGACGGCGCAGCCTGAAAAAAAGTTTTTTCACTAACTGAAGCATTAATCCAGCCGGTATTAGTTTACTCGCTTTTACTCGTCGATGTGTGTGTGCGGCGCGCTTGTGTGCGCTACGCCGTGCAACTTTTTTTACATAGAGCTATCAAAAAATAAAGAGGCCAATATCATCGTTGCAATTAAACTGAAATAACTTTTGTCAGTGATTCCATCTGAAAGTTATGGATACAGTTGGATGGTTTTGTAGACATTTGAAAAACTACTTGACGTGCCTGAATTTTTTGTTTTTAAATAAGCTTAGGTACCTACGTGCTTTGAAAATCGTTAACTTTGACATCACATTTTTTTGTTACAGTTAGATTTAGAACACAATTTTTATGAACAACGGGATATTTACCTGTGCCGAAATATCGGGCTTAAAAACTCGCAAAATGAAATGTCCCGTTTATAAAAATAGTGTTAAAAACCATGATAGTCTCAAAAGTTAGATTTTGAAGTTTTTATAATACATAAATTTTCAACTCGACACAATGACGGTTAACTACTAGAAATACCTAAAAATGAAAACTAACTTGTTTACGTAAACATTTCGCTACAAAAAATGATCATTAAATTTTTTGTCTTCTCTGCGCCGTCATCGCTCTACGAAATGCAGTCTGCTCATTCCGGCGTAGGTACTCCTCAAAAGCTGGACGCGGTCACTCACGCACACAGACACAGCCCCCACCCTTGATACCTCCCTGTATCATTTACGGAGGTTCGCATCACTTTTAATAACCATTGTATTTGGCAACGATCGAAATGAGTGTTTGGAGTCTGGAACTAAATTTTTCGACAATTTTATTATGCGGGAACTTACTCCATCATTTTGCGGGTTAGAGTGGTATTTGTAAGTGGTTTTATATTAGGCTTGAGCAGTCGTAGCATGCGGAAAATTTTGAATGCATAGGTACTTATTGATAAAAATAAAGCGAATGAATAAATAAAAAACACTTTATTATTATTATACAGACCAAAAAGAAACACTATTTGCAGATGGGGTTTTTACAAAAACATTCTTATTATCATATAAATACATACAAAGGATGTACCTACAGATATTCCTTACAGCTCTCAGTAGGTTGTTCATATCATTGCATTGTGTTGAACTACGTGAAATACAAAAATAGAAGTGATTTTCCTTCGCTTAAGCATCTAATTAGCGACTAATCTTCTGCACACGAGGAAAAATGCTTTGAACTAATTTAAATTTAATGTAAACATGATTATACACCTGTTTTTGAGCAGTGCCTTTAATTAGGTATAGTCTCAGAAATATGAGACAGCGGATTTTGCCCATCATTAGTCTGAAAAAATAATGTCAAATTCAAAAACCATTTATACACTTGAATCGCAAGTACTTATAGCATTTTGGAAAGTCTTAATTTTGAATCTAAGAAAGAAGACGGCACGAAGACTGTTTCAGAGTTAAGTTTACCCAATGAACCGAATCCTTCTCAAGAATCTCTCCTCCTTGAAATGTATAGGGGATGATTTTGTCCAGCATTTGACTTCTACATGGTAATGATAAA
Source organism: Thera obeliscata (assembly GCA_947578465.1). NCBI lineage: Eukaryota > Metazoa > Arthropoda > Insecta > Lepidoptera > Geometridae > Thera > Thera obeliscata. The sequence goes on from OX387915.1 coordinate 17,455,723, forward strand.
AAATATAGATTATCAAATATTTATTCAACTTCTGCTGACTGTACCTCACCACTACCTACGGGACTGAAAGTTAAATTCGATTTCTCTATGCAAAACAGCAGTAAGTAGGGCAGTCGTGCGCAAATCTTTATCTCAGTGTTCGATGCGGGTGCGCACCGCTACTCCGATCGATAAGAGGGTAAGAACCTCACATTTTTTTCAACTGCTACAAGATTGTTTTTAGAAAATAACTTTTTTTTTATTAATCTGAAGCACCTTGTCGCTAGAAATAGTTAAAAATTATTCCAAAATTAAGCATAGTTACGACTGATGTAGGTACACGGTTAAACTTAAAACCTCTTTGGAAATTAAATGCAAAAAGTTATACTAAACAAACATTTTGTGAGTGGCATGAAAGTGTCACTGGTCACTAAGAAGTTTGTAAAAATAATAAACAGGTAAAAGAACAAAACACGTTTCGAACAATCAGAATTTTTAAGTTTGGAATCAAACAATGTATATTTCGCGCCAACTAAGTCGACAAAGGAAGGGAAGAAACTGAAGAAAAAAAAGCAATTCAGCATGACCCCTCTGAGTAACGTCTTGGCGGCGACAATATTGACTTGAGAACTTTAAGACATGACTAATTAATTCAAATAACTTTTTTATTCGATTGTAATTATTTTATTTACCTATCAATCTAAAGAAAATTAGCTCTTGGCTCTTTATGTCTCTTGAATGCATGTATAGCGTCGTGGATAGCGTGTACCTTAAATTGCTAAGCGTCGTCGGCAATAAAATGTTTTCTTTCTAACCTCAGTTTTTTATTAGAAATATTTTCTGTTTCTTAAATCTATAAATAAAAATTAACAAGGTTTTAGACTACAAGGCTACGTTTAGGTTTTCATAGCCACAATTAACTACTTGAAATACGTAAGCTGGCTTAAACTGAAACTACGCAATCAAATTATTATGTATTTCATTTATTAGCCATGTCTATTCCGTCTTAAGTCTAGCGATACTTAAGCGAGGTTCACACGGGAACCAAGTTTCTTGAGGGGGAATCAACCGGAGTAAAGACGCTGAGATTTCTCGATCCCTACATCAATAGATTTTTAAGTCGTTTTATTTACTTACTTACACTTCAAACCTTTTGCAATAAATTACAATATTGCAGACACATTTACAAGATGCGGGCCTAGATCTGTAAGCACCATAATAAGTGATAGCGAACGGTGCTAGTTCGATTCAATTTTTTTGTAGTAAGATAAAAAAATAAATGTGTATTGGGTCCGATCTACACAACACTATCTAGCCCTTTTTTGTTAATGCATACTTAGATTTCCATATAACACCCAGACAAAAAACAAACATCTGCGCAGGCGTGGGCACCGAGAGCAAATATTTGTGTGGTGAAACACAAATATTTGCTCTCGGTGCCCACGCCTGCGGCGCAGTGTTCGTGTTGCGGCCTTACGGTGTTTTCCTTCACCGTTTGAAAGTACTGGCTGTTTTTAACTGTCTCTTCAAATTAAAATCAAAAAGGAGGGGGTTCTCAATTTCGGTTTCGGTGGTTTAATGTTTGTTTATAGCATAAATTCATCATTTAAAAATCGATTTGAAAAAATCTCCATACAAATTTCAGTTAGTTTGAGCAGTTTGGTTTCTCATGTTTTTTTAAATACTCTTACGAAATCATGCCTTCAAAATAAATATAGACCCTGACCTGTATTGCTTAAATCGAGTTTTTCATTCATCTTGGAATTTCAAAGGTTTTGCAAAAAAACACACAATACGCGAAGACGTTGCCAGGTACGCAAGATGTTCGTTTCAATCTTAAGAAAAGCAAAAATTGTCGTACTATTTTATACCCTAAACTTAACAGAACAGAGTTACAAATGCCTCAAATCTTCAGGTCAGCAAAAGTCATCTATTGTCATACTAATTTAAAACCACACAGTACAATATAACTCGTAACTTACAAGAGATAGAGTTGAATTTTCCTTGCAGATATCTTTGCTAAATTCAGATAAGGGTGCCAACAATGATATTGTTGGAAACAGCTGATTCGCACTGGTAACGGTTTTTGATCAAAAGTAGGTAACAGCATGGGAATAATAAAATACGCGGGAAAAGTCACCTCATCATAAAAATCAGTCATTTCTCAGGATTCTATGTTTAAAAAACTTGAAACCCCAACTTCATAACCAAACTATTCCAGTACTCTCAAACGGTGAAGGAAAACATCATGAGTAAATCAGCATATCACAGAACCTAACCACTTTGCATAGACAAAAAGCCTCTTCAAAATCTTGTCACCACATTGCATTGGTTTGAAAGAACGAATGACACAACAAGAAGAAGTAACCAAAGCCCTTTTTTGCACTTTACGTCAACCCGCACACGTATTTACATAATGTGTGAACTACTTACAAAATCTACTTCTATTCGACCTGTGTGACACGACCTGTTCGCTACTTTCTAAATAAATAAAAAAACTTAAAATACAAGTGTAAATAAATTAAACAAAAACTTAAACATAGAAATAAAATTCGTTTCATTTACTTTTAAGTCCCTACAAAAGTGCTTTGCTTATACGCAACCGCACCGCACAGTGGGCCGTGTTACCTCTCACCTGGTCAAAAACACATCAAATTATTTAGACACTTCATTTACTTATTCAATTAGCAAGGCTGCGATCTCGCGTCGAGTGCCAATTAAAAAATAATAGAAGCCTCCGGTGTGCGAGCGAGAGGTTCGAGTGACAGAAGAGCGGCTCAGAGGTCCTTGTTCTACTGTCTCCATCAAAATAAAAACTCAAGATGAAACACAATTGACACAATTTTCAATTAAAACAAAATGCATGGAAACAGCCAATTAGAAAATAAACTACCAAAATAGAGACGAAATAACAATCTCGCAATTAGGATTTTTATTTTCTCATTAAGAGACACTTGAAAAATCCAGCAATATAATCCGTAGCGTCACTTGCAGGAACGTGAAAAACCGAATTAGCTCGTCTGAATGCGAACTCGTAAGTAATTAGCCTCGCGAGACTCTCGATGCGCTCAGCTCGCTCAGCCTGCTCTCGTAAGCGAACCGAAGCGAAGATAGCGAAGCGATGCGACGCGGCCGGAGAGCGAAAATGGCTAATCAAATCCTTTCCCGCTCTCGACGGTATTCGAGGGCCTCTTTTATTTTCATTGTGCCGTGAAGTGTCACACTGATGGGTAGATGGATAGACTGTAGGCATAGGCCGTAATTCAGAATCGGTTTTACCGGGGAAAGTGAGAACTATTCTGCTGGATATTTGGCCAATTTCAGTTTCCAACGTCGTCACTAAAAAAACAAAAGAAGTATCTAAACCTGTCTAGGTAGGTGTCTAGGAAAGTACGGTAAAATGTTCGCAACACCCAAAATAAAGCCGAAAGATTGCGTAACTCTTAGAAGCAATTACTCAAAGGTTTTTTCTTTTGGTTACAGGGAGTTCTACTACATTCAAATGGAGAAATACGCACGGCAGGCGATCAGCGAAGGGCTGAAAGCAGCCGAGGACCTCCACGTGGCTGGAGACTCTGAGCTGTACCGGGTGCTCAATCTCCACTACAATCGAAATAACCACATTGAGGTAAGAATTGTATGTATTACTACGACATTTATCAAATTGCTTGCAATAATAGATGTAAAATCCAATTTTTATGTGTTTAACAATGGACTTTTATCATTCTAGGTGCCACCAAACTTCAGATACGTGATAGAGCAGACTTTGCGGGAGTTCTTCCGCGCCATCCAAGGCGGAAAGGACGCGGAGCAGAGCTGGAAGAAGTCCATCTATAAGGTGATCTCGCGGCTGGACGATCCCGTGCCGGAGTATTTCAAGTCACCCAACTTCCTAGAACAGTTGGAGTGAACATCGACGCAACGCACAACGTTTCGGCATAACAAAATTAAAAAATTTGGACGATCGTTTCGCAAACAAAATTTTACGACACTCGCATTTAGGCCTTCAGATTCAAAATTATTGATAAAAAAAGTTAAAATAAATTATTAAATTGTAATTGGTACGTTGGACGTCGAGTGGCGCGGCGACACGCAGTCGGTCGCGTCTCTATCACTCTACTAGGAAATTCATTAGGTTATACGAGTAAGAGAAATTTTAAGTCACCTAGAATTTTATTTCTGCACATAATATATTTGGCTATATATAATTATTATTATATTATTATTAAGTATTATCTTAAATGGTTTTTATAGTTGTGTATATCTTAAAATCATTTATGGATTTATAATTTAAGGAAAAAAACGATTAATATATTTAACTGCTTAAGTTTTGAACGTTTTGTTGTTTTTTATTTTTGTTTTATCCTTGTTTCCTTATCCTTTTTGGCATGTTTATGTTGAGTTGTTCCCGTAATGCCTTTGTTGTTGGCTCGCCTTGGCAGCTGGAAATTGTCAACCTTTACCTCGTCACACCTACTTATTTTAAGAGTAATTGATTAAAGTTAACCATAGTCGTTAGTACAATAGAGCAGGGTTATTTTTCGATCCACAAACAAATAATAATAATTAATAGATTATTTTTATACGATAACCGGTTTTCTGTTCTTGCAGATGAAATTTTCAATAGGATATAAGATAAGACAGTCACAAAATTCAAAAACAAATTACACATCCTCATTTCCAGTTAAAGTGAACATCCTTGGTTGTATTTACAATATTTCGGCAAAGTTCGGATCGCGTTTCAGTTTATGATTCCGGAATAAGCGGCATCAACCCGCCCGGATTAGGATTAAGTTTATTTTTTAGAAAAATACTTCAAAAATTTTTGCGTGGGCCTTTCAAGATAACAACAGTGCGAGAGCGGAGCGTCACACTATACAATCAGTAATTCAAACCTCAGTTATTTGATGACTTTTATTTCTTTAACACAGTAATTTCAGACAACAACAAAACAACATCGTTCGGTTTAATTTTATGAAAATAAATGGATTTATTTGTTATTTGACTCTGGCCACAGTTTTCGAAGTTAGTCCCACTAGTGTCGTTCGCTCCGCACGCGGGCGCTTCGCGGCGATTCTCAACCTCATAGACATTTCGAGCACATCCAAACAGTATAAAATAGTATCGAAGGCAACACATCAATAGTCCGAAACACACAAAAACCACTCCGAAAATTCAGTCTCCCTCTTTTGACATCAGGTTACACAAAACGCACGGGGCCAACCCGTCCGATTAGAAGTGCCTTCAAAAATATTGAATTTTTACATGAAAATAAATATGAAATTATTCAAAAAACGGGCCCTCAATAGAAACTGTCGCCCAACCGAAATCCCCGCGCAGCGCCCGCGCACCCGCCGCCCATGCAGACGCATCGTAGTTCGATCGATCGATACGAACTACAACCGTATACATACATACACACTTTACTATTATACTATAGAAGAATAATTAGTTTCATTCGTAGTTATACGTAGCGCGGCACCCGAGCCTTGCTCCCTGACGAAAAGAAAAATCAAAGCAAATAGGTTTGAAACGTTACATAGGTACTTAGATAGGAAGATCGAGGGTGCAGTCAGCGCTGGGAAGCAAGCTCGGGTTAATTCGCATATCTCGATGTATTTGTTATAACAAGTAGATACCGGCCGTCGTCCCAGCAACGCGGAAACACTATCATTTTACATCCTCAGTTTGACAGAAAACAATAATAATAAGTTATGCTTCATAAATAGATAATACTACGATAAGATAGATAGTTTGTACAGAGATGTATAGTGACGTGTACATAATAACTTTATAGATAGTTTTAATACAGAAGAAATGACTAAACCTATCTTAGCGATAACAATATTTAATTAAGGAAACAATAAAACTGGAAAATTGATGATTGATTTGCTGAATTGTAAAAAGTTATTCCATCCTGAGTTCGTCGTTTGTAACCGCGCGGGGCCGACGGCAGGTCTAGCTAAGCAAGTGTAAGCAGTTTTCATTTAATAAGTATTACAACGTTTGTTATCGTTTAATTTGTAACCATTTTAACTATTACGATAATTACTTAAGGGGTATCTCAGTTTAGGATGGACCAGGCGTCGACTGGTGTGCTAGCAGGTTAGGAGAGTTAGAGAGATACGAACGTTTTGAGACATCGACACATAGAACACTATACACGCAGCCTCCCCCTTCCCGTTTGGATATCCAGTTTTACGTTCAAAATTATCCCGGACGTTTTCAGAACAGTTTTAATTTCAACCACCAATAAGATCGCCATCAGGCAAATATTCTCACGAGAACGTCATCAGTGGTAGTTGAGATTGAAATGTTTTTCGAAGACGGCCAATACCCTACCGCAACAAGCCAATCTTTCACAGCAATAGCCCAGATTAAGTTTCCACGATTACGTCGATTTGCAAGCACAAGCGCTACGCAGTCGTCGCAGGGCTTATTCGAGATCGAGCATCGTTCCATGTTATGTTTCTCTCATTCTGTTAAACGTTGTTTGTTTCTCCGTACCATAGGCAGTGGCGTTTTAGAGCTAAGAAGTTTGTTCTGTACATAAGTAATTGTTGTCTCTAGCCAGTGACGAGAAACACCGCGAATTGAAATGGAATTGATTACTAAAACTGGCTAGCTAGAGACAAGTCACTTAGATTATTAAGAAATGTAGTCACTGTAATGTTTATCTTCATCCGTACACTCCATGTTTAGTGTACTTTTTAGCTCTAAACTGGCAAACCATCAACTATTTATTGTATTAGTAAGTAATGAATTCGTTATTCCGATATCTCTTTAGATTACTTCATTATCTAATATTAGTGCAGGCTACACAACACATATTACAATAGAAATGTATTGATTTCCCATCAACAGTATTTAACCGACATGCCGTAATTTGCAGATACTTGGAGCCGTTTAATGTTTTAGACCTTATAATATTTTTTGGCGATTTGTAAATGTCTTCAGTTAGTATTTGTCCGGATTTTTTACTTGAGTGACTCACTGTGCTACAGCCGCTACAAGACCACAATGGATATAATATTATGCGATCCGCCGATTATAAAGTTTATTCGATGTATGGATTATAAGTTATCGGTTGACAATTTTTCTAAATTAATAAGACTCAATTTTAAAACATCGAAATTAATTAGTCCACAGTGATCATGGGGGCTATTCCACAGAAAAAGTACAAAATTCGGTGTTTAGAAAGCTGATGTTTGTGTCTATTGATTAATAATATGTATGTAGATTTGTAGTATTTGTCCTGTTTCGGCTAACTTCTCTTCTAATGTTGTGTTTAGCTAGCGATAGATTAATTATGTTCCAAAAATGTTCTCTAAAGATTTTGCTTTAACATTTTTAGTAATTTCGAATCCGTCTACGAAATCTTTGGATTAACAATTAAAATTAAAACAAATGTGTAATTATTTTTCAAAATTATTATAAAATAAAACAATATGTATGTAGAATGAGTTTGGTTCAACGTTTGGGTATTATGGTTCCTAAATTTTCGAAATTGTAATAGACTCTATTGTATGTAGCATTTCATTTTTGAAAGTTAGAAGACATTTAGGTATACCAGATAGCTGTATCAACTTTTCTATATGGGAAAAATTCAAATTAAGGGGAATTCGAAAAATTAGGTAGTTATGAAGTAAGTGTCATTCTAATACTTAATATTATATCTGATAAATGGACAAAAATGAGCACGGAAACACTATTAGGATGTCTTGAAACAAAATACTGCCGATGCTTATCGATAATAATTAAGTAAGGTAAGCCCGAACGCCCCAATAGGTATGTTATTATACCTTTTCATACAATTTTCACAAAATATGTCCATGGATTATGTGAAGCGTTCGTAAGTAATTTTGTATTCGGAATAGAGACAGCAGAAATTATGCAAGTCTCTATTTTCAATATCCTTGTGGTCTTCATTCGTAACAGCGATACACGTTCAATTTGTTCTTGTGTGTTCGTGAGAAAATTGTTTAATTTAAGTTTTAGTGAGCCGCAGTCCATGTGTGGTGTACTTTCGGTATGATATATTTGTAAACTACAGCGAGCGGACGCGGATGCCGGTGATAAAAATTAGTGACAAAATTTAAAAATCGAAATTATTTTAGTAAGTGGCGCGCGAGTTTCTGTCCACGACGTGACGAAACCGCACCCACTGTGCGGCGACGCGGGCGCTGCGTGGGTAGAAAGTCGCGCGACCTGTAATTTGACTAGTATTTAGGCATCGTTTCGGTATCCTCGCATTTCGGCTAAGTGATAAGGGCGCCGCGTCCGCTGGTTTTGATATATTTAGTACAAATTTCATGATGTTAAGGTTACGAGGCTCAAAGCTTTTCTTTTGTGGTGGCCACTCCGCCGCCCCACTCCGCGCCGACGATATAAAATGAGTCGTGTAAAAAATTTATTCAAAAAAAGTATTTTTGTATTGAATATTTCTAAAGTTGGTGTAATGGTCAAAATTCATAAATTATAGCGATGACAAAATGGGATTTAGGTGAAATTAGAATGTCATACGTTTTTTGTATTTAATTTTAAGAATAGCGTTGGGTATGAAACGTTTATAGGAGCATTACATAACCATTTGTAAATAAATAGCGGAGCGGCGGTGCGGCCTTCGTTTATATAGGTAAATATTATAATAACTCAAAAGATGTTTATATGGTTCTGGTGTAAAAATATAAATTTAAAAACAATTTTAAGGTGAAAAGTGAAAAATAAGCATTTCCACAGTATTTGTCTTAGAATGGCGTCAAGCGGGTCACTATTGTAATCTGTGAGCCTCCGACAAGTCGTACCCTACACACTAACCTAACCTAACTACGCATTAATTATTACGGTTATTAATACAACAATACCTACTTATACATTATTATAATATCACATTGTCATAATGCTTATATTTTACGAGCGTGTGTCTTTGTCCGTGAATGTTTAGAAACTAAACCACTGTTTGGTGTATTAGGCATGTAAAGTGGAATTATTGTGGATTCAAAGAAATTGTACCTCTAAATTAAATCCTATGACCTCGGTCGTAGGATTGTTGCAAATTGCGTTGGTATATTGAAAAAATTGGCGGTTCTAAAATTTGTTAATCAAAATTTCAAAATTATCCGATTGGAAAAAACGGTGAAACATGAAATTGTATCTCTACTAGCAGTCATCAGAGACTTGTTGATACCGGTGAGGGATGTTTCTTCGTGGATATAAAGTAATAAAGCTAAGCTTTTATTTGATTGTCGTATTTTATTTACTAAAAATCCTCCTCCTATAAGTTAAGTTTATGGTTAAGAAGCCCGAAGGACTAGACTTAAGGTACATAGGTACTTACACTACTTACTTACTGAGAAGGTACCTGAGCAAATTTCGAACAAATCGCTAGAATTCAGTGTCAAACGTACCTACTTCTCAACTAACTAGAAATCGAAATCTGTTTCCTTTGGAACCTAGGCGCCTTACCGAAATATCATATCATACATGTATGAACATTGAGAGGACTTAAGTAAAAGGCGCTTAGCACCTGAGAATCTGAAAACCATCGTTTGCAAATGTTCAAATAGTACCTAAGTATGTAGATTATACTACTAAGTACTTTGAGTTATGTCGATATAACTCAAAGTATTAGCAAGCTGAAGTGACAGTGGGCCGGTCATGTTTGCCGTAGAACAGACCATCGTTGGAGCTAACGAATGCTAGAGTGGAGACCGCGTTTAGGCAAGCGTAGTGAAGGACGCCCTCCTGCAAGGTGGGGCGACAATCTTCCAAATGTAGCAAGCACTGGAGGAGAGCCGAAAACCGGGCTCAGTGGCGCGTCTTGGGAGAGACCTACGTCCAGCATTGGACTGCTATAAGGTTGATGGTGATGATGAATGATGACTAATAAACTCAAACTAAAGCAAGTAAACCGAATATCAGAATGGCAATTGGCAAATGCCATTCTGATATCCGCACTTGATGTGCTGGCTGGTTTTTCCGCCAGTAGGCCGCTGGCCTTTTTGCGTGACCCTTTGACACGCGTGTTGCTCGAACTTTTTTAGATTCTACGACACGTCGGCTTCCTCACGATGCCCTTTACCGTTTGAGAGTACTGGCATAGTGCACATAAATTTTTCGACGGAAAAACTCATTGGTACACGACTGGATTTGAACCCACGACCTTCGGATCGGAAGGCGGGGCTGCTACCACTAGACAACCAGTGCTCTCTAAATATCAGAATGCTAATCTATTCAAGTTTTCCAAAAGGGTAATTTATCACTGCACCTTGAGACCAATTATTCAAATTAACCCTAATTTACCATAAGGGGTTGATTTCAGCTGATTCCTAAGACCTAGCTAGGCAATTGAATTTTCATTGGGCACTTTGACTTGGTAATAGGTACTTATTATGTTTAATGAGATCTTGAATGTCTGAAAGTAGAAAGGGTAGTTAAAGTAGGTAAAGTCGGCTGTAAGATGTTAGCATTTTGATATATTGATGATATCAAACTTCTAAGACCTTTTTATCATGTATTTCAAGAAATAAAGTATGATTTGATTTTCATTAAATTATTATCCTGTAAATATTTCAATGATTCCACACTGTTTTGAAAATTACAGATTTTATACATCTTAGTGCAGCCGACTGTACTTCTACCTCTTTATTAACTGTTGTAACCACCTCTACAGTTTAATAAATGGAAATGGGCAAGTTAGAGCTTAGCTCTAACAAATAAATAAATATCAACACAACTTTTTGCCTTGGATTTTTTGTTGTTTAGGTGCTGTGTTTTACTAAAAAGAAATATGTACTTATGTATCTTTATAAAACAATACAAACACAATATAAAACAAATTTAGGCATTTGTAACCGCTATCGTACAAAAATAATATACAGCGCCATCTATCTCAAACTAAGCAAAGTTTTTGAAATGGGAGCCAGAAAATTCCCATTGCACAAACGAGAAATGGGTTATTGTGTGAAACGACTGGAGTTTGTACGGAGAAACTAAAAGCGCCCCTAGCGGATTTGCAGAGAAGCTGGAAACTAAATTATTGTAATCGTGGGGGCGCTCTTTACAGTTTTTACACGCCCTAGAGAGGTGGATATAAACAAAATACATTGGTTCTGAAAAATTTGAATTAGGGACATACCTACATCAAAATTTATGTCAGGGCCTACACTGCAGAAAGCAAAGCTTCTCCCTATGAAAGAGATAGATAGATAGATAGAAAATTCTTTATTGTACACCTTACAAACTAACAAAAGAGAATATAACACATAAATACTATTATCTAAATGTACAATGGGCGGTCTTATCGCTATAAAGCGATTTCTTCCAGACAAAGAGCTATGCGCCTAGCCTATTAAAGTCCTGATCATAGGTGTGCAATAATTATAGTACGTCTTTCCTTCTTTTCTTTCCATAGTCTGCCTTACCGCGAAATCAAAATGCTGATCGGTATCAAAACCGTCATTATCATTTTTAATGCCCTATCTAATAGTAAGTTTCTACAACATTATAACTTAAAACCAATTTACTTATATAAACTCTTTACTCCCCCATGGTGGTTTTAAAACAAGAGATCCAAATCCAAATTCTATTAACAGTAACACACAATTTAAATGTACCTAATATTAAAAAAGTTACATTAAAGAGAGAAAAAGATCTCTTTAGATTCTATCTCAAAAGAGCTCTTGTTGTATGTTGTGGAGTTAAAAAAATATCATCAATGTTTAAATTAAATACCCATTGCCATTTTGGTTTGGCTGTTACCGAAACCCCCCTAATAAACCCTATTAATAGGGTTGAAATAATACTTACTACCATGCATTCTTTCCCTATTTATACAAAGGTCTTCTTCATACTCTTTTACAAAATCCTGAAATTATATAGAACTAAAATAAAATACTTGTTTCAAAATGTACATTTCAACCTTTTATTTTTCTATTTAATGTCACTAGCACTAAAACTTTCTAGAGCTTGTTAAAGTTTCTATCTTCTTTTAGTTTCCGGTAGGTACAGTGGGATACATCTCAAGTTACTTATAAACAAAGAAAAATGACTTACTGCAAGGACTTAAGAGCTAGCAGTGTATAGTCTGATGCGTATCCTTGTGTACAAGGAATTGATTGTAAGACACAAGTATGTTCAATATAACTTTTGAGACTATCATGGTTTTTCTATGAATAGGATACTTAAAAAAAACTCACACAATTTAATCATGGTAAATATCCCGTTGTTCATAAAAAAACAAGAATGTTCCTCATTGGTTTCCCTCTAGTTAATAAGTCTGGGGCTAATCTTCATCAAAAATATTATACTTACTATAAGCAGGTACTTTTTCAAATATATATTTTTACATCACTATTATTATTGTACTGACTTCTGAACAGCTTGCCTGGAGTTTTGTAACCATCCTGAAATTGAAAAAAGGTTCAATTACTAGCATGCCGGAGGCTACATGGCGCGGAGGACAAAGCCAGATGGAGGAACACAGTGCAGACTAGGGTCCTGCACAAAGGCAAGTTCAGCAAGTTTATCATGCGCACTTAATGTGCGGGCAGGTTTTTCCGCAAGTAGGCCGCTGGTGAGCCCTTTTTGCTTGAACTTTTTTAGGTTCTACAACACGCCGGTTTCCTCACGATGTTTTCCTTCACCGTTTGAGAGTACTGGCCTAGGCACATAAATTTTTCGACAGACAAACTCATTGGTACACGAGTGGATTTGAACCCACAACCTTTGGATCGCAAGGCGGGGCCACTATCACTAGACCACCAGTGCCATTCTCCTGCACAAAGGTCATAACCCTCAACAGTGATAATACCGATGCAAGGAGGAGGATATTTATCTTCCTCCTCATAGTATTTTCTAACAGTTATAGAATTGGATAGTGTTCTGCAAGAAACACTCGTCATCAATCTAGAAAAGTTCACAGTGTAGATCTGCCCTATAGTAGTAGTTCTACATCTTGAAGAACAAAAGTTTGTAGTAACAATTCTAGAACCCTTATTGCACAAAGGCTGTCGGTTCTTTGAGCGAACTAATATAAATGTGTGTTGCGGAAGTCGCATCCTGATAGATTTCCATATTAGATCCTGTTAGATTTGTTTAGGTTGTTGTTGTTCTTAGATTCTAAAGGAGCATAACAGGCCATGGAAACTTTTGTTCATAGTTTTCAAGCATTTTTGATGTTGGAATTAATTTAAATTAAATAAAAATGTTAACCTTTTAGCACTTGAGTGTATCAACCAGTCATTCCATAAAGTTCACCCAGGTTAAACAGCATCAACTTTATATGGGCCTTGGTCTCCGCTGCCTTATTCTGCAACTCTTCAGCCTTCTTCTCAAACGCTTTTATTCGCACATCCAGGTATTTATCAGCCTCGTCTGATGAAAACTCTAGGGAGTGATTGAGGCCTATGTTTATGAGTAAGGTGGAGGTGTCTGGTACAGAAGCCTCCATGAAAAAGTTGCAGCCGATGTTTACTTGAGTTTTGAAGCCATCAGGGTGTACAGTCTTGTCAGTAATTACTTTCAATGCATGTCTTTGTTGGGTAAGGTCGGACACTTCAGCATTTATTTGCGTCAAACGCTGCTCTAATACTCGCAAATCCTCTTTGAGAACATCGTTGATGAAGTGCTCGTACTTTGCAATAGTTCTTTGGCTTTCTGTCGTCATTTAGATAATGGTTTGGAGATTTGAATATTCTATCATAACCTCAAGAAAATGTCCGGTTCTTCGAAACGAATAACACTGAGTAAAAAGGAAGAAATGCAGCCTGAACCTTTTTACTTCAAGTAGCAGACAGAGGCGATCGCTGGCTAGTTTTCAAACAGGAAAAATCTTGGAAGAATTATCAACTATCAGCATCAGGCAATCAAAACAAAACAAATTGGAAATTCTTATTTTTTTCGGTTTCCACAGACTAAAAATGTGGATGTTTGGTTGGTTTGATTTGAATGACCTTGCTGTTAGTGTGCTATTGCTTTTTTGTGTCTGACGTTTTTCATAATTTCGCTACAGTCAAACAGTGACATTGACGTCTTACCAATTCATGACTTTGACAGTTATACCACCATTTAGAGCAGGGATTCCCAAAGTGGTCGATATCGACCCCTTGGGGTCGATATTGGTTTCCTAGGGGTCGACATAAACGAAAACTGATTTTGGGGGTCGACGAGGTCAAAAAATCGACCCCTATTAAATTAACACAAGTTCTTATTTCAAAGTTTCAAGATAGGTAGGTAGGTACTGTATTGTTTATGTTGTGTTACGTGTACTAAGAATAATTAAATATTAATTATTCTTAGTACACGTAACACAACTTAGAGTAGGAAATAGCACTGTTGTAGTAATGTCAAGTCTCGAATTCGTACAACGCACGTTCGTTTTGTTAAATTTTGATGAGAAAATGAAGTCACTTTACTCACTTAACCAAGTGCAAAGTTTTCAAATTGGTACCTTAGTACCTAGCTTTCTTGTATCAATAGGAAAAAACTGAAGATAAGCCCCCTTATTCATTATAGTCTGCTAAATTAAAGCATTGCTAATTTTCACTCTGTCTTCTTCTATTGACCTAAATCGAGAGAGACTTATGCAAAAAATACCCACTGTAGCAGCTGTTTTAAGTTAGCGGACCATTGTGAATAAGGGGGTTGATCTTAAAAGTAGGTAATTTGGCCATGGGGGTCTGAGGTAACCGTTCATTTTGGAAAAGGGGTCACTAGTCCAAAATAGTTTGGGAATCCCTGATTTAGAGAATAGAAAAAGCATGGCACTATAAATCATCTCGTATTACGTAACAGCGACATCTAGCATAAAATTTAGAACTCACTGTGGACAAAGCTTAAACTGCCATCTGTTGGAGAATGATTGAACAAACAGGGTATTTGATTATCTAGCAACGAAGACCAACTGCAGGTTCATTTTACAACGCATTGACAGCCACCATAAATTGTTTTGTTATAAATCCTCTAGATGCCGCTTTTCCAAGGATCTCCGTGCGAGATTCTACTGACGAAATAGGTAGCGTTTCCATTTTGTTAAATACCTACAGAGCTGTTATGCAGTCAACAGCCTTTGTTCTCTTTCGCCGTCGTATTAGTGGATTGCATTGATAATTCATCAACTTGTTTACCTCAAGTTGAAGGGCTGCGCATCGTATAATATGACAAATTGCTTGTTCGGTTCGATTCCCACTGATAATAAATATTTGTATGGTGAACACAGATGTTTGTTCTCTGTCTGGGTGTTGGCTGGGTCTGGGTGGGTGGGTTTTCTAAATATGTATTTACGACAAAAAAAAATACATGTACGTATTAATCAGCTAAGTATCTGGTTCCCATAGTACAAGCTCTGTTTAATTAGGGGCTAGATGACCAGTCCAGCTGAGTAAGGAAGCAAGGAATACACAAAAAAACATTACAAACGATAAAGGGAATCGTTTATTTGACAAGAAATAGTTTAAAATATCACTTTTACATTTGAATAAAACCTTCAAATATTTGCTTACCAACCTTATGTTACCACGCTCGGACCGGCCTCCACCATATTTGGTGCAATTTTCTATGACGAATAGCTTGTTTCAAAGGATGCGAATTTTTGCCTTTTATGATGCTACTTAGGTACAGAAAGGGGTACATGGATAATATAAACCGTTTTTAGAACGATTCATTATATATAAGATGTATACTCAAAGAGCCGTACAAGTTAATAGTATGCTGTTTAAAATTAATAAATTAGGTACTTTATACATCTTAATTGTGTGTCACACCAAAACAGATTTTTTACACTAAGGACCTTAATCTAACTTACTTATCTAAAAAGTTAATTTAAAAATAAATTTAATGTGATGGACTGTCATTTTTAACTTTATTTTTTTCTTTGACTCTAGAATAATTTAATCCTAGCCTCTTAAAAGAGTTTATAATGGAAGGTTGTTTTTATTTACTTTGTGACAAAGTTATGGAAGGTATAATTTATTCACTTTTATACACAAGACTTGGCCACTCTTTGCGATTTTTAGATGTGCCTACAAAATAATTTTTCAACATCGAATCTTGTTTCGCTAAAAAGTTTCATAAGTAGCTATACAACCTTATTCCTTATACTTTTTTTTATCTATTAATAGCCTAGTGTCTTTAGGCATAACAAATTGCATGATAGAGTGGCCTGCTATAATGTAATCGATAGGTTATAGGTACTTAGTGAATTATTTCTGTAGGTAATAAGACCTTAAATTATTACTTATAAACTCCATGAAAGAAAAGCAGCTAGATATTAAAACTTTGGCTTTTTACATTCATGCAATTTTAGAAAATCTAATTTGTTCCTACTAATATCAAGAAATGGACAAGAGTTATAATTACCAAACACGTCCAAAGTATAACATATTTTAAGTAGGTAATTTTATCTTAATACTTACCTACCTATTAATAGCTAGACTATGTGATGCCTCGTATCGATGGGCGTTGACGGATTATTATAATTTTAAATTAACTATAAAAATAACCATAAATAATGACAGTTAAAATGTAACTTACGACTATGATAAAAAAGATCTTATGAATTACTAGGATCCATTCACAATGTACAACTATAAATATCTTACCTAAGAAAAGACGAATAAAAATTACTTCAGTTCTTAAATTGCTAGCAAAGACGTTTTATTCAAAGGGCCGTGGAAGTAAGGTAACTACTTCGATTCTCAAAGCTCTACGTACCGTGTGACTACGAAATCCATCGATAGCAAAAATTTTATATACAATGTAAAACAATTATTGACATATTTATGACTGTGGAATCAAGTTGTGTAGAATACACAGGTATGCTAGTTTCATTTTCACCTGCACATTGAGTCATGTTGTGTGACAAGCTTACAATAATTGTCGTGTCCTTCGAAACTGATTCCAAAGGACACAAAATTAATGATTGTTTTTTGGGTTTCATTAGTCGGTTGACATTTTTATACAATTTAAAAAGTGCTGCTGTTATTTTAGACTGTATAAAATGTCAACGATATGGAACTCGTAAGTAAAACCTTTGCCCTACTGCATGTATTTAAATAGTAATCAGATAGCCGAGTTCTCTTCCTGGTTACATGATAAATCTTCAACATTCAAACGTCCTCTGGGAGCCTATTTATTACAGTATTATATTTATTACGGAATCATTTCATTCCGAATCTACATATCAAATGGATTTTTGGTTAACAATTTAGTTGTCGCTGATCTTAAATTTAGAGGTATTATACATAACTTACACAGTAAAAAGTTAATATATGCAAAAATATTGGAAATTTAACATTGATTTGATGGGTCTAGTTTTGGACGTTAGTCTATAAAATATTTGGACGATTTTACATTTACTTAGTTTCACTGGCGACGGAGTAAGACAAATGGACTTAAAAAATATGTCAAACGATCAACAGTGCTTAAACTATTGCCATCTCTTACCACTGGATAATGACAAACAGTGACAGGGCTAAAATTAAGCAATGATTAAATTTAAATTGCGTTTATATGTATGGCTGAAGTTGAATAATATTTGTGAACAGTAATGTATGTATACACAATGTTTAATATTATTTACCAATAATTAAATGCAAAATCACAATGATTTTACAATATGAATCCCAAAAGTTGTAAAGTTATGTCGATGCATCACTGGGAGGGTTGTAGGTTAGAATTTCATTAAGTTTACAGTTGGAATAATATAAAATGTTTTATATTTTACTCATATTTAAATGTTGTATTTTGACTAGCCAATCAAATAAATCAAAGTTATTATTAGTGAGTACCTAAGTTGTTAGGTATCTATCTACTATAGGTAAGTAGTTATTTAAATAGATTTGAAATTAACTGCCAAACATAATATGCACCTAATTTTTAATTTAAAAACAACATATCAATTTGAGATCACAAAATCAATTCTTGAAATTCAAATAATATCACAATAATAAATTTTTGACACTAGTACAAATTTACACCAAATTTAACAGTAAAAAGGATTAAACTAACTGAACATAGACTGAACTTATTTTATTCTTTTAACAGTTACTTTATTAACAAATATCTTATTAAAACCGTTGTAAAATTAAATCGCTCAACATGGACATACATTCATAACAATAAAACAGTTTTTCATAACTTCCTTTATTTTCTTAAATTTAAAGGACACTCTAGAATAAAAATCGAATGACTTAATTTGTTTACAAAATAATGTGCCACCTGTACCCGAAGTCGGAGTTTGGCAACCACATTTCGTTACCAAATGTTGTTTTCGTTTCGCCTATTTGTCTCTACCTATTGTATGGAGAAACTATGAGACGGCAAAAATACATTACGTAGTTAGAGTTGTTGTCTCATCTTTTCTCCATACAATAGACAGAGACAAATAGGCGAAACGAAAACAACATTTGGTAACGAAATGTTGTAATTGCAGTGGGACTTGGGGTACCTACAGCTCTCAATACGTGAAGCGACTTATGAACAAAGTGTGTAGGTTATTACGAAGCTTAGGAAGGTGGGGTGTTTTTTTTTCTAATACACTGGGTTCAACAATGAAGTGCAGAGTTTTTTGTCACTTTAGATAGGACTTTGCCTTGAGCATCTTTCGCCTTGCCGTCTTGTCCTAAGTGGGAGTAAAGGTGTTGCTTTTCCTTCCAAACTCAGTTGATAGCAACCTTCTGCGCTGTAAGTGCGTGTTAATCAAATAATTATATATTTAATTACAAAAGAGCACTGGTAGATATACGCACTTTATGGTGTAATTAACA
This sequence comes from Thera obeliscata, assembly GCA_947578465.1. Taxonomy (NCBI): domain Eukaryota; kingdom Metazoa; phylum Arthropoda; class Insecta; order Lepidoptera; family Geometridae; genus Thera; species Thera obeliscata. Next base: position 17,474,466 of record OX387915.1, read on the forward strand.
AAGTGCTCAAAAATTATACGTTACAAAAAATTGCTCCGTCGGCTTACATAAGTCGTTTTATGAACGTAAAAATGTAAAGAACCAAGTTGAAATCACGATTGCCGCCAAATGTGCAAAAACTAAGCATAAAAACCCCGGGGTACCTGGGGGCGGTACCATGCCCCGCCCGATGACGCCTGCGTTATACAGCTTTTATATAAGGGTTGTACGATACGAAGTAATGATTAGGGAAATCGATAGTCGAGCTCGACTAGCTAAACAACTATAGTAGACACGCCTTATACATACACCCATATTGTAACTACCAAAAAAATATGAACTGATCTAGAGGCTACAAATGATAATAGCTTCAGAACATTTTAATCTCTATCAACAACAAAGTTATCGAGGTTTGCTTTTAATTAAAAATGGGACTAATATTACAGAATAGGTCTAAACAAAATAAACGAGGTAAGCCTGTGCGTGGAACGGGCACCTAGACTCACCTAGCTTTAAGACGTTTCAAAGTGATCCTTCTAATTCTAATTCTAATTGTGTTGGGGGAATAAGATCTGCACTGACGTCCCGCGATGGGGTGTATTGTGCATTGTCCCCCTGCTAACCCTTACCCCAGCCAGCCCAACTCCTTAAAATAGCGGAGAAGGACTTTGGGTTGGTGGCAGCAATGTTCAAGATGACCCAATGGTGACTCAGATGTGGATGTGGAAGGACAAGACTCAATCAGTTCCCTGAGCCCTGTCTTGCACCTCGCTTCTTCCGTTGCGGGGCAGTGCAGTACTACATGCTCCACAGTTTCTTTTTCCTGCAGGCAGCCGCGACATAAGTCGCTATCTGTTGCTCCAGTCTTCAGTAAGTGGTAGTTTAGGTCACAATGGCCCGTAATGATTCCTACCATCAATTTTAGATCTTTCGAAATTTCTTTAGAAATTTTAGATTTTCTTTAGTGATGTCCTTGTCCATCACTGGAGCATCGTTTTTGTGTGTTTGCAGTCTGATCTGCGTTCCCATTGCTTTTGGTGCTCCTTCTGGGAGTGCATCTTCAGTCTATTTCTTATTTCTGCCGATGGGGGCTTGCAGAGACCTAGGAAGTGATCCTTACGATCCAACAGAATAAATGCACTCTTGATTTTGATTTGATTTTGTAAAGTGCTTCCATCATAAAATTGGTCTTGTTAGTGGCTAACAATTAAAATTAAAAAATAGTTAAAAAAATATCTGATCGTGCTTTTATCATTGCCAGCTGAAACAGTCTCTGATTTTTTTCCTCTGGTAGTTACAAAATATGGGTTTATTCTGTCGATCGCTGTGATGCTGTGGCTAAGTCTACCATGTCCAAACGTGCGTGTTGATACCAATAATACAAAGACTTATCATTTTACCATGAATTAATGCTGAGTCTATGATCTAGCTACTTTTAATTATTAGGATTATCATGGCACAGCTGCAGAAGTATCTTAACAATTACAATTTTGGCTCCAAAATAGCTTCACACTTAAAAATTCAAGCAACATCTGGTTGTAGCTGCCGCTGCGTCTTCTTCAATATTTTATAAATGTTGGATGGATCCAATGGATGGGAATTTACACAACTCTAAATTGAACATGTTTTTAAGAGACAAGTACTTATTAGTAATATTTTTTTTTTTAGATCGAATATCTTTTTACTACGCATAACACCCAGGGACAAGCATTTTTTTCTAATAACGCGAGATCTAGATTATTATTTCGAACATGCAAACAAATACCTACTACTATATTGTGTTCATTTTGTAGGATTGCCGGATAAACGGCACTGACATTAAATAACTGTCCAAATAAATAACTTCTCGAATGTCATGTCATGAATGAAGGCAACTGCCAACGTGCGTAATGCAACGCCCAATTAAACAGATTAAACTCTTATTTGATGGCAGAAGTTTGTTATTTCGGTGTGGCTATAATATTACCCGGATCATACCAAAATACGAATGCCTATTAGTATCATTACGTCTTTCATCGTAAAGGCTGCGCATATATAGGCGATGGGGATCAGCTGAAACGCTGTCAAATATGACAGCGATATTTGACAGCGTTACAGCTGATCCCCATCTCGTCTAGATGTGCGCAGGACTTAAATCGTTGGTAATGGAAAATGTAACAATGACTGTTCCCATTTTCTTAGAGATCTAAAGGATGCTACTGATGGTTAAAATACGATGATGTATACGGGTAAAATGGTAGTTCAAAAATTCGAACAAAACTATGTCTAATTTATCAATCAAGATATTGACTATCGCAGACTTAGTGAAAAAGTATGAGAATATTCTACGATAGGTAACTCTTAAGATAATGAGAGTGACCGTGTTAAGGTATTTTGAACTCGTTTATTCACTAGGCCTGCGCTGACTCTAACTTTAAACGATTGTGGTTAAAGGCGAACAGCACCAAAATTCGCCAAAGCACAACTATGCAACGGAAGATCCCGATGTCTTGACACTATATAGATCTAATCACTACGTGATGTAGTCCAGAATTCACTAGGAGTCCCACAGACGCCGAGGAGTCTCGCAGACAGGTTGTCCCACATACGCCTAGGGCCCTTCAGGCGCTTTGGAGTTGCCAGCACACCGCCCCGGGGCTGCCGTTGAAGGCTCGGTGGGAACTTGCGCCGGCTGAAATAAGACAAAAAAAATAATCAGCAGGACTACGTAAGTCTAGACACTCACCTCCTCATTCATAAAAGTATCTTGTCACTGTCAGTTCCATGTCAACAAAAAGAGATGGCAATAGACTTAAAAGTTAAATGACTTCTTTTTGACTATTATGAGTATGAGCCCAGTTGCATTTTGTAAACCTTATCTTACAAACTAGATTTTTGGTTTGCGTATATTTGAACTTGAGTTCCCATAGTTCAAAGTGGGAGTAGGAGCCTATTATTACTAATTATGTAGTTAGTTAGGGTTATTAGTATAAGTCTAGCAAAATTATCGGACAAACATCTTTGCTACATAGTTCGATCGTATTAAGTATCGACTAAAACTTAGACCGGTTTATCAGGTTCTTAAAAGGTAACAATGACTTAATGAGCTTATATTTTTTATCTTTTACTAACTTGCGACGAACATCTTTTACAACGTCTTAGATAAAATCGTAAATAGGATAGAGTCTATCGGATACAAAATAGCTCATATTCATAATATTTTTATTTGTTGTCATGACAGTGACAGTGTCTAAAAAGTGTCAGACATTATGAGAGGGAAAATAATAAGTATATCGCAATTGTCAGTATCAATACAAAAAAATTACAATAGAAAACTCTAGAATTCCCATAATCTAAATAGATTATCCTATAACTAAAATTAGTTATAGGATAAAACTTATTAGGTCAGAGATAAGAATTACGCACTTTTACAATATAATGCGAAAAATATATGCACTGTGAGAACTGACAACAAAAGTTTCATAAAGTGTCTACTTTTGACCTTGTGCGTCAAAAGTAGCTGCACACTTACAGATCCGTACTGTCCGTTCTGTTGTTACTTCCGTTACAGATATGTCATGTCTGTCTGTCATGTAGATTAGCATACAATAATAATACAGTACAATAATGCAATTATTAGGAACACCAGTTTGTACATGATTAATCTGTGGAAAAACGATGACGAAAAAAATGTATTGTCAACTTTTCTTGTGTCCTACCACACCTACGACGCCCACCCTCATACAACTTAGTTATATTTAAATAAATCGTCAAGTTTCCTTCATTGACCCGAATCGGTCCATCAACCCTGACCCTTCCAGTGACCATTTTCATAACTCATTTAGTAACATTTATTTACGACAACTTGTTTTACTTAGCGCCACATAAATAAATATTGTGGAAAATACACACAACACTATCTAACCCCAAATTAGAACCCCTAAATTAGCAAGCAGAGATTGTGCTTTGGGATATCCAGATAGCTGATATAATACTTAAAAATACAAACTTAGAATACAATTTAACACCCAGACAGAGAACAAACATCTGCGTTCTCCACACAAATATTTGATGACACTACTACGGCACAAAAGGCAGAGCCAACTGAGCTGACATGACAGCCAACTTAAACGGTTATACTAAAAGGTCCGTGCATCATGATAATAGCAGTGAATCGATTATTCAATTTCAATATTGTTCCTATTTTATTCTGCGCAAAAGACATCGTGTGAAACTTCGCGCGAATAAACAAAACGCATTAATCTTGCTTCCGTTTTGGAAAACAATGCGGTCAAAACCAAGACCTGTTGAAAGACACACTAAGGCTTCAGTCTTAATGCCTTGCAAAACAAAAGTGAGTTCATAGCTACGGAACCCTAAAAGTGACACTTACAACAATTATAATCGATATATTTTAAACACGACTTGGCAACCGTGACATTATTTTTTGTGGAGAATTGAAAACCAGTCTTCTTCGCTCGCATGGCTAGCCTTTATTTGCAGTTTTACCTTCACAAACTATGTAAAATCTGTTGTACAGATGTCATATAGCACTGCACAATATAGGCAAGCATGTCGCACCTGACTACTCCTCTCTACTTATCCTGCCACTGGTTCTGTCGAACCAAGTGTGGTGAAAGGATTTTAAGTGCGCCTCAAAGAGGTTCTTTTCGTGCACTTGACACATGCTTTTCAGACTTTTTATGTTCTACGACATACCGGTTTCCTCACTATTTTTTCCATCACCGTTTGAGAGTACCTACTGGCATGGTGTACATAATTTTTTGGACAGAAAAACTGTCACGACTGCATTTTAACAGTGAATAGCTTCTGGTACGCAAGTTTCAACGCAGCATCAGGTGGACGATTAAGTAATTCTGTTGCAATCGAAATTATGATACTATCAGGGAACAACGATCACATATCATGTTGCCATCATCCATCATCATCCAAAACGAAGTTCTTATTCGCTATCTCATGTTTATCACGTCAACATTCAGTCGTGTTGCAATCGTTCCTTGTCAAAGATGAGTTTTGCATGAATTCGTTTTTTACTGCAAACCAACGCAAAATAATGTCAAAAATGACAGATGCGACTAAATTTAGCCTGAAGTTTAGATTGCAAAAAAGATACGCAACCCACTGGTAGGAAATGTAACGATTTATCGTTGGTTTATTAAATAGAAAAATATCTGTAAAAACTCAAACGGACGGTACTCCGTTGAGAGTAAGCCATTCTATCCTGAAAATGATCTATAACTTTTAAAATACCTAACAGTAGCTCATCATAAACGGCTGCCTACAAGCAAAGTTTTTACTTTGAGTGCATCATGCTAATATAGTCCATGTCACGATTATTGGCGTACGATGACAACTGTCAAATATTTTTTTCCGAATCTTTTTAACATAAATCGTCGACAATGTTAAAGTAGCGGGAAGTCAATCAAAGGAGAAGCCTTAAAGATAGTACTTCTTGGAAATGTATAGGGCCTAGTGGTCTTCTTAAGGCTGCTAATAATAACGTCAGTGGGTCAATACTCGTCGACGTCACTACAGACCGGCTTACAGTTGACTGGATAAAAAACCAATAAAACGAATGTGCACTTGCAACAATGTTGCAAACCAGTTTTGAACAGCACAGGGAAGGACTTGGTAGTTTTTTCTTAAATTTATTTATCTTACAAAGTGCTGATTCTAGTAAGCTACAGCTAGCATATTCTCAGTTTTACACGATCAGTACCCAAAGTCTCAGTGCATTTACAACATTTCGTTACCAAATGTTGTTTTCGTTTCACCTATTTGTCTCTGTCTATTGTATGGAGAAAAGATGAGACAGCAACTCTAACTACGTAACGTATTTTTGCCGTCTCATATTTTCTCCATACAATAAAGAGAGACAAATAGGCGAAACGAAAACAACAATAAGAAACAGAATCAATGGAGAAATTATGACAGAACTACAATACGTTACAATATAATCGGCTAGCGTGGTATGGGCATGTTATAAGAAAAGAGGAATGTTATGAGCCGAAAAGTGTGTTGGTTTGAATGTAGATGGATATAAAGGTAGGCCTATGAAAATATGCATGGATTGTGCGAGAAATGATATGTTTAAGAAAGAAGTGAGTACTGAGATGACGAATGATATAGAAGAGGATAGAAGAAAAATACATGCTGTGCCGACCCCACCTAGTGGGATAAGGGCAGGAAAAATAAGAATTCAAATTTAATTTTCATCGCGTTTAAGTACTTATTAAAATTTTACAACCACGGCTTACAATTTTAGGTGTCGTGAATTCCTGTTTTTATACTCCTTAAACGCAGACTTCTTACAAATCGATTTAATATTAATAAGTTACACTATTTAGCTATTAAACCTACAATGTTGTAATGACTTTAAAGAAAGCAATAACATTAAGACCTATAAGTACTTATTTAGGTTTTATGTATGGACTTACTTTCTTACATCGTAGGTAAGTATCTAATTTCACGAGTTAAATTAAGTTTTACTTATGGTGTAATTTTAATCAGAAGATGCTGACTTTAGAACTGTTAAGCTACTTTTGTTTAGTTGAGTTGTTAAGCTACATAATATGCAAAGCATTTAATAAAATAGGTAGCATACCAACCAATACTTAACTTCCAAACAAGTACATTACTTTTATTTCATGTCTATTAAGAGCACTGGTGGTCTAGTGGTAGCGGCCCCGCCTTCCGATCCGAATGTCGTGGGTTCAAATCCAAATTATGTGTGAAAAATGTATGTGCACTATCCCAGTACTCTCAAAACGGTGAAGGAAAACATCGCGAGGAAACCGGCGTGCCGTAGAACCTAAAAAAGTTCGAGCAACACGCGTCAAGGGTCACGCAAATGAGCCCGCCAGCAGCCTACTTGCGGAAAAACCAGCCCGCACATCAAGTGCGGATGATAAAATTTTTCCGATTTTTTTTTCTATGTCTATCATAAGTTTATCCTTTGTAGCAACATAATGGGATTAAAACTTTTAAAACACGGTTCCTGTACACTATCCCATAGGAACTGTGCATTTTGTCACGATAAAAAATAGCCTGTCATTTTCTGAACCCTAAACTACCATTACCTATGCAAAAAATCATGTCGATCTTTTGCTCTATAAAAAATTAAAAATAAATCCATCCCACGGGAACCATAACCAGAACAAGCAATGGCCCACCTGATGTTAAGTGGTAAACATCGCCTATAAAAAAGCATTGCCTCGTAGGTCACGCACGCCAGGAACGTGCCCTGCGATGCACTTCCCAGCGTCCATCAACTTGAGGCATACAGATGTTCAGCCCCCACGTGCCAGTAGTTTTACCGCCACCCACACCCTTCAAACCAAAACACAGCGATGCTGCTTCACGGCCGAAATAGGCATGGTGGTAGTACAAAGAGCTCTACTACAACAACATTTATAATATTAGTGGGATAATTAAACATCTCAGTCCGTACCTGCATCAATAACTGTGAAAACTATCCTGTTTTTATTTTATACTTACAAGACTTACATACTATACAAAGTGAACCAAATAACTATGACCAAAACGGAGTTAATCATTAACTATACTACTGTAAGTATTAGTAGAGCTCTTTGTGAAGGGCTCGACCAGGGAAGTACTACCACCATGCCTATTTCTGCCGCGAAGCAGCAATGCTGTGTTTCGGTTTGAAGGGTGTGGGTGCCGGTCAAATTGCTGGCACGTGAGGCTGAACATCTGTATGCCTCAAGTTGATGGACACAGGGCAGTGCATCGTAGAGCACGTTCCTGACTTGTGTGACCTGACACCCCAAAGCGAAACACAGCAATGCTGCTTCACGGCAGAAATAGGCATGGTGGTAGTACTTCCCCGGTCGAGCCCTTCACAAAGAGCTCTACTACTAAAACGACACCTTATTCAGCCAGTGGAGTTATTTGGACTAATAAAGATGAGACTAGCAGGGTCCTACCTAAACAAATTAATTATTAAAAAAAAAAATTTGAATGTACCTTGTTCAATTCGTACGATATAGCAATAGGTTGTACAGATCGGCTGGCGTAACTTGGCGGGTCTGAAGCTAGCCGTTTGGTCAATCTTCCATCAGTCATTGGCCATTTACGATCGAACAGCTCACTTCAGACCCGCCAAGTTACGCTAGCCGAACTGTATGCATTGCTTCTTTTACAGAGGGCCATAAACTGACAGCTGTCTAAACTTTATGAAAATGACATTAGTTCGATGTGAGCATCTGTCAAACTAATGTCAGTTACAAATAATTTATCTCTCTATCCGCAGGTGTGTTCCGTAAACAGAAAGTGGGTCTTAGACCCTCGCACTTAGGTCATTTTAGCCTACATCCAGCTTGTGGTAAGGTTACCAAGCCCCGTTTAGCCCTCGCAAGCATCGGGTCAATGACCTATGACTTCACTGATTCCAGGAAGGTTTGTCTACAGGGCTGAATCAAAAATCTGTTTTATTAGAGTCTGTTCAGAAAGAGAACCGTCGTGGGGTTGGAGGGCGCTGCTGTGCTTAATCACCCTTTTTGTTTAGTGTGCAATACAATAGCGCGTCTGTTGCGTTTGGATCCTATCACAACTAGTGTACTATTCCTTTATTTAAATTTTATGATGCAAAATTCTGACAGAAAGAAAGGGATGAGCTGCCGTATAAAAATCGAAACGTTAGTTCTCAATTTGGCCACGACGGTTCTCTTTCTGAACAGACTCTACTAGTTTTTTTTTATTCTACAATGCAATGTTCACGTCATGCACCATTATGCCTTGCGCATATCTAAGCGTTCTGCGATGCCGATCAGTAAAACTTTGTCAAATATGACAGCGATATTTGACAGCGTTTCACTGATCGCCATCGCCTAGATATGCGCAGGCCTTTAGTTATTGTAAAAACGCATTTGACTTATATAGCTTACCTACTGATAAAACAAGTACCTGCTCTATTTCCCCACTTCAATAGACGGAGATATCATTATTATTGCCTCGAAACTTCAACATCAAAATAATTTATCGTACTATTAATAGTAAGTACTAGAAGTACCTACGTTCTTAAATAGTACGTATTTGAATAGTACCTTGTTTACGAGCTACTAATTCCAATCTCTTTATATCGAAGTTAAGGTAAGTAACGTATACCTGAGGCCCTTACCCGCGTAGTAGATGCAAAATTCCGGTAAGATAAGAAGCTAACCTCAATGACAAAGAAACCCAATGTCATGAGAGACCTCCAGCTGATGGGTGGAATACAAGTCTACGCCACGCCTAGTAAGAAATACTCTTCTTTTAAAACTCAAAACAAAACTTAAAACACCTACAAATAATCAAAACCTATAAAAAGTACTGGCAACTCATAAAACAAACGCATTAGATTTATTTACGAGTCTCCTTTCCCGCTCCGACATTGAGTGCAAAACTTTTTAGAGCCAAACTTTACGAGCTAGCCCCGAATGATTATTGGTTATTCAATGAGACACATTAAAAAGATATTCTAGCAGTTTCAAATTGGTTTTCTTTGAAGCCACTGAGGTAACTTATTACTGCAGTGAAAACTTTGAAGGTGCGATCAATAACTACAAAAGCCTATTCGTCGTAACAAATGCTCAGTAAGAAGCGTAAATACAAGAAACTACACAAGTACTTGTGTAGTTTTTTGTGTATTTACGCTTTGTGTTAGAAAAGGACAGACATAGATTTCGAAAGAATTTATTAATCCTGGCGGTCCTGATAAGAATAATGGGAAACTGTTATCAAATTAATGCATTGTCATTAGAGTCGTATTTGTACTGTTAAGCCTGTAGTTCATCTGGAGAGCGCTGGTGGTCTTGTGGTAGCGGCCCCACCTTCCGATCCTAAGGTCGTGGTCGTGGGTTCAAATCCAGTCGTGTACTTTTCTGCCCAAAAATGTATGTAGGTACACTATGCCAGTGCTCTCTAAAGGTGAAGGAAAACATCGTGTTAACACAACAAGTTCGAAAATAAGTGTGAAAATATGTGTGCACGAAAGGAGCCTCTTAAAAAAAGGCGCACTTAAAATCCTTTCACCACACTCGGTTCGAAAGAATCAGTAACACCATAAGAAGTTCACCAACATACTTGACGTCAAACGACCATAAACAAGTGATTAGCAGCACAGACTAAATCATTTATAGCTGTCAAGATCTGAACGGATGGTTCCGGTGTATTGGTGAACACGAGTCGAGCTTTAACTTTTTCATGCCACTTTAACCCATGGTTCCACACCTCCATGTAAATTACAAAACTCATTTCAAACCGGAAGAACCCAAATCAATGAGTTTCAGCTAGGACAAACATTTTACGATCAATAACTTAGTATTTTTTGTTGAAAAGGTTTAAACAGTAGTTCTTCAACTGAAGGGTGAAATAGAAAATAATTTGACTGGCCTCTAGCTCAGTTGGCAGTAGCTCTGCCTTCTGCGCCGTAGGTCGTGGGTTCGATCCCCACCGAGAATAAATATTTGTGTGGTGAACACAGATGTTTGTTCTCTGTCTGGGTGTTATATTGTATTCTAAGTATGTATTTACAAAAAAAATGTTAAGTATTATATCAGCTACCTGGTTCCCATAGTACAAGCTCGGCTTAATTTGGGGCCAGATATTGTTGTGTGGATTGTCCACAATATTTATATTTATTTATTTAATAATAATAAGCTATAGCTATCCTATTCTATCCGATATTTTTAGGATAAAGACTACCAACTTTTTGATCCAGGAATTACGATTATTGAGAAAGCAACAGTATTCTATCAAACTTTCCCTTGCTTATCGAAATCACGTCATAATGTTTCCACAGTTCACTCTTAATATTAGACGTATGATTCAAATAACAGACTATATTGTTTCATAATATTAGAGAGGTCGATTTACAATAAACTCACTAGTGTTTGAGTAATTCTCTAAACATGGTTGAGAATGTTACGGTAACATTGAATCTCAGTTGATGCAAAATGACACATTTACTTACTCGAACGTATGAGAAAACGCGATTGCTGAGAAACTCACATGAATAGAAATAAAATAGGTATCTAATGACAGCAAGAAAACAATACTATGGTGTTTTGATATCTCGTATCGTATGCATAACAAAAGTATTTTTTTCATCATAAAGAGATGGAAAGTGTTTTACATTTTGCACGGTAGCAGTTACACGCAAAGTAATCAAGTACAAAGCGTAGAGCAAATTACAGATTAGGAGTTAATTTCCTTGAACTAATTATATACAAAAAACAATACAATGTATAGGTAAGTGCTTCGATTACGTGTAAAGAAACAGGAAAAATGGAATACTGAGCTATGGCAAACTACTTCACAAAAGTGACCAATTCTGCTAAAGAAGTAGGACTTTTGGCAAAAATACTTTGCTTCCAGCGCCAAAAAAATGTAGACTGCAGCAAACGTCCAAAAAAATATGTTGATGACAAACCTAATCGGATTAGAACGATTAGAATATTATTACTTCAAAACATCGCCGGTTCGCAAACTAATTTGAAACTAATTATGAATTTTTGAAATTAAAAATTCTAATTTGGTTCAAAGATAAGCCGAAACCGAGTTAAATTATTATTTATTTTGTGTAAACTGCAACATTCTCAGAAACGCAACGTAGACGCGAATAAATGTCATTACTGGGCATAAAATTTACGAGTTAAAATGAGTTAAATTATAATTTTTACGGCTTTTTAACGACTGACTGGATTATGTTTTGTGTTTTTTGAGCTCTTAGGAAACTGGGATAGGTTGAGGGCGTCGCCTTTGTTGTTTTACTTGGCATGAAAACCTTGTAGGTTTTGGAGAGAGCTACTTACGGCAACTCCGTCTGTAAACCAGCTGCTCATTGCATGACGACAGGCGACAGATTTAACTTTGCTTACAAAGGATTGGTATTGGATTTGAAGTTTCTTTTTGCTGTGGTGGGAGCATGCAACATTTCATCTTAAATATCCACAGAGCTCACGTGAATCTACGTTACTTATATATTTCGTTGTTTAATTTCAGTCAATTTTCTTTCTGAAAGGCCTTTGGTGCGCTGATATCTGGCACACAATGATTGCTGCCTTTAGAAAATCATGAAATCTTAGCCAAAAAATACTAAGGCTGGTTTTCGGCAAACCCCCTATTATACTAGGTCAGTACGACTGACGGTTCGCTTTGTAGGGTGCAGGTGTGCACTTGACTGCCAGAGTCGAAGGCACTGTTGGCTTAGGACAACATAAACCGCTCTATGGCAATACTAGTGGAACCGCCTTGGCTACGCATGGGTGGGTCTTAGTGGTGGCAATTCTGGTGTAACAGCTAACTAATTAAAATGTGTGTTAGCTTGAAACTTCTTATTCTGTTTTCGATAAAGTCCAAATTAGCATGCCTCTAACGGACATTGTAAAAATTAGTCAATTGGGTATATTAACGTCAAATTAGGCTGCACTAATATACGTGATGGCTAAATCCACGTTAGCTAATAATTTGTCAGCAATGTTTTTTTAATATTTTGTAACTTGAATCAACGATGATGCTAATGAATGAACACTAGAACGATTTATGACGTATAAAAAAAAACTACTGACTAGATCTCGTTCAAACCAAATATCGTTGGAAGTTTGCATAGTAATGTACAACATATATTTTTTTTGGATTTATCATTCTCTTATTTTAGAAGTTAGAGGGGGGGGTCCAACTTTTTTCCACTTTGGAAGTGTCTCTCGCGCAAACTATTCAGTTTAGAAAAAAACGATATTAGAAACCTCAGCATCATTTTTGAAGACCTATCCATAGATACACGTAAGGGTTCCATGAAAAAAAAATTTTTGAATTTCAGTTTCAAGTATGGGGACCCCCAAAATTTATAGTTTTAGAAGAAAACGATATTAGAAACCTCAACATAATTTTTGAAGACCTATCCATAAATTACCCCACACATATGGGTTCGATGAAAAAAAAATTTTCGAGTTTCAGTTTCAAGTATGGCGACCCCCAAAATTTATAGTTTTTTTTCTATTTTTGTGTCAAAACCTCAATGCAGTTCACAGAATACATCTACTCACCAAGTTTCATCAGTCTAGCTCTTATGGTTTTGGAGAAAAATGGCTGTGACACGGCCGGACAGGCAGACAGACAGACAGACAGACAGACATGACGAATCTATAAGGATTCCGTTTTTGCCATTTGGCTACGGAACCCTAACAATGGAAGCCCATGGTTAACGTCTACAATGCAAACTATGTAGGTACCAATTTTCATCTCGATCAGTGGTTTAGCAATGACAATGAAAACGTACAGACAGACAAACATTTGCATTTACGATTTAATATGGATTCGGCGAAACGTGCAAGTTATAATAAGTATACATAGTGTATCGTAAAAGCAAGTGGGTTTGCCGTTTATGAGTTCAGTTTACGGTGGTTCTCGCTACCGTATCCCGGATTTCCATGATTTAATACGATAAACAATATCCTCTCTAAATAATATTAAGATGATAAGCCAGTTGTAAATTAATCACAAATATTCATTAGCTTTGGCTATGTTTTGACGTAACGGTGACCTTTTTGTTGTGTTGGTACATCTATTTAATTGTATTCATAAATTCTCATAGTAATAGCATTGTAACTCTTCATATAATATCAGATGATAATGGGAATATAGTTTTGTTTAGCCGTCACTTTTTTAATAAGAAATTGGGAAATGAAAGAATAAAAAAATGTAGAGACGAGATTTGTAATGAAAAAAAAAGTTTTAAGATTTCGGCGGTAGTAAGTATTAGTTGGTATTATGTTGTCTGTGCAAAAAAAAACACTATCACCATCTAGGAATCGATTGGAATGCCTTTTTTTATGAATGTTGCTCATTGCATTATAGAAGAGGATGCAAGGCTTTTACAACATTTTTTTTAAACTCTTGGAGATGGTAAGAAAAGTCATGTTATTCAGCTAGTGCACGAACAAAATATATTATTCCAAAGATGCTTTATGCAAAATCGTAATTCAAACTTGGTTCTTGCAATTTGAAGTCAGTCTTTAATTTAAAATGGTTTATTTCACGGTTTTACGAGCTCATGCGGCGTGATTGGCACTTTACCACAGATTATATAAAGTCAGTTGGTTAAGTTTACGGCCTGCCTCGTAAAATATGGATTCTATCGGAAAAAATGATTGGATTCGATGAGCAAACAAGACATTAGGGTCGGCTTCATGGAAATGCAATCGTCAATTTGGTTTCCTTTATTGATGTGATTGGGCCCATAGTAGCAGTACGACAAGAAAAGGAAACGCGTTTCGATGTCGCAATGTCATAGTCATTTAAATATATAAAACTCTTACGTTACTGACTGACTGACTGACAAACAACGCTCAGCTTAAGCCGTAAGTCCTAAAAGCATGAAACTTTGAGGGTATGTTTATTTTATAGCATAGGGGTGCACTAAGAAAGGAAATTGGAAAATGATTTCCCTAAGCGGAAAAAAAGAGGAAAAACTTTTAAAAGAAAATTCAACGGGGCGTAACGGTTAAGGGGCGAGCGAAGCCGCGTGCGTCCGCTAGTCTTATAATATTTTCAACGAAGTGGGTACAAAATGAGAAGTATATAACCCCGTGAAATGCCTGCTATTATAGGAGTTGCCATCTCTATTTGTTGACATAAAAGGGACAGTGACAAGAGACTTTTAGTAAGCTGCTTAAAACGTGTCAGGCATTATGAATGAGGCCTGCCAGAGTTGAAGTTAGGGTAAAAAGCGCTAGCTAGAGGCCCTTACCTGCAGCTGAATAAGTTACTGAAGACCCGATTGATTGAACGAAGTGGGTAGGAACCTTCAAAAACAAATGTGCGAGCGAGAATTTGACAATGGTCTACCTAAATCGTATTTGAGAAGCGAGTAAAGCTGGGAACATATTAGGCGGACGCGGCTGATCGGATCTAAGCTGCAGACGTAACCTTGAGCGTTCGGACGTCCAACAGAAATCTGGCAAGCCAGGTCCCGTTCGACTGTGCACACTATCAGTCGCGGCTGTAAGCCGCGTCCGTCAGCCGCGTCCGCTAATTTGTTCCCAGCTTTAGAATAGTCTATTCTTGATGATCAGGTATCATTACTATCATGTGATTTATAGATGCGAGTGTTACTATCTTGTATTGAGCCTGATGACTAAGTCTATGATTGTCTAGACTTCTAGAGTCGTCAGTCGCTCGGAAGTCCCTTCAATCACCGTCTAGAAGGACAGTCCTATTTAAATCGAAGTGATCTCAGGGGTTTTACGATCTTGCGCATAAATTGTCACTGTTTTATATTGCGCCAGGACTTTGTGATAATCACAACGGTAGGGTGACAATGAAGACTCAGCTCTTCAGCGGACATTACTTAGATGTCAAATCCAGCAAAAACTTACGATGCTTTGCTTTTTCGGCACCTTTTTGTTAACTTAAAGATTCTTTGAGGATGTCTAAGGGAGCAGTCTGTTTGGACGTACGTACAAATAATCAGATGCATTTGGCAATTTTAATGAAAAAAAACATTTAATTTCAGACGGATTTGGAGAGAAACTTGAAATTTTGAACACATAACATACCTAGAAGAACCACTCAGTGAAAATGTAAAACTAGCGACAGCGGTTCCGATACAAATGGCGCCTCATCGCCTTCCTTTCTACTCTTTTCAATATTCTGTGGTCTTTCTGATTGGTTCACCAAGTGACTTTGAAAAAAAGGATCTTCTTTCTTTCTCTTTCTTACTAAACCTTATAACTTATCACAAGTTAAGATGTAAGGCTTAGCTTATGATCTTGTCTTAAAAACCTGACGCACCATTTTTTTTAAGACAATGCATATTTCATTGTCACCCTTTTTGTACAGTTAACCTAATTTTATTTCATAAAGGCATAGCAGACCAGCGATTTAGTTGTCGTCTCTATATTGTGGTTTATTAACCATAAAAACTTTTCTTGATTAGGTACAGGGTGTAGCAGGAAAATATGGAAAACTGGAAAACTGTGTTTTGACATCTTCAACTCGCAGCTACAGCAACGAACGATTAAAGCCTTGCAACAAAGACAAGTTAAAAAATCAACATCAAAAATCTTTAAAAAAACCTATAAAATCTTAAAAAAAAAAAAATTGAGAATAAATAAAGAAGCCAAGTTTCAAGGTTTTACAAGTGTTATCAGTTAGTTTTTTTTTCTCCTCAAAATATTTTTTTATAGAAAAGTGTCTCAGACACGATTTATTATTCTTTCTACCAGTCACTTTTTTTCAGAAATCGCGTCACAGTAATGAATTGGTTCGGGAGTGACGGTAATGAAATGGAAAATCATGTCCGAAGAATCCCCCTCAACATTAAAATACCTCATTAGAACCTGTTTCGATCGGTATAAATATAGGTGGTGTTTTAAAAGTGTGCCTTCGCCTTTATTCCTGTTTTCACTTAGCGATTATGACACAAGTTCCAAGTGAATGCGTGGCTTATTTATAAAGGTACGGCTACATTGAAGCGCTCGTAAATACGCCATGCTGTGTACACGCACGTTTTATGCGCGCGCGCCGGATGCTAGCCAACAACATGACTCTAAATCAAATGGAAACAGCCTTATGTTAGGGTGCAAATGTTTGTCGCTAATTTTATAAATAGCAACATTATTATTAATATCCATTATTGTTCTCACTAAAACCGGGATGTTCAGAAAACCAATTGCACAAAAAACAAAAGATTAGATACAGAAAAAGAGGATTTACTTTTAAACATTTCTTCTCGATATTTTGGCAGCTTTGTAAAAAATATTAAAGCTTTTTAAAAATGCCATCTCTTAAGGACTGTTTTTAGGGTTCCGTAGCCAAATGGCAAAAACGGAACCCTTATAGATTCGTCATGTCTGTCTGTCTGTCTATCTGTCCGTCCGTATGTCACAGCCATTTTTCTCCGAAACCGTAAGAGCTAGACTAATGAAACTTGGCGAGTAGATGTATTCTGTGAACCGCATTAAGATTTTTACATAAAAATAAAAAATAAACTATAAATTTTGGGGGTCCCCATACTTGGAGCAGAAACTCAAAAAATGTTTTTTCATCGAACCCATACGTGTGGGGTATCTATGAATAGGTCTTCAAAAATGATGTTGAGGTTTCTAATATCGTTTTTTTCTAAACTGAATAGTTTGCGCGAGAGACACTTCCAAAGTGGAAAAAAGTTGGTCCCCCCTCTAAATTCTAAAGTAAGAGAATGATAATACTAAAAAAAATATATGTTGTACATTACTATGCAAACTTTCAACGATATTTGGTTTGAACGAGATCTAGTCAGTAGTTTTTTTTTATACGTCATAAACCGTAAACCGCAATTTACCTTTCGACGAACTACAAGAATCTTATTGTTGTTACATCAAGTAACATAATACAACGTGTATCAAAATATGTGTACTATCCTGAAGGGGGGTGAATTTCCACCCCCCGGGGAACAACTTTTGTTCAACGACTTTTCGAACTTCGATTGGTATCTCTGAAAAAAACTGCAACAAAGTTTCAACATGAACAGCTGACTTTATACAAAGTGACAACCCTAAACTCAGCTACAGAGGTAGTAGGTAGTAGTAGTAGACCTACAGAGGTAGTAGGTCAAGGGGTCAAGGGGTTACAAGGATAGGGTTGTCAATTTATTTAGGCATTATGAAATTAAATATTTTTGTATGGGAAACTGAAAATAGGAATTTTTAATTATCTCCCCCCCACAACTGATCACCATTGTGGTCTGAAACCCCCCACCTTCGCATAGTACACATATTTAGATACACCTTGTATAAAGGTTCTTGTAGTTCGTCGTGCTATGGAACCCTTCATGGGCGAGTCCAACTCGCACTTGGCTGCTTTTTTTACCTATAGATTTGTAAATAGATAGCAAAATTACCAGCTTTAAGTTGTATTTAAATAAAAATAACTACATCTCGTAGCTTCATTCGCGTTTTGTTATTTTCTTACTGAAATTTCTTTCGTATTACGCCCATAATATTTATCTTGTGAGCGTATGCCTCTCGTAAAGGAATTTTTAGCCTCTCATTAAGGCCGGGCTAGCGTTTTCCTCCATCGCACTAAATCGCTTTCCTCCAAGCGCAGAACATACCTTCCAAGTATTTACAGAATTGCAAACAATTTAGAAGCATGAATGAACAATGTGCTCGGTACACATTGTTTTGGGTTTAGCCGCGCGGTGGTCATGCGCGCGTGATGATAACGTAAACACGCGCCGGCCAGTCTGCGCCGGCCCTTACAATTTGTCATGCGCTAGGATTATTGCAAATCTATTGTTTTAGCTTTGTATTTTCATTTTTGGAATTTACAGGGGGGCTTAGGGCGCGTTCATCAAATAGTTTACTAATGTAAAACGCTATGATTATTGCAAATCTTATTGTTTTAGCTTCGTACTTTCCTTTTTTGAACTTAAAGGGGGGCTTAGGGCGCGTTCATCAAATAGTTTGCTATTGTCAAGTGCTAAGATTATTGCAAATCATTGTAATAGCTTCGTATTTTACTTTTTTGAACTAAAAGGGGGCCTTATGGCGCGTTCATCAAATAGTTTGCTATTGTCAAGCTCAAAGACTATTGCAAATCATTGTTTTAGCTTCGTATTTTTCTTTTTGGAAGTTAAAGGGGGGCTTAGGGCGCGTTCATCAAATAGTTTGCTATTGTCAAGTGCTAAGATTATTGCAAATCATTGTATTAGCTTCGTATTTTACTTTTTACAACTAAAAGGGGGCCTTAGGGCGCGTTCATCAAATAGTTTGCTATTGTCAAGCGCTATGATTATTGCAAATCTATTTTTTTAGCTTCGATTTTCCTTTTCTGAATTTACAGGGGGGCTTAGGGCGTGTTCATCAAATAGATTACTAATGTCAAGCGCTATGATTATTGCAAATCTATTGTTTTAGCTTCGTATTTTTCTTTTTGGAATTTACAGGGGGAGGAAGGGGGGGGGGACATAAGACGCGTTCATCAAATAGTTTACTTTACAAGATACAATGGGGGTTTCAGTGTGTTATGTATATTTTGGTCTTTGTTATTCACGTTTTTTAGGGTTCCGTAGCCAAATGACAAAAACGGAACTCTAATAGATTCGTCATGTCTGTCTGTCTGTCTGTTCGTCCGTATGTCACAGACACTTTTTTGTATAAAGCTGATAATTCTGAGATGTTTCAGTCTCTTTTACTTCCACTTCCATATTCAGATGATGTTTAAAATTATCACAGTAGTTCCGTACTAGGGTGTTTTTTACGTAAACAGAACTACTGGGAACCAAGGATATCTGCTAGTTTTACATTTTTGTAAAATTAACTTGTGTTGGTTTTGGTTCTTTTTTGGATGCAACCCGCGACATATTTCTAAAACAGTAAAAATATTTCAGCTAAGTTTTAAGTCAAATTAAACATACCACGATACGAATTCGAGGACAGAAAAACATCGAATCAGTCAAACACCCCTGCCCTGCTGAGGTTTTCCTTAAGGACCATGGGGTTCTTCAAAAAGGGCGTTTTAAAAGTTTTAAAGGGTCGGCAACGCGCTTATGCCTTTGGTATTGCAGGTGTCGTATCTAGTAGATAATGGGAGCTAAAATTTATTCAAAATAATAGATTTATTTTATTCTATAGGTATATTTTTAGAAATAAGTAGTAATCTTTATAAGTTTTGAAATGATTGATAAGAAATTGGTTTTTATAAATAGTTTAATTTATTATTTAAATGCTTTTAGAAATCTGTATCTAAATAATAATGATTATTGAAGTAAGAAAGAAGGATAGTCTTTAATGTTTAAAATAAAAAGCTATTTGAGTTTAAATAATTTAAGAACAATGTAGTTGCTTTAAAACGATTTGATAAATAATGTTATATTTTATTATTATTTGTTCGAAATTATTAACAATTTATTATATCAATAAATTGTTAATGGTAGTCAGACGCTACGCAGAACGGATGACGATATTGCCGATAGGGGGCGCTGTCTATCAACTGTCATGTGGGTCGCCTGACTGAGGCTAGGCGAGGCGGTGGATTATTCTGGGCTTGAGACTCGAAGGAGAAGGTTATCGTTTCGTTCTGTGTACTGTCGATGTCATTCGGCTCTGAGTACACCCTTGATTGTTAAAGATAAGTACCTAGTTCGCTATATGTCTTTGTAGTTATATATTTTTACTGTAAGGTAGTTTTGTGTTGAATAACGTGACTAAAGCTATAATTTAGTTAAATAAAGTGTAAATTGTAAAGACATTGATGTAATTAAATCATTTACTTACTATTCTATATTTTCTTTTTAATATAAAGTTACCCTGATCTAATACAGGCGTCCATAGGCTACGGTAACCGCTTCCCATCAGGTGGGCCGTATGCTTGTCAACTTAGTTGTATAAAAAAACACAACACAATTATATTTTTCCCTCACATGTGGTCCTACCACAAAGGAGTACAATCTACAAGGTGACGCACAATAAACTTCACACTCGTAAAAATTTACGACTTAATACAGCCGCCGACATTATGCATCTTTTTTTTATAAGTATCTGAAGAAACAAGCTTAAGGCAGGCATAACAAAGCATTGATAAATAATAAATATTATGGACAATCCACACAACACTATCTAGCCCCAAATTAAGCAGAGCTATGGAAACCTAATAGCTGATTATACTATTTATGTGCATTTTTTTGACTGGCCTCTTAATTTGGCTGGTAGTAGCTTTGTCTTCTACGTCGTAGGTCGTGGGTTCGATCCCCAAGACTTCATCAGAGATGAGTATGGATGTGGATGGATATGTGAGCAGAGGTAGACCAAATGACATGGATAACAGAGAATGGAGAAGGAATACATGTTGTGCTGACCCCACATAAAATGGGATAAGGGTAGAAAGAAGAAGAAGAAGAAGTCAAGACTTCTTCAACAGTTTCTCTTTCAATCAGAAATCAATCGTTTCCAATCAATGCGTGCAACAACATTGACCCCTATTCTCATAATGATCACTTTCTCGATCGCTAAGTAAGTACCTACACGAGATAAAATGCAATATGTTCTTTGTAAAGCCATAAAATTGTAAGCGTTTAAGAATCATTTACTTAAGCCCTGGTGCTCAAAAAGCGGATGATGACGGTCGTACGATAACGGTGTAGCGAAATATTTAAAATTGTTTTATGATACACTTGATATTTATATAAAAAAAAGAACTTTGGCCCTCCTCATGTTAAGTGGTAACCATCGCCTAAAACAAAGCATTGCCTCGTAGATCATACGCGTCCATCAAATTAAGGCATACCAATGTTCAGCCTAACGTGCCAGTAAGTTCCCCGGCTCCCACACCCTTCAAACCGAAACACAGCAATGCTGTTTTACAGCAGAAATAGGCATGGTGGTAGTTCTTCCCCGGACGAGCCCCAGACTACGGTCTAAGTTTTACGATGGCCACTTTTTAAAAGTCAAAGCTTCAACTAACGAGGGGTAATTTAGGTAATCAGAGGCCCAACCGCTAAAGTTCGTAGCGAAATACTTTCTTTCGAATTCATGAGGGAATAATATTAATATTGTATTTTGTGGTTGCCACGGTGATTTTTCTGAATGAAAACGGGTTTATTTAGACTATTGTTACTTTTTCCTGCCCATTCTTGTACAAGTAACATATTATTTGGTTTGTGTGCGTGGCAAAAACATAGCAATGCGACTTGATTGTGGTTTGGCGGCAGAAATACACACGACCGTGGTACGAAAGTACCTACTTATACTTCCACAAACGAACTTTTTCACATAGAGATTTAATCATAATTGTTAAAAGCCTGATCCTGAACGAACCCACTGCCATATAGGCTTTGTGCATATCTGAGAGGTTTCCCGTAGTTACCATACTTGGCAGAAGAATCAGTGACCGCAGTATTGTTGTTGTGAACGAAGATGCTGCTTTATCCACTGCCTAGCTAGTGCAATACATAAGTAGCCTCTTACGACACACATCTTCTAAATACTTACGCACATATTATAACAGTATTCCAAGACTGAGTCTAGAAGATCGGCTTCGTTCTCCGCCGTTTTTATAACCCCCAAAACCAGTACAAAGCATCTTAATCGCTCATCAATTAATGATCTTGACATACCACCCGCGGTGCATGTCAAAACTTAAAAAGAAAAAAATAAACGTTTTTTCTTTGTTACAACTTGTAACTTTTGACGCACTTTAACGACCGGACGAGAGAGTGAAATATAGTTCGGGTGCTAAAGACATTTGTCCCCCGATCGTAAATCAAATCACGACAACGAGTTAGCGACTTAATTACGTGCGCTTTGTGAATAGGACCGCTTGAGATTTTTATTGAGTGGAATAGTTTTGTGAGTTTTGAATATATTAACAAAGAATAGACTGTTCGTGTTCACTTTGTTACTTATTATCTGACTGAGCGAAGAAGGTTAATTACTTTTTAGACGTTCTCTAAAGCTGACCCTTCAATAGGTGACGTGGCTCTTGTGTTGTTTGTGGGAGATTTTTAAATAAAATAAATAAATACAATATACTGTTTATTTATGTACACACAACACTATTTAGCCCCAGATTAAATAAAGCTTGTACAATGGGAACCAGATACCTGGTAGTAAATACATACTTAGAATACCATTTAACACCCAGGCAGAAAACATCTGTATTCACCACACAAATATTTGTTCTCGGTGTAGATCTAACCCACGACCTACGGCGCTGAAGGCAGAGCTACTACCAACTAAGCCGAGAGGCCAGTCAAAGGTTTTCATTCATATATCTCCGCCTGAAGACGTCCACTGCTGCACATAGGCCTCCTCTATACATTTCCAGTAAGAGCTATCCCACCAAAAACATAAATGTAAAAAAGGAGTGCCAAGTTCAATACAAAAATTATGCTTGGCTTCGCCGCAAAAAAAGGAGATCTAAATGAATGCCAAGTTATATGCAAAAAATGTATTTATAGGAACAAAATAACATTATGAACGAGTAGGTATTCAACTCTCTTTCTTTGCATTATTGGATACCTATAACAATTGCTGTTATTTAAAAATGTGAGCTAAGATTTGACTTCCCGCGATCTGCAAAATGTCGTCAGTCCATCGGAAGGGTCGCTTCCTGCCGTTATCTCACGCTAAGTTGATCAGCATAACTGTTTTGCTACTTCCACTCACTTCTATCATTCGTCAGCTTAAAGCTCACTCCTTTTTTACTCCTGTATCCATCCAAACTTTCACATTAATAATAGTAGGATTATAACGTCTCCGGCTGCTCATACTCCAAAAGACCTTCGTGTCATAAAACCAGTTGCGTCATTCCGTCTTCAAATGATTATGAACGGGCATAAAACTACTTGGTTAGAACTGCTATGAATGAAACACATTGTACTTTATTGTACGTGTTTTATTGTGTTTTAATACAGATGTAACAGGCGTTACTTTTCAAGCGGTCACAGATTAATGTTACTATTTAGTAACTACCAGAACAAAATTAAGGACTGTTTCCGCAGAGACTACTAATTTAGTAGTACTTATACACTACTACTAAATTACCTCACCGAGCACGTCCACAGGGGGTTTGCACATAGTATTCTTATCACTCTTTTTCCTGCCCTTAACCAACTTTTAATATTTCAGGCACGCCGCACGATAGACCTGTTTTTTTTTCAATTTTTGTGGGTTCGGCACAACATGTCATCCTCCTTCATTCCTCTCTGTCAGCCGTCATTTCTGCATTCACTCTTCTCTTCTCCTTGTCATCTTTCACACAGTTCATCCATGTTTTCTTTGTTCTACCTCTACTCACATATTTATCCACATCCATCCTCATCACTTTTCTAGTCACATGACTTTCATCCCTCCTCATTACACATATGTCTCATACATAAGTAACACAAGTATTTGTCCTACCGTGGCAATCATCACCAGCACTTCTTGCATCTCTGTTGTTTGCTCGCGCCACATAAATCGTAACCTTATATCAGTTTCATATAGGTGATTTTACACAAACTCCATTCAAAAGTGATATGGTGGCCCCGTCAAACTTGACAAGCGTTAAAAATATATAAAAACAACATCAAATCTGGGGCCTACTCTCAAATAATGAAGTTACCATAGACCACCGACCAGCTGAGTGCCAAATCGATTTAGTAACCTACCTAGTAGTAGTAATCTACACGAGCCAAAGCAAATATCTTCCATAATAGTAAGTACATATTTGCTTCTGAAGGTAGTATGGATTGTAGTTCTTAGTAGTAGTAATAGCAACAAAATAGTAGTAATAGTAAAATAGTAGTTGCCAGTTTGTAAACGGACTTAGCAGCTGTCTTGTTAAGTGCTAGAGGACTAAAATGAATTAAATCGCAAATATATAATAATAATAAATATTGTGGACAATCCACACAACTACTATCTAGCCCCAAATAAAGGAGAGCTTGTACTATGGGAACCAAATAGCTGTTATAATACTTATACATATTTGTAAATAAATACTTAGAATACTCATAGAACACCCAGACAGAGAACAAACATCTACTTTAACACACAAATATTTTGTTCTCAGTCGGGATCGAACCCACGACCGCAGAAGGCAGAGCTACTACCAGCTGCGCCAGTCGAATGAGGCCCTCAGGCTCGAGAGCGCTACCACGAACGCCTCGCAGTGTAACTCGAAGTGTCAACACATCAGATCACTTATCGGTCCACAGTAGACCCCCAGGTTTTAAGTACAAATGAATTGAGCGAGAAACACATAAAACAACACCGTACCTTTGAACGACATGGATGTTAACTGACAGCTGCCAAACAAGAATTTAATGTTCCATAGCCACTTGAAAAGGAACGTGAGAATGTCCTATTTGAAGAATGGACTTACGTTTTATAGACCAGTGCTAATTAGAACCAGACACAAGGTTTCTATAGATTTGAAAATAACGAAAAAAACCCGCAGCTTCGTTAGTGTTTTGTTATTTTTTTACACTTTTAAACTTCCTTGCAGTTTTTAGGGCTGACGTATTGATAAGGCCGCCCATTGTTTTACTGTTAATTTTTATTTTTAAGCTAAATAGGTACTGTATTCCTATAATTATGTGTCATAGTAATCAATTAAGAGTTATCTATCTATCTATCTACAGGGTTATTCATAATTAGCTGCAAATACTCAGGAATTAGGTTCAACAAATAAAATAAAAAATATTTATGAAATGATTTTTTTTAAGTTTTGTTATGAAAATCCCGAGAAAATCGATAAAGAATATCCTTTGGAATAATTGGCGCCTGACCTATTTTGACTTTTGATCTGCGCCCGCGCGCCGTGAGCGACACTCTGCGTTCAGTCACCGCCTGGGTGGGTCATCGTCTTGTTCTCCATGGCAATCATTATGCAATAGCCGTAAAAAAAATAATAAAAATAAATTTTTGATACAAAAACTTAAATCAAAATTTAAATAAATATGTTTTATTTTATTTGTTGAACCTTATTCCTGAGTATTTGCAGTTAATTATGAATAACCCTGTATAATAAAATAATCTATCTATCTATTAAGTCTTCTTCTTCTTAAATTTAAGAGCTTGGCTCTTGTCGGGGTTTTGATGCAGTTTTCTCCAATTAAGTCTTTCGAATGCGACCTCCTTGACTTCCTTATACGACATGACAGCGACTTTTTCTTTTATCTGGCTCATGTAACTAATTCTTGGCCTTCCTCTTCCCCGTTTCCCTTCAACCTTTCCTTTAATGATGTTCTTTATGTAGCTGTCATGTCGTAGAAGATGTCCAAACATTTTTCCTCTTCGATTTTGTATTGTCTCAAGTATAACTCTCTTCTCCTTTACTCGCTCTAAGACCTCGTTGTTCGTAACTTTTTTTTTTTCTCTCTTTTTTTTTTTCTTTAATTAAGTACCTACTAAATTTTGAGTTTCAGTTCTAGGTATGGGGAACCCCCAAAATTTATTGTTTTTTTTTTCTATTTTAGTGTGAAAATCTTAATGCGGTTCACAGAATACATCTACTCGCCTAGTTTCAACAGTACAGTCCGGCAAGTATAACTTGGCGGGTCTGAAGTGAGCTGTTCGATCGTTAATGGCCAATGACTGATGGAAGATTGGCCAAACGGCTAGCTTCAGACCCGCCAAGTTATACTTGCCGGACTGTACTAGCTATAGTTTCGGAAAAAAATGGTTGTGACATACCTACGGACGGACAGACAGACATGAGGAATCCATAAAGGTTCAGTTTTTTGCCATTTGTCTACCTAAGAAGACAACTGTCGTGCAATGGGCAAAATTATCTCAGTCCAGTGCGAAAGATTATTATTTAAATAAATTGGGTTTAATTTAAATCACCAATATGTAAGGTTTGTAATGAATGGGTATACCTTTACCTTATGGTACCTTCCATTTAGCTAATATGTATAATTCCATTTTAACTTAAAAAGCTAATTTGTGCTGAGATTTTAATATTTATTGCGTGTTTGGTATTTGGGCAAGCGCGCGTCGAGTAAAATGATACATGGTTCCGTATCCTACGCACTACGCAAACACACCGAGCGGAGCGGTCAAAATGTTTTTGAAAATGATTCAAGCTTATTCTACACGAATATCAAATGTCTTTATTTTATTAAAGTCATTATAATTAACGTGTCCGTGTGTGTGTCGAGTACGCGTATTTTACTTTCCTTATTGACGTGACAACGTCTTATAATTCGATGGAGCCGGCGCCGGCGGCTGCACGCACGACATGACTCGTGCGGCGTTACCTCGCTCTGAGGCGTTCTATTTAAGGCTTGAAGTGCAAGCGAGAGCGCGGAACGAGCGACAATGAGGCACAATCGGCCTCCGCGTTCGGCAGCGTTCGACATCTGTCTCTCTCCTACTTGAGTGAGCGATGCGTCCGCGTGGCTGTATGACGTTGTCACGTTCAACAATCGTCAGTAAACCGACTTTACAGACAACCGATTTTTTTTTACAGTTATTCATTTAGCTTGACCTGTTTGTAGTCGTTTCTTTGGGTCAAAAATGTTTAAAATTTGTGTTTTTCTCGCTTGGAAGTCTAATAAATTAATAACACACCCTCTAGCGACGGGATGGCAGATAGTAGCTCGGAAGGCTTACAAACTGGCACCTGTTACAATAATGACTGTGCGGAGATATTATGCGCAATGGGTTGTGGTTGGTCGTGGTGGGATAAGGCACGAACTCGTTCCTTCGTTACGATGTGTTGCTTGTGGCCGCGTTACTTTGAATCAAAGGTTTATTAAATTATCATACTTATTTGATGGTTTAAATATATTTTGTGTAAACTTATTTTGACATGTTCAGGGTTTGTTTTTAATTTCAGAGTCCCACAGACTAACCTTAAAGACCTTAACTGTAGAAGTAAGAAACCTGGAAGAAGTAAGAAACTAAGAAAAAAATGCTCGAAACTCTTATTTCATGGGTTTTTATGCCAGAGTGCCAATCATTGGGGGGGTGCCAAGAATAGTATAGTTTACCCTACTAACTTTTTTTCTCAAATTCACAATACTATTGATTTTAAATTAAAATGTGACAAAAATAAATAACTTTTAATTTGATTTAGATTTTTTTATTTATCTCTTTAACTTTTCTTTTTAATTATTATTAAGCCTTACTATAATTTTTTTACAGAATCATGTTTTTTTTTTTTTTCATATCAGTATTTTTTTTTCTCGCGACAGCTTGTGCCATGGGCTTGTTTACTTGCAACATTGTAACGTCAAGAAACCGGCGGCAAACCGTCCCACAACTGAATACCATTCAGAGTGACATTTCGGCACGATTATATATAATCAGGTATGATGACGTTCTTGTATGAAGGTATGTTGACGGATTGGTTTTATTTTGAAACGACTTCAAAGGAAGGTCTCAATTGGAGTGCTTTTCAAAAGTGTGTAGCATGATGTAATTATTTTAAACAGCAGGACTTGCCCCAAACATGTACCTATACAATTCGTTTTATCTATTCATATTGAACCCTAATTTTATGAACCTTTTGTAAGATATAATAAACATTATTAGCTTTATTTTACTTTACAAGCTTTTATTCACTTGCAATGTATGTAATTTGTTCGGGTAGAATCTTACAATTTAATTTTGAAGCAGATATTTTCAACCGATTGAGTTGAAATTTAGTATACGATTTCAGTTTGGATGACAATACATGATTACCTGCATGACTTTATTTTAAAATCAACATGGTAGAACACCTAAGATGGCAGACTAATTATTGTAAATGCACTCCTACAATATGGGTATCAAATTAAAGTGCTTGCTGAAAAATAAAAAAAAATAAAAATAAAAACAATATTTTGTTATTGACATATTATGTCACTAACTAAAGTGTCTAAAATAAACTTTACGTGTCTCTCTCTCTCTCGCGATAGTTGGACTTGACGTGTCACTTAGGTTTTTTTAGATAGTTATGTGTTTTTTAAATATTGTAAGACATTTTTTTGTTCAATAATCAATCGTCTTCAAAGAGAACGCGATGTAAGGATTTTCTTTTCACCTGGGTTACTTGCTAGAGTTTAAGTAAGGATCCCTAATTTTTCTGAAAATATAAAATAAAAACAAACACCAATTAATCAATCAAACTGCTAATGCTAAAGCAGACGACTTTTTCCTTTACGCGTCTTTAGTTAATCTGATGGTTCTCAGAATGCAGACAGATCGATCTCTCAATGTAATGAAGAGACATTTTGTATGAAGACTATTTCAAGTCCAATCTTAGGTAAACATGGACGCAGTCGGTAACGGAAACAGCTGGGTAAATCCATACCAACCGACAGTAAGAGGCTGGGCACATCTAGGCGATGACGATGGCGATCACGTGAAACGCTGTCAAATATGACAGAGGTATTTCCGCTGATCGCCATCGCTGTCACACGCAATGACGCAATGAAGCGTAGGCGGTCTACGGTAACAGTGGTTGGCGAACAAGACGTTGGCGTTTAGGTGTCAAATAATGTAAGTGTACAGTACAACGTAATACCGGTCAATACCGGCACTTAAATGCAATTATTGATACCTAGCAATCAGACTTTTTGGTCAGAAAAGACTGCAGTCATTTATTTATCTGAATCTTTTTATTTAAGTCAATGCGGTCATAAAGTGCAGTAGTTTCTGAAGGTACCATACCAACCAATACTTATAACCCAGTTAAGCTAGTTCGCTGATGATTTTTAAAGATTAAGATATTCAAGTTGAACGTAATGTAAAGTGATCCAGCCGTTTAAATTGAACCGAGACAGTTCTCTGAAATAGTTTAATCAAAATCTATCTATGTAGGGGAGTAGTTTCAACGTTTAGAGGTCATAAACTGCTTATTGCCAGGATTTTCGAGAATCGAGGACTCCGTACTTGCTAGTTTTATGCCCAGACTTTACCGCTAGGTAACATTATAGTTCCTGAAAACTTGTATAGGAAATTCACGTTTACGACCTAAATTAAGTACCTTCTACTAACGCCAGGTTCAACCTTTTATTTTTGTATGCAGAAAAAGTTTAGTACTCTTTGGAGTTGGTTCATATTTCACTATTCCACTTCGGAACCCTAAATAGTAAACTCAATAAAAAACTAAATAGAATGAATTTGAACTTTTGAATTTGGAACACCAGAATTTAGATTCTAGTGATGTGCTAAATGGCGGGAAATATCACGATGAAATAAGATGACAGGCCAAAGATTTACCACCCACAAACCGCATTCGGCTAAAACCCATTTGTTTTATGGCATCTTCACAAGGCCACTAAAACTTGTTCACAGACAAAGCATATTTTTATGTCTCCACGATTTACTAAGAACAAAGCGAGAGATACCGGCGCTGTCGCTGTGTCAAAGGATGTCGCGATGGTAATAATAATTCCGCGCATTTTACTGCGCAATTATAAGCGCGGCCAAATCTGTGTAGCTCAGAACTAGGGCTTCGAAGACACCCGTCGTCGTGGATAGTTGACGGTTATCGTTGACCGTGCAGTTATCGTTGACCGTGCGGTTATCGTTGGCCGTGCGGTTATCGTTGACCGTGCGGTTATGTTGAACCATGTAGTGAAATCACGTCTTAAGTCATTCCTACACAAGTATAGTCAGATAGTCAGATAGTCATTTATTTATGCATATTTTGCACAGGTCAGGTAACAAATATCATTATTCTATTATATTAACAAAAATATAAACATA
The DNA here is from genome assembly GCA_947578465.1 of Thera obeliscata. NCBI lineage: Eukaryota > Metazoa > Arthropoda > Insecta > Lepidoptera > Geometridae > Thera > Thera obeliscata. The sequence continues at coordinate 17,504,609 of OX387915.1, forward strand.
AAAAAATATAAAAACATCACTAGATAGGTAAGGTACCTAACCTACCTACTGGCATTTCTACCTACGGCAGGTAGCCCTGTCTTATACGATTTTTGGCTCGTGAATTCATTGAAAGTGTAGAAGGTCTGCTCGATTAGCCAGCGTTTCCACCTGGACTTGAAAATACACTGTATGTTGTATGGTGCGAATAAAGAAGAATGTAGCATACAATAAAGCAGACTTAAATTTAAATTCTTAGAGACAGATATTGTAGGAGTAGAGCTCTTTGTGAAGGGCTCGTCCGGGGAAGTACTACCACCATGCCTATTTCTGTCGTGAAGCAGCATTGCTGAATTTCGGTTTGAAGGGTGTGGGTGCCAGTAAAATTACTGGCACGTGAGGCTGCCGCTGAACATATGTATGCCTAAAGCTGATGGAAGCAGGGTAGGGCATCGTAGGGCACGTTCCCGACTTGCGTGACCTACGAAGCAATGCTTTGTTATAGGCGATGGTTACCGCTTAACATCAGGTGGGCCATAAGCTTGTTTCTTCAGCTAGTTGTAAATAAATCAGGTGGGCCTTCTGATGTCTTTCCAAATAAATTTTAATATATTTTACACTTATTCTGTATTTAATTTTTAAAGCCAACCTCTTCGCTTATGCCTTGCAGGGATTAGGGATTGTTATACAATGACATCTCGAATGGAATATTCGATATACCTAAATGACACTTTAGAATTAGATCATTCATATCGCTTTTTAAATCAAAAAGGAGGAGGTTCTCAATTCGGTTGAAATTTTTTTTTTGTTTGTTACCGCATAACTTCGTCATTTATGAACCGATTTAGAAAATTATTTTTTTATTTGCAAGGTTATTTTTACGTCCAGATTGTCTCAAACAAATTTCATTAAAATCGGTTTAGCCGTTTGGCAATGAAGTCGGTTTCTCTAGTTTATTAAACTTATAATTATGATTTCGAAACTTAAAGTTGCATTTCAGCTGCATTGTAGGCATTGAATATCGATGGCTCGTCACAAGTCTAGAGCCCAAACCATAGCTTAACTCAAAAAAAAAAAAAAACGTTGGTTTGTTATTGCTACTCAGTAACCTCACTATTCATTATGTGATTTTGGATTATGGAAACCTTTGGGAGATAAAAATATTAACTTAAAAAAAAATACATCTAACCTTACTAGCAACAACTAAAATGGTAAGAAAATGGATGAAATAAAATATATTGATTCGCTTGAAGTGTGGTCAATATTTAATATTTTTATGTTCTTAAGATGTGAGAAAAAGTACTTACGACTTCGTAACAATTTATGAATTTTTATAATGTCCCAAAAGTTAAGAGCCGAGCGGGATTTGAACCCGCGATCTTCCCTTTGGAATCTTTGTGGTTTCCACAAGAGTATAGTAAACACTATTAAAATAATTTATGGATTATAGGATAATAGGTACTAATCTGTTTAGCTCGAAGCCTCAGGGCGGGAATCTCACTAGCACAGATACAAAAAAAAAAGGTACTAACATTCGCCAGACATGGCAGATATCATTTCAGATCTCTACCAAGTACCCACTATAGATTATTCGATAGTAGAAGGTTAGTGTCGTTCGATACAGAGTGAAATACAAGTGTCATAATATTAAAAGGCATACCTTAGCGTGTACCAAGTTTTCTATTTAACCTGGACGTACTGTAGATAAATTTAAATACGCAGACAATATTTTATAGCTTATTTAGGTACGTTTTACGAGCGAAGACGGGCGCGGCGGATGAATGTCTGGCTAGATTTTATAGTGCTGGCAACTCTAGGACTGCGATGTACCGATGTCGAGAATCGAGATAATGTATCGAGTTGAGCACTCGTTGACGCTTTTATTATTCCTTATTGTACGCCGAATCGTGTGCCGTTTTAATATAATTTTATGACTGGCAATTTCATAACTAAACATTTTAGTGATCAGAAGGGCAAGTCGCAGTTTTACTCGATCAGTTTGAACTATCTGATACAACTTCTTCTTAAATTTAAGAGCTCTTAGCTCTTGTCGGGGTTTTGATGCAGTTTTCTCCAATTAAGTCTTTCGAATGCGGCCTCCTTGACTTCCTTATACGACATGACAGCGACTTTTTAATAACTTAGACTATATGAATTAGTTATTAAGTTTTATAAAGCTGTTGGTCTTTCTAAAACAAATAAAAAAACAATCCGATTCGTCTACGTGTCTCTCTCTCTTTAGTGTGGTGAAAAGATTAACATCGCAATCACATTTATCTTTCCACATTTTCCACCGCGAATACTTACCTGTACCCCTAGTCTGAGTTTTACTTGATTAATTCGTTTCGATCGTTTTTATATAACGTTGTCTCATCATTTCTTCATACAAAAGAGAGAGACATGAAGGCGAAACGAATTGTTCAAACTGATCGAGTAAAACTCAGACTAGGGGTACAGGTAAGTATTAGTAGTGGAAAATGTGGAAAGATAACTGTGATTGCGATGTTGATTTTATAGCGCTAGTAATTTACATAATTTTGATATTATTGTAATTAGCTGTAGGCTAATGTTGTTGTAGTTAGTAGTAGGTTGCCCAAGAATAATTATGTTTTCTATTCTTTATCTGTCAATACTTTTATAGCGCGCCTAGTTAGTATTTAGAAGTTTACGATGTTACATAATAGTTCTAAAATTCGTCACTATGTCTAGAATAAATATAAAATGTGAATAAATTTAGACACATAACAAATATGCCATCTTTTATGCCATTATTTTGAAGAAAAAAAATGTTTTGCCGTCTATCTTGAAGCCGCTGAAAAACCAATCACATTTTAATATTTTTATTAATATGTGATATTATTATTATAGTGATTCGTCTTGAACTGAACCATAATTTTCTTTTTCTAACCTATTTCGTCCCACTGCTGAGCAAAGGTCTCTCCTGGACCTTTGAACTATCATAAACAACATTTATCTCCAAATTTTCTACAGAAGTTTTTAAACATGCAACGCCGATCCGTGTGATATTTTTTATTTATAGGCTTGCATTGTCTTACTGCAGAGACAAGGCCTCCCACTTAAGATTTGTTTAATAATGACTTCTAAAGCCAAACAACATTCAAAATAATGCAAACCGACCATGTAGATGTTCTTTTTAAAATTTGTAGTTCATCGACCCAGAAATCGCTATACAACATTTTCCAACCGTAGCGTAGGAACCAGTAAGCCATAAAAGCGCTGTAAATCAATACTGTTACTAGATTGTGGAGGCACAAAGGATCGCTGCAGCGCTGCATCTGCTCGCCAATGTCAACAGTGACGTTTACGCGCGAAAAGTTTTATGATCCGCAGACGACGCGTCAAACGAACAGTGACGTAATTTGCCCTCTTCCGTTTTATCGATGTTTCCATTCGTTCGGCAATGTGACTTGTGTCACACAACACTGTGACTTTTGCTGTTATTCTTAAATAAGCTACGCAAATTGCAAAACAACATCAAACTATAGTAAGTATAAAGAAAATAAAAGAAATTATTACTTTCTCAATGATTGTGTCACATTTGGCATTATTTGTTGAACTTACAAAAATAATAAAATATTTATACGACGATTCTATGTATCTTGCTCTATCAAAGATAAAAACAAGTATTTCCAACTTAATATTGCAACAATGATGCCAAAGACACTTGATATCTCCCTCGACTGATTTGAGCTTACAAACTGGCATGTTGAGTATATGTTTATGCAAATCACGGACAATAAAATAGGAAACAAATTAGATACGTAAATTGTGCTCGTTTTGAGCTTAATAATTTGCATAGTTATTCGTTAGGGGAATGGTCAAAAATAGAGTAACTACGGAAATATTAGGAAATTACATCTACCGCTTACAATGTATGCGGAAAATTTAATTGAACTTCATCGAGCCGCATGTGGTTTTTATCGATAACATAAGTTTGGCAGTGAACGTCCCTAAAGGTTTTACGATCGTCTCGCCGTACCCGTGTTCCATTTTAAAATGGGTTTCTAGTTGTGGTAGGTCGATGGTTAAATAATTTATTCATGAAATTCTTATTACGTTCTTCTTAAATACTAGACTGATTTGTTTACAAATTACAGTTTTTTCAAGTCAGAAAGACATCCACTACTCAGCTTAGAGCTCTAGAGCTTAGAGTATAAGTGACTGATAACTTATTCTTAATTTTGTCGATGACGTTTTCAGTTTTTTTCAAAGCAACGTAGATTATGCGTGTATTAGATCAGGGTAACTTTATATTAAAAAGAAAATATAGAATAGTAAGTAAATGATTTAATTACATCAATGTCTTTACAATTTACACTTTATTTAACTAAATTAGAGCTTTAGTCACGTTATTCAACACAAAACTACCTTACAGTAAAAATATATAACTACAAAGACATATAGCGAACTAGGTACTTATCTTTAACAATCAAGGGGTGCACTCAGAGCCGAATCACATCGACAGTACACAGAACGAAACGATAACCTTCTCCTTCGAGTCCCAAGCCCAGAATCAATCCACCGCCTCGCCTAGCCTCAGTCAGGAGACCCACATGACAGTTGATAGACAGCGCCCCCTATCGGCAATATCGTTATCCGTTCTGCGTAGCTTCTGACTACCAATAACAATTTATTGATATAATAAATTGTTATTAATTTCGAACAAATAATAATAAAATATAATATTATTTATCAAATGGTTTTAAACCAACTATACAATGTTCTTAAATTAAATAAAGTAAAATAGCTTTTTATTTAAAACATTAAAGACTATCCTTCTTTCATACTTCAATAATAATTATTATTTTAATACAGATTTCTAAAAGCATTTAAATATCAAATTGAATAAATTTTAGCCCCTATTATCTACTAGATACGACACGTGCATTTAGGTATTTGATCGCGTGATTACTACCAACAAATTATAGGAATCGCTAATTACAACTACTAATCGTAGATGAATATGGTGATTTATATTTCCAATTTAACGGTGATTAGTAACCAATGTTATGACGTGCGTGCGTATGTGCGTGACTAGCAAAGAGTTGTCCCTTCCCTTTGGTTGGGTTGGGATGAGAACGGATGAACACAATGAAAATATTCAAAAAAAGAATGCAATAAGGAAATTTATTTTAATTTTCCGCCGCCGTGTAAGACTTCGTATAATTTACGAGTGGCCAGTAATAAAAGTTTTTGTTGCGAAAAGCGGCGGGTAGCTATAAAAGTTCTCCATCCCTTTCTAGCGTGAGTTTACGAGCATGAAAACGCGAGATAGGTGTATATTGCACCGGTGGTTTTATCACCGACATGCAAGTGATGCTAGCGTATGAGGTAGGAAGCTTTGCTAGGCGTTTGATGGCTTTAATTTAAATTCGATCTCTATCTCGGAATATGTGCAAACTCATGTGAAAAAGCGTTAGAAAAGAAGTAGTTCTGTTATTCAGAGAGTCTGAGATGTGCATGTCTCCAGCTTCCTCATATGGAAATTGCGAATTCTGAAAACGCCAACATTTAAAGCATAATTGGAGCAATCATTGATTTGAAGGAAAATTTAGCAGCAAAAAAAACAACGACTCTATGAGACTTTATAGGTGTGTTAGCTGGAGAGCGGCTCCACAGCTTCCTCATTCAGTGTGGGCAAACGGCTAACGATAGAGCTATATAGTAAACGCCAAATTTTAGAGCATAATTAGAGCACCCGGCATAAAAAAAATCAAGTCTCTAGCTCGAAAACTCTTTGAGTTAGAAGACTATAACAACGTGTTTGCTGGGAAGCCATTTCTCCAGCTAACACATGTGGATCTCAGGAATGGCTATAGCTAGAAAGTTGCTTGATATCTCCAAATTTAGAGCAAAAAATATCATGGATGCTCCAAATATTTCAAGTGTCTAGGTTCAAAACTCACCGAGTTAGAAGCTTTGATGACTGTGTTAGCTGGAGACACGTTTGTCTGGCACGCACATGCTACATCTAAGGATCTACAATAGCTACAGATTCGGTTGACGTGTCCAAACCGAGCTATGAATTAGAGCACTCGGCTCCAAAATTTTGGACTCTCTAGGACAAGTAGTTTCCTAGTAATCAACAAAAGAACATTTTGCCGCCAGAATTTTCAAATATTATGTTCGCACCCGTAAAAATGCGGCGTTGCCGCTCTGAAAGTATGGTATCAGCGTAGGAATTTGAACGTTATTCGGTTTATTTTAGATCGCGATACGAGTCATTTTCGTATGCGCTTAGCGGTTTTGATTTCTGAAACCTCAAACTCATATTTTCTCTTTTTGTTAGGTTGAGAGCTTTCTCTCTATCTATATGAGAATTGTGTGTTGCCCGTTCTTGTTCGTTTTATAGTTTCTTTAGTAATGCGTGTCTTTTAGGTATTCTTAGAAAAAAAACTTTATTTGGTTCTGTAAATAGGTACCTGCTAGGCCAGTGTTGATGATTCTACCTACTCTGCCTGTTGTTAGCCGTCTGTTCTCTGTGATTTACTGTATTCAGTCAGGTTTTTATGAGCGTATCGAGTAAACCAGGCGGACGGAAAATAGGTATTTACTGCGGCTTGCTAGTTGTGTGCGTACTCACGCACACTTGCCCCCTATCACTTGCCATCTCACCAGATGGCAAGTGATAGGGGGGGCATCTCACCATGTTGTGCCGACCCCACCTGGTGGGTAAGGGCAGGAACAAGAAAAAGCACTTTTTCTTGTTCCTGCCCTTACCCACCTTTTCCTTTTGATTGCACTTCAAGCCTTAAATGGAACGCCTCAGAGCAAAGTAACGCCGCATGAGTCATGTTTTTTCATGCGGTGCAGCCGGCTCCAACGAATTATAAGACGTTGTCACGAAAAAAATTATGACAACAAGATATGTCATCGCTGTTCCTTGTTAGTATCAAACTTTTGATTGCAACAGAATTAGAAGAGCACTGGTGGTCTAGTGGTAGTGGCCCCGCCTTCCGATCCGAAGGTCGTGGGTTCAAATCCACTCGTGAGTTTTTCTGTCGAAAAATTTATGTCCACTATGCCAGTTCTCTCAAAACGGTGAAGGAAAACATTTTTGTTTCATTTTCAACTATATTCCTATATTGTGAATTGGACATAAGTTTTTGAATCCAAGATGGCGGCTTCATTTTTTTTCTTAAAAAATGGATATGGGTATCGTTTAATCGGTTTTTGGGGGCTCTGGTTGAGAATTTGACAATAATTTTTGAATCCAAGATGGCGGCTTCATTTTTTTTTCTTAAAAAATGGATATGGGTATCGTTTAATAGGTTTTTGGGGGCTCTAATTGTGAATTCGACATTATTTTTTGAATCCAAGATGGCGGCTTCATTTTTTTTCTCAAAAAATGGATACTAGTATCGTTTAATAGGTTTTTGGGGGCTCTGGTTGTGAATTCGACATTATTTTTTGAATCCAAGATGGCAGCTTCATTTTTTTTCTTAAAAAATGGATATGGGTATCGTTTAATAGGTTTTTGGGGGCTCTGATTGTGAATACGACATTATTTTTTGAATCCAAGATGGTGGCTTCATTTTTTTCCTTAAAAAATGGATATGGGTATCGTTTAATAGGTTTTTGGGGGCTCTGATTGTGAATACGACATTATTTTTTGAATCCAAAATGGCTGCTTCCTTTTTTTTCACAAAAAATTGATATGGGTATCGTTTAATAGGTTTTTGGGGGCTACAATTGTGAATTCGACATTATTTTTTGAATCCAAGATGGCAGCTTCCTTTTTTTTCCCAAAAAATGGATATTAGTATCGTTTAATAGGTTTTTGGGGGCTCTGGTTGTGAATTCGACATTATTTTTTGACTCCAAGATGGCAGCTTCATTTTTTTTCTAAAAAAATGGATATGGGTATCGTTTAATAAGTTTTTGGGGGCTCTGATAATGAATACGACATTATTTTTTGAATCCAAAATGGCTGCTTCATTTTTTTCTCAAAAAATTGATTATGGGTATCGTTTAATAGGTTTTTGAGGGCTCTAATAATGAATTCGACATTCTTTTTTGAATCCAAGATGGCGGCTTCATTTTTTTCCTTCAAAATGGATATGGGTATCGTTTAAAAGGTTTTTGGGGGCTCTGATTGTGAATTCGACATTATTTTTTGTATCCAAGATGGCGGCTTCATTTTTTTCTCAAAAAACGGATATGGGTATCGTTTAATAGGTTTTTGGGGGCTCTGGTTGTGAATTCGACAATATTTTTTGAATCTAAGATGGTGGCTTCATTTTTTTTCTTAAAAAATGGATACCTATGGATATCGTTTAATAGGTTTCTGGGGGCTCTGATTGTGAATTCGACATTATTTTTTTATCAAAGATGGCGGCTTAAGTTTTTTTTTTAAATAATGGATATGGGTATCATTTAATAAGTTTTTGGGGGCTCTGATTGTGAATTCAACATTAATTTTTGAATCAAAGATGGTAGTTTCATTTTATTTCTTAAAAAATGGATATGGATAAAGTTTAATAGGTTTTTGGGGGCTCTGATTGTGAATTCAACATTATTTTTTGAATCCAAGATGGTTGCTTTTTTTTCTCAAATAATGGATATGGGTATCGTTTAATAGGTTTTTGATGGCTCTGATTATGAATTCGACATTATTTTTTGAATCCAAGATGGCGGCTTCATTTTTTTCTTTAAAAATGAACATGGGTATCGTTTAATAGGTTTTTGGGGGCCCTGATTGTGAATTCGTCATTATTTTTTGAATCCAAGATGGTGGCATCATTTTTTTTCTCAAAAAATGGATATGGGTATCGTTCAATATGTTTTTGGGGGCTCTGATTGTGAATTCGACATTAATTTTTTAATCCAACATGGCGGCTACATTTTTTTTCTTAAAAAAATGGTTTTCTGTATAGTTGGTTTACTTACGATAGTTGAACGAGACAACGTCATACAGCTGTCCACGCGAACGCATCGCTCACTCAAAAAGGAGAAACAGATGTCGAACACTGCCGAACGCTGAGGCCGATTGCGCTTCTTTGGCACTCTTTCCACGCTCTCGTTTGCATTGCGTGCATTTGGCTCTATTGAATTTAAAGACTTTAAGATATAAATGATATCTATATCCATTTTTTAAGAAAAAAAAAATGAAGCCCACATCTTGGATTCAAAAAATAATGTCGAATTCACAATCAGAGCCCCCAAAAACCTATTAAACGATATCCATAACCATTTTTTAAGAAAAAAAATGAAGCTGCCATCTTTGATTCAAAAAACAATGTCGAATTCACAGTCAGAGCCCTCAAAAACCTATTTAACGATACCCATATCCATTTTTTGAGAAAAAAAATGAAGCAGCCATCTTGGATTCAAAAAATAATGTCGAATTCACAATCAGAGCCCTCAAAAACCTATTAAACGATACCCATATCCATTTTTTGAGAAAAAAAAATGAAGCAGCAATTTTAGATTCAAAAAATAATGTCGAATTCACAATCAGAGCCCCCAAAAACCTATTAAACGATACCCATACCCATTTTTTAAGAAAAAAAATGAAGCTGCCATCTTGGATTCAAAAAATAATGTCGAATTTATAATTCGAGCCCCCAAAAACCTATTAAATGATACCCTTAACCATTTTTTTAGAAAAAAAATGAAGCTGCCATCTTTGATTCAAAAAACAATGTCGAATTCACAATCAGAGCCCCCAAAAACCTATTAAACGATACCCATACCCATTTTTAAGGAAAAAAATGAAGCCGCCATCTTGGATTCAAAAAATAATGTCGAATTTGTAATCCGAGCCCCCAAAAACCTATTAAACGATACCCATATCAATATATTGTGAAAAAAAATGAAGCTGCCATCTTTGATTCAAAAAACAATGTCGAATTCACAATCAGAGCCCCCAAAAACCTATTAAACGATACCCATACCCATTTTTAAGGAAAAAAATGAAGCCTTGGCAAAAAAAATGAAGCTGCCATCTTTGATTCAAAAAACAATGTCGAATTCACAGTCAGAGCCCTCAAAAACCTATTTAACGATACCCATATCCATTTTTTGAGAAAAAAAATGAAGCAGCCATCTTGGATTCAAAAAATAATGTCGAATTCACAATCAGAGCCCTCAAAAACCTATTAAACGATACCCATATCCATTTTTTGAGAAAAAAAATGAAGCAGCAATTTTGGATTCAAAAAATAATGTCGAATTCACAATCAGAGCCCCCAAAAACCTATTAAACGATACCCATACCCATTTTTTAAGAAAAAAAATGAAGCTGCCATCTTGGATTCAAAAAATAATGTCGAATTTATAATTCGAGCCCCCAAAAACCTATTAAATGATACCCTTAACCATTTTTTTAGAAAAAAAATGAAGCTGCCATCTTTGATTCAAAAAACAATGTCGAATTCACAATCAGAGCCCCCAAAAACCTATTAAACGATACCCATACCCATTTTTGAGGAAAAAAATGAAGCCGCCATCTTGGATTCAAAAAATAATGTCGAATTTGTAATCCGAGCCCCCAAAAACCTATTAAACGATACCCATATCAATATATTGTGAAAAAAAATTAAGCTGCCATCTTGGATTGAAAAAATATTGTCGAATTCACAATCAGAGCCATCAAAAACCTATTAAACGATACCCATATCCATTATTTGAGAAAAAAAAGCAACCATCTTGGATTCAAAAAATAATGTTGAATTCACAATCAGAGCCCCCAAAAACCTATTAAACTTTATCCATATCCATTTTTTAAGAAATAAAATGAAACTACCATCTTTGATTCAAAAATTAATGTTGAATTCACAATCAGAGCCCCCAAAAACTTATTAAATGATACCCATATCCATTATTTAAAAAAAAAACTTAAGCCGCCATCTTTGATAAAAAAATAATGTCGAATTCACAATCAGAGCCCCCAGAAACCTATTAAACGATATCCATAGGTATCCATTTTTTAAGAAAAAAAATGAAGCCACCATCTTAGATTCAAAAAATATTGTCGAATTCACAACCAGAGCCCCCAAAAACCTATTAAACGATACCCATATCCGTTTTTTGAGAAAAAAATGAAGCCGCCATCTTGGATACAAAAAATAATGTCGAATTCACAATCAGAGCCCCCAAAAACCTTTTAAACGATACCCATATCCATTTTGAAGGAAAAAAATGAAGCCGCCATCTTGGATTCAAAAAAGAATGTCGAATTCATTATTAGAGCCCTCAAAAACCTATTAAACGATACCCATAATCAATTTTTTGAGAAAAAAATGAAGCAGCCATTTTGGATTCAAAAAATAATGTCGTATTCATTATCAGAGCCCCCAAAAACTTATTAAACGATACCCATATCCATTTTTTTAGAAAAAAAATGAAGCCACCATCTTGGATTCAAAAAATAATGTCGAATTCACAATTGTAGCCCCCAAAAACCTATTAAACGATACCCATATCAATTTTTTGTGAAAAAAAAGGAAGCAGCCATTTTGGATTCAAAAAATAATGTCGTATTCACAATCAGAGCCCCCAAAAACCTATTAAACGATACCCATATCCATTTTTTAAGGAAAAAAATGAAGCCACCATCTTGGATTCAAAAAATAATGTCGTATTCACAATCAGAGCCCCCAAAAACCTATTAAACGATACCCATATCCATTTTTTAAGAAAAAAAATGAAGCTGCCATCTTGGATTCAAAAAATAATGTCGAATTCACAACCAGAGCCCCCAAAAACCTATTAAACGATACTAGTATCCATTTTTTGAGAAAAAAAATGAAGCCGCCATCTTGGATTCAAAAAATAATGTCGAATTCACAATTAGAGCCCCCAAAAACCTATTAAACGATACCCATATCCATTTTTTAAGAAAAAAAAATGAAGCCGCCATCTTGGATTCAAAAATTATTGTCAAATTCTCAACCAGAGCCCCCAAAAACCGATTAAACGATACCCATATCCATTTTTTAAGAAAAAAAATGAAGCCGCCATCTTGGATTCAAAAACTTATGTCCAATTCACAATATAGGAATATAGTTGAAAATGAAACAAAAATGTTTTCCTTCACCGTTTTGAGAGAACTGGCATAGTGGACATAAATTTTTCGACAGAAAAACTCACGAGTGGATTTGAACCCACGACCTTCGGATCGGAAGGCGGGGCCACTACCACTAGACCACCAGTGCTCTTCTAATTCTGTTGCAATCAAAAGTTTGATACTAACAAGGAACAGCGATGACATATCTTGTTGTCATAATTTTTTTCGTGACAACGTCTTATAATTCGTTGGAGCCGGCTGCACCGCATGAAAAAACATGACTCATGCGGCGTTACTTTGCTCTGAGGCGTTCCATTTAAGGCTTGAAGTGCAATCAAAAGGAAAAGGTGGGTAAGGGCAGGAACAAGAAAAAGTGCTTTTTCTTGTTCCTGCCCTTACCCACCAGGTGGGGTCGGCACAACATGGTGAGATGCCCCCCCTATCACTTGCCATCTGGTGAGATGGCAAGTGATAGGGGGCAAGTGTGCGTGAGTACGCACACAACTAGCAAGCCGCAGTAAATACCTATTTTCCGTCCGCCTGGTTTACTCGATACGCTCATAAAAACCTGACTGAATACAGTAAATCACAGAGAACAGACGGCTAACAACAGGCAGAGTAGGTAGAATCATCAACACTGGCCTAGCAGGTACCTATTTACAGAACCAAATAAAGTTTTTTTTCCAAGAATACCTAAAAGACACGCATTACTAAAGAAACTATAAAACGAACAAGAACGGGCAACACACAATTCTCATATAGATAGAGAGAAAGCTCTCAACCTAACAAAAAGAGAAAATATGAGTTTGAGGTTTCAGAAATCAAAACCGCTAAGCGCATACGAAAATGACTCGTATCGCGATCTAAAATAAACCGAATAACGTTCAAATTCCTACGCTGATACCATACTTTCAGAGCGGCAACGCCGCATTTTTACGGGTGCGAACATAATATTTGAAAATTCTGGCGGCAAAATGTTCTTTTGTTGATTACTAGGAAACTACTTGTCCTAGAGAGTCCAAAATTTTGGAGCCGAGTGCTCTAATTCATAGCTCGGTTTGGACACGTCAACCGAATCTGTAGCTATTGTAGATCCTTAGATGTAGCATGTGCGTGCCAGACAAACGTGTCTCCAGCTAACACAGTCATCAAAGCTTCTAACTCGGTGAGTTTTGAACCTAGACACTTGAAATATTTGGAGCATCCATGATATTTTTTGCTCTAAATTTGGAGATATCAAGCAACTTTCTAGCTATAGCCATTCCTGAGATCCACATGTGTTAGCTGGAGAAATGGCTTCCCAGCAAACACGTTGTTATAGTCTTCTAACTCAAAGAGTTTTCGAGCTAGAGACTTGATTTTTTTTATGCCGGGTGCTCTAATTATGCTCTAAAATTTGGCGTTTACTATATAGCTCTATCGTTAGCCGTTTGCCCACACTGAATGAGGAAGCTGTGGAGCCGCTCTCCAGCTAACACACCTATAAAGTCTCATAGAGTCGTTGTTTTTTTTGCTGCTAAATTTTCCTTCAAATCAATGATTGCTCCAATTATGCTTTAAATGTTGGCGTTTTCAGAATTCGCAATTTCCATATGAGGAAGCTGGAGAAATGCACATAGTCTGAGACTGACTTGTAACTTTATTGGAAAAATCACTGAGAAAACAGTTATAATAATCTGTGCTACTACTGTTTTTCTCTCTCTGCAGTTTTTCTGACCGATTGAAAAAAATAAAAAATAGTGACACTTCGAGAATGCCGACAAGAAGTGAAAAATTGAACAATTACCCCCCCGTCTTTTGGCGAAGTTTATCGATCTTTGCCGAAATGTCGGTGACGTTAAGTCATGACATTATACATAATTATAAATGATGAGCTATATTGCCCCCGTTCAGGTGGTTCTGATGGGGGGTCTGCCTACCGAGCATGGGGAATCTAGACATGCCTGAGCCTATTTCTTTTCGGTGTGTCAGGCCAAACACCATAAATAATAGCTGACCCCACCCACACTGGTGGATGGCTACTTTAGATTATAACAGTTACGCCATTGGCGGCCCCACCACGCTTTATTTGAAGATAACATTACCACATAAACATAATAACCATTACGTGTACAGCTGGTTTTGTACTTGTGTACCACAGAATACAGTAGAAAGGCGATCGTGTGCCGTTTTTACGGGAGCCTCTACAAATTCACTATTTATTTAAAATATCACTAAATATGAGCTTTCTAAGAAAAAGAAATTAAGCAGGATGTAAAGAAAGTATTTCTTTATTTTAACTTGTCTCTTGATTTCTGGTTCAGAAAGTCATTATTACGCAACCAGGCATTTTCCAAATTACGACTCCGTAGAAAGGGCCGAATTTATATGGTGACACTTTTCCGGCCACATGGCCGTTCTGCTAATACGTACTACTTGGTACTAATATTCATTTTAACTCGTGCTGACTTTTAGTAACTGTAAATCGATACAAGTACTGATAACATTTTTGCAAAAACATCTGGCAATAATACACGTTCGGCTTCATCGTAAACGCTTGCTGCATAAACCTCTTTAGTATGTCTGCTCCCCTGGTACTTTTTCTTTTAATTTTCTTGATTTGCATGTTAATATTTAATAAGCTATTTTTCCTATTTTTAGGATGGATTAATTAATACTCTAGTGTTATTCAATAAGAACCTTCCATAGGTAATCAGCACGCTGATAGCGCACTATAGCGTCCCGTAAGTAGGGGTTGCCCTTGACGCTATACAAATCATCTACATATAGAAAGGTCTGTTTTTTAATTATGTATGTGGTATTCAATCAAAGTTCCGTACGTACAGTCAGCACGGTAAGTATATCTCACCTGTCGCGGCGCGTCGCTTCGCTAGAGGTGAGCGGGCGGGGGTGAGGGGCGCTGCGTCGTCAGCGGCAGCGGCAGCAAGTGCGGGTACTCGGGCGCCAGCACATAGCGCGGCGAGCAGCACATCGCGTATGAAGACCCCTTGCGAGCTTGAAGCTCCAGTAGTGAACAAAGAGATCGCTCGTACAGCCGCCATTGGTGGACCACCCAGTGTGCTGGAACGTGAAAGCTAGATTAGAATAACCTAGCTGTTTATTTTTTGATTTATCCATTGCTCAGGCGCAATAGCTACAAAGGCAATTTCACGAACACAAGAATAGACATGGCACTAGCACTACCAAAATAATCTAACTAAACAGCAAAGGCATATTCAACTATCACTCAGATTTTGACACATTCCAAAATTAAATGAACTCGTGGGATTCGAATCCATTTTTGTGCGTGTACTAAAAATGTCTGATGCTAGTATTATTCATTTACTCTGTGTTTGTGAAGAAAGTCGTGAGCAACTTAAAATAGGCATGCATGTTTGACCAGCAAAGACAACAATTTGCCAAAATAAAAACTTCTACAAAAACTTCTACAAGACTTCTAAAAAACTTCTACAAGAATTTGAAGAAGTATTTAAATTTAATCTTCATCGTGTTATAATAATAACAATAAAAGCATTTATTTTTCTTTTACAGAGTAGGTAGCGTTATGAAGAAATAAATAGAAAAAGAACTTTATAACTTTTGAAACTATCAGGTTTTTAACACTATTTTTATGAAACGACGGGAAATTTACTTAAATTTTTCAGTTTTTTTTTTTTTTTTTAATTATGGTAAATATCCCGTCGTTTCATAAAAAGAACTTTGTTTGTTATTGGGACATTAAACATGCCGGGCATTAAATACTTCATGCAACGGACAGGCAATTCGTGCAGCTGACTATGACTATACTTACTAATAGGAAAGATACAAAAGTCCTACTAAAGTATTTTACAACCATATCTCGGATGTGCTTTATCTGCAGCTAGGTACGCTGCTTGGCTACCAATCAGAAATAGGCATGGTAGTACTTCTCCAGACGAGTCCTTATCCAAATTTCGGTTAATTCTTTGTTCCGCACTTGGTGTGCGACTGGTTTGAGAGTACTGGCGCACTGTACACATAAATTTTCTAAAAGAAAAACTCATCGGTGCACATTTGCATTTGAACCCACGACCTTAGGATCGGAAGGCGGGCCGCTACCACTAGACAACCAGTCATCTCTGAGCCCACATCCAGTTCCTATAATATAAAGTTGACACACATCCAGTTCCTATAATATAAGACAAAGAATGTGTGAAAAAATATTAATATTGTATAATAATTATAAAGACTAAATTTTCGCACCCTTTTTTTCCAATCCAGTCGAGCCAATGATATCTAAAGAGGTTGGAAATTCGCAGCAAGAAGTTTTCTAAAACTATGAGTCGAAAAAAAAGAAAAATAAATACTCCTTGCTATGGGTTTTTAATCTAACCTCATTGTATCGCCCATTGCACGACAGATTATGCTGTAGTATATTGATTCTAAATTTGAATTCTTAAAATTTATTGCGTGCCAAGAGCATGGCTCGTAACTCGTAAACGGTCCTACCGTGAGAGACCCTCATAAAATCGAAACCATTCAACAAAAAACGAGTCAATCAACAATCAGCTCACTCAGACAACGACAGCCGGCAAATAAACAAAGAAACCACATCGATAATTTGTATCAATCAACCAATAAGTGCTCGTTTAAAATGCAATAATGTACTACACTCAGGACTAAAGAAATACTGTTTTATTACTTTGTTTATTTAAATTAAGTGTAATGAAGATTGATTCAAAATCAACGTAAGTGGATTAACTAACACCAAGGATATCATTTGAGACGGGGTTTGTCCACAAGTACATTCAGTATTTTTTTCGAATGAAACTGAACCACTAATAGTGAAAACCAGAGAACGAGGAACGGAGGAATGGTAAAAAACCAGGGTGCCTAATCAAAGAATTC
Source organism: Thera obeliscata (assembly GCA_947578465.1). Lineage (NCBI taxonomy): Eukaryota > Metazoa > Arthropoda > Insecta > Lepidoptera > Geometridae > Thera > Thera obeliscata. Next base: position 17,521,485 of record OX387915.1, read on the forward strand.
ACGATCCGATATCCTAATCCTGGCTACTGGTAGTAGCCAGGACGTACTACTAACTTACCTACTTGAGACGTTCAAGTAGGAAAGTTGATAAGTTGGCTTAGGCGTAAGGTCGCAGCGGCATTCACCGACATGATCTCGATATCCGCAATCTAGTCTGACCTGAACTGCAGAGACATTAAAATACTAACAAATGGGAGCTCATGTTGTATTGGAAATTCAAATTTTCTCGTCGTACTCAATTAAGAAATAATGAATGACACCTACTCAAGGTATTTTTTGTATCTTTCTTCAAAAATTATGTTTATAAACATAATTATAAAATAGACTCACTTAGAACGATAAAAGTTTTTATCATTCGTCGTCGCGTCCAGTGTGGCCACGGCCTTAGACGCCCTTGAGGACACTTTAGTCTGATTGATAGTTTAAGCTAAGTGGGAAGAAAACTACGAGAGCTACGAGAGACAGTCAGCATCAAAAGTAGATGGATATTTGAGTGTTTTAAAAATTAAAAGTTCAACTGAGACTTCAGTTATTATTGTTACACTTAAATTATTTATTACTAGCTGCCTGTCCCGGCTTCGCACGGGTGGACATTTATTTTTTAAACACATAACCGTTTGGGTGGGAGCATCCCGGATGCTATAGCCGAATAATTTCAGTCTTCGAGTTAAATTTGATCATTCCAGAACCTCAAAGACATTCTAGAGCGTTCTTTCCTCGTCAAAGTCGAGAATTTTCAGAAAAATCTCTAAGCTATAGAAAGGGATAGACATATATAAGTCCTTACGTGATAGAAAGGGATAGACATAGATTTCGAAACTTTTGTTCCTTATAAATTAATAACACCTAAATATTGAATATAAACTATCCTATATTTTAAGTCCGACCATATTATAGGCAGTTGCAAAATTTTATCGAAATCCGTTCAGTAGTTTCGGAGTTTATCGCGTTCCAAATTGTGACACGAAAGATTTATACATATAGATTATTATTAAATCATAATGTTATCATGCATCAGTAAAAAAATAAAAATATTTAAGATCAAAAATACTCCCTAAATGGCATACAACGCGAAAGGAAAATTTCAAAACTGTTCATGTCAAATCGTGACACTCCTGAAAAGGTGTCGGTCACGTAACGGTGACGTGACGCAAGTGAGTTGATTGGTTTTTTCCCACACCAATAAATGGTAGCCAGCATAGAAGTTTCCCTTTTAAAAACTTGACCTTGACCAATGTACAAAACTATTATAAATACATTCATCGTAGGTATGCACATTTTGCGTATGTATGTATGTTATTGTTTTATTATACTTTCAGTACGTAACCTTGACAGTAAATCATTGGTTTATGTAATACAATTTGCTGTAGGTACAAGGATACACACAAATACACTGCTAGCTCTTATGCCCTTGTAATAAGCGTCATTATTCTTCGTTTTTAAGTAACTTGAGCTGTATCCCACTGTACCTTACCTACTTATACCGGTTAAGTAACATTATTGACACTTGAAGGCCCAATAAAGTGAGTCTGTCAGATTCAGAGACCCAACCCCAAAAACAAATATGGAAAAAGTACAAGCATAAAAATAGCTATGTCAAAAAAATTGCGGGCGCCATGTTTACTTTTTTGACACTTTTACGACACCTTATTTATAAAAAAACAATAACAATAGTTTTAACAGAAAATCTGCAAGGTTACTGTCTCAATTCCAACCAAATTGAGATTGAGATTAAAATTTATTTTCAGTTACTCTGAGAATACCTTTTTTAGCACTTGATAGTAACAAGATTAGTCAAAATAGAAAACATTAGCCCAAAAAACATTACACTCTCTCAGGTAGTCGAATGAAAATCATAAAATGAATATAAACGCCACATGAAACTATTCGCAACCCAAAAATAAACATCCCATAATTATTATGAAACTAAGGAAGTGAATATTGAACAGAACAGCAACAAGTGCTACAATGTTGCACATTCGATGCATACTTCAATCCCAGACTAATGTCACTATCAAACTATAACCACTCCTGTTACCACAATCACACAACACGAGAAGCCCCACCCTTCAAAAACCAACCTTGACGTACACAAATAAAGCGCATTTTGCTGAACAACGTAAGAGTTTATACAACGTTTAGTTTACCGAGATGCAGTTGTGTCAGTGATACAACTGCCAAGTCATAATTGGCGTACGTTCCTACCACGTGTTGCCGTAGGTAGATATAGGCCCGTTTATACAGATATACTTTATCTACATTGCATACCATTGTATCGTATCATACGTTTAGGGGCATTCTACATCTCAATGTCCCAAGCACGACAGCGCCCTTTATAAGATAATTTAGGGGTATGGAAAAAATGCCCCTGAAACAGTTTAAATTTTGAAAATTAAATAGTTTAGGGCTGTGATCAGGCACAATATGATATACTATCGCTTAGTATTTAAATACCATTCAAATGTCATGAGGAGTTCTGAGAGGGGTAATCAGTCTATTAACACGTTACATTAGAGTTATACACTTTTTGAACCCATTCCAAAAAGAGTTTTCTTTGAATTAGGGTTTGTTTGATGATCAATTCATCGAATATTTTAAAATTCAAAATTGAATTTTCAGTTGTTCCGTGTCTAGTGATGAGTATGAATGTAGATATTTGGGTAGAGGAGAGGTAAGCCAAAGAAAAGATGGATGAACAGTGTGAAAGATGAAAAGGCTAAGAAGGAAGTGAATTCAGAGATGAATAAATTCAGCAAAACGGGGTGCACAAAAATACCGAAATTCTACCCCAAAGCTTCAAGGGGATTCTGCGGTAACCTAAAAAAAAACCTTAACCGAACGAACTCACGGGCATTCTTCTAGTAAAGCGAAGGTCAGATTAAAATAGTTGTAAAGGAAGTACTGAGCTATAGTTGAAATAATAACATATTACGAGAATAAAATGAATCAATTTGTTGTGTACTTAGTAAAGATTAATTAGTTTGTTGCTTACATAAGATGAATTGTTTAGCCCCGATCTTATAAAAAATGTTCGGCATCAAATGTCGTCCGTCATTTTAAAACAATTCTAATAGTTCACACAGTTCTAATAGTTTTTGACCCCTAATAAAATAAAGGGTCCTTTTTTGTAATAATAAAGCTGCAAAGCTGGTAGAACTTGGATGGTTCTTCGCTCAAGCAGCAGTTTTCATGTGTTGAGCTGTTATTTTACACTGTGAAGCACCGCCATCAAGAGCCGGACATATGAAGAATAGTATTGCCCAAATGCAAGACAAGACTTGCCAGTCTTAGTCTTGGTATTGCGCTCCCAGTCTTGGTCTTGGCAAGAGCCTCGCAAATGGCCTATTAGCGTATTGCTAAATATTAAACGTTACTTTAGAACTTAGAATAAGGTAACAGAGGAAAAGAGCTTGAATTAACATAGCCATAGTGAAGACCAACCTAATTATTAAATTAACATTTAATGAGAAATTCGAAAAATAAAGTGACACCAACCAAGACCAAGACTACAAGAACAAGACCAGTTTTGTGCAACAATAATCTAGACGAAGCGTGGGCATTAAAAAACAATTTATGGCTAATTAGACAGCGCAGAATCCATTACACATTGTAGCTTAATAATATTTCTAAGTACATCAGTAATGATTCTTCATTGTTCTTTCTAGTTGTAACTAATTGTAGGGGGTCAAGACCATGATACTGTACTTTAAAAACAGCTACCGGTATATGACGGACGTAATATCAATCTAACAGCCGTGGTTTTATGGATCTGACCCTGGTGATGGAGTTTTAAGGGGAACTGAAGGCGAGACAGCTAGATACATAAATAGCCCGGATTAAGTATTCAAATAAACTTGCAATTAGCAGTCACCTATCCAAATTATGACAGTGCTGGACGTAGTTAAATTTGGACAAAATAACATGTTCTGTAAATATGTGTCTCGTTTTCAATTTGCCAGTTTTTTACAGACTTTAATTTGGTATGGTCAGTTTTCTGACAGCGATTTATTTTGTCACGTGTGACGTGTGTTATGTTGGAAACATTCCAATTCCAATTGAGTAACGAATTAGTATCTTTTTGCGATGCACCGCGTGCCGAGCATTCTGCCGATACAACAGTACCTTACCTGTGAATCTGTTTTGTTTTAATCGCAATGTGAAACTAAATAAAGAACAGTTCAGCATTTCATTTATGAATCAGGGAAGAATGAACCCTTCTAAAAAATCTTTCATGGTAGACCCGCTGAACGATTTTTTTTTCTCATTCTAAATTTGAACTTTGCGAACCGTAAGCTCGCCAAAAAATCTTTCATGGTAGATCCGAACGTTTTAAAATTCTATTTTTGAAATTTTACGCTTCCGATAGTAATCGTGATAAAATAGTATTTATTGAAATAAGGGCAACAGTACACTGTACAAATTACGCCGGAAAATGGTCACAGTAGTGCGAGTGCGACTAGCTTTTTTGTCTATTAGATTTTTTGCTGCAACTATTAATAATAGAGTAAGCACTTTTAATTACTTAAATAATGAAGATAGCAACACAATTTGCTGCACTCTCCGTCATTTATTAAGATTGATGGCATATTTAACGCATCGGTAATTTATTGTGTAAGTAGTAGGTATCACGCAACGCTGTAGGTGGCTCTCAATGTTTCAACAAAACTACACTGTTGAGTGTAGAGCAAGAAATCCGGGTCAAATGCCCAAAACCCAACAGCGCCTTTTATAAAAAAACTATTAATAATAAAAAAAACTATAAATAAGGTGCCATTCAATTAAAAATAGTCTGCTATATGACATATATTTTTTTTACTTTTATGCTTTTCTCTAGCTGGTTACAAAGTAATATTATTAAAAAAATACTAGATATAGGCCTTATACACGTTTGCTATTTAGTGCTAGAAGTTATACTCTTTTATTTTAAGTAGATTCATAAAGAGTCGTCTAGATTTATTAAAATGTGGTTGTGATTGAAATAAAATGTACCAATTTGAATCTAAAATTTTTAAGCGATTCGCTTTAATTAACACTTTAAAAGTCCTCATATCTTCATTACTTATTGAATAATGCTCTAAATTACAATAAAATCGTAGAAGAATTCCACAAAAAAATGCAAACAAAATAAGCCTTTTAGATTTTTGTTTGAAAAAGTTGAAGGTCTGCGGCCTCGTATCGGTTTCAAGGTGTCCTTACAATGTAAGAGGACAATGACCCGCGTGTGGACCCGTTTGCAATTTACATCTCACGATATTTTAGGCCCGAAGTACACTGACGGCACGGTACGGCAAGCGATTTTAGTGTCGTAAATAATTATGAAATTTCAAAAGTTTCAAGGTCACACGTCAAAGGTAATATTTTAGGCCCGAAGTACACTGACGGCATGGTACGGCAAGAGATTTTTAGAGTCGTAAATAATTATGGAAATCTCAATTTCAAAGGTTTCAAGCTCACACCTCAAAGGCACGGGCCTGCAAAGGATTTTTAATAGACTAATCATAAGATAATTTTGTTTTATTCTATGTCATTCAACGATTAGTTCAACATCGAAGACAAGTACGGGTGTAGGCTCTCTCTTTCTGACGCATGCTACGCCTTATAAGCCGAAATTAGCCAATGTGCAATATTTGTTACCTACTAGTAAGAAGTTCTCATGAGAGTATCTTACCTCGAAATGAATCTTACAGAAAAGTTAATAAAAATATTGCCTAAATGACACGAGATAGAGCGAGATATACAGAAAGATAGTTTGAATCTTTGTACTGTACAACAGTAGCTTGAAAGTTATAAAACGTGACAAAAAAAACGAACTCGAAGTAAAACACCTTCAATATTAGCAATCGATAACTACCACGCGAGCGAGAATTACCTATAATTTATGTTAAAATGCCGGCAGGATACAGTAAAGTCGCCCAGGGAAAAAATAGTTTGTATTCAGTATATCAAGTGAGATGCGGTCAAGCGTTAGCCTATAATTATTTAAAAAAACACATAAATAGGTATTGAAATGTATTTAACTGCTTTTTTTTCAAAGTGCTATTGAATCTATGACAAATTCCGCGAAAACTCCGGCTGTGGAATGATCTCCATGCTGTAGTTTAGTTTTTCCTCAGGACTATTATAGCACGGGGTTCTTATAAAAGGCATTTTATAAGGTCGGCAACGCGCTTGTGATGCCTCTGGTATTGCATGCGTCCATACGCTACGGTGACCGCTTCCCATCAGGTGGGCCGTATGCTAGTTTGTCTACTTTGTTAAGTATAAAAAAAAAACTATAGATGTTTGTAAATTCCTTGTCAACTTTACCGTACCGTACCGCAAATCGATATAATGTGCGTCGGGCCTAAACTGATTTCCGTATGGCGTGACATGCCACGCCGTATGTTCGCTGCATGACAAAATTGTGAAGTTAAAAAAGTTTAAATGCCGAGAAATTATTGTCGTTAAGGACTGCGTACATCTAGGCATCGATGGCGATCAGCTGAAGAGCTGTCAAATATGACAGCGATATTTGACATCGTTTCAGCAGATCGCTATTGCCAACCACTAGATGTGCGCAGGCCTTTCGATTGAAAGTAGGAAAATGTGGTCTATATTCATAAATTCTAGATAACAACACGTTTATAGAAACAGTTATTGGCCTTTTGTTTTCTGGTGCACTTTATGGCTGTTCTGATCGTTTCACTGATTCTTTAGAACCAGCATGATGAAAGTGCACCTAAGAGGCTCCTCTCATGCAGTGGACACATGGATTAGAACTTTTTAGGTTTTACGATATGCTGGTTTTCTCACGATGTTTTCCGTCACCGTTTGACTGGCATAGTGCACATCTGCACATCTCAGAACAAAAAAGTACACATAATACATTTTTTTTTCAGAAAAACTCATTGGTACACGACAGGATTTGAACCCACGACCTTAGGATCAGAAGGCAGGCTTCAGTGATTTATGGCTTCTTCTTCTTATCGTGTCGCTGGTTCTTTCGAACCAAGTGTGGTGAAAGGATCTTAGATGCGCCTCAATAAAGCTTTATGGCTGAAAACCAGAGACCCAACCCTTGTTTAGTAATGTGGCTCCTATCGGTTAGTTATCGAACCCTACCTGCCTCAAATATAATAACATTAAATTAAAATGTAAAAAAAACGTAAAAAGTCGTTTAAACCGTGTACCAATGTGAGAAAAAAGCGGCCAAGTGCGAGTCGGACTCGCCCATGAAGGGTTCCGTAGCAACAAGTAACATAATATAAAAGTTCTTGTAGTACGTCGAAAGGTAAATTGCGGTTTACGATTTATGACGTATAAAAAAAAAATACTCACCAGATCTCGTTCAAACCAAATATCGTTGAAAGTTTGCATAGTAATGTACAACATATATTTTTTTTAGTTTTATCATTCTCTTATTTTAGAAGTTAGAGGGGGGGACCAACTTTTTTCCACTTTGGAAGTGTCTCGCGTGCAAACTATACAGTTTAGAAAAAAACAATATTAGAAACCTCAACATCATTTTTGAAGACCTATTCATAGATACTCCACACGTATGGGTTCGATGAAATAAAATTTTTTGAGTTTCAGTTTCAAGTATGGGGACCCCCAAAATTTATAGTTTTTTTTTCTATTTTTGTGTAAAAATCTTAATGCGGTTCACAGAATACATCTATTCGCCAAGTTTCATCAGTCTAGCTTTTACGGTTTCGGAGAAAAATGGCTGTGACATACGGACGGACAGACAGACAGACAGACAGACGGACATGACGAATCTATAAGGGTTCCATTTTTGCCATTTGGCTACGGAACCCTAAAAATGGGACTTGTATGTAGACGAGAACAGAAATACAGCCAGACAAAAGCATCGAACATAATAAAGGCCTGCGCCCCTAGCACACCTAGGTCGATGGCGATGGCGATCAGTGAAACGCTGTCAAATTTGACAGCGATATTTGACAGCGTTTCACTGATCGCAATCGCCAGCGACCTAGGTGTGAGCAGGCCTTAAATTAAAATTAAGATGATTTCTCCAAATCGAAAGATAATCCACACAGAGTTATCATCGAAAGGGCCGTATGCAAAAACGATGCTTGAATCTGAATCGAGCCTCAAACATAGAGTTTTGACACTTGTCAATGGAGAAATGTCAAAAAATCTATACTTGAGGCTCGACTCAGACTCAAGCATTGTTTCTGCATATGGGCCTTCGCTTCGCTCGCTCGGTCAATTATGTAAATAGTGTATGAAAGGGTTTTTGTCCACACAATTTGAATAACAGATATAAAATGAGCTCCCGTTTGCAATAGTTTCAATTACTTCACAGTTCATGTAAGAGTGGGAGCCTGATCGGGCATATCCGGAGATCTCAGTTCGTGAACTGAGATTTAAAAAGTCATGCAGTACTTATTACGTATACTTTCTAGTTCCTAAGCAGTTGCTATTGCAACAGTCTTGCGATCACCACGTCACACCATTGAACTTGTTTGTTTTGGTGCACAATACAATGTTCCACAAATTACGGCTTTGCTCCCATATGACCGCATGCTTCTTCTCCCCATCCCATATAAGTGCATTTCTAGAATTTCCTTTTTTTTATATAAAGCTAATCTAAGCAAGGAAACTTCAAAACTGTTTACAAAATAACCCCATGCTTACAAAAAACTCCTAAGTAATAATGAGTCTATGATGAGGAAGTTTTTTAAGTTTTAAGGCCTCCGTAGCTCTTGTCATGTGACATGTATCCAGTTATCTTTTGAGTACCAGCTACCAAAAGGCAGATAACGCTATTATACAGAACTGTATTCTTATTTATGCAATCTTCTTCTTCTTATCGTGTCACTGATTTTTTCGAACCAAGTGTGGTGAAAGGATTTTAAGTGCGCCTCAAAGCTAGGCGAGCGAACTTTTTAGGTTCTATGATATGCCGGTTTCCCCACGATGTTTTCCTTCACTGTTTGAGAGCACTGACATAGTATGCATACATTTTTGGGCAGAAAAACTCATTGGTACACGACTGGATTTGAACCCACGACCTTAGGATCGGAAGGCGGAGCCGCTACCACTAGGCCGCCAGCACTCTCGCGTCTTCTGATGATGACAAAGAAAGCATGCGATAACATACAGTCGAAGCCCGTCAGACCGCAGTCGCGTGTCTGTCGCAACTTTGTTGCTTGCAATCCAATGTCAAGGTCGCGCGACATTGTCGCAGTGGCCTACTGAACGGTGATGTAATTCATTGAGCAACATCTGATATACCATGTTGCATGTTTTTGTGCTTCAATGTAAGCTGCGGTAGTCGGACGATGTCAATGGACTCTGTAATTTTTCACTCACTTTAGAATTTTCAAATCGCTCGCATTAGCGACAGACAAAACGGAACGTTTGTTGCCATGATCGTTGCAAATGTCGAAGCTTTAAATATTGTCAAAAGTGACAGATGCGACTACACTAGGTTTTGATAGCAACAAAAGATACGCAATCATCCCACAGATCTTTTAATACTCAGTACCACTACCAACTCATTCTCTGAGGAAGTCTAAGGAAATCAGATGTAGGTAAGGTACATCCTAATATTACATTAGGCACATAGGTATAACAAGCCAATCGCGTTAGAATATTGTAGCAACAGACACCCCGGGCTCGTCCGGGGAAGTACTTCCACAATGCCTAATTCAACCGTCAAACAGTTGTTTCAGTTTGAAGGATGTGAATGCCGGTGAAACTTCAGGCTCATGAGGCTCACTGTTAACATTTGTTTGCCTCAAATTGATGGATGCAAGACAGTGACCCCGTAGGTCACGTTTTTACATGCTTTATAATTCAAAATAACATAAATTTTTTACTTAAGTATTCAAGGTAACAGTCGTTTTATTTACTTTAAAAAATAATTTCAAAAAATGTATTTTCGGTAGGAATACCTTGGTTTTGACAAGGAAATATTTAAGCATAGTATTTAATATTTAAGTAGTACTACGCATTTAATATTAAAAAGTATCTTACTTGACCTAAACGCCCCCACATCAATATCACAATGTGATTACAGTACAGTGTGGTCTGACATTCCATTGATACAACTTTTAAAATATCGATTGTTTTACCTTTATGGCACTGCCCGGAGCTTTTTTAAATTAAATCACTTTTTTATACGAATACAATTAATTAAATAAGTACCTGCGAATAAGCTGCCCACATCTTGTGATAAATTTGTAATAATAAGTAAATTTGAGTGCTTCTTACCTCTCAACAAATTTTCTACCCAATATTATTGTTCTTAAATTCAATCCAAAACATAATATGCTTGATTCTACCCAATCCAAAAATCTTAGTCACAGTACAGACACCTAACATTTACAAACATTTGAAAACCCTATTTGTCCATAACCTCTTTGATGAATATCCTAAGAGCATGGAAAAGGCTGCAAATACCAAACATGGTTAAAAACTAAAAGTCAAATGCACAACACGTGTTTTCTACCATTCCCAGTGCAGACTGGCACAAGGCAGTCAAAACAATCGAGGCACCTGGAGGGCATTGACCTTGTTAAAGTATTTTATAACACAATTGCTCATAAAGGGTCTACTACTTCACCGATTTCAATATCGTTATGTATGTTTTTACGTACTTGTGCGTTATCGTAATGTAAAACGCACGGTTATCAATCCACGAACGGTACCTTTTTAAATCTTAGCAAAGAGTTTTTATGTCAGGAAACTGACATAAAAACTCTTTGCTAAGATTTTTTTGTGGTAAACATTATGAATAAAATTAACTCTGGGAGATAAAATATAGAAAATACACATTTATTCTTTAATTTAATTAATTTTAACAATAAAATAATACCATTTATTTGTAACAAAAACAAAAAAATATTAATTTACTCTATTAGTAATACTGGCTGTTTTTGTGCCTTTGCCTTAAAAAAAAAATAATTAGCTAATTTGTGAAAAAGTAAAAAGTTATTCCGCGCGCTTTTTCTTTTCGCTGTATTATTTTTGTTTGAAAATGTCGTCAAGTAATGATGAATTTATTAATTCGAACCGCCAAAATTCTCAGAGGCAGTGAAAAAGGCTACTTTAAGCCTCTTGCCTGAAAAATCGAACGATAGATACTTACAAGCGTATCAAAACTTCATCTTAGTGGAAAACAAGCAAAGATGCCAATTCATTTTCACAGAAAGTGTGTTTTTAGCCTATTTCATGGAACTTTCTTAAAAATATAAGTCAAGCTCATTGTGGTGGCAACGTAATAATCAACTTTACAAATTGTTAAAATTTTTCCAACTGTTTTAACAAGCAAGTAATTTCTACAAGTAAGTAAGTTCGTCCGAAAGTCCAAGTATTATTTGTTTCCTCGCAAATGTGTTATAAAACGTCGTATGACATACGTGCGCTTTAATAATTACAGCCTCTGCTTTCTTGCAATAACGCCTCGGCTGTAATTTTCAACTTACCGCACTTATATCATAATGTACTATTGTTTGAATCTGCATATTTGGAATTCGATTGAGTACAGTTTACATTTGAAAAAATATTGCGAAGTTATATCCTACGTTCGTAGGTATATGGGATACTTTTTCATTCATGCCTGTATGTAGAGTATATACATAGTGTAACTCTGCTTTTTTTTTCAGTGTCATGACCACAAAAAGGTATGAATCTTTTTGCTACAAACCTAGACGTCAGTCAACTCGAAAGCTCGTGGACCGAATCACCCCTACCCTATAACAAGCCTCGCGCACATCTAAGGCCAGCGCACACCTAGGTCACTGGCGTCGGCGATCAGTGAAATGCTGTCAAATTGACAGCGATATTTGACAGCGTTTCACTGATCGCTATCGCCAGCGACCTAGGTGTGCGCAGGCCTTTAAGCGTTCTTTGGTGGGATCTTGGCCATCAGTAAAACGCTATCATATTTGACATTGTATATTTAGGGCGTTCTTTATTGCCTAAGACATTTGTCAAGGTTTTAGACGGAGAAGGCTTGCGTGTTTCCAAACTCCTTGGTTTCAACAAACTATTCAACAAACACGGGACGCTGTTGTGCCTGAGACAGGATTTTAGACGGAGTGGCCTAGCCCATACCGTCTTTTGTTTTAACCAGACTTTTTTTTGGCGTCGCATGGTTTTATGCATTTGCCATAACCAGAGACTTGGAGAAACTGCTTGATGCTTAGATTTCCAAACTCCTTGGAAAAACCCTTCAGCAAACAATCACAAATCACTAGATTGTTACACCAAAACAAAACAAAATGAAACGGTTCCTCATAGACCGCAGTGTGCATGATCGCGTTGACGGCACGCAAATACAACGAGTCTATTTCTGCGATAGCGTTCGTGCGAAGATACATTGTCTGGTAGCTTTAAATTATCCATGCCAGAGTCTAATTTAATGTAGCTGAATAGTTCCACTAGTGGTTTGTCCCGATAGAGCACACGACGCCCGCGATTTAGATCGAGTCTTACCAGAACTGTGAAGTGATTGATACTTTATCGCAAGGGAGGTCAAGTTATGTTGGATTGTGAAAGCTTAAAAAATCAAAAGAGAAATTCCCTTCCCGTAACCTCACTCACTCCTCTCCCCCCCCGAGTGTTGAAGTTGGATTTAACATTCCACTAGTTGCCTACTAAAATATCTATAAAATTCAGTTGCTTTCGTTAATAACTCTTTATTTTATAACAATATCCACACATCACGATAGATCTTCGTTTTAGTCTCTATTGCGTCGATTGCGTATGAAAAATGCTTTGCAAAAATGAAACAAAAACAAACCTAGACGTATAAATCGATAAAAAAAATAGTGGCACTCCGGGAATTGAAAACTTGAACAATTATCTTCTCCACGACTTCTGGCGAAGTTTGTCGATCTTTGCCGAAGAGGTGTCGGTTACGTTCATTGGTTTTTTACCCACCTCAAAAATGCTCAAAGCCTGAGGGAGATTTCACATCAAAGACTGTACACAGTCTACATTGTAGACAGTTATAAGCCTTGAGGCTATGGTTGACTTCTAAGCTATAATTAATATGCTTCTAACCTTTACATAATTTATCTATTCTATGGTTGTACAATTAAGTAATTGACCATGTAATATAAACGAAATAACCACTCACTAACTCGTCTTAAGCTGAAACTATAGGGTCTAAGTCTGAAATTTGGCAGAAACATTCTTTGAGAGGTGTAGTGTAGACGCTCACTAAAACAGTTTTTTGAAAATGTAAGGAAATTGTTTCTTGCAAGGAAAACAAAAGCAGTTCATTGTTAAAACAAGTTCTGAGTGACTAGTAAGAATCTAGGTGTTTCTTTTCACAATAAAAGTTCTAGATTTTTCTCGGATTAAAACGCTTGAAGTTTTAAATGTTGGTAGATCTCTGTACAAAAACCAGAGACACGTGCTGTCTTACCAGCTGCTGAGAATGTTAGCACAGTTATACAATTAAGTGCAATGTAGTACCAAGTTTACGGTGTCAAGGTGTTGCATACAATGTTGCCGTTCGTTCCTCCGTGAGCCGTCGATCATGTAATGGATACAGTTAATCTGTTGCTATGCTACTTGGAAGTACAGTTTTTATAAGTCGTGAGCAGATTAATTATGTTATTTTTGCAAGCAACTCTCTGTCGATCTATGTTCAGGTTGTCCTAGAATGAAAATTAACATTTACTTGCTTATTTACTAAGAAAATTATACTACTGGAATTGCAAACGATCTAGGGATAGTTCAAATTCAAATTTCAAAATGTATTTCTTCAGTTGTATCACAAGGATCAAGTTAAAACGTCTTATCGTCTTATGTTACTCGAGTCTTGCTGCCAGTTCCACGCGAACAAGCCTAGAAGAACAGGCAACAAAATGATGACTTGGTTCTTACCGTTTTTTTACATGAAAGCTTTCAGCAGACGATTTAGAGATAGCTCAAGTGATCCAGATCAGTTGTTTTTAGTTTTGATTTGGAATTTCAATAGTTTGCAAACAGCAGATTCTAGTCAAATAAAGGGTTATTTGACTAGAATCTGCAAATACAGTGACCAATTTAAACAGATCAGTTTTCTTTTTAAATTGGAGCTTCCGCTCCGGAGACAACAATAGTGTGACATCCGGACACACTTGTCGGGAGTTAAGGAGTAATATTGCGGACGTTTCTGAAGGTCGAATAAAGGTTATTTGCTCTTATCATGCAATCAAGTACTTAAGTTTAACATGTAACCCCTACGGCATACAAGATCAAAATTAAATACGTATAATCTTTAATTCGATCTTGTGAGGTTTCTAGGTGAGGTGGGTTGTGGGTCAAAATTAAAATAAGTGTTGGTGTTTTGACGCGAGTCTAATTATTCGATGGAGCCGGCTGCACGCACGAAAAAACATGACCATGAGACATGTTTATTCGGCGTTACCTCGCTCTGAGGCGTTTCATTTAAGGCTTGAAGTCAGGCGAGAGCGCGGAATGAGCGACAAAGAGGCACAATCGGCCTCCGCGTTCGGCAGCGTTCGACATCTGTCTCTCTCCTACTTGAGTGAGCGATGCGTCCGCGTGGACAGCTGTATGACGTTGTCACGTTCAACTATCGTCAGTAAACCGACTCTAAAGACAACCGATTTTTTTTTATTTACCAAAGAAACCACAGCTGCAAATGCGTTTCGACTCTGTGTTAATAAAACAGATCTGTAGGTGTAGAATATATGTAACTTATAGAGAAAATATTACTATTAAAAAAAAATATTATATTTAGCTTACAACCTATTATTTATGAAGATCACAATAGCCACGCTATTTTCTACTAGCGACCCGTGCGAAGCTGGGGCAGATCGCTAGTGTAAAATAAAACATTTATCAAATAAATCAACATCTTTATACTTGATGTCCCATACACTTACATTGAAACTAAATTAAAAGAGAGATGATTCGAAACAATAATCGATAGAACAATAACAATGGTAATAATGATCTCTGGGTAATTATCTACTCCTCATTCAAATGCCTGACGATTTCTAACGGCTCGCTTAAAGTCTCCTGTCACTGTCACTTTCATATGAACAAACAGAGATGGCAGGGGACTTTTCGGTCGACTAAGCTACATGACTGCTATAGGAATATTATAAATATACCCGTTCGTGATTAGCGGTGATAAATAGATTTATTTCTAATTTTTAATTTCTAATTTTCTAATTTTCAAGAGAACTAATAACACTACAAGGAAAAGAAATACAAACTTGAGCGCTTACTCTCTTCAAAGAAGAGATGTACCAAATTTCAACATTTCAGACCAAAAATCGTTTCTTAGTGTGTCTACCAAGAGTGGAAGTACCAAATTTCAAATACTGGGTTTTGAAGTTTTGGAGATTTCGTGCACAGGCATGTCACGCACAGTACCTATGATATATTTCATGACATGCACAGTACTTTTAAATTTTCGCGATCCCAACACGAAACTTTAGATTAGGATTACAAGGGTATTTTATTAATTGCCTATTTTACCTTATTTCATTTATTTTCCCGACGTTTCGGCTATGTTTCAATAACCGTGGTCGCGGGCAGAGCCCAGTCTAAAAATGCAAGGTAACATACGCGATAAATACTCGAGTAGTAGTTTCAATATGACATGCATATCTTTCTACATTTATACATTTTGTTCTTGGCAAGGACAAGTTCATTCTAGATATCGAGTAGACTAACATTAACCTTTGACTGTGACCTTTTGCTTCAACTGTAGCAATATACGAATGGAATAATAATTTACACGTGTAAGCCTATTTGAATATTTCCGTATGCAGTTCCGTGAATAGACTTGCAGATTTCAGGAAAGAGCACGCCGGTAGATGAAGTTACATATATTTTAAGACAGAATAAAAAATCTATGGATTTCTGAAAATTGTATACTAATTTTAGAATTCTACCTCCTTTTTTGTCAAAACACGTTACCGTTTTACTTCAACAACGTTTCATGTCCAATTAGACGATACTGAACCCTAATAATGATGTATAATAATACCTGAGGGTTAGTGAAAAGGAGAAACATAATTATGTCCCATAAGGCCTGCGCACACCTAGGTCGCTGGCGTCGGCAATCAGTGAAGCGCTGTCAAATTTGACAGCGTTTCAGTGATCGCTATCCCCAGCGAGCGTTTATAGTCAAATAGAAAATCACAATATCGCCTTTTTCAAATTGTTTATAGCGAGTTCTTGCCGTTTTCTAATTGATTTGAAAGTCAGGACGCAAACAAATTGATTCTTTGGGTATTAAAATTTAATAATTATAATTTGTACATTTTATTGTGTTATGAAAACTAATGTGGGGCCTGTGAGTAAGACTGTAAGAGTATGTAGGTGATAGTTGGTTAAAAAATCCTTATGAACAAAGTTCTATTTAGTTTTATAAATCATAGATAACCTTTATAAACTTTCTCTAACTTTGTATGAACAATAAGCTTTGTATTCAAACAAGACAGTAGTTGTTTTACTTATTATTTTATTGTCTCAAGTTCTTAACTGATAAGGTAAGACTACAAAGAATTGTTGTTAAATTAATTTGTGTTATGAATGTGCTATCAATAACCTAAGACTTGAGACAGACAAATTAATTGTATGAGCTCATTAATATTACTCGTAAATGGCTAAGGCTAAGTTTTAATCTTGAGAAATATATTCAACTCAAAATACAAGATTTATTTGTAAAAAAAAATCGGTTGTCTGTAAAGTCAAATAGAAAATCACTGAGAATAGTTGAACGTGACAACGTCATCATACAGCTGTCCACGCGGACGCATCGCTCACTCAAGTAGGAGAGAGACAGATGTCGAACACTGCCGAACGCGGAGGCCGATTGTGCCTCTTTGTCGCTCGTTCCACGCTCTCGCTTGCACTTCAAGCCTTAAATGGAACGCCTCAGGGCGAGGTAACGCCGCATGACTGATGTTTTTCTTCACCGTTTTGGAGGGCTTTTCTAGTGTCGTGTGCATGAAATGAGATAGGCTGGAGAGGTTCTTCTAGTCACTAGTCCCTAGTGCATGAAAAGAGGTAGGCTGGAGTGACAAGTGACACTGCAATGTGTCACGTGACACACTATGCATACAAAGTCACTCGTAAAATCGTAATAAAACTTTTACGACGATGCACAATGATCTAGAATTTAAATTATTCCATTAACTTTGCAATGTTGCGTGTGAATTGTGAATTTTACGGCATTTTTATAAGGTAAATTAATAAATTATTATGCTTTCCATGTCTTTATACGGGGCAAAACCCTCCTACCCTATGTTTTATTAGTTTGTTTCTTTTCGCCTATATCTCATTGTGCATGCAGCATTAATAAAATATAGCAAAATTAATAAAGAAAGTTAGTGAATGAGCTATCGCTAGATCGTTTGAAAGAGTCTGTTGATAGCCCATCTGTCTCTTTCGTGTGTATTTTTTAAATTTTGAAATTACTGGAATTCATTGTTATTAATTCCTTGTAAATAAAATTAATACACAGTAAGTATACAATAATAGGGAAACGTAGTTAAAATGCTCATTGCAATGTGCATAAAAAACTCAATTCTATTTGTTATTTTCATTTCCATTCAATGCTAATTTATTTTTAATAAAATGAATAAAAGTAAATAATCGAATGTTTCTATTGTTGTGTTAATGTTATCAATAAGACTAGCTCAGTCATGTCATTATTTAATCGCTTGAATAATATTTGTCAGTCGTCATTTTATTTATCTATCAACAAATACTTGAATATTTGTTGATAGATAAATAAAATGACGAAGAGGAAGGCCAAGAACGCCAAGAATAAAGCTGGGAACAATTTAGCGGACGCGGCTGACGGACGCGGCTTACAGCCGCGACTGATAGTGTGCACAGTCGAACGGGACCTGGCTTGCCAGATTTCTGTCAGACGTCCGAACGCTCAAGGTTACGTCCGCGGCTTACATCCGATAGTTTGCACAATAGGCCTGACGACTAATTTTCAAAACCTCTTCTATCATATTCAGAAGTATATATTATGTCTAAAATATATCATATTTCTGTAGAAAATTAAGGTTTTTGTGCAATAAAAGTACATTTAAATTTAAATTTTCAAATTCACGCCAAAACGCTCGCTGGTGTCATGGCGTCTGTTATTACGTCACGGTTATAGTATATCAACAGTAAACATTGGTGCTTTTGTACTAAATCGGAATGACGTTTACGAAAACGTGACGTAATTCGCTCTGACCGGTGTTTGAGCCATCATGGCGGATTGTTGTATTTTGTAGATTTATATTATCAAATAAATTGTCAATCTCAACATTAATAAGATTATAAATACATTTTTTAAAATCTTTGAATCCTTTTTCATTAGATCAGATAAATATTTTGGCGATACTTGATTACTGTCTTCATGCCTATTCAATGTATATTCATTAGCTAGATATATCTATCAGTCGCGTCCGTCTACCGCGTCCGCTAATATGTTCCCCGCTTTAGTTGCACGCGCCAGATGAAAGAAAAGGTCGCTGTCATGTCGTACGGAAGTCAAGGAGGCCGCATTCGAAAGCGTAAATTGGAGGAAGCTGATCAGAACACTATCAAGAGCTGAGCTCTTATATTTAAGAAGATAGGTCAATATTTCAATGTTATAATAACAATATCGTAGTAATTCATAACTACGGTTAATTTAAAAAAAATAGTACATTATGTATGTAGCATTCTTGGCGGCAAAAGTTTGGTGAAGTTCACTAAGTAACATCTCATCACATCACAAACTAGAAAATAGTTTTCACTCGTTGTAGTTAAATCTATCTTATGACTAAACTTGTTTTAGTCGTACCAACTGTTAGTCATAAGATAGATTAGTATAATAACTACAACGAGTGAAAACTATTTTCTAGTTTGTGATGTGATGAGATGATCGTTTGGTCTACCATGAAAAACGATGGAGATTATAGGTATTGCCATTTTAGCGTTTTTGACATTGCGACCCAACTCAGGAATTTCCAGGTGTCACTGGCTCGTATGCCGCGAAATCAAAATGTTATGCAAACCTTCATCGATAGTTTGTTATTATGATAAAATAGAATACAGGCTAAAGCTACATAATTCAATAAAGGGGAACCTTGTCTATGGTCGTGAGTGTGTTAACCTGTAGTGGCAACATTCAACAATGTAAGAATATTGACTGTATGATTTTCGCAGAAACGGCAACACACGACCATCACGATAGTTGAGGGTCATGAGAATACGAAAGTGAAGTGATTATCATTCTCCTAATCAAAAAGGACTTGGCAAAAGACGTTGTCTCCAGCGACAACGGTTTAAAAAAAACGATGTGTTGAAATTAGGTCTAACCCGCCTGCAAATTGTGGGATAAAAAAGTAAGAGGTACTTGACAGCGTTTCACTGATCGCCATCGCCATCGCCTAGATGTGCGCAGGCATTAAGGCGATCTATGATGGCGATAAGTTTCAGCATAAGGGTTTGCATGCATGCAAACTCACTGCCGCGAACATTGTCAGTGCGATATTTGAGAGCTATAATCTGATTGCCATCGCAGGCGGTCTAGATATGTGGCTTTACCGAACCTACGGAATCAAGTCAGTGTTATGCTGGTCGTTTGCATATTTATCAAAATGCTATAAAAGTTGCAACTATGTAGCCTTAGGCCCGGTGCACATAAGACGACTTTATTGTGCAACGTGACCTAACATTGGTAAATCTTCTTCTTATCAAGTCACTATAGTTCTTTCTAACCAGTGTGGTGAAAGTATTTTCAGTGCGCCCCGAAGTCGTAAAAGTTGATAGACGCAGGGCATGTACCGTAACAGTAGACCATCTGCTTATTCTAAGATATATCAGCTCTTATTATTTTATCGACGAAAACGAATGAAGAGAAGTTTCCTGACAGACTGGACGTTTGCGATGTCTGGATGGAATGGAAGGAGCTTTTGCCCAGCATTGGGACTCGGGCTCATAATATACATACATAAAATCACGCCTTATTTCTATGGGAGTAGGCCGAGATCACGGATTTTCACACACCTCTTTCGCTTTATCTGTCGCATAACATTCTTCTTACATGCTCGTCGGTTTAGGGAACTCCTGACCTGGCCTTTCTCTAAAACGTCTGCTATCTCATCGAAATACAAGCGTGTGAAAAGTGAGCTGATGCACCTGTTTTGTTAATCTCCTTTTATCCATTCTCTCTACATGCCCAAAACATGATTCAAATAATATATAAATAATAAGTTGACTTTAGTTGTAGAATGTACTGTCGATCTGAAGTTTTATGTCCTAGAGTAGGAATGCCAGTAACAAGAACGTTTTTCTCAGCAATTTAGCGTTTTAGTACCGCCGTTGATAGGTCGTGACGTAAGTGCGCGTGAGTCGTAAAAAAACAATTTATTTCAATATAAAACATAGTACGTTAGTGTAGGTGTGGGTACCATATAATACGAGATGCAGTTTTATATTATTTGTAAATGTAAGTTCATTTCCAACTTCGAAAGTACAATTTTAAGTCCAATGGTGACTTGAACTTAGTTCAGCCTCCAGTGAAACGCTGTCAAATATCGCGTTTCACAGATCGTCACCGCAAAACGCTTAGATGAGGTAAATAAAGTGACACTGACTAATTATACTAATTGTAACCAAAAAATCAATTAACTTAGAAAGACATCGCACTAAACTTGTTGACCACTAAACTCTTGCCTGAACTTATAACCGGCTAGCGAAGGAAAATGCAAATATTCGTGCAAATGAAATGAAGCTTAGAACCAGGAGACGATCGTAAAACAATTAGTCCGACATTGAAATCCATTGCATGATCTGGTTGATTAGCTCATTACACAGCACACTATCTTTTAACTGAATGACAGTGAGGGCACACTTAACACCAGGTGAACTATAATATGCTTGTTCTATTAACAAGTTGCATAAAAAAACTTACATGAAAAGAGCTAAGCGCGGCTTTATTTATCTGCCTACGTAGCTGAGGGTTTTTTTTCTTCAAGAAATGCAAGTTTTTAACAGAAAAAAAGATCTTATTTTTTTCCTATTCTTCTCAAGCTTCCACGGCACGGCAGTGAGCAAGGTCTCGCGTGGTACAGCAGCTCTTTTACAGCATCGATCATATTACGGGGCCAACCCATCCTTATATTTTGACTCAGACCCTTCTATTTTGTTCAGACGCTATATCCTAATATGAAACAGCCAGAGTTAAATAAAACAATAAAGTCGTAATACAGCCCAAACCTAGTCTTTAGTAAGTATTACTTTTATACTGTCGTAACACTCCAGTATTTTATGACAAAAATGCAATGATAAATACAGCCTACTACGAGATCGGCACCTAACAAGCCGCTCTGCGTCTATTATTGCAAAGGGGATGATGAAATATCATTCGATCTCAAAACTGATAATGAACGAAATGAAGCACAAAGACCGACATTGCTTCGTTTCGTTCAAAAGCTTTCTCTCAGAAAAATTATCTCTGGCCCCAAGCGTTTTATGAAATAATCTTTATGATACAAGGTAGGCAAATCTGTACATCTCGATTTTGAGATAAGCTCTCTACAACATAACTTAAATGCTTATAAAGTTTATGAAGGCTAGTTTTTTGCAGAAAGTCACGTGTGCGTCATTTTCTCAGCCCATAAACCAAGTTGTAGGTACTATGAGTAAAACCAGTAGTCTGGCTCCATGGCTAGATTTACTTAGATAGCAGATTGCCTGCGCGGGTTACCGGTTTCTGCCGGTAAACAAGTGCATACAAATAATATTAAGCTGGAGCTGACCCTAGTACCCCAGTTTACGTACTTTTTAATAATTATGTAAAAAGCTTTTATTTTACAAAATCACAATGATTGTAATATCGTCACTTTAAATCGTTTTATAAATTGATGTTTGACACGCTCACACCACCAACCGATCGATACATGTTGTGTTATTGTGGACTATATCTGGGCTGTGAGAACAGGGGAATATATCCTGTTCCCAGATATTCATTCAAATTTTTACCCGATATACAGTTTGATTTGACAATTCGTGTTTTGAGCATTTGCCGCCAGTTTCAGAATATGCTCCCCATATGTCCTGGTGATGGGGAGCATATTCTGAAACCCGCTTTCTGTGTGATTGCGGTTATCGAATTCTATTCGGAAAGTAGCAAAAGCATTTTTAAAGGAAAACTTCTTTACTACCTAGTAGTGCAACGCAGTAAAGGCGCGATCTTTACGACGGAGAGTGGCAGGACTATTAATAAGTTTTTAATTAGTTATCCCGTAACTGTTTAGATCGTTAGCCTGTTAGTGTTTTTTCAACGGCATCGGAACTGATTTTACAGTGGTACTACCTTCACAGCACATTTGATAGTAGCTCTGTGGAGATGGTTCGATCCCCAACGAGAATAGTTTTTTTGCAACAAAACGTTAAAATCAGATTCTAGATTCTAGTTTACAAAAGAAAGCGTAAAATATTAGCTCCCTACATAATTTTGTGAATGAACAGGAAAATACCTTGAATCTTAGAAATAAGTCATTTACACTAAAAGTTGTAAATGAAGAAACTAATATAAAACATCATATTTTATGACCAGTTGGCAGCCCTAAAGCAAAACGCCGTGAAAACGCTTGGCAGTGGCGAATAAAATAGCTGTAACTCGGCTATGGAGCCACATACTAGAATATTGTCTACCTTAATAAGCAGCCGTCATTTTATGACAGCTTCTGAACTTTTAGGGTTGTCACACCCGTCACATTTTATCAGGAGGCTGTATTTAACACTTGAAATTTCTTCTTCTTCCTGCCTTTATCCTTTATTATAAGTACCTAAGATATTTCCTTTAAAACTGTAAAGCAGAGTAATCTAACCTAGCATAAACTCACATACAATTGGAAAAACTTATTTATTGTTATACTATTTGTAAAATTCGTAGTTTCGGTAATGATTTTACAGTTTACGACTACAGTGTGCATAAATTAGGAGAGAAAAACTCATTGGTGCTTGACCGAATTTGAACCGACGACGACCTTAATTGGACGATTGGAAAGCTGGACCGTAACCAGTGCTTTTGGACACTTATTTAGCGATGATTGAAAGTTGCCTATACCACCATGCCTATATATTTCTGCCGTGAAGCAGCATTGCTGTTTCGGTTTGAAGGGTGTGGGTGCCGGTGACATTAATGGCACGTGATGCTGAACATCTTCGTAGGGCACGTTACTGACGTGCGTGACCTACGAAGCAATGCTTTGTTATAGGAGATGGTTACCGCTGAAGATCAGGTGGGCCATATGCTTGTTTCATCAGCGATTTGTAAAAAAAGTGATGCATTGACAGCCCTAACTCCCTTCGTCGCCATCACCCCATTTGATAACCTCGTTGGAGTACCTCGGGGTAATTAATGCTTTAGTGTTCGAAACTGTACATTCAAATACATACTGGGTTCAAATGTTTTAAATTTGAAACAGCGTAGGTACTTATTATAAAAAGAATAAGTATTTAGAAAAAAGATGTCCTATAAAAAAAGTGGTGAACATAAGTAGAGGTTTGTTATCTGTCTGGGTGTTATAGTAAATGTATGTATTTATATAAAAAAAAGTATTATATTAGCTATCTTGTTCCTATAAATAATAAATATTGTGACCAATCCACACAAACTACTAGCACTAAATTAAGCAGAGCTTTTTCTACGGGAACCAAATAGTGATATAATACTTAACTTTATTTTAAATACATATACTTAGATCACACTATAATACCCAGACAGAGAACAAACATCTACGTTCACCCCAAAAATATTTCTTCTCAGTGGGGATCGAACCCACGCCCTCCAGCACAGAAAGCACAACTGAGCCAGCCTTTCGACCTCGCGAACCTTTCGACAGCCTAGGAGGCCTGTCGAAAGGTTCCCGAGGTCGAAAGGCTGGCAGGGCTGTCTGGGCTTTGGTTATCAACAGTTCCAATAAAAAAATAGCAGGTTGTTGCAAATTATAGCAGTTGGCACCGCACTGCCAACGTGCCAACTCAGTTAACGTGCAAAGTCGGCACTAAAGCCACACTTTATTAGATACCAGCCGAGACTCTCGTAAAATAGCATTTATGACGTTCTCCTCAATGTGTACGTACTTTGAAAGCACTAATTGGTAACGACACAATGGTCCATCTACGCTCAAAAACTGGGGATCGTAAACTTTACGGCTATATTTGAAGGCGTCAGAACTAAGAATGGATTTAGGTGGAAAACTGGTCGACGCTGAATAGCCTTCTCATAGTGTCACTGGGTATTTCAAACCAATGTGGTGATAGGATTTTAATTGCGCCTCAAAGGCTCTTTTCGTGCACTTGACACATGCCAGTTTCTACCAACGAGTAGCATAGTGCACACACATTTTTGGACAGAAAAACTCACGAATAGATTTGATCGGAAGGCGGGGCCGCTACCATTAGGCAACCAGTGCTCTCGAACTGTGGGGACTGCTGACACTTAGGACTACTAACGAGCACAGAGGGCACTCTTCTATAAAGGTATAAGGTTTATTGGCTGAGCATGGGACCAGTTAGGGATGTTTAATTTGAGCGTGTTACCGGCCTGTTACCAAATATTATGTGATCAGAATACATGCTAATGAATTAATTATGTTTAGGATCACTAGCGCAATCACTTATTCAAATACGTAGTGAGAGGAACATTGCTTTACTTCAAGTGTTCTGGAATGACCAAGCCCGCTTACTCGCCCCCAACTCCCAAGTGAATAAAAATAGAAGTAATTTATTTTGCGTCAACTTAAAATTAATAGGTACAGTTTAACTTAAATGTAATGACGGCAAAAAAGGTAAACCACTCAGTATTAGCTACAAGGGCACGGTAACCCTTGCAGCGCTGATTTTCAGTGCTACGTACAGTTCCTTCCCTAACCATCTTTCTATGTGACTGCAGCTATGGTCTCTACAGCTATAGTGTCACAGCTTTGTGTTTCTTTTAGAACTTTCACATATGTTTTAGGATTTCGTGCCTGTCTAGTTAAAACAGACTCCGTGCCTATATAGTTAAAACAGACTCCGTGCCTATATAGTTAGAATAGACCCTCTTTGTGAAAGAGACGAGGGAAAATGTAAACGGGAAAGTAGAGCTCTTTGAAAGGGGCTCGTCCGGGGAAGTACAACAGTGTCACATCATCTTCCTGCCCATAATGACTTTCATCTTTCCGCATGACATGCCCATACCATGCTAAACTATTACTCTTCAACTCTTCATCTTCTCTATCACAGGCGCTACTTTCAGACTTCTAATAAGCTCGTGGCCGACAGAGAAATTTTGTGCGACTCGCACTTGGCAGTTTTCGAAACTAGCAGAATAAGCAAATTGTTATAGTGAAAAGGAAAAGTTGTTTGTTTTTCTGTTGTGCACCATGTGTGTTTACTCCTTAAGAGAAATACTTAAGAGAAAAGCATAAATTCAAACAACGGCGTGTGATTCGCAGAATTTGCTACTATAACCACGTCTAGTCATAAAATGCTCCAGAAAACTAACCGTGTTGTAAATAATAAAAGGATTCTAAATTGTTATGGGTGATATTAGTGGTACGTGAGGCAGTGCATCGTAGGCCACGTACGTGCCCTACGAGAAAATGCTTTGTTGTAGACGATGGGTACTGCTTAACATAAGGTGGGCGATAAATTAAAAAAAATACTTACTTTAAGTTTTAAAAAACTTAAAAAAGCTTCGACCAAAATATAAATAAAAATTCAAATGATAATCGTTCTAAAATAACTTGCATTAATTCAGGGTCCCATGTGCTACTGACTTCACCTAGAAAGTAAAAACTATGTACAGTAAGTAGGCAACAAATATTGCAAATCGGCTAATTTCATAGAGCTTCATAGAGCGTAGTGTGCGTCAGAAAGAGATAGCGCTCTACGAAAGCAGAAAGCCGATGTATGATGAAACTATAATGTGTATGCAATAAATATATTGAGTATTGAAATAACCTGAAAAAATATGAAGTGGTTCTTTGTGCAGTCGGCTGTTCTACCTAGTAATATTACTTCCCATACCTCACCTACGTAGCAAGTCGTTAAATTGCACATATGTTTACCGAAGCGGGGTGCAGTACCTTAAAAGCATTGGTACTATAACAAAACGTCTGAACCGAAATAGCCCATAAAAGCTCCTCGGCGTTTTCTAACTAAGGCCATGAAACTGAAATGCTGAAGGAATTTACAATGCCTTCTACATTTCACGTTTGTGACGTATACCTTAGTTTAATTAGTGTGGAAGGGACTTGAGATCTAAAGAATAGATTTAGGTTTTTTTTAGCACTCTTACATGGAGTCGCAAAATTGATATACCTAATTGCGTAGCCATTTTTGAATACATTGTAGATTTTTTTTTGGAAAAGGTTGTTTTTGCTATATGTTTTAGAAATAGGGTTAATTTTAAATTAAAAATAATGTAGTGTACTACTGCTGGGCTACCACGAGCTCCATATGGTTATGGCTATGGCTGTCAAATTGTGTATAGATTGGCTGACCCACACATTCATTTTCTTCTTGGGTTTTAATGGGTTGACACAATTTTGACAGCCATAACCATATGGAGCTCGTGGTAGCCCTGCTGGATGTTAATGCAATAGTAACGACATTAACAAAAAAAAAAATGTGGAACAATTTTTTAAGTCTCGGAGTTACAAAAAAGTATTTCAATCTATGTTATCACAAGCGTTTTTTAATTTCTATTTGTAGAGCTTGAAGTCTAACATAATGTGTAGCCAAAGTCGCCTCTATCTAAGTGAGCGCGAGAGGAACACTCCACGTCCACGTTTCAGGACATTAACTGAAATTAAGCTGAAATGTCATTCCACTGATACGGCACTGAAGTTTCAAGCATTGTGTCAGTCTTGCCACTTGGTGTGTTCCGTCATTAAAACTGTTAGTATAGTATGGCTTTTCAAATAAATGGAAAACAACCAAGGCAAAACTTTTTAATAAACAGTAGTTCTGTATTCCCTTGTTAGTTTTATGTGGTGTGCAATAAAGTATTTTCTATCTTCTATCTATCTATCTAGTTCTAGTCAGTAGTTCTACTAGCATCATACTGTTTGAGGTTTTTTAGGGATATATTATTACAGTTTTCTATCACTCTCAATTTGTATATATTTCCTACTGTGCGCATTGTATCAGTCGACGTTCGGGTGTCAAAATCGTATAACCCAAAATTTCGAATTTACTAAATTACGAGAGTTTTCATTCAAGGGTTGCAAGTTATCATTAGCTTGTTCTGTTTTAGGGCTCAGATGATATTGCACATTGTTAATATTCATGGTTGGCAACGAAATTTATTGCAGCTAATACAATCAGCTCAACCTACCCGAGATGAGCCAAATGTAAATAAAGACAATAAAAACCAAGACCTACAATTCTAGAAACCGCGCAATCTTTTCAATCCGAAGCGGAGATGCAATAAAAATATGCGACGCTCCACAAGACACATAAAACTCGCTCCGACAATGAATTCCTGAAAAAGATAATGCTGCGCTAGCGTCATCTCTTTATACCCGAGTTAGAGGGAGCAGGACAAAAGATTCGCGGTAATAAAAGTTTTGATAGGATCCGCCGGAATCCACGGTATCGGACATAGCCGGTTTTAGTGTACGTGGCCGGTTTTACTATCCAGCCCGTGTATCGTCTCAGTTTATGGGAGACGTTTTAAAATTTTGAGATTTTTATTACAATACCCCCCTTTTATGGGATAAGGTCACAGCGGAATCGCTACCGGATGTAAACAGTGATGAGGAGTATTCTGAGTCATTTCAAACTAAAACGACGACAACTTTTGACCTACCCCAAGTTCTTAGTCATCTTAAACTAAGAGTTAAATGAAGCTTACTTTTGACCTGCCTCAGGTTCTTTAGACATCTTAAAGCCACTTAAGTCGACAACCTCAGCCTGAAGAAATGTGTTCGACAACTTCGACATTAGGCCTCCCTTACATATTTCCAGGAACGATTATGGGCCTACTTCATCCACCAATTACAATTTCGTCAGTTTATAAGATGCCGGAGCATCTCACGCTTAGCCTTCTGGAACTGGCTGGTCTGGTCCTTTATTACCGTCATTCCCTAACAGGTGTCCGTTCTGTGAGCCATCTGGCCTGGCTATTGCCACTTCATCTACCTAATTCAGCGATTTATGTCCACAACTAACTAAAAGCAACACAACATTCTTCCGACTTGACATTTTCAAACAATAATACTAAAGTTGTTATGATAAGGACACGTTTTATGAAAATTAAAAACTCTGGAAATAATTAAAAAGACCCGTTGGAGCTTAGCAGGACATTTAGTTTACATAAGCGTAACATAAAATACTTCTACTGGTTTCTACGATTATTATTTAGAATCTTAAATAGGCGATGTAAGATAGTAGGATGACGATAGTAGGTAGTACAGAAAGATATAACTCTAGTTACATAAAGTCAAAGAAAAATGAATCTTACTACAAGGACATAAACGCGAGCAGTGTGATATAGTGAGGTGTATTCTTTTTACGATGAACAGGATTGAGCTGCATTCAACCAAAATTGTCAGATCGCTACAACGTATTCGATCTACACTCGACAAGCTAAAGTTGAACAACAACCTGTGAAACACCCGAAAAGCAATTAATCGCGAAACAGACGAGACAGTAAACTTGTATCGAGTCCGACCACAGATGTAGAATAAACAGTAGATACAGACTGAAACTTTCCGGTCAACGTGTTAATTGTTTTCAGAAGCGCGGTTTTTGCGGTTGTACACTTTCCGAACATGAGGCCGCCCATTAGAAAATAAACCTTATTCCTTAAAGCTAGCAGTGAAATTCGCTTGAGATTTAAACAACCCCGGGAATACGAAAACACCCGAACTCAGTCGATTGACCGCAGCTCACAGTTTACAAACGACTGTTGCTTAACTTGCAAAAGTTATTTTTCCAGTTGACAAGTTAGATATTCTGCCTGGTTGGGCTGAAGGTAGTTTTGGAGGTAATATTGATACGAGTAAATTTTCTATAACCTTAACTTGGGGTTTTTACTGAGCAACTTAGGTGGACTTATTATTTGTCGAAGTCGTATTTGGTTTAAATTCAATATATTCTCTGTCAATTTCATATTAAAAAATTACTCAGTTAGGCTTGAATTTTTGGTTATTATATCTCGCATTGTCAAATTCTCTCTCTGTCAAAATCTCGCATTTCTGGTAACACTGCTCTGCAACATTAATTCATTAAAACCTTATTTTCTCGTTACTGGGGTAGCTAGGACGAACGATCTATGCTACAGAATAACTGGAAATGACAAGTTTTTTCCATGAAGTAGTTTTTTCGTCAGCTAAATCTAATAAACTACACGAATGACGTAAAATAGTTAGGTGATGTAGGTTATGTAGGTCAGGATCGCAACAAGTGAAGTCGTGATTTTGCGTGCCTTGTGAAGATCATGGGAAATCGGTGGAGTTCTGAAAATCATTCTTCATATATTTTTTTAATTTAGTTTGTTTCTATTGTTTTTTTGTCTTAGAACCTAAAAAGTTCGAAAAAATGTGTCAAGAGCACGAAAGGAGCCTCGTTGAGGCGCACTCAAAATCCTTTCACCACAGTCAGTTGGAAAGAATCAGTGACACAAGAAGAAGAATTGATTTTTATAGGATTTAATCCAGCAATGGAAATTTTCAGGTTGTTTAACCCTATCCAGTTCCCCGACAGAGGTAAATCGGTGTTGTCCACTGTGTATTTGACACAAATAAACGATTCCACCCCAACTAGGGCTAGGGGTAGTAATGAGATGACCGACCTATCAGTTAAGCAGTAATTGTACCGTTTTGATGAAACAATTTGTGTTTAATTTATAACTAAGTGACAATTTGTAGCTCGTTATTTTATCAACATAACTTTCTAAGTATTTTTTGAAGAATTATGAGAGTGGTAACCTTTTCCACACGTCAGGTAAAAAAATCCTATCATTGTTTTTGACAAGTCTAAAGTAGAGACGAAAATATTGAATAGGTATACTATGCATAATAAGCACAGAAGAAATAATATTATAAGACTTTTACTAATTTCGTTGAATAATAAGTAATTTTGTTCCGTCGCTTGTCAGTTTCTATAACACATATTTTTATGAATGAGCTCTGCCTTGAAGAACTTTCCAAATATGAAGTTTTGTGGTTTACCTTTCTTTGTTCTTAGTGCGACGACCAATAATTAGGTTTCCTTTCTAACTTTTAGTTTAGCGTAGGAAAATCATAATTTATTTAAATGTATTTTTCAGCTTCTGTTAGGCTAAACTAGTAGGTACTTTTAGAAGTAAGTACTTTTGACATACAAAACAAGAATATAATAGTTTTATTGAGAAAGGTAATATGACACGCATCAGATTATTCTCAGAAGTTGGAACTCTAATACCGTTGGCATAAAATTAGTCACAGCAAAATAAGCAATAAACCTGGCCCTTGAAACTATTCGCGATCTGGTCGTAAAACTTTGTTTCTGTCTCTTACCCCCTTGTGGGCTAGCGCCGTGTGTGAAAGGGACGGACGAGGCCATGCAACTTTGTAACAGCGTCGATACCGGAATAAAACGCGATGTGGTATTGCATTTTAATTGTACTGACGGAAGTTTAAACTAAATAATTTATATGGAGATGATCCATTAGTAGTGTTTATAGACTGGTTAATCCTGTTTATCGTAAAACTCGGCACTACGCCTATTTCTGAAGCGTAGATTTTCTTGCAGTGATAGGTAAGGATTAGCAAGACTGACTTTGGCACCAACACCTAGTATTTTCAGTAGTGCGTCAAAAAAAATTTGCAGAATCTTTCTTTAAAATTCTAATGTCAGCGTGAGTGGGGAAAAATGTCAGTAAATGGACCACCTAGATGAGTGGTCATTTCAAATTTGTATAAAGTACATACATACATACTTACTGTGTGTGTAAAATTGCAAAAGATGGAAAAAAAGTCTAATAAGCTTTTTTAGTTCGGAAACTTTGCGGATAGATGGCGCTGTGAAATTCCATCACCAAATTTTCTCAGATCCTAACTTCAGACGTAAACAAAGAAAGATCCGCTGCAACTACTTAACAGTTTATCTAAGGTCACGGACGATAATACGAGAAATAAACGAGGAACTGATTGATATGTATGAAAAGTAATAACATTTGCACGTGTCGATGAGGTCAAAAGATAAATAAAATAACGTCATTAAATTTACGAGCTAGCTTAAGGAAGTGTATGTGCCTGAAAACTCAGAGCATTTCAAGTAAGTAATTCTTAAAAACCTTTAGGACACTTCCAGTAACTTCAAAATTCTTAAAAACACCTATAGATTTCTTTAAGTTACTTTTAAATTATGAAAACATTTCTGATATAATTTCTAGTGTGATAAAAACGTGGGTACCTACTTCCAACATTGCTTTTTTAAGCAGCTTTTTGTAACACATTGAATTCAAAATTCGTTCAAAAATCGATGGGAGTTTTTAATCTGAGTTCGGAATTAACAGAGCTTATTTTTATACAACTAGCTGATGGTAACGATCGCCTATGACAAATGATTATCTTGTAGGTCACGCACGTCAGGGACGTGCCCTACGATGCACTACCCTGCGTCCATCAACTTAAGGCATAAAGATGTTCAGCCACACGTGGCAGTAATTTCACCGGCACCCACACCCTTCAAACCGAAACCGCAATGCTGCTTCACGGCAGAAATAGGCATGGTGGTAGTACGTCCCCGGACGAGCCCTTCACAAGAGCACTACACACACACTTCTACTTGTCTTTGTACTATATCTGTTTGACAACCTAGATTTTTGAGCTACTTGTGGTGAGAATAACCGCAAACGAGAAAGTGTTGGAGCGATCCGTCCAGTACAAGACATGCTGTGACCATGATTTTCCTCAGTAATGAGGTGCCGACCACAGAGATCGGTACTTAGCTTAAGATTTTAAGGTTATCTTAGAAAGAAGTAGAATGTTGACAATCTTATTTGCATCTCTCGAACTTCAAACTATTAAAATAATTAAAAAGAAAAAATAAAACTAGGTGTTTCAGTTTTAACCTTTTGCAAGAACTAAAACATAAAATCTAGCATGTTTTACTATATTCATAAAAAGGTAAGTAATACTCGAGACCTATAATATTAGTAACTAAATACAAGTTCGCCTACTAGACCGCCCACAGCTGGGTACCGCAGCCAACCAATAAAAACTATAATAAAATGTCACCTACTGCAATTTTATTCTAACACGCACGAACCATACGGGTAATAATTTTTGCGGTTAGAACTATTTGAAAATAACTACAACTGTCTCTCTATTGGCGGAAAACTAATACATAGGTAGTTTTATGCTCGTCTACAGATAATAAATTAAGATAGTAGGTAGAAACCGTTGCCAGTAACAATATATTTATTTACAACCTATGTGAATTAAAGCCGGCCGCATACACACGTTTTCCGTATCCGGATATCCGAATGCATGGAATCGATATAAAATACATTATGGTAAAAAAGCAAAATGTGACACAGTTAATGTATTTCCTCTTTGAGGCGTATTAATATCCTTTCAACACACTTGGTTTGAAAGAACTAGTGACACGATAAGAAGAATGTATTTTATATTGATTCCGTGCATTCGGATGTCCGAATACGTAAAACGAAATCGAATACGGAAAACGTGTGTATGCGGCCAACCTCAATAATACTGATACTGGTACTGATCAGAAACTTGTGGGAATTGTGTAAGTATAGCAAATTAGCAGATGATAAAAGTGTCGTTTAGACTAAAATACTAGTGATTGTTAAAATCTACAATTTGGTACAAAATATGTTGACGTTTCGATATACAGGGTGAAGACCACTCCCTAAAACTTAAGCTGGTTTAAGTGTAATAACTAAGAAATGCTTCTTCTTCTTCTTTTCGTGTCACTGGTTCTTTGGAACCAAGTATAGTCATAGGATTTTAAATGCGCCTCAAAGAGGCTCTTTGCACTTTGAAAGCACTGGCATAGTGTTCATACATTTTAAGAAGTGATTAGAATGCTTATTGACTGAAAATGTTCACTAAGCTAAATATTTTAAGTATGAGTGTGAACGTGTAAGGGTACTTTTGATCGCTTGAGGTATTAAAGTATGTTAGGTTACTAGTCTAGATTTTTACGAGCGAATACAAATTTAAATTGAGTTTATGTTTTTATTGCGTCGTGGTACGGTAGGTACGTGCTATTTATGTCATTTGACATTATTAATATCGGGATTACTAAATGTCACTTTGGTTGTTAATGATACTTTGTATATAGGGCTGCCAGATAATAAACTATTTAGTGTTATTGACAACAAGTGTAGCTTTGCTTTTACGACTATTGTAGTTTTCATTGGTTTGAGAGTCCACATGTGGACAGTCGAGCAGCCCGGTATTTCTAAAAATAATTCGAATCAAGTCCAAATGTAATTTATCTGGGAACTAGGTGAACCACGGTGAGTGTTGCACCTATTATAAGTTTAACTTACCTACCAAAACCTTACCCTTTGATAAAGGTAGCCATTTGTGAAGATTTGTGAATAGTACTTAAATAAAGAAAAAGTAAACAGGAATGTAGATGATTTATATAGCGTCAGTGCGGGACGCTATATGATTTTAGATGGAATAGGCTTGCACAACCTATAGCTTAGTCGGCCTAATCCACAGGATAGACTTGGTCAAAACCTGGGGAGCTGACGAAGCCATGACAATTAAATAATACTTGAAATTCTGGTATTTCGGCTTGTCTGTTGGTCCTACCACGTAAGTAGCCCGGATTTCTTCGTTTGGGCCAATCTGGCGAAATAGCTATAAGCTAAGAGTAAGCTTATAAATAGCTGACAGAGCTACAGAGCTGACTAATAGCTGACAGTAAGCTTATAGATATGCATTTTATGTCTTATTAGGGAAGAAGTTCAAGCCATCTTTCCCGACGGTGTAAATAAAGCATCGTGACTAAAATTATAGTTTGCCAAATAACAAATTAGCAAAGATTGAAATCTACGACTGAAAGCTAATCGACCCACCACATGGGATTTTGAGCTTTATAACCAAGGCATAAAATCCAAAGTTGATTTAATACAGCAGTCAACATAATAGCCATTTTTATAGTTCCAAGACTTCAAGGTATAAATACAAATTTTGCCATAAGCTCAGGGACGGCTTGAAGGATCAACTAGTTTTTGTTGAGTGTAAAATATGATAAAGCAATCTTTAGTAGTGCTCTTTGTAAAGGGATCGTCCGGGGTAGTACTACCACCATGCCTATTTCTGCCGTGAAGCAGCATTGCTGTGTTTCGGTTTGAAGGGTGTGGGTGCCGGCGAAATTGCTGGCACGTGAGGCTGAACATCTCTATGCCTAAGTTCATGAACGCAGAGCAATGCATGGGCAGGGCACGTTCCTAACGTGCGTGACCTACAAGACAATGCTTTGTTATAGGCGATGGTTACCACCTAACATCAGTTGGGCCATAACTTGTTCCATCAGCAAGTTGCATAAAAAAAACTGTAACATAATATTCAAACCGCGAAGCGATAATAAAGTTGAAAACTGGTGGGAAGGGGTTAATTTAAGTTAAATGCTAGTTTTTAGTATAGAGAAGCTAATATACCCCCATTCACCCCACAGCAACGGCCCTGCTGCAGCTCATTACTCCTTTTACAACGTACGCCATTACAGGATTTCATTTAGCATTTTTACAGTCCCTAATTGCAGATTATAAAAGTGTAAACGACTGGAAGTTATGGCGGGTCTTGGGGGCACCAATGAAATAATTTAAATGGAAAAGTAGTAAAAACTGTTTTTATAGTTGCAAAAATAATTTTGAGTTTGTTGATTTATTGTTGAGTTACTTTAAAATGGTTAGGTTGTTAAGCTCTTTTTGTAGTCTTTAATATTTTTATTCGAAATAGGAACATGACGGCAAACTAGTGATGTGCTCTTTTAAAAATCATCCGTAAAATAATAATTGTGTTAAGTCATGAAAGCATCTGTAAAGAAGGAAGAAATAACTAGATATCATTTTGTTATAATAGGAAAGTTTATTTTTGTATGATAAGGATTTGGAATTTCAGGAAGGACTGTTGGCTTGAGGAAGTGGGCCGGGGTGGGACAGGGGTCTTCAGGGATTCTGAAAATAAAGAATGAGGATACAGATTAGGTATGGATACGGTAAAAAGTATTAACACAACCTGGGCAATTTGTTCGGATATCATAATTTCCTTATTAGGTAATTGAAAACCAACTATAATTTCCCAATCTCATAAAACTGCAATAATCTTTTAATAGAAGTCTGGCTAATTACTACGGAGTTACAATATAAGCTGGAAAGTTACAACGTTTATAAAACATAGCAGTGTCGAACCTAAGAACATTCCGAGACATGGTCGTAAAATAGTAACATCGCGCAGCAAATTGTGTTATTTCATAAGTAGCACTTCATGTTATGGTAACATAAAATGCTATTTTTGCAAGTACTTAATAGTGCGGATAGCATGCACATTGATACACATCAATGTTTCATAATTACCCTTTCAGTTAATTTGTTTCATTACGTTGTTTTAATTGTAATTAGAAATTACCTGAAGTCGTAAAACATTGATGTGTTTCAAATTAAATACAAATAAAGAAAACTTATAGACTAGGACTCACCAGTCATCCGATGTAGCATGAAACTGTGGTGTCCATAGATAGTTCGCAAGACACAGCAGAGCATAGCAAGGGTCCACACACAACACGGCACTTTTAAAACTAAGTATCATTCGCAAAATAACTTCATCGACGACGATAGTACACCACTTATATTATTAATGTTATTAATTTCCAGCATTTTCCTACAAAAAAGAAAAACACTAAATAAAATAAAATATCGATAGCACACACTGGCACATCACTATTGGGGCTGTATTGACTAGAAAAACGAATGTCATTTTTAAATTTCAAATTTCGCCACCTTCGTCCGGTCACTGCAAAGTGGAAATCACGACTGGTTAGTGTTGTCATTGTTAGTTTGAATGATTCCGTTGACTTGACCACTTTTATAGATTAGTGTTACAATTTTGTTGTGTTCTGTATGTGTGTGTGATATGTGTAGAATCTGAATTTGCAACAATGTGACCAAATAACAGCGAGGTAGCAATTTGTTGCGTGAACTTGGCCAACTTACCTTCTCTTTCATGTAAAGAGACGCTCAATCTGATGAATGATGAGGTAGGTAAGTACGTTATGTGAAGTATAGGTACATTATATATATTCTTTTCAGCTTGTCAAAACCCCGACTAAAAGGAGAAGTTTAGAAGTCTGAATAGAAAAAGAATTTAATTCTACCTGTAATTTACTATTTTATTATATTGTCAGCTGGAAATTACAGCGGAAACTATTTATTAGGTGGACACTGGACACCCTGTATAGAGTTTGATATCTCTACTTATTCTATACGACCCACCCTGTATAGTAAAGGGACTTTAGACTTCCACTGAACACTACTTAACAGGGTAGTATTTTAAAAGCTTTTGGATTTTGGGTATCAGTAAGCCGACCATAGTTATTTAAGTGTACAACAGTACTGTAGTCGCTCATAAATGGTAAAAATCTGTCTGTATGGAAATCGAACACCCAGTATATAAAACTATGTTGCTTTTGTCACCCTAATCCAGGATTGGAGTGTTGCCACCTTTGGCTTAAACTGTCACCGGGATTTGCAACTATATTGTTAGCCGGTATTTATACCGATAATGAGATTATTAGTCCTGTCAGCTGTCAGTAGTAAGTAAGCGTTTAAAAATATGTGTATATTATGTTATAGTTTTACCCCTCATTTATAATGCCGATACTTTTTAGCACTTTTTACAATATTAATTATATTTATTTTATAATTATTTACCAGAAAAAGTAAAAAAAAATGTATTTATTTTCATACATAATTAGAAAATGCAATAAAAAGTTTTCAAAAATTTCCGCGTGTAAGTTGATTGTGTTGCAAATTCAGGTTCACGTGCTTTTGTTAATAAGCTATTTAATACAAAATATAGTAGTAATCAGAAAAATATTGTTATTAAATTTATTATTGGTTCGAAAATATTGGCATTGGACATGCATTTTATTATACAAAGTGGTTTTTCAATTACTGAGAGCAAAAGTGAGTTTTCAGAAAAACTATTAAGTTAATGTCATTTAAAAAGCTATAAAACAGCACCCAGAAATAAATACATAATGACATGAGTGTAAAAAATAGATAGATAAATACGTTATTTTTCTTTTTACAAGCTTCGAAAGACTTAGAGATTTGAAAGTAACATTTACAGCTCATAGTAATTAAATGTTTTGTCTGTTCATTTTTACTGTTGATATTTTAAAACTTTGTATTTTACCGAATTTGATCAGTTTTAATGTTTTGTAAAGGTCGTGATTTGTTAGTAATTTGAAAGACAATTTCGTTTCACATTTAGTTTTTTTTTTGTTTTTAACAAAAAAACTTTTTCATTAATGAATAATGTTGATAAAACATTACTATTTATTACCATCGAACTGATATGTTTCATTGCTAACTTTATTTAATTCTTGAGATCGTATTGACTTTCTGTTTGTATAATAGTTCCATTGATTCAAATTATAAGAAAATCCATACTTATTAATTTACAATAAATCACACTGGAGCTCACTACTGTCATTTTTGTTAAAACAGTAGAAAAGCCGTTATATATTTTTTTCAGGCTTAATCCTGTGGAACTTAGAAAACAAATGATCGATTATGCTTGCTCTTGTTCATTCTTACTTGCAAGATTATAACGGTAGGAACCAAGCCTTAGTTTGTTGCCTGTTCTTCTAAGATTGGTCGCGTGGAACTGGCACCTAGACTCATCTAGCTTTAAGACGTTACAAAGTGTTCCTTGTCATACCATTGAATAAAAACATATTTGATTTTAAATATAAAAAGAAAATAAAGAATCCTGCCCCTAAATTCACCTAGTTCATTAGACGTTTTAAAATGTTCAATGTCATAAATCTCAAAACTAGTTCATTGAAATGTTACTTAAGCTTTGCATTTTTAAGGCCTGCGCACACCTAGTTCGCTGGCGGTAGTGATCAGTGAAACGCTGTCAAATATCGCTGTCAAATCTCAAATCAGACAACGATATTTGACAGCGTTTCACTGATCGCTACCGCCAGCGAACTAGGTGTGAGCAAGGCCTTAACATGTCTCAAAAATAAAATTGCGTCCTCTAACAAATGCAATATTCGGTCTTTAAATTGTAACATTTCAATGAACTAAACAGAAACTTGCGTAAACGTTTTTTCTCTTCTGTGTCAAATGCGTTTTGAATCGAAATTGTCATTCAAAATTGTGTTCACTGTACCGAACGAAGTTGTGTCTTTCGAGTGATTTCGTTTGTAAAAACTATTATTACTATTAAAGTCCGTACTGGCGTGTCGAGTTCCTGAGCTCGAGTCCGTCGAACACGTTCAGATTGTGCTTCCTCGCGTACTCGTTGATTATCATTTTTCCTGTGGACAGAGCGCAAGTTAACAATCGCTGGGCAGTGTAGAAACAATACCCCTTAACCCTAAAAACCTTACTTCTTCATCACTGTATGATCGACGGATTCCACCGAGCGTGAAGTTAGCCGTTTGCAAGATACTCGTAGCACGCATAACCAAATTTGCGATCCCACGGCTAAATTCACGATCGCCGTGATCCTCCGATTGTACTATTAGTACTTTGATAAAAAGCCAAATTAAATACTTTCACTTGTAAAAAAGTTATAGACTTTACATAGTTTTAAACATTTTAGAAGTTTCTAGACTGTTTAAAAAAACTCTGTTAAATCGGTTGTGAAAATCCAAAGAACGAGTAATTGACAAATTTTAATGTAAAGAGTTAAGAAAGCTCATAAACAAAAAGTTTTCTTTTTTTTATTTCGACTTGTAGATAAAATATCTGTAATTTTTATTAAATCTGATTAAATTCTAGCTCTATTTCATCATCTGGGTATAGTTATGGCTATTACGATTATAATTATTGACCGATTTTACGACTTCTACGAGTATGATAATCTATAATAACAACTTCTAAATTGCATAAAATCATTGTTTCTTAACTTGTTAAAATAAATTGAATGTTTTGCTTGAACGCTGTGATTGTCTATGGACCAATGATTGTAACGTTTCATCTTTCTTTTACAAATACAATGCAATAACGTAACGTTTTTTTAAACTTATAATTATATTAATTTACACAATTTTATTGTGCCTACAATCAATACAAGTATTAAAAAAAACAAGAAACAGTTAGTTATTTCCAGACGAATTTTATACATAATCATATTTAAAAAAGTTACAGTATGCGTTATTGAATTAGGAATTCTTTGAAAAAGGAAAACAGGCATAACCAATGTCATTTCTTACGGCTCTGTTTCATGTTTGCTTCTTTTTGTTGGTAGTTGGTCTGTACAGGTTTAAAAAACAAACAGTCAAGAAAATGTTCAATTTAAAATTCGCACTTCGCAATGCAGTTAAATTATACAATTAATAATCCATTGAGTCTGTAACATATTTATGTTAATCATTTGTAACACATGTGGGAAAACGGTGTCACATTTGCATACGGAATAAATATATATTTTAAGAATTAATTTATAATTATTTTGTGTTCAAACTTGAATAATATTGTGGTCGATTAATTTCATTGGAAGTAGAATTTACTAGAAATACTATGGAAGTATATTATTTAGCTCTCAGCAAATATAGTGTGGTTCAATAATGTATTGTATTGGGGTTATCACGACTTAATATTTCTCACAGAAACTCTTCCTATAAGAAAAGTCACTGGCTCCTGAAACACAGTTTTTTAACTAGTTCGGGAGGCTAAGGATTCAATATAGATTTGTGAAACTTATTTATTATGTCAGTTAACTTTTACTTAATAAAAAAAGATACCTATTCACTCTTGCCTTGAAAAAGCCCAGATTGCAGTGGTCTTTATTTTATTTATTAAAATCTCGGATACGTTTCATGATGTTATTTTGAGTTATGTTGTGTAAATTCGGTGGTATTTTAACCAACATTACTTGAGGTCTTAGCTCAAAGTGTTAGCAATTGGAATTAAAGTGTATTATTTGATATTCTGATTTGATCGAAAATGTTTCAGATGGTTTTGGGAAAAAGCGGCCATCTTTTTTCCTATGCCAATAGGGTAGGGCCGACTTTGACTGAAGACTGACGACATGATGGAAAAGTATTTTATCTACATATGTAATATATTATCATCATTCTCATTAAACTACTCAACACTGGCAAAATTGATCCGAAAAGAACAGATGACATTCATTAACAAGAAGAAGAAGAGATGGAAACATACTTAGCAGCCTGCTAAGCTAAATGAATGCAATAAGACCATTATAATTATGAGACTAACATTTAAAGGGTTAAGTTACAGACTCAATAGTAAACACAAAATAAAATAATTTTAATATAACTAATTTCTACAAAGCAGTTCAGTTTCTTTAAAGCTCCGTTATTTGTCAGTGCCTGCGCACATCTAACCGATGGCGATGTGTGAGTGAAACGCTATCAAATATTACTGTCATATTTGACAGCGTTTCACTGATCGCCATCGCAGATCGGTTAGATGTACGCAAGTCTTTAGACTTTCCGGTCGTTTTACCATCTCTGAGTAAAGTAATGCGTCATAAAACAATACCTATCTTTGTTTTAAAGAGTATGTAGAGACAAAATTTATTTGTAAGTTCCACAGCTACATTCTATGCAATTATTTTTTTACATGTTGTAGATATGCCTCCAGACTTACACAACCGATTGCGTAGAGCAACAAAAACGATTTTTTTTTCGTTTTTGTTGCCTAAGTAAGGAAAATTCGTCAGACAAAAATATGTCGACGTTCGTTTCTGATGAGTGTAAAGTAGAGACAGCAATGTTTTTATCTGACAGATAGCAATAATATTACAGATACAGATAGCGATAAGGCCGCCGATTGTACTTTATTTGTTTACACTTAGTTACTGTGATGTTTCCTTGTGTACAATAAAGTGTTATCTATCTATTAATCAATTTTTTTGTATAATTTAACAATGGGTATTCGGAGATGTATTAGTCTTTCCTGTGGTTTAGGCCGACTAAGCTGTCAGGATGGTATAGGTGCTGGGCAAGCCTATTCCATCTAAAATCCTGTCCCAGGCACTATAGCGTCCCGCAAATAGGGCTTGTGTCTTGTGACCAGTTGCCCCTGACGCTATCTACAATAGATGCAAGGCCTGTTTTTTTTTTACTCAGAGATGGTGAAACCGATGGGAATACATGATCGGTTCAAAAGCAAAAACTAAAATAAAAATATGAATAAGTATCACAATTCGATCTTGACAGCCGGCTGCACTATTAAAACGTTTACAATTCGTAAATTTGCAACTCGAACTTTGCAATGGATATTTTACTTACTTTTTATTTAAAAAAAATATACAATTAGCTGATGTAACAAGCATAATGGCCCGCTTCATGTCAACTGATAATCATTGCTTAAAAAAACATGCTTCGTAGGTCACGCAAGTCAGGATCGTGCCCTACGACGCACTGCCCTGCGTACATCAACTTGAGGGGTACATATGTTCAGCCTCACGTGCCAGTAATTTCACCGGCACCCAACTCTTCAAACCGAAACAAGGCAATGCTGCTTCACGGCAGAAATAGGCATGGTGGTACTTCCCCCGACGAGCCCTTCACAAAGAGCTCTACTAATACAATATTTTATTTTGCCCTGTTACTTTCCATTGCTGTGTACACTATTGTACACTATCATGAAAGTTACGAATTGTATACATTTTAGTGTAGCCGACTGTACCTGTAGTTTAAAACCACGAACTTGTTGCGCGCTACGAAATCGATACCAAAATTAATTCAAAATAACTTTGTATAAAAATGTAGGTAAGTATCTAAAATATTACCACTCATTCATAATGCCAGACGCTTTTTAGCGGCTCGCTAAAGGCCTTGTGCACACCTAAGGGATCTGCGATGGCGAACAGTGAAACACTGTCAAATATGACAGCGATATCTGACAGCGTTTCACTGCCATCGCCTAGATGTGCGCAGACTCCTTGTCACTGTCACGTCAATTGCCATCGTTTTGTTGATGACTGCTAAAGAACCATTATTAATCTTATTAAATTTTCATAAAAACTGAATACATTATTGTAGTAATAGAATACATTATTGTAGTAATAGAATACTTTATAGTAACAACTCAGTAGCGGACAAAAAAATCGTGGTTGAAGACATATTAGCATTGCAATTAACCTATCTAGCCTAACTACCTATACTCTACTCTGGGGCCGTATTGTGACGTCTTATTTCTCCCTATTTAAAGACAAACTAAAAAAAACTGTCAGAAGAAAAAAACAAAGTTACTCTGTAGGTAAACCCAAAAAAAATACTCTGTGAAGGGGCTTTTCCTAGTTGTCTGTCTAGCCTTTAAAGCTAGGAGAAACTAAACAAAATGTATAAAATGACGGATGAATGACAGATGCTCAAGGTAATTTTCATACTTTTTTCGTTTTGCTGAAGGCAGAGTTTGACTATCAACGACCCGTGTGTTGAGACGCGTCATAACCCCAACAAGTAAGGAACCCATCAAGGAGTTTCCTAGTATCTGCTACTGTAGAAACATAAGTTGACTAAGGGGTTGTTCAGGCGAGATCCAACATCAGAAAATTGGGAACAAAAGATTTATTTGTCAGCGAAGCAACATGAAATGACAGTGCCACCAACCTGTTCAGGCGATCAAAGAAAAACTAATGAAGTTTTTCTTTGATCGCCTTTTGGTGGCACAATTTTTTTTTCTCTATCATCTCAATTTGACATACTCAACTTTTATACGACCGTGTTCTATGATCAACAAGTGGATTAAAGAAATCATAATACGGACCCTGGAATATTTCTTGTTTATTTATAAAAGTTCTCAGTTCAAACTTTTATTTATTATTTTTGGTTTTCATTTGCAAGGTATTTAACAACATTGAATCTCATTTCGATTTGTACAATTTGAACTTCGAACTATTTAACACCGTGAATAATAATAAAATGAACGATAATTGTGTATATTCATCAGGTTATTGGAACTCTTATGTCGAAATGTAACACCTATCAAATTATTAATTTGTCTAGAAATCAAACTATCACTCAATTTTCAGGCAAACATTTTTTCTATTGATAATGTTTGGTGGTTGATAATTCTCTTACTTTTTAGTACTCTTGGGAAACTAGTTTTACAGTCTATATCAGATTCATTTTATTAATATCTTAATGCTTAAAAACAAATTCGCTAAAAGCTCAATCCCTATATAAAAACGGCGATAGTATTATGACGACTGAAACCCAGAGACGTTACTTTTATTTATTGTAAAAGAAGCGGCACACCATGTAACCTTTCAAATTAAAGCTTTAATCATACAGACAGATTCTCATTTTTGTCTGCACACTGAACAGATTCACTAAACTGATCTGAATAACTGTTCAGTCCTGAAGCTGTTCAGAAAGTTAAGAACAGGGCGTATAGCACGTTTTTTTTAATATTATTGAGATTTTAAGCGCGTATCACAGACATCCGACTTATTGTGTTGTAGTTAGGTTCAAGGCAAATTCATTCGTGAAAAAAAAATCTTCATAATAAAAAGTGTGAAGCCAAAGTTAAACCGTCACGTCAAATCCAGTCTCTTAAATTTTCCAGCCGTCGTCATAACAATCACTTCAACCTAACACATCATTCGCCCAGGCTTCTTACCTTCATCAATCTTCCGGGAGGCCTCATCGAGGTCGCTCCCGGCGTAGTTCAGGATGACCAGAACCAGAGGCATCATCTCCCAGGAGTAGTGGAACTTCTCCAGGAGTTTGTGACAGTTTTCCACTAGTGTCTCGAGGGAAACCGCTGAAACAAGGAAAAGGGGCATTTGAATTTTATGGTTGAATAAAGCATTATGACAGTTGTGTTTGAACGAGGGATATTCTAAAATCAAAAATAAATAAAAATACTTCGAAATTTTTTGAGGTCGATGAACTTTTTTTTATTAAATAGATTACACCCGTATATTACAAATAATGTATCCTAATAAGATTACGATCTAGCCATAATGTAGGCTAATGAGCAATTTTATACGGACTTAAATATCTAAAATCAATCGAACTTTCATAATGTTCGATTGATTGATGATGATGAATTAATTATCACTTCAGTTAGTCCGTAAAGCCATCAATCAATCAATATTTAAATTTAAACAGGATTATTCTGAAATTCAATTTTCTAAGATATTGCCGCATTTCAAAAATATATACATTTCCCACCCATCATGTACACTTGTGTGAATTATTTAGTGCTTGTTTCACGGGTTAGCAAATATTGTGTTAAACATCTGTCAAATATTTGAATGGCCGATTAGCAATCCTTGAAACCGGCCCCTTAGTCTTGTCCTACCATACCTGTATATTTTTCTGCCGTGGCGTGGTATGAATAATAGTTAAGTATATCTTTTTTCCTAGCGAAGACTTAAGAACCACACAAAAGAAACGGACAATGAAGAACAATCGTCATAAATAAAAAGGTTACTGCATCACAATCGCACAACACTAGCCGCCATAAAGGCACAACACTAGCTGCCGTA
Source organism: Thera obeliscata (assembly GCA_947578465.1). Lineage (NCBI taxonomy): Eukaryota > Metazoa > Arthropoda > Insecta > Lepidoptera > Geometridae > Thera > Thera obeliscata. The sequence continues at coordinate 17,566,145 of OX387915.1, forward strand.
AAGGCCAGCACTAGCCATAAAGCGAGGACACTTAGATTTTACGAGAGCTGCCCCTTTGTGAAGGCAGACCTTCGACAATAAAATACCTATTCGGAATACGTAGTAGGGACTAGGTTCTAGGGAGGTCCCAAGTCAGAAAACAAATCCAAACCAACATGAAATCCGAAAAAACTGAATTCAGTCTGAACCCTTCACCATCATCAGCCTGAAGAATTGCACGTGTGCATAAATCTTCTGACGCGATCTTCACAAAGTCATCGGTCCATCGGGTGGGATGGGGGCTGTTCAGTTAGCTTTTCGCTTATCTTTATTAGTTCTATTATTATGAAACAACGGGATATTTACCATGATTACATTTTTGTGAGTTTTGACTTCCGATATTTCAGCACAGTTGCATGCACTATGATCACGGTTGAACTGAAGTCCACGAGTAAAAGAAATGTTATTGGCAGACAAATCGATCTACCTTCTTTCGCACTCTTTATTAGTTCGTTCAGTAGTGGTAGTAAAACATGACATTTTTTTACTCCAAGTATCTGGCTAGGGAAAGGGAATTCCTAGTCGTTTCTAGCAGTTATTTTTTAGAACATCATTGAAGGAAAGGTTGAAGGAAAACGGAGAAGAGGAAGGCCAAGAATAAGCTACGTGAGCCAGATAAAAGAAAAGGTCCCTGTCATGTCGTTTATGGAAGTCAAGGAGGTCGCATTCAAAAGACTTTATTGGAGAAAACTGCATCAAAATCCCGACAAGAGCTAAGCTCTTAAATTTAAGAAGAGAAGAAGCGCTTCTGTAATCAAGTTAATCGTTCTGGTAACTGGACCTTCTTATCGTGACACTAATTTTTTCGAACCAAGTGTGGTGAAAGGATTGCAAGTGCGCCTCAAAGAGGCTCCTTTGTGCACTTGACACATATTTTCGAACTGGTGTTGTGGTAACTAGATATGAACTTGAGACACCGTACTTCGTAATTTTTTTATTTCTCCGAAATTCGCACGAATACCTACACAACTCTAGCAGGGGCTATTCGTCACGCCTTCACATTGGCACAGAATGGTGTTGGGATTGCGTAGAGAGGTAGTCAGCTAGGTGGTTCACACTCAGTTTATTTCTGTCTTGCACACTATGGTTATACTGTCTTTATTGGCTATCTCGCGAAATGGCGGTTGATGGCCACAAACGTGAAGCTGTAGAAAAAGTACCAACAAACTGTGAGCTGTAAAGCCTTGCAACACGCGTTCAGCGGTGGAGATCAGTAAAATGCTGTCAAGTATCGCTGTCATCATATTTGATGTTTCACTGATCGACACCGCAGAACGCTTCGATGTGCGCAAGGCTTAAAAAGTTTTCCTCTTCCACACTCTTCAATAATTCGCCATTTCGTACCCATACACATATTATATACCTACATAATATGTGTATGGGTATCATTCATAATTTGCAACATAATTATTTTTCATTTTTCACAAAATTGAAAACTTCCCTAACGTACCTGATATATATTTTTTTATTTACCTTGGCTTGCGTTTGACCGCAATCTCATCTAATTAATAGCATTTATTAAAAATGTTGTTCACCACGTCCGAAATAATAAATTCTCCAAAAAAGCACTGCGCATAAACTTAATTAAGTAATTCCGCCATCTTTGTCACAACACAATAAAGCACATTGGAAAGCTATAGCCGTAAACTTGGCTATAAAACACTCCACTTGGCGCATTGCGACAAGTAGCTGAGAACTAAGAGAAACGTAAAGCGATGGACAATCCAACACATTCTACCTACCTTATCGTGTGACTGATTCTTTCGAACCAAGTGTGGTGAAAGGATTTTAAGTGCGCCTCAAAGAGGCTCCTTTCGAACACTTGACACATATTTTCGAACTTTTTAGGCTCTTCGATATGCCGGTTTCCTCACGATGTTTTCCTTCACCGTTTGAGAGTTCCTTCACCAATGAGTTTTTGTGCCCAAAAATTAAAAACACATTGGTTCACAACTGGATTTGAACCCACGACTTTAGGGTCGTCTATTGTCTTAGATGACTTTAGTTGTTGGCAAAAACACGAAATACTGTCATAAAAGTCATTAGGGCTGACAATCGCCACACTTCTCGTTCGCATATTTCAACATTTCTGAAGATATAAAATCACTGAAAGCATTTACAAAGTTGAATGCAAATTGATTATGATAATTTTGATTCAAAAAAAATTTTAGGGGCTAAGTTCTAGACCAGTGACTTTTTTGTCACGGTAGATATATCTTGTGATATATATCTACCGTGACAAAAAAGCCCCTGAGAGTACTAATTTTGATCCAAACAACGTGTTCCTAAAACTTGTACAAAAACTAGTAAAAAGAAAATTTTAGGATCGAGTCTTGGGCTGTGAAAATGATAATATTTTTTTTTTCATAACTGAGGAAGAGGGTCCTGAAGAAAATTCCACTTATTCCTTGCAGATAATTGGCGTCAGATAACCAGTGATCTGTGAAGAATTTTTCCTATTAGATAATTGGTTATTTCATAACCGGTATTTTTAATCTGCTAAGAAAAAAAATCAGGTGTGTGTAGTTTAGTGGATAAAAACGGCATAATGTGAAATGTCCACCTTTTTTCAACCGACTTCCAATTAAAAAGGAGGAGGTTCTCAATTCGGTTGTATTTTTTTTTTTTTATGTTTGTTACTGCATAACTTCGTCATTTGTGAGCCGATTTGAAAAAATATTTTTTTATCTGAATGGTACTGCTTCCAGATTGGTCCCATTTTAATGTTATTTAAATCGGTTTTGCTATTTTTTTTTTAATATTTTTTAAATGTTTGTAAGTGCATGCCTCCGTCATTTATGAACCGATTTAGAAACATTTTTTTTTTTTTAGAAGGTTATTCTTACGTTCAGATTGTCCCAAACAAATTTCATTAAAATCGGTTTAGCCGTTTGGCAATGAAGTCGGTTTCTCAAGTTTTTTAAACTTATAATTTTTTATTTTGCATACGTGGCACACACAGGAACACAATTCGTCATGCAATCTGAGGAACTCATATAAAGGAAGTACATGACTGCTGAAAGCTTTAAGAATCAACGGCTTTGGGATCGAAAACTATTCGGCTTCCTGATTCAAGACTGCTGGATTCAATCGAAAAGTGGACCAAATAAAAGGAATATAGGTAAACTTTTGTATCAGAGCCCGAAGTCCCAGTGCATTTACAACATTTCGTTACCAAATGTTGTTTTCGTTTTGCCTATTTGTCTCTGTCTATTGTATGGAGAAAAGATGAGACAACAACTCTAACTACGTAACGTATTTTTGCCGTCTTATATTTTCTCCATACAATAGAGAGAGACAAATAGGCGAAACGAAAACAACATTTGGTAACGAAATGTGGTAGCAAAACTCCGACTTCGGGTACAGTTTTTAAAAGGGTAAAAAATAGGATTCATTTCGTTGCAAACAAGCGAACACGAACAATTTGACTACCATAAATCGAAAAATAATGTACAATGTAAATTATCCTTAACGAACTCAAAGGAACGTCCAAGGAATTTACAGGATAAACTTACACCCTGAAAACGACTCTGTTTGACGTTTTTGTTAATACTTTACAACTTGACCTTAGTGTGGTAGCCTGCCTTCCGATCTTAAATTCGCAGGTTCGAATCCAGCCGTGTACTATGGATTTTTCTGTTCGAATAATTTACTACGGTATGTACTTACACAAAAATATATGCTATTAAACGGTGAAGAGGAAATTATGTCGTGAGGAAACCTGCGGCTTAGTCAGCTCCGCAAGTATTGACCATGTCTTTCCTGTGGTTTAGGCCGACTAAGCTGTCAGGATGGTATAGGTGCTGGACAAGCCTATTCCATCTAAAATCCTGTCCCAGGCACTATAGCTTCTCGTAAATAAGGGCATGAGTAAACACCATCAGTTGCCCCTGCCGCTATATAAATCATCTACAAAAGATGCAAAGGCCTTTTTACTTTTACTTTTTGTGCAGACCTTATTTGAACCATTGGTAAAAGATAATCAATCCATTGGTTCTCAATACGGCACGCTATAGCGTTCATATGTATACGTCATAGATATATATGTATTAAACTTCTCAGGTGGTCTTGCATCGGTGTTCCGAACAGGTAGAGGTAACAATTTCGTATGCAATGCTGGCCAAATGCAATTCTAAGAATTGAGCACATTTATTTTGTGCATTTTAGTAACTTTTCTTTTCGTGTTTAAAATACATGAATCGAATTTCGAATACTTTTTGAAAATCGAAAACGCAAACTGAATTTTCAAACAAATGAAGAATCACGATATGAAAACAAAAGGAAGTTTTTATGTTTGTCAGTAGTATGTATTTTTGTTTTCGCTCACCGATTTTTCACTTTTTAGAATTTATAGGCTAACGCTCTACCGCAATTTCACCTGATGTTAAATGATAATCAATAGGCCTACCACAAGCTCTGTCTGGTTTGGAGTGTGTGTGAGTGTTGACTAAATAAATCGTGCGTCGAAACGTTACACAAACAGTACGAGTATAATACCCTGGTGAGCACTCACACAGACTCAAAACCAGAGCCAGACAGAGCTTGTGGCAGGCCTATTGTTTTTTTTACTGACGGAACGGAAGAGCCTTCAAACGTTAGGTAGATAGGACTAGGTATCTATTCTCACGTATTGTAACAAAGTAAATATCGTCTTTACGGTTTTCCTGCCTATTAAACAAAAACAATGGTGGTTTTATAATAGCTATAGCATTAGTAATGTGGGTCTGTGACAGCGCCCGTATAGCAACAATGATAGTTTTCTATGTTTTAACATATTTTTATGGTATTTTAGAATTGTGGTTTGCCACCGTGAAAAGGTGTGAGGTTTTATGTTTAATCTGAAACCGATATCGTGTGGGGTCTACGAGATTCGTTTAAGTTGTTTGGAGATGGATTTAAATAAGTTATAGTTTAAAAAACTAAAAAAAAAACGCTTTTATAACTAAGTAATTGAACTAAAAAGTTAAAAATAAAACTGTAATAATCATTTGAAAATTTATATTATTATACAAAAGCGTGGGGTGCTTTTTATAATAACTTCAGATATAATAAACTATTGATAAAATATTTACAACAATCAAAATCAAGCCCCCCACGCTTTTTGTACAATAATATAAATTTTCAATTGATTATTACAGTTTTATTTTTAACTTTTTAGTTCAATTACTTAGTTATAAAAGCGTTTTTTTTTTAGTTTTTTAAACTATAATTTATTTTTTACTTTTTTTTTTTTTTTTCATATTATTGCATTGTCATCGACCTTTGACAGGTGTGCAAAGTTTGAATCAAATCTGATCGTTCAAAGTAGGTTTTTTTTTTTTTTTATTTCTTTTCATTTTTTTTTTTCATATTATTGCATTGTCATCGACCTTTGACAGGTGTGCAAAGTTTGAATCAAATCTGATCGTTCAAAGTAGATTTTTATTTTATTTTTTTTATTTCTTTTCATTTTTTTTTATTTTTTTTTCATATTATTGCATTGTCATCGATCTTTGACAGGTGTGCAAAGTTTGAATCAAATCTGATCGTTCAAAGTAGATTTTTATTTTATTTTTTTTATTTCTTTTCATTTTTTTTTATTTTTTTTTTCATATTATTGCATTGTCATCGACCTTTGACAAGTGTGCAAAGTTTGAATCAAATCTGATCGTTCAAAGTAGGACAAAATCGAGCTCAAAGGGGTCGGTTACATACATACATACATACATACATACATACATACATACATACATACATACAGGTGAAACTAATAAAAGCGTTATAAAAAAGCAGCCAAGTGCGAGTCGGACTCGCCCATGAAGGGTTCCGTAGCACGACGAACTACAAGAACCTTTATATTATGTTACTTGATGTAACATAATAAGGTTCTTGTAGTTCGTCGAAAGGTAAATTGCGGTTTACGGTTTATGACGTATAAAAAAAAAACTACTGACTAGATCTCGTTCAAACCAAAAATCGTTGGAAGTTTACATAGTAATGTACAACATATATTTTTTTTAGTATTATCATTCTCTTACTTTAGAAGTTAGAGGGGGGGGGACCAACTTTTTTCCACTTTGGAAGTGTCTCTCGCGCAAACAATTCAGTTTAGAAAAAAACGATATTAGAAACCTCAACATCATTTTTGAAGACCTATTCATAGATACCCCACACGTATGGGTTCGATGAAAAAAAAATTTTTGAGTTTCAGTTTCAAGTATGGGGACCCCTGAAATTTATAGTTTTTTTTTTATTTTTATGTTAAATTCTTAATGCGGTTCACAGAATACATCTACTCACCAAGTTTAATCAGTCTAGCTCTTACAGTTTCGGAGAAAAATGGCTGTGACATACGGACGGACAGACAGACAGACAGACAGACATGACGAATCTATAAGGGTTCCGTTTTTGCCATTTGACTACGGAACCCTAAAAACGATTATTATTTCAATTGACTGTAGAATACTTTCAATTGAGATCAGAGAAGAATGAGTTCCAATAACTTTAATTTATGTGACAAATTTTTGGGTTTTAAGCCAATTAAAATCAAATAAAAAAACTAAAATTAGGTAAATAAAAAAAATCTAACATTTCTATTTTGTTTGAATGTTTTATAAAAAAGAAAAGATTTTTTCAATTTAATCAAAAAAAAATATATGAAAAATTTGTAAAAAAATGTACAAGTTAGAGTTCCTAAAGTAGAGTATGTGTACTTAAGGGCTCCTTACCTAAAAAATCACTCAAATTTAAATTAGTCGTAAATCACACGTAAATAAGTGACGGTTTATACAAAAACTCGTCAGATTAATCTGACGCCTACCATGTAGGTACAGTCGCGCACAGCGCTTCCCAAATAACTATCATGCATTGTGACGTTTCAAGAAAAGCGTTAAACCGTTACCTCCATGTAATAGCATTATAATCGGCCGATTCATCAGTTGCCTCGGAATAGCGGACGGCCAATCGCAACGCTTCGCCACGCCTACCACGCGCGCTATTGGTCGATGATTCAACTTTGAATATAGAACCGCTTTTTTTCTCTCTAACGCCTACGTAAGCTTGCAAGCTCGTAGATGGATCGACATGAAAAACTAATTGTGGGAGTTGAAAACACTTTTTTAAATAAGATTGTGGTTATTTAGAGTTATACCAAAGCTATTTGATACCACTCTGGCAAAAACTCTCGCAGAAAGGTACACTGACTCTCAGGTCTGCAGTGTTGCATCAGACCTGAGAGGAGCTGAATAGGACCAGACCTGCCCTGGCAGCAGGACGTGGGTATTCAAGTCACTCTACTACACAATAAATTTAAAAAATAAAATTTGAAAACATGTGTGTGCACGAAAGTAGCCTTTCCAAGACGTACTTTAAATCCTTTCACCACACTGGTTTGAAAGAACCAATGACGCGATAAGAAGAAGACTGGGCATCAGAGTCAAATTTAGTAATTTAACCACTAGAGCCCGCGATAAGAAGAAGACTGGTCATCAGAGTCAAATTTAGTAATTTAACCATCACTAAAGCCTTGCGCACGTTAAGTAGTGAAACGCTGTCAAATATGACAGCGATATTTGTCATCGTTTCACTGATGGCCACCGTAGAAGTCTTAAATGTGCGCAAGGTTTAACTCAATAAAGATTTACCTCTCGGGATATAAAAACTTATCCGTTATAATATATGGGCATAAGCTTCCCTGAAAATGTAGACATGTAATAGATGCGTGCGAGGTCCAAATATAGTGGTACAGAAGTGGAATCAATTGTTATTAATCGAAAATAAAAAATCTTTAGTTTTCTTCCAGCGATCTTCGTCGTTGGACCATCAGATAAGGGGATCTCCTACGCTACCTCTTCCGATTCGTGGAATCTGAATCGGAATCGTTCGCCATTCAAACCTTTATATTCGCCAGTAGAAAAGAAATTGGAAAATCTTACTTTACCCCTAAACAGCACTAGTTCCATATGAACGCCTGACGATCAACAAAAGAATAAAGTTAAGAGACCCAGCCTTCGGCTTCACATCATACACAGAAGAAGTAGATATCTAGATAGATATAACTAAAACAAAAATTACATCGTACATACATAAGGCGAACTTAATGCTCGTAAGAGAAAGAAGTACGACGATCCACACAAGAATAAAGTTTGAAGAGTCTCAGCTGCAGCTTTACATATAAGAGGATAAACCAGCTGATAAGGAAACTTACCCCTCAAGGAAACCCTACTACCCTGAATAACAAACGCTGCAAAGTGCACCAGTTCAAGCGAACGGCTGAAGAACCATAAAGCAATTGAAGTTTTAAGAGACTCAGCTCCGGCTACACATTCCTATATGTAGAAGAGGATAATTCAGCTGATAAGGAAACTTACCCCTCAAGGAAACCCTCTACCCTTAATAACATACGCTGCAAAGTGCACCAGTTCCAAGCGAACGGCTGACGAACCATAAAGCAATTGAAGTTTTATGGGGCTCAGCTGCGGCGGCACTCAACGTATTGAATATTTCATCCTATTCCCATCCAGTAATAAAATGTAGCTTCAGAACATAATTGCATTTACTTACCCTTATTATGTTTATGGTGTTGAAATGATAGCGTCTATTCGCAAGTATTTATCTAGCTGCTACGTTTTTTACTTAAAATTTGATAGACAGGCCCGTATTCTGAAACAGTGCTTGAGTCTGAGTCGAGCCTCAAGCATAGATTTCTGAAATTTTTCATTGGAGAACTGTCAAAAAATACGGCATAATTGGCCCGAATAACTTTTTTCAGTAAAGCCTTGCATCTAATCATCTGGATTTATAAAACGGCACAAAAGTCTTCTTAGTAAATTGCTTATGAATTTGTAAATACCACAATTAATTAGTTAAACGAGGGTTTAATCAGTAATCTTCCTCAACCAGAGCGTGTAAAAATAAGAAATAATTGGAATTAGAGTGTTTCCACCTAGGAGGTTCTAAATGAAGGGTAATCAAATCGGCAACTATGACGCCCAAACCTTAAAAACGCGTCAATTGATAAAATTTTAAATTTTGACGATAGTTGAAACTATTCTTCCGCGTATAAGTTGTACATCAACCACTACGCTAAGAAGTAGTAAATAGACACATAACATTTTAAGTGGCATGAAGAACACAAAAGACAGGTCGTGTAGCCAGGTGTAAAATAAACTCAGTCTAAATATTTATTTGCCGTGAAACTCATTTTAACTGCCTTGTCGTTAGTAACGTGCCCTTGTATCCGTTTATGTTTAGTTTACGGGTTTTCCGAGGTAACTATTATTCTTATCTAATTATTGTGCACAATGTAGTCTTGGGCGCGAAGAATACTGGAAAGAAACTTTTTCACTGCGTTCACTGATTGTTCACTGATTTCATTTTTTATTTCATAAAATAAATAAATATTGCAAGACAATCCACACAGTACTATCTAGCCCCAAATTAAGCAGGTCGTCGTAGAACTACTGCATGTCGCAGAACTTAAAAGTTTCGAAAAACATGTGTTAAAAAGGGGTTCGAAAGAACTTGTAACGCGGTGTGAAGACGAGTGCAGATAGATGGTGATTTACTGCCTTTTTGAAGTCTGTAGGAATGTCTTTTATAAGAAAAATCCAAAGATACAGAGAGAATTAATGAAAGGAGATTAACAAAACTGGTGCATCAGACGAGTGTGAATGGAACTGCTGGAAGGGGAAGACCTCGGCGCATGTATCTCGATCAGATAGTACTTTGACGTTTTTAGAAAGGTCAGGTCAGGAGTACCCTAAGCCAACGAGAATGTTAGAAGAATGTTATGAAAGTCCTGATCCTGATTCATTTGAATCAGGATCGGAACAAGTGGTGATCTCTCTGCCTACCCCCATGGGATTTTTTTGTGTCGGATTCAAAAACACGCATGATTATCAATAGAAAACCCAGAACTAGACCCAGTAATGTTCCAGCAAATCGGACGATATAGTCTCACTACGGCTTTGTTTACCTCCCGATATCCTTATCGGCTTCCTGCGCCTGCGCCCCGGCAGTCACGTCTGCCGCACAATGTATGCGTTAACGATTGTGCCCAATGGGCCCTTGTTCCCCTATCACCGGACGCACGGACATTAGCTTTATTGTTTCTTATGAGTTCTTGATTGGATGTGGATGATGGATAAGTCACGTAAACATTACACACTACACTTGTGTGTAATGAACTGAGAAAATACTTATTTGTGATTGAATTTAAATTTTTTTTACGCCGGGCTGGACAACCCAATGGCGGCCGATTGCTCCGAAACATTGTGTGTCGAAATAAATGCCACTTGATACTTGATACGAATTTGTAAAAACTTTGTCGCATTTCGCATTCTGAAGTATTGAGCAGTTTTTGAGGTGGAAAAACACCAGTGAACTCGGGTCACCGTCACCACCAAGGCCGTCTTAAACTAGGCTGGGGCCCGTGGGCACACAAGAATTTTGGGCCCTTTTGGAAAGTAATAACAGCAAATATAACATTTATTTTCTAAGTGTTATACTTTACCATTTATAGGTAATCAAATACAGTAGGATATAATGGCGTAGTATATGCCTTGTATTGTAAAAAAAAATATAGTATGCCTGGCTTTTTTTTTTTTTTGAGAATAAATGTGTTAGAGAAATTGTCGGTCCTTCGGGGCCCCCAGAGAATGGGGGCCCTGGGCACTGGCCCCGTGTGCCCTTATGGTAAAGACGGTATTGGTCACCACTTCGGCATAGATCGACAAACTTTGACAAAAATTAGGGGGAAAGAGGACAGTGTTTTCTCGTGCTGGGTAAGGAAAGTTCTGACTAAGCACAAAAGGTAAGAGTATATTTTACCACCATCAATAAGCAAGCTAAAAGTAGAAACCATCAATAAAGCATAAATGCAAATACAGAATCACGATTATGACAGTCATAATTTTAAAACGCAGCAACTGTTATAAAAAATACTACAAACGTCATTTATACACCGATTGAGTTTATATTACAATGGACTAATTAAGCTTCTTCCAAAAAGAGGGTTTTTGGTTAAAAGACTTTCCGTTACGACAGTACCTCAATAAGAAAAAGAGTTCAACAAAATTATTGAAACAAATTATACTTTACATCACGAATCGCATACAAATGTATGTAAAGTAATAAAGTACAAAACAGTAGAGTTAACCAAGAAATAACTAATTTATTTTAATGTGAATACGCAAACTAGCACGTGTACAGGCGAGTCGTAAACGTTATAGAAGGCGTTACCGTCGTGAATTCAAAATGGCGTCGATGGTAATTAAAAAAAGAATAAATTTCAACGTTAATTTTCCGTCACGATGGACTTTTATACGGCAATAAAATGTATAATGAGCGGGTATGATGACTACGTCTTTGAAATTGTTTATCTGCGTCGTGTTTAATAAATGAGAATTTGTTGTTTACCACCATTAAAACGACGACGTATTTTTAGCACTGTATTTCAAAGTGAACCTCGTGATTTTATTAGATAACTTTAATAACTTTAACTAGTAAGTAAGGTACATATTTATTTACGCAGGTACTTTGTATAAAAATGCGAAGGTTTAGATTATAAATCACTTCCTACTCCATACTGAGCAGAGACATACTTCGTTAAACAGTTTTCTCTTCTTATTAAAATTAAGAGCTTAGCTCTTGCCTAGGTTTTTGATGCAGTTTCCTCAAATTGAGTCTTTCGAAAAAATAAAGAAATATATCAAAAATTGATTAATTCAGTCACTCACAGTTACACACACACACACACAGTTAGTTCAGTTCTCAGGGATCACTTTGAAACGTCTTAAAGCTAGGTGAGTCTAGGTGCCAAACTACGGCGAATGCGGCCTCCTTAACTTCCTTATACGACATGACAGCAACCTTCTCGTTACATGTCATATGAAAGAATTTAGTTTGGACATTCCAAAACAGTTTTAACTTTTTTTCTAGGACGCTCAGTTTTTGCTCTAAAAAAAAAAGGTTAAATTTCAATAACCAACGATCCGAGAGCTCCCATCTCTAAGAATTTTGTTGACAACAAGGTTTTTTTCCTGGTCGGTCAACTCATTTGCTTTTTCTTATTTTTTTTTCTTGAAATAAATTGTGGAGTGTAGTTGTCATAAAATGGTGAAAGCTACCTGGTCTGATGATGGAGCCAAGGTCTGTCCAACGGAACTCTTCAATAAATTGGACAGCCGGACAATTTTGGCCAATCTCGAAACTAAAGTCGCTTCGCTCGATTAATAAGTATTATGCGAAACGGGCAACAGGGAAGCTAGTAATTAAACATGCTCAACAAAACTTCTAATTTATTTCTTTTACCTTGTAATACCATAATTGTTGTGTAGAAAAAGTTGCTTTCATATCTCCATATTTTATTACCGTATCAATTCTAATTCAATACTAAAACTATTACAATGCCTTTCCCTGTATCGTAAAACTACACTCACTTTACACAATTTCCATTAAAACTTCAAAGTAATCTAATCTACGAAGTAAAGTACCCCCCTCCAAACAGATATAGACATCCAGCTCTAACCTTTCCTTATAAATACTTAACTGTCTTATGTTCACGACTGTACGCATAGAATCATTAATCTTGTCAAGAATAGACCCCTCCCATTTGCGCAGTTACATTAAGCGGGTACTGTATTGCTATAGCATTTTGCACCTTATTCCTTTATAATAAGGCTGTGGTGATTAGGTGGTGTGTAATAGACCGTAACGTATGTATACGCCCATGATGATTTATGATAAAACATTTCTTCTTTTACTTACATTTTAAATTACATTGGATAGTAAGCTGTATTGAGTTTATAGGCATATAAATATCTAAGAATTACCCGCTCCGTTTTTATATTTTTACTAGATGTGCCCCTCGGTTTTACTCGCGATTAAAAAGGATGTACTTTTCCTCTATGCTTATGATATATTCATCCTGTGGAGTTACTCGATTAGAAAAAAAACCATTGAAAAACACGACTCCTGGGGGCTAATTCTCGGGCCGATCTCGATCATTTTGCAATTTTATTTTATTGCTTCTTTTCACAACCCCTTACTTTTTCTACGTTTTCCGTATATCGTAGCTGTTGAGGCTTTTATGATGAGGTTGTTGATGAATTACTCAAGGAAATTATCCATTCTCCCTTCGAAAAGAAGCAATAAAATAAAATTACAAAATGATCGAGATCGGCCCGAGAATTAGCCCCCTGGAGGCTATCGTCTCCACTACAAATCCTCGGTATCCCATCAGTAGGCCTACCACAAGCTCTGTCTGGTTCTGTCTCGGGCTCAGATTTTGAGAATGTGAGTGTTGACTTAATGAATCCTATACGTTGAAACGTCACACACACAGTATAATATAGGTCTACCAGAATCTCATGGCAAATTGAGTAATACAAATTTGTTGCCCACAATGCTGAGGAAATTGGATTGGAGGATCTTGATACTGTTTAATCTTTATTTATGTATTTAGCATTTGATTAATTTGATTAAACAGGACGCTGCCATATGAAAATCACATTTTTTGAAGTGAAAACTTCTTTAGCGGCGTTGAGCACTTTCTGAATGGGGATAAAATCTTAAACTCGCGTCAGGATCACGTGACCCTGATCGAAAAAGCGTAGGACGGATTTTTTGCAGAAATGTACCCTAAGACTACAACGTAGAGTTCATAATAAAAATCGAAAAAGCGACGCTACAGATACGCTAGTAGTTACTATGACACGGTAACGTCACAGAATAGATAATAGTTAGTAGCAAGCATACCAAGGCGTTTTTCGTGACTGTAGTAGGTATAGGTACATACCTATTATAGATTTTATGAACTAGCGGCCGCCCGCGGCAGGTAGTAGTGGTCATTGGTACATGATTTTATAGATCTACTGTATTTATTTTTCGAGTGGAGCATTGCGGCGAGCGAAGCGAGCCGCCATGCGACCATGGGAACAGCGCGGCGAGCGAAGCAAGCCGTGCTGTGACTCCCCCCAAGCCCCCCAGAACCCCCTCCTCCTGAACCCGGGGGGAGCGTCGCGGCGAGCGAAGCGAGCCGCCACGTGACCACGGGGAACAGCGCGGCGAGCGAAGCGAGCCGTGCTGTGACCCCCCCTAAGCCCCCCAGAACCCCCTCCTCCGAAACCCGGGGGAAGCGTCGCGGCGAGCGAAGCGAGCCGCCACGCGATCACGGGGAACAGCGTGGCGAGTGAAGCGAGCCGTGCTGTTACCCCCCTAAGCCCCCCAGAACCCCCTCTTCCTGAACCCGGGGGGAGCGTCGCGGCGAGCGAAGCGAGCCGCCACGCGACCACGGGGAACAGCGCGGCGAGCGAAGCGAGCCGTGCTGTGACCCCCCTTAGCCCCCCAGAACCCCCTCCTCCTATGTCTGCCGTTTTACTTCATTTAGGACCTACTTGTAGGTCGCGCGACAAGGTCCCTTCTAGCGGTTCCGACCCGTTGAGGATTTGGCTTTACGTAAAATTTAGGGTTCCGTATAGGGTTTTGATTGGGGTTATACTATATTGAGGAATTTGATTAAATGGTCGACTTTTAGGGTTCCTTAGGACTTTGATTGGAGTTTCAACTACACTTAGAAGCTTGATAATGTTAAAATTTTTAGGGTTCCTTAGGACTTTGATTGGGGTTTTACTACATTGAGGAATTTGATTAAGTGGTCAACTTTTAGGGTTCCTTAGGACTTTGATTGGAGTTTCAACTACACTTAGGAGCTTGATAATGTTAACATTTTTAGGGTTCCTTAGGACTTTGATTGGAATTTCAACTACACTTAGGAGCTTGATAATGCTAAAATTTTTAGGGTTCCTTAGGACTTTGATTGGGGTTTTACTACATTGAGGAACTTGATCAAATAAACAACTTTTAGGGTTCCTTAGGCCTTTAATTGGACTTTCAACTACACTTAGGACCTTGATTATGTAAACAATTTTAGGGTTCCTTAGCACTTTGATTGGAATTTCAACTACACTTAGGAGCTTGATAATGCTAAAATTTTTAGGGTTCCTTAGGACTTTGATTGGGGTTTTACTACATTGAGGAACTTGATAAAATAAACAACTTTTAGGGTTCCTACGTTAATAATCAAGTTTTCACTTCTGCCGGCACTCCCGGAGTGCAACCCGTATTTTTTTTATTTATTTTTATGCCATGAGATTCTGGTATACCTGTGTATACCACCACACTACTACCAGTGCATACTGGTGATCACTCAACCAGAGCCAGAGCCAGACAGAGCTTGTGGTAGGCTTTCAGTAATGCAAACAGTGTTTTATTGAATATCGATTTAAGTTTTACGCCGAAGTGTAAGCCACCTTGGAGGCACTTGCAGTTGGCGGCAGTTAAACTGAGATAAACTCCAGTTTAACTTAAACCCTCGCTAAAGTTGACGGGAGCCAATGAAAAGTTTTTACTGCGGCTATGAAAGGGGGAAACGGTTCGTACCACGTTCTTCAAAGTCACTATTGAAGAAACTATATATAAATTAACTATAGTTTTTTATTTATGAATAACAATAAATTATAGTTTAGTTTGCATATTTATTCAATAGTTATTATTTTATTTTTACTACACGGCTAAACGGTTATTTTTGCTACCATAAAGGAAAAGCAGAGTCTACAACACAAGTCATTACGACTTAGTGTAGACTCTGTCTGCGTTAAATTGAAAGAAACCAAGCTGAAATAAGATATTGTGAAAATTAAAATTTGTAATTTTGCTAATATAAAAATAATAAGTTATATGTATTAGTGTAAGTGCTTGTTTTGGAAATAAATAATTATTCTTATACTTATATTTATCCTACTAATGTGTATTATAAACGCGAAAGTTTGTAAGTATGGAGGTTTGCTGCTATTTCACAACAGATAGGTTTTCTATCCTCAGTAGGGCAGAACATGAGATCATTATCATCATCAGCCTGAGGAAGTCTACTACTGGACATAGGCCTCCTCTACACATTTCCAGGAATATTCTGAGTCCCTGATTCTGATTCTTGATGGAAACATCCACACGCCGATGCTGTTTCACGTCAGAAATAGGCATAGAGTATTTGGAATATGAACAAGTATGAAAAGGATAACTATGGTAGGGCCGACATTACCGCAAGCGAGTATATTGTGACTTGTATGCATCAAATGAAACTGCAGTATGTTTTTTACTACATATAACATGGATTGTGCTACCATTCAACTAACATCTGCACTTTCCAGAATATTCGTTTATGATCTGTTAAAATATAAGTGAATGAAAATATTAATGAAAACCAGAACGGAAAATAATAGGCTCACTCCAGCAGGGCTACCGCGAGCTCCATATGGTTATGGCTATGGCTGTCAAATTGTGTATAGATTGGCTGACCCACACATTCATTTTCATCTTGGGTTTGAATGTGTTGACACTGTTGAAAAAATTTAGACAGCCATAACCATAACCATATGAAGCTCAAGGTAGGCCAGATGTCTTGCGTTTAATTAAAAAAATAAATATTGTGGACAGTCCGCACAACACCATATAGCCCCAAATTAAGAACAACTTGTACTATGGGACCAGATAGCATATAATACTTCATTTTTACATACTAATGACCTTACTTATAAATTTTAATTAAATTAATACATACTAATGACCTTACTTATAAAAATGTATAACATCTGTGTTCACCACACAAATATTTGTTCTCGATGGGGATAGAACCCACGCTCTACAGTTCAGAAGGCAGAGCTCCTACCAACTGAGCTATGAGGGCAGTCGTAGCCTAGGGATTAATTGATGAAATCTTCCTGATGATCTAAGGCAAATTCTATTTATTATTGTTACAACACCATTTCAAATATTACTACAATACTATCCTAGTGTCCAATGTTTACAAACACCGAAACGGTGTCAATGCGTATTGTATTACAAATGTTTTGTATTGAAACAATTAATGATATAAACGATTACCTAATCCTACAACGGAGCAGATCATTGAGTTTATTGCTGCCTTTTCACATTAACACGGTTTTTGTAAGGGTATGTAAGTTTGTGTGAAGGTGTTTTAATCCTCTCTGTCCGGACTGCAAGTACATATTTCTAAAAACATAATAATTATACAGAAAATTTTAAAAGTTTTTTCAACATATACTTTTATCTATTTTTTTTTGAAGTGAAAACTTCTTTAGCGGCGTTGAGCACTTTTTCTGTAATGGGTATAAAATCTTAAACTCGCGTCAGCGCGTCAGGACACGTGACCTGATCGAAAAAGCGTAAGACGGATGGAGAGTAGACAGCTATCCCCTCTCTACGGCGCGGCGAAAATGTATGCCTGGGCCTACTGTTTCGTTTAGGCAGCGCAGGGCGCTTGCGCGAATGTTCGTGTATGTTACAGCGTGCCAAATAACAAACAAGCCCCCCCTAACCATTCCAAAATATCAAACATGCTCAACGTTAATAATCAAGTTTTCACTT
This sequence comes from Thera obeliscata, assembly GCA_947578465.1. Taxonomy (NCBI): domain Eukaryota; kingdom Metazoa; phylum Arthropoda; class Insecta; order Lepidoptera; family Geometridae; genus Thera; species Thera obeliscata. The sequence goes on from OX387915.1 coordinate 17,583,608, forward strand.
CTGCCGGCACTCCCGGAGTGCAACCCGTATTTTTTTTTTTTATTCAGCCCGGTCTGTCCCACTGCTGGGCAAAGGCCTCCCCCCGTTCCTTCCACTCATCTCGCTCTTGACCCAAACTCGGCCACTCCCTGCCGAACGCGTCCAGTATCAATTTTTTTTTTAAATTGTATTTTTTTTTCTAAATACTTTTTTTCTCGAAATAATTATGTTCATATTTTTATTACATTCAAGCCCGCGTGACAACGACATAACCTTAAAATTTCTACACTTCGATACATACCAATAAATAAAAAAAAGTACAGTAGAGTCTTGGGGAATAAAGGTGCTCGAATGGCGACCACGAACCGGAAGACGAAACGTAGGGCGCCCACCTAACAGATGGACCGACGACATTGTTAAAATCACGGGAAGTCGGTGGATGGAAAGGGCTCAGAATCGTTCTTTCTGAAAATGTGTAGGTGAGGCCTATGTCCAGCAGCGGACTTCTTCAGACTGAAGATGATGATGACGACAGTAGAGCGTTAGAAACATTAATAAGTAAAAAAATATGAACCTCTAATCGTTCCATATTTTAATAGTTTTTATAGTAGGTATGTGAAAGAAAAATATCATCGTTAAACTCTCCTAATATTTATAACTCGGTTAAAAATTAGAAAAATTAATAAGTAAAAATATATGAACCTCTAATCGTTCCATATTTTAATAGTTTTTATAGTATGTGAAAGAAAAATATCAACGTTAACCTCTCTAAATATTTATAACTCGGTTAAAAAACAGTCTAGTACATTCAAACCTTCAAAAGACCTCTGAAGCCCACTGCGTCGAAACCCATATAAATTCCGTAAGCAAAATGAATTCATATTCATGTCTCGTCCCTTATCAGAGTGTATGTATATGCGCGCTGACGCCTCGATTGTCATGATCAACGGTTCGTAGAAAATGTTCGTACTCGACACCTGTTTTTTAGGGTTCCGTAGCCAAATGGCAAAAACGGAACCCTTATAGATTCGTCATGTCTGTCTGTCTGTCTGTCTGTCTGTCTGTCCGGCCGTGTCACAGCCATTTTTCTCCGAAACCATAAAAGCTAGACTGATGAAAGTTGGTGAGTAGATGTATTCTGTGAACCGCATTAAGGTTTTTACACAAAAATAGAAAAAAAACTATAAATTTTGGGGGTCCCCATACTTGAAACTGAAACTCAAAAAATGTTTTTTCATCGAACCCATACGTGTGGGGTATCTATGAATAGGTCTTCAAAAATGATGTTGAGGTTTCTAATATAGTTTTTTTCTAAACTGAATAGTTTGCGAGAGAGACACTTCCAAAGTGGAAAAAAGTTGGTCCCCCCCCCTCTAACTTCTAAAGTAAGAGAATGATAATACTAAAAAAAATATATGTTGTACATTACTATGTAAACTTCCAACGATATTTGGTTTGAACGAGATCTAGTCATTAGTTTTTTTTTTATACGTCATAAACGGAAACTCAAAAAATTTTTTTTCATCGAACCCATACGTGTGGGGTATTTATGAATAGGTCTTCAAAAATGATGTTGAGGTTTCTAATATAGTTTTTTTTTTAAACTGAATAGTTTGCGCGAGAGACACTTCCAAAGTGGAAAAAAGTTGGTCCCCCCCCCTCTAACTTCTAAAGTAAGAGAATGATAATACTAAAAAAAATATATGTTGTACATTACTATGTAAACTTTCAACGATATTTGGTTTGAACGAGATCTAGTCAGTAGTTTTTTTTTTATACGTCATAAACCGTAAACCGCAATTTACCTTTCAACGAACTACAGGAACCTTATTATGTTACATCAAGTAACATATATAAAGGTTCTTGTAGTTCGTCGTGCTACGGAACCCTTCATGGGCGAGTCCGACTCGCACTTGGCTGCTTTTTTTGGTTTCGCTCAGTGGCTGCTTCTTCGTAGTACGTACTGTTGGACTTAAACTGGATGTTAAGATTCTTAAATCTTTTTGGTTCTCGCACGCACGTTTTAACATTTTCAACCGACTTCTGATTAAAAAAGAGGAGGTTCTCAATTCGGTGGTATTTTTGTTATTGCTTAATTTCGTCATCTAAGAGCCGATTTAAAAAAATCTTTTTTTTTCTGAAAAGAAATACTTCCAGATTGGTCCCACAGAAATTCCATCAAAATTGTTTTAGCAATTGGGCCATGAAGTCGGTTCCTCAAGTTTTTTTAAACTCATTGAAGCAGAAATCATTTAATGATACAATAATTTAACACAACTTTACAACATTTAACAAAATCATTTTTGAATCAAAATTAAGTTTTTTTTATTTTAAAATACAAATCCGTAACGCCCACTAAATACTCGTCTTAGCATTGCGCTGCATCCATCACTCGATAAGATTTTAAAGTGTTCATTTAATTTACCATCACATTCGTCAATGGCTGAAAAAACTGAATAACATGGTTATTCCATCGAATGCAATAACAAAGCTCCATAAAATGTAACGATGGCTACAATGTTGCAAGGCCACGCCACACCAGCCGATTACCTAAAACCGGTTTTATAGGAAGAACTTCAAACCACGTCCGTTCAAATGGGATTCAGTTAGTATACAGGGAGCCAACAGTCGGCCTACCGACTTGATATAAAGATGAGACTTATGGCAGCAGGACCGATTAGTAATGCTGATTCTTAATCAAACAGAAATTTAATAAAATTGACCGAAAGTACTCATTCATTCGTTGCAAAAAGAAAGCCTTTCCTTTGCGACTGAACTCGCTACTGCTATGTTACCGGGATTTTTTTAAATAAAACTAGCTGATGGAACAAGCATATGGCCAGTTTAGTGGTTACCAAACATTGTCTCGTAGATCACGCACGTCAGGAACGTGCCCTACGATGCACTTCGATGCGTCCATCAACTTGAGGCGTACAGATGTTCAGCCTCACCCTTCAACCCGATACACAGCGATGCTACTTCACGGCAGAAATAGGCATGGTGGCATTACTTTCCCAGACGAGCCCTTCACAAAGAACTTGCTTGCTTATCTTGTTGGTTCTTCTAAACCAAGTGTGGTGAAAGGATTTTAAATGCCCTCAAAGGAGTCGCCGAGAGGATTGCCGGCCTACATTTACCCTGTCCATCAGGAAATATCAAGGTTTTGCCGCCTCGGGCGCTGTCTCGATTTATTTTGCCGCGTTCTCGTCTAGCCGAGTTATTGTTATATTAACTAATTAATTCATAATATGTATTTTGGTGTCCCCCTTTAAAAATTCAAAGCATGAAAGATATATCCATTATAGCAGTTCTGCATCGGATGTGGAAATTACTGGCGTGCCAACTTAGGAGCATTATTAGTGCATTGTCTGTCTATAATTGTTCTCTATATGAATACATTTGTAGGATTGCATTTAAGGCGCAAGCGCAACGTAACGGATGTGGAAAAACAAGGACTCATCCATGATCGCCCTTACTAAATATATTTTGTTTAAGAGGGTACAACACAGGCGACTCTCCATACAAACGTAGTCCCCTATTTGCTCCCTGGATAATGCCTCTAGCTAGAGTAACCATTTTGTCTCATAAAATCAAGATCTGCTATATACGTGCTCGTATGTTTTCCTTTTTTTCAGAAACTTATTCCAATTTGGCACAGCCGTGTCACGTTCTGCCCCTTGCTTAGGTCCCCATGCCATATCCGGTGTGTACAACGCCTTAGATTTGCAAAGTTTTAAACGCTACTGTGAATATAAGCGATATTGGAACTTAATTCAAGGGCAAGTAGCTCATTTTCCTAGGAAAATCTGATTCATTTCCGCGAGTAAATATTGAATCTTATATCCTGACAATTAGCATGCAAAATCCTTTGAATACTATGACAGACTGATTATAATAATAAATTGTCTGTTTATCCGTCTGTCTGTATCCGGTGTCGAATTTGTTATAGTTACTAGGAACCGCTTTGTTTAAGCTGAATTAGAACTGTTTGAATAGGAATTTACTGTTTAAAATTATATTCATTCGCAGTAAGACTAAGTAGATTTAACTGTCATAATAATGAGATAGGTCTTCATACAGTACGGTACGGTACGGTATATTCTTGGTTGAAGTTCGAGACCAAACTGGCAAGTGTTTTGACGGCCTTCACTACTCAGTTGGTTATAGGTCTGCCTTTCGCGCTGGAGGGCGTGGGTTCGATCCCCACCGAGAACAAATATTTGTGTGGTTTTCTTCTTATCGCGTCGCTAGTTCTTTCAAACCAAGTGTGGTGAAAGGATTTTAAGTGCGCCTCAAATAGGCTCTTTTCTAGCACGACAAGCCGGTTTCCTCACGAGGTTTTCCTTCACCGTTTGAGTATGAGTACTGGCATAGTGCACATACATTTTTGGTCAGAAATATTCATTGGTACACGACGAGATCTGAACCTACGGCCTTAGGATCGAATGGCGGAGCCACTACCACTTAGGCTCCCAGTTCTTCGATATTGATATTAAACAAGCTTTTTGAATCGTTCCACGTAATTAAAATATGAAAGGCAAAAGTTTAAAAGCTACTTGTAGAAATAGATAATCCGTATTCTCAAATGAAATCGGTGTATCCTTTACAGATCTTTTACAATAAAATTACAGGCTATTTAAGTCATTACGCCGGACAGATCTAGTTATTGTATCCACAATGCTCATTATTTCTGCGTCGGTTGTATGTAGCTTATAAGTATACGATAACTGGTTCAAAATCTTGGGCGCGATGGGCGTTCAATGAAATCATAAAATAATTTAATATCTATAGGTGTCAGTTCCACGCAAGAAGTTGTCTGTTCTTTTTATTCTCAATATGTAAGTTAAGTTTTTATTCTCAATAAAGTTTTTTTCAAAATTCGCCCTCCACTTCTCCCCCTCCCCTTCCGTTGTCTAGACACCCAGACAAGAATAATTATCTGTGTTTGGAACTGGTCAAGGTCGTAAATTGTCCATAAACTAAAATATCTTTCGTTGACATCTGTCAATCTTGTGTTGTCCGCGTATTCTGTATACGGAAAGAAGACCTAATCTAGACTTCCAGAGAGTTGAAAAGGGTAATATTTTGCATGGAGTAAATATCACGTCGTTTGGGATCGCACTTTATTAACCGACTTTCGACTTTTTTGTTTTATTTTTTACTATGTGTGTTATTATCGCAAAACTTCGTCAGTTCTGAGACGATTACATTTTTTTTATCTCAAAGTTTATACTTCCGGATCGGTCCCTTGTAAATTTCATCAAAATCGGTTCAGCAGTTTGACCATGAAGTAAGTTTCTCAAGTTTTTTAAAACTTATAATATTGTAACATGCGGATATAGAAATCACAGAGACTCAAAACCAGAGCCAGGGACAGAACCAGATAGAGCTTGTTATACAGTTCATAATTATTTGGATAAACAATGGAATGACCTAGCCGTTTGTTCAAGAACTACGCAAGTGAGACACAAAGCTCCCACCGTCTGATAGAGCCGAGAAAGCAACAGGGGATTTCATTATGGTGATCACATTCATGGGGCAGAATGCGTTTGTTGGTTGCGAACACTACTTATGTTAAAGTAATTACCCTGCCGTAACACAGAGTAATCTAGCACGGAGGGTAAGATCTGTAACTATCAATTACATAACACATTAAGCTACACTGAAACAGCCCTTAGATATACGCAGAGCTTTACTGTTGTGCCTAAACAATCTTTAACATTAAGGTCTAGTTTTAAGTAGCTTACTGTTTAACATATAAGTTTAGCCCTAAGAGTTACAAGAAAGCTGTACTATTTATTAAGGAAATAAATTATGTTTATGTTTATGTTTATGTTTAACACTGAAATACACTGATAGAAATAATAAAAAATATAAATTTTGCATAGAATTTAAGTAGTAAAGAACGGCTCGTAGCGTGGTATTTGGTCAGTCTGGATTAACTCCAACACACCACAATCACCACAATGGAACTTTACTGCTATTAGTATTATTTTTGATTTGTAAAAGGATTATATAAAAACACCTTCTTCTAGGTTGCCTGTTCTTCTAGGCTTGGTCGCGTGGAACTGGCACCTAAACTCACCTAGCTCAAAGACGTTTCAAAGTGATACTTGCGATTCTACTGAATAAATACACTTTAAATTTGATTTGAACTAAGTTATGCAACGCTAAGTGCGGTCACCATTAAGATGGGTGAACGTTAGTGACTTCAAATTATTAATCTAAGTCTTATTCAAGTATCACTGTTAAATTTCAACGTTAGAACACCCAGGATTCCCTACTGGCTTGCGCCAGCGATCTAAGCGATGGCGATCATTAAAATAGTGATCAGCTGGTGAAACGCTGCCATATTTGACTACGTTTTTCTGATCGCCATCGCAGATTGCTTGAAAGTTCGCAAGGTTTTACTTACCCACTTACACTATTGCCCATAATATTTATTTATTTATATTTTATGTACCTATATGAAACAACACGACAAAGGCACTGTCAGGTCTCTTGAGTTTCGGATAACATACTCTAATTACTAACTACAAACTACAAACAGAGTACCTACTACCTATTGTGAGTTACGTATCCCATTAGTGCTTGTTCGTAACCAACTTTCGTACCCAGCTACGCCTGAATTATTTTTCTTAGTTCATTACCGGGCTACCTACCAATAAAAAGCTCTTATATCGTAACCGGGTGATGAAGCAAGACTTGGATCACGTGTGTCATGTCCTCATTCACCACTTCCGAACAAGGAAACTCATGTCCTGAATAATCAACCCCACCAAATAATCAGTAATAATCTATTTATTGGTAAAGTGCATGTTTACAGGTCAGTTTGCAGCGTAAAAATAACTAAAGTTAACAACTATTTGAAAATTAATTTTACCTTCAAAGGTTAGGTTATGAATAGGGGGACACACATTGCTGCCAAGTCCCCAAGTTCTTGACTCCGATTACGTAGCTCTAATTACTGACTTTACGACCTGCATTCAAATGTCCTGTGTGAATGATGCGCCCGCGCAGACAGCTTTATCGCCGCCATTTTGGAATTGTATCGTTGCCGGGACACAGTAATTTGTAGAAATTATTTTGCTAATTAGGTGGTCATTCCTAACCGATCTATTAAGAGCGGGTCGTGCGAAAATTTAAGATTTAAAAAAAAAAAAACATAACTGAATAACTAAGTGACATTTTAAAAATCGCAAAAGGACTAATTGTAGACTATACATTTGAGATTAATTCGAATTTAAGTGTGTTAAAAAAATATACATTTACTATTAAAAATATTCTATTTAACGCTGACATACGATTTTCATTAGCGTTAAATAGAATGTCATGTTAAATAGTATATTTTTTTCATTCGCATTACATTATTAAAAAGATTCAGCAAACATATAATTCTAAACGTAAAATGTTTACCTACCATAGAACTTGTTAGAGATGAATAATATAAAATCATTTTATTGGTAGGAATGTTTATAATACTATGATGATGATGATTATAATACTTTAAAGTGTATTATATCTTTGTGTACAATAAAACGTTATTAATCTACAAAGCATCAGAAGTAATCAGAACTAAGTACATAAAATCACGCCTCATTCCCATGGGGGCAGGCAGAGATCACGGATTTCCACTCGCTACGATCCTGACATACCACCCAGCCTTCATTCACTTTTTATTTCATTTCATTTTATTTTATTCCAGTAAGATACCATGGTACACTTGGAAATGTCAAAAAAAAAATACAATAATATGATAATAAAAACAAACTATTACAAAAAATAGCATCGAAACTAATAACATTAGTACAAAACATTGTAAACCATACATTTATGGAGTGTTTAAATCATCAGCGAGTGCTTCGTCAAGAGTATAATAAGATTTGGTCATTAAAAGTTCCCTAACTCTAACACTAAAACAGTCATGACTTGAATTTCTCAGGTCATGTGAAAATTTGTTATAAAGCATAACACACACACATATGAAACTTTTTCAAACTTTGGTTAGTCTGTGTTTTGGAAGACAAAGATTATTTTTATTCCTAGTATTATAGTGATGGATGTCAGTTTTACAATCAAACTTATCAATATTTAATTTTACATGCATAACATTCTGAAATACATGCACGGTTTAGGGTACTCCGGACCTGGCCTACAACTCCACACTTAATAAACCTTACAGACCTTATAAACTCAAACAATCCTTCCTTACAAATCTCTACACCTACTCTATACCTTACAAATCTCTACTATCTTACCAACCTATACAAACCAACAATAATCAACTTCTTTTACTGGCTGTACTTTATTTCATCACTAGCAGCCCGTCCCGGCTTCGCACGGGGTAGACAATATTGTTGTACATTATTTTGTTCTATCGCTAATAGTTTCGGCAGCGCATTCGACGAAAGACATTTTAAGACTCATTTTTCTACACCTTCGGTTACATTGTTCAAATTTTACCAAGGATTCCTAATTTTTTTCAAAATGAAATGTAGCCTATGTCAAATTCGAAGAATGTAGCATTCTATTGGTGAAATAATTCTTTAAATCGGCCCAGTACTTTTTGAGCCTTTTCATTACAAACATACAAAAATAGGTACAAATCTTTCCTCTTTAATTATAATATTAGTATAGATGAAAACTTAAATATCTTCATATCCGATTTAATTACATCAAAAACAGATATAGCCTTTTTTATTTTGAGAAGCTTTTTATTTAACTGCTTGTTTATGATAATTGTTAATCTACAAGTACATTGATTTACACAATTAAATTAATTGACAAAATATTCAGATTGTTTTTAATCGAAACATTGAATTAATCTTTAAACCTCTTAATAAAACGGCAAAGCGTTTAACAATTAACTGGAACTCGCTTATAAGTTTAAAATAGTATTTTTGTTTCAGGTTAGCACCAGTTACTGCTTTTTTGTAACGAAGTTTTGGTAGTAGCTCTGCCGAAAGTGCCGTATAGGTCGTGCGTTCCATCCCCACTGATAACAAATATTTGTGTGGTGAAAACAGATAATTGTTTTCTGTCTGGGTGTTATATTGTATTCTGAGTATGGATTTACAAAAAAAGAATAAGTTTTATATCAGCTATCAAGTTCCCATTATTATAAGCACTATTTAATTTGGGGCTAGATAGTTTTGTGTGGATTGCCGAGAATATTTTTTATATTATTTCAAATGGTCTTTAAGAATAATTAGAAGGATCACGATGAATAATTTTTCAGCGGTCACTTTCATTAGTGAGTCATACTCACTAGAGAAGTAAAGAGTAACGTTCGGTATTTTGTTCCCTTTTTGTCTGTGGATTAATTGAAATCATTTTTAATTCTAATCTATGTGTATTGACATCTTCATAAATAATATATTAATGATGATGAATACTTTTGTTTAATTTATCTTTTTCCCCTTTCTTATGTGTAAACCCTACTTGATATTTGCGTACTCATTGTCATTAATATACAAATTACACTACTTTTAACTTGTGCTAGCCAAACGGAACGTCATAATTCGCATTCAAGTATACGAATAAAAATGCTATTTGGTTTCTTTTTAAAGTTTTTTACGATCGGGCACATCGCGAGCCCTTAAGATAATGGGGGAGAATAAAAAATTACCAGATAGAAAAAAAATCAAACAATGGTAGTTAATCATTATCATATCATTAATCTAAAAGTAAAAAAAATGTTTTCCCACCAAAAAATGAATCATTCGTTTTTCATTTTTTGTATCGCTAGTCCGTACTACAAAGCTTGCTACCTCTACAGTACATATCCATTGGAAAACCATGGCCTATGCGAACGAAAGAAAAACCAAATTAAAATTGAATTAGGTATTCTTTAAATAACATAAAAATTATTGCTCCAACCAACCGACAGTTATTTTTCAAATCATGGGTTACCTACTTTTGTCACACTAGGTGTCAACTAGCGAGCTGCAGGGTCTATTTGCCGTCCGCCGTGGTCGCGCGGCGCAGTCTTAAATGATGAAAATTTAGTGTTGTGGCTAGATGAACCCCGCAGATTAGTGTGGCCGGCGCGATAGTCGAATCCACCCTACAGTTTATCGCCAGTTAAATGGCCCGGCAACTTTTTTGCTTGAACAGTTTTTATATCACGCGAATTTTACGATCACCAACAATATTTTACGACTTATGACTGTATCGCAATGAGTTGCATCGGTTTTATAATACTTTAATTTCACCGCCAGAAAACTATAAAAGTATGCAAATGGCGTATAAAAGTTGTTCGTGAGGCGGCAATAAAATTCATTTATCCGAAAGCCACGCAGATAACTTGTAAATCGAAACGACACTTAAATAAATTAATAAATTTTGTGGATAATCCACACAACACTATCTAGCGTCAAATTAAGCAGAGCTTGTACTATGGGAACTAGATAGCTGAGATAATAAATTATCTAATTTTTTTTTGTTAATTCGTACTTAGAATACCATAATTATTAACACCCAGACAGAGAACAAACATCTGCGTTCCCCACACAAATATTAGTTCTCGGTGGGCATCGAACCCACGATGAATGAATTAAGTTCCAGGGTTGTGGGTGCTACTCCAACTTAGTGAGATGTAGAGTAATACAAAAGCAACAGTTTCAAAAACTGCTCACGCTACGCTAGTAATAATAAAGTACCTACTTAGTATATAATCTAATACTCAAGTGCCATGGACCTCCTACTAATATTGTCTATTTAATTTAAATATTAATTTAAATGATGTTTGACAAAGATCTACTTTGAAACTTGTTAATAATAACCTCTTCACGCCAGTATCAAATTAAAGTTAAACCCGAGTAATTAATAACTTATGAAACTAATAAGAGTGTTATTTATATTAAAAATAATAACTGACAGATTTTATTGCAAATTGTTATTAATGTTTCTACGCCTTAGTAAATGTACTAACATAATTATTAATTGGTTTTAATTATTACATTTATTACCAATTACAAATTGGTTGGCATTTCACAATAATTATTTTATTTGACTGACCCAGCTTGTAGTAGTAGATCTCTTTGTAAAGTTCCCGTCTCGCTCGGGGAAGTACTACCACCATGCATATTTTTCCCGTGGAGCAAAATTGCTGTTTTGATTTGAGAGTGCCGGTGAAACTGACACGTGAGGCTGAACATCCGATGGTAAAGACACCGACTTTGCATTTAAATAGCAATTACTAACTAACTACTAAAATTTAAGCATATTGAATGCTATCCAAGATTGCAGATTTGTTGTAATTTGCTTCAGTCAGACATTAATTAGGTAGGTAATAAATTTTGCAGCTGCGTAAGCTCTTATAACATTTAAGTTGAATCCTTTTTCTTATCTGGACTTACAGCATTTTACGGCAATTTTTTTTACAAGAAAAAATTCAAAGTTCCAATAACTGCTCACATGATGATGAGCGGTAACCTTAGCCTAAAACAATTACGTCAGAGCACGTCGCTAGAGGATTTGCCATATGTGACACACAGCCTCAATCACTCTGAGACGTGCAGTTGTTAAGACTGCGCCGAGCGAACATGGCGGATCAACTTTACTCAACTTTGTTTATTTAACCATGCATAAATTGATATTTTTGTGACGGAACAATTGTAAATACGTTCGTTCTGGTACTTTATACATAGCTTATATTCATTATGGCACGTATATTCATAATATCGACTTTGCTCGGCGCACTCTTGAGTCGTATGTGCCTTATCCCTACCCTTCAAATCGGTACCCTGTAATGCGATTATCTTTGCGTGGCGGCAGAAGTAGATACGTAACGTTTCTAATATTGTCCATAATATTTATTGATAATTAATTAATGATCATGACGGTAGAGTTTTGCCTGTTCAGCTGTAACTGCTGCCTTAAGATAATTTTAAGTCAGTTAATGATCATGAGCTGACATACAAACATGAATTTAAGTTTAAACTCGACATCCCAGTTTATGGATTCTGTATATAGTTTGTTTGATACGAGCTTTTAAGTCAATCAAAATTGGAGGAAATGTATCGTATTTTAAACAGTCGTAAAAACTTTATTAAGTCGGCCAAGAGATTGTATTTTATTACATTCGAACTGCAAGGTCTTATCAGCTGCTACTGCTACGTTTTGGGCATTTTTACAAATCAGTATTATGTTGTCGATATTAATTTATTATTATTATACAGGGTGTCCCAGAAAGTATGGTCAAGCGAAATTCCAGAGATAGAACACCTTTTGGGGTACCCGAATCACCCCCATGTATGTTCCGCGATTTCTTACAGTTTTCGAGTTGTGAATTTTTTTCCGAATTTTAGAAAATTTTCCACTTGAACAACTTAAAAAATTCTAAAAAAAAAAGTAGAAAACTTTCTTAAGATTTTTTTTTGCCACTGAATACTGATGAGTGTTCCTTTTACGCATAAAATAATTGGCGACGTAACTTTGATAAAAACTATGAATATGTTGGTGTAAAGTCAGAAAATTACATTCGGTGAATTATGACTTCAATTTTCAACTATAAATTAAAAATTTTAGTTAAAGTTTTTAAATTTATTTTAAAACCATGGAATCACTTGCTAAAATTTTTAATTACTATTATACTCATCAGTATTCAGTGGCAAAAAAAAAATCTTAGGAAAGTTTTCTACTTTTTTTTTAAGAATTTTTTAAGTTGTTCAAGTGGAAAATTTTCTAAAATTCGGAAAAAAATTCATAACTCGAAAACTATAAGAAATCGCGGAACATACATGGGGGTGATTCGGGTACCCCAAAAAGTGTTCTATCTCTGGAATTTCGCTTGACCATACTTTCTGGGACACCCTGTATATGAGATAGCTATTCAGCGTGGCAATGCCGCCAGCGTCTTGGGGCCGCTTCCGTCTGGTACTGATTTGGATCAGTTGAGCTATCTCTAGATCGTTTGTAACGGTCTGCAGATAGCTCAACTGTTTCTTGTGTATTTTGTACATTTTGTAAATATTTGTTTAATTGTAAGTTTCTTTGTGTAAATAAAATATACCAACCAGTCTCCAATTTATATGAAAAATGCAAAAAAAATATAAAACATATTATCAATATACAAATATAATCCATCCTTCTTTATTTCAAAACAAAGACAAAGATGTCGATATTAATTATTTTTTATTAATACGATTAATCAGTCTTATAAAAGACAGAAACTATTTAATCTCAGATGTTCACCATCTTAATTTTAACACACGTTTATGCAAATAAATAATCTTTATCAATTTAATTTATTTATTCATCTTTACCCCACCAGATGGACCGACGACGTTGTTAAGATAGCGGGAAGTCGATGGATGGAAAGGGTTCAGAATCGTTCTTCCTGGAAATGTGTAGGGGAGGCCTATGTCCAGCAGTGGACTTCTTCAGGCTGATAATGATGATGATGATTCATCTTTATGGTAAATTATTAGTTTATTAAAACACACAAAAAATTAAGTTTGGCTTTTTTTATGTTCTCAAGACACTTTTAAAACAGAAAGCTACCCTAAAAATATCATAGTCAGATTTCTGATTTTTCAGGCTAAGCTCAATTTTCAGCCAGACAGTAGCGAAAGTTTTATATATTGTGATTTTATTTCATTTCCTTCATTTTGTAGAGAAACTTGGCTCTGAAATAGAGCACGAAGGTAGAGATTTTGTTATAATAAGGAACTTAAATATTTATGAAAGTTTAAGGTAGAAAATATTACGATGTAAGAGTAAAATTTTCTCCAGAATTCTTTTACGAAACGAAGATTTGAGAATAAAAAACCACATTCTTGAATGAAAAAAAAAGGGACTTTTCCCTTGACTCATAATATGAATATTGACTAAAATAATAAAAAGATGGTAAGTAATTTTATTTTTCTGATTTTATTGTCATCAACAAAAAACCATAGTTTTCCAGAGCAATATGAATCTTAACCTCATAATTTCAAGGTAGATTTTCTAATGCCTTGCACATCTAGATAATCTAGGCTAGGTGATGGCTTTCAGTTTCACCATATTGTTTTGCATACACGCGCAAGTACTGCTGGAACTTTGACAGTGCGATATTTAATAAATAATAATGATAAATATTGCGGACAACCCACACAACACTATCTAGCCCCAAACTAAGCAGAGCTTGTATGATGGGAACCAGATAGCTGATATTATACTTAAATACTCTTTTTTTTGTAAATACATACATAGCACCCAGTATAACACCCAGACAGAGAACAAACATTTATGTTAACCACACAAATATTTGTTCTCTGTGGGGATCGAACCCACGACCTACGGCGCAGAAGGCAGAACTACTGCCAACTGAGCTGATAGGCCAGTCAAATCAGTATTTGACAGCGGTACACATCGCCATCGACAATCTAGATTTGCGCAAGGCACAGTCAGGCGATGGGGCATAGACAGTCCCTACACAATTATTGCCTGACCCAATGTCGCCACTAACCTATTTCGAAGGAAATTGAGTTTGGCCAATTCCATCAAATTTCGCGCTCACTCTTGCATTGTAAAACAGGCTTGCATTCTGGAGCCTAATTCTCGGGTCATCTCGGATCATTTTGCAATTTTATTTTATTGCCTCTTTTCGAAGAGAATTAGGCGCCTGCTTGTGCTAGTGTGCTCAATGAGATGAAAGCCATCATTACGATCTGTAAGATAAGAATATCTGTAGGCTTACCACAATCTCTGTCTGGCTCTGTCTCTGGCTCTGGTTCTGAGTTTGTGTGAGTGCTGTTTAAATAAATCCTACGTCGAAACGTCACACACGAAGTATAATGACTGGCCTCTTAGCTTAGTTGGTAGTAGCTCTGCCTTCTGCGCCGTAGGTCGTGGGTTCGATCCCCACAGAGAACAAATATTTGTTTGGTGAACACAGATTTTTGTTCTCTGTCTGGGAGTTATATTGTATTCTAACAAAGGTGTGTAAGATGTGTATTTACAAAAAATATATATATGCAAGTATTATATCAGCTATCTGGTTCCAAGAGTACAAGCTCTGCTTAGTTTGGGGCTAGATAGTGTTGTGTGGATTGTCTACAAATAAAAATAAAAAAGCAGCCAAGTGCGAGTCGGACTCGCCCATGAAGGGTTCCGTAGCACGACGAACTACAAGAACCTTTATATATGTTACTTGATGTAACATAATAAGGTTCCTGTAGTTCGTTGAAAGGTAAATTGCGGTTTACGGTTTATGACGTATAAAAAAAAACTACTGACTAGATCTCGTTCAAACCAAATATCGTTGAAAGTTTACATAGTAATGTACAACATATATTTTTTTTAGTATTATCATTCTCTTACTTTAGAAGTTAGAGGGGGGGGACCAACTTTTTTCCACTTTGGAAGTGTCTCTCGCGCAAACTATTCAGTTTAGAAAAAAACTATATTAGAAACCTCAACATCATTTTTGAAGACCTATTCATAGATACCCCACACGTATGGGTTCGATGAAAAAACATTTTTTGAGTTTCCGTTTATGACGTATAAAAAAAAACTACTGACTAGATCTCGTTCAAATCAAATATCGTTGAAAGTTTACATAGTAATGTACAACATATATTTTTTTTAGTATTATCATTCTCTTACTTTAGAAGTTAGAGGGGGGGGACCAACTTTTTTCCACTTTGGAAGTGTCTCTCGCGCAAACTATTCAGTTTAGAAAAAAACTATATTAGAAACCTCAACATCATTTTTAAAGACCTATTCATAGATACCCCACACGTATGGGTTCGATGAAAAAAAATTTTTTGAGTTTTAGTTTCAAGTATGGGGACCCCCAAAATTTATAGTTTTTTTTCTATTTTTGTGTAAAAACCTTAATGCGGTTCACAGAATACATCTACTCACCAACTTTCATTAGTCTAGCTTTTATGGTTTCGGAGAAAAATGGCTGTGACACGGCCGGACAGACAGACAGACAGACAGACATGACGAATCTATAAGGGTTCCGTTTTTGCCATTTGGCTACGGAACCCTAAAAAGAGGGTAAAAGCCATCATACGTTCCGTGAGATATAAATAAGAATACAAATCGCTTATTGTAAGAACTGTGTAAGAATATCTGACATTCCAATTATGTTCCAACAGTCTTCCCATATCGGGCATACTTCATTAGTGACAATAGAAGCAGTTGGGTCCATTCTTCGGCCACCAGGGTACAAGTATATTCGAAAGTGGCCTTTTAATAAAGGGCGCGTGCGTATTAGTAACCCTCAGGGCATTCGGCTCGTGTGCCGAAATTTCCATATTGTCCGTCGCTCCAGACGTAATACAGACCTTTATTATGCCTGCAGGTCAACGCCAGTCACTTTTGTGCATGGAATGACAGTGAATTGACGTGCTTTTTTAAGACATTTATACAAAGCCTGCAAATTATCTGGAAATCGTGGAAACATTTTTTAAGTATCTGTCTGATAAACCCCCTGTACAAGACTTTTTGAGATGTTGATTCTGGATTGTTCGATTTGCTTGTAGTTCTACGGGATATATGCACTGATAGAATGCCCTAAAAATGTTTTTTTAATACTACTATAGCTGATGGAACAAGCATATGGCCAATCTGATGTTAAGCGGTAACCATCGCCTATAACAAAGCATTGCCTCATAGGTCACGCACGTCAGGAACGTGCCCTACGATGCACTGCCCTGCGTCCATCAACTTGAGACTAACAGACGTTTCGCTTCACTTGCCTGTAATTACACCGGCACCCATACCCTTCAAACCGAAACACAGCGATGCTGCTTCACGGCAGAAATAGGCATGGTGGTAGTACTTCCCCTGACGAGCCCTTCACAAGCTCTACTACTACTAAAAATGTGAATCGATAACTATTACCGCGGTGCTGGTTAAATGTTTGTTGAACTATGTAGGTATATATGTATATTACAAACATTTCAATAAGTTCAACTTTTCTTATAGATGTTGGGCGTTTGGCTCTTCTTGACGGCGACGTGACCGATACCATCTTCGTTCTTCAGCAAAGATTGAAAAACTTCGCCAAAAGAGGGGGCTAATTGTTCAAGTTTTCACTTCACACGACTTTATTTTTTTGGCATTCTTGATACCTACACAGCTACGTACACAGCCAATACACTTCAGTCTTCTTCTTCTTCTTAATGAATGGCATCTGTCCTTTTCGGATCAATTTTGCCAGTGTCGAGTAGTTTAATGAGAATAGTAGTTGTTGAGGTTTGATACACGGTCAATATGAAACTTCAGTCAGTGACTGAATCACAAGGTTTTTAGGGTTCCGTAGCCAAATGGCAAAAACGGAACCCTTATAGATTCGTCATGTCTGTCTGTCTGTCTGTCTGTCCGTCCGTATGTCACAGCCATTTTTCTCCGAAACCGTAAGAGCTAGACTAATGAAACTTGGCGAGTAGATGTATTCTGTGAACCGCATTAAGATTTTTACATAAAAATAAAAAAAAAACTATAAATTTCGGGGGTCCCCATACTTGAAACTGAAACTCAAAAATGTTTTTTTCATCGAACCCATACGTGTGGGGTATCTATGAATAGGTCTTCGAAAATGATGTTTAGGTTTCTAATATCGTTTTTTTCTAAACTGAATAGTTTGCGCGAGAGACACTTCCAAAGTGGAAAAAAGTTGGTCCCCCCCCCCTCTAACTTCTAAAGTAAGAGAATGATAATACTAAAAAAATATATGTTGTACATTACTATGTAAACATCCAACGATATTTGGTTTGAACGAGATCTAGCCAGTAGTTTTTTTTTATACGTCATATTATACTGTAAACCGCAATTTACCTTTCGACGAACTACCAAGAACCTTATTATGTTACATCAAGTAACATATATAAAGGTTCTTGTAGTGCTACGGAACCCTTCATGGGCGAGTCCGACTCGCCTTTGGCTGCTTTTTAGGGTTCCGTAGCCAAATGGCAAAAACGGAACCCTTATAGATTCGTCATGTCTGTCTGTCTGTCCGGCCGTGTCACAGCCATTTTTCTCCGAAACCATAAAAGCTAAACTAATGAAAAATGGTGAGTAGATGTAATCTGTGAACCGCATTAAGGTTTTTACACAAAAATAGAAAAAAAACTATAAATTTTGGGGGTCCCCATACTTGAAACTGAAACTCAAAAAATTTTTTTTCATCGAACCCATACGTGTGGGTTCGATACTAAAAAAAATATATGTTGTACATTATTATGTAAACTTTCAACGATATTTGGTTTGAACGAGATCTAGTCAGTAGTTTTTTTTTTATACGTCATAAACGGAAACTCAAAATTTTTTTTTTCATCGAACCCATACGTGTGGGGTATCTATGAATAGGTCTTCAAAAATGATGTTGAGGTTTCTAATATAGTTTTTTTCTAAACTGAATAGTTTGCGCGAGAGACACTTCCAAAGTGGAAAAAAGTTGGTCCCCCCCCCCTCTAACTTCTAAAGTAAGAGAATGATAATACTAAAAAAAATATATGTTGTACATTACTATGTAAACTTTCAACGATATTTGGTTTGAACGAGATCTAGTCAGTAGTTTTTTTTTTATACGTCATAAACCGTAAACCGCAATTTACCTTTCAACGAACTACAGGAACCTTATTATGTTACATCAAGTAACGTATATAAAGGTTCTTGTAGTTCGTCGTGCTACGGAACCCTTCATGGGCGAGTCCGACTCGCACTTGGCTGCTTTTTTTTTACAGTTTTTAGCTAGGACATATCTATAAATCCTAGAATAGTTGTTTATTCGCAAACAAATTGAGCAAAATAGCATGTGTTTATACTTACAATGTGTAAATTAGGTTATCGGTATCAATATACAAATATTATACATTTCTCATCCCTTCTATTTTGCACTCTATTCAACTGGTGTAGAGACTATTTATGATTGCTATTTTATCTAGAGTATGCTATTTCGGCCTTGCAATTCATATTAATGAATGATTAACCTAAGAGGGTTACATTGAGAAGTGTATCTGGTTACTAACGTGCTTATCTTAAAATATTTTCGTGAAATTATTTGAATGCATAATGATAATTATGGCAAGAAATATATAGCTATTTGTCACGGAGCATTGGGTCCGGCTAATGTACATTGTACAGCCAGTTAAAACGAATCCACTTTTTTCCACTGTGAAATTGTTAAGGCCCATTTACACTGTAGCAGATAAATATTTAGACTATTGCTTTTTTTTACCTAGCGATGGATTGTCCTCAAGGGGATAGCACCTTTGAGAGTATTGAAAAAAAACATTGGTCGCCGCAGTGCCAGAAAAATGCCACTGCAGCGCAGTTTAAGCTCAAAAAAACATCATCATCAACCTGAAGAAGTCCACTGCTGGATATATGCCTCGTTTACATATTTCCAGGAAGAACGAATCTGAGCTTTTCCATCTTAACAATGTTGTCGGTCCATCTGGTGGGGTGGGCGCCCTACGTTTCGTTTTCCGGTTCGTGGTCGCCATTCAAGAACCATTATTCCCTAACGGTTTCGGCTCTTCGAGCTATATGACCTGCCCATCGCTACATCAACTTACTAAAGCTAAAGTGTACCTTATTTATTTATTTTAGCCTGAGTCATTCCACTGCAGGGCAAATGCCTCCCTCCCCTTCTTCCACACGTCTCGATCTTTGGCTACAGTGGGCCAGTCGTTATAACAATCGAGATCGTCCCGCCATCTTATCCGGGATCTTCCTCTTACAGTAATACAATGTGCAGCCTTATCGCTGACAGCGATCGCTACCAGGCAACCTTGGGATGGCCATAACTGAACACAAACAAGTCTTCACAGAGAACAGTGGTGTTCTCTGTGGACGTCAGCGTAACGTGATAGCATACAATGTGGCATAGTTCATTGGCGTCTGCCTATCTCGGTAATTCATTCCTTTATTTACTGTTATTATTCAATTAGTGACCCGGCCTTAGGAGATAACCCTAACTTATTAATTAATGTGTTTTATTTTTCTTACCAAAGAAAAATGGGAGGATGAGTTAAAGCAGACTGCAGGAAAAACATGGACGCGAATAGCGAGAGATAGGAAGGAGTGGAAGAGCTTGGAGGAGGCCTTTGCCAAAAAAGGGCAAACAGATAATGATAGAGTCGATGTCGTAGTGTAAAATAATATAATTTAGTTTTAGGAATATATCTGGAATTAAGGTTTAAAATAATAATAATAATAAATATATTTTTTTTTCTTTCCGACTATCTGAGCAGGCAATTTTTATAAATATTTTAGTTGAAGTAAACTATTCTTTCGCCTGACCATGGCGGACTTACTGTAAATGGCAAGATGTGACTGACAAGCTTGACCAAAATGTCAGCCAGGAGCGATAACTACCATTTTGTTCTATTGGACAGTGAAATCATAGAACTTTTAGTACTTTTTTATCCTTTCCGTTTTGGTTTGTGCGCATGTTTCACTAATAAGGTTCAATATCATCAGATAATTACGCACTACACGAAAAGTGCTTGTCATTGTAAGTTTTTTTAGTTGATTAACTAAAAAATTCCCGTGTTATGAGTGTGAATGAAGTGATAGATAGAGTTATGTCAGGATCGTAGCAAATGGAAATCCGTGATCTCTGCCTACCCTCATGGGAATGAGGCGTGATTTTATGTGTGATGATGATGATGTACTAAAAACTCTGCTTAATTAAACGCTTGTTGTTTAAACACCCATCTTTAGTTGCCAGATTGCCACAGATAATAAGAAAAAATCGGTTGTCTGTAAAGTCGGTTTACTGACGATAGTTGAACGTGACAACGTCATACAGCTGTCCACGCGGACGCATCGCTCACTCAAGTAGGAGAGAGACAGATGTCGAACGCGGAGGCCGATCGTGCCTCTTTGTCGCTCGTTCCGCGCTCTCGCTTGCACTTCAAGCTTTAAATGGAACGCCTCAGAGCGAGGCAACGCCGCGTGATTCATGTTTTTTCATGCGTGTAGCCGGCTCCATCGAATTATAAGACGTTGTCACGTCAATAAGTTTTCAACTTATTTACGCGGCTATCAAAGTACACATAAAACTGTCTAAATGCTATCACTGACGTACTAACACGATAAGATAGTTCTACCTCACGTTACTCTGTGTATCTGTAGGTCAAGGAACACCGATTGTGTGCTATTACGATGATATAACGTCTGCAATGTTACTGAAAGGTCAGGCACTGTTATCAACTTTTACTTCAATGTTGATCCGTTTGTAGCGCTGTGGTAGGTCCTACACAATTTAAATGTCAAAAATTATGAGTGAATCTTCGTTTTATAACCGACTTTAAATGTAAACGGAGGAGGTTCTCAATTGAGGTATTTTAGGGTTCCGTAGCCAAATGGCAAAAACGGAACCCTTACAGATTCGTCATGTCTGTCTGTCTGTCCGTCCGTATGTCACAGCCATTTTTCTCCGAAACCGTAAGAGCTAGACTGATGAAACTTGGCGAGTAGATGTATTCTGTGAACCGCATTAAGATTTTTATACAAAAATAGAAAAAAAAACTATAAATTTTGGGGGTTTATTCATTGAACCCATACGTGTGGTTCTAAACTGAATAGTTTGCGCGAGAGACACTTCCAAAGTGGAAAAAAGTTGGTCCCCCCCCTCTAACTTCTAAAATAAAGAGAATGATAAAACTAAAAAAAATATATGTTGTACATTACTATGCAAACTTTCAACGATATTTGGTTTGAACGAGATCTAGTCAGTAGTTTTTTTTATACGTCATAAATCGTAAACCGCAATTTACCTTTCGACGAACTACAAGAACCTTAGTATTATGTTACTTGATGCTACGGAACCCTTCATGGGCGAGTCCGACTCGCACTTGGCTGCTTTTTTTTTATATCTATTTTGGTTTTGGCGTTATTTGATTTCGGAGCGCCGCCCGACTCTCGCACTTTGCCGACTTTTTCAGTATTCAATACAGGTAATAGCGACTTGCCGACTTTATGAATTTTCTATGTAATTAATCGCTTATCGACAAGATTTTAGCACATTGTCGACTTTTTAATTCTTTATGCAATAATGACCGTATTGACGACTAATTAAGCCTAGTTTATTTTCGCGGGCGATTTGGGTGTTCCTTTGTATCGTGTCACTAAGTTATTTTGAACCAGCCTGGATGTATTTGGTCATATGCATGTGCAAAGGCCCGTTACCTACTAATCAAGAAGTCGTAGCTAATCAAACACGTCACCCACAATTTGCAACACAATCAGTGTTCTGGACTAATTGCGAACAGGACAATAAACAAATACGGACAAGTTACAGTAGGACTGTGGCCTGTGGTTCCAGATATAACTGTACTTATCATATACATTTTTTCTAAGATTTTTAAGATTTTGGTTGACATGTTCTAGCTTCTTTATAAAAAAAATATATTATTAAAAAAAAAAAAGAAAAAAAAACATTATTATTTGTTATAGAAAAACGGGCAAAGTGATTATTTTGTTTCGTGATTTGACTTTAACTATATTACACTATACTATAGTTTACTATATGTACTTATTTGTTTAGTAAGAGGATCCTAGAGATTAGTATCGCTGTGACATAATGTTGCAAATGAATAATGGTCTATCGTGCCTGAAATAAACAACTTTTATTATTTATTTTATTATTTTTAATAAACTCCTGCGCACAACTATGCGATGGCGATGGCAATCAGCGTAGCGCTGTCGTAGCGTTGCTGACAGCGCTACGCTATGCATATTTGATAGTGTTTCACCGATCGCCATCGCAGATCGCTTAGATGTGCGCAAGGCTTTAATGATTGCAATATTAACAACGCGAATCAAAGCCTTATTAACCTTTCGGCTGCTGTTTCAAACATCAAGTTAAAAGTAATTGGCCTATCTATTATATTGGCCTAGTTCCTTATAACTAACTGTACCTGATTTAAACAGGTTTTTATGAGGACTTCTTTCTTAGAGGACACAACACAAGTAGATGGCCCATCTGGTGCTGATCCAATTTTTCTTTTGTAATTGACCTATTTTTCATATTGGCCTAGTTCGTAATACTTGTAACTGATTTATACAGATTTTTTTGGAACTTCTTTCTTAGACGCAGAACAAGTAGATGCCCTGCCTGATGTTGAGTGATTACCAATGCCACTATTTTGTTTTGTCATCAGGTTGATTTTGCCTGTACAATTTTGTACAAAATAAATGAATTATTTTTGTAAGCTATTTTAGAACGACGTCAGACAGAACAGTCTTTAGTAGTCTCCTTTTCGTTTTATAGTACAGAAACACTTCGCGCTACGTCATGTGGTTTTTACTACCTAGGTATAAATCTTAGCACAAAACCTGTCGCTAAAGCCGAGAACTAATGACACACAATACGTCTAGTCCTTATGAGCAAACAAAACTTGGAAGCTCTTGAAACATAATATTTTAGAACTCTCGTTTTACAAAAAAACATGCTTTAACGTTCGTTATAGACAGGACAGACAAGAGAGGCTCTATCTACCTACAATCTTTTTTTCCAAACTGCATCTGATTACCCTAGGTTTCAGGATATATGACTTCATAACCCTGGTTTCAGCCAGACTACACCGCAAACTACCACTTATTTTGACTCAATTTATCTCCAGACTACAGTTACACTCCAGGTCCCAGCCTACACCTGACTGCCACCCTGGCGAGGCTTTGTTTGTACACCTGACTGCCACTTTGATGAAGCTTTATTGAAGGCACGTCGCACGGCATTCCTTGAACTTCTAGTTATAGCATACCCCCATTTCCAGGCTACACTTGACTAAACCTATCCCTAGTCTATAGACTAACCAGGTCCCAGTCTACACCTGACTGCCACCCTGGCGAGGCTTTGTCGAAAGCACGTCTTACGCGTACGCCATTCCTTGAACCCCGAGTTATGGCCAACAAAACACCACGCAAATCATCAATGTTCAAATCGTAATATATTGAAGAATTTCGCAATTATCATATTTCATACTTATTTACGACGTCTAGGCTTCCATCTGACATGTATCTACAATCCTGGGAGGTCATAAAACGAATAAACCGGGGCATTAAACGTGTTTTATTTATTTTGTAATTATATGACCTGTGTTTTGGTTTATTTTTGATTGGCTCTACTTTAACTGCATTGTAAACAAGTATTATTCTTATCGTGTCACTGTTTCTTTCGAACCAGCGCGAACGGTGAAAGGATTAAAAGTGCGCTTCAAAGAGGCTCCTTTCGTGTACTTGACACATGTTTATCGAACTATTTAGGTTTTACGACATGCCGGTTTACTCACGATGTTTTCCTTCGCCGATTGAGAGTACTTTACTGTCACAGTGCACATACATTTTTTGACGGAAAAGCTCACGCCGACCGTCCCTCGAATATAGTATGGGGTAGAGAGGGGGAACCCACGCGGTCCGCATTAGTGTGATCACCTCTACACAAAACGTATGGGACCGATTAGTTTTCTGCTGCCGGTCTGCTCCACACGGATCTACAGGTATGAAACTCTGCCTTTAACCACTGAGATAATGGCTCATCCTTCTAAGTAACATGCCGACACTTTTTGCGTTAAAAAGCTGTTTATAGTGGGATTAATTTGGCACTTTTAAAAACTACATAAATTCATCATTTTGAAATGCTTGACCATGAGTAAGCAAAGGGTTCAATGAGTTTTCTGAATGACATTTATTACAGCAGAATGGCATCAATGAATTTTAATGTTTTTGAAACGACGAGTGTTAAAATGAGAAGTTTTATTAAGCTTAACACTCTTTAAGAAGCGGTTACCGTCATGTCACTGGAGTAAGACGTTTAAATTTCAATTCAGTGTCAAATTTTGGGATATAATATTTTATAATATTTGGGATTTTGGGATATTATGATCAAGACGACGCAGTAGACCAGCGGGGTGATCACGTATCTTCTGTTGCAAAGAAATCCTTGTTTCAATCGTCAGTTTTTACATGTTTTTGAGCTTCGATTGCATGACTGGGCAAACAAAGCCAGAATCACAATGTGTTGAAGAAATAGGAAAAAGCTGGCTTTGTCCAACCATTGAACCCGAAGAACTTATAACAGTAGTACTTAATGAAATCAAAAAGGAACCATCGACACTAGAAATGTTTAAGCAACAACTTAAGATACGCGACCGTAACGTCATATAAGTAAGAGGTTCTTCCCAGGAACGCGAAGCCTTAAAGATGATTCTCATTTAAAAGCGTTCAGTCATAAACGGTGGAAAGCAAAGCAATTACTTTAGCATTGTTGTGGTTGAGAAAACAAATTAAACACCACAGGGATGGCTTCGTTACTGTAAGAAGCTCTGAGCGATCCATAACATAAAATAATGCGTAAGATTTATTTATTTACTGATAACATGACTCTCATTCTTTAGAAAGTTAGTTCATAATGAGCCATCTCGTCTTTTTTTTAGACAATTTAAAGTAGAGACTGAAATATTTTTGATCTGACGGATAGCTTATTCTGTAAAACACGTTCTAAACAGATAAAGACAAAATTATGAACCAATCGTCTTGCGCACATCTAAGTGACGAACAGTGAAACGCAGTCAAATATGACATGACAGCGAAATTTGACAGCGTTTCACTGATGCGCGGGTACAACTAGAAACTGCCTTCTGTCTGCGGTTTTCGGTTCTATGAACTACAATTATTATTGCAATGCAAGTTGGACGTTTGCAAAATAATGTTCTGTTACAATATCACAACGGCCACAGAAACTCTAGCGCCCACGATTTCCACGTTTATTTATACGATAGCTACATTTACAATTCACAGACGTTTTTAATTACCAGTATAGTTGGTATATCTAAAAGTCTGCCCCGAACCCTTTTAGCCGGATGGGTATTATTCCTCATCGTAAACCCCTTTTACGGCCTATAAAACCAAGTGGAGATACACACAGTGCTTGGTAGATTCCGTATTACTTGTTGCACTTTTATAACCAATATATTTCGGTCTGATTTGCAACTGCTGGACAGAAAGTTTTGCTCTATTTGCAACTTGAGTTTATTTAAGTGCTAAGAATATTGATTTACTGTTCAGAAATGAAAAGGTTGGGTTTGCATCGGTGGAATTGGGTTTATTGTTGCAGGGATATTATAGTTTAAGGACAAGCCCGTCACACACGTAGTTATAATATATATTAATATGCCGTGCGATATTATAAACTACGGTATAAGTTGGTGACGTCATAGAAATATTATTGCTGCGTGTGCGGTCACTTGAATATTCGTATAGACAATATATGTATAGTAATATGCCTGTGTGTGATGGGCTTTAGGGCTTACTCTGAGGATAAGAGCCGGAATCCACTACTTCATCGTCATCAGTTTGAATGATTCTGTGGCGTAGTGTTTTCCAGTTTTGCTTAAAGTCCACAGTGCGAAATAGACCTCAACTGATGTTAAGCGATGATAAAGTAAAAAAACTACACTTTGCTCGTATTTAAATTGCTTATTTATAAATGAAGTTTATAAGATATTCTAAGCTGTAGTTATTGGCCATAAAATTTATAAAATAATACTATAACTATAGAGGAAAGAAGGTTATAATAGGCCAGGTCAAGTCTTGACCTCGACTGTTATTATGGTTAAGTTCATTATTTATTTTATTTTAGTACATAATTTCCCTAGAAATAGAATCGATAGAATGATATTCGTTTTGTAGCTCGTTTGTACTTAATCACTATTTTATGTGATATAAATATTAAATTATTTGGGCACGTGCCCTTAAATAATTGCAACATTTATTTATTTAATTTTCTTCGGATTTTTAATTAAAATGTTAAGAAAGTTTAAATTCCGTACAATTAACTAATTAAAACGATGATCCGCAATTCCTTTGATAAAACACGTAACCATTAGTTAGCCTTAACCCTCTTTGTTTCGCAAAGAATGGTTTTACGATTCTGAAATTGTTCAGTTAAATGGTACAGTCATCGATTAAAATGCTTTAAGTTTTAATTGAAACAAGTTCCGGAAAAAAAAATTTAGTAAATATTTTTGACGTGACAATGTCTTATAATTCGATGGAGCCGGCTGCACGCACGAAAAAACATGACTCGTGCGGCGTTACCTCGCTCTGAGGCGTTCCATTTAAGGATTGAAGTGCAAGCGAGAACGCGGAACGAGCGGCAAAGAGGCACAATCGGCCTCCGCGTTCGGCAGCGTTCGACATCTGTGTATTTTCTTATGACGTTGTCACGTTCATCTATCGTCAGTCAACAGACTTTACAGACAACTGATTTTTTTTGTCGAACGAGTGTTTTTACACTAGCACACGCCGCAACTTTGACAGGGGAAAACTGAGGAAAAAGAAGTGGTTGTCTTACTTTATCTCTCGAGTATACCTCAATGATTGCCAAGTTGTCTTACAAAATTATTGCTTGAACCCAAAAACCAATTAAATTACACTCTTCAACAATTAACTTGAAAATATTTTGTAATAAAAAGTTTAAGTCAACTTGTTAACTGATAAGACTTCTTATTTTAGTTGGCTATAAAAACTCATTTGAATAAAAACCTTATTTAAACTTTTGTTATAAGTTATATTTAGCTCGCATATAAAAAAAAATAAAGTTAAGAACTGTAAGACAGATTTTTTTCTTAGTTCATAACGAACTCAGTTACGAACTGAGAACTGTAAAGCCTTATGAAGCGTTCTGCGGTGGTGATCAGTGAAACGCCGTCTAAAATTGCTGTCATATTTGACAGCGTTTAGATGTGTGCAAGACAGGACTTTTTTATTCGACAGGTATCTACCATTCTGTGCATGAGTATCCAGACATTTTTAGAACCTGACTTTTTGCTAAATAGATGTTCTGCTATACAAACTGAAAGTTGGACGTTTTTCTACTTAGGTCTTTTAGACTTACTGCTCATTAGACCTTTTGCTCTGTTGGACATTTAGCTACTTAGACCTTCTGATCAGGAACCCCGGTTATGAACTACGAAAAAAAACCTTGCACGTAGCTAGGTAGGTTACGAAACTTGGTTACGTCGAAGTACTATAGGCTTGCCCTGAATGAAGAGACAATCACTACAAATTTCATGCAAAGTTTTTCACGTAACTCAAGTCGATGTTTTAAGTAGTTCTTGAAATAATAAACTTCAGCTGCACTATTTTCCTACTGCGATCAGTATAATTTGAATAATTGCATATTGTATACAAATTGAGGTATTATGTTGCGTTCAGGTCATAGGTTTTACATTTACCGGTTGGTAACCAGATACAAATTATAACTATGCTATAAAAATATTCCACTGGCAAGTTGCGTGACCATGCCTCAACATTATTTAATTAAAACATAAAAAACTTATGACAAAAATTTAAAAACTGAGGTGGTTAACATCCTCAGAGCATGGAAACACTCTGCTTTTCGGTCGAGCGTTAAAAATAATTGATACAAATTCAATATGAAGTCGAAGATGTTTTTTCGGGTCGCGACTCGTGGTCCCACTAATTTGACCCACTGGTGGGGCAGTGTGTTGATTTAATGGGCTCGTGGTCCCACTGTTTGGTGGGACCATCAGTCAACGTAATGCAGTCGCTCGTGGTCCCACTGATTTGGTCATAAGGGCTAGCTACACAAATATATTTGGTGTAGTCTCAGTAGTCCGGTTACAGTTAAGTCAACCGTGCGGACTTCTGAGTCGTCGAGCGACTCAGAATCAGGAATCGATGGCCGATCGAGGATCAACTCAGGAATTTAATATTAAATTATTTTATTTTATCATTAAAGTTTTTTTTTTTTTAGAATTAATGAAAAAATCAGAAAACAGTGTAAATAATTGCTGCTAACTTGAAGGACGCGCGACACTAACAGGTACAACGTACATCTCAAGTGGCCAGTACCTACCTACCTGAACTCACTTTAATTCAAGTATTTAAGGCCTGCGCACACCTAGGCCGCTGGCGAACGCGATCAGTGAAACGCTGTCAAATATCGCTGTCAAATTTGACAGCTGTTCGCCGACGCCAGCGGCCTAGGTGTGCGCAGGCCTTTAGGCCTCTGCCTCAAATTTTGCGGGCAGCGGGGCGGCGGCGGCGGCGGCGCGGGAGCGGCAGGATCTTATGCGTAAAATCAAATGGACCCCCCCCCCCCGCCCCGCCCCGCTGCCCGCAAAATTCAAGGCAGAGGCCTTACTCTACGTATAAACTTGATGCAGTGGGGCCACGAACCTACGATTTTAACTATGACTGGTAGTCCCACTAAGCAGTGGGACCACGAACCCATGATTTCAGGGATAGTGGGACCACGAGTAATAGTGGTACAATCCCAGTGGGACCACGAGTCACGACCCGTTTTTTCTTTAGTGTTTTTTTTTCTTAAGCATTAAACATTTAATTAGTCACTCTTGCGTCGTAATCTTACGTAAAAATGAATGAAAAATCAGGCTTTTGCATCTGTTCTAGATGATTTAAGGCCTGCGCACACCTAGGTCGCTGGCGTCGGCGATCAGTGAAACGCTGTCAAATTTGACAGCGTTTCACTGATCGTTATCGCCACCGACCTAGGTGTGCGCAGGCCTTTATATAGCGTCAGGGGCAACTGTTTTTGCTCATACTCTTACTTACAGGACTACAGGACGCTATAATGCCTGTGATGAATGAGTTCAGATTTGACATTTGAAATCAAATAAAATACATAATTTGTTAGAAAAAGGCTAATAACAATGGCCGATAATTTCACACCACTGACCCGTAATTTTGAAATTTATTTCCCTGATTATAATGTGCAAAGTTTAATTTAGTTTTTGCGTTTGCAATTTCGATGTGATGCAGTGACGATTGGCACGGGGCCAGAAACCGCAGTTTATAGCCAAATATGCTTTATTTGAACTACCACTATGACGGCGGTTATATAGCGGATAAAAACATGATGAAGCCGGCATCGTGAGGTTTCTACTGGTCATAGGCCTACCCCATACATTTCCCGTATGGTCGATTTTGAGCCTTCTTAACAATGTCTTCGTCAGGTACCTACTATTTTTAACCGACTTCAAAAAAAGGGGAGGTTTCTCAATTCGTTTTTATAAGTGAGGTCATTATGTTTATAGCGTTTAGACATGTTTTGACTACGCAATAAACAAATTTTATCTTTTATTAATTTTGATTTGATTTGAAGGGTGAATATAATAATATGTAGATTACGGACACCGCTTTTCAATGCACCAGTGATTGATTCGTTTGGTAACAAGCAACTGTAAGTCGGACGTATTTCGTTGGATTTCATTACTTTGCGTCAGAAAAGACGACTTTAAGAGCTCTACCAAGGACTATTTTAATATCTTGCAACGAATATGGTAGCCATAGCCAATAGCCTCGTAGGTCATGCATGTCAGGAACGTGCCCTACGATGCTTTTCTCCAGGTCTTTCTTTTGGGCAACATCCTTGTTTAAAAAAAAATGCGTAGCGCTGTGTAAACAGGACTTTGCATCTATTGTAGATGATTTATATAGCGTCAGGGGCAACTGGTGTTTACACAAGCTCTACTTGCGGGACGCTATAGTGCCTAGGACAGGATTTTAGATGGAATAGGCTTGTCCAGCACCTTTACCATCCTGAATGCTTAGTCGGCCTAATACAAAAGAAAGACATGGTCACTACGTGCAGAGCTGACTAAGCCATGGGTTTCCCCACGATGTTTACCTTCACCGTTTGAATGAAGCATGTGTACATGCATTGTGTACATAAATTTTCCGAACAGAAAAATCTATAGGTACACGAATATATTCGAACCCGCGACCTTAGGATCAGATGACGGGGTGACCAATAGGCCACCGGTGCACTCATAATAGATAAATTCTTGTAAGTATTTTACACGGTTTATATTTTTAGGTAAAAACGCTGACTTTGTAAAACAAACAAAGGAAGACAGTTACAACGAAAAATATTGTGGTCAAGAAATTCAATCACATTAGGTTTCATCGAGAATCAAGGATTTTAGAATTCATTTGCAAAACTGTCTAGTAGTTTGCATTTTGCTCTTTTGCAGCCAGTGAAAATAAATAATAACCAAATTGACATTTGTTTCATAGAAAATGGTAGCAGTTTTCTTGAAAAACATTTTCGTTGAAATCAGGATATTCTTACAGACATTTTCGTGTGACTGAAATTGGTATTTCTGTGTTTGAGTAACAATATTGTTTTAATTTATGTAAAGCATTTAATTATTGTTTTTTTTCTATTATGGTGCCACTGAAAGCCAATAAGAGCCCTTGTAGCTAATGCTGAGTGGCTTAACTTTTTTGCCACCATTACATTCAAGTTGAACTTACCTAGCTACCCTTTTAACCTTTTAATTTTAAGAGGCCGGCGGAGGGCATTATTGATCACGTGCGTGATCGGAAAACAGGGTGCAACTTGCTGACACAATAAATATATGGTAAAAAAAAACAATTATCGTACATCATTAACAGTTGTTAAACAGTGTAAAACATTTGAAAATCAACGATTTTGGGTACATTTCAAGACTAATCTCAGGGGATGTCTGTAGGCATACCACAAGCTCTCTCTGGCTCTGGTTTTGAGTCTGTGTGAGTGTTGACTAAATAAATCCTACGTCGAAACGTCACATATACAGTATAACCTACTGGTGAGCTAATCTAGGCCTACTGGTCTGACCTTTGAACCCCGGAGTAGTCTATCGTACGTTGAGCAGTCCAGTAGCGCGTCACTTGTTTTTAGGGTTCCGTAGCCAAATGGCAAAAACGGAACCCTTATAGATTCGTCATGTCTGTCTGTCTGTCTGTCTGTCTGTCTGTCTGTCTGTCTGTCTGTCTGTCTGTCCGTCCGTATGTCACAGCCATTTTTCTCCGAAACCGTAAGAGCTAGACTGATGAAACTTGGCGAGTAGATGTATTGTGTGAACCGCAATAAGAATTTTACATAAAAATAAAAATAAAACTATGAATTTCGGGGGTCCCCATACTTGAAACTGAAACTCAAAATTTTTTTTTTCATTAAACCCATACGTGTGGGGTATCTATGAATAGGTCTTCGAAAATGATGTTGAGGTTTCTAATATAGTTTTTTTCTAAACTGAATAGTTTGCGCGAGAGACACTTCCAAAGTGGAAAAAAGTTGGTCCCCCCCCCTCTAACTTCTAAAGTAAGAGAATGATAATACTAAAAAAAATATATGTTGTACATTACTATGTAAACTTCCAACGATATTTGGTTTGAACGAGATCTAGCCAGTAGTTTTTTTTTAATACGTCATAAACCGTAAACCGCAATTTACCTTTCGACGAACTACAAGAACCTTATTATGTTACATCAAGTAACATATATAAAGGTTCTTGTAGTTCGTCGTGCTACGGAACCCTTCATGGGCGAGTCCGACTCGCACTTGGCTGCTTTTTTTTTGCTACTGCGAGACGCGCGGGAAGGGAAAAGGAGCATTTACTTCCCCAGCAAAGGAATACTATTACAATACACAGGATGTAATAAATTCTAATATTATTGAGTTATTCCGGTTTCCACGCATGATTTCACACTCGGACCAAAACTGTACAATTACTTAAAGATTATACGCTGCGCTACCTAATTATTCGTAATTTACTTAAATGTTTGCCGGTTAGCAATTTGCATGCCCCATTCGTCTGGTTGACAGCAGTGTAGTAGAGCCCTTTGTGATGTCCGGGGAGTACTACTATTGTTCTTCTTTTTGTCGCGAAGCATGATGCTCGCGACCACAGGTGCATGATACTAAGTGTTTCCACTGTCGCAACATCTACACAAAACATGTTGCAAACTCTTCATCAATGCTCAAAATTGTATTGGCATCACATCTTCTTCTACTTGTCGTGTCACAGAACCATTGTGGTGAAAGGATTTTAAAGGCGCCTCAAGGAGGCACCTTTCGGGCACTTATGTTTCATTTCGAACTTTTCAGGTTCTACGACGAGCAGTGGAATCGAACCGACAAAACTTGTTGTACGGTTTTCTTCATATGTTTCAAACATATATATATTTGATGTACACGCAAACTAGTACTACTAACTAACTACTACAAGTAAGTAACTACAACTACTACTACTAAGTATGTAGTCTTGGCTAACACGGCCACTGGCTTTTTATCTCATGAGCACGACTGAGTATTCCTTTTTTTTTGCATTTAAAAATTTGCATACTTCATACAACTTGTTTCAGCACGTTGATTCAGTAGACTATACGTATCTCTCTTTCTATTAAGAAGTGAAGTTGCATTAAGCGACCTTGCCCCAGATCCACTGCCCGAAATTCAAATCGTAAAATGTTTCCCCCGTTCTAGGGTTGTCAAACCAGACCCTAAAAAACAATACAAAAAAAAGCATGCGAAACCCAATGTTGTCCGAGTAGAACACATAGTATGTATTGACATGAATATTCGTAAGTTCTAGAGAATTCTAGAACATCTTGGCAAAATTAAGAGTTTTTTAGAAAAGTCCTTAGGTACGTGATAGAAAAAGAAGGGAATAGACATAGACCATCCACTTACATAAATTCCTTCAAAACTGCCTTACAGCGGCAGACCAAGGGGTATCTACCACAACGGGGAGTAGATCACAGTCGCGGTGATGGAGGTAACCCTGTACGTACCTACACACTTGTTTTTTTATAAAATAATATATTGATTGATCGATTGATTTGGCAACTCTGTTTTTATCATCAGCAGACGTCAAAGGTCAAAGTATTGAAAATGTCTGAAGCTCAGTTTTTCAAAACCCATTTTTATTAGGGTTCCGTAGCCAAATGGCAAAAACGGAACCCTTATAGATTCGTCATGTCTGTCTGTCTGTCTGTCTGTCTGTCTGTCTGTCCGACCGTGTCGCAGCCTTTTTTCTTCGAAACCATAAAAGCTAGACTGATGAAACTTGGTGAGTAGATGTATTCTGTAAACCGCATTAGGGTTTTTACATAAAAATAGAAAAAAAACTATAAATTTTGGGGGTCCCCGTACTTGAAACTGAAACTCAAAAATTTTTTTTTTCATCGAACCCATACGTGTGGGGTATCTATGGATAGGTCTTCAAAAATGATGTTGACGTTTTTTATATCGTTTTTTTCTAAACTGAATAGTTTGCGCGAGAGACACTTCCAAAGTGGAAAAAAGTTGGTCCCCCCCCCTCTAACTTCTAAAATAAGAGAATGATAAATCCAAAAAAAATATATGTTGTACATTACTATGCAAACTTTTAACGATATTTGGTTTGAACGAGATCTAGTCAGTAGTTTTTTTTTTATACGTCATAAATCGTAAACCGCAAATTTTTTTTTCATCGAACTCATACGTGTGGGGTATCTATGGATAGGTCTTTAAAAATGATGTTGAGGTTCCTAATATCGTTTTTTTCTAAACTGAATAGTTTGCGCGAGAGACACTTCCAAAGTGGAAAAAAGTTGGCCCCCCCCCTCTAACTTCTAAAATAAGAGAATAATAAATCCAAAAAATATATATGTTGTACATTACTATGCAAACTTTCAACGATATTTGGTTTGAACGAGATCTAGTCAGTAGTTTTTTTTTATACGTCATAAATCGTAAACCGCAATTTACCTTTCGACGAACTACAAAAACCTTTATATTATGTTAATTGATGCTACGGAACCCTTCATGGGCGAGTCCGACTCGCACTTGGCTGCTTTTTATTCATGATTTTGTTTCGTATAAATCTAATCTAAATCATTTGCATATACCACAACAAGTTTTTTTTTTAATTGTTGATAGCTAACGTTTGACTGCCATCACACTTAGTGGAAAGTGAAAATGTAGCCTAGAAGGAGCACGCTTAGCTATTATTTAATCATGGAATCTATGTTATATACTCTACTCTAGGTAATACTCTAATACTCGCTATGCGCATTAATTTTGGCTATCTATGACAATCTTCTTTTTACAAAAATCTATATTTTTGACATCCCACCCCACTGTTTCTGCAAGCGTAAAGTAATTTGGCGCGGCGCAACTGGTAGCTAAAATGTTGCAGTTCTTTGCCAGTCTAACTATTCAATTCAATTTACCTTTGAAAAACAAACTTATTCTAAAGAGAGGGGGAAGAGCCCAGGAAGAAGGCGCCAAGTTATACAATTTGAGATAATTTATACACTTTATGAAACTGTAGAGATCTCAGTCTAGAAGAGAAATGGCAAAAGCAGCTTTAAAAAACTACCAGACTGCTGGTTGAAGGTTAGGAGATTTTATTGCCGTTGTAACTAAAGTCCCGACCACTAACAACAGTCGATTGAAGTAAAATGAGCTTTATCCCGCTCAAATAAGATTCAAATTGAACTTAGCTATATGACCTTCTTTTCAGGCCGAAATAAGGCGCCTTTAGCGCTAATTATCTAATTAACTTTCGAAACTATAATTATGGCGAATGCAAATTGGCCTAAACATCGGGAATCATTCACGCTCGTAAAACATCGGAGGTATTCCATTTTAAGTTAATCATTGCCAAATACATAAATAACTAGTGAAATCCATACAAACTTCAACCCACGCTGCACCTTTTTAGGGGTTAAATTTTCCAAAAATGTTTCTTAAAAAGTGTCTTCAAAAGTGTACTATTGACTTTTCATAAAGATGACACCATCTTAATTTCAAGTGACTAACGGATTCTTACTATGACTAACGGTTTAGGCTGCGCGTTATATGCCAGACTCTCACCAAGCTCTTAGTGTTGTGATTGTGCATGTGATATGATATCGGAATCGGAACCATCTATAAGTTTTTTAGAGGCACAATAATTACTTGCATCGCACTCATCGCCAAATTAACTTTTATCCCATGCAAGTAAGAGTTCATTTTAGAATGCAAGTCGTCTTGAAGTGACACCATAACTGTCACTATTGTTTCTTCTGCACGTATAAAGTACATTTTGCGGCTGCAACTTTAGAGACATAAAAGCGTCGGACGTGTGCCAACCCTAGCGTTTCCTCCCGAAATAGGGAAGTTTAATGACGAGCGGGAACTCGTAAAACATCAAACGTTTCAGGGATGTCAACTTTAAATAAATTAAATATTTTAATTCAACTTCGTCTTTTACGGCGAGGTTTTTATGGTGATTATTTCGCGGCAAGAACGGTTTTGATTCTAAGTAAGGTCTTTGCTTGTAATTTATGATTATGGCAGTTACTCACTTCGTCGTATATCCCGTGAAACTATTGTTATTTTGTACACATACATACAAATAAAATAAAATAAAATAAAATATCAAATCTTTCCCATAGGGGTAGGCAGAGATCACGGATTTCCACCTGCTACGATCCTGACACACCTCTTTCGCTTCATTCACTCTCATAACATTCTTCAGACATGCTCATCGGTTTAGGGTACTCCTAGCCTGGCCTTTCTCTAAAACATCTGCTATCTGATCGAGATACATGCGCTGAGGTCTTCTCCTTCCAGTAGTTCCATTCGCACTCATATTCATATCTTTTAGTAACTTCAAACATTCTCTGACCTTATTGTAAATGCTTATTTCAAAAACTTTATATTGTCGTCAACCCTAAAATGTCCTACCCCGTCCTGAAAACATCTCGTCTTCGCTAACAAGCGCCAATCACTCAAAAATAACCCTTAACACAACAGGGTAAGGCACAAAGAGGGTAGACAGGAAGCAACCTTGTTTTTAGTAACCTTCAAGTCTTCGAAATTCAAACTTTACTCGTTCTAGAAGTGGAAAACTAGAAATGTAGAACTGCTGAAACAGTTCGAATCAGTTTTGATGGATGGATCAGAAATTGGACAAAGTTTGGGATCTAGGGGATCTATAAAAGCTTTGGGATTTAAAGGGATATCTACTATCCACTTATAGGAAGAATCTGACAAAGGAAACAAATAAGTTTTTTTACAAAGCTAGAGACTTAGACTAATCTCGATAAGAAAAAAACAGCATAGACTATTTTTATACAACTTTCTGATGGAAGAAGCCTGACGTTCACGCACGTCAGGAACATGCCCTACGATGCACTGCTCTTCGTCTATCAGCTTGAGGCATACAGATGTTCAGCCTCACGTGCCAGTAATTTAAGAATCATCTTGCTTTTCCAACCTCCTTGAAGTAGAGCCGCTCAGATAGGAATTAGACTCATTGGTTTTCGATATCTGGATAAATTTATGGAAAATAAGCCAATGTTGAATATGAGCTGCTATAAAGGTACAACCACATATTAAGCGTTATACTGCCTAGATGTGGCCGTACCTTAAGAGATCATCACAATAACACAGGCTCTAATTTAATTATTAGATAATCAATATTCGTTCGACGTTGTGTAAAACATAAATAGTTGCAAAATAAAAAAAACAAATTTTGAACCACAGCTTTTTCAAAATTTTCATAACAATAAATCACCCTCACTGACAATAAACGAATAAAACCGAACCGCTTCAGGTAGATTTTTACACCCAACCCTCAAACAGGGGTACATAATGTACAATTCACAAAACAGTTACGTTTTGAGGTCCCAAAAGCACCCCTAACATAACATTACCATAGCCCCGCCCCATAGGCTCAATGTGATGCACCTCCCTCTGGCCTATCGTATGGCTTCCCGAAGGAACGGGATAGCAAGCCGTTAACGTTTACGGGTTTCTTGTAGCTTTGTTCTTGAAACAAGCGCTATAAAAAGGAATGGAGATGAGGTTAGTTTTCTCTGCATCTCACTCGTCTATGCATTCGTTTTCTCTGTGTCTCACAGGCGTCTATGCATTTGTACTTTGTGCAATGAAGGTAATAACTTGTGCTTATGAAATGCAATGTCTCATAGCGATGTTTTGTATTGTATTTTTTGTTTTTGTTACTCCGTAATAAGAACAAAGACACGGCACCCAGAAAGAGATGTCAGCAACGTGACAGTGTCACTAGTTTATTGGTTTTTTACCACCTCAAAAAATGCCCAAGCCCACCTATGTTAGCACAACAAAAAATTCAGACAAGAACTCGAAAAATTAGGGACGTGTTAAAAATAGGTAATGCAAACGAGAAGTGGTTTGACGGGGGGGCCTTAGATCAGAGAGTCTAGACATCAAAACTAACGTAAAACTTTCTATTAGTATTAACGCTTGCGGATTTAAAAAAATAACATCAGCTTTATGCCATTTCGTAAAAGTCTTTCGCATGCTCCGGAAACAGATTTGTTTTATAGTTAAACGCTATGTTAATATTCTCTTTTTCTTACTTAAGAGAAATGCTCTTGTCGGCGTTATGTATCAATGCATTTTTATCCAAGTATTTATTTTGAGGGAAACCTCCTTGACTTCCATAAACGACATGACGGCGATCTTCGCTTTTATTTGGCTCATGTAGCTTATCCTTGGGTCTTCCCCTTCCTCTCTTACCCAACCTTTCCTTCGATTATATTTCTGACAAAGCTGTCATGTCATTCAAGATGGTCAATCATCTTTCCTATCCTGTTCTGAGGGAATTTCCTCGTCTTTTTTGAGGGCCCTTTCCCTGACGTCGCGTCGTATTAAGTATGTAAATAATTTTGTAAAAAATCGAGAGCAAAGTCAACAAGAATAATAATTAAACTATATTGTCAAACCATAATCAACAAAATACCTTATCTTCCGCAAATAAATTGCACAGATAATAATTATCAATAGGTCAATTAGGTATTTTAATCTAGAACTAACTGCAAATTAAACAAGAACCGTTATAGATACCTATTTAAATATAGATCGAGTAATAAACGTCAAGGAACTATACATTGAACTATTTAGCTAATACAAGGTGTAAACGTAGACAACTATTTAAACATAGTTCTAGTAATAAATCAAATAATAATAAATAATAAATATTGTAGATAATCCACCGCTTCAAAATAAGTTGCGTATTTAAATATTTTTTTGGCAGACTTGATTAAAAAAAAATTAAAGTGATTAATTAATTATTTTACGTCTTTTGTAAATGGTCTCACGACTGTCCTTCCTAGATTTCCTAGATGGTCCTGGTCTGGATTTTTTAAGACACGACCCACTTTATGTTAGCGGAACACGAAAAAGATATGATGATGACATTAGTTTGACGTGAGCCTCTGTAAAGCTAATGACATTTTCATAAAATAAAATTTTAACCAACATTACTTGAGGTATTTGCTCAAAGTGTTAACAGTTGGAATGAAAGTGTATAATGTGATATTTTGATTTGAACGAAAGTGTTTCCGTTGGGTTTGAAGAAAAACACCATCTTTTCCTTCAACGCCAGTGACGACCGACTTGTCTATTGACTGACTTGACTTAAAACTGTTTTATTTATGTAATATATCCTCACTCGACACTGGCAAAATTGATCCAAAATGGACAGAGAAGAAATTTTTACTGCATTTTCAAAACCGCCGTCCGTAATTGTACACCCGTTATAATCGCGAGACGTCAATATTGCACTTGATAAAATATAAACATTTGTTATCAGTATCACCTCGGTTGACATACCCGCGGTTATCAGTGCAACTTTGATTGCTTGCAACAACCCGACCGTATCTAGATGATGAGCGAAATTGATGTGC
The DNA here is from genome assembly GCA_947578465.1 of Thera obeliscata. NCBI lineage: Eukaryota > Metazoa > Arthropoda > Insecta > Lepidoptera > Geometridae > Thera > Thera obeliscata. The sequence goes on from OX387915.1 coordinate 17,623,055, forward strand.
CCGTTTCTAGTTTAATTGGCTGGAACCATCGGCGACTGGAACTGGACGGGATGAAATATAAAGACTAATTCAACTAGAATTATAGATAGTGCAATTCACGAAGACGCGCCCCTCGCGGGGTGCGGGGAGTTTGCTCCGAGCGGCAGTCGCGAACCGTAGTCTGTTCATTGTAGTGTGCGTGTGCACTCATAGGTAATTAGTGTGTACCGATAACACTCAAACATTGACGGAAGCTTGCACACATATACTATAAACGGTTAGGAGGAATAGTGGGGCGCGCCTTCGTGGATTGCACTATCTATATAAGAAATTATTTTAAGGAACTTAGCAACTGTGACTTCTTCTTCTTCTTCCTGCCCTTATCCCACTAGGTGGGGTCGGCACAACATGTCTTTTTCTTACAATCTCCTATATCACTCGCCATCTCAGTACTCACTCCTTTCTTGGACATAATCACACAATCCATCCCTTTTTTCTTATAGCCCCTTCCCACTGGTGCGTGATATCGCGCACCAGCCCGCACCAGCACGCACGACACACCATGGGAACGGTCTCGTGCGCCGAGGTGCGCGGTAGCACAGGAGCATTTTCTGTGTGCGTTGCCGTGCGTCGTCGTGCGCGGTGCGGGCTGGTGCGTGATATCACGCACCGTAGGAAGGCGGCAACCAACCACCTCTAGTCTACTTTTATATCCTTAGCGACTGTGACTTGTCAAATTTTTTTTCGAAAGCTGTTAATTCGCGGAAGGAACTAACTAGTAGTAGTAGAGCTCTTGTGAAGGGCTCGTCCGGGGAAGTACTACCACCATGCCTATTTCTGCCGTGAAGCAGCATTGCTGTGTTTCGATTTGAAGGGTATGGGTGCCGGTGAAACTACTGGCACGTGAGGATATCTGTATGCCTCCAGTTGATGGACGCAGGGCAGTGCATCGTAGGGCACGTTCCTGACGTGCGTGACCTACTTGGCATATTTTGCTCTGTTGAACGTTTAGCTACTTATACCTTTCAGGAGGATTTGTTATAGGCGATGGTTATCACTTAACATCAGGTGGGCCATATGCTTGTTCGATCAGCAATATACATGAAAAAAATCTCAGCCAACATGTTAACAGTTAAGTGACAATAATAACTAACACACATACTTCAATAGTACATTGTTACCTGAGTGTTGAAAGTCACGTTTTTTGAGTCCCGAGACGGGTTTGGCGCCAGAGCGTAGCGAGGGCGCCAATGGAGCTTGAGGGACTTAAAAGACTTTCACCCGAGGTAAACACTGTGCTTTTCATTACGAATACAAGGAAAGTAAAAATAAAAACATGAAAGAAAAATTAGTGAAACAAAGATTGAATTGCCACCTTCCCGGTTTTTTTTTTTCTTTTTCTCTGGCGGGCCTTCGGCTACGGCTAGCCAGCATTATTCAGTCATTATTTTCATTTTCATAATTTAAAAAATGGTTAATTGTTTGCTCAAATCTATGTTATTTTAAATTAATAGTTGAAGCTATATATTAATCAAGTAATTTAGAAGATACATTATTTATTTAATACTATCTTTATGTTATTTAAATTTAAATGTTATATTGCGCTCTAATTAGACTTTTTAAACTTCTTACCGTTGTAAAGGGTTTCCAACCTACTTGCTGAATAAAAAGTTGGAATTTGGTTCAACAACCTCCTTGTAGTTAGAAAGACTTTAGAAAGTTGGAACATGGTTGAATAAAATAGAAATTGTTTTTTTTTATAATTTGGCAGCTGTCAGTAGAAAGCGATTCTCCCTAGGGCTGAAAGTATTACTTTCAATTAGGCCCCTCAGGCAACTTCAGACCTACTTTCAGAGTATGAGCAATGAAAAATAATTTAATGCACTGAAACTAAATATAGAATAATGAAATAGTATAGATGTTGAATACACAAAGCTATGACACGACGCTTATCTATTCTTTGCATTTCCTAGTTGGTTATGTTTCCTATTAGTTTGTAGCTATTTTTCAATGCAACAGTTTTTTTTTAGTCAACTAGCTGTACCCGAAATCCGAGTTTTGCTACTACATTTCGTTACTAAATGTTGTTTTCGTTTCGCCTACGTGTCTCTGTCTTTTGTATGGAGAAAAGATGCAAAAATACGTGACGTAGTTAGAGTTGTTGTCTCATCATTTTTCCATGCAAAAGGGTACTGTACTGATGCAACAAGCATCATTATGGCCCATCTGATGTTGAGTGGTAACCATCGCCTATAACGAAGCATTGCCTCGTAGCTCGTAGGTCAAGCACGTCAGATGCACTGCCTTACGTCCATCAACTTGAGGCATACAGATGTTCAGTCTCACGTGCCAGTAATTTCAACTGCACCCACACCAGAAAAATGCATGTAATCTAAATTACAGTCGGTTGCACTAAAATGAATACATTCATAACTTTTAAAAAGTTTAAGTAGGTAATTATACTTTACAAGCTAAAACTAATTTTACACAAAAAAATAGGAAACTGGTTTCATGATTTTAAATTTTTGCTGCGTTATAGTTGTGATATCATTTAGAAAGTTAAATGATTGAGAGAATAATACATTTTTATGCATTTATATTATATTATATTTATATTATACATTTATATTGACTGTATTCCTTACAATGTCAGTTCAATTAATTTCATAAATATTTATTAAAGTTATAGCATGACCTACAGGTAAACTAGGTACCTACTTTTCCGGTTTGCCTAGTTTACAATACCTTCTAGACTAGACATAATCGTGCATTTTTTATAAGGTATTTTTTAGATAGGTTCCTTGTTATCCGATATAACAGTGACAGTTGTATCTTATTTTAGGCAAAGAAACAAACTTTTTTTAAACTGCCATGTCTTATAACCTAAAAAAACGAAAATGTACACTTGTGCACGAAAGAAGCTTCTTTGAGGCGCACTTAAGGATCCTTTCGCCACACTTGGTTCAAAAGAACCAGTGTCCCGATAAGAGGAAGAAGCAAAGTGTGGGGACAGGTCTCCTCATGCGTAAATAATACATTATGATGAGCTGGATATCACTTAGGAACTGTCTTCTCAGCTTATACTCTAGAACAGGGGTGCTCAAACGGTCGATCGCGAAAGCTTTTCAAGTCGATCGCCGGCAATATGCTTAATATAAGCACCCAGTAGAATTTCAGATAACCTACAGATAGCTCAACTGATCCAAATCAGTGCCAGACAGAAGTGTCCCCAAAACGCTGGCGGCATTGCCACGCCAAATAGCATTGCTGATGACCTACCTACATATTAGTTAAGTACCATATTAGTATAGTCGATCCCTTCCTTCCAAATTATTATCTGGTCGATCGCCGACACTATAAGTGTGAGCACCCCTGCTCTAGAACAATACAGAACACGTTTTTTTTTATTAAGACCAAGGTGTAGTTTTTGGCAAGGTCAAAATATAGTCCTAACTTGAATGAATAGGTACCTATTCACGCGCCAAACTGTCAACTCGGATACTTGTCACGCAAGTTCAATCGTTTGCCGCCGATGTGCCGAATAAGGATGCTACTTCAATAACAGGTTAGCCGGAATTATCCGGCTTTTATCATACATTAGTATAATAAAAGCCGGTAGACTTTAAAGAGGCGGCTTTAATTTTAAATTCGCTCTTATCTTTGAAGCATCGTTTTTTGTTTTGAAATTAAATATTACTTTATAGCTACAAAACGGCAACTTGGTTAAAAAATCGCTGATAAGACTGGCCTCTCAGCTCAGTTGGTTGGTCTGCCTTCTGCGCCGTAGGTCGTGGGTTGGATCCCCACCGAGAAAAATATTTTAGTGGTGAACAAAGCAAAAGAGTATAGTTTGTTCTCTGTCTGGGTGTTATATTGTGTTCTAAGTATTTACCAAAATAATGTATACTAAGTATTATAACAGCTATTGGGTTCCCATAGTACAAGCTCTGCTTAATTTGGGGCTAGATAGTGTTGTGTGGATTATCCACAATATTTATTTATTGAAGTCAATGCCTGATTATTATGAAGTCAGTCCATCCTTATTTAATCCTTATTTATAAGGGCTTCAGACACAACAGCTATAATGTAAAGATGTACATTATAGCACGATACATCTTTCCATAGAAATCGTCAGGAGACCACACACAGCAGCTATAATGTATATTTTCATTCATGTATATTTTCCCGGGATGTAATGTACATTAATATACATTATAGCTGCTGTGTGTGAAGCCCTTTATTCTTTTTTATAACGCTTTTATTCTTATTGACGTGTCACTGTTTCATTGCAAACCAGTGGCAGTGGTGTGTTTAAAGATTTTAAATAAAATAGTTACTTAAAATATTAATTCTGAAAATGATAACTCATTTTCGCCTGTCTAGACTGACAATGTTGACAACTCGCGTTTTTACCAAAACAAATCCCTGACTAAAATGACCCCTAGATAAGGCTTCTGAGGAGACAAGAATCCTTCCGAAGTTTACCTCTCAACCCTACACGATAAACGAGAAATGTGAATTAACACGGAACTTCAACCTGAATTACTTATGCAAGTATACAAAGGTTCGCGAATCCTGTGCAAAGACAAAGTAGAGCGAAGTGTTCTTTCATCACATATCTTTGATCTACAACCTGTGTGGAACAACCTGTTTGGTAGCAAAGAGAAATGGGAAGGACAAGTCCGAAGCAGCATTGAAAGGTCTACTTTTGACAAATCAGAGTGAAATCTGATATTTCGCAATGTGCCGAAGGACTGACAAAGCACATTTGATTGTGCAAGGGAAATCAACTATATTATTTTAAAAAAAAAACCGGTATTGGCCGTAAGATTAGCAAAATAATATGTTGGAAAAAAAATCCATCATATCTATCTATCATTTCAATCTTTTTCACAATCAAAAGAAACTGACTTCCATACAGATTTTCCAAATGAATGCGTTCATCTTAAAAATGAAGAAGCTAAGACATAATCGGCAGTCACTAAAAGGAACTCAGCATTTGTTTGTGTGAAGGTACAATGAATCTTATCCCGTAGTAATTGAATTAACTTTCGCTTGAATACTGATACGTATCTCCGTACTGAAACACGGTAGAGCGATCAATCACTCTTTAAAACTGAAGACTGGATCAAGCTGATAATGTGTAATAATGCGCTTGTAATGTTTTGTTTTCAATATCAGTTATCTTTCCTGCTATTCGTTCAATTTCAATAAGTGAATTTTCAAATAAATGTATATCTGAACACAAGATTAGTTACTTCTGAAGTTTTAAGATTTTTCTTCGTATTTGAACTTTATTAGAAATTATGAAAGAAAGAATTTTTTTTTATTCAAACCACCATCATACAATAAAAGATTGAAAAATAATACAATACACACATACTATAACTAATAGAACATAATATATTATAGAAAATGAAAGATACAAGAAGTGTTATTGAATTCGAAATGCATGAAAGTAAAACGTCCCCTCTACCACAAAGTAGTAGTACCACCACGTAGTAGTCACTCTCTAGTAGTACTACCAATAGGGATAGATAGGTATAGTAGTAGTATAGTATCTGGAACTAGCGAATATTACGATCTAGTATCAGTGTAGGCTGGTCTAAATAATTTTTGGTAAATAATAAGACAATGCATAGGTTAGTACCTACCTACACTTAAGAATAAATAAATATTGTGGACAATTCACACAACACTATCTAGCCCCAAACTAAGCAAAGCTTGTACTATGGGAACCAGATAGCTGATAGATAGATACATTTTTTTTTCGTAAATACATACTTAGAATATAATAGAACACCCAAATAGAGAACAAACATCTGCGTTCACCACACAAATATTTGTTCTCGATGGGGATCGAACCCACCCTACAGCGCAGAAGGCAGAGTTACTACCAACTGAGCTGAGAGACCAGTCAGAAGAATAGAAGAATAGTTTCGATTACAAGACAATATTGAGCCACAGCAAAGAGAGGGCTCTTCCAATACAAGTTTTGCAACTTAAAAGTAGAGATCCCAATTCATTTTATGTAAAACCTTGTAAATTTTAATAATAACATTTTTCAATGTTTATACCGTGTCGTAATATTCCTGTGTGTAAGTAATAATTCCCTAAATAAAGAAAAAAAAAATACGGGTTGCACTCCGGGAGTGCCGGCAGAAGTGAAAACTTGATTATTAACGTAGGAACCCTAAAAGTTGTTTATTTTATCAAGTTCCTCAATGTAGTAAAACCCCAATCAAAGTCCTAAGGAACCCTAAAAATTTTAGCATTATCAAGCTCCTAAGTGTAGTTGAAATTCCAATCAAAGTGCTAAGGAACCCTAAAATTGTTTACATAATCAAGGTCCTAAGTGTAGTTGAAAGTCCAATTAAAGGCCTAAGGAACCCTAAAAGTTGTTTATTTTATCAAGTTCCTCAATGTAGTAAAACCCCAATCAAAGTCCTAAGGAACCCTAAAAATTTTAGCATTATCAAGCTCCTAAGTGTAGTTGAAATTCCAATCAAAGTCCTAAGGAACCCTAAAAATGTTAACATTATCAAGCTCCTAAGTGTAGTTGAAACTCCAATCAAAGTCCTAAGGAACCCTAAAAGTTGACCACTTAATCAAATTCCTCAATGTAGTAAAACCCCAATCAAAGTCCTAAGGAACCCTAAAAATTTTAACATTATCAAGCTTCTAAGTGTAGTTGAAACTCCAATCAAAGTCCTAAGGAACCCTAAAAGTCGACCATTTAATCAAATTCCTCAATATAGTATAACCCCAATCAAAACCCTATACGGAACCCTAAATTTTACGTAAAGCCAAATCCTCAACGGGTCGGAACCGCTAGAAGGGACCTTGTCGCGCGACCTACAAGTAGGTCCTAAATGAAGTAAAACGGCAGACATAGGAGGAGGGGGTTCTGGGGGGCTAAGGGGGGTCACAGCACGGCTCGCTTCGCTCGCCGCGCTGTTCCCCGTGGTCGCGTGGCGGCTCGCTTCGCTCGCCGCAACGCTCCCCCCGGGTTCAGGAAGAGGGGGTTCTGGGGGGCTTAGGGGGGTAACAGCACGGCTCGCTTCACTCGCCACGCTGTTCCCCGTGATCGCGTGGCGGCTCGCTTCGCTCGCCGCGACGCTCCCCCCGGGTTTCGGAGGAGGGGGTTCTGGGGGGCTTGGGGGGAGTCACAGCACGGCTCGCTTCGCTCGCCGCGCTGTTCCCATGGTCGCATGGCGGCTCGCTTCGCTCGCCGCAATGCTCCACTCGAAAAATAAATACAGTAGATCTATAAAATCTTGTACCAATGACCACTACTACCTGCCGCGGGCGGCCGCTAGTTCATAAAATCTATAATAGGTATGTACCTATACCTACTACAGTCACGAAAAACGCCTTGGTATGCTTGCTACTAACTATTATCTATTCTGTGACGTTACCGTGTCATAGTAACTACTAGCGTATCTGTAGCGTCTTACGCTTTTTTTCGATTTTTATTATGAACTCTACGTTGTAGTCTTAGGGTACATTTCTGCAAAAAATCCGTCCTACGCTTTTTCGATAAGGTCACGTGATCCTGACGCCCTGACGCGAGTTTAAGATTTTATACCCATTACAGAAAGTGCTCCAACGCCGCTAAAGAAGTTTTCACTTCAAAAACTTTAAATACATAAACAAATGACTATAGAAAACAAGACTGTGTTTTATGAGTTAAACATCATTTACATTTTATCAAGGTTTTCAATATATATTTATAGGGCTTTGAGTAATAACAATGACGTTGTTTAAATGGCTGGTGGATAGATCTACAATTTTTTTTTATAGTGTCATGTTGAAAGCAATAAAAGAATTGTCAATGCTTTGTTACGTTACGTATAGTAAATTGGTCCTGAAGTACCTACACTACACCTAGGTCATGATAACAGCTTAGGTCTATAATTAATTGACGGTACAGACAGACCGAACCCAAGACCTCTTGTGTGTTTATTTTTTTTAAGTCATGGTCAATATTGCAACTATGCATAGTTTTCCTACTCTATAAGCCTAGCTCACATCTAGGTCGCCTGCAATGGCGTTCAAGTGTATCGCAAATATCGAACTGTCAACGTACGCGGCAATGTATGCAAAACCCTATGGTGAAACTGGTCGTCATCTCCATCGCAGATCGCCTAGATGTGGCTTTACCGTTGTTCCAATAATTGCAATGAAGTTTATAGCTATCGAACATCGATAAATAGCCGGATATTCGGCTTTCAAACTTGTCACGCACTACACAAACTTGCAACTTTAAAAACAGGTAGTAGGTACCAACCGTCTTGGGAGGTAAAATATTGAATCATATCAATTGAAATAATTCACAATAACTCACAGATATTCCGTGGAACACCTCGAGATCATACTTTCAAATTCCCATCAATGTTGGAATCGGTAATCGTATGCCGACCACTTTTTTAATGGACTCTAATGGAGCGCCGCAGCCGACGCTTGCCGGCGGCAATCAGTTTTAAAAGTTTGAAGAGGGAGATTTATTGGCTGGTAGCTCTCGTACACGCACTAATTTGTAAATCTTATCAGTCGGGTTGTCTGGACAACGAAGTCAGGTATTAACACTTGTCTTAAACCTGGGCTACATGTTTTTGGCTGCGGTAGACTGGTGCCATGCCAGTCCTGGATCCCACTTTATTAGAGGGTTTTCACTTGGGGCACTAGATTGATACACTCGGGCAGTGGAACTTACCAGGTTGCTGTGGCGGCAGCAGAGGCGGCATGGTCGGCGGCGGCGGCGCGGACGGCGGCGCGAAGGGGGACACGCCAGGAGACTCGGGCACGGACTCCAGGCTCGGCGAGCGAAGGTCCCGCGCCGGGGGGATCGGAGGCGAGCGCGGGGCCTTCACCACCGGGGGCTCCGGGACCTCGAGTTCCACGCCTGGCGCCGGCAGATCGTGATGCCGCGCGCGCGCCTCGTCCTGCGCCTGCGCCCGTCGGAGCGCCGTCTGTAGCGCCATCACCCGCTGCCGGTCTGCCGTCAACCGACACTTCTCGCAGTTGCAGTACCGGTATTTACAGTACCGCTTGTGGCCCTTCAGCTCCACCTTGAGCCGGTGGTTGCGGCAACGCGCGCAGTTGGGTGGCGCGCGCGGTACGGCCGAGCTGGAGGCGCCTGGATCAGACCGGTCGTCGCAATCATCAGGCACGCGGCGCCTCCACGCGCCCACCGACACCATATCGTCGTGATCGGCCGTGGTCGCGGTTGTAACGCGCGTCGGGAACGCACGGCGCGTCGCGCGGTCACGGTGCGACTGAACGCCGGCGGCCCCCACCGCACCGCGGGGCCGCCCCGCCCCGCGCCCCTCCCGCCGCTAGTGCATTTGTTGCTGTGCACTTTGCAACTATGTTGATGCATGCAGCAGATGATAGAGGTCATTTGAGGGGAAATTTCGATTACATTATTTTGTGGCTCTACTGACAGCCGACACTATCTAAGTACCTACCTGCTCTACTACTCTAGTTGTTGTAGGCACATGCACATACACGTCACAGCACAGAGATTTTATTATGATGACTAGCCGTCTCTTTGACACCCGCTTAGGAACATCCCCTATATATATATTATAGATGCAAATTTCCCTTAAACAACAGCTAGTTCACACAATTTAACATTAAAAAAAAATCAGCCATATCTTCCTACAGCAGAGTACCTACCCAACCAAAATAGTGAGTGTTATATTCGCCCTCTGATGATGTCAAACGTTTACTAATAGGTAGGTCCCGACTTTAATGGATTTGATTGCATTTAAATTTATTCAAATAAAAATCACTTTTTCGCATAGGTACCTATTTCGTTACAAATAAATTCTGTTTTTTAAAGAAATTCGTTCCTATTTAAGTTTTTATACCAAACGTTTTTACCCCTTTTCAGCTCCCTAAGGGTCGAATTTTGTTTTGTAGTGAATATAGATTTGGAATTCGGAATGGTCTCTTCTTAAAATCAGTGGTCATTGTCGAATTGGTAACAAAATATGTGGTGCCTAAATGACAGGTTTTTTCATTGATAATAGCCCACAGAAGGATCTGACAGACATTAATAGTATCACAAAGGTGAGTCTAGATGCCAGTTCCAGGGGCTCAATTCTAGACCAGTGACTTTTTTGTCACGGTAGATATATCACAAGAACTGTCAGTTTCTTTATTGATTTTGACAGTTCTTGTGATATATATCTACCGTAACAAAAAAGTCACTGGTCTAGAATTGAGCTCCAGTAGGAGAGAAGGTACCTGTATCTTGTATCACAGAATAAATAATAGCCTGTTCCTTTCCTACTACGCGACGAGCGAGCACAGCAACAAATGCCCCGACTGCGTGTGGTGCACTCCATCGCGTGCAACGACGACCGAACAGCACACGTGCAAACTTTTCTCGTAATCTTCACCGATGCGTGAGTGCTTGATCTTTCGCCTAGTGTGCGTGCGGGTCGTATGCGATTTTCGCACGCAAAATTATGTAGTGGCAGTCGTGCAAAAGACAAAACGATCTTAGGCACCGAAAACGAGATCGTGATCCATTTTGACTTTCGCGGTCTGGTAGACCTACCTACCTACCAGGCTACCAGAGTCTTGTTACAGCGTTCATTTTGATGTACGTGATTGTGAAACTTCTGCGTTTTTGCCGTTTACTGCGCTCGCGTAGCAACATGGCATTGCGCTATTTTATAATCATTGCTATCTCTACCGCAGATTATCTACCTACCTACACTACAAATTATCATTCTACTACATACCCGTTTCATTTTACATCATGGTTTTTACACGGAAAAGGGATGCAGATTTTTTTCTTCAGAACGTGCGAAGGTCAAGGTTATTTTTATTGGGCCTACAATGAGGTTTTTGGAAAGAGCAAAAAAATTTAAAACATAGCCGCATTTTGGGGTTCCGTAAAAAAAGAAAAGCGTATCGTCGCTGTGTTATAGGTCATAATTTAAAAACATCGTCTTTTCAGGAGACACAAAATATCTATGTATTTTTGTAAACGGATGACTCCTAGCAAGGGAACTCCTCAACTGTGAACAGCACACACCATGGATTTACACACACTTTTTGTGCGCGCATTTTTGCATGATAGCTAGTGACAAGACCATGATTCAAAAATTAAAACTACATAGAATATAATAGGTTAAAAAAAATGATCTAATTTGATTTGATTTTTTGACGTTCGCGATTTTTTTATTAAGTATTATAAGGGTTTTTCTCCCAAAGGGGAAGGTTGCCTGATTTTGATAATCGTCAGAAACATTCGGTATTCAATTATAAATAGGTTTTTTGCAAAAAGTTTGTCTTCTCGATGTTCATAATTGACACACACGTCCACAGTCGTAGATTCTTCCTCCCAACTAAAACTAAGTATAGGAAACGTAAAAAATATTGCCCGTGGTATACCAGTTGTACAATTACAAGGGTATTTTTGCCTTCTATCTATTTGGCTAAAACCGAGGTCATCTTATAAATACTTCTGTGGTGAGCGCCTTCTGTGGCGGCCGGTAGTATGCATGCAAAAATTGCATATAGGAACAAAAAAGTTGCACAAAAGCGCCAAGACCCATTGAATGCACGTATTAGGGTAAAAGTGGGTATCCCCGTGTAGGTGACAATGGCAGTCACCACAACTTCGTCCAAATTACAGCGTGTATGCGAACACACAACTAAAACGCTGTCAAATTATAGCTGCCATGTTTGACAGCGTTTCAGCTGATCGCCATTGCCATCGCCTAGATGTGCGCAAGGCTTGATAGTTTTGTTTTTTTTATGTTTTATTCCCTGTCACGGATGATTCCCGATTACACCTAAATGTAAGCATATTTATTAAAATGTTAGCGTAATCCGCCTGACTCTCTTTTATTAAAAACCTATACCTACCTACTATTTCGATTTATTTAACTACCAACATTTTAGTTTTACGTTTTGTGTTTTTCTCAATATTAATTGAATACAGGTTGGTAGGTTGGTGTACATACAGTAAATAATGTATATCGAAGATACCAAAAAGTGGTGCATCGCTTCGAAAAAACAAATATGATTTATTGCCAAAGACCACAGAGTCCGCTTTAAAAGTTACATCTACAGAAACACCTGTTTTTGCAGATATCGAATCGACAAAACGTCGAAGTCACTCGATTAACATCGAAAACAATCGATGTCTAAATAAAAACCATCCACAAAGCATCGGCGGTGTTTTCAAAGAGTGCTCCATTATAGAACAATTTCAGTAAATACTAAAAAGTGACAGTAGGTAGGCGCAATCGCAGCGGGATTTTAGCAAAAAAGTGTTACAAGTGCTTGTTGATTCTTGGTGTAGTAGGTGTGGTGAAGTAGCCATGATTTATTGATAACTTTACTCATAGACTCGCCGGCGACTTTGCTCCACTTGCCCGAGGATAAACTTTTAAACCAATAACGCGATTATCATAAAATTTGGCTACGCATTTGGATAATAATAAATAAATAATAAATAATAAATATTGTGGACAATTCACACAACACTACCCAGCCCCAAACTAAGCAGAGCTTGTAATATGGGAACCAGATAATATGAACGTAATCTGAAAATCCATGTCCACGCTGTCAAATATCGCTGTCATATTTAACAGCTTTTCACTGATCGCCATCGCCATTGCGCTAGATGTGCGAGTGCCTTCAGAGCTGCGTCAAAAAAAGTAATTAGACAAGGCTTAGCTTGGGCACAGATAAAAATGTTACCAACAAAAGTATGTGGGTGTGGTATGTATAGTCTTACGTCGGGGTAACTAATTGTCTTTCTCATCCATTTATACAAGAAGAAAAGTTTTATGCAAAGCAGCATCTTCTTTTTTTTCTTGCGCTGGTCTACAAAGAAATTCTGTCATTCGCACAAAACATGGTCAACTTAAACCACCAAAAACATGATCTTCTTTGTTTGACAAATTGTTCGTACAGTTATTGAAAAAAAAGAAAAAAGAGCAATTCGGGTTATATTATTGATTTAAATAAAAAATAAATTTACTTGGTTGGTAGTGATCTTAGTGATCTTCTACCGCTAAGTTTGTTTTGAAGTGTTGATTTCTTTAAGTTGATATAAACATTTTTTTGAGGTGGGAAAAAATAAAGAACTCACGTCACGTCACCGAGCAGCATTCGGCAAAGATCGACAAACTCCGCCTAAAGCCAGTGTCACGATTTTTTTTAAATACATTTGTTTACTGATTCTACATTATACCGAACTGGAAGACGAAACGTAGGGCGCCCACCCACCAGATGGACCGACGACATTATTAAGATCGCGGGAAGTCGGTGGATGGAAAGAGCTCAGAATCGTTTTGACGTGACAACGTCTTATAAATCGATGGAGCCGGCTGCACGCACGAAAAAACATGACTCATGCGTCGTTACGTCGTTTCGTCGTTCCATTTACCTGAGCCCGAGCCCGGGTCGGGTAATGGGTAAGGGTAAATGAGGGTAAGGGTTCGGTCGGGTTCCGGGTCCGGGTCCGAGAGTTCGAGTCCGAGTCCGAGTCCGAGTCCGAGTCCGAGTCCGAGTCCGAGTCCGAGTCCGAGTCCGAGTCCGAGTCCGAGTCCGAGTCCGAGTCCGAGTCCGAGTCCGAGTCCGAGTCCGAGTCCGAGTCCGAGTCCGAGTCCGAGTCCGAGTCCGAGTCCGAGTCCGAGTCCGAGTCCGAGTCCGAGTCCGAGTCCGAGTCCGAGTCCGAGTCCGAGTCCGAGTCCGAGTCCGAGTCCGAGTCCGAGTCCGAGTCCGAGTCCGAGTCCGAGTCCGAGTCCGAGTCCGAGTCCGAGTCCGAGTCCGAGTCCGAGTCCGAGTCCGAGTCCGAGTCCGAGTCCGAGTCCGAGTCCGAGTCCGAGTCCGAGTCCGAGTCCGAGTCCGAGTCCGAGTCCGAGTCCGAGTCCGAGTCCGAGTCCGAGTCCGAGTCCGAGTCCGAGTCCGAGTCCGAGTCCGAGTCCGAGTCCGAGTCCGATTCCGAGTCCGAGTCCGAGTCCGAGTCCGAGTCCGAGTCCGAGTCCGAGTCCGAGTCCGAGTCCGAGTCCGAGTCCGCGAGTATTTTCTTATGACGTTATCACGTTCAACTATCGTCAGTAAACTGACTATACAGACAACCGATTTTTTTCCTGAAAATGTGCCTGGGAGGCCTATGTCCAGCAGTCAGCAGTGGACTTCTTCAGGCTGATGATGATGATGATGACTGATTCTATAAAAAAGCAGCCAAGTGCGAGTCGGACTCGCGGTTACGATTTATGACGTATAAAAAAAAACTACTGACTAGATCTCGTTCAAACCAAATATCGTTGAAAGTTTGCATAGTAATGTACAACATATTTTATTTTTTTTAGTTTTATCATTCTCTTATTTTAGAAGTTAGAGGGGGGGGGAGGGGACCAACTTTTTACCACTTTGGAAGTGTCTCTCGCGCAAACTATTCCGTTTAGAAAAAAGCAGCCAAGTGCGAGTCGGGCTCGCCCATGAAGGGTTCCGTAGCATCAAGTATATAACATAATATAAAGGTTCTTGTAGTTTGTCGAAAGGTAAGTTGCGATTTACGATTTATGACGTATAATAAAAAAACTACTGACTAGATCTCGTTCAAACCAAATATCGTTGAAAGTTTGCATAGTAATGTACAACATATATTTTTTTTAGTTTTATCATTCTCTTATTTTAGAAGTTAGAGGGGGGGGGACCAACTTTTTTCCACTTTGGAAGTGGCTTTCGCGCAAACTATTAAGTTTAGAAAAAAACGATATTAGAAACTTCAACATCATTTTTGAAGACCTATTCATAGATACCCCACACGTATGGGTCCGTTGAAAAAAAAAAAATTTTGAGTTTCAGTTTCAAGTATGGGGACCCCCAAATTTATAGTTTTTTTTCTATTTTTGTGTAAAAATCTTAATGCGGTTCACAGAATACATCTACTCGCCAAGTTTCATCAGTCTTGCTTTTACGGTTTCGGAGAAAAATGGCTGTGACATACGGACGGACAGACAGACAGACAGACATGACGAATCTATAAGGGTTCCGTTTTTGCCATTTGGCTACGGAACCCTAAAAACGATATTAGAAACCTCAACATCATTTTTGAAGACCTATTCATAGATACCCCACACGTATGGGTTTGATGAAAAAATTTTTTTTGATTTGTTTCAAGTATGGGGGACCCCAAAAGTTTTTAGTTTTTTTTTCTAATTTTGTGTAAAAATCATAATGCGGTTCACAGAATACATCTACTCACCAAGTTTCATCAGTCTAGCTCTTACGGTTTCGGAGAAAAAGCAGCCAAGTGCGAGTCGGACTCGCCCATGAAGGGTTCCGTAGCACGACGAACTACAAGAACCTTTATACAGGGTTATTCATAATTAGCTGCAAATACTCAGGAATTAGGTTCAACAAATAAAATAAAAAATATTTATGAAATTATTTTTTTAAATTTTTGATTTAAGTTTTTGTATCAAAATTTTATTTTTATTAATTTTTTTACGGTTATTGCATAATGATTGCCATGGACAACAGGATGATGACCCACCCAGGCGGTGACTGAACGCAGAGTGTCGCTTACGGCGCGCGGGCGCGGATCAAAGGTCAAAATAGGTCAGGCGCCAATGATTCCAAAGGATATTCTTTATCGATTTTCTCGGGATTTTCATAACAAAACTTTAAAAAATTCATTTCATAAATATTTTTTATTTTATTTTTTGAACCTAATTCCTGAGTATTTGCAGCTAATTATGAATAACCCTGTATTATGTTACTTGATGTAACATAATAAGGTTCTTGTAGTTCGTCGAAAGGTAAATTGCGGTTTACGGTTTATGACGTATAAAAAAAAAACTACTGACTAGATCTCGTTCAAACCAAATATCGTTGAAAGTTTACATAGTAATGTACAACATATATTTTTTTTAGTATTACCATTCTCTTACTTTAGAAGTTAGAGGGGGGGGGACCAACTTTTTTCCACTTTGGAAGTGTCTCTCGCGCAAACTATTCAGCTTAGAAAAAAAGCAGCCAAGTGCGAGTCGGACTCGCCCATGAAGGGTTCCGTAGCACGACGAACTACAAGAACCTGTATATTATGTTACTTGATGTAACATAATAAGGTTCTTGTAGTTCGTCGAAAGGTAAATTGCGGTTTACGGTTTATGACGTATAAAAAAAAAACTACTGACTAGATCTCGTTCAAACCAAAAATCGTTGGAAGTTTACATAGTAATGTACAACATATATTTTTTTTAGTATTATCATTCTCTTACTTTAGAAGTTAGAGGGGGGGGGACCAACTTTTTTCCACTTTGGAAGTGTCTCTCGCGCAAACTATTCAGTTTAGAAAAAAACGATATTAGAAACCTCAACATCATTTTTGAAGACCTATTCATAGATACCCCACACGTATGGGTTCGATGAAAAAAAAATTTTTGAGTTTCAGTTTCAAGTATGGGGACCCCCGCAATTTATAGTTTTATTTTTATTTTTATGTTAAAATCTTAATGCGGTTTACAGAATACATCTACTCGCCAAGTTTCATCAATCTAGCTCTTACGGTTTCGGAGAAAAATGGCTGTGACATACGGACGGACAGACAGACATACAGACAGACAGACAGACAGACAGACAGACAGACATGACGAATCTATAAAGGTTCCGTTTTTGCCATTTGGCTACGGAACCCTAAAAAACGATATTAGAAACCTCAACATCATTTTTAAAGACCTATTCATAGATACCCCACACGTATGGGTTCGATGAAAAAAAAAAATTTGAGTTTCAGTTTCAAGTATGGGGACCCCCGAAATTTATAGTTTTTTTTTTATTTTTATGTATAAATCTTAATGCGGTTCACAGAATACATCTACTCGCCAAGTTTCATCAGTCTAGCTCTTACGGTTTCGGAGAAAAATGGCTGTGACATACGGACGGACAGACAGACAGACAGACAGACAGACAGACAGACAGACAGACATGACGAATCTATAAGGGTTCCGTTTTTGCCATTTGGCTACGGAACCCTAAAAATGGCTGTGACATACGGACGGACAGACAGACAGACCGACAGACAGACATGACGAATCTATAAGGGTTCCGTTTTTGCCACTTGGCTACGGAACCCTAAAAACGTATAGTAAAGCCACACTGCTGATAAGTAAGATCAATTAAATCAAGAAAGGTAGGTACCTAAACTACATAATTGCGGTGCGGGTTTGTATCGTTTCTTCGTCAGCGGACCGACGCCGACGGTACTCGTACCAAGTGTCGCCATCTAGACTCACCTTGCTAGACGTTTCAAAGTAATCCTTGCAATACTTATTGATTAAAATTAATGTTGGACTTTGATTTTGTGTAGGTACCTAGACCTACCTACCTTCATGGGTAGGCATAATTATAAAATATGGTGGGTAACAGCTAGCTACCAATTTTGAGTATCTTTTATCTATATACCTAGTACCTATCTAAAATAATGTGGGTAATTAGGGCACATTGTCAGAATCATAAAAGTTGAATAGGTTTAGGACACGCGATTCCATGGTTTGTAGAGTTCATATTAATTTATATCTTTCTGTAAACCACGTAAGATTCTTGAAAGTCGAAATCAAAGCTTTTTCAGTAGAACCGCAAGGATCACTTTGAAACGTCTAATATCTAGATGTTGCCAGCTAGAAAGCGTGCGAAATCGACAGCGGTTAAGCTTAATTTTTGTTTTTGGATCTAAGAATTATTTTCAGAGTCAAAGCTCAGATTAAAAAATATATTTTTCAATAAATTGGCAAGGATCACTTTGAAACGAGAGCATCACTTTGAATTTAGTATCCATCTGATAGATCGATAACGTTATAGTATTCTACTCGTAGATAGCAGGAAATCGGTCGATGACGAAAACAATTTTTTTTTGTTCTGCAGTGACCTTCTAATTAAAAAAAAGGCAGCCAAGTGCGAATCGGACTCACCCATGAAGGGTTCCGTAGCATCAATTAACATAATATAAAGGTTTTTGTAGTTCGTCGAAAGGTAAATTGCGGTTTACGGTTTATGACGTATAAAAAAAAACTACTGACTAGATCTCGTTCAAACCAAATATCGTTAGAAGTTTGCATAGTAATGTACAACATATATTTTTTTTGGATTTATCATTCTCTTATTTTAGAAGTTAGAGGGGGGGGGACCAACTTTTTTCCACTTTGGAAGTGTCTCTCGCGCAAACTATTCAGTTTAGAAAAAAACTATATAAAAAACGTCAACATCATTTTTGAAGACCTATCCATAGATACCCCACACGTATGGGTTTGATGAAAAAAAAAATTTTGAGTTTCAGTTTCAAGTATGGGGACCCCCAAAATTTATAGTTTTTTTTCTATTTTTGTGTAAAAACCTTAATGCGGTTCACAGAATACATCTACTCACCAAGTTTCATCAGTCTAGCTCTTATGGTTTCGGAGAAAAATGGCTGTGACACGGCCGGACAGACAGACAGACCGACAGACATGACGAATCTATAAGGGTTCCGTTTTTGCCATTTGGCTACGGAACCCTAAAAAGCAGCCAAGTGCGAGTCGGACTCGCCCATGAAGGGTTCCGTAGCAACAAGTAACATAATATAAAGGTTCTTGTAGTTTGTCGAAAGGTAAATAGCGGTTTACGATTTATGACGTATAAAAAAAAACCTCTGACTAGACCTCGTTCAAACCAAATATCGTTGAAAGTTTGCATACTAATGTACAACATATATTTTTTTGAATTTTACCATTCTCTTATTTTAGAAGTTAGAGGGGGGACCAACTTTTTTCCACTTTGGAAGCGTCTCTCGCGCAAACTATTCAGTTTAGAAAAAAAACGATATTAGAAACCTCAACATCATTTTTGAAGACCTATCCATAGATACCCCACACGTATGGGTTCGATGAAAAAAAATTTTTTGAGTTTCAGTTTCATGGGGCCCCCAAAATTTTTGAAGTGAAAACTTCTTTAGCGGCGTTGAGCACTTTCTGAATGGGGATAAAATCTTAAACTCGCGTCAGGATCACGTGACCCTGATCGAAAAAGCGTAGGACGGATTTTTTGCAGAAATGTACCCTAAGACTACAACGTAGAGTTCATAATAAAAATCGAAAAAGCGACGCTACAGATACGCTAGTAGTTACTATGACACGGTAACGTCACAGAATAGATAATAGTTAGTAGCAAGCATACCAAGGCGTTTTTCGTGACTGTAGTAGGTATAGGTACATACCTATTATAGATTTTATGAACTAGCGGCCGCCCGCGGCAGGTAGTAGTGGTCATTGGTACATGATTTTATAGATCTACTGTATTTATTTTTCGAGTGGAGCATTGCGGCGAGCGAAGCGAGCCGCCATGCGACCATGGGAACAGCGCGGCGAGCGAAGCGAGCCGTGCTGTGACTCCCCCCAAGCCCCCCAGAACCCCCTCCTCCTGAACCCGGGGGTAGCGTCGCGGCGAGCGAAGCGAGCCGCCACGTGACCACGGGGAACAGCGCGGCGAGCGAAGCGAGCCGTGCTGTGACCCCCCCTAAGCCCCCCAGAACCCCCTCCTCCGAAACCCGGGGGGAGCGTCGCGGCGAGCGAAGCGAGCCGCCACGCGATCACGGGGAACAGCGTGGCGAGTGAAGCGAGCCGTGCTGTTACCCCCCTAAGCCCCCCAGAACCCCCTCTTCCTGAACCCGGGGGGAGCGTCGCGGCGAGCGAAGCGAGCCGCCACGCGACCACGGGGAACAGCGCGGCGAGCGAAGCGAGCCTTTCTGTGACCCCCCTTAGCCCCCCAGAACCCCCTCCTCCTATGTCTGCCGTTTTACTTCATTTAGGACCTACTTGTAGGTCGCGCGACAAGGTCCCTTCTAGCGGTTCCGACCCGTTGAAGATTTGGCTTTACGTAAAATTTAGGGTTCCGTATAGGGTTTTGATTGGGGTTATACTATATTGAGGAATTTGATTAAATGGTCGACTTTTAGGGTTCCTTAGGACTTTGATTGGAGTTTCAACTACACTTAGAAGCTTGATAATGTTAAAATTTTTAGGGTTCCTTAGGACTTTGATTGGGGTTTTACTACATTGAGGAATTTGATTAAGTGGTCAACTTTTAGGGTTCCTTAGGACTTTGATTGGAGTTTCAACTACACTTAGGAGCTTGATAATGTTAACATTTTTAGGGTTCCTTAGGACTTTGATTGGAATTTCAACTACACTTAGGAGCTTGATAATGCTAAAATTTTTAGGGTTCCTTAGGACTTTGATTGGGGTTTTACTACATTGAGGAACTTGATAAAATAAACAACTTTTAGGGTTCCTTAGGCCTTTAATTGGACTTTCAACTACACTTAGGACCTTGATTATGTAAACAATTTTAGGGTTCCTTAGCACTTTGATTGGAATTTCAACTACACTTAGGAGCTTAATAATGCTAAAATTTTTAGGGTTCCTTAGGACTTTGATTGGGGTTTTACTACATTGAGGAACTTGATAAAATAAACAACTTTTAGGGTTCCTACGTTAATAATCAAGTTTTCACTTCTGCCGGCACTCCCGGAGTGCAACCCGTATTTTTTTTTTTTTCCATTTTTGTGTTAAAATCTTAATGCGGTTCACAGAATACATCTACTCACCAAGTTTCATCAGTCTAGCTCTTACGGTTTCGGAGAAAAATGGCTGTGACATACGGACGGACAGATAGACAGACAGACATGACGAATCTATAAGGGTTCCGTTTTTGCCATTTGGCTACGGAACCCTAAAAAACCTTCGTAGGACTGATGATGACTTAGAAAAAATTGAAAGCTCTACAAAGTTAATATTGGATTTGGAATCTGACGAATGTTCTCTTCTATCAAATTTCGCTGTCAAATATGACAGCGTTTCACTGATCGCCATCGCCATCGCCTAGATGTGCGCAGGCCTTTATGCTTTTGTTACAATACAATTGCTACTTGTTGCAAAGTAAGAATTGTGTGCCAGGAATCTAAAAGTAGTTTATTAACCGACGATGAAGAAAGGAGTTTCTTATTTCGGTTGCATTTTTTTATCCTGCCTAAATTTCAATAATTTTAATAATTTGACCCCAAAACTGTTTAAATATAATTATACTGAACCTCGCAACAAAATTATAAAATATCAAACACGTGTAAGCTACAACAAACTACAACAACCTTGTACAAACGCAGACTCAAATGTAATTAGTGCAGCAAATTATAGCAATCACGACAAACGCTTGTACAAAGTTGATGACCACGGTGGTTTCCGGGAGACCTTAAAGGATAATTGAACAATACCTAATTGTAATAAAGAACAGGTGAGTGGCTCTGGCTAGAGATACAGTCGCCCAACCTAAGAATTATTTCGGTATCAATATAATCATAATTTTGTATCTGAAAGCAGAAAAGCACTAAGACATCACCACTAGCGGTTACCCATCTGAATGTTAACGGCACAGAACGTAGCTTAACTTAATCGATCGGTCAGAAATTACCAAGCACGCTACGGCTCGGCTGGTAGAATTGAAGTAGTCAAAAAAGCTAATGGGTACTCAAACTATTGATATTCAAAAGTGGTACTTATCTTATAATAATGTAAAGTTATCGATATTTTTTTATACATTTCCAGTAACATTGAAGACATGAAGAACGTCCCGTGGTCGATAGGCTCTAGACACGAAAAGAACAAAGTGCGTCCTCAAATGTCCATGCAGACCCATGAGCAGAACAAAGTGCGTGCTCCTATATCCATCCAGACAATCATGCGTCAGAGTTTCATCCAGGTGCTGAAGGAGTATGCCCAGCACTGCTCCGTGGCTGGAGTCAAACAGATGACAGACCCTGATATTAAATGGAAGAAAAGGTAGTACCTACAGATACAAGGTAAAGTATGTAGAGCTCTCTTTGTGGAAGACTTTGGGGAAATACAGACAATATAGCTTCATGCTGTTTAATATAGTATAGGCACATGTGCGTTGGATTTGAATAGTGCTTACGTGTCGATACAGTAGTTCAGCGTCAGAAAGCAATAGTATTTGTCCACAGCACAGTTGATCTGCAAAGTTCTGACTGAACAATATGTACAATTCTTGAACAATTTTAGTTTTGATAAATTGTTGAGTGCCGTACAATATAAACAAAAGTGGTCGGACTGCGAGCCTTGTATCACTCTCCAGATGCTTATGGGTGCTGATCTTCTCTGCGCTGCTCAGCCTGCACTGCTACTTCCTGAACTACAGTTGGATGACATCCATGGGCAATACCCTGATTCTCATGCCGCAGTATTCGACGTACACGATTGCGAACATCGATTTCCCTGCTGTAGCCCTTTGTAATGTCAACAGAATCAGCTTGAAGGCTTTGAAAAATCGTGCTGCACTATTGTAAGTATTTTTCTTGATTTTGAGACCTACTACAGCTATTATCATAAGGTTGCATTTAGTATCTTTGGGAATCAAACTTTGTAACGTAAAAACTTTCAGAGAAAGGTACCTGCTAGTTAATAATGATAACAAGTAAACGTGTTTCCATAAGGTACAAAGAAAAGGTCTTCGGAAACGTGTCTTTGGAGCATGTCGAGGATTACCTGCTGAATATCGGCAGGTTGATAGATTTCAGCTACTTGGATACTATGGGCCCTCCATTCTCGAATATCGAGCGTATCGCGGAGCAAGGTTTTGATTCACGAAAGATCGTGGATACTATGAAGGAGGTAGGTGATTAATCGATTTTGGGTTTGTGGTAAGAACATTATAAGTTACGTGTCTTGAATAAGTTTTTTAATGTAACGAGTACCTACTATAATTATTAAGACAGCTTATGGTCCAAAGATCTTAGGCACTATGTTACAATAAATATCGGTGCTGTCGTTTGGAATCAAAAATCTTGAGTATCTAAAGGCGGATAGGCGGCACGTTAAGCAGACATAGTCCCCACACTTGAGGAGATGTCCGCCTATCGTGCATGTTTATTAAAGCTCTGAACATTACATACAGATAGAGCCATGAAAGTTGAGACATGGTGAGCTCTTTCTTGTTTTTTCTCTCTTTTCTTTTCCTTTTTTTGACCCGGACTCTTTCTGCCACCCGATAACGCCCGGCCCCTTCCCGCCTCAGACCACGTGATCTGTCAGGTCTCATCTTTCGTGGCATGTATTATACCTTCCTATGTTTACACGTCTCGGTAGCTTGCTCCAAGCTGCAAAGAAATGCTGCTGCGATGTTCCTGGCTGGGGGATACGGTTGACTGCATGAGCATATTCCAGACCAGGCGTACCGCGAAGGGGCATTGTTGTGCTTTCAACTATATCCTGCAGTTTGATGAATATGGATAGTGAGTTGAGACATCAGTATTTATTAAGAGAGAGATAATAGAGTCTCATCACCACCATCATCTGCTGGACCACATAGTTTCAGTAAAAACGATTTCTGGGTTTTTCCATTAGCCCACTGTCCAATCCAGATAATTCCAGTCTTTTGATGTCATCTTAAGGTAGCCTGGAAAAAATCACTTTCAGCGATAAGTTCACCCATTGTACTTTATTATAATACGCTGTTACTGTGATGTATCCTTGTGTAAAAAAAAGTGTTATCTATCTATCTGGTCGTAAGTATATTTCTCCCATATTTTTTTCAGTCCAAGTGGAACACTGAAGGCCAAACGACAAGTTCTGCCCTCCTTTGCATACGGCCTCAATGTGATCGTGGATCCCATGTTGTACGATTATGCCTACCCGATAAACTACGTGCAAGGATTTGATGTAAGTGGATCCG
Organism: Thera obeliscata; assembly: GCA_947578465.1. Lineage (NCBI taxonomy): Eukaryota > Metazoa > Arthropoda > Insecta > Lepidoptera > Geometridae > Thera > Thera obeliscata. Next base: position 17,646,794 of record OX387915.1, read on the forward strand.
GTATGGTAGACTACCCGTTATCCTTAGCGGAATCGACAGCACCTGCCCTGCGGTTCCTGAGATGGACCTGGGATAGGACTCCAGACTCCAGACCAATCAGAAACAAGGACGGATGGTTACTTTGTTTTTCACTTACATTAAAAAAAAGTAAACAACCCTTGCATATTATTGTAGATGATTTATATAGCGTCAGAGTGATCACTCATGCCCCTACTTACGGGACGCTATAGTGCCTGGGACAGGGTTTTAGATGGAATTGACTTGCCCAGCACCTATACCATCCTGACAGCTTAGTCGGCTTAATCCACAGGAAAGACATGGTTAATACGTGCGGAGCTGACTAAGCTGACTTACACTTCTCTGGGTGGAATTGTCATCATAATCCGGCTGAAGAGGTTAACGCTGGCTTGACATAGGCATCAGTCATCTTTTGCTAGCGTATTTTTCTTTAGCAGCTTCTAAGAGCGCTTCCAACAAAAAGCCAAAATACTAGCGAAAGTGTGCAAGTGTGGTGTAAAACAACAAAAGTTTTCCTCCATCAACAGGAAATTAAACCTATTAATCCACTTCAGCATAGCATTGAAACAAATGCTTGGACTCACAGAACGCAGAACTCTAATCTGTGGCTGGACTTATATTTACATTTGATTCACGATTGCCGCCCTTGGCGTGAGTGGACACAATAAACCGCCAGAGCTTTTAGTAAAAACTATCTGAAACTGCCATCACTTTGCCGCTATAAAACGGAGCCCGTCACTTTTTATTTATAGGAGTAGGGTTGAAAGTCGTGTGTGCTAGTATTTACGTTTACCAGTTTTTAGGTACCCAAAGAAAAAGCATTGACATTCGTCATGTTCCTGTCCCATGAATTTACTGCTCAGATCGTGTCCTGTACAATGTCGAAACACATGTGATGCTTTGACACGAAGTGGTTTTGTAGTGGTTTTCTTCTTGTAGGGTTTCTAAACGAAAGTGCTATTCATCTCAATGATCGTACTCAAGAACTTACACAGGGAAGGATGCAATGAGTGAATGTTGGATAATGTCAGATAACACGAAATCCTTGTTTAGCTATAAACGAGTGTAGCATGACGAGGTAAAGTTTGACAGGTATAAATACAAGAGCTAAGCATCAATCTTTCTCTACCCCTGCCATCAAATTATACTTACGTACCTACATTCATGCCAGCATACACCTACTCACTTACTTAACCAACTCGCTAACTATATAAAATTCTGATCTGTCAGTAGTTCTTCAGGTTTTCCAAGACCGCACAACGAAGTCTCATTGCGGCGTTACGAAAGGAAAGAATCTTGATCTCATGAATGACGGTCACCAGAACCAGTAAACCGCTACAGTAAACAAAAAACAATAATATACTGATCTATCAATGGTTTCAGGTGTTATTATTCGAACCAACCCATTTCGCAGACCCGGGTGCTGGTCGGGTGGTGCACCGCCTTGCCGAACCGAACCGAGTGCAGTTCCTCGAGCTGAAGTCGATCAAGCAGACAGCGTCTTCTGAAGTACGGAAGTACCCGCAATCAGTTGTAAGCAAAATGATATGAACAGACACGTCAATAGTAGAATAACCAAGAAGATACAGCATCTCACCTCACCTCTCAATAGTGTCTTACGTCAAGAGAGCAGTATTGAATCAAGAGCTAACAATAGTACATTGTTACCTTAGTGTTGAAAGTCACGTTTTTTGAGTCCCAAGACGGGTTTGGCGCCAGAGCGTAGCGAGGGCGCCAATGGAGCTTGACTCAAGCTCCCTTGAGGGACTTGAAAGACTTTCATCCGAGGTAAACACTGTGCTTTTCATTACGAATACAAGGAAAGTAAACATAAAAACATGAAAGAAAAATTAGTGAAAATGAAGATTGAATTGCCGCCTTCCCGGTTTTTTTTTTCTTTTTCTCTGGCGGGCCTTCGGCTCGCCAGCATTATTCAGCCATTATTTTCATAATTTAAAAAATTTTTTGCTCAAATTTATGTTATTTTAAATAAATAGTTGAAGCTATACATATATTAATCAAGTAATTTAGAAGATATATTATTTATTTAATACTATCTTTATGTTATTAAAATTTAAAGCGCTCTAATTAGACTTTTTAAACTTCATAACGTTGTAATGGGTTTCCAACCTACTTGCTGAATAAAAAGTTGGAATTTGGTTCAACGACCTCCTTGCAGTTAGAAAGACTTTAGAAAGTTGGAACATGGTTGAATAAAATAATAAAATAGAACTTGTTTTTTTTATAATTTGACAGCTGTCAGTAGAAAGCGATTCTCCCTAGGGCTGAAAGTTTTACTTTCTATTAGGCCCCTCAGGCAACTTCAGACCTACTTTCAGAGTATGAGTAATGAAAAGGTCTATAAAACTTCTCATAAACTTCCTCACTTCAGGGCGTTTATGAGAGACTAGAATCCAGAGTGCAGAGAGAAGTTTTAGGTTTGTTTGAGTCATAAGGTGCTGATAGACTTGAGCATTAACTTGTAACCGAACATCGAGCATTTGCCGTTTATATATTTGTCAAACTGAACAACGAGCCGAGCCAAGCATAGAGCCAAACATTACTATGAATATTTTCATAAAACTATAGAATGCTTTCTAAAATATTCACGTATTTCTCAAGTTTTTCAGCACCTTTATATAGCCTTTGTCATCTTCATCAGCCTGCAGCAGTCCATTTCTGGACATAGGCCTTCCCTATAAAGTCTAGGAAGAACGATTCTTAGCCCTCTCCATGCACACAATTTAGCCTTAGTTAGCCTATGTACATCATCAATCATCATCAGCCTGAAAAAGTCCACTGCAGGACGTAGGCCTCCCCTTACACATTTCCAGGAAGAACGATTCTGAGCTCTTTCCATCCACCGACTTCCCGCGATCTTAAGTACAACGTTGTCCATCTGGTGGGTGTGTGGCCTACTTTTCGTCTTCCGGTTCGTGGTCGCAATTCCAGAACCTTTATTAACTATAGTATGGATGGTCAAACAGGAGATGCCATATCAAATGATTCCTTTTGATATCCACCAGAGAAACTGCATCTTCCAAGATGAGAAGCCAGATGACTTCCACGGCGTCTACTCGTACAGCTCATGTATCATGCGGTGTAGGGTCAAGTCATTTCTCTCTCTGTGCCAGTGCACCCCCTACTTCTTGCCGATGGGGAAGGATGATGGACCTGTCTGCTTACTGGGTGACTTGGCATGTCTTCATAAGTACAAAGGTACTGTAGCATTTTCGACTACCCACATTAAAGCAAATAAGCTTTTGGATCTATTGAAGAAGTACGTGTAAGTCAAGGGAAACTACACCATGCCCGTATATTATAAGTATTTATGACACGCTATACTGCCTGGGGTAGTATTTTAGATGGCTTGCCCAGCTCCTTCTGGCTTAGTCAGCCTTATCCACAGAAAAGCCGATGCCTACACAGCCTCACAGGTAACAGCTCAGTTGACTGATAAGGTAGTAACTCTACTTTCTGTTTTTTTCATTCAACTAGTTGAGTGAACAAGGCCCACCAGATTTTTAAAGGTAACTGCGCCTATCACAGGAAACTCAGCAATGCTGCTTGACGGCAGAAGTAAGCATGCTGCGAATTTGCAAAGATTTGTTTTTGACAATGCTTTGTCGGTTCACAGAGAAGCTCTCCCACTTACAACCAACTCGCTCACACTCACACGAAGATATGGAGCTTGAAGATTCGCTGCACTGCTCCGAATGCTTACCAGACTGCGAGCACACCCGGCACATTACGAAGTCTTACAAAAATTCCTTCGATCTGTACTCCATCGACAAATACTTTTCGTATGGTTTCACGTAAGTACCTACAACCCAAGGGTGGAACGACATTATTATACAGAAACCTGCTGCCATTTAAGTAAAAATTACTCCCACCTAAAAGTAATGCTTAGAGCAACACTTCGACAGTATCCATCTTTTTTGTTTCCTTCTGCTATAAACATAAGGCCGGTTACAGTGCTCGACCGACCGTCAGTGCGTACGTCAGTCGCGCTTGTCATATGTATGAAAATTCATAAACCGTAAAGTGCTAGACCGACCGTACGCACGCGTATTTTGCTACGCACTGCGTACGAGGACCGTCGGTCGAGCGCGTGCGCATGCGTACCGTCGGTCGACTGACGCGCTATGTGAACGAATGAACGCGTTCAGTGCTGTACCGACCGCACTCATGCGTGTATTATTGTTGTCAAAACTCCATCCAAACATGAACCTTATCGATACTGAAAGCGACTTTACTCGTCCGGTCAGTTTACTGGTACGCAGAGCACTGAATGATACAAACTGACGGTCGGTCAATGCGCATCATCAGCACCGACGGTACGCACTGACGGTCGGTCGAGCACTGTAACCGGCCTAAAGATATACCTACCTATCATAATAGTTAGAAAGAGTTGAGGTTCTCTACTAGGTCTACCTTACCTAGGTCACCTACTTACTCGATAATTATGCATTAGTGTTTCTCTTACACCGATTATATTCACCAATTTATTTCGTAGGGATGGCATCAATATGTCGGATAAGAGCCTCTTGAGTATCTACTATGGAAGTCCGGGAGGTGATTTAGAACGTTTGGATGTGGTATCCTACTGGTATGAGATTGTTAGTAAGTATACCTACGATGGCGACGACTGTATAATTATTTCTGTAGTAAAGATTATGTGCCTACTTGGAGAAAATAGAAATTCCTCCAAGTGTGCCTATTATGACTTAGGTAGGTACTCCTTATTTTATATTCCTTCTGTCTCTTACAGGTAACATCGGTGGTTTCGGTGGTGTCCTTATTGGAATTTCAGTATTTAGTTTAGTAGAAATAGTTTACTTTTTAATAATACGTTATTCTCAAGAAATTTATAAAAAATGCACGGAGTATTAGAAAATGGTAGAGTAGTTTTTCTTGCTTTTGCTATTATCTTTTGCCACTTGAGTAAAAAAAAAACTGTTTTCGAAGGTAGCTCTATCGATAAATTAACCACTGGACAAAAAATTAAACTTGAAAATAGGTAAACTTAGATGGTATTTGTAAATATGGAACTATGCACATACTACTTACTGACCTAAGGTCATACTTTTTCGACCTAGAGTTGCTATAGTTTTTAAAGCTATTATATAATAAAAAAATGCTGAATGGACTTTGATCCGTACCATAAAAATCTCAAGAAAAAATTAAAATCAAAAGTGTTTCCGAAAATGCGCTTCCACCATCTGTCAACAAGCTGTCAAGTTTGGTGTAAGATTGAGAGTCGCAATTTATTTATTTTACGCAAAATGTCCGCAAATTCGCCACCGGGAAAGAGCAATGGTAAGATTTATTGAACAATGCTGATATTGGTGTTATTTTAGATGGCATTCTAAAGATTTCGCTTGCAGGTGATGAAACTGTGGATAGGTCTCCAATCATCCCGCCAAATGAGCCTGACACTGAAAGTATCAGCTCCAGGATTAGGGACTGGGATGTAGACTCGGTACGGAGGTATTTGGCCCAGAAACTAGGACTCTACGAGCCGCCAGAGCCCCCGGCGCCGTCTGAGAAGGTTTTGGAAGATGTAAACATTGAAGGCATTGTGAAGTGGATCCAAGGTGAAAGGTGTAAGAATATTATCACCATGTCTGGAGCAGGAATATCTACATGTAAGTATTATAAAAATATTTATCTCAATTTTTTTTTACTTTGCTTGTATTTTTTGCCGAATATAAATATTTGTTTATTTTGTGATCTCGCACTACACAGTTCTGAAATCTCTAGAGAGCACCATAAAACTATAAAAATCCCTCAAAGAATAGGATATGTAAATTACTTAGAATCAATATCCCAAATCGGTGTGATTTTCCACTTGATGGAAAGTTTTGTTTATGTTATGATTTCCACAAGGTCGTTAGATGTCTATGGAATATTTTTATTCATCAATTTGTTTACTTCGTCACATATCATACAAGGCCTTACATATTATACAAGGCCTTGTTATATTATTCATCGATAATTGATGAGCAGCTCCTGATATTGTTTTGACAGTATATTAATTGTCTTCTAGTCACCCCCTAAAGAAGCAATTCAATTCAATTCAATAAGCGTTTATTCAATACAATACAAGAATCACTTTGAAACGTCTTAAAGCTAGGTGAGTCTAGGTGCCAGTTCCACGCATACAGGCATTCAGGCAAGTTTCATAGACATTTTGCAATTCAGATTTTTGTCCAGAGTGTTTTGTTATTAAGTACATTGATTTGTTTGTTTGTAACTATCTCTCAAGAAATATAATGCATAGCAACATTCTAATAGTATACCACTTATAATGTAGTTATGTAAGAAACTTAGGAAACTGTCGTGCATATACTCATGGTGTGTGGCAGAGTGGCGCCTGCAGTGCAGCATCTTAGAGCCATGAAGCCGCCTAGGGAGGCAGGTGTTCAAATTCATGAAGTACTGGCCTATCGAGTGTTTAAACTAGCAATGGCCGGTCATGCTACGAGAGCACTGGTGGTCTAGTGGTAGTGGCCCCGCCTTCCGATCCGAAGGTCGTGGGTTCAAATCCACTTGTGTACCAATGAGTTTTTCTATCGAAAAATTTATACACTATGCCAGTACTCTCAAAACGGTGATGGAAAACATAGTGAGGAAACCGGCGTGTTGTAGAACCTAAAAAAGTTCGAGAAGGGACACGCAAAAAGGGCTCACCAGCGGCCTACTTGCGGAAAAACCTGCCCGCACATCAAGTGCGCATGATAAACTTGCCGAACTTGAACTTGCCGACCGGTCACGCTAAATAGACCACCTTGTGGTTTACTTGTAGAAACCAGTTCGCTCACAAAGTATGTAAGAAACTTAAATAACCAATAATATATTTTCCAGCTGCTGGAATCCCAGACTTTAGAAGCCCAGAAACAGGTCTCTACCACAATCTGCAGAAGTACAACTTACCAGAACCTCAAGCTATATTCGAAATCAACTTCTTCAGACAGAATCCAAAACCATTCTTCATGTTGGCTAAAGAATTGTACCCGGGGAGTTTCAAGCCTACCATATCACATTATTTCATAAGATTACTGCATGAAAAAGGTAAGTCATTAAATAGTGTACATTATACCAATGAACCAGCTCATTTTTTATCAAGTTTTTGAAGATCTACCTAGAGTCTTGGGCACTTGGCAAGTGGGGCGACGGGAGATGGACGAAAGCGGCAACAGAATGGTGGTCAAGGGGTGCTCAAAGACCTAGAGGCAGACCACCCGCCCGTTGGTCGAATGACATTGTTGCAAGTGCTCGGAAAGAGTGGATGAGACTCGCGAGGGACCGGAAAGAATGGTGTAATAAAGAGGATGCCTATACTCAGCAGTGGGTGCAAACGAGCTGATGATGATGACCTAGAGTCTTGAGTATTAGTCAATTAATATATCCCTTTCTTTGCGAAATCCATTCTTCCTGTCCTGTCACTGGTTATTATGAACCAGCCAAGCTTGAATTAAGGGTTAATTTAGGGCTAAATAGTGTTGTGTGCATTGTCCACAATATTTATTTTTAATTATTTATTTACTCTGAGCGTCTAAAAAGTTACTTGTCCTCATCGCTTTGTTATTACAGGGCTATTACTCCGTCACTACACCCAGAATATAGACACCCTGGAGCGTGTTGCCAACATTCCTGAGGAGAAGATTGTTGAAGCCCACGGCACATTCTACACATCTCACTGTCTGGAATGTCGCAAACAGTATAGTCTTGAATTTGTTAAAGGTACAATCTCTATTACATCTCTCTAATATTCTTTAGAAGCAGAATCAGACCTATAAGTATAGCAGTGGTTCATGATAATGAATTTATTTATGTCTGTTATGTAAAACTTTTGAAACTATCATCGTTTTTAACACTATTTTTATGAAACAACGGGATATTTACCATGATTAAATTGTGAGTTTTGACTTCCGATATTTCGGCGCAGTTGCATGCACCATGAACACGGTTGAACTATTTAATCATGGTAAATATCCTGTTGTTTCATAAAAATAGTCTGTAGTGTAGTTTGTAAGTAAATATGTACATTTGAATTAGTTTGCCCAATTAAAGAGTTTGAAATGTATTACTTTGTTGTAGAGCGCATTTTCGAAGACCAGATACCAATCTGTACAGAATGCCCGGGAGTAGTGAAACCAGACATAGTGTTCTTCGGAGAGAGTCTGCCGGAGAGGTTCCAGGAGTGCCTTCAGGAGGACTTCCAGCATTGCGACCTGCTCATCATTATGGGCTCGTCGCTGGAAGTTCAGCCATTCGCATCACTAATTGACATGTAAGTATAGATAAACCAGTCTAAAAATGCACGCCCCTCCACCACGTTTTCTTGACGTTGACTCACAGCCAAGTACTTGAAAATGATCCTTGTGATGCAAGTGATAAAGAACAATTTACTTTGACTGACTGAAGTAGTGTGACGTGCAGTTTAAGATTGGTTGATCTCTACAGTGACAGTGACACGAGATGAAAGACAGGGATCTTTTTTTTTTTTTTTCTTATTTCGGACCAGTGTGGTGAAAGGATTTTAAGTCTCTGCAAAGTGAGAAACACAAAAAGTAGAGGCGTAAAGTCTCTTATCAAAATATAAATAAATGTTAAGAACACTGGTGGTCAAGTGTTCTCACCCCGCCTTCCGATCCGAAGATTTTGGTCCGAATAGTTTTTCTGTCGAAAAATTTATGTGCACTATGCCATTACTCTCAAAGCGGTGAAGGAAAACATAGTGAGGAAACCGGCGTGTCGTAGAACTTAAAAAAGTTCGAGCAACACGTGTCAAGGGTCACGCAAAAAGGGCCCGCCGCCAGCGGCCTACTTGCGGAAACCAGTCCGCACACCGGGTCCGGTTAATGTACGTCCAGTTATTGTACAGCATGTTATTTCGCGATCTTTTATTGTACGCCCCGTTAATCTAAACCCTGGCATCGTAATAACGGTGTGTACATTAACCTGCTGTACATTATCCTGCTGTGCATTAAGGGGTCGTACATTATTGCCTCCCCTCACACCAAGTGCGGATGATGAATATATTATTATTATTTTTAATAATAGTGTACGCTGTGTTATATAATCTAATAATATTACAATCTAGCCATAATTCAGGCTATTAATTAATTTGCCACTGACCCATTCTAAAGTAAACTACAACTAAGAATGTGTCCACTAACACTTTTCTTATTGTCTCTATTTATGATGACGACACCTTGTTAAAGTAAACTACAACTTTACACTAACACGTTTACTGTCTCTATTTATGATGACGACACTTTATTAAAGTAAACTACAACTTTACACTAACACTTTTCTTACTGTCTCTATTTATGATGACGACACTTTGTTATTGTGTTCGTAATAAATATGCTAAAACTGCTCCGCAACGGAAGAAGCGAGGTGCAAGACAGGGCTCAGGGAACTAATTGAGTCTTGTCCTTCCACATCTACATCTGAGTCACTATTGGGTCAATTAGAACATTGCTGTCACCAACCCAAAGTCCTTCTCCGCTATTTTAAGGAGTTGGGCTGGCTGGGGTAGGGGTTAGCAGGGGGACAATGCACAATACACCCCATCGCGGGACGTCAGTGCAGATCTTATTCCCCCAACACAATTAGAATTAGAACTAGCAGTTGGTGCCCGAGCTTCGCTCGGTATTTTTTTTTGGTAAATTGTTGTTGTGAATTATATTTAAATACGAATTACTTACATACTGATTAAATATTAATATTTTTCGATCTTACCGACATAATAATAAACTCCACTACTCGTCAATAGATGGCGTTCTCTGTCCCACTAACTCATGACTTAATCAACAGATGGCGCTAGGAGTTATGATTTTAGGATAAAGTTGATTATTTACTTTACGATTAGGGGGACATTTTCTAAAAATGAATCCTAGCTAGATCGTTTTATCGTCCCCGAAAACCTCTGTATACTTAATTTCATGAAAATCGTTGGCTCAGTTTCTGAGATCCTAAATATATATATATATAGATATATACAAGATTTTCTCGTTTAAAGGTATAAGATAAGTTATGTCAAAATGAATAAATGTTGTATTTCCCAGGGTTCCAAACTGGTGTCCCCGCCTGTTGATAAACCGCGAGAAGGCGGGCGTGCGCTCGCCTATAATGCGGATGCTCGGCATGGGAGGCGGCTTGCAGCTCGACCAGCCCGTGCGGGATGTCGCGCGACTCGGCGACTGCGACGCCGGCTGTCGCGACCTGGCACGACGCTTGAACTGGGCGGTGAGTTGCTTAAAGCACAATTGTTTTAATAGTAGATTAGTAGCCAAGGGCTGTAAGGCATCAATTGCAGCCTGAGATATTTAGGCGCACAAGCGCAGCGAGGGCATATGCTAAAGGCCCTAACCCTCATCGAACCCTTAGCTTAGTGGCTAACCCCCTCATTCGTAATGCCTGACACATTTTAGCGGCTCGCTAAAAGTAGCTTGTCACTGTCTCTTTCATATCAACAAAGAGAGATGGCAATAGACTTAATGGCTTGTTATGCTAAATGACTGTTATAGGACCATTATGAAAATGAACTTAGGGGCGGCTGTAAGTAAGAGGCAAAGCCTTGCCCCTAATTTACACTTTTGCCATATCAGCACTTTACTATAGAACTTTGTAGCTTCGTAAATCATGAAACTCTGCACAAGTCTTAACATCCACTGACAAATAACTAAATTCGTTATCCCTTCCAGGACGAACTAAACGCACTAGTGGCGAGCGAACACGAGCGCTTAGAACGCGAGGGGGTTCCCGGCCCACCAGCAGACATACCAGGAACCAGGGTCACCAATTCCGACGCTATCGACCCCAAGCTGGGGTAAATGAAGACGTAAACCTTGGTGCCTAGGGCATTGTATCCTTTACACGACCCATTGGTACTGGTAACAATACCAGTGGGGTCACCAATTTAGACCAAAAACTGGGGTAATCTAGGCACCTAAGGTGTTGTAACGCCTATACACGATGCATTGATAGCATGTAACAAAACCGTTATTAACGCTATTGACCTCGAGTTGGGGTCAATCGAATGCTAAGTGTATTGTAATTGACCTCAAGTTAGGGTAAATTTAAATGCCAGAAACGCCTTAGATACGCGGCACGTCTGGATGGGTCTAATGGTAATAGAGCTACTCTAATAAGGCCAAATAAGGGTTGAAAGTACTTAAAAGTAAGTAAAAATCAAAGCTACTCTAATAAGGATATAACGACCAAAAAAAGTGGAATCTTACAAAGTAAAAATCTGTTTTACCCACAGAAAACAGTAGAAAGACGATCAGAAGGGCAAGTCGTAGTTTTATTCGATCAGTTTCAACAATACGTTTCGCCTGCGCGTCTCTCTCTTTTTTATGGAGAAAAGATGAGACAGCAACATTGTTTCTACGTAACATATTGACGTTAGGTAGAAATGATCGAAATGAGTGGTTCAAACTGATTGAGTAGAACTCAGACTACGAGGAGGGAAGGAGGAGGTAAATGAAGAAAGTATTTCTTTATTTAACTTATTGCTTGACTTCTTGTTCGGAAAGTAATTATTGCGCAACAAGGCATTTTTCATTGTACGAATTCCGAAAAAACTGCCGAATTTGTATGGAGACAGGGGCTCATGCATTTTGGCGACATTTTTCCGGCCTTAGTCGAAGAGCTTTTTACTATATTCTGTAGTTTTACCGGAAATTATTGAGTAAAAAATATATTAACTTACTGAAGTGTGTCTATTCTTGTAGGTAGCTCTATATCTATTGGTCTTCTAGAACAGATTGGTTATGGGCCCAGTAAAGTAAGTTACATCACGCTACAGGCAAAGCTTACTTACTGGTTCTCTAATACTGTGCCGTGTATATTATGTATAGCAATAATATGTACAGATATTTATGCATTTGTAAGCGACCTCTGAAGCAAGAGATGTGGGTTTGATTCCTGAGCGGGAACCAATGTTTGCGTGACCTGCAAGTATTTCTTCCTATTCAGTGTTGTACAGTCGCCTAAACTAAGATTACTCTTTAAAAATTTCAAAGTATCATTTTTGTTCATATCTTGTAGATTTACCAAATGTCATTGTGATAAAAGGGATTGATGTGATTTTTGAAATTATGATTGGAATATGTTACTTCAGCCGACTGTACCATAGCCATCTCATTTTCTGATACTTACCTACAACATAGGAACAGCCTGGTAGGATGTGGATGTTTTAAAACATTAGACGAACGATTCGGATCGAAAACGTCAGTTTTTATCTTTTTTAGTTTTTAGGCAAAACAAGGCAAAATCTGACGTTATCAAACGTTTTAAAATAACCTTGTACCTTGTGTTGTTGGTTATTTATTTATTTGTAATATAAGACCGTCGATGCACATTTTGACCTTTTTAAAATAATAAATATAAAGAACTTATTTACTGAAAATCGCGAATGTTGCGTACAATCTGATTGCACACAGTTTAAGAAAAAAATTGTGTTGTTCCTCGCGATTTTCGTTTCAGTGTTCAGAGTTTCGAGTTCAGTGTTTTTATATCTTTGTAAAGGTCAAAATGTGTTGTTTCACGGAGTTCAGCGTCTTAAATACCGTTTGTTTTGTGGATGATTGTCGGGCTACTTTCGACTAGCGGGAGTGACAACCTAATCTTATTTTTAGTCACCGCTAGAGGTTACAAGCGTTACTTAGATTTGACGCACTGCTTAAATTTCGCCCTGTCTCTGTTTGACATTATTGAATGGTAAGAGATGACAGTTGCTTAAACACTGATTATCTTTTGAAAAAAACTTGTAAGTAATGGGGTCAATCGCCTAGCAATAATTAGGCTTAGGGTCTCTTCTATTATCGCCCATTTTTTCTTATCACTGCTATCTGTTTTAGTACAAAAACTAGTAAAAAGACAGTTAGAATCGACGTTAATCCTAACGAAAAGGTGACTTGCCCCATTTAACCTTACGGCTTAACGGGTAGTTTTGTAACACCCTGTACATGCATACAAGAGAGATACAGAGCTAATAGCTACAAAATGGTCCCTGACTCAGCGTGAAGTTAGTTCGCTATAGATAGTGCAATTCACGAAGACGCGCCCCACCAATTTTCGGTTGAGGGGATCGCGGGGTGCGGGGAGTTTGCTCCGAGCGGCAGTCGCGAACCGTAGTCTATTCATTGTAGTGTGCGTGTGCACTCATAGGTAATTAGTGTGTACCGATAACACTCAAACATTGACGGAAGCTTGCACACATATACTGTAAACGGTTAGGAGGAATAGTGGGGCGCGCCTTCGTGGATTGCACTATCTATAGCAACTAACGCTGGTCTCCCGTCAGGGCCGCGATTAATAGAAATATTCTCTTTCATAATATGAAATGTTTGTTATGCGGGATGTTTTATTTAATTTTTGTTGAAATCGTATCTCAAAATTGTAATCATATATCAAGAACTAGATTTTTCTGAAAACTTGATATTTTTTTTTATAACACTATAATGACGATATGATTGTAATGAATTTATTTATTTAATGTTATTTTAAAGCTTTATCTCTTTTGAAAGTTGGTAGGTAATTTAGGGTTAGATTAGTTTTGTATTAATAAAATAATTTATTTAGCATTATATTTGGGAATTAATTTAATATTATTTACTAATCATTTTGCTTGATTTTAAGTGTGGATATAACGTGGTTTGGCTATTGTTATCGTAAGAAATAATTGTTTTTTTTTAATACTTTGTTCATGTGATGTTTAAATTGAAAAAGAAATACTTCATAAATAAAACTCCATCTTCAATATATTTTACATCAGTAATTGCATTTGTCTGCCTTCACAGCTCAGTTGGTAGTAGCTCTGCCTTCTGCGCTGGAGGGCGTGGGTTCGATCACCACCGAGATCAAATATTTGTGTGGTGAACTTAGATGTTTGTTCTCTGTCCGGGTGTTTTATTGTATTCTAAGTGTGTATTTACAAAATAATTTATGCAAATATTTTATCAACTATCTGGTTCCCATAGTACAAGCTTAGTTTGGGGCTAGATAGTGTTTTTTGGATCGTCCGCATTATTTATTTATTCTTTAACTATCCGGCCGAATGTACCTATTTTTTCACTAGTACTGCTGATACAAAAATAATGCTACTGTTTAAGAATAATTATACCGAGTTTCTTATGATATAGAAGTTAATAATACCGGATTAAATGCCTTATATTTGGACCACATAGGTAGAGATCGTCCAAGCTTAAAATGCACGTCCCGCTCGTAACTCCAGTCAGTCAAAGTAAATTGTTCTTTATCACTTATATTACAAGGATAATTTTTAACTACTTTGCTGTGAGTCAACGTCAAGAAAACGTGGTGGAGGGGCGTGCATTTTTAGACTGGTTTATCTATAGCTCGCGCCAGCATTTTTCTGGCATACCATATTCTTGACCAAGCCTGGCGCTTATGGGGGTTTACTCCTCACACAATGTATAATAAAATTTCCCCGTTACATTTGACTGTATAAAGGAAAAAGTCAGCTTTCCGGTCAACTGAATCATGAAAAATAGTATTTTTTTCGTAATAAATGCAGTATGTAAACTTTTTGCTTTAGTGTTACTTGTAGTAAAGGGTATTACTAGTGGTTATGTGTGCTGGTGCTGTATAACCTCGCGAGCACACTAAAACCTTTAAATATATCGAAAAACTAAATCCAATATTTACACTTTCTAGTCGCTATAAACACGACAAAACCGAGGTAAAAATACCGAGTACTTTATAAAGGGCTTCACACACGGCAGCTATAAATGTATACACGGTGTAACATATGTATTATTATAGTATACTTCCCGAGATGTAATGTACATTAATATACATTCTATTCTATGGAAAGAAATGATGAGATGTATCGTCCTATAATGAACAATTGTAGGCAAAAAATATTGCACATCGGCTTTGTAGAGTGCTATCTCTTTCTGGCGCACACTACGCTCTATAAGCCGAAATTAGCCATGTGCAGTATTTATTGCCTACTACTATACATCTTTACAATAAAGCTACCCTGTGTGAAGCCTTTTACTACGTTTAAATGGGGTGAAAGTCTAGAATTTTCCCCAAAAAGTAGTGGTCTTGGGTGCATGGTAAATACTAGGCGTACAGATCACAATTGTAGGACTTGATGTAAGTGGCCTGTTAGTGACTAGTATAACGATTTGTATCGTTAAAATCTTTCTCGCGACCACTTTTGCATGTTGTCTTGTGAGAGAGATTTTGAAAGCAAATCAAAACGAAAGCAATACATAAACTAAATTGACAATAGATCTCATATTATTGATGTTACCGATATCTTGTTGAAATATAATAAGTATGTTTAAAATTGTAACCCAAAAGCCTATATTTTATCAGTAAATAAAGCGTATTGTAATATAACATTGTTTTATTATCATTTCACATATCGATGCTTATTTACAAACTTAAAATAGAGATTATACAAAACTATAGTTAATCTTCGTTTTTACAAAGTGAAAGGCAAAATGTCTAAATAAAATTAGTTAAATAGGGGTATATAAAGACTGCTCCCGAAAACAGAAACATAAGGCTTCTACATACACAGAACATAGCTAAGGCACAGAGCGACCTGGGGCTCAATTCTAGACCAGTGACTTTTTTGTCACGGTAGATATATATCACTAAAACTGTCAGTTTCTTTAGTAAATTTGACAGTTCTTGTGATATATATCTACCGTGACAAAAAAGTCACTAGTCTAGAATTGAGCCCCTGTCACGCATGGCGATCAGTGAAACGCTGTCAAATATGACAGCGATATTTGACAGCGTTTCACTGATCGCCATCGCCCATAAGTGCGCAAGCCTTTCGACTACCGAAAAGAGCAAAGAAGACTTACAGTTTAGAAAACGCGCATGTGAAAACCCTCCGTTTTTGGGGAGCTGCCGTTTTGCACCTTGTATTGACAAAAACTTATTAAATTCAATCAAACTGCAGACTCTAAAATTCATCACGGACTGTTCAAGTCTGAATTATACAAGTTTAAAATCAAATATTTCGTTCATTACACATTTTTAGTCAGAATCTTTACTCCTTAGCATCCGTAATACCTTCTGCACCTATAGCAAACATCGCTTCTGTTTCTGGTAGGCATGGACTGTCGTAGATCTTGCATACTCTGAAATAAAAATAAATAATTTCACCATACTCCAACTGTTGGTGTTGGACGCAAAATGGACCGCTTTGGCGCTAAATTGCGGAAACAACAGTCCTGTACAAGATAAAAAATGCCTCAAGTTGATGGAAGCAGGGCAGTGCATCGTAAGGCACGTTCCTGACGTGCGTGACCTACGAATGCTTTGTTATAAGCGATGGTTACCACTTAACATCAGGTAGACCAAATGCTGGTTCCAACAGCTAGTTGTAAAAATAACGTAATAAAATTTTTAACTAGCTAATTCTTTGATCCGCACTTGGTGAGCGGAGTTGGGCTGGCTGGGGTAAGGTTTGGCAGGGGGACGATGCACAATACAGCCCATCGCGGGACGTCAAGCGGACTGGTTTCAGCGAGTAAACTGGTAGTGGAATCTTTTTGGGTGCTGCTTTACACATATTTTCGTTTTTTTTAGGTTATACGACGACGTGCTGGTTTCCTTACTATGACCTTCACCGTTTATGAGTACAGGCATAGAGCACAAACTTTTTTTCTGAACTCACTGCTCACTGGTACACGACCGGATTTGAACCCAATCGCAGTTCGCAGTTTTACTCGATCATATTGAACAATTAGTTTCGCCTACGTGCCTCTTTCTTTTGTATGGAAAAGATGAGATAACAACAATACGTTACAAAGAAACTTGTTGGTAAAAAAATTCTTGCGAAGAAACGATCGACTCGAGTTGTTGTCCCACCATTTCGCCATACAAACGAGAGCGACACGCAGTCAAAACTAATTAATCAAACTGATCAAGTGACTCAGACTAGAGGGTACTATGCTCTGAAGAAATAGATGGGTAACTGTGTACCTGTTATCTCCCCTTCCTTTACGCAGATATAGTCTAGTTGTCGAGGCGTGGGCCATGATGTGGCCGCCGATGGGTTTCTTTGTGTCCGCATTGAACACACCGACGGAATCCACCTGTGCTACCACTTGGTTCGTTATCACTACTGCCACGCCGAACTGAAAAAAAATAACATCAATGTAGGCTCCTCTAAATACTTAAATAAATAATGTGGACAATTCACACAACACTATCTAGCTCCAAGCTAAGCAGAGCTTGCATGATCGGAACCAGATAGCTGATATAATACTTGAATACTTTTTTTTGCAAATAGGTAAATACTTAGAATACAATATAACACCCATACAGAGAACAAACTCTGTCTTGTTCACCACACAAATATTTGTTCTCGGTGGGAATCGAACCTAAATTTGCTCATCAGCAGCAAATTATCGTGTCTGTTATTTTTAACAGACTTCAAATTAAAAATTAATTTCTCAATTCGATTGTATTTTTTTTATCGCATTTCTTCGTTACCTAAGAGCCGATTGGAAAAAAACTTTTTTATTTGGAAGGTTATAACTCCCAGATTGGTCCCATAGAAATTTCATCAAAACCGACTTTGCCGTTTTGTTCTTTTTTTTTTTATTTGTTTGCCATCGCATAATTTCATTATTTATGAGCTGATTTGAAACCTTCTTTTTTATCTGTAAGGTATTCTTCCAGATTGGTCCCATAGAAATTGTATAAAAATCGGTTCGGCAATTTGGTCATGAAGCGAACATAAACAATAAAATACAACCGAATTGAGAACCTCTTTTTGCATGTAGCTCTTATAGGTGGATGGGTGGGTGCGCGGGACTCTTACCTAGTAGTTAGACAATTTTCATATATTCCCTTTGTCTCAAACATCTCACCTTGTACTTATACCTTGTTTGTATTTAAGGTTCTTGTTTGTTTTTTCTCTTGTGTTCATTCAATAAACTTTCTGTTTGTTTGTTTTTTTATTTGAAGTCGGTTAAAAACCGTCGAGGAACAGCTTTATCCGTATAAAAAGAGAAAGTATGCACTAACCTCATCAGCCAATCGCAGCAGCATCCTCATAAACCTGCCGAGATGTAGCTGCCGTGAGTTCAGCTCACCGCGGCCAGAGTAGTCAGTTCTGTACAGCGCTGTAGCACTGTCCACTATTATCAGGGAATATCTGGAAAAACACATTAAGAGCGGGTCGTGCGAAAATTTGAGATGCGTTTTTAAAAATTCATAACTAAATATTTAGCGCTAATGAAAATCGTATGTCAGCGTTAAATAGAATGTCATGTTAAATAGTATATTTTTTTAACACACTTAAATTCGAATTAATCTCAAATGTATAGTCTACAATTAGTCCTTTTGCGATTTTTAAAATGTCACTTAGTTATTTAGTTATGAATTTTTTAAAACGCATATCAAATTTTCGCACGACCCGATCTTAATGCAATTTTGGTTATCGAACAGAAGTAGTTGACAGTAACGTCAAACCTGTAGATAGAGCCACGGTCGCGTTAGTGCCGAACAGTCCCTAAGAGTTATTCGTCGAATGTGATTAAGATCCGATGGCACAGCGGTCAGCGCAGTCCCGTATTAAAGGAAAGGTCGCGGGTTCAAATCCCGCTCGGCTCTCAACTTCTGGGACATTATAAAAATCTATGTTTACTTGGACGGCCCATAGAACGAATATATCAACACTCAAACAACTAAAGCTTGAACATCTAAAGCGTTTGTCTTCTATTTGCCTGCACAGAATCCTGAAATACTTTGGTACTCGCAGAAATACCGATTGTATCGAGAGACTGATTATAACAGGCAAAGTAGATGGCAAAAGACCTAGAGGCCGAAGCCCTAAGCTTTGGTCGGACCAGGTATCTGAGCTGAGCAGCTGAAATGCCGATGCATCAGGCGCTCCATCAGGCCACCGACCGCTCCAAATGGAGAGATATTGTACACAGAATGGGAAAGGGTCACGATCCTCAACAATGAGGGACCGACTATGGAGGGGGAGGGGGATGTTTACCTGGACTCCGCCATCATAGCACAAGCGTGCACTAACAACTGCGTCTGATGGTCTGTATTATAAGCCCGCGCGTAGGCCACGTTGTCCAGCACCGCTGATCCTTCCATGCCGTAGCGCTGTGCCACGCCTAGCAGCCTTTCCGGACGGAACGTACCCTCTGTGTCTATGTACATACATTTCCCTTCGCCACCTGACTGCTCGATTGGCAACTGGAAACAGAACAAGCACATTCTTAACTCATGTCTAATGCTCATGTCACACCCATGCCGGTACATGTTGGGAGCGATATCATCGAAGTTGTGAACCACTATGTTTATTTGGGTCAGACAATCCAATTAGGTAGAATTAGGTATTAGGTGAAGTGGCAATCGGCTGGCCATATAGCTCGAAAAACTAACAACCGTTGGGGAATAAAGGTTCTCGAATGGCGACCACGGACCGGAAGACGAAGCGTAGGGCGCCCACCACGATGATGATGACATACTTAACACTTTTACCTCATAATATCGCATTATCATCATAATTGAGTAACACTTTCCGTCAAGAGGTAGCGGCCCCGGCTTCAGAGTTGAGGTTTCAAATCCAGTCGTGTATCAATGAGTTTTTCCGTCGAAAATGTATTTGCATTATGCCAGTATTCTCAAACGGTGAAGGAAAACATCGTGAGGAAACCGGCGTGTAGTAGTTCGAACAACACGTGTCAAGCGTCGCGCAACAAAGGCCCGTTAGGCCCTACTTGCGGAAACCAGTACGCACGCCAAGTGCGAATGACGAACACTTTCCATAGTAAAAGTAAAAATATGACGGCCTAATCATAATCTGCTAGGTTAATAAAAAACATTTTTATAACGCTTTTATTAGCTTCAGTATGTAAGTTTGTTTGCTTGCTTGTATGTGACCGACCCCTTTGAGCTCGATTTTATCCTACTTTGAACAATCAGATTTGATTCAAACTTTGCACACCTGTCAAAGGTCGATGACAATGCAATAATATGAAGAAAAAAAAAAGTTAAAAGAAAAAAAAATTATAGTTCAAAAAACTAAAAAAACAATTTTTTATAACTAATTGAACTAAAAAATTAAAAATAAAACTGTAATAATCAATTGAAAAACTTATATTATTGTACAAAAAGCGTGGGGGGCTTGATTTTGATTGTTATAAATATTTTATCAATAGTTTATTATATCTGAAGTTATTATAAAAAGCGCCCCACGCTTTTTTGTACAATAATATAAATTTTTCAATTGATTATTACAGTTTTATTTTTAACTTTTTAGTTTAATTAATTATAAAAGCGTGTTTTTTTAGTTTTATAAACTATAATTTATTATCTAATGTGATGTTGACAGCATTTTTCTGAACTGCTATTCATCTGGCACTTAGAGCGATTTCAGACTAGCGTATTATTTTGCGCGTATACGGTCGTTTCAGCATACGCGCTTATACGCGCGCTACATTACACGCTTCTAAAAACCATACTCGCGTAAACGGGCATATTTCGGCGTGTTCGCTCGAACCGGTGGTGTCGTGTCAGTATCAACATGGATTCTGACACTTATACGAGCTTAGAAGCGCGTCAACGCTCGTACGAGTCGAGCGTGTGACAAAAGGCGCGCCTATACGCGCCTACATGCGCTTCCAAAAACGAGCTCATACGCGCGTATAAAACGCTAGTCTGAAACCGCTCTTAATAGGATAGTAACCTGGCAGGTGACAGCCAGAGTGTGACATAGCTGAGTTTTCCCCGTCCGGAACTCTCCAAATATCTCAGTAATGGATCCTGTTTCAATACCTCCTCCAAGCAGCCTGTCCAGTTCCTTTGAACCTGTGGTCAGTTGGATTATTTCAGCCCTGAAACATAATTTATTTTATAATATACCTTTTATAAATTAAGTTATGCATAATTATGCAGATTAAATGGGTATTTATCACAATACCTTTTTTTAATTATTTAATTATTATTTTGAATTTTTTAATATTTTTAATCTATAATATTATACTTTTGTTTATGTTTATGTTTATCACATAAAATCATAAAGACATTAAAATAAAAAGGCCTTTTTATTCCTAAATAACGAAATGTACACTGTTATTTCAAATCAATTAAATTCAAACTAAAATATTTAAGACCCCTCTTTGGTATTAGCCCTCCTCCACGCTCCATAAAGACATTGTACAGTCGCGTATGAAAATGTTTGTCACCTTAGAGTCGGTTTTCGCTTGCACCAGTGCCTTGATCATGAACACATTTTGACATAATTTGTGACGTTAACATAATAGTGTATTCTGTCTATTCAGTTTCAAAAGGTAGTATGTTATAGGTTGTATTGTTGAACAAATCAAGTTGAAAATCTACGAACATTTTCATTCCGCTACTATACATAGTCAATATTTCAGAATAACTAAAAATTACCTTTTCTGGTGAAACTCAGTGGCAGTTGTAAAGCCCATTGGCACCAGTTTGGATGCTTCCGCCAATATTTTATCAGCTTTTGCCTCAGAAATGCCTTTGATAGCAATCAGCCATTTCTTAGGAGCATAGGCTACGGACTCCACTGTATGGTAGCCTGCCTCTTCAAGTTTCTTGATATCTCCGGAAGTGATCCCATTGCCCTATAAACATTTAAAAACAAGGTTACAGTGTGATATAAATGGAACTTCATGAAGACTTTGTTACTGTATGATATAAAATTGAGCTTTTTTTAATAACAAACTGAAAACAGCTATAAGTTTCTTGCTGGTTCTTTTGTTGGCACCTAGAGTCATCTAGTTAGTTCACAGTGTGCTTGTGTTCTATGAAACCTATTTGACTTTAAATATCCAAGGCCACAAACTCTCATAGAGTAAGTAGACCCTCTACTCTATGACAGAAAAGCTTGAAAGAGAACAGAGAGAAAAGAGACTTCAATTCAAAGGCTCCTAATGTGGCTGTGAGTGAAGACTGATATGATTCAAAATGATACAAGGCCACTTTTGGTAGAAGTTTCGAACTTTGTTTGTTCCATTTTCAGCTGTAACTAACTGCAAACCAAAGTTGCTATTTCTTTAGGTACTAAGTCCAGAGAAAATATGACGATAAAACCTACTGCAATTGATAATTTACTTTTGTCGCTCCCTGTACATGTATAGAAAGAAAAAATAAAAATTAGTAGGTACCTCTAGTTTGCCAATAAGCTGTGGGCCGCACTCTTCCAAGTCTTCATCAGCAGTCGCTGTAACTGCTGAAGCAGTAGCCGTCATTTTGCAATAGAATAGTCACACTTTACTTCTTCTATCACCGAAACATGTGTCTTCAGTTAATTTTGTTGAACTTGCTCAACTGTTTTCATACACAGTTCAGACGAAGAACTTCAGTCCTATCTAACAGGGTCGGACACTAACGGACAGCTCAACAAAACAGAAAGCGAAACTCAGATTTGTTGAGAAGAAATAAAAGAAAGTAAGATTTACAAACAAAATATTTCACAAACAAAACCACACACAACACACAACCAAACTTAGCAACATCACAGTATCCAATTAATCAAAGTCATGCAATCAGTCAATGTCAAAACTTTCCCCCCATCTGGCGGCCAGTCAGACGTCAGCCTAAACATTATTTTATAACATCTCGGTTTGAGAAAAGTGCGGTAAGAACTAAACGTGATGTTCTTTTAATCGATGGCAGCGCGCAGCGATGAATTTTGGCAGAACCGTTGATTGACAATGACATTCAGTTGAGTGACTGCTGATTGCACCTGAAAAGAAAAATAAATAGAAGAGTTTCAAAAAACAAAAAATAAAAACGGAAAATGTTCTCTCGTAATTTTCTCAGTTTCATTTACGTTTTTATTAAGAAATGTAGGTTTGAATATGAGATAATACGCTAAAATCACCATCATTATCTCTACCTGTAACGGAAACAATGGAAGAAATACCTGAAATTCGTTTGCACGTTGAGCACCATGTTTTTACTGTTAAAAAAGACGTCCTGTGCCAGCATAGTGACTATTTTAGGGCTATGTTCAGTGGCAGTTATGTAGAAAATGAGCAACAGGATATTACCATTGATGTGAGTATATTCATCGAATGTAGGATTCTGCTGTACCTATAAAGCAACTTTAGCCCAATACAAAAAATAAATGTATTTTGATAGGAAACTATTGGTATGAGTAATGAAATCTTATTATTTTACAGGTAGATGCAGTAGATGCTAACTCTGTTAATATAATTTTACGATACATGGAAATAGGCTTAATAGACCTATCTGAATATCAGTTACCAGAGATTGGTTGTCTTGCTACAACAGCTAATTTCCTACAAATAAGCGAGCTCATAAAACAGGTTGAATACTGTCTAGACCTCCAGCTTTCCACCTCTACCTGGATGGAAACAATGACAATTGCAGAAAATGCTGCATACACGAAACTGGAACAGAAGGCTGCTGCATTTGGTTTGCTTTCCTTCAAAACCATGATGGTAGAATACATTCCATCAATAGATAAACTGTTCTGGTATCTTTCCCATCCGTATCTTGATACAAGCACTGAACTAGAAGTATTCAAATTTGGATTGCAATGGGTGTTTTGTAAAGATCCCGGAGCTGATGCTGTGTTCATTATTCTAGGCTGCTTGGATATGGAAAGACTTACAGTCGAAGACTTGAAAGAAATAGTAAATGAACTGATTGTGCGGGGTTTTGTTAATAGTTTTGCTGAGAAAGTGGCAGCATGCCTTCTGAAGGTTTGTGAAGATGCTCATGATTTATCTGAGTCTGTTGTTATTTCCAAGAAGGAGAGCTTATGTGAAATTTTCACTGAGAGAGTGTATGTAGAAGTTCTTAACTTAGTGAGAGAGAGCACGAGGAGGAAACTGGTGTATACACCAATAGTGCCCATGTGGATGGTTAAAGATTCAAAACTAGATTTTGCCCCTCATTTCATGTATACATTTTCAGAGAAGACAGGCTTTGCAAAGTGGCTTGAAGTGGCTGATAAAAACCTGTGGGGATGGAATGTAGTGTCTTGGGGCGCTCATAAACTTGTGATGGTGGGCGGGGAGCTAGGCAGAGGCACAGGAATGTTTATGAGAGATGTGAAAGTGTATGATTCATTAAGTAAAGAGTGGATATGTCATGGTGTGATGTTACCACCGCGCAGACATGGGGGAGCGACCATACTTGGAGATACTCTGTTCCTGATAGGTGGTGTGGGTGGATTCAGGTTTGTTTATAGATTTGGTCGAAGTTTTAAGTACGAAATACAAAACTACACAAATCCCCACCTATGGATTAAGAACAAAAAACACCAATACCTAATATCTCTTATCTGGGCAATTCTGCTTCCCTAGCTAGTCTTCTTATTGTGTCACTGATTTTTTCGAACTAAGTGTGGTGAAAGGATTTTACTTGACACATATTTTCGAACTTTAAACTAACTTTATATTTTCAGAGTGACACTTGATACAGCAATAACTTATGATATGAAGCATAGATCTTTTAGAAAAATTGACAAGCTACCAGATGCAATTCAGAGCCCAGCTATTTGTACTCACAAAGGAGAGGTTTATGCTGCCGGGCATAACAATATATACAAATATGAGGATGAAATTGGCTACGTTGATAAATGGAAAACTGTTATATCTACACAAATGAGAACCAACAGAATGATATCTTTCAAGGAGTTCATTTACTGCGCACAGAATTATTTTAGCCCTATGTACAGGTTCAAACCGGGTGTAGATCAGAAGTTAGAACTTATAACAAGTTATAGCCATCCTCCTGCTGCCATTTGCAATTTAAGTAAGTTCACACACTTATTAAAAAGCATGCATTGATAATAATAATAATAAGCCATTTATTCTGAACTACACGGTCTAGATCTAGATATATTGTTTTATAAATAAGTTAATCATAACATGTCCCAAAGTTTGGTGTGCCTCGTGGCATAGGCCTCATCTATCACCTTCCACTTTGCTTTATCCTGTGCCACTCTTCTCCATAGATGCCCAACTGTTACATAAATTTACCAGCAGCGATTTTTTTTGCCGCGCACGAGTAAGTTGTGGAATGAACTGCCCCTGTGGTTTTCCCTCAGAGCTACGACATGGGGTCCTTCAAAAGGCGGGTCTGCATTTAAAAGGCCAGTAGCGCATCAGCACTACCCCTGGTGTTGCAGGTGTCTATGGGCGATGGTGACTGCCAGCGTCTGCCAGCTATGGCATAAAAAGCCACTATTGTAGCTTTTTTTGCAATCCAAGTACAATCACAAATTATTTATTTCCAGATGATCGTCTTATAGTGTTCTCCCGGCCCATATGTGGAAATTCAGAATGTATAGCAGTAGAAGAGTATAAAGGAGAGACAGATGAGAAACCTAAAATGCTTATGACAAAGACAACGTCACCATTCACTATAAATGATGTAGCCGGATGCTGCATTCTAGTAACTGAAATGCCTCCGGTTTATAATTACGTATCTCAGTATCATCAAAAGTATTTATCTGGGTACTAGCGCCCGCGCGTGGCTTCTCTCGCCTGGTTCAATTGTTAGTCCAGGTCATTGATTCCCAACGTGGTCCAGGGGTCCACAGTAGACTCGACGGGGGTCTACGATGGCGTGACAAAAAAATGGGGGTTCACAACTCGGAAGCGGGGGTTCAGGAAAATTTATCTGGTTTCGATAGTGAAGAACTAAAATGTTCGCTTGACTTCACCTATCAATGTAGGCAGATAATATTTTAAGAAGCTTAGCGACTGTGTGAAAAAACTTTTTTCGAAAACTGTAAATTCGTGGTACGAACGCATAGTTTGGTCTCATCTCCATATTTTGATCGACTGGGAATATAGTAAAAATGTACTGCACTGCATGGCAGGGGGTCCACCAAAACCAGCCAAATTTTGAGGGTGGTCTATGAGTAAAAAAGGTTGGGAGCCTCTGATCCAAGTCATGGCTAAGTTTTAATCTAATACTCAACCTGATGTACTCACAAACTATGGCATAATGTTATGGACAGTGCAATTATCATGTTTATTAAAAATTCTTAAATAAATGTTCTAGATGGGTGCTTGCTTTTACTTTAAATTAGGAGTAACCAAATTTGCTTGGGCTGCGCCCTTCTTTGACACACTAAGAAAATTAGGACTTTACAGAGGGGCAGTCCAAAAGTTTTATTTAGGAGAGCCCTAATTTTAAGCGTAGCCTCCATTAGCCTCCCAGGGAAGAATTAAATAGCGAGCCGCCATTTATCAAGTTGAGAGCAGTGTTTAGAGAGGTCATTATAAGTCGCTTTATTGTGTGAAAATTGTATGTTTATCAGTTTTAGTTTTCGAGTTTACCTCGTTCGTTCAAGAAAAATACAGAAGGCGTATAGTAGCATGGTAGGTCGACTCGACCCCCCTCCCCCTTCCCCGAGCGGGGTTTCGCCCCACAGTTTGGTAGCCCCTGCTTTAGAGAATTTTAAGATGATAGGTAATACCTATTCGGCTATTAGTACTAAGAAGCAAAACAAAATGCAGGTTTTTCTTATCTATGTAATCTGATATCACAAAACGTAATATAATCAACTTATCATCACCATAATTCCATAAAAAATTAAATATAATTTAATAAACATATTCCATAACTTTAACTATTTGTTTTGTGGTTGACGGCGTCTCAATTTCATTAGAGCTTCCTGTCTTTTCTTTTCAATCAATAGTTTGAGATCTACTGTATTATTTTGATTTATATTAGTCAAATTACTCTTTGTTTCATGATTACTTGCATTGATAATAGGAACATTGTTGGAGGCTATTTTGGGCTGAAACTGTACCCTTTTAGGCATAATAGACTCTGTATGTTGTGTGTATAATGACTGTGAGTGTGGTGATGAGGTAAATGGTAGGAGTCGTTTTGCTTGAAGCCGTTCTCTGGCTAGTTGGTGTTTCTTCTTTATTTCATCTTGAGTGCATCTTATGGGTGAATCACCTGTACCTGTAAAATACAAGTTTTTTTTAGATGCAAGAAAATAACTGGGTTTATGCTTTTAAGACATCAAAGCAGTGCAAAATAATGGGTTGTAAATAGATTTTATAACAGTCATGCTGGACTTCTATTAAAAATATTTAATACTATGAGAAATCCACACAACAATAACTAGCCCCAAATTAAATTGAGCTTGTACTATGGGAACCAGCTGATACAATACTCGGATATTTTTTTTGTAAATACATATTTAGAATACAATAAAGCACCCAAACAGAGAACAAACATCTGCATTCACCACACAAATATTCGTTCATGGTGGACATCCAACCCATGACCTACGGCACAGAAGGCAGGGTGACTACCAACTGAGCTGAGAGGCCAGTCAAGTACCTAGTCTGCCTATTAAAACTCATCATCATCATCATCAGCCTGTCCAGCAGTGGACTTCACTGCTGGACATAGCCTCCCCTACACATTTCCAGGAAGAACGATTTTGAGCTCTTTCCATCCACCGGCTTCCTGCGATCTTAACAATGTCGTCGGTCCATCTGGTGGGTGGGCGCCCTACTTTTCATCTTGCGTTCGTGGTCGCCATTCGAGAACCTTTATTCACCAACTTTATTTTACTATTAAAACTATGATTAGTATATTATAAATTTAATTTAACTTTATTATATTGCTTACCAAAAGGCATAGAACTATATCTCCCGAAAGCCATTCCACTGGTTGAAGGTTTATTGTCATTAGGCAGTGAAGGAGACTCCGGCATGGAACTATGACGACCAAAAGTTGATTTTGAAGATGGACTCCCATCGTGGACAATCAATTCTTTCACAGTCCAGTTTTTACTTTGTGTTTTAGACACATTTGCTTTGATCGGCATCTGTGTCAATTGCTCTATGACACTGTCATTTAAGTCTCCAACAAAACTGTCAAATGAATCATTGTTAATGCGAGGAGAATCACATTTCTTTACTTTGCTGACAACGGGTGATTCTAATCTAATACTGTTCAATATTGCATCCATTGAGTCTTGATCCATTTTGAAATTTGCTTCACTTTTGTAATATAACTTTGTGTTTTGCCTTGTTCGTTTGGCTGGTGTTGGTTCATAATTCAATATATTATCTTCTACAATTTGACTTGCTTTTAACAAACACTCATTCATAGAATCATCTGATTCCAAAGCTGCATCAGGGTCAGGGCGCCCAAAATTAGAGCTTAACACATTTTTTCTTAGACATCTAGAACTGCTTTTAGGAACACACTTCGGTGAGCATTGTGTATTTGCCTGTGTGTCATTAAATATATCATCCTCGCTACCTGATTGTGGCTTTTCAGGTAAACTGATTTGTTGTTTGGGTATCAACTCGTGTAAGTTTCTATTCAACTCCAGTAAATCTTGAAACAGTTCTGATTTCTTTTGAGATATCTTTAGAGCTCGTCGTTTAGGCATTTGTTTTTCTATAGCTTTGGGTCTGATAGATCTTTTTGTTTTATGGCTCAGAGGTGTCGTGTTCCTAAACCGAGATGTGACTGTATTCTCTGACTTTGGTGTGTAGAAGTTCCATACGACATCGGTTTCACCTTCATTTCCATCTTGTGTGCAGAGAAAGGGCACGGGACTAGCGGCTTCTGAATCGCTGTCCCTTGACGGTGAGTTTGCCTGGTGTTCCGGTGTTGAGCATGATAGTACTGTAAAATATAATGAGTTAGGTACCATGTTATGATGTTGTTGACAGGCACTAAACTGCAAATTACCTACCTTTTGGTTTGTATTTTGTTTTCGTAGCCACCATTTCTTTCGGTGGATTTTTCTTGTACATGAATAAATGGTTTAGATAGCCAACAGAGATCAGGTTCTTTATTTTGTTTTAGATCTACAAATAATCCTAGCTGGGCCCATGCATGAACAAAAACAAATAGGACTTTACACGAAACGAGAGAAAAGAAAACGAAAAAATTGGCCGATCTTATTTTCACGAAAAAAGAAGAAGCAGATTTCTATAGTGTATGTGTGCGTATACGTATGTATATCTACATTTGTGTGCGTAAATCTTATATTTAAACTGTCAAAACTGACATCTCAAACTGTCAAATATCAAGAGGTCAATGTCATGCTTGCTTCTGCTTGCTACTGTTCTATATTTCTTGCTAGGCTATTTCGAGATACGAGCTAATATTTACGAAATAAAATCCACCGGAATATTAAATAAGACAGAAATGCGATGGCTGCAACAGCATCGGTAATTAATCATCTGTCTTATTATTATCATCTGAAGAGTATTTACCATTTCCTACAGCACAGACGACTCCAATACCTCCAGCAGCGTTGGGAACCAACCGCTCAACTCCTACGCATAGTTACAACTGGGCAGTCATCAATAATGAGAAGAACATTTAATTCTTCAGGGCTGGACACCTCTGCCGCATGCCAGACCACCTCGTGGGCTTTCATCTTCAGTGGGCTGAAGATGTGTGTCAAACTTAGCGCTAGAAGGTGGTAGACCCGACTTTAGTGGGTGTGTGATGTGTGTTTATAACCCTGCCAAAAGTGTGTTATGTCAGATTGTGAATGAAGAAACTTGCTATATGTGTGTGATGGAGTAACTACCTACTAAAGATAATCTACAATGTTGTATAAATGTTTTTATAGCGTTAAAGATTTCATTTAAATTATTTTATATTTTCTTTAAGAATTATTATTCTGAATTGATTATTGTTATTATTCTCACACTGATTTATTTTAATTTAACTTATATTTTCTACTTTTTGTTTGAATTTTGTATATTGGTCGCCGATGAAGTATGTGAGCCACTTTTTTACATACCCTATGATCTTATAATTGTACCATACTTCTTGCAAATAAATATATTTCATTTCATTTTATTTGTACCAACTGTCGAACTACTCAGTAGTTACTAAACTACAGATGTAGAGTTATTGGTGAAAGAGACTCATTTCCTGTAGGTTTCATTTGCTCAAACTAGATATAATGTAACTATGCTACTCGGGGATAATTCAGCATTAAAGAGGCGAAAGAAATTTATCAGTCCAGTAGTTTTTGAGTTTATTTGTTACAAAATACAAATCTGTATAATAATGATGATGACAATGTTACCTACCTAAGTACCTATAAGTACATACCTACCTATTTACTGAGAAGTCCCATTATCACACAGAACGCCTACCTATACATAACATACATATGATTAAGTATTATGATTACACGCTCCTCTGAATCCACCATCAGGTAAGCTCGTTGGCAGAGAGCACTGGTGGTCTAGTGGTAGCGGACCCGCCTTCCGATCCTTAGTCGTGGGTTCAAATCCAGTCGTGTACCAATGAGTTTTTCTGTAGAAAAATGTATGTGCACTATGCCAGTAAAACATCGTGAGGAAACCGGGGTGTTGTAGAACCTACAAAAGTTCGAGCAACTCGTTCGTGTCAAGCGCCACGCAATAAGGGCCCACTAGAGGCCTTGCGGAAACCAGCCCGCACATCAAGTGTGGATGATGAATTTGCCGCAGCTCGTTGGCATCAGTGCCTTGTCTACCTTATTCATAATAGGTAGGTACCTAAATAAGGTAGGCCTAATGATGATGATGATGATGAAAAGGTACCTCTATGTAGGTAGACAAGTCTATCTACCTATTTGCTGAGAAGTCCCATTTTACACACAGAACTCCTACCTACCTAAGAGCTGGTAATCATTTTAAACATAGGTATTCAGCATCTGAATCCACCATCAGGTAAGCTCGTTTGCATCAGTGCCCACCTTACTCATATTACCTAACTAAATGCAGTAGATCTACAAAATCATGTAGGTAAATAAAACAAACATTCCACAGGATGGATGTTAGCAATGGCCTACTACGCGGGCAAAGCCTGCCGCGGGCGGCCGCTAGTTCATAAAATCTACAGTCACGAAAAACGCCTTGGGATGCTTGCTACTAACTATTATCTATTCTGTGAACCGTCACAGAATAGATAATAGTTAGTAGCAAGCACCCCGTGTCATAGTAACTACTAGCGTATCTGTAATTCGGAAATATCTTAGATTCACGAAATCTAACATCATCATCACCCTATCCCGAACCTTATCCCATACTAACTATCCTTTATTCCATGTCGTGAGAAACACCGCTTTTTTTTTTACATTCTAGTTGCATTCGGTAAAAGCCAAGGCAGGAGAAGATTTGACTTCCTTAAAAAAAATGTTTGCTAAATGTTTGCTAGTGTGTATCATCAACTTATTATTAAAAAATGATGAAAGCTTTAATTAAAAATCGATGCATGAATGCAGTAAGATTTAACATAAATAAGCTTACAGATTAAGAATAAAGAAAGAAGATGAAGAAAGATAGTGGAATATTACAGAAAACTTTAACCCAGAAAGCTCAAATTAAAATTAAAAAAAAGTTTTGATAAACATGCCGTGGTGAATATTGCGTAAATATAAGAGCGCCGGAAAAAATTTAATAACTTTTTTCTTCTTCTTCGTTAATTAATTTGAGCAAAAAGAAAAATAACTAAGATTAGTATCCATCATGCTTTCTAGATGGCGGTAGTTAGCCGTTATAATCGAGATTGAGATGTGTTTATATCTTGGAGGAATTAAACAGATAGGATTCAAACATCAATGAGAGAAAACATTGAAATTACCACACTCAACACAAGATGATCTCACGAAACGAAAATGATGACGGTGAGACGGGAGTTCCTGAAAATAAATATACATATTTTATTTTCATACAAAATAAACTCCAGCTAATGTGTTTAGCGCCATCTATGGGATAATATTAGAACTACGGAAGTGTACAGTACAAAATGTGAAGGATTTATTTAATTTGACTTGACACTGTTATGAATGGCTGATGAAATGACAGACAAGGGCGATGAGCGGAAGAAATGTCAGCTGTCAGCTAGTCACGTCAAGTCAGCGTCACACGTCATAATTTCTTACTTCATCTATATTGCATCAATCAAATCCAAACCAAAACCAAAAAAATGCTCAGTTGCTGTCTGTTGTTGCGAGAGTGTGTATGTTATTTACTTATCTTGCTCTCTTGACCGCGATGTACCTTCGGCAGTGACAATATTGTGTAAAGTGAACATTTAACTTTTAAAAATGTTGGCGGACGGCGAAGTTGTTGGAGATGGGTCGTGGAACCTCACGATCTACGTGACGGACCTGAACGAGAAGCGGACTATGGTCGTAAAAGGCGATATGCACATCGGCGGGGTTATGCTCAAGCTGACTGAGAGCTTCGGTGAGTACTTGCCCTATTTTGATAATCTGAGTTTTGTAACACAATCACAACATTGATAAAAGTAGCATTGTAGATTAGAGACTAAATTTTTGCCACACAGCTAAGTGTATAAGTGGTTTTTCAAATTGTAAACACTTCTATGTTTCGTTTTTTTTTCAGGTTTGATGATGATGATTTTTGCTTCATATTGTAGTTTAGGCTTCTCAAAGTTTACTTTTAAACTACAATATTAAAAAAAGTTAGCTACTTCAAGCAAGGTGCCTCATAATCCCTTACCAACAAAGTTACCTGCCAAATAAAACACACTGGAAGATATATTATAGACTAGGTATGTTAATAATTAATACATGATGCATGGAGACATGGCAGATATATGAATACTAAAGATCTTTTTTCTACAATTATGGAACTTTGTGTTTTCTGAAGACAATGTCAGTTCCACCATACCTTCGTTATCGTCTCAATTCTTTGTGAATGACAGTCTGAGACAATGTTTCCTTTATCAAAAACAATGGTGTTGTTTCCGTTATCTTAACTAACTAAACTCCTGATGTGGGTGACCTGCGAGGCAATGCTTTGCAATAAAAAAAGTAAACAGGCCTTTGCTTCTCTATCTATTGGAGATGATTTATGATAGTGTCAGGGGCTGGTGATTACTCAAGCCTTATATGTGGGATTAAATATAAAAATTTTAACTTGTAAACTAAAAGACTACTCAGAGTCAGTAAAAGTCTACTCAGACTCAGAGTCAATATGCTTAAATACAATAAAATCCTTATTGCCTACATGCAAATACTATTTAAATTGATAGTACTGAATGTACAATTTTAAGCTATTTCAAGTTATTTCTTGGCAGAAAAAATTCTTATCCTTCTAGCTTTCATAAACGAGATTGACTTGCAAAAACATCAATTAATATTCACAATATCATACCTCAGGAGCCAGTTTCGCTTTTAACTGGTTTGAATAAAAGCAATACCTGCTTGATTAAAGAGGCGAGTGAAAGAAATAACGCTACTGGTGCGAAAGAGACGGCGATATGCGCGTACGCAGGCATGCGTCCTTCGCGGTCGATTATGCGCTGGGCCCGACTTTTTGCCTACAAAATGTACAGGTGAACTACCGATTAGAAATGCTGTAGTTTGTTTAAAAGAACCTGTTTGGGAGTTTCGTTTGCAAAAATATTTGACCTTGGAGACATTAACTCTAGTGTATAAAAATAATTAGCACCAATGTCAGAAGGCATTTATTCAATTAAATCACAAATTATAATTTACAAACCTAACAAAACTGGGCGACTCTACGTGCTAGCTCAATAGGTCTAATAAGTACTTGAACTATCTATAATCAAAATCAAAGTATTGTGTCAGTTTTGACTATACGTATCGCAACGTCACTATGTTCCAACTTCTTAGGATGATGGCTAATTAAGCGGGCTGATGTGATGGCCGCTTTTTCGCTTGGCACTTCGTTTTTCTCCTAGACCGGTGATCGTTCACAATTAATAATTTTTCAGAAGCTACCTACAACGATAACATACCCATTTTATCATCTCCTTATAGTAGCGTAAACGGCTTGATGTTCTCATCTCACTACTCACCTACGCGAATCGTTCGATAACTTTCAAAATGGCCGCGATATTTCGCCCACTTGCGCCCAAAACTTGTCTCAAATTATGTATTATTCAGTCATCTCGCTCCTGTAATGGTTACAATAACAACAGCAGACCAGTTCTAGAGACAACTATGTTTGCAAAACATCGTTCCAGTTATGCAAAGATACTTCAAGCCTTTTAAATCTAGAAGATCATAGACTTCTTACAAATATAGAAGAAACATAAAGTCGACAAATAAAAATAATCATGTAAGATGAAAAATATGTTCTAAAATTAAACGAGATACAAAAGAAAGAAGAAACAAACCCTTGTTAGTAACACTCATCGAAAGGAAGCAGTAATGAGTGCAAAGGAAACTCGTCTTTTAAAATGTGTGACGTCAACAGACTCATTACTCATTCACAAGCAGACATGTTGAAGAAACCTGTTAATATATTTAGTTAACTATATACACCAACTAACGAATTTTAGAATATGGAAAATATCAACCGTGTATGCTCACAGCTCTATCAGTGGAAGGAAAGTAAGAAGAAGGAAAAATCTATACCTACCTTTTGGCATTTCAAACTGGTTTTTTGTTCCTAATAAAGCATTATTGTATTATATTTCAAACGTTCCCGCTAACTCTCCTACTCAACTCTCTTTCTGTGTTCAACTACGTTAACGTTATACCTAGGGTACTATTTTATCGTTCTATGAGACCACATATATGCCTTTTCTGGTATCGTTGATTTCATAGAAATAATCTATTACGAAGTAGGTATGTAGGAGAATCTTTGGTACTGATTATAGTTAGGTACCTTAATACCTACTGTACCTACTGACTCGTGTTTTCTGCGAGTTACTCCAAAAATACCATCCAAGATTATCTAGCATTGCAATTGCCTGATTGAATAAGAAAGAAAGCACGTTTAATCATAAAATAATAGATAAGAATTTATGTTTAGCAACTAGAATACGTTACCCAATTTACAATGTGTCAAAACTTTTAACTGATAGGCCAAATATCTTAGCATTGAACGTTCTGTTATCATTATCAACGATGTACGTAAATAATGTGTTGTGACTTTTGCATAATCAAATCCTTACGCGGTTGCTGATAAGATTGTTGGCAGTTGCATAAACTTTAATGAATTCCTTAGATAGCTGAACCGTTGTTTGAGCCCTGAGGTTATACGTGATAATCTATGATTCTAATATTTTGCATGGTATGAATTCCTTGATTGCCATACGAGAATTGAGGCAAAAAGGGAGGGCCTTTTCCAACCCAATGATGTAGACGGTACAAGCGGAATGAAAAAGTGAACACAAAGTGTCTATGTGCTGGCTTTAAGCTTCCAGCTTTAGTTTAAAAGTATTATTAGTGAAAAATTATTACAAGGGTGACTAACGGGCGAGATAAGGATAACTTAGTTTCTTTTCTATACAGCTTTGTCCCAAAGTGATCACAGTAATTCTGAAGCTCTGAGTTGCAGGCTTCTCAATCTCACAGGTATGTACTTACTATACTTGTCTCACAGCATTCTGATGGCGTGCCCGATTCTAAGAACTGTGGAATCTTATCACAAGGCTGAGTAGCGAAGTCCATTTACATTCGCTGACACTCAGGACAACGGGATCGCATGCGATTCCATGATTTATAGTCATGATACAGACATGAGAATTTCACGTTTTGGCTGGAGATTATCAGGTTAAATATATCTAATACATGAGATGGTTATTATAGGAAGTTATTTGCTGTCGGAGAGATTCAGATCTGGAAAGATTCAATTACATTATAATGTTAAAATAATTAAATAATTGAGAACCAAATTCAACAAAATAATCTTGAAAATATAATGTTTAAAAGAGGACTTCCTGCTTGCAAGGCCTACGTAAGTGACAATACCTTCTTTCACCACAGTAGCTCTTTCACTGGCCCTTTTAAACTTAAGTATAAGTTTAAATTTAACTCCTATATTGAGCAAACTGAATATGCCAAGAATTTAAAATCTCCATAAACAATAAACGGAGACAATGAGCACATAACAGTACAATTGGCAAAAACTAGATCTTGTTTGTTTTCTTAGTCTCATAGACGGATGCGCGTACGCACGTTCCGAGAAGCCGGTCGAGTGACTTCCGGTGCCCCTTTCCCTGACTCTTGTAGACCTCTGTCACTCCAAAACTTATGTAAATGAACCCAAATG
This sequence comes from Thera obeliscata, assembly GCA_947578465.1. Lineage (NCBI taxonomy): Eukaryota > Metazoa > Arthropoda > Insecta > Lepidoptera > Geometridae > Thera > Thera obeliscata. The sequence goes on from OX387915.1 coordinate 17,682,859, forward strand.
CACTGCGATAAGGGTAAATTTGATGTGGACGCTAGCAGTTTCTGATTCCGAAATTCTTGTGGTTATAGATGCTGTAGTTCATTGTCAACGTTCTACGGTTTGCTTTTCTAGTCGTTGGGATGTAGAATATGTTAGGTGTCCACATATACACATAAAATAACAAACTTTGTATTTGATTTCGTTACCAATTGTGTTCATCACTACTACAATAGTATTATCTTTGTCAGCCTTCAGATCCAGGATTCTTATACTGGCATTTGATTAAATATCTGATCTAATACTGGTCACAAAGTCTTTTTCATGGCTGCCCTGACTGGATCGCTTAAAAGAGTCCTAGAAAATAAAAACAATTAGGTCCGAGATGAATTTTTCGGCGCTGAGTTAGTGAAACTACTGTATGTTATTTACGTGTATTCTGTGCTACCGGCATAGATAACGCCTTATCATTCTGTCTGCTCATAGTTCCTATGCAATGCAGTAATGACCAGCACAGTAGCTCAGGACATTGACTTCTGACAACTTTGCTTTATTCATCGTGTATCAAAGATCGCAGTTTGCATGTCGTAAAATTCTGGTTCGCAAAATACAACGTTTCTATAGTATCACCAGGGGTCGTTTTCTTAATTTTTCAAACTTCAACCGCTATCGATTAAAATATCTTGCTAATTAGTAAAAATACCATGAAATCTGTGAATTTTCGGTCAATCGAAATACTCTAGCCATAATATAAACTTCACTCTTATCGCCTGATGCTTATTGTGTTCCTTATTAGGCACGTTTATCTCAAACGGGCAAATCCTGTGCTTTGTCCAAAACACAGGATAGAGATTAGATTCAGGATATTCTACCGACTAACAACATGCCTCGTTGGGTAAATTCCATAAGGTAATTATCCGAGAACATTTTATTGTTATCAGGAGGGCCGGAGGGGCAGCTATCTGGTAGATAAAGTGTAACATCCTAGCTGGTATAATAACGCTCTTGTGTAGAGTCCTGTTGACGCCCGCATCACTCACTATGAAAAGGGCCATTGTCAAGTTTAAAGTGATGTCTGCGAGTTTTAAGTCTTGTTTATCAACCGCTCATCCCAACTGCCTACATTACTCACTGTAGTCATGCTCTAAAAGTAGGGGAACTTATCAGCTGTCTTCCTGGATTCGTCATTTTTGATTACACTATCCACCAAATGTACTTTAGAGTTGGTTTTGGATGGTTTGTTATTTGCATAGATTTGTAGTTTACATACATTGGACGAATTATTCTTTGATTTGGTTATTATTCTCAAAGCTGACTCGAATTTATCATTAACCTTATCTACTACAAAGTTTACGAACGCAGTTAAAGAATCACTTGCTGGTTTTCTTCTGAGGTCGGTCCGAGGTTCTGATGTAGATCCAAACTACCAATAACAGCAGTTATCGGAATCCTTATCAACATTCCATGCCTGTGTGCTATTCTCTACAAGTCTACACGAATGATCTTCAATCAGTCTGGATCTAAATACCATCAATGCATAGGATCGAAATGGTGACTCAAGGAGTGTCTCCAACTATGGACGCCACGACACGACAGCCGGACGCTAACGGTTGCGCGCATTCCGACACCGACCACAGCCCATTGGCTAATTGAGGTATTGCCGCGACACTTGGACTTGCATCATTGCCTATTGATCAGAACATCTTCAGTTTATAGGCAAATTGGCAAAGTCGGTATGTTTGCAGAAATCTATGACCAGCCACCTCTTCAGATATTTTACGCAACTCAAGTACAGTATAGCTGTTGGGCTCAATTACCTTCACATCCTCTTAAAGCAACGTTTGCAATAGGTCAACGCATTGTGCTATGGTAATAGCTGTCCATATAGAGTTCTGTCTTAAATTTTCATTTGACAGTATTTGCAACATAATGCCATTTGCAATTTAAACCGGGTAGCACGATTTTCAACGAGCTAAGATGTTTGGTGCATTATCAACACCGAGTATTAGTATAGTATTCAAATCTATTCAGCCGTGTCATTCTTCAATATAACGAAGTTCATTTAGAACACGTAATGTGTGTCGAAACGATTCATTTGTAATAAACATCGGCGTCTATGACTATTAATAGTTGGTCCGTCCGCAGGAATAGGCGTAGATCGTCCATTTGGCTGGTATCTTGTATGAGACTAGCAGGAGGTCAATTATGCGGTGTGATCTGGTCAAAGTGACCAGCTGTATTCCTCCCAATCGCAAAGAAGCATTTGAGCCCGTGCAATCATCTAAAGACCTATGTGACAATCGCGAACCGTGTAAGCACCGACAGATCGCAATAGCCGAAGCAAAAACAAGACACGCAACATACACGATATGGATACTTGTAAATGAATAACACATTTTTGCCGCAAAACCTGCTGAAGTGAAGCACTAGCTGATGAGCTGCACTCATCAACACTGTAGCTAAAATGCACTCAAACATTTATCCATCAATATGCTGCCAGAACGCGAACGGATTCCCAACAATGGGCTCACGAGCGATTTTTCAATGAAAATGGAAGCACATAGCTTGGTTCCAATCAGCACAGTAAAATAGTTTTCCGACTTTTCACCCCGCAAATCGGCAAAACGGAACTAGGAGCTCATTGTGTGCCATTGTTATGCTAATTTGGCACGCGCTTTGTAGTTTACTCTTCAATCAAATATGACACATAATTTATACTACTGCGACGCACTACGAATGCCAAGTAGCCTAGACAAAGAGTGATTTTCTGTTACTCTAATAGAGAACCCATCTGGTTATATAAAAGCTGTCATACCAGATAATACTGTTTTGATTTAAATGCAATATAATATAATAGCAGTTACAGATGCGAATTATATTGAGCCATTGCACGAATCAAAATGAATATGACATACCACTTAGTACGTTGCCAATGCTGGTGGTGATTCAAGGCGTTGTATGACTACAGCGGTCATGCATGATTCGAACCGGTTTTTCTGCGGACTCGTGACGTCATCTTGGAATATCGAGAGAGCAGCTTATAAGGCAATAAGAACTGCCAATGCCGGTGCTATTTAATTTCTCAATGTCTATAATGGATCCTAACCACCACCAATTACTGTGGTATAAAAATGTTGTACAACATAAGATGGTGAATGGGGACGTAATTGAGGGAATGCAATGTAAAACAGACTATATTTTTCTATCCTGTACTAGCCAGCTAGTAGTCATAGTTTGAAACATTTCAGACGTAGACGCATTAATTCACATTTTATGTCAGGGTCAATAGTCTATCCATAGTTTGTTTGCGGCTATTGCACATCTACTAACTAGTCAAAATCGGCTCAAATAAACATGGAAACAAATCTCTGGTTCTCACTGTACTGGCAAGATTCAATTAGCAGTTTATTGTTTTTTCCGTGTCGCAACATCTTTCTACCTTTTGTCTTTTTATACAGGCGTGAAGGTCGTAAATCTACCATGCTGTTAAATTTAAAAGCGATTCTGTTTTCAAATCGAACTTCTATTTATACCAGTCTGACTTCATTGTGAGTACTAACGTTGGAAATACAACGGCCGGCGTTTTCGCCTTCACGCACCGCTTCTGTTGATATTTTGCCAAAGCTCATGGCATTACGTTTAACTGCCTCAGTATTCTACCATTGCCCAACATTTTACCCATGGAATCGATCAATGTGCTACTTGTTTCTACCTAAAGCTAGCTCGATAAATTGTTGGGAGCCACAAGATGCTCCGAAATCGTCTTTACAAAAAGGCCAGGTTTTACAGTAGAGGGTAGTAACTAAACTAGTTTGTATGTTTCATTACGAATGTAGCGTAATGGGATCATCATAATCTTCCTGTCCTTTTCGCTCTTCATAATATAGGGTCGGCACTACAGGTGTTTTCTCTCCACTTCATCTGTCATCTCACTAGTAACTCCTTCCTTATCCATAACGCGAATAGAATATGGGGGAATATGTGTGACTCAGATTTTACTTCGGTAGTAATCTTGCTTTATCTCAGGTAGAGCAGGAAGGAGCTCATTAAGGTCAGCATATCTCAACGACATGTCATTAATTCACATTCAACTCCAAATTATAAACGCTTATCAATTCATCGAGTTAATGTCATGATGAGGTTCGTACGATAGATTGGAACAACATGCTCTTTGCTTGTGATTTCAAGGTTTTCTGTTTTGTTATTATGTGGTTTGACCTTAGTCGCTAAACCGTGGTTGATTCTTCCTTTGTTATTCAAACAGCTACTATTGAGCATCACAAAAATATTGTACGTATTCGTTGCGACGTGCTGCTTGAATTTAACTTGTGATCCTTTAATCCAGTTTTGAAGAAGTTATCCAGAATGTATGTGCAATATATCCTCAATGAGATCCTCATGTGTTGAGTTTTTTGTTAAGTAGATGACATAAATGAAGCTGCCCGTTTAAACATTATAATTGCGTATTACGTACGTTTTTAGTAGTCACATGCTTATTAATTCGTCCTCTGACCTCATCAGGTCAAGGTCTGGGCGGGTGCTAAGCCGCTCCTTCATTTACAGTTCCATTAAGCTCATGTTTTTGCTTCCTTTGCTTTGCAAATTTCGTAGAGCAAAGCCTAACAAAGGCGGTAGCTGTATTCATTTCCTTGTTTTCTTTTGCGATCTTAAAATAATTTATTTCGCATATTTTTGTTATGGGATGGTGGGAGGAGGCTCAGAATAGAGGAAACTTCTTAGTAAGTATAGTAAATAGAGGAAGTGTTTAGAGGAGACTTTTGCCCAGCAGTGGAACGATATAGGCTAGTAGATCTATATTTTGATCCTTGTTCATATTTTTATCCTAAAATATACCAGTGGTTGTACTAGTCTTCAGCATAAGATTTGTTTTTGGTGTTTTACTAGCTCAAACACCTATTATTTGTTTGTTATCGATGAATCAATTATTTTAATATTTTTTTTTAACTGGCTGGACTCTGGGCTTAGGAGCTCTTCGTTTATCCTTGTTTACCGTGATACCTACATTATTAATGTACTTAACTTATTTTACCGTTGTTAAGGCCTGCGCACATCGTGACTTATGTTCTTTTTATTATCAACACGGTCTGGCGACATTGCGGTAGCCGGTAGGTACATTCACGCACGCGTGACCTTATATTCTACAATTAGTGTTAGTTTTAATAAATGTGACATCATTTTTCGCGTGCGGTCGTTCTGGGCCAAGGGTACTAGTACTAACAGTAGTTCTGTGAAATGTGTTTACTAAAGTTGATTGATAAATTTGTATTTCTAACCGATTTGGCAAAACATTCAGATATTTGTGCCAAAGCCAATCAACAATAATACCTACCATATCAAAATAATAGACATTAAACTTCAGTATTGTAACATCAGTAGTGTGACTTTGTAGTGTTCAGTAGTGTGACTTTTCAAGTAAATTAAGTATTCTATTATAACTGAGATTCGAATTGCGCTGATGATGCCTAGTGACTGGTCTATGACTCTTTTGCGGTGTGGGTAAAAAAATATAATAAAAAATATTTAACGAAAAACTTGGGTAAATTCCGATGTTGCGACTCAATTAGGTACCTTCCTATACCTACCAATTAATACATGCGCATAAAATATCTAAATATATAAAACTCTTACGTTACTGACTGACTGGCAATCAACGCACAGCCTAAACCGTAAGTCCTAGAAGCATGAAACTTGGAGGGAATGTTTCTTTTATAGCATAGGGGTGCACTAAGAAAGGAAATTAGAAAATTATTTCCCTAAGCGGAGAAAAAGAGGAAAAACTTTTAAAAGAAAAATCAACGGGGCGTATCGGCAACGGGGCGAGCGAAGCTGCGGGCGGCCGGTAGTACTCTATAAAACGTTATTACCTACATTGAATTCCTAAAATGAGGAAAATCAGGACTCCTCATAAAATCGTTGGTGCTTTGAAATACGTGTCCTAAGGTGATCACTATAATTAAAAGCCTTTCCTGAGCCTAAGTGCTGTTTCTACCATCCTGGGTGTCGTAAACTTTATTGCAAGTATTTGCATGTGTTCGGTGTATTTCTATGGTTGCAAGGTGCTTTCAAACGTACCAGCTACGCATCGGGAAGTCATTAATTCTGAGTGTAACCATCCTATTCCATTAGAAAATCTCGTAAACCTTTGCAGTTTATTACGATGGCTGCAAGGTGTTTTCGAACGGATCCATGGCTCATCGAATTATGGGGCAGCGGAACGCTTGTGCAATGCAAGCCAGCTTCCAGATGTTGAGCTGATCAAATTAGACCGCGGCTCGGTTGCTAAAATGTTTACGGTGCCTAGTAATGACACAGATTACGAAATGGACAATAGTAAAAGACTTGACTCCGTAACGGCTCAGGTTACTTAAACCTGTCAGCTATTGTTGGAAATAATTGGCAAAGTTACAGCTGTTGTTGTTATAGAACTAATTGACAGAAAATGTATAGGGTTACCCGTAAGCTATGAGAATTTTAATGTTGATTTGGATTTTGAAACCACCATCTTACCATTATACTCACTTTAGCAAGTTACTGAACGTATGTTAGCTTCGTGCGTCATGAAATGATAAATAGTTATATTATGTGGTTACCCGTTGGTTATCATTTTCCTTATGTTTTTAATAGTAACGGTAAATACAGAAATGACTTATTACAAAAACAAAGTCTTCTAAATTGCTGCCTTATGTCTGGCGCTTGTTGTTCAGGGTACAATACAAGGCATCGTACTACCCACTTGCAGGTGGTAATAGTTATTTAGACTTTAACGTGTTTTCTTTATGCCTATTTCTGCCGTGAAGTAGCGTCGCTGTGTTTCGGTTTGAAGGGTGTGGGTGCACGTTGTGGCACGTGAGGCTGAACATCTGTATGCTACACGTTGATGGACGCAAGGCAGGGCATCGTAGGACACGTTCTTGACGTGCGTGACCTACGAGGCTTCCGTCGACTCGGACCGGTAGGTACTCGGACCGCAGTCCCACTCGCCGGAGTAATTTAATTTTATTATTTTTCTTCCGGCGACTCGGACCACTTTTGAAATGATCGAAAAAATCTATTGTTCAAGGCAATGAAGTACAGTCAAAGGAAAAAGTAGGTGTACAAAGTAAACATAAAGAATAAAACCCTTTGATTGAAGACACAATTTAAAAAAAACTAATTATTAAACCAAAGGGGCCTAACCTTGAAATCAGCAGGTGAAACCGGCTGGAATTAGGGAGGGGTAGGAATTACTACAAACTTACCGGCATGGTTGAAGGCAATTCTGTCACTATCGCAACGTCTAGGATAGGTAGGTACAAATCATCAATAAATTTATAGGATGCAAGTTTATATTTGATCGAGTGAGCTAAGCGAACGAAGATCTTACAAACAACTTGGGCGATTTGGCATTTTATGTGCGTATGTATGTATGTATTTGTGTATGTTTGTCCGACAATAACTTTCGAACCGTTGATCCAATCTGCATGAAATTTGATACGTCGATAGCTTGTACTTGAGAAATTTACTGGTAATATGTTAGTAAAATCGGATGAGGGGTTATTAAGATATGGGGTTTTTTAAGGGTGCAAAAATAAAATAAAATACAAAAAAAAATCAAGTTACATTTCATATGAAAGAACTTTGTTGGACCAAAACAGTTTTTACTTTTTTTCTATGACAATCAGTTTTTGCTATAAAAAGAAAAGGTTAAACAAGTTTAAACTTTGGCCAATTGATTCAAGTGTTCTAGTATAGGATCCCTAGAAGAAAGACCTTCACCGAGCTGGTTATTTAATGAAACGTATTTTATATATAATTAAACATGCCAATAAATATATTCTATATGGGTTGCCTATCAAATTTCAGTCCAGGATAATTATGATTAATTAATAATTAAAAAAAAAAAATTTAGACTTTCCACTGGTTTGTTTATTAAACAAATTCTATACCAATCGAAAGTATAGACCCCAGTATTTTTATTCAATAAACATACCAGTGCAAAATGCTAGTATCGATTTTCCTGTTTATACCTGGCTACCCGAGAGTTGTGACCGTAAAAAAATAGGCAACCTAACGTTTGCATATTCTATAGGGTCTATACTTTCGATTGGTATAGAATTTGTCTAATAAACAAACCGGTGGAAAGTTAAAAAAACATATTTTTTTTTAATTATTAATTAATCATATCCTGGACTGAAATTTGATAGGCAACCCATATAGAATATATTTATTGGCATGTTGAATTAAATATAAAATACGTTTCATTAAATAACCAGCTCGGTGAAGGTCCTTCTTCTAGGGATCCTATACTAGAACACTTGAATCAATTGGCCAAAGTTTAAACTTGTTTACCATAAAAAGTTAGTGAGGGTTAGTAAGAGGCAAGGCCAAACAGTGAATCTGTACAGAAATATTTCCTCAAAGTAGATAAAATACAATGCGGTGGTGGCACATTTTTTTCTGATTGCTTAGCTTTTCGAAATATTTGGATCGCATTACGAGATCTCAGTTCGGGGCGAAATCGGAAAAAAATAATATTTTTAATTGACATTACACTACTACTTAACATTTCGTATTAATGTCAGATCTGTTTCTGACGACGACTGTACAATTTACGTCACGTGGTTTGTGGTCCGAGTCGCCGGAAGAAAAATATTTAAATTAAATCACTCCGGCGAGTGGACTGCGGGCCGAGTACCTATCGGTCCGAGTCGACGGAAGCCTCGACCTACGAAGCAATGGTTTGTTATAGGCGATGGTTACAACGTAAAATCAGGTGCGACAAAAACTCGTTTTTCGTCGTACACCTACAATAAATGCGGAATATTTTGCAAAGTGTTATTGGAAGTTCTATTTAAGTTTCTATACGTTTAAAACATCATCAATCACGACCATCATACGATTGCATCGGGCAACTCATATTTGTGCTTTAAAAATTATAGAGTTGAAGAAGCTTTTATCTGCTGTTGTTGATGTGCAATTATTCAATTATTTATATGTTCAAGTACCAGAGAAGCCAAAAACAGCACCTCTATAAAGACGTTTCCAACAATTTTACAGTGAATGAATAAAGAGCAGCTTAAAAGGGCATCGGCATTAGGGGGTGCGTTCAAAGGTGCCGCCCGCCCTGGCCAGACGAAGCTAAACCAGTGCAAGTGTGCAACTATCGTTTTATCTGTGGCTCAAGTAAATGAATTAATACATTCAGACTGTGCCTAGGACTCCTCACCAAAGTCTAGCCACCAAATACAATGTGGGTATCTATCTGTTTTTGATATTGATTTCAGACAGTCTGAAGCTATAGAAGCTAACTGTAGGTAGGTACATGGAATATAGCGTATATTTTCCTAATATTATAGGTAATATGTATCATAAGTAAATTTATGATATATGATTGTATATTTCAAGAATAATATCGCGTGTAGTGTTGTATAGTAATGTTATTTATGATATTTTCATATAGATAGGCATTGGACGTAGAAGTGAATTTATTGTGGGATTAAAGCAGCTTTGATAGGTACTATATCAGCATTAAGTCTAAACTTCAGAGACAGAAACGTCTGTTTTACGATCAAACGACAAAAGGCTTATTGTTAAAATTGAATCGAGATTAACCCTTTAACAGACCACCCGCATACAAGATCTCATTGTAACAAACGCTACAATCATCTGTCTGGCCGTGACTTTAACATAATTATTATTTCAATATAATAGAACACCCTGTATACTTACGTTTTACCGATTTCAATGCTAATTACCCGTAAAGTCCTAATCAAATATTGAATTATAGGTAACGCACCAAATCCTCCTATATTTGTTAACGTTCTACCTCTGGGTGGTCCAGGTTAAGCCATATTTATGATCTAACCTCATGATCGTCAAATCATTTATGTATTTTTCCTATTTATACTTGAAAGTAAACACGGTCTTCCCCGAAAATGAAAGTTGTTAGACCAGTGATCATAATACAGACGGCAGACGTGCTAAAATTTGTCTCTGGGAAAGATGCCTGCCACTGTATTTGATGGTCATCGAAGATGCATCTGAGCATGATCGTGACATTGGATTTTGGACTCTGTGATCTTCTAAATAAGGGTGGTGGGTATGGTGTATTTGTTAAGAGCATGTCTGGTTCCCACGCGAAATGTAAGTGCTCAGTGGTGGCAAGTGGTGAGATAAATATTTGTAAACTCTGAGCGTGAGTCCCTGACCTTGCTGTGAACGACAACGTTATATATTTGCTTTTGTTTTAATTAACATTGCAAATATTATGCTAATTGAGAACACATTCTTGAATATTGTACGTGTTCGTATGAAGCCTACGAATACCTATATGATAGACTTGCTATTTGTTTGTTACTACACTACCTTCCTAGTTTTGAAATCGTAGATGGAGAAGCAACTGCATCAGCATGAAATCTTTATCACCAGCCTCAACCCCGATGACTCAATCATGAGTTTTCTTTCTCAACATGAACCCTCGCGGTTCTGATAGTATTTCGATGATTATGTGCAAGAAATTTAATTATTTCCTAGCAGAACCTCTGACTATGGCGACGCGAGGCACATGGCGGGCGCCTGGGTGCTCTGCCCCGACGAAAATAGACTATCGGCTATTTATACTGTATGCGTATCCGCTCGGCGCACGCGCACGAATCCTACCACAGAATGTAAAAGCAGTATGGACATGGACACGCCACAGATTAAAGTTATAGTGAGAGGATAAACTATGCCTTGAGTGTCGGCAGTAGTAGCCATGTATATGGCGCCAGACTTTAGTAGCTTTCAAGAGTCTTTAATATTAATGATATCTTCGCACTTCCGTCCGTCTTATTTCTATTCTGTACCCGTCAATCGAAGAGTAGAAAGCATTACTGCTCTAATGTATACGAAATCAATTATTATAATCGGTGTTTCTACAAAAATATCTACAGATACCACATAGGCAATCTAAAGTTTTACTAAAGATACTGAGCTACAAAACGATATCTAGAGTAAATACTTTGTAATCGTGGGATCAAAACGTAAAAACGCTGGTATCTTACCTGCTAGTGTAGTACTCATTGTCAGTAAGAAAGAACATGTTTGTTATAAGTACAAGTAATGTATTTAAAAGCTAGTTTAATTTTTAGGTCAGCAGTCAACACCCCTATTATAAAGCTGTAATAAATGATGCAAAGGAGTTAGTCGGAGCCGGTAATAGCTCATCAATCATTATTGAGCTAAAAGCTGCCAGCAGTAAAGGGGTGCGACCTGATATTCAAAATTACCTTGAGGCAATGGTTTGTTATGTGTTAGTAGTTTTGAGAAAATTATATGGGGCTTGGAGTCTTAAGAAATAGTGTTCTCGAATACTGATATTGAATACAGGATTGTTTGGTAGCAAAATACGAAAACGTATATGAAAAAGTGAACATTCAACTGTTTCTATTGCCAACCATTGAAGCAGCCAAATATTCTACGGATGATAATGTAAGAGTTTTTTACACGAAGACAAACGAGCTTACGGCTCACCTGATGGTTAGGGGTCACCGTCGCCCATATATAGACACCAACAACACCAAGGGTGCTGTCGTTGCGTTGCCTACCCTGAGGGTACTTCTTTAAAAAAAACCTATTCATGTTATAGCTGGCGGGAAAGACCTCTGGTGGTAGCTCATTCCACAATTTCTGGGTATGGGGAAGAAACGATCTCGAGAAGCGAGCCGTGTGAATAACCCAGGGATCTACAATGTGTGGATGAGCTCGATCTTAGTTCACTGTTGGTTTTAACAACTCAAGGAAGACCTGTTTGGAATCCGAACCGTATTAAGACATTCAAAGTTAATATCAACATTAACGAAAATGGACGTCACCTTGAGAGTACCGTGTACAAAACCAGCAATGTTATTGAAAGTGTTAAAAAAGTTGCCAACTCAAATGGCGAAGCAAATATAAACAAGTCGCGCCCAGGCTAAATGATGTAACGAAATGACGTTATCACACTTATTTATAAAGTGAGCTTACCATTATGATAACTGATGACTTTGACTGTGCGTAATTAGGTTTATCGTGATAATATTATTATGCGCATCTGCTATAGGCAAATTAAAAAAGTGACAAAGAGAAGTTAAAGATAATGTGTTATCAAGGTCATAGTTATGATAGTATGAACTGAAAAGTGAGATAATTTTTAGCAATTCATGTTTACAATAAGGAAAATGTAGACACTAATTAATCAAACCAGTGAACAATAAAGAAGTATATATTGTTCTAATAGCTTTTTGCGCCTCGGAGAAACACAGGAAAAACATATATTTTCCTGTGTCGTTAAGACCAGCAAACGGCTTCATCATCTCCGTAAATAACGCTATGTCGGTCACGGCATCGCGAAGGTTGGATTATTTCAAATTTCAATACTCGAAATAATCTTTTAACTTGCTATTTTCCTTATTACATCAACATTCCTTGATGAGATCTGATTCGTTGATGTGATTATTGTTCAGATTAAATGTTTTTTGCTGAACGACGGATTGACTGGCCTTGAGCGTTGTTAGGTTTTGTATAAATGATGTATACAAAATGGATTTGATCATTGTTGATGTCGCGAAAGAGAAGAGTAACAAAAGAGTATTGACAGTGTAAGATGGTATGTATAAAAAAATCAGCACCTCGAAACTGCACAATGTCGTTGACACCTATTTCGGGAGATAAAGAATCTTCTGCAACACACGGCGAACAGTAAACTTGGTCGTAAATATCGCAGCCAAGATAAAGTTAAGTGGAACAATGGTCGTTAATGAAACCAGTTTAGTTTTCTGTGGCGTATATTTTAGCATTGGCCTGCTCGCGGAACCTAGCTTTAAAGATGTTTGCTTAGAGCCGTTGATAAATTCGAAAGACAATGCAAATAGCAAGCTTCCATAGGATGTAAATGTAGAGGCGTCAGTTTGTTTCAAATGATAATCCTTTATCGTTGACTACCTCACTAGCAAACCAGTTTAAGTTTGTGTCAGGACCATTTCGTTAGACAATAAGGCCCTTTTCGGGCATAATCAATCAATTTATGACCGTCCATTGTGCAATCGGTATCTTCTCAATGACAATGCGCCGACACGCTCCAATTGTTGAATTGTTCAGAATCCAATTGCTCTGAGTCGATGAATAGTTATTGCTGTTTTGTAAAGTGGTAGAGCACTGGAGAATGCATGGCTTGTGTGCTATGATTCCAACTTCTGGATACTTATTTTGTACGATATTATAATGTTTATTTAGAACTATTACGTAAATTAGTAATTATTAAACTTTCGCGATCTTAACACATATTGAAACTATTACACGGGTATTTATCGCGTATATTACCATATTTTATTTATTTTCACGACGGCGACGTGCAGTGTGCAGACTCACTCGAAGCCACGGTTATTGCAACGTCGCGTCGTCGTCGGGAAAATAAAAAATAAGGTAATTTTCGCGTTAAATACCCATGTAATAGTTTCAATATGTGTTATGATCGCGAAAGTTTAAAAAGTACTAATGTTTTTTAGATATTTCATTGGTTTTTGACAGCACGATCTAGTGTTGCTGCTAAAATAGCTAGCTCGTACGTACTACAATACATAAAGCAGAAAGCTTGACCTCCACGATAGATCAGTTCAATTGTTCATGGTTTGCTAAAAACTGTCTATAAGAAGACAGTTTTTAACCATAACCCGTCACTACGACAAGGCAAAGTTTCTCTGTCGTTTCAACAAGAGCCAAGTTTTCTAGTTTCTCTCTTCCACTATGGCAAAGTGTGTAATGACAGCGTGACAAGGGAAAGGAGAGACGAGGTCATGAAAACCTTTTCACCATTTAGCGAAACTGAGAAAGCTGACACGGGTGCAAACGACAATCTACTGCTAATTACTTCCACTAAGGTTGTAACGTCATATTTTAATGCAATTTTATTTAAATTTGTTCATTTCAAACCGTTTTCTGTTTATTAGAAAAGGTCTCCATCTAACTCTATACGAGGCATGTTAATGTTTTATACCTGTTGTGTATAAAAGGAGTGAATTCATTCGAATTACCATACAATATTTTAAATCTAGTTAGTTAGTTAATCAAGTTAAGTTGTAACTTCACCGACTTTACTCCTAAATTGATTTTCTTGCGAATAACAACTGTTTCGAGAATTGCCTGCATGCCCTGAACTCTGGCCGTAAATTAATCAATGTCTAAAGTCGGTTAATGGCAACACTCGGTGCATTAAAATACAAACGTAGGTTCATTGGGATGGCGCCTGCATCGTCCAATTAATTTGCGTAAGTGCAGGGAATCACAATAGCAGATGCGTGAACAGCTGGCGGCCATATTGTATAGTGGAAGTGTGACGTCAAAAGCTTTGGTTACTTTTACGGGATAGTGCACCGAGCAGTGACACTTGTTTGTCCACCAGCTCCATAACCAGCTGTTAAACAACAGCGTACCGAGCAGTGGTACTTGTTTGTCCACCAGCTCCATAACCAGCCGTTAAAAAATCAAAAATCGTAATCTATCTTAGAATTCAGAATTCACTGGTTCTTTCAACAAGAGTCTTAATGTCTTGTGTAAGGCTAAATATAACATCATCTTCGTCGTAAACTGGACTTAGCTATTATTATAAGGTCCCATAAAGGATAGACGGTCCCATCTTATTCGATAGTCACAACCTCGTCTTTTGGTAAACAGCGGCCTAAGGATATAGAAGGCAACGCACTTGTAGACATGTGCCCAGCAAGCAATGTCGGATGTTAATGACGCGAGCACAAGGACCGTCTGTTTTTTGTTTTTTATTCGTACAGTTGTGTCAGTCATCAGTCGAGACAGTCACAAAGTGTACCTACAGCCTCATGTACCCAGAGGTTAACGACTTGATTGGCCAAGATGGCGATTCGCAAACGTGCTAAGTGGATGATGACGGCTCGCTTAGCCCCCGTCTATTTTAAGAGCCTACCGACAATTTATCATTGCCTGCCTACTTATGATAGAGATGGATCTGATGACAGAAAACCCATCAACTTTGTTCTGAGAACTCAACGAGACTTGTAGTCAACGGTCGATCGTGAGAAAGCTCTATACGTTCAGATTAAGAACAAAGTTCTAAGGAACTTATTGAGCATGTTAATGAAATAACCAGTGCGTCGAACCTCAAGAAAGCACATTCTAATTTTGTTTATGAGCGATTTCTTTTACAGAACATTTCAAACGTTGGTCCTGTAAGGATGACGGACAAGCCAAGACCGTGAGAAAGCTCTTCTCGTACTGATATAAATATAAAGATAAGAGGGAACGTGTTATCGATATTAACTAGTGTCTGTGCTACTTTCTACCCACGCCTCGTGCTAAGCATTTTATCCCCTGTCAAACATTTGCTTAGCCGAGATTTCATCTGTTGGAGCATTATTACACTGTGCATAATATTTTGTACTATATTGTTCAAAGGTTTCTGCTCTCATTTCTTAAGTGAAATCATGATTCGAAACAGCCTTTATTAGAATCAGCTTTTTGTTCCTGTCGGCTACATTGTAGATTATTTAGCAATCATTCGCTAATGATTCGCTCTGTTTAATTGTTTTAGAATCGCTAATTGTAGGTGTTTCTGTTCAATTCGTGCCATAGCTCGACCAAACCAGACTTGCTAAGTGCTAATACTGAAATTTATCGACTTCTATTGTTAAAGCTTCCCATTTTTGGCGCCTCACAAACTACAAATAGCGGAGCACTGTGTAAATCATATAACTCGTTCATTTAACTGATAAATTCCTGGTGTAAGGTTTAGTTTTTATTAATTATGCAACGAGTACATCTATATTTATTCTACATAAAAGCACTGCTGGTTAAACTTGAAAGCAGAAATATTTGAAAATAAAAGAAAATTAATTGGGAATTGCTAGCGAACTATGATCTGTTATATAACTACCGGACTGACCAAGCCCGGCTACTGGTAATCGCTACCGAGAATGTAGAGCGTATAATGATAGGCTATCTGTATTGACATATTGTTCTTAATATCAGGTAGCAAGTCCAATTACTCTTCGACTTTGATATCAGCTCACTGTATCATGCTAAGCTGGTTCGACTCGTTTGTATGGGCCAATCTCTGGTATGCACAATACAAATATAGCAATATTTGTATTGGGCATATCTACAGACTTAGGTCTGCTTGGTAAGAGTTTTGTTTAAAATGGATTCGGTTACAACGTCTGCTGTCTTATTAATGATGATCAGTTTAAAACTCGTAAACCCAGCGCTAAATACAATACAACAATAATAAAATTCCTAACCTAAGATCTTATTTGAATAAGTTCCAATACTCACATGTTTATGTCGATTAGATAAAGAAAGTGGTAATAAAACGATTATTTTAAACAGTCATGAATGACTCTTACTTTACTTTCACTGCCCAGTACCCACTAGCCCACAAATTATTCTTCTACCAAGCGATAGGGAAAGTATAACCAAATGTAAAGATAGTTTTCTTACCGAATTTAAATTTCCTATCATTAATTGCTATGTTCTCATGATTTTTTTTATTTATTTCAGGTAAAGGTGAGTCATCGTTATATCAGCCTACTAAGGTAATCGGTATAATAGATACAACGGCAGCTAATAGTAACTAAAAGGTCAGTTAATTAATTGATAAAGCAATTGATTTTAATTGAATCACACGATACACTGATAAAACGTTTTGTGTTGAACAAACTTAAACAGATAGCACAGAGGCTCCTTCGAGGAGATAAAACTTTAAGTAGAGGTGGTCTTAGTAACAGGAATGAAATTAAATCCGACCAAGCATGAAATATTATGTCAAGAACTTAAAATACCATAACTTGTACCAGATTGTCGTGGTATCCCGTTTCATTTTAACCCGATGAAACTGATCAGTGTATCTTTATCAAGTATCTTGCATTTTTGCTGCTTCAAAGAAAGCTTTCACTCAACAACTTCCGCGTCCCACTCGTTCATAAATTACACTCTGCGTTTCATTTCGTTTTCTAACAATCATTTTTATTTCCATAACGTTACAAATATAGCTGTAATGTAGCCCATGTAACGGAGTTCCCATTATTATGGTTTACCTAATATACCTACGGCGTGGGTGCTTAAATTTTTTTGTTGTATCAAAACCAACCACGCAATCATGATACCATCAATTCTAATTCACAGATTGTTATTCTGATACAGGCTATTATTCAAGATGGTTTTATAAACACAGTTTCCTCTATTTTGAAATGTTGTCTGGCATTATAAAAAATATTTGAACGTAATAATCTTTTGATGATGACATAGCGTGTCATGGTGTTTACTGCTCGTATTATAATAGCATGGTGTGTTGCATTCCCTAGACAGATGTAACTTGATCACGCAAAGCTCCTATAACGGCTTCTGTTATTTCAGATGACTTTCCTGCCATCTCTAACGACTATGATTATTTGTTATTATATTGCGTGTATTGCGACACATTCCACGTGTTCTATTGTTTTAGGTTTCGTAATGTTTTCTATTTCACGCTTTCTTGCTTTGTTAACACCATTATGTTTCAATTTATATGATATCCAGGAGTTTTCATTCACTGCTGCAATAATATCAGCCGCAACTTTGTGTAGGTTGAACTGCCTACTCAGTGAAGAAATAGGTCAATTGTACCATTGAGCAAATCGACAAGTCTCTTTAAACCTGTTCAAGGTTTTAGCTTTTTGTTTAACCTTCTATTTGAGACAATTGACTGGATATCGAAGTTATAAAACAGCAGAGTTTATTAACTCAATTATCTCAATACGGACTGCATCGCCTTCAAGTTCAATTTGTGCTCTAACCTCCAAAAAATCAACGCGCAGCTTAACCTTCCGAGCCTTTTATGGATTATCATTGAATAGAGTTGTTACTGGACTGCTCATATGTTTGATGTTTCCTGATACCGTAGGGTACATTGTGTGTGCTATGGTACCTAATGAGTGTACAGAAAGTAGATCCTCGTATAATTATCCTCTATGACTTTTCATATAAATCTGGTTTCCATGCAAATACCAATGTGCTGACTAGTTATTTCAAATACCAGAAAGAGACTTCAATAAGTTAGATTTGAGCGTGTCGTTGCGCTCCAGATATCTTTGGCGGCTTTGATCTCAAATAGTTCTTGGAACTGCTTGCGACTGGAGCAATAACTTATTTGTGGAATTTAAACTGATATATTTCTTAGATGAGCTTCGACTGAGTTTTGAAATTAGTAGTAGTGGTATTTCCTTGTTTGGAAATACCAATAAAGTCATCTACTATTTGAAAATCTTATATTTGAAAATTTAACGAGCGATTAAATTTAACAAATTGGTCAAAAATATAAACGATATAATATAGACATATTTTGACACAAATTATTGTATTTTAGTAATTAATTATTATAATACGTAGGTGTTTTTCCACCTAATTCAATTCCACTTATTAGGTATAGGTTTGACTATTTATATAACCAAGCTGACGAACGTTCGCCTTATCTAACAGCAACAATGAGTAATGAGAATAATGAAGTATGTGGTATGAAGATTGACGCAAACTCGTCACTGTGCACAGGGTTAGTGCGTCAAAACTATTTTGCACGAACACCATCTAAAGACAGAATGCATCATTAAATTTATTAATACAAGCTGTTATTCTCTCAGCAGTCTGCACCCATTGGTTATTGTGGACTGATTTAAGGATGATGCGGGTGGAAATTAGATGTTGAAATGAATTCGATCATAATTAAATTCGGAATTACGTTCATGTTGTTCTCAGTCTTGTTAACTCATCTCCATATAACTCATCATCTAACAATCTCTTCAAATTATGCGTTCCTGTCCGTGTTGCAATAGATTCAATTATAAGTTATGAAAATGGAACGCATTAGTGTTGACACTCATTGTAAACACCCACAATCATGCTTGTTTCATCAATCAATCACTCTCATAGAAGTATAGCAATCAACGTCTCCGTATCAATTGCGTACCAAGTATGTGCTATTACTACGGTATTTTCTATTTTTAGCCTTGACTTGTGCATCTCTTTGATTTTTTCTTATCCTTAACTTTGTCGTCATTTCCAATGTGGATTCTGATTCTAATACTTGTTTCCTCAGCCTGGCGTTATTTGGTTTGGTTATGACAATTATTACCGTCAGACAAACCAGCGAGCAATCCTCGTATTTCACAAATCTTATTTCCTTTTCTATATTTGACGGTGTGCAACATTGCGATAACTAGGCTATGCGAGCATGCCATTGTATGGGTTTTAAATAGGGTCTTTAGCAAAACTATTGCTTCACAATGATCAGGTGCTGTAATTCCGCCTCCGCGACGGAAGCGGTGGGCGGCGACCTGGGGCGTGAGCCTACGCACCTACAATTATGTCACCTATACCTCTTCATCAAATAAGGATCGCCTGATGGGGTCCTTCGATCTGTAAATAGCCATTCCTTACGGTTTCCTCATCTTCATATCATACCTAGATAAAAAATATAATTTTCACGGAAGACATTTGCATTATACTATTTATGTTTTATGGTTTATCGGTTCTGAGAATTACCTGATAATACGTAATGATCAATCAAGTCCTACATCAGGTCCTAATGATTCATTGCGTCGTTAAGTAAGTTATCGTCAAAGGGAATCTCGAATTGCTTCACCTGCTGACACGAAGACACGTGTTTTCCATGGGGGACCGTTCGGCTGCTATTTATATGCACAGGCCGAGTGGTGTGCGTTTCATCCATTATCCAACAGTAGCTGTACTTCCAGGTAGTTTTGTAGTAAGTATTTCATACAACTTTTTCTGATTTTAAAAAAAGCTTTTGACGGTAACTACGGTAGATCTTTACATTTTTCTCACATTATAACGAGTGTCGAAACTTTAACGTGTTCTTCTTTCTACCACTGAGATGAATACTTATCGTCGCGTCTGTAATCTCAAAGCGGATCTTTTAAACAAGCTGACATCAAAAGGTGTACCGCAGGGTCCAATCTAGTTCCACTACTGTATTTTGTTACAGACCACCTTGACCGGTTGATTTTATCAGTTACTCCAAAACAGTTCATTCAAAATTGAAAATAAATAGATTCTTTAAGAGACGACGTACAGTAATTAGCTGTTGTAACGCACTACAATCGGACAAGCTTCAAAAATATGATATTAGCAGCTTATAAAAATGATAGGTAGTTATAGCCAAACCATCTTACTCGCGATATAGATTAAAGAAGTCGAGCATACTAAACAAAAATACAAAATGTTTGCCTATCGAATAAGGAATACACATTCTTACGCTTGAGATACTATCGGTAAAGTAAATCTTTCAATATAAACAAAGCGTATATGCGCATACGCGACCGTGTTTGCCTCTGTTTGTTTTACGAGGTTCGTCTTTACGATTTATACTATTAGCTTGGATAACGGGGGCTTTAATTGCTTTGTCTGCTTAATGTTTGTTTTTCATGCGTACGTTAACTACTTGCTCAATAGTTGGTAAAGTTGTCAGAGCAATAACGAATAATATGGTCATGGTAATAAAAAAACTAAAATATTTTAACGGGTTTTTACTATAATGTACTCTAGCAATAATCTAGATTCTGATTATTTCATGTGAACGTTAAGTATTTTTGGGAGAGAAGCAGAAAAACACTTTTTTTTAAAAACAATTCTTGAAATACCTAACTATTTATTTTTACATTGAAATTAACATCAAATGGTTCATACGAATTACAATCACAAAAGAACACTAATTGAACACAAAAACGTCTGCATAGCACAAAGTCTCGAAAAGCAATGAGCGCGCGGTGGCAGTGGCGCGCTTTATATAGTCGGTCGGTTGCTGGTGCCGTTATCAGGGTTGGTGTCGTCTAATACGGCCTCTCCTGACACCCTGACGTCCCTGTCAGGCTCTGCTAATAGGTCAGCGTCGAGTACAGGAAGAGATCTACACGATGGCCCTGGTTCAGTCTCATCTGGCCGCGATGAGGGCCCTGGCTGGTTAGCTTCTGGTCTAGGCGAGTCTGCAAGCTGATCATCTACTACATCATCTGGACAGTCCGAATCATCGGTTGCATCTGAAATGAGTTTCACAATGTTACCAGATTGCCAAGCATACAACATTAGACCATGTTAGTTAGGTTAGGCTATTAGTCAAAATTAAGAACACCATCACCTAACACCAAGGCAGAATGAAGTAATTAGGAAGGTGTTGATTTATAATCCTTGTGAACCACAAACCAACAGTCCCCAATCAAAAAATAAAAATATAGGGTCGACTAGCATGTATGTAATACATGCACTTAAGAAAAATATAAGGTCGACCAGTATGTACGGTACGCACATAGTATAAGGTCGACCAGTATGTATGGCACGCGCATAAGAAAAGTACCTACAAGGTCAACCAATATGTACGGTACGCACATAATGTAAGGTTGCCCAGTATGTACGGTACGCACTTAGGAAAAGTATAAGGTCAACCAATATGTACGGTACGCACATACTTTAAGGTTGTCCAGTAAGAAAAATAACGGACACTGAGCACTCACACGGCAGAGGCGCTTTAAAGTTTGCTTGCCACTCAGCGACTCTCCGGCATAGGCTCTAGACAGTTCGCATACCGGAAAGCTTTCGCACCGTATCAATAAGGCATAGGCTCTAGACAGTTCGCGTACCCCACGGTGGCTACAGGCATAGGCGCTTTAAAGTTTGCATACCACATAGACTTCAAGCCCACCTTCAAAAAAGGCAGCACACGTTTCAGGAGTCCACTCTCCTCTCCAAGGCACCATGAACTGAGCAGCCGCATAGGAAGTCTTCCCATACGCTCCAGCAAGTAACTTCAGTTCATATCGGTCATTAGAAAGGGCCTTAACAACTCGGTAGGGTCCTCTCATACCAGGGTCCAGCTTTCCTTGGGACTGAGCATACTTGATGACAAAGACCGTGTCATTTACTTGAAATACTCGAGGTGGACGCCTGTCTTCATTGACAACCGCATCTTGCTGAGCTTGGTTTCTCACCAACCGTTCGGCCGTCCTCTGTCTGAGCATCTCTCGTCTAGACTCTCGATTGACTGCTCCTTGGTTAATAGCAATGTCTCTTATCAGGGATCGTATCGCAGGCGTAGCACTTTCGTGACCGACCAACAGGTTTAAGGCAGATGTCTGTGTGGTTTTCTGCTTTGTCAAGTTTAGAATAAGCTGCAACTGCCATAATTCATCAGCCCACTCGTTCTTTTGTTGACTGGCAACGATTCGCAGCATATTTAGAACCGTACGGACATAACGCTCGACCTGACCGTTAGCGTGATGCATTTCTGGTGTAATGTGATGTAACTGCACGCCCAAAACTTGCATCCAAGATGTGAAGCCCGCTGACTCAAACATACGTCCCCTATCCGATACAATTAGCTTAGGTGTACCAAACAATGACATCACTAACTTAAATACACGCTTAAGTTCGTCAACATCCTGACGATTTAAAGGCATTAACAAACAGAATTTTGTGAATGCATCGACCACAAGCATGACATACTTGTAACCTTTCGACACGGGGAGAGGTCCCAAAACATCTACATGTAGTATATCAAATGGAACATCAGGTTTGTTCCAGGAAGTGATAGGCTGCAACGGTGCGCGTGGTACACGCTTGTGGGCGATACATGTCAAACAGTGAGCCGTGTATTTTACAACAAATGGTCTAAGACCAGGAAACCAGAAATGTCTTAATATCAAATCTACTACTTTATCAGCGCTAATGTGACCATGCTCGTCGTGGAAGATGCGGAGGAGGCTCAAGCAAAGACCCTTAGGAATGTAGCAAAGAAGCCTTGGCTCTTCACCCGTTGCCGTGTAACGGTAATAGAGGATGTCATTTTGTTTCACATATTTTGATGGGTTCAACTGACCTTGTTCCAACGACTGCATCATAGCTTGAGTCTCCTCATCACCTGCTTGGGCAATTTGAGCCCAATTACGAGGACGGTCAATATTATTTACACATGGGTTGCGGCTCAGATAATCCGCGTGTGGCATCATGGCTCCTTTCCTATACGTTATCTGAAAATTATAATCTTGTAGAAAGATCCACCATCTTGCCACACGCGGTAACAAGTCTCTCTTGTTTTGTGTCGCCTTCAGGGCGTTACAATCAGTGATTACAGTGAATTGTACGCCTATCAAATAATGCCTGAAATGTTTTAAAGCTTTGACCACGGCTAGGGTTTCTAATTCATAAGAATGGTATTTTGCCTCAGCACCCTTCGTAACCTGGCTATAGTAAGCCACCACACGTCGGCTACCATCCTTATGAACTTGGTGTAAAATTGCGCCATATCCAAGACTACTTGCATCTGTGTGAACCTCCGCAGGCAAGTCTGGGTCGAATATTGCCAGTACAGGTGCACTGGTTAGGATGGTGATAATCTCTTGGCGAACAAGTTCTTGTTCATTGCCCCAACAAAACTCAACATCCTTACAAGTGAGACGCGCAATACAAGCAGTCCTGGTAGAATAGTTAGGAATGTATTTCCTAAAGTACCCGGCTAGCCCCAAAAATTGACGAACCTGCTTGACATTTACTGGCACGGCAGAGTCGGCCAGTGCCTGAACTTTATTTGTGGCTGGCCGCACTTCACCGTTTGATATAACGCGACCCAAGTACTCGATCTCAGTGCACAAGAAGGAACACTTTTTCAAATTAATGGAGAAGCCTGCATTTGTTAATACTGAAAGCACGTTACGCAACACGTCCAAACCTTCCTTGATTGAAGAAGTGAGTATCAAGCAATCGTCAATGTACACCAATACCTTACCTTCTGTTATTAAGTCACGCAACGTTTTACTTATTATCCGTTGATAGACAATAGGAGCATTGGCTAAGCCGTATGGCATCTTTAAATACTCGTAATGAGCTTCCGGGGTTACGAAACCAGTCAAGGGAATGGAAGACTCATCAAGGCAAATCTGGTGAAAGCCAGTAGCCATGTCCAAGGTCGAAAAATATTTTGCTTTACCTAACCGGTCAATGTGGTCATCAATTAGAGGTAGCGGGTATCGATCCTTAACTGTTATTCGATTCAAAGCACGGAAATCAACGCACATGCGGTCGGAGCCATCCTTCTTTTTCACTAGTAAAATTGGGCTCGAGTAGGGAGACTCCGACTCACGTATGATACCTTTGGCAAGAAGATCCTTTGTAATGTCACGTACCTTTAATTTCTCATCGTGTGACATCTTGTAAGGGCGATAGTACACCGGCTTATCGCTATTTACTTGAATGTGCATAGAACCTGTAGTGACCGTAGAAGTGGCTGTACCTGAGATCATAAATTCAGCATATTCATCCAAGATAGCAGTTAGCTCGTTCAAGTCGTCACCTGTAACCGACGTCTTGATAGGACGCTGCTCGTCTGTCTCCACAGCAGGTGCCACTAGGTGCGTGACGTCACGTGTTATGCGCTGAGAATTTTTCGTTCTAACGTATGTCACACCATCACGATTCAGCACATCCGTACCTATTATAATTGGGGCATTCATGCACTCACTAGGTACCACCAATAAGTCAACTTCCAATGATATGCCGTCTAGTTCGATGACAAGGGTGACGTATGAGTGTACAGAAGTCACAGATTCACCTACTCCTTTAATTTGACGTTTTATCGGCTTTTGTCGACACGAGAAATGGTTCACCACTGACGAAGAAATAAGCGAAACATCTATCGCGCCGCTATCTATCAAAATGTCGACAGGTATACCTTCAATGACACCTACTACTACATCGTTACCTTTTTGCACAGGGGTCGAACAAAAGTTAACGTTACTTTTGTTGCGTTGTTCAGTCCGTTGTTTCGCAAAACATCTACTGATGTGGTGGCCCGTCTTCTTACAGTAGGCACATGGTGAGCCAGATTTCTGGTTATCGGCAGACTTGGGTTCACTATCTTTACCTGTATCAGTAGATTTTTGCTTTTTAGAACAGCTCGCCGCCTTATGCCCCGGCTCACCGCATGTATAGCAACTGGGATTGGGGTGAGACGACCGAAAAGGACGCTTGTTGCTTTGCGTCTTGCCGCTACCGTCATTACGAGACCCTGCGTGACGTGTACCTTGGCCATCGGCGACCACCTCCTTCCCAGGTTTCGAAAACGTAGATAGGTAGTTGACTAGATCATTTGGAACTAGCTTAGCGTTTGTTGCAGTGGCTTTCACGTGTGGATCTTTAATACCACGCAGTACAATAGATGTGATAAGCTCGTCACTGAGACCCTTAACAATACGTAAGCGGAGCAAAGATTTTCGGGCATATTCCGCGTAGGTACGAAATTTGTTTGAATCGGTTGACATCACCTCGAATAGAATGTTGGCAGTGTCTATTTTGTTTATGCACAAGCATTTAAAATCATTTTTAAAATTACTCCAAGAGCGGTCACTAGTAACCCACTCGTCTAACCATGATTTTGCGTCACCTTTCAAACAACTTCCGATGCGAGACAGGCACTCGTGATCATCCCAGTGGTTGCTCACCTTAGCCCTATCTACCTCAGCGAACCACGCGTCTACCTCGTGAATATTAGGATCGAAATTTGAGACGTAATAGCTACGTGTACTCACCGATTTTAGCGATTGTATAGCCTCCACTATTTGCTCGGTACCGGTCCCTAAGGAGGGCCCAGCAGAATCAACCGGTTGCGCGCGAGTCTCTAAAGCATGTAACCGAGACATGATGGTACCCCAGGACTCGTGGCTATGCCGACCGTGACGACGGCTCTGGCTTCGATAGCTATGATGACGGCGTCGGTCGCGGTCATACATTGTGTCAGGGCTGCTTACATGAGTATAGCTTGAACTTGGACTACGATACCGTGTTTCTCGTCGAGGCGTATGCCCTCGCGATCGCCTTCGTTCACCGTCAGCACGGCTAGCAGCGTCGCGGCGGCTCGGACTACGGCTAGAACGCAGTGTACGTCGCGGGGTGTACCCTCGCGAAGAACTGCGCGAGCGGCGCCTTCGCGAATGCCTGCTGTCCGAACGCCTAGATCGCGGGCTGCGGGAGCGATGATGACGAGAACGAGATCGAGACGATCTATCCATTTTCACCAAGATTGCTTCAAAAAAACACGATATAAAACCACAAAAACACGATATAAAACCACAAACACAACCTTCACGAAAAAAACAGCAAAAAGAGGGTAGTTGAATTTGTACTTTGCGGACGTTTTACCAAAACCAGATAACCGAATGGAACTTTTGTAAAATAATTGAAAAACAACTGATTTTACTGTGGGAGTGAGAATCTATCCCACTTCTGATTTTGGGAGAGAAGCAGAAAAACACTTTTTTTTTAAAACAATTCTTGAAATACCTAACTATTTATTTTTACATTGAAATTAACATCAAATGGTTCATACGAATTACAATCACAAAAGAACACTAATTGAACACAAAAACGTCTGCATAGCACAAAGTCTCGAAAAGCAATGAGCGCGCGGTGGCAGTGGCGCGCTTTATATAGTCGGTCGGTTGCTGGTGCCGTTATCAGGGTTGGTGTCGTCTAATAGTATAATAATTTAAAGCTCATCACGCAGGAGGAATTCTATATACTCATTAAATAACGATGTGCTAGATAGATTGCTTGCATGCTGATTGCTCACTCTAGAATACTTCCTGCAAAGCTAGGTGCAGTCCATTACATTGATAAGCTAAGCTATAAACATTATACTAAAGTACTAGCTTATTCTAAATAGGTCAGCCCACATGCATTGGCCGATTGACAACATGCCGGCACAGAATTTGCGCAGTACTCTGGTCTATTGCCTTTGTTCAATGGCTTAAGTACTTTAATTGCTCGCCAATTCAATGAATGAACTCTTTACTTCGATCTTGCTCTTCGAGATAAGCTATCATTGTATTACATCACTACTCAACTTACGAAAATAATTTGTGTGAATTACCCGGTCAGGAATAATGAATGGTTACAAATTGATCAGCTCGAGAATATTATACGGCCTGGGGACTATTTTGAATGCTATTAAAGCAGACCAAGCGAGTAATAAAATTGGCGAGACGCCCCACATTCATAATTCATAATTTAAGCGCAGCCGTTCCAGTTTCGGAACGAGATTTACTCCTTCTTATATTTGCGTAGTCTTTTCAAGCATTTTCTCGTACTTCAACGCCACTTGACCTATCTCACACACGCAATTTATCTACGCAGATAAATTGCGACGAAAAAAACGGTAGGAACCAAGCCGTAGTTTGTTGCCTGTTCTTCTAGGCTTAGTCGCCTGGAACTGGCACCTAGAGTCACCTAGCTTTAAGACGTTTTAAAGTGATCCTTGCAATCCTACTGAATAAATTCACTTTTGATATAGATTTTTTTTATATCAAGATCGGCGTTTCCATATTATTGGTTAGAGCGTTCATATTGCTTCTCGTTATCGATAGTTATATGTCTATCAGCTTGATAGCAGTTGCTGTACCCGCAGCGTCTATGACCATATTCGATGTTGAGTAACTTGGAGAGACATGTTCGGCATCCGCTGCTTTCGCGATTTTATTAGCCACATCACGTATCGCGATTTCTAGCGAAGAGAAATACCTCAAGTCTAAAATACCATTGTTGGAAACAAGTATAAAGAGCCGTCGCGTGTCGCCGAACCAAAAGAGCTACAGGAAGAACATGTATTTAAATTGACAGTGGTACACCCTGTAATGGAATCGTAATACCTAATTTACTGCAATCATATGCAGCTGTTTTAAGATAACTCGGGCCGCGATAAGCCTCTATAGCTGGACGACAAAAAGGTTAAACATAACGAACGAACGCGGAGATCTTGCTCCGCAATTATTACAAAATATTTTAATGATCACTCATTTAATCTTATTCAGCTGTCGAGGTCGTTACTGTGTATTTATTCCTGTAGAATCGACTCAGCTCCTTATTTGGACGATTGTGGCCAATGTCGAGCCGCCAGAGTGTTACGTTTATAGTGTAGCACCTTAGTCTTTATGCGCGTGAAGACTATTGAGGACTGTGAATCGATTCATTGAGATGGAGACGATAAGATGAAACATTCCTTGAAAGTGTGGTATAGATAAAGGAAGCTGGACATAGCTTTCCTCTTTTTGTGGACTCAATGATATAGTATTGCACTTTTAAAGAAGTTCACATAGGAACTTATTGCTAATCGTATTCTTTTTCAGCCGTTCGTGTCATTATCATGCATCATCATTTTGTTGTCATTCGTGTGGGAAAATATATATAAGTGATATTTTTAATTATTGTGGAAAGAAAACCCTATGCTTGTAATGACATTATAAGAGTACATTGCATTGTAAGATTTAGACAGAATTTGTTATTAGTGTACTGCGATTAGTGTTATTATATCACAAGGAACATGTTGTTCCTTTCTAATTGTAAATATAATGATTAGTATAATTCTTGCGCTATCGAAAAGTATGTGGGGCATCTTTGTTTATTTCTGTTCTGGCGTCAGACGGCGCTTGTCGAGGCGAGGCGATATAATGTGTTGACAACTTGGTAACATATTTAGCTACCTGTTCTAAAATAGCTTTATCTAAGATCTAGTATAGCGGTCTTTTACATCGTCACTTAATTGTTGAAAAAAAATATTTTGTAATATTATTAAAATACTTATTTATAATTATTCTGGAAGGTTAGGCTATCGAGACTATCGAGGTAGCTAGATATTGGTC
Organism: Thera obeliscata; assembly: GCA_947578465.1. Lineage (NCBI taxonomy): Eukaryota > Metazoa > Arthropoda > Insecta > Lepidoptera > Geometridae > Thera > Thera obeliscata. Next base: position 17,711,547 of record OX387915.1, read on the forward strand.
AAAAAAGGTAGAGTGTCATGGCACGAAAAGAAGAAGAAGACTTATAATGTTCAGGAAAATATTCTTACAGTTAAAATTAATTTTAAATTAGATGAATCAGTATCAACATTGTTTTTATGCATTCGTAGCTAACTGACGATGAACTTAAAGGAAGACACTACGAATAACATAAATCACTCACTATTCGGGTTGTTGCTAATACCTCTAGTGATGATAAAATCAAAATATAACTGGCGGTCATAAGTTGCGGCTTTGAGTTGGACCAAATTTTAAATCTAATGTATCTAATCCTTGCATTTCAAAGGTTGACACAAATAACGTGGAGTTTCAAGCTGCATTAAATATGAGATTAGTGACGGAACGTTCTACGTTCAGTGGCTATAACTGGTGCAAGGGTTAACAGCTTTGGAAGATTCATTAGAGCAGGTGCAAAAGTCAAACGACGGTATGTCAATTAAAGATAGTACCATCATCATTTAAAGTCACTGCATTTAACAAATGTTTGATAAAAACGTACATAATGTTGATTTTATGAACAAAGCAATGCGAGCATCTAATAGGCTGTAGACATGACGGAAACTTATTAGTACTTTTCTGGATAAACTCTTCCGCAAAGACCACTACTTGCTAAGGATCCATAAAGTGTTCGCTGCAGAATAAGGACTTTACATAGAAGTCTATCGATAGGTAAATCAAATGTTGCGATCATGAATGCAATCCAGAGTTATGATCGCGGCTCGTGATTTGAATTACAAATTGCAGTGGTCTGATTGATTTATGCTCAGTTGTTTCCTTGTTTCTTCGCAATGGTTAAAGATCTCTGTCGATTGGTCCATGTTTGTTATAATTTAATGAATATATTGCTTCAAGGCTGAGTCTTACCGCTACAATAGTATTTTATCACCGGCTATTCAATGGCTGATTGTATTTTGTAAGTATTTTTACAGTGTGAGTTACTACTGTACGCAACCTCTTTGCTAATGAACCTTCCTATAACCTACTATTAGCTCGAATGCGATTACGAGAAAATGTATTTTGATGTCAAAATTAAGAAAAAGCTGCTTTAAACTGATGTGCCTTTTCAATTACTTTTTATACTTTCGCCACGCACTTACAATATTGCAGTGGCCTTGGCGCAGTATTTATTTCGTCCAGCTGCTAAAAATTGTTTTGACCTTTCTGATATTTTAAAAGAATCTTTGTAAGCATTTTTTAGCTTACGTATGCCCGTAGATGAGTCACCGGTATAAAGCATGAATTTACAAGCTTGATGTGATGACGTCACCTTCATATTTAGCATCTCCTAAATCTGAATTCTTGCTTTCAATAAATTGTGTGAAGAATTTGGTTTCACTCGTTTTTCATTTTGTTTCATCTGTCTGAGAATTTAGAGTTTGAACTCTTGGAGATTGTATTTTGGCACTACCCACAATGTTCAAGACACAATGAAATGTGGGCCATTAAAGATAATGGACCATTCTAAATGCTGCACCTTAGGATAGTCTGAAAATGGTTTTTTGTTCAGATCTTTCACACTACCTAACATCTTACATTCTCTTAATTTGTGATGTTAATTATATGCAAAAGTTTGGATTTCACGCGTTTTTTTATTGGGTGTTTATTATTATTTTTCTCATTGGCGTAAAATCTTTAAACAACTATTCTTTTCTTACATTTTTGAGCTCACTCGCGGCGTTGAACACGCTCCGATGTTGTTTCGAGCATCAATTTCGTTAGTGTGTAATTTAAAATTGCACGCATCAGTCGTCGAATTTGGACATTAGAAAAATACGTGGGTGATGATGTTGAGTATAAAGTTCAATACTCTACTTTGTCTCTACCAATTATGATGTATTCTGTGAGCATTGATGTGTTGGTGGTCGAATGTTTTTATTATTGTGAAAGCTGCTGGTCGCGTAGGAAAGTTTGTTGTGTGTATCTTGTATCTTCACGTGTCAGCGTTATCTTGTAGACTCTCAGCTGCAGATTTACTTTATGCATCTTATGTAAGTTTAAACCTAAGGTACTTGAAACATTAGATGTGCGGTATTTTTGCCGGCTGTGATTTCTCACAAAAGGCATACGGCAATTATTCCGTCTCTCTCTCTGATATCATCATCAATCATTTCAGCCCGTTTGCACCCACTGCTGACTTTAAACCTCCTCCTTATTTCGACACTCTTTCCGTTCTCTTGCGAGTCTCATCCACTCATTTCCAGCACTCATAACAATGTCTTTAGATCTCTACAATCATTGCGTAGATGCACTTCATAATTTAAAAAAAAAATATCATGGAAAATATATTTTTGTAAATTTAAGTTTATTTTAAAAGTAGGTATCAGGTAGTATTATAGGAATTTCTGGAATTTCCTTACAATAACCACAAGAAAACAATAATTCCTAGAAAACAAGAAAACCGTAGTCAATTTCGTCATTCATGGATGATCTTTTGATGACGTAGTTAGATAGGTATGTGATGTGTGCAACTTCGTCATCACTGAACTCTTGCTAGCTCAACAATAAACGTGTGTTTCTATCAAACTACTAACTATAATTACAAAGTAGTGACTCATGGTAATTAGATGTTACAGTTCGTTTCTTAGTACTTCCTCACCTCAAACCAGATTCACCGTGAGTCACTCGGGAGCAAAACAAATGAACACGACTTTGTTACTTGGATATCCAATATAACTTGAAACCTGGAGCTTCCTATGCTCTTCTAAATTCAGCGGTGTAGGTATATGGCCAGCACAAAAAAAGAAAGAGACGCGAATGGGTATGGGAGTTGATACAACAACAAATTATTACTACTCTTTTCCTGAAAAAATTGAGTGGCCTTGATCAGGTTAGGTTCATTTTCATAGCCACTTATGATGACGTTGCTGCAGCTGTATACTTGATAAAAAAAGCAGCCAAGTGCGAGTCGGACTCGCCCATGAAGGGTTCCGTAGCATCAAAAAGCAGCCAAGTGCGAGTCGGACTCGCCCATGAAGGGTTCCGTAGCATCAAGTAACATAATATACAGAAAATAAACAGGAAACAGGTTCTTGTAGTTCGTCGAAAGGTAAATTGCGGTTTACGATTTATGACGTATAAAAAAAAAACTACTGGCTAGATCTCGTTCAAACCAAATATCGTTGAAAGTTTGCATAGTAATGTACAACATAATTATATTTTTTTTAGTTTTATCATTCCCTTATTTTAGAAGTTAGAGGGGGGGGGACCAACTTTTTTCAACTTTGGAAGTGTCTCTCGCGCAAACTATTCAGTTTAGAAAAAAACGATATTAGAAACCTCAAAATCATTTTTGAAGACCTATTCATAGATACCCCACACGTATGGGTTCGATGAAAAAATTTTTTTTGAGTTGCAGTTTGAAGTATGGGGACCCCCAAAATTTATAGTTTTTTTTCTATTTTTGTGTAAAAATCTTAATGCGGTTTACAGAATACATCTACTCACCAAGTTTCATCAGTGTAGCTCTTATGGTTTCGGAGAAAAATGGCTGTGACACGGTCGGACAGACAGACAGACAGACAGACAGACAGACAGACATGACGAATCTATAAGGGTTCCGTTTTTGCCATTTGGCTACGGAACCCTAAAAATAAAAAAAAAAAAATACGGGTTGCACTCCGGGAGTGCCGGCAGAAGTGAAAACTTGATTATTAACGTAGGAACCCTAAAAGTTGTTTATTTTATCAAGTTCCTCAATGTAGTAAAACCCCAATCAAAGTCCTAAGGAACCCTAAAAATTTTAGCATTATCAAGCTCCTAAGTGTAGTTGAAATTCCAATCAAAGTGCTAAGGAACCCTAAAATTGTTTACATAATCAAGGTCCTAAGTGTAGTTGAAAGTCCAATTAAAGGCCTAAGGAACCCTAAAAGTTGTTTATTTTATCAAGTTCCTCAATGTAGTAAAACCCCAATCAAAGTCCTAAGGAACCCTAAAAATTTTAGCATTATCAAGCTCCTAAGTGTAGTTGAAATTCCAATCAAAGTCCTAAGGAACCCTAAAAATGTTAACATTATCAAGCTCCTAAGTGTAGTTGAAACTCCAATCAGTCCTAAGGAACCCTAAAAGTTGACCACTTAATCAAATTCCTCAATGTAGTAAAACCCCAATCAAAGTCCTAAGGAACCCTAAAAATTTTAACATTATCAAGCTTCTAAGTGTAGTTGAAACTCCAATCAAAGTCCTAAGGAACCCTAAAAGTCGACCATTTAATCAAATTCCTCAATATAGTATAACCCCAATCAAAACCCTATACGGAACCCTAAATTTTACGTAAAGCCAAATCCTCAACGGGTCGGAACCGCTAGAAGGGACCTTGTCGCGCGACCTACAAGTAGGTCCTAAATGAAGTAAAACGGCAGACATAGGAGGAGGGGGTTCTGGGGGGCTAAGGGGGGTCACAGCACGGCTCGCTTCGCTCGCCGCGCTGTTCCCCGTGGTCGCGTGGCGGCTCGCTTCGCTCGCCGCGACGCTCCCCCCGGGTTCAGGAAGAGGGGGTTCTGGGGGGCTTAGGGGGGTAACAGCACGGCTCGCTTCACTCGCCACGCTGTTCCCCGTGATCGCGTGGCGGCTCGCTTCGCTCGCCGCGACGCTCCCCCCGGGTTTCGGAGGAGGGGGTTCTGGGGGGCTTAGGGGGGGTCACAGCACGGCTCGCTTCGCTCGCCGCGCTGTTCCCCGTGGTCACGTGGCGGCTCGCTTCGCTCGCCGCGACGCTCCCCCCGGGTTCAGGAGGAGGGGGTTCTGGGGGGCTTGGGGGGAGTCACAGCACGGCTCGCTTCGCTCGCCGCGCTGTTCCCATGGTCGCATGGCGGCTCGCTTCGCTCGCCGCAATGCTCCACTCGAAAAATAAATACAGTAGATCTATAAAATCATGTACCAATGACCACTACTACCTGCCGCGGGCGGCCGCTAGTTCATAAAATCTATAATAGGTATGTACCTATACCTACTACAGTCACGAAAAACGCCTTGGTATGCTTGCTACTAACTATTATCTATTCTGTGACGTTACCGTGTCATAGTAACTACTAGCGTATCTGTAGCGTCTTACGCTTTTTTTCGATTTTTATTATGAACTCTACGTTGTAGTCTTAGGGTACATTTCTGCAAAAAATCCGTCCTACGCTTTTTCGATCAGGGTCACGTGATCCTGACGCGAGTTTAAGTTTTTATACCCATTCAGAAAGTGCTCAACGCCGCTAAAGAAGTTTTCACTTCAATAATTCGAAACCAACAAGTCCAGCAATAATATCAACAAACTTCCAATAGTTTGTACCGAATGTGAAATTTACGAAATGATTGTGGTACTGCTTTACCTAAAGTGTCGGTAACAAGGAATAACTGTCGAAAAACCCCAGAATTACTCACAAAGCACATGACGATAGTTCCATTACATGACGTGCTTATAACAGCGTGACGCAGAGGGTGGCAGTATACTAAACAACTCATGAATGACGTTTTTTCAACAATAGAGCCGTTGCTATCGCTATCAAACACCCGGTGTTCTTTTATTAATGCCGCTGTAATTATTGATCCATAGCGAAGTTTTTAAATTAAAACATCAAGATGCCATGATTATATTATAAACCGCCCGCGGCTTCGCTCGCCCGTTCCCGTAACACCCCGTTCCCGTTACTTTTTCGGGATAAAAAGTATCCTATGTCCTTCTCCTGGTTCTAAGCTACCTCCCAACCAATTTTCAGCCAAATCGGTTCAGCCGTTCTTGAGTTATAAGTGGTGTAACTAACACGACTTTCTTTTATATATATAGATTTACAGTCGCGTGTAGTTATAAGTTATGTTAGGGTAGTTTTTATCTTCATTTAACTTCTTCTTCTTGCCGTGTAGCTAGTTCTTTCGAGCTAGTAAGGTGAAAAGATACGCCTTAAAAAGGCTCCTTTCGTGCACTGGCACCATGTTTTCACCACGTCATGTGGATTTCATCTAACTAAAGCCAACTTTTCTTTTTCCAGTATTCAAAAAGGACTGGTCAGACCATGCGCTTTGGTGGCCGACCCGCAACAAATGGCTCTCCCGCCCGAAGCACACCCTCGACCAGTATGGAGTCCACGCAGATGCTGCTCTGCACTTCACACCGATGCACAAACCCTTGAGGATCCAACTGCCAGACCTGAGGTTCATTGACTGCAAGATCGACTTCTCTATTGACACGTTCAGCGCGGTGGTTCAACTCTGTAAAAGCCTTGGTAAGCAGCATGAATTAAAAGACTTCCCTGAAAAGAAGGCAAGAACCAGTGCATTTACAACATCACGAGCACGTGTCCTTCTCCTTTGTATGGAATATTGATAAGACGACAAATCGTTTCGATTATTTCTACGCCGTCTCATCTTTTCTCCATACAATAGAGAGACAAATAGGCGAAACGAAAACAATATTTTGTCTACGAAATCTTGGGTTATTGGTCTTCTTAGCGTCACACACTGAACTGAGCCGATGAAAGCTAAATCAAAACTGCACTCGATAAATCGAAAAGATGTATGTATAGTTGCAGTTATAACGTGAAGTGTGGTTGTATTCTATCGGTCTGTCTGGCACAAATCCCAACACCTTATCTTTTATGGTGTCTTTACGACTTCATTATTATGAAGGAATCTGAATGCATACCTCCCACTCGTATCAGTTTTATTGGCGGTTTCACCAAATCTCATGTCTCGTAAAATCGAAGTGCCTCTTCAAACTTTTGCTTGACGACATTGTATTCAACGAATCAACTAAAACTCTCCAAATAAATAAAAGCATCGTACAGGTTTTTATGTTTATGCGACGCTAGTATGACAATCTTTCTATAGGGAAAACTTATTGCAAATCGTTCTTTCTTCATCAGGAATCAGACATCCCGAAGAATTATCACTATGCTATCCCCTGGAGCAGTCCCACCTCAAACAAAACTACCAGAATCTGAAAGAAGCTAAGCGGATAAAGCCGAACCAGGGTCCAGATACAAACACTTTCATAGGCGCTACTAGAGGCTCATCGAACAGCCTGGACAGGTCAAATGGATGTCCAGCTACCCCACCTCCTCCCAGGTCGATATCTGCTACTCCTTTGGCATCACAACAGGTAAGGAAACCCACGAAATAATCTAGTTGTTTTATGCCTGATGGTAGATAGATAGGTGTGGTCACAGTAGTCAAAAAAGCAGTTCATGACTAAACGGGAAAACCACGGATGATAACTCATTCCACATATTGTGTGCTCGTGAGATGCGATTTCAAATATTTAAGTCATAGTATTTTTTGATTCGGGAAAACTTGCGCCCTTCATTAGTCACATACACCAGAGATTATCCGTAGTTTGTTGCCTGTCCTTCAAAGCTTAGTCGCGTGGAACTGGCACCTAGACTCCTTTTGAATGAGACGTTTCAATGTGATTCTTGTGATACAACTGAATACATATTTTTTTGAGTTTTAATTTGAATTCGGCCATACGGAACACTTTTCTTGTGGTACTGCTTGAGTAAAATACGGTTCGCCTACATTCAGGTATCACTAACCTAAGACAACAATAGCTGCTAGCTCTTGTTGAATGCTGATATAGATTAAGCAGAATTCTCCTTATGTTGGGCTGTTTACATTTTCTAAATCTGGATTGCATCCTGTGTTTACACACCTCCAGTTAGCATGGCGTTCGTCTTCGGTTGCTATTATGCTTCGCAGCACGCCTGTTTCGTATAAAACAGCAACACCTAGCCAAGGCTGGTGTAAATATTTGAAATCAAATGCCGTCTTGGAAGTGCGAGTATTGAAAGATGGATTGCAGCAACGGATTCCAAAATGCAAGCGTATTACTGATATGGATTGCTTGGATACTGTCAGATTAATCACTTTCAGTCTATTCTTAAAATAATGTTGCAGCCAAACCGCAGAAAGCAAAATTACAGTTCATCTTTATCAGTCTGGTTAAGTCTATAGGCATCCATAATTGGTAGGGTTTGCCGTAGTCTATATTCCTATTTCCTTGTAAATATCATGAGTCCATTCCATCCAAAGAATGTCTGATAGAGATCGCTATTTAGCGATAAGACTGCCCATTGTATGAGGCAAATAGTTATAAGTTTTTTTATGTACCTGTACTTTTATAATTTGTTGTGCAGTAATAGTACATTGTTACCTGAGTGTTGAAAGTCACGTTTTTTGAGTCCCGAGACGGGTTTGGCGCCAGAGCGTAAGCGAGGGCGCCAATGGAGCTTGAGGGACTTAAAAGACTTTCACCCGAGGTAAACACTGTGCTTTTCATTACGAATACAAGGAAAGTAAAAATAAAAACATGAAAGAAAAATTAGTGAAAATGAAGATTGAATTGCCGCCTTCCCGGTTTTTTTTTTCTTTTTCTCTGGCGGGCCTTCGGCTACGGCTCGCCAGCATTATTCAGCCATTGTTTTCATTCTCATAATTTAATAAAAAGCAGCCAAGTGCGAGTCGGACTCGCCCATGAAGGGTTCCGTAGCACGACGAACTAGAAGAACCTTTATATTATGTTACTGGATATAACATAATAAGATTCTTGTAGTTCGTCAAAAGGTAAATTGCGGTTTACGGTTTATGACGTATAAAAAAAAAACTACTAACTAGATCTCGTTCAAACCAAATATCGTTGAAAGTTTGCATAGTAATGTACAACATATATTTTTTTTAGTATTATCATTCTCTTACTTTAGAAGTTAGAGGGGGGGGGACCAACTTTTTTCCACTTTGGAAGTGTCTCTCGCGCAAACTATTCAGTTTAGAAACAGAAAAAAACTATATTAGAAACCTCAACATCATTTTTGAAGACCTATTCATAGATACCCCACACGTATGGGTTCGATGAAAAAAATATTTTTGAGTTTCAGTTCCAAGTATGGGGACCCCCGAAATTTATATATTATTTTTTATTTTTATGTAAAAATCTTAATGCGGTTTACAGAATACATCTACTCGCCAAGTTTCATCAGTCTAGCTCTTACGGTTTCGGAGAAAAATGGCTGTGACATACGGACGGACAGACAGACAGACAGACAGACATGACGAATCTATAAGGGTTCCGTTTTTGCCATTTGGCTACGGAACCCTAAAAAATGGTAAATTGTTTGCTCAAATCTATGTTATTTTAAATAAATAGTTGAAGCTATAATATTAATCAAGTAAGTTAGAAGATATATTATTTATTTAATACTATCTTTATGTTATTTAAATTTAAATTTTACATTGCGCTCTATAATTAGACTTTTTAAACTTCTTACCGTTGTAATGGGTTTCCAACCTACTTGCTGAATAAAAAGTTGGAATTTGGTTCAACGACCTCTTTGCAGTCAGAAAGACTTTAGAAAGTTGGAACATGGTTGAATAAAATAGAACTTGTTTTTTTTTATAATTTGACAGCTGTCAGTAGAAAGCGATTCTCCCTAGGGCTGAAAGTTTTACTTTCAATTAGGCCCCTCAGGCAACTTCAGACCTACTTTCAGAGTATGAGTAATGAAATAGTACATTGTTACCCGAGTGTTGAAAGTCATGTTTTTTGAGTCCCGAGACGGGTTTGGCGCCAGAGCGTCAGCGAGGGCGCCAATGGAGCTTGAGGGACTTAAAAGACTTTCACCCGAGGTAAACACTGTGCTTTTCATTACGAATACAAGGAAAGTAAAAATAAAAACATGAATGAAAAATTTGTGAAAATGAAGATTGAATTGCCGCCTTCCCGGTTTTTTTTTTCTTTTTCTCTGGCGGGCCTTCGGCTACGGCTCGCCAGCATTATTCAGCCATTATTTTCATTTTCATAATTTAAAAAATGGTAAATTGTTTGCTCAAATCTATGTTATTTTAAATAAATAGTTGAAGTTATATATTAATCAAGTAATTTAGAAGATATATTATTTATTAAATACTATCTTTATGTTATTTCAATTTTACATTGCGCTCTAATTAGAGTTTTTAAACTTCTTACCGTTGTAATGGGTTTCCAACCTACTTGCTGAATAAAAAGTTGGAATTTGGTTCAACCTCCTTGCAGTTTAGAAAGTTGGAACATGGTTGAATTAAATAGAACTTGTTTTTTTTTATAATTTGACAGCTGTCAGTAGAAAGCGATTCTCCCTAGGGCTGAAAGTTTTACTTTCAATTAGGCCCCTCAGGCAACTTCAGACCTACTTTTAGAGTATGAGTAATGAAAAGTATTTATTCTATCTATCTATATTCGTGTTTCGAAGACCATACTAAGCTGTTGGTCTCAGCTATGACCGTTGCTAAGCTATGCTGAACCTTTGGTCGATGTCATCACAACTGTTCACAGTTTCACACCTAGCAGCAACTTAGCGTCACTATTACAGCATAATAATACTTATCGATGACAACACAACTGAAAACGGGTCGTACGAACTTACAATGACCACGTGTCACTTATTCCAGAACGGCACACTCCGCCGATATGGAAACCAGATCTACAGCACACAAAGCGATGGCTCCAGTGATGGGGGTTACTGCGGAACGCCGCCCCGGGCCGTTTCTATGGACGCATTGGACTCCCTCGCTGAGCTCTCATTGGACAATTCTCCGCTACAGCTGGACAGCCAATCAAGGGAATCCCTGCTTACTCCTAAATCGCTGATGGAACGGGCTAGGATGAACGTCGGGTGAGTTATACCCTTAAGCTTCTCATTGCTGCGTTGTCCCTCTCATTTAGTATGGGGCAAACAGAGACGGAAATATAATGCGTCGACCACGTAGTCTGCAATAATGAAAATCCGGTATTACGCACAGTCATAATCCCTAAACTTTTCAGTGTCTGCCTAAAATAATATTGTCATTGCCATTTTCATGGCAGCAGATAGAGATGATAACAGACTTAGGGCCATAGGCCATCTAAGCTATTTGAGTACTAAGCGACCAATATAAAATCGCCTCCAGGGTTACACTTTAGGTGTGTTTTATCAAGTTAAAGGTATGTGTGTGTTATCACAGCTGCGATAGTCAAGGTCAGGCAGAAATTGTTTCCTAATCCAACATTGCAACACATTTTTGTAATATTGACTACAGAATAAAAATAAATACTAATATATCAGAGAACGTCTGAAAGCAGCACCGGTAATAGAAAAATTGAGGAGATAGGCTGGTGTGGTACGGGCAGGTGATGAAGAGGGAGGAAAGTCATGTAACCTGGAGAGTGATCAGTATGAATGATGAATTGTGTGAAGGATAATATGGATAAGAATGAAATGACGACTGAAAGAGGAATGGTAGAGGAAAAAGGAATGCCGAGCCCACATAAAGTGGGCTAAGGGTAGGTAGATGATAATGTCCTCAAGAACTGACCAGCTTTAGGTATTTGTTCCGGTGCCAATTAGTATTATAAAACGCCCATATTTAGCATTAGTTTGAGCACTGAGAAAACCTATAGCAATAAATCACCAAATTGAGATCGATTGTCGAGATCTCTGATTGGTTTTGGATGGCATTTGGTGGGTTTCCCATAGATTCTATAGAAGGATGTACTATTCCCAGCACTTTATTTGATCTCTAATTGGTCGACAGATGGCTGGATTCCTCCCTCTCCATAATGGAGCAGTACGTCCGTGAGTGGGACACACTCCAGCTCCGCTTCAAATTCTACTCATTCTTCGATCTGACGCCGAGGGCGCAGGACGCGTCGAGGTTAAACCAGTTGTACCAACAAGCGCGTTGGCAGATCCTAAATCAAGAGGTGCATTGCACTGAGGAAGAAATGCTGCTGTTTGCTGCTTTACAGGTAAGGCTTGGATGGTGGCTCAACTAACCTCATTTTCTTTTGAAAGCCTTGACTGTTGTGACAAAATGAAGGATAAAGTCAGAAAGTTGGTCTTGGAACAGAAATTTCTCAATTCTGTGATGATTGATGATAAATTTTCATACAATTTGTTTTGCTCAAAATGAGTTGATGCATCATAGATCCACCATTATCTATCGAGGATGTCCGTTGCTCATCTCATCCGCTTGATCAAAACAAATTTATGATAAGTGAACAGGCCTTTGCATCTAAAAATAATTAATATAGCGTCAGAGGCTGTTATTGCGTCCCTTATTTACGGGACGCTATAGTGCCTGGGGCAGGATTTTTAGATATAATAAATAATAAATATCCGTGGACCTTCCACACAACACTATCTAGCCCCAAATTAAGCTGAACTTGAGGTTTGGGTACCAGATAGCTGATTATAATACTTAAATATATGTATACTTAAAATACAATATAACACCCAGACAGAAAACAAACATCTGTGCTCACCACATAAATATTTGCTCTCGGTGGGGATCGAACCTACAACCTGCGGTGCAGAAGGAAGGACAACTACCAACTGAGCTGAAAAGCACTGGCCTTTCAGCTCAGTTGGTAGTAGCTCTGCCTTGGTCGTGGGTGGTGCCTAAAAGGTTTTACAGATTTTATGTGAGCGCCTAAATTCAACCCCCTAAAGGGGTGAAGCGGGGGTTCATACTTAACGGGATTTGTTTGTCCAGCTGCAAATCGAGCTGCAAACCCTTGCGGGCGGCAGCCTCGACGCTGCCGATGGCTCAGCAGCGGCGACCGGAGCAGCACCTGAAGACGAGATCGATGCAGCACTGTGCGAGCTGCAAGCGCAGCTGGAAGGAGGACCCCCGGCCAGGCCTGATATCACACACGTGCCGGAACTGGCTGGATACTTGAAATACCTCAGGTATAATAAAAGCATTTATTTTTCTTTCACAAAGTAGGTATAACTAGCGGCACATAGCTTTAGCGCTGAGCAATACGCGGAGGGGATAGCTGCACATGCATCGTAGTGTGCGCATGTCGCGCACACTGGATGTGTGGATGTGTGCAGAGTGTCCTATTGGTACAGAGAGCGGAGTGCAACTGCAGAGCCAATCAGCGCTACGCACGCCCGCCCTTCATACCGCTATCCCCCCTCAGGTAAACCTTATTTTTGACTTCTGCGCAATAACGGTCAGCGCTAAAGTTATGTGTCGCTACCTATAGCGACGAACACAATATATGGTGAAGTCGTAATAGGAATATTAATTAAATAGGATTTGCCTGTGCCCACCTACTTTGCAAGAGGCTGGAGCTTGAGATGGGCTTATAAAGCCTGTAATAATACAGGTAAATTAAACTTTTTGATGCGAAAACATCTATAGGCAGGCCTGAGAATTTTTTAGGCAATGACGGCCATTTTGTCTATTGACTGACTTGACTAAAAATTTTGAAAATAAACGAAATGGACCGGTGCCATTAATTAAGATGTTAACCATCGCCTATAACTAAGCATTGCCTTTCAGACACGCACGTCAAGAACGTGCCCGACCATGCACTGCCATGCGTCTATCAACTTCCATAAGTGCCAGTAATATCAACGGCACTTACACTCTTTAAACACTAAACTGATGTAGTTTTCAGAATTAAAGTCTGTTTGTATTTATTTTACATGTTTCATCCAAATCAGTCCAGCAGTTTCTAATACTAAATGCTGAGCAAACATTTTTTCCCCCTGATGTTAACTGGCCTATAGCAAAGCAGTTGCATTAGGACTATGAACCACATAATCTAACTAAATTTTCGCATATTTTACCTCTTTGATAATATTGATTTTTCTTTAATTATTAATAAGTATGTACATAATATGATTTCTTATTCATTATTCATGTAATTCATTTAAAATATATTAACAATTATTTTTCTTGGACCATCCGGCTGGCGGTCAGCAAATGTAACAACGAAATCTGCTATGTTGCGTAAGAATTCTGGATTACCCCGCCACATACTAGTTTAGAAAATACCCTCAGAAACGAATTATAATTTCCATGTAGTTTTCCAACCACAAAAACCACCACATGTAATTTTAAACCTATTCCAAAATAATAATATATAGTCTCTAAAATAACGCTGTAATATTACTATTAGCCCAAATCCTCCCAATGATGGTCAATGGCCTCCTCCCAATCCCGCCACTTTCCACGTTCTTGTGCGGTGGCACAGTACCTCTCAAACGCTGTATTGGTTATTATAATTAATGTATTGGTACCAAGTTTCTAGCTACACTTGTTTTAGGCACTAGTGGTTCGCCCCGAACGTTCCGATTAAGGTCATATACCTACCGTAAATTTCTCAAATGCAATCTATTAAACTATCTTTAGCCATACTTATCGGATCAACTCTTATAAAATTACTCCGAACAAAAATGCAACGACAAATCTTTCCAAGTTGCTGGTAAGGGGTTTTTTTTATACCTATGTTATATGATAACAATCGCCTCTAACAGCGCATTGCCTCTTAGGCCACTCACATCAGAATCGTGTCCTACGATGCACTGCCCTGCGCCCATAACTTGAGGCATACATTATGGTCAGCCTCACGTGCCAGTAATTTTACCGGCATCCACACTCTTCAAAGAAACACATCAATGCTGCTTCACGGCAGAAATAGGCATGGTGGTAGTACTTATCTGGACGAGCCCTTCACAAAGAGCTCTACTTACACTAATATTTTTAAAACCATCTATATTTGAACTCCCGTTGAGTATGTTTAACTTTCTAAGAGAGACCTGCTTGCAGTAGTAGAATAGTAAGTTGATGAACATCCAATACATCATCGTGACTCAGGTTTTAAATCAAACCGCTATATTTCTTGGTACCAATACATGAATACAAGCGATAAATTCACACCCACTCACTCCTTTGTGTAGTTATTTGACCCCAAATATATTTTATTACAAAATTGTATTGTACTTTCGCATGTTGTAGAATTAATTTTGTATGTATTGTATCAATATATTATACAGAAGACATTTTTATTTTACTTTCTAGCTTAATTTTTTATTATTAAAAAGATCTTTCACATTATAATAATTTATCAATGTAGAAAAATTGGTATACAATATTATATCATCTGTTAAAATGTTTTATAAGGAATTTTAAAACATTGACCCAAAAAAACCAAATGATCTAACCTTGTAACATCGTTTCAGGCCAAAGCGTCTAACACTGAAGTCGTACAAGAAAGCTTGGATCTCGTGTCGCGACGGTATCCTGCGCATACATTCGTCGCAAGACGCGGCCTCGCGGGGGGAATCACCTTCTTATTCCGTGGAGCTCAGGGGAGCAGAGGTAAATATAAGTGGAAAATCAAAACTATAGTAGACCAGCTGGCGCCCGCGGCTTCACTCGCCCCGCTCCCGTTACTTACATCCGTTCTCCGTTATAATATCTTTATATTTTGTAGCCTATGTGTTATTCTGATGTATAAGCTATATTATTGTAAAATTTTCATTCAAACTCAAACCCATTCATAAGCTTTACGTGAAAGAGCAACAAACATCCATCCATCCATCCAAGCAACAAGTTTGGCTTTTATAATATTAGTAGGATGGCTAGCCTAGGCCTATGTCCAGCTGTCCACTTCTTCAGGCTGATGATGATGATTTTCATATTATACGTGTGAACTATTTATCACGTCTTTGCAAAGTTACATCGTTTAAGTTTACATATTATTGGCTGCAGTATCACCACAGCTTTTATTAGTAGAGCCTTGAAAATTATGATTTGATTATTATTGCAATGTAAATCTATCAAACGATACATATCTATTTCTTTTATAAATATTTTATACGTAGTATGTTTCATGCAGTTTCTGAAATATCTATTTGTGTTTCAGGTGACCCCAGACGCGCATCCCTCGTCAGGTCGCTACAGCATCAAGCTGGAGATACCGGCTGAAGACGCCATGCATGAGATGTGGCTCAAATGCGAGAACGTAAGTTTCATTAAGCAGAGTTTGTACTATGGGAACCAGTTAACTGGTTTTTTATGCTCAAGCACAGACTAAGTTTTCCTATTTTGGAACTAGATGGCGCTGGGTAAAACATATATAGAAAATTATTTAATGCACAAAAATGAAAATTGCATCGTACATAGGCGAACTTGATGCTAGATAGCATTATCTTCCAGTTAACCCTTGTTTGTTTTGACATTCTTAACGGGTAGCAGAAAGAATATATACATACATATAAACATCAGTACCTCTGTCTGAGTCTGAGTTTAATTCGATCATTTTGAACAATTCGTTTCGCCTACGTGTCTCTTTCGTTTGTATGGAACAATCATAAAACAACAACTCGTTTCGATCGTTTCTACGTACCATTGTTGTTGTCTCATCTTTTCTCAATACAAAAGAGAAAGACACGTAAGCAAAACGAATTGTTGTAAAACTACGACTTGCACTTCTGCTAATATCATTTTGACGTATGTAGGAGGACCAATACGCAGAATGGGTATCAGCCTGTAGGTTGGGATCCCGTGGTCGTTCGCTGGCCGATGCTGCCTTCCAGACCGAGGCCGCTGCGGTGCGTGCCTTGCTGGCGTTGCAGCGGCCGCAACAAGCTTCAGGTCACACAGTGCCGCATCTAGAGCATTTGCAGCCGGAGCATTATCTCGCGCCGAGGTTCATCAAGAAGCTAAAGAGCAAGGTGACTGACATTTTATTATAACGCTTTTTTTAGCTTCACCTGTACTCGAAGTTGGAGTTTTCCTACCACATTTCGTCTAGGAAATGTTGTTTTCGTTTCGCCTATTTGTCTCTCTCTTTTGTATGAAAAATTTATGAGACAACAAATTGTTTCGATCGTTTTACGTAGCATATTTTTGCTGTCTCATCTTTTCTCCATACAATAGAGAGAGACAAATAAGCGAAACGAAAACAACATTTCGTAGACGAAATGCGGTGGCAAAACTCCGACTCGGGGTACTGTATGTAAGTTTGTATGTAAGCTTGTATGTAACCGACCCCTTTTAGCTCGATTTGTCCTACTTTGAACGATCAGATTTGATTCAAACTTTGCACACCTGTCAAAGGTCGATGCAATAATAGAAAAAAAAATATGAAAAAAAAACGCTTTAACTAAAAAGTTACAAATAAAACTGTAATAATCAATTGAAAAATTTATATTATTGTACAAAAGCGTGGGGGGGGGGGCTTGATTTTGATTGTTGTAAATATTTTATCAATAGTTTATTATTAGGTATCTGAAGTTATTATAAAAAGCATCCCACGCTTTTTTGTGCAATAATATAAATTTTCAATTGATTATTACAGTTTTATTTTTAAATTTTTAGTTCAATTTAGTTAAAAAAGCGTTTTATTTAGTTTTTTAAACTGCATTTTTTTTTAATTTTCTGCTGGTTTGGATACAAAGTCCTTTTGCCATAGACCTTTTTTTATATTAGATAGACCATCCTTTGCCACAATTTCACCTGATAGTAAGCGACGATGTAGCCGACGATGAAGCATTTTTGTTTATTAGATTTTTTTGTCACTTTCACGCATGTTTGTTTATTTTGATTGTCGCGCAATTATAATTTCATAAGTCTGTTTTTTCAATCACATAATCATGAGAGGAGATGGCAATCTTCCCTCCCGACTAGTGATGTGTCTCGTCCCTCGGTCCCAGTAGGGAAGTCCTTTTCCCAAACCGGCTAACACTACTACTAGATACGTAAATCCTGTTTTTGACGTGACAACGTCTTATAATTCGATGGAGCCGGCTGCACGCACGAAAAAACATGACTCATGCGGAGTTACCTTGTTCAGAGGCGTAGCGTAGGCGCCTTGTTTAAATGGAATTTAAGGCTTGAAGTGCAAGCGAGGGCGCGGAACGAGCGACAAAGAGGCACAATCGGCCTCCGCGTTTGGCAGCGTTCGACATCTGTGTATTTTCTTATGACGTTGTCACGTTCAACTATCGTCTGTAAACCGACTTTACGACAACAGATTTTTTTACAATAAATTCAAAATTCATCTTTCCAGTTCACCCAGCGAGTGCTCGAAAGTCATGCCAACGTGAAAGACCTCCCACTGCTCGAAGCAAAACTCCAGTACATCAAAACCTGGCAGAACCTGCCCGACTACGGACAAACCAGATTCGTGGTCCGCTTCATGGGACACAAGAAAGATGAGATCATCAGCATAGCTAACAACAGGATAATGAGGCTCGATCCTAACACCGGAGACCATATCAAGACCTGGCGGTTTAGTACTATGAAGGTTAGTCAAAGTCTTAAATCACTTAATCTCGTCATCATCATCATCATCCACAGCCCGACTTCACCCACTGCCGGGTATAGGCCTCTCTCTGTATGTGCCACTGTTGCCGGTCTTGTGCCAATCCCATCCAGGTCTTGCCTGCGATGTTAACCACATCGTCTGCCCATCTTGCCGCAGGGCGACCAAATTAATCTAAACCACTATTTACTTAAACATAATCATAAATCTAGTCCGCTTCTAGAGCACCAAAATCTTATCTATAGCTTATTATCTAATAAGCTATAGTTTATTTTAATGCAACTTGTATATTGTATGTCGTCCTGTACCTACCCGAAGTCGAAGTTTTGCTACCACATTTCGTTACCAAATGTTGTTTTCGTTTCGCCTATTTGTCTCTCTCTATTGTATGGAGAAATTATGAGACGGCAAAAATACGTTACGTAGTTAGAGTTGTTGTCTCATATTTTCGCCATACAATAGACGAGAGACAAATTGGCAAAACGAAAACAACATTTGGTAACGAAATGTTGTAAATGCACTGGGACTTCGGGCTCTGTAGGCAGTTTTTGTTTGAATTACGTGTACACCTACAATTGGTGTCCTAACATGCATTTTGTATTTTTGTAATCATTTGAACCGCAATAATCACGCCTAGCCTAGGAGGCAAGAAACTAAGGATTGGTTCCTACTGTTTTTTTGTATGATCTTTTTTACAACATATAGGTCTGGAGAATCACTGTAAACGCATGAAATACAAAGTAAACTAACGAAGGCGACTCCGTAACACGATAGGCAATTTTTGATTTGTTTGAGTAGCAATATCTAGTGTGAAAACGATCAACGAATATAATAATATAAATATTCATTTAAATTTTATTTTTCAGGCTTGGAACGTCAATTGGGAGATAAAACACATGATGGTCCAATTCGAGGAGGGCAGTATCATCTTCTCGGTTCAATCAGCTGATTGCAAAGTCGTCCATGAATTTATCGGAGGCTACATTTTCCTATCGATGAGGTCCAAAGATGCGAACCAGACGCTGGATGAGGAAATGTTCCATAAACTGACCGGGGGCTGGACATAAGCTGTATATGTTATGTACCCTACTTCATAAAGCTTAGGTATAGGTAGCGGCACGTAACTTTAGCGCTGACAGTTATTGCGCAGAAGTCAAAAATAAGGTACCTGAGGGGGGCTAGCGGAATGAAGGGCGGGCGTGCGGTGCGCCGATTGGCTCTCCAGTCGCACTCCGCTCTTTGAACCAATAAGACATTTGCACACATCCACACATCCAGTGTGCGCGATATGGCACACTACGACGCATGCGCAGCTATCCTCTCCGCGTATCGCTCAGCGCTAAAGTTATATGCCGCTAGTTGTATATTGTTGTATGTTGACAATGGTATTGGACAAACCAAACCAACTTGAAACCAATTTCTTTAGCTTTTTATTGTAAAGAATTTACACCCTTTTCTAGCTGTAATTTGAAATGAAATTTATTTGTCGTTTATGTACGATAGAGAAAAAGTTATAATTAAATTTTATTAAATCACAATCAAATTAACAAATATGATGGAAATTATACCTACTGCCTAATTTTATTATACTAATAATTATTTTGAATTTGTCTGTGAGCGCAAAAATTATATAGACTTATATCTATATTATGATGAGTTATTTTCATGGTAAAATTACATATTTTTCAGATAATATTTCATCCTTATTTTTCTGGCTATACTGTCTCACAAAGTGTAGGGGCTATTATTTTACAATTGAGAATACATTGTGACACAATTTCTTACTTACTAATCTGTCAAGTGAGTTATAGGAATGAAATGTTTATATAGTTATACTAATAAATATTATAATTCTTATGAAATATGCCTTGAAACATTGAAAAGTGTGCCTTGAACGTTTATAAGACTTTTTTTTTGCAGACACAAATATATAAGTCTTTATAAAATGCTTCCATAAAATGTACTTTATCACTTGCTGTAGTTTTAAGTATAAATGCGAAAGATTAGAGCTTTATTTTATATTTATGCATTTACATTAACGAAAGAACCTCTGTGAAGTGCCATTATACATTTGGTGCTCTGTTGAATCGTATAGAATAGTGTAAATGTGAGTGGTATGTACCTAGAGTAAAGTGGCCTTAACTTATATGTGTTGTCTTAATTTGCTACGATCGTATGAGCAAACTATGAGACTTTGTTGCATGATAAGTTTCTATTATATCTTCAATCGTAGCCAATTGGACAAGACGCCATAGATTATATTATTTTTTATTCATTGTAAATAACATTCTGATTTCTATTATTTAGCTAGATGTACTTGTAAGTTATTTTAAAACACCAGTGTCAGGGAGTAGACCATTGTAAGTATATCTAAAAATCAAAAATTGTATTTTATTACTGACTACTAGTCTAATTTGAGATCGCATAAAATGCTATCACAC
Source organism: Thera obeliscata (assembly GCA_947578465.1). Lineage (NCBI taxonomy): Eukaryota > Metazoa > Arthropoda > Insecta > Lepidoptera > Geometridae > Thera > Thera obeliscata. Next base: position 17,732,058 of record OX387915.1, read on the forward strand.
TATTTAATTATATTAGTATGAGTATTAACAATTTGCCTTATTTTAATTTTAATTACTGTACAAATTGTATGTACACAATATTAATTTAGTATGTTTGTAAATGAATGTTTAAATAAAGGTAAATTGATAACCATATTCTGTTTGATTCGTTTTAGTATCATAGTCGTAGCCTGCTTTCCTCATAGAAGATAGAGAAGGTTTTCATTTCCTTTCATTTAACTGAGGGCAAGTAAGACCCCTCAAGTTTTTTGATTTTAACTTTTTCACGTCCTCTGCCTTGCAAAGTGTTTCTCAAAGATAACTCTTGTGGTGTTTTGCTAGGATTATATTCCTTCCAAGGTTCTCGAGCAGGGTGGGTCCTAGAAAGACGGATAAAGAGAGGTGGGCTTAAAACGTGTTTTCATTTTATTATTGTAAATTTTCAAGCCATATCCTTTTTGTTACGCCGTAGTTGATTACTTTTTTATCCACTCCTACCCAAGGAATATAATACTCTCTACGAGAGCTCCTACCCTCTACCACTCCATGGTTGAGTAAAAAATGCATGGATCCCTCTTCCCTGAAAAAATGAGTAAAAATTAAAAAAAAAAGAGATATGATAGCATACTTGACATCTAAAGACAGATATCTGTCTACGGTTGACATATTATGAAAACAGATGAAGGTTGATTGACTGACATCCCTTGACATTGACTGCTTGATTGCCGAGACAGATTTTTCCTCATTCCATTCAATCTCAGTCAGTCAATTTCAGTCATTCAGTCAGTTCTGTTTTTGCTTTCAAATCAAAACAAATTGCAATTGGAAAATCTACAAAAAAGTGACGAAAATCATCGAAATTAAATTAGAATTGATATTTTATAAAATCAAGCTGAGCTCATTACTTACTTAGCAGTTGTAATTTTCTCTTTATTATTTCATCGGTCTTTCTAAAATGGCTCTTATTTACATTCGTCAAATAGTACGATCAGCGTCCACGATTAGATCAAAAGCTTCGAGTAATCAGAGGCAGCTATGTACCAGCGAACCTATGAGGCTAGGCATGATCCCTATCGTCGTAGAGCAAACAGGCAGAGGTGAGCGAGCTTACGACATTTACTCCAGACTGCTCCGCGAACGAATCATCTGTCTCATGGGGCCGATCAACGACGATATCAGCTCCTTAGTGGTCGCACAGCTGTTGTTTCTCCAATCAGAGTCCAGCAAAAAGCCTGTGCATCTATACATAAACTCTCCCGGCGGTAACGTCACTGCGGGGTTAGGGATCTACGACACAATGCAGTATATCACGCCGCCCGTTGCTACGTGGTGCGTCGGTCAAGCGTGCAGCATGGGATCGCTGTTACTCGCAGCTGGAGCTCCAGGTATGAGACACGCACTTCCCAACTCTCGTATAATGATCCACCAGCCTTCAGGAGGAGTGAGGGGCCAAGCCACTGATATACAGATCCAAGCAGAGGAGATACTCAAACTTAAAGCTCAGATCAACGACTTGTATGTGAAACACACCGGGCTTGCAAAGGAGAAGGTCCAAAGCTCAATGGAACGGGATTATTTCATGTCGCCAATAGAAGCAAAGAATTTTGGGTTGATTGACAATGTTCTGGAGCACCCACCCTCGCATGCGATGGAGAAGGAATGTGCTGCAGCCAATTCTAGTACTCCTACAAGCAATTGAACTATCAATCAGTGATACATCATAGTTAATTGTTCTCATTGTTAGGCAATAAATTATATTTCTACTGTTGATGTATTGTTTTAGCTGGATAAAAAAAAATTGGAAGCCAGAAAGCAACGATAAAGGTTCTCGTAGAAAATTCTTACCCCCCCATCATGTCAACAAATAGAGATTGCATCTTACTTAGCTATTAGCTTACTTAGCTATTACATAGCTTGCTTAGCTAGACTTAGCGACCTGCTAAGTTGATGACTACGATACGGACTGTTGTGAATATCAGCCATATTGTGTAGGATTTTTACTGTAGGATTAAAATAAGAGGATTATTGATATGATATGCATTAACATACAGCATACCTACACACCGGCCAATAACTTCTTGCTGCATCCAATTTTTTTCAAAGAAAACCTATTATGTGTCGACCAGATTTGTGTCTAAGAGTACCTAATGGCCTTACTTATAAAAATATGTCAAAAGATAAACAGTGCCTGGGTAATGACAAACAGTGACAGGGCTAACTTTAAGCAATGATTAAATTGAAATTGCGTTTATAAGTAGGGCAGTAAGAAGAAGATAAGGATTTATCATCCAATAAAGCCACAATAAAGAAAAAAAAGCGGCCAAATTCGAGTCGGACTCGCCCATGAAGGGTTCCGTAGCAGCAAGTAACATAATATAAAAGTTCTTGTAGTTTGTCGGCAGGTAAATTGCGGTTACGTATGGTTTATTTACCTATGGCGTATTAAAAAAAACTACTTACTAGATCTCGTTCAAACCTTTTCGGTGGAAGTTTGCATGGTAATGTAACCTACATCATATATTTTTTTTAGTTTTACCATTCTCATAGAGGGGGGGGGGACGACGACGACGACGACACATTTCATCACTTTGGAAGTGTCTCTCGCGCAAACTAGAGACTTGATAGAAGAAATCTCAACATCATATTTGAAGACCTATCCATAGATACCCCACACGTATGGACATTCTTGGCATATGTCGTCCCCGTCATTGTTCGTAACACACCAATCAGCAACTTTTCGAAATATTAATTCTGGGGTTGATGACACTTGTTTTTATGTTTCCCCCTGAGAGGATGTGCTTGTTGAGCAATATTAGGCTGGTGTTGTTTGCTCAATTTTTTTGTATTTCTCGTGGACAACAAAGAGTGTTGCTGACCTCTTGATCGTGACCTGAGGGCAGTGCCAAGATGGCTTTGTATAAAATATGTAGATCGTTGCGCGGGTCGTTGGCATGGCACCTACGAAGGTACCTTCTTCATTCTTCCAGCTGATTCTTCTAATGTGGTGGCCTTTCCTCAGTTCGCAGCCTGCCACGCTGTGTGCGGCTGTAGATCGAACTTCTTTCGCATGTGGCCCCGAGGTACATACTCGTAGGGAGTATCGGCTATATTCGAAAAACTACTCCCTACAAACCCCTCCATGTCCTATCCGACACATTTTGAAAATTTGAACTTTGCATCAGACACGTGAAAATAAAGACGCATAAGAATGCGCTAGTACCTACTCATAATTAATTTTGACATAAAACGAAAGATTGTCTGTCCTGTCCTATCCTGTGCCTACTTCCTTTCCTTTTGTTTTTCACTACTGTTTTTTATCCTGTTCAATTTTATTCTTAATTTACTTTAGCCGTGATATGACATGCTCTAGGCCTTGGTAGAATACCAGGGTTGTAGTGTGATGTCATGTAACCTACCCGGTGTGACAATACTGCACCAGGGAACCTAATTGACTGTGTGCAATTTTGTAACATACTCTTTTTATTGAATTTGTTTTTCATGGTCAAGATTTTTTTTTTCGTTTCTTCTGTCGTTCCTCTATCTTTTTTTCTTTGTTTGTGTCTTTCTTTATTCTTACTTTGTGGCTGCCCGCTCTACGATTTCAAGGCGTAGGCATGTTCGTAATTCCGAGCTGGTTATGGTTAATATATGTTCAAGTGACTATGCTTCTAACCCTAAGCTGTAAAGTGGTAGTTAAGTACAATTCCATAAAGCTGTTTCCCGGTTATACGTAAAGCTTTTAGCCAGGCCACTTAGCGCTGCGGTGGTAGCCATCAAAGTCGTAACAAGGTCATGAGACGAAGCCATTGGGATGGCAATGACGTCCACATTAACACACATGTCTTATGTACCTATCATGAATAGTTTGGATAGTGGCGTCATCACACTGTCGCCAAGAACACGTAGGATTGAAGATGACGTCCACGCTTTTTTCGGCTGTACGGCGACATCGCTGCTCCTTGGTATTTTTTTGCCAGTCTTATGTTCTATAATAACACCTTGCTTTGCTGTGTAATTATCATATTTCTGATAGATCTATGATGTGGTTCGCCAAGATTTGCCTGTTACTTCGGCCGCCCGCCCACTGCACCTCTCATTATTTTATTGGGCGCCGTTGCAAGTGTCTGCATCTAGGCGCTGTTCTTATGGTTTGTGACAAGCGAGTTTGCATAAGTGTGTATCCAGCGTTTAATGAAGAGGCTGTGTTGAATGGTTAGCCACGCATGCGCTAACCACGGGTCGATATCAATGACGTCAGCAGGAGTCAGGCCTCAGTCAGCGGCCGGCGGCCACAGTGCGAACATGTGGTTAAAATGCTTGGCCTTGTCGATGCTGATAGCTGTAGCCGCGTCTACCGAGGTCTTCACTAACTCCTTCCTGGTGCGGTTCAAGCGGGCGGTGCCTCACGCTGAAGCCCACCAGGTCGCGCTGCAACACGGCTTCGTCAACCTCGGACCGGTAAGTGGCCACGTGATGTAAACACAGCAGGCACGACCTGCCGCGGGGTTTCATTCAATTTTGGCGGATCGTGATCTTGTTAATCTCATCGTGTTTCTTAGCAGCGCTTAGTTAATTGTTTTTAATGGTTTATGAAGAATTGTCGGTCTAAACGACACCCATCTTCATAACTTTACCCAATTTACCACATCTAGTTACCTAGTTATACATAGTTTTAAAAAAATATACTGGAAACTGCCAATCATTTTCTAAGTTTTATTATAAGTACCTAACGGTATACCTGATAACTTGGGAACTTAATACTTACGAGCATTTAAGGTTTTATTTTCCGCGCCAATCCTTGCTCTACGTCTGTATTTTTTTTAATGCTTATTATAGACAAACCAGCTTACGGCCCACCTGATGGTAAGTTGTCACTGTCGCCCATAGACACCAACAACACAAGGGTGCTGTCGTTGCGTTGCCTACCCTGAAGGAACTTTTTTATTGAACCTATTCAACCACTACTATTAATGCCACCTTTAAAATTTAAATTACTAAGAAAAAAATAATTTTTCAATACCGAGGGTCTCTTCTATTCACACACGAGGAATAGTTCGGTCAAAAACAGGCGCTGATCAACTATTATCAATGTGTTATTGAAAAGGTACTCTGTCCTTTAAATTATCTTCATACACACAGAGGACTTTACCCTCTTCTACAAGTATGTATTCTGTTACAGGTAACTTGGGAAATAGATGCGTCTTAAATCGAACTATTTGACCTTTTTGGACCTTTTTCTTCGCCCTCGTTTTCTTTGTTAACATAGGTATATCTTTAACCTAATGTGAACACCTTTGTGACGGGATAGCTCATCAATATATTTGCTGGCCTCTCAGCTCAGTTGGTAGAAGCTCTGCCTTCTGCGCCGTAGGTCGTGGGTTCGATACCCACCGAGAACAAATATTTGTGTGGTGAACGCAGATGTTGTTCTCTGTCTGGGTGTTATATTGTATTCAAAGTATTTATTTACAAAAAATATATATTTAAGTACTATATTAGCTATCTGGTTGCCATAGTACAAGCTCTGCTTAATTTGGGGCTAGATAGTGTTGTGTGGATTGTCCATAATATTTATTATTATTAAAGTCGTAACTCACAAATGAAATCTTTTGCATACAAAAAAAGTAGAGAAGTACCTAAAGGTACTCGTAACTGAAAGAACATCAGCCTCACTTAAAAAGGGTATACCCTAATGGATCCTGTAGTATATCTCGCCTTAGAAATATCGCGTCTGTATGTGTCATTTAAGTAAGGGTTTTATGCGTAATGTCCCTATGTAGGTACTATTCTCGTGTATAAAATTGTTGGATATCAACGGAAATGTTTGAGAGCCCACAAAACAGTAATTCTATAGAAGAGGCCCACAGAACATAGTAGAACGGTCATGTGGCCGAAAGAGGTGTCGCCAAAATACATAGCACGTGCTCCTATTTCGATAAAAATTTCACAGTTTTTTCGGTGGTCATAAAATGAAAAATGGCTTGCGCATTCGGAAAGTATCCGAGGAATAAGTCAAGCGACGAGTTAAAACAAAGAAATACTTTCTTTAAATCCTCCTTTCTTTTTTTTCTTAGAATCCTTATATTTAGACAGCAGTAGACGTCTTCACGCTGATGATGATGAGGTTTCAATCTAACTTCGAAAATATTCCATAACCACCCTGCCTGTTGACACGCTATCTCAGATTTGAAGCATGAACCTTCGCCCCTTTTTAAGTTGCACGCTCTACCATAAAAAAATAATGTTTCAATCCACTGTGTGTTTGATATGTTATCTATAACAAACGCCCACAGAACGGCACGTAAGTATACTTTGACACGAAGTTATAAGCTTGTTGCGCCCACGTGGACATCGTAGACCCCATGGCTTGTCTACGCGTCCTAAGCGCAAACATGCTTATCTTGGCGATTAGCAAATTTTGGTGCAACACGTGTAAATGGTGATGCAAGGGCAGCCGCATCCGCAGCCACCGCAGCAGCCTCCGCAGCAACCACCACCGCAAGGTCCGCAACACATGTTGAGATTTGAAATTGAAGAAGAGTACTACAGTACTCAATCGTAATGTTTTACTGACGTTTCTATGGCTTTTACGCAGTGGTATCCAACCGGTTTTGTAACAAGGGCTAATTATTCACGTTATCATTGAAGTAGAGCTTTTGGAGAGTGCCAACCTGGCACGATACTGAGAAACAAAGGTTTAAGTATAGTAGTTTATAGGACCAAACCACAAAATGCCTAGTTCGAGTACATTATCATTGATTATTTTATTTTATTATCATCAAGCTATATATAACTTCACAGATCCAACTTATCTAATACGTTATAATCTAGTAAAAACATAAAAAAATAAAATTATTTACCAAAAACGCATACAAAACACAATTGAATACTTAGGAACTTAATACTACTCAACTTTAACGTCTTGATCACAAAATGTGGTAAATATTACACGATAAAATAGTAGGAGATATCGCGCGAAGAATTTGAATCTTATTAAATTTTACCAAATTAGTGCCGCAACAAGACCCTTTGCGATCGGCGATACCCTTGGCTACAGCATGCCCCCGACTGGGCATAACAAATCATATTGGTTTTTACAACTTTATGTTCGCGGTTGCCTAAAATATAGGTCACGAGTTATCAAACGCCTGCGTGCTACCGGTTGGTCACCACTGCTTTAATGGATTGTAAACAATTTCATACATTTGTGTTTACCCTCTGTTTGATGATATCAGAAGATTAAAGTATGTATCTCTGTAGGTTTATCTAATACTAGTGAAATCCCACGTGACTTCGTTCGCGTTAAGCTTTTTCCATGCAAACTTCAACCCCCGCTGCACTCTTTTAGGGGTTGAATTTTCTTTAAATCCTTTCTAAGAGTACCTACACTTCTCATAAAGAACAGTCCCTCCAAATTTCAAGTCACTACGAGCTGTGCTATATCAGACACTAAAAAAAAAGCTCTATTTTATTGCTATGACTTTGACTCATTACGTATATTTACGTAGGTACAAAGGTACAAACTTTCACGCTTGTTTTTAAGGAACCAACTTTGCTACCATAAAAATCACGTGAAATTTTTTACTCTACCTGGCCCGAGTCATGTGACCTAACTGGGCCACTGCTGAAATACCGAGTTATGAAACGAAGTTCAAACATATACTTCAGTCGGTATACCAGTTGGGACATTTTTGCAGTGGTTACAGTACCTTTACAGTTAGTACTTGACTATTGTGCGTCTTAACCTTGGTTCAAAGTCAAAGTCAAAGTCAAAGTGGATTTATTTACAGAATTACAGGTACAGGGTTGTTAATGGTTCATTTTTATACATAGATCCATTGTAATTCTGCCCTTATGGGCATGTAAAATTTAAATTAACAATGTTACTTAAAAACTAACAAAAAAAAATTATCTACCATTGTCATAAATGTCAATGATAAAAAAATAACAATAATAATTTAAGTAAATGATATGAAATGAAATAAAAAAAACACAACATGCACAAATAATAATAATATCATTTTCTTTGAAAGACTTGGAAATCTGGGGAAAGTCTTTGCCCAGTAGTGGGACGATAAAGGATAGGGAAACAAATATTATTATTAGCAGTCCGTTGTGCCTTGTGGCCCATTGTGGGACAAAAGCCTCCGTTCCTTCATTCTGGTCGAGTTTATTTTAATCTGTCATAACATAACTCATAATAGATTTTTACATGAAAAAATTTGAAGAAATGTGTTGTAAAATGTTATTAAAAAAATATTGAAAAATGAAAAATTAAATTCAAAATAAAATGCCTCCGTTTTTAGAACCTTCTATTTGCCTTTCCGTGTTGTGAGGTTGTTTATGCAGAACAAACCCTTATTAAACAGTTTAAGAGAGATGAAGGTTATAAACTTTACAACGCCATAGCTTAGAAGCCTTATGTGAAATGAGTACTTAGATCGAAGGAGGCGATAAAAAGGGGCTGGGTGGGGAGATATTTCCTCATACCGCTATAAGACTATCCTATAACATAAGTACTACCTACGTATCTACTATGGATAAATGTGGAGGCTCCAAATCTACAGATCAACAACAATTAAAAAAGTTATGGTGAGTGACTCCTTATATCGGGTGATATTTTATTTGAGGCATCTCAGCTATAAGACCAACTATTGCCAAAAGGTTTGATCTGAACAAATATTTCTGTCGGAAACACAGATGTTGGTTCTCTGTCTGGGTGTTATTATATTATTGTATTTATTAACAAAAAATTGTGTAAGTATAAGTATTCTACCAGCTATCTGGTTCCCATAGTACAAGTTTTGCTTAATTTGGGGCTAGATGGTGTTCTGAGGATTGTATTTTTTTTTTTTTTTTATTACACAGATTTTTTTTCTATAAGAATAACATATTTTCATTCATTTATTCTGTGTTTCCTTTTAGTTTTTGTAAAAAAGATAATGTACAAGTAAAAGGTAATACAGGGTGTCACTATCTATATGAGATAGAAACTAAAAGACCTGTGGGCAACCTGCTTGTTCCAAAACTGTCTCATACTCATAAAAAGGATAAGATAAGCATCACGCCTACATCAGTTGAACCAACTATGCGGGTTGGTTGAATGCCCTGCTAATGTAGCGTCGACCAAGAGTCTGCTAAAATATGCTAACTTTTAAGTAAAAAGTAACGTAAATCACATTCACATCATTACATCATATCTTAACTAAAAGAAAGTCGTGTTAGTTACACTATTTATAACCCAAGAATGAATTAACCGATTTGGCTAATCGACATAGAGTACTTTTAATCCCGAAAATGTATCAGGAACGGGGCGAGTGAAGCCGTGGGCAGTCGCTAGTACTATAAACAACGCACGGCCTAAACAGAGTCGTAGCTAATTAAAATTTTGAGGGCGTGTTAATTATGAAAAGGGTATAGACACTGGCAAAGGATTTTTTAAAATTGAACCCCTAAATGGTTGCAATGAAATGAAGTTTGTATGGAAAAAGCTTAATGCGAGTGAAGTCGCGCGAAATACCATGCCTAATAAACTAAAGAAGCATAGGCTAACTATGCTATGCATGCATGGTATTCTTTTAAGATTATACAGATGCTATAATAAAAAGAGATTTGTTAAAATAGCGCTCTATCTAGATTTTCATATTACTCCGTGCCCTAGACTATATTAAAGAGTTTTTATTCAGTATACCAAATTAGACTAGCAATCAAAACCGAAACGAGACCTTTCATAATTTGAGATAAAATCAACGGTCTTTTCACAAATTAGGGACTCAGTCGTCGGACATAATGGAACCCATCAATTAGGGCTTGTATTCAACATCCAAGTAAATAAGATCACAAGTTTTTGATCACTGGAACTAAATTATAGGATAGTTTGTACATACGAAAATAGTTCTTGTTACGACGCTGAAAATCAACTTCTTGCTCGCACATTTTGACCTTTATAGATATCAGATATTACGTGAGGCTGGACATCTGTGTGCCTTAAGTTGATGGACGCAATTGGTGCGTACATCTCGATTGTGATGTGAGGTAAGTAGAAATAAACCGGCATTACAAGAATAAAACATTTTTTTTCAAGAACGAAATTGAGCTTTGCCGTTCGATATTTAAAATTGATGACTAATATACTCACACGAAGACAAGGCTGAATAGCAAAGCGACCTCTTTGGTCATTGGACTGAATGCATAATGTATAATGCCAGTATGATGGTTAGATGTATGCGAACTTTTTGAAAGAAAGAAGTGTTTTTTTTTAATTACTAACTGCCCTAGAGCTTTTCTAGCTACATTATTACCCTAGAGCGAATTAGTCACCTACAAGCCCCATTTGGAGGTATTAAAAACCTACTTACCGAACATGAGAGATGTAAAGATTTAAAAGCTTTAAAACTTATTTATCGAAAATCAAGAGCAACTATCTTGTGTCGCTTTATCAGTTACAGTATAATTTCTGTGATAAGGTATAATAATTTCACATCTTTCAAAGGGTCAAAATGTGCGAACGATAAGTACATCGACTGTTGCCTTCGCTTTAAGATGACTATAGAATACGATTTAACCGAAATATATAATTTGAAGTTCGAATCTACTTAATTCGTATAAGTTTGAGGTCAATTCTAGCGCCGGAGTTCTTATGCCGCCATAAAGCCTCTCGACATGATTTATGAACAGTCATGCCATTCTTAAATTGTATAGAAGTAGGTAAATGAGAGCTAGCATTCTTAATATTCATATATTTTATCATTTTGGTGTAAAAAATAGCAATCATGTTCGTAGATGTCGCGTAGACAGTTGCTACGCCGAGCTACGCGCTCGTAGCAAAAGCAATTGTGCGTAAATATGCAAAAATGGAAGCCATTATTTTCTTTAGGGACTGTTATTTATACAAAGGATCATTATATTAAGTATGCATTAGTTGTCTGAAACATTGTATTCAATTCAAACAGGAAGTTAGTTTCATTTTACAAAAAAGGAGGATGTTTGCTGCGGCGCAATTTACCAGCCAATTTAGATGATTGTTGCCAACAAGTTTGTGCAAACGATGTCTACTGTTCGCAGAATAGTTATTATTTTAAGTAGCATCGTGTGACATCCACTGTATGACATCCAACACCCACACACTAGACACTCCCACTAACATCCTCCTTCGACCTACAACACACGCATGATTGAACTCGATAGCTTTATCATAAATACATAAACTGAATACAATGTTAGGCTAAACTCAATTTGATTAATACTTTCCTGTCGGACTAACTCAATAGTGCCAGTATAAGCTCCGCGCTCGAGTGCTGGGGAAATGCGATAACGCACAAACTAACGATACATTTTTCGGCATTTTATAGTACGAAAAAAAGCAGCCAAGTGCGAGTCAGACTTGCCCATGAAGGGTTCCGTAGCAATGGGGACCGCCAAAATTTATTGCTTTTTTTTCAATTTTTGTGTAAAATCTCACAGAATACATCTATTTACCAAGTTTCATCAGTATACTCGTAGTTCTTACAGTTTCGGAAAAAAGTGGCTGTGACATACGGACGGACAGACAGACAGACATGACGAATCTATAAGGGTTCTGTTTTTGCTATTTGTTCACGGAACCCTCAAAACACATAAAAAAAATACCAGTATTTTTTTTACCTGCTTCTTGCCCGCGCTACTAAAGAAAGAATTTTTATTGAATAATTGGAATAGAAACCATCCATTCCCGTCGACAATAAATTCACTGAAGTGTAATGTCTAGACAGCGAATGGACAAATTAAATATTCACATTTTCCACACCTATTAATATTCAGATAGATTTATCTAGAACGCATGTATTTACATCTTACAAAAGATCTACACAGACCGACACGCACCGTTGAAAGAGCCCTGTCTGTGTGCGTTGCCGTGCGTCGTCGTCGGCTGTGCGTGATGATCTGCAGAACCACGCACCGTAGGAAGGCAGCTTTACCTAGTACAGAGGGCGGTTACTCCATTTCAGAGTAACTCTATCCTTCAGATTCAAATATTTCTAGTTTAAAGAAGAGACAAACATATTTTTATTTGATGCGTACTCAGTGATGGTTCAATTTGCGCAACGTAAGATACCACTAAGGCCCGTACTCAGAATCAGTGCTTGAGTCTGAGTCGAGCCTCAAGCGTAGCTTTTTGTAATTGTTCAATGGAGAACTGTCAAAAAATCTATGCACTCAAGCACTGTTTCTAAATACGGGCCTCATCATCATCATCATCATCATTATCAGCCTGAAGAAATCCACTGCTGGACATAGGCCTCCCCTACACATTTCCAGGAAGAATGGTTCTGAGCCCTTTCCATCCATCGACTTCCCGCGATCCTAACAATGTCGTCGGTGTTGTGTAGATTGTCCGGATTTATTTATTTATTTATTTATTTATCTGGTGGGTGGGCGCCCTACGCTTCGTCTTCCGGTTCGTGGTCGCCATTCGAGAACCTATACGGGCCTAAGCTCATTATAATAAAACAATGAATTGAGAAAATGAATATTGACGCCTGAAAACCAGAAACTCTTCATCATCTCGAAGATTTTACCAAATTAAAGATTTAGCAAATGTTTCTGAGACATTACTCTGAAAAATAATTCAATTATACAACGCCTTCCCAATTCGGGTCCACTCAGAGGTATCTTTTTCAATCAAAATACCTGCCTACAATACTGAAGGACAGCGGGGCGGAAAATTACTTTTGCAGAATCTCGGGCGACTAGAGTTGACTAGGGGCCTAGGAATTGTGATTTAGCCGGATTTTTTAGACAGGTTACATAAGCTGCAGTGAAAAAAAACAAAAACGATCAGATATTGACCGTGATTTTTTTTTAAATATCTCTTCACCTCCAGAGGTCTTTCCCCTCAGTTATAACATGAATAGGTCCAAGAAAAATTTAAAAAAGTTCCTTCAGTCTAAGCAACGCAACGACAGCACCCTTTGTGTTGCTGGTGTCCTGTAAGCCAGTTTGTCTATCATATGGATTTAAAAAAAAAATATTAGCCGTATCAATTTGGCAATTCCAAAAGACTGTGATAAAAAAAATACTTATTTTGAGCTTAGTCAGTTAAATAATTTCTTCAAACATCTTATTGCGATGCGTGATATAAAACTACGGTGCGTGATACTAAAACTAAAGATTACGACGACGAATAAGCGATTTATAAAAAATAGTTATAATCTAAAATTATGGCTGTCAAATATTTTAGACCACCACACACACTGGTGCACACACACCAGCCGGTTAGCCGGACACCTTTCGTCCGGATAACCGGCTATTTTTCTTTCACTTAAAAAAGAAACAACACTGGGAAAGGTTCTATTTACTTTCCTGAATATTTTAGCTTACTTTTAGTACTTTCAGTTCAATTTTATCTTTTACTGGGGCTTTAAACGTTTTAGCTTCGTTTTAGTTTTAGCCTTATCGAATTTCAGCGTTGACTTTCATAAAACTTAGTACAAACTTGAGATTGCGCTTGAGAAGTAGCATTATTATAGGTTGCATGATCACTTTGATTTTAAAAAAGAGTATCTACTTTGACATTATGTAGGCATGTGAGTATAGTTTAGGGAAGGGAGGCATGATAGGGAAACTAGGAAAAATGCGAAAAGTAAGCCAATATACGTGCATTTTAATTAATATAAGCTAAGAACTAGTTGAGCGTCTTGACGATCTAATTTGTGTTTTTAAAAATGTCTATTGTTATAAATAAAATTTTCTCTGCATGTAGGTATACCTATCTATTCAGTAATTTATGCTAGCTATATCGAGTTGTTAAATAGTTGTGGTTTAATTTTTTTAAAAGAGGTTACTAATAAAATATTTTCCTTTGCATCTCCAGTTTGAATTTCTACTAAATACTGGGTACCGCCCACTTGCCCGAATACCTTTCATGAAACCAATCTTTTTGGGAATATTAGGTATACGCCTCCGTAAAAAAACAAAGGAATTCTACCTGCTTTTATGGATTCCTTACCCTGAAGTAAGAGTAGTAAAACTCTTTGCGTGTGGCTGGGGAAGTACCTACTATTGTACCACCATGCCTATTTCTGCCGCCAAGCAGTGTCGCTTTGTTTGGCTTGAAGGGTGTTGGTGCCGGTGAAATTACTGGCACGTGAGGCTTAACATCTGTATGCCTCAAGTTGACGGACGCAGGGCAGTGCATTGTAGGGTACGTTCTTACCGTGCGTGACCTGCGAACCAATGCTATGTTATAGTATTGACGATGTTTATTATTGAACGTACGTCTTTGTATAAAAAAGCAGCCAAGTGCGAGTCGGACTCGCCCATGAAGGGTTCCGTAGCACGACGAACTACAAGAACCTTTATATTATGTTACTTGATGTAACATAATAAGGTTCTTGTTGTTCGTCGAAAGGTAAATTACGGTTTACGGTTTATGACGTATAAAAAAAAAACTACTGACTAGATCTCGTTCAAACCAAAAATCGTTGGAAGTTTAAATAGTAATGTACAACATATATTTTTTTTAGTATTATCATTCTCTTACTTTAGAAGTTAGAGGGGGGGGGACCAACTTTTTTCCACTTTGGAAGTGTCTCTCGCGCAAACTATTCAGTTTAGAAAAAAACGATATTAGAAACCTCAACATCATTTTTGAAGACCTATTCATAGATACCCCACACGTATGAGTTCGATGAAAAAAATTTTTTTGAGTTTCAGTTTCAAGTATGGCGGCCCCCGAAATTTATAGTTTTTTTTTATTTTTATGTTAAAATCTTAATGCGGTTCACAGAATACATCTACTCGCCAAGTTTCATCAGTCTAGCTTTTACGGTTTCGGAGAAAAATGGCTGTGACATACGGACGGACAGACAGACAGACAGACAGACAGACAGACAGACAGACAGACAGACATGACGAATCTATAAGGGTTCCGTTTTTGCCATTTGGCTACGGAACCCTAAAAAAGACATACGTACTTGAAATAAGGTGGGTGTAAGATGACGTATCGCGCAACTATTGTAAACAAGTTGTCACGTCGAATAAGCTATGAATGAACCCATAGCGACGTCATAAGCCCACTTGTTTATTAATCATGTGAGTAAGGGTATTTATGAGAATTCTAAAAGCAGCAAGGTTACGGGGGCATCAGGTGCGTATATAAAGGTCGTATCATTTGAGGGATTATACCTACAGACAAATTATTTCATCATCATTAGCTTTTGACTGCCTTCCTAGATCAGTTGGTAGTAGCTCTGCCTTCTGCACTGGAAGGCGTGGGTTCTATCCCCACCGAGAACAAATATTTGTGCGGTGAACGCAGATGTTTGTTTTCTGTCTGGGTGTTATATTGTATTCTAAGTATGTATTTACAAAAAAAAGTATTCTAAGTATTATATCAGCTATCTGGTTCCCATAGTACAAGAGTTCCGCTTAATTCGAGGCTAGATAGTGTTGTGTGGATTGTCCACAATATTGATTTTTATTTATTTTATTAGTCAGATTGAATCCTTTGCTGGACAACTGCCTTCGTTTTTGGAAGGGAAGGGGTTTGCCTTAGTCGTATACCGAGATATTGGTGACTTCAGTGAGAGATTTTGCTGGTCGCCCACAGGTTTGATCTCGTCTCCTCTTACGACATTCACGGGAGGTAGTGTGAAGTTTTACGCTTGGGCCACCAGGGCTTATTTTATTTTTTTAGCAATATATAAAAACGTGTGTAACGTGTTGTAGGTGTTGTAGGTTCTATGTGTATAGAACTATTATCTCTTGAATTCGCAATCCATCAAAAATATTCTTAACTGGACTTAAGTAAGACTTATATTCTTAAGTCCAAAATGTTAGGTTTATAATTAATAAGTAGTCAGCTTTTAGTTCTTTCTCTCTTGTCTTCTATTTACATGTTTCAAAATATGTGTATGACGTGTAAATTCAGCTAAAAGTTCTTCAAATTACACAAACCTCAAAACGTCCCCACACAAAAATTGAACTTCAGTGGTGCCAGTCAGCGTTCCAGTAATTATATTTACTCCGCTCCCAAAAGGTATGCGGGGTGCAGACTGCTGATATGATAGCTAAGGGTTAATTGCGTTATAAATATGCGCAAAATAATGCTTTGAAATGGATTACAAATAACTAATAACAATCTTGTTTCTAGTCCCAAACAAAACGAGTACACTATCGTTATTGAACTTAAGTTTTTGCATACAGCGTTTTCAGAAACAATGCTTGGAGTCTGAAGTCGAGCCTAAAGCATAGGTTTACAATTTACATACAACCCTAAGATTCGTTCAGAAACCATACTGGCAGCCTAAACCATGTTGACCGCTGTAAACTGAGGACCAACTACATAAATTCGTTCAAAAACCATATTGGCAGCCTACACCATGTTGACAGCTGTGGACTGAGGGTCATATCACACGCTACAATAGCATATATTTTTCCTGTGGTTACCGAAGCTGTGGTCACTGGATACTTACTGGATAAATGCGTAAAAATGTGAATTTAACATCTGCCTAGCATACAAGTTTGCGAACAAAACCGCAGACGATTTATACTAGCGTGTAATCTTAGTTCATAAGTTATGTGCCTTTATCTTTAAACTTACGCAAGAAATATAATGAAATATAAATATGCACGAATACCACAAATTCGTTTAACTTAATGTTATTCTCTCCTCATTTATTGAACAAAGGCGTTTACTGAATACAAACCACAAAGGTTTTCATCGTGAAATATTTACAGGCAAAGTATTTTTGCACAGCTGAGTTTTTGGTAGAATCGATATTGTGAATTTAATTTGGGCTAAGTACCTATATGTGCTGGGAGCCAATGGATGAGACTCGTTAGGGACCGAGTGAGAGAGTGCACGAAAGGAGCCTCTCTGAGGAGCACGTAAAATCCTTTCACCACACTGGTTCAAGTGAACCAGTGACACGGTGAAAAGAAGTGGGTGGGTGGAGATAAAATTATTATTCAGTATATTTATTGCCTTATTATATTATGCATGTAAATTAAGATGTAAGACCTAGTTTTTAGAATAAATACATAATTTACGCTCTAGAGGCCTGCGCACATCTAAACGATGGTGATGGCGGTCAGTAAAACGCTGTTAAATATTTGACAGCGAGCGTTTAGCTTACGTAGAAGCGTACCGATATTAATAATTATGCTACTCTACCACGGATAGCATAACAGTAAATTGTTATTTGATCGTGAGGGGTTCAACACCATCCGAGACAAAAAAAAAACCTTTTTTTTAACCGACTTCAAACAAAAAAGGAGGTTCTCGATTTGGTTGTATTATTATTATTTTTAATTTTTGTTATTGCTTAACTTCGTCATTTATGAACCGATTCTTTTTTTTTTATTTGAATGGTTATAGGTACTTCCAGATTGATACCATAGAAATTTAGCACAATCGGTCCAGTTTGGGCAGGAAATCGGTTTCTTAACTTCCTAGTATTCTAAAGCATAAATATATAAATATTGTGGACAATCCACACCACACTACCCAGCCCCAAACTAAGCAAAGCTTGTACTATGGGAACC
Source organism: Thera obeliscata (assembly GCA_947578465.1). Lineage (NCBI taxonomy): Eukaryota > Metazoa > Arthropoda > Insecta > Lepidoptera > Geometridae > Thera > Thera obeliscata. The sequence continues at coordinate 17,749,563 of OX387915.1, forward strand.
AGATAGCTGATATAATACTTGAATACATTTTTGCATAGTAAATACATACTTAGAATACAATATATCACCCAGACAGAGAACAAACATCTGTGTTCACCACAAATATTTGTTCTCGGCGAGGATCGAACCCACGACCTACGGCGCAGAAGGCAGAGCTTCTAGCAACTGAGCTGAGAGGCAAGTCTAATAAGCAAACTAGTTATGGACACTTGCAACCAGAGTAAAGCTTTGCCGACCCGACTCGTTTTAACCCCGAGCACTCGAAGGCAACAAAAAGAAATCGTGGAATAGGTACTTTGCTTCCTGTTCGCAATGGAAAAAGCGTCGTTTGCGAATGGAAATGGTGGAAGAAAAGGTTTTTCTAATTACCATTGAACGTTTCGTTTTGAAGTATTGGTAACGTTGTTTGGCACAGCTGTTGAGCTTAGTGGATATGTTTGGCAGAATCAATATAAGCATTTCCTTGTAAATGGGTCCAACTTCGACTGGAGAAGGAGTACTCACAGTTTTTTAAATCCCTTATATTTCCGTGGAGAATGTCGTAAATTGGATTGGATGGGTATTGGAGATGAAAGAGTTAAAGACTTGAGGGTATGAAATAACGATTAACAATAATTAAATATTGATGGAACTGCACACAACACTGTCTAGCTCCAAGCTAAGCAAAGCTTGTACTTTGAGAACCACATATAAAGGCTGATCAAATAGTTATTTTGTAACTTCCAGAAACAAATTAAGGAATGTTGCAGCAGAGGTCAGTTTTTTTTAAGCCCAGGTCTTAGCATTCTTTGTGGTGGGCAAAAACCAATGAACTTGCGTCACCGTCACCAACATTTCCGGCAAAGATCGACAAAAGTTGTGTTCTGTCCGCTCGCACACACACGTTATTGTTCAAGTTTTCACTTTTGTCGGCATTCCCGGAGTGCCAAGTTTTTCACATCTTTTTAGTATTTTCTTTTTCTACATAAATCCCCGAACAGAAAACAAACATCGTTATTCACTACAAAAAATGCGAAAGCCGTGGTTTCCTCACAATTTCCTTTTCCTTCGTTCCATCAATACAATTCAGTCGTTCGAGAACAGCTCAGGGAATAATATATAAATGCTTTTGTAGACCACATTGAGCTGTGCGGTCGCAAACCGCAACGTTGCTCACATAGTCGCAGTATTCGAACAAACCCCAGCGCGTGTCTGGAATTCATTTTACGCTGTAAATTTACAAATACTAGCAACCCCGCCCGGCTGCATTTACACTCGAATTGTAGAATTATGTAGATTAAACTTCTACTGAAACTAAATAAGTCTTATCTACACTGTAACACTACTGTAGGAGAATATTCTGTGATTACTGTTTCACTTTTTATTACTTACGAATAGTTGGTTTGCAATGAATAAAACTAAGACAGGTTCTGCGAATCATTGTTAAAACTAAGATTATAAATAAATAAATAAACAAAAATTTGAGATGTAACATAAAAGAGATGTTTGTTGATGTATGTACACTTGTATATAAGAAAAATGTGGTTCATAATGAACATTTTACCACAAAAGTAGGTACTAAATTCACAAAATTAATAAATAAAATAAATTAATAATAATGCAGACAAACCACACAACACTATCTAGCCCCAAACTAAGCAGAGCCTGTACTATGGGAACCAGGTAGCTGATGTAATACTTAAATACTTTTTTTTTGTAAATACATACATACATACCACCCAGATGACAATACAATATAACACCCAGACAGAATAAAAGTAAACAAGTACTTTGTACAAAATTGTTCAGTAGTGGTTTTGTAGTGGTGAAGTGACTGACATAAATAAGTATCAGTGTCATGCTAATTGACAGCATTGGTTGTCAAAATGACATTTCTACTACTTCACGTCATGTTCATGTCATGTCGGTCCGCCATGTTTTTGGTACGTTGTGTTGCTCTCGTTGTTCAAAAAAAACTTTACGTACAAGTGAAATAAAATTAAAGATAAAATTAAGTAAAGTAACAGTTCTAACCGAATACTATATTGTTAAGCTGTATTTATGATTGGTGTACACAGATCTAGCGCGGGCTCTGTAGTTTCATGAAACAATCTCATTTAGCCTATTTATGCATGCTACGTGCTTTACTAACCACAACTGATCACACACAAATGATCACGTTTCAATGCATATCTATTCAGCTGACAGCCTACACGAGCTGTTTGTATTGTACACTGGTTTACAATAGGGTCATATTATGTGACAGTGCCACTCCAGGACTGTCTTGCAACCGGACTCTTGTTTTGTTTTGTTTGTATATATACTCTTGTCTGCTATAATGTCGAGTCAGTCAGCCAAGCAAAGTCTGCACGGTTTTAGATGGTGACCCTTAGTTTTTTTATAGAACTACGTAAGCAAACAAGCACATAATTATGGCCCACCTGATGGAGAGCTATTCTAGCTTATGGACGCTCGCAACACCAGAGGCATGAAGACGCGTCGCCGACCCTTTAAACATTTTAAAACGCCCTTTTTGAAGAACCCCATTCTCTCTAGAAAAAACCTCAACATCATCATTCCACAACTTAGTGGCCTAGTGGTGGTGTCGTAAAGGTCGTATATTGTATTCTGAGTATGTATTTACAAAAAAAAAGTTTTGTGTTATACTAGCTGTCTGGTTCCCATAGCACAAGCTCTACTTAATTTGGGGCTAATTAGTGTTGTTTGTATTGTCTACGATATTTATTTGGCCACTTTATGTAAACCAAGTAAGTCAGTCCACCCCTTGTGAGTTTACAGGGGGACGTGAGGGGGGGGGGGGGGGGGATTATACGAATAGGGACGGCAGGTGGGTTTTTGTTTTAGAATGAAAACAACCCGCCTTAAATTTCACAGGGCGGGGTCTCATTTTAATGGTTTTACCTATTGCTCTTCTTTGTAGAAAGTGTAACTTGAGCTACCTTATTAAAGTTTATTTTCTAACCAAATACAATTTAAATGTAAATGCAAAGTTATTTTCTTCAAGCGCCTACGACTTTTCATCTAAAACTTGTCATCGTGGGCCGTATTTTCTATCACCGCCTACAGATAGCTATTATTTGTGATAAAAATCAAGAATGGTGCAGGAAAAAGTAATTGGTATTGGTAGGTACTGTTAGCCGGTTTTGAGAATGGAACATCACTACTGCGGCCGGGCAACGAGACACATCACTAGTCGGGATATAGAAAGAAGGTGCCCGAATGGGTAGATTATTGTTTTTTGTGTAATAAAGATAGCGTTCTAACTAACTGTATTCAATAGATAATTTTCACCATATTAGCAGCACATTAACGTAAACGTAAACGGTACGTAATTGGTACCAATTACGTTTTGCTTGCAAAGCCTTGATAAAAGCTACCTACCTACCTATCTACAGGGTTATTCATTATTAGCTGCAAATACTCAGGAATTAGGATCAACAAATAAAATAAAAAATATTTATGAAATGATTTTTTTAAAGTTTTGTTATGAAAATCCCGAGAAAATCGATAAAGGAATCATTGGCGCCTGACCTATTTTGACCTTTTATCCGCGCCCGCGCGCTGTCAGCGACAATCTGCGTTCAGTCACCGTCTGGGTGGGTCATCGTCCTGTTCTCCGTGGCAATCATTATGCAATAGCCGTAAAGATAAATGAATAAAAATAAAATTTTGATACAAAAATTTAAATCAAAATAAAAAAAAACACTTCTTATATATGTTTTATTTTCTTTGTTGAACCTAATTCCTGAGTATTTGCAGCTAATAATGAATAACCCTGTATATCTTTATGACGCATGGAACGCAATTTTTGATCTTCACGTGACGTAATAAATAATCGGCTGCTCAAATAACGTTTAACTTTTCTATATTATATTTTCTTATCAAAGAAGGATATTCGAGCATGGTAAGGCTGAGATTCATAGCCCGAGCTTTGACTTTTCTTTGATGGAAAGTTCAACTTTCAACCAAAATTATATTTCATAGTTCTGTCAAGCTCTTCTTTATTCAAAATATTGATAGGAAACTTCGATAAACAAAGCTTACTTTGCGAAGACTGCTTTGCTGTAAAGCAAAGTGCGGTCTATAAATCTCAGCCTAAGATGACCACCGCGACATTCGCATTATCTCGTCAAAAGTAGAGCTATGTCTATACCTATCTCTACCACTAGCTAAGATGACAGCCTAATTATGTCGTCATCATCTGTCAAATTAAGACTTACTCGGAATTCGAATTTTGAATTTTGAATTTTGTCGTGAAATAGCAAGATGAGCGCCATATTTTCTCGTCTTTTGACGTTGCTGCGTGGGAAATAATAATAATAATGTACTAATAATAAGAACCAGATTTTTCTGTCATTTATCACTATAGTTATTTTGAAACACTGTGGTGATAAGAACCAGTTACACGATAAGAAGAACATTTTCTCATTAGAAAAAGGATCTCCTACGATTCCCATGCCGAAAAAAGCTCAACTTGGTAGTGTACACAACAACCCACGTCATGTTTCGTATAGCCTCAGGCTTGTCATAATAATATTTGTACCACTGATCCTCGTAAGCCCGAGGGAACAGACACATATCTTTTGTTTACAAATGTTGTGAAAAACAAAGGAATTTAGGGAATCCAGGGTCACTGGTAGTCTTGGTTTGGTACTCTTTACTATAAGTATTATCTTATCTGTGCTATAAGTAAGTAAGTAAGTAAAGTAATGTGGACACACAGCACTATCCAGCCCCTAGAAATAAGTAAGTAAAGCAAGTAATGTGGACAATTCAAAATCCACCCCCAACCTAAGCAGAGCTTGTACTATGCGAACCAGACAGCTGATACAATTCTTGAATTCATTTTTAGGGTCCCGTAGCCAAATGGCATAAACGGAACCCTTATCAATATATGTGAGGATGGTATTTTTTTATACAACAAAGTTATAAGCAACTGATGGGAAACGGTTACCGTAGCCTATGGACGCTTGTAACACGAAGCATCACTCGCGCGTTGCTGACCCTTTAATATTTTCAAATGAAAAACCACATACTTTAGTATTTAAGGAATACCTCGGTAGAAAGAGCATTCCACAACCCTAAAGTTTCACAGGCGTCAGCTCTGTGGGTAGTAACCCCTCTCCCTTCTGCGCCGTAGGCCGTGGGTTCGATAAAGGTTCAATACGAACTTCTAGCTGTTTTTTTTTAATTGAACAAAAGCTTTCACAGCTCAGTCGGTAGTAGCTCTGCCTTCTGCGCTGGAGGGGCGTGGGTTCGATCCCCACTGAGAACTAATATTTGTGTGCTGGTAAAACGTAGATGTGTTCTCTGTCTAGATGTTATATTGTACTCTAAGTACTTATGGCTTTACAAAAAAAGGTCCATTAGAGAGCCCATTATTTATATTCAAAACAAAAGTTTGCCTTTTCCAAATGAAGCCTAGCAACGGGCAAAAACGTGTTTTCTCACTTTCCTAACAAGCGGTGTCCGTTATATACTGATGGGCCACATCTTCACTTGCTTTCAAGTAAAACTAGCGAAAAAAAAGTGTGTGTAAATAATATTTACAATAAATAATAATTGCAATAAATAATATGAATACTCGTATGAGTATTTAAAAAGAATTGGTCAAGTAAAAATTTTTGAAATTGACAAGAAAGATCTCTCTATCTATTCACTATCTATACTGAATAGGTAAACTGAAGAGCCAGTTAATATTCAATTTCACTAAACTTAAAAACCAAAAATAAACCACCTCAATAGTTCAATCTGCCAGCATGGTTTAAATCTCTTCAGATCTAAAAGAAAATAAAGACTATTTATTTAGGGCACCTAAAGGAGATACCCCAAGTCGGTACACATTGATTTTTAGCACGGAGATAATGGAATTTCGAAGTGGAGACCTTTTAACTCAGGGTTACACACAGTTAAATAAAACTCATATTACGGATGTTTTTGTAAAAGCCTCAAAAAAATTCCAAATTTTGTTTTACAGCAATATCCATGGCTCAAAGCGTTAGCAGCATAATTTATATTGATAAAAGCCGCAACTTTTGCCCAATTTATTACTGCCACTTTGTAAGCAAGAACTTCGTTTTCTGCGTCCAAATAAGCTAATTTATTTTGGCTCGTGCATGCAAAATAGGTTTTTTAGCTTCGAAATGGTTTTAACACCAGCCTGAAAAAGTCAACTGCATATAAACTCATGTACGGTTCTAATTTTAAATTTTACTACGCTATCTACCAATTTCCACTGACAACTTCTTACAGACCATCGGGCGAGTCCAGTTTGCGAAAGGTAATATTATAATATTGGATACAAAGTTTTATTCAAAGTTGTATACAAAGTTATATACAAAATTGTATACAAAGTTGTAGACAAAGTTGTATACAAATTGTTTATTATAGTGTAACCAACAGTTCAAGTATCACGCATATAGCTTTGCGTACATCTATGCGTTCAGCGTTGGCAATCAGTAAAACGCTGTAAAATATCGCTGTCATATTTGACAGCGTTTCACTGATCGTAATCGTTGTTCATTGGAGTGAAGCTAAGAGGCAGTATATTTTATTTGATCGAGCGAAGCGAAGCTAGCTGTATGATCCACTATACATATACATATAATATGTGGTTGTACGCTAACGGAAAATTTAATATAGGGGCTTAACGTAAACTTTCACAAAGGGATTCCGTACATAGCAAATAGCTTCACGTGTGTTATCTTCAATATGTGGTAACAAACAAGTCGTCCGATGAATGACGAACCAGCGTGAGCAATATTCACATAGAATAATAAAATGGAATAGTATATAACTTTATTATTCCACCAAAGGTAGGTAGGTTAGAAAAACAAAAGAATGCCTACAAAACAACGAACATTTTTTATACAAATTGTTGATAGAACAAACTTGTGGCCCAATTGATGTTAAGGTGTAAACATCGCCTATGACAAAGCATTACCACCATATATAAGAAGAACTTTTAGCGTTGCCTATGTTATGTGGTGGTTTAATCCTAATTTGTTTTCAGCTTACTTTTGCTACTTATTTTATCTGGCTCTCAAAAAAAACTATATATATGGATGAAAAAAAAAACAGAAACTGACTTCATGCCCAATGAGACTTCTCCGTATTTTCGTCGGTTAAAAATATGGACCTTTAAGACTCTACGACTATAAGGGTACCTACACATTTGTCATTCTAATTGGTTGTTAGTAATGATAATACAATTTATAAAGTGTTATATCATTACATCTATTTAGATTCCGAGAACTTCTTTCGTCTTAGAGAAATATTTTTTGAGGCTAAAACAAAATGTTCGTAGAGTTTCGTAGCATCGCCGTAGGCGTTCGCTAGTAGCGAACGCCTACGGCGATGCTACTAATGATAATGCTAATTTCGTAGCGAATCGCTACGAAATTGATACCTAGAGTATCTTAGCGCTTTTCAATAATATTTTTCTAGCCTCGGTCCTTTTATAGTGCCCTAATTAAGGGTATCTCTAAAGATTCTACCACTGTTTGTTTTGGAAAGCTTTAAAAAGACCAATCAAGGCTTAAAAAAATACCGGTGCTTCTAATAACGTACCGACGAGTTGCTAATGCAATATTATTGAAGGTTCACTGGTTAAAGTTTACTGAATATCATTATATTTCAGACGTATTTATACTAAAAGCGTGGTTATTACCACAAAGCTTAGTTAACAAATTATCTTTGTCAATAATACTTTTATCAAGCCAAGATAGTTTGGTTCAACTTTAGTAGGTACTTGCCAAGTATTATTTGGAAACTATTCCTAGAAGTATGTACTTCATTGTAGAAGTATTTAATTGTGGTTTCTTAATAAACGTCAGTACTATTGTTCTGCCACAATTAGGTACAGTAAAAATAGTCGTTCATTAATTTCTACTACAAAGCCATTTTTTACTGAAGCTGTGTGTGTGGGAGTGTGTTGTACTCGTATCTTGCAAAAATGCTAAACAAAATACGCATTTAGTTTTTCAAAAAGGAACATCAAAAATAGAAACTATGACTCAGTATCAAACTATAAAAATAGGTACCTACGAACCTCTCAGCTCAAGATGACCTCCAGACATTAATTGGCTAATAACGAACTGCTATAAAATATTTTTATTACTATGGAAACCCCATGGGGTTCCATGGGCCTACATGCTCTTTTTTATCAAGTAGAGTCTTACTGTAGATATTATTTTGCAAGTTTGTAGGTACCTACGTACTTATTAGCTAGAATCACCTAGCTTTAAGACTTTTTTTTTTTTTTAATTTATAGGATAACGCTTTTTAAAGTGATCTTTGTGATACAACGGACTAAACGACTTTGACTAAGACTTTGACCTAGGGTGCACCTAAACACACACACACACACACACACATACGCATATAATATTTTATGACCATAAAACACTAAAATAACCCGCTGTTCACGATGGCTATTCTTGGACAAATATGGCTGACCCACTGCGATGACCTTGTGGTATACCATAATTTGATTTCTATCTCTCTCTCCCTCCATTGTTCCTTTCATAGTTATAGTCAATCACATAACGATTTTATATATTCAAATAACTGGAACTACATATTGATACAAAACCTTTTCATCCCACCAGCTCTGAAAGTGTGTTTTTGCTGTTTAATTTCTTACTGGAAAAGCCGTTTTTATCCGCTAGAGGATAAAGTAAATTTGAATTTAGAATATCGTGTTCAATAAGTTTGTGAATACACAACCTATTTACTTCTACCTCCATGGTGCCGAACTTATCATACAACCTTTTTTATTTTGTTAAAAACTCGCACTCGTAACCTTCTTGGTGTATTTGTGAATTCAAAACACCATTAAACCTATTTACTTCTACCTGCATGGTGCCGAATTTATCATACAACCTTTTTAAATTTGTTAATAACTCATACTCGTAACCTTCTTGGTGTGTTACTTTAGTCGCGCCATGTTCTTTTTTGCATTAGTCATTTCCTCGCTGAGGTGGGATGAAAAGTTACGTGTTGCACTCGAGTGCAAAGATTTGGTTAAACTTTAGAATCCTGCGCTTGCTCAGTCATCAAAATTGAGCACGCGGTTAAAAAGCAGCTTTGCACTCTTGTATAACAAATAACTATTGTGGGTATTCAATTTACTCGACGTACCACTGAAATAGGATTATTGCGGTTCCCAAGCATTCTTAGGCTTGGACAGGTCGGTCCCAGGTTAAATACCTAAGTACCTTTTATTCCCATATAAATTGGTATTGAACCGCGCCACATATTTTGGCGTGGCCGATTGTATTACAGATTTCATTTTTCCTTAGTATTTTACTTTGGATAGTAATTGTGATTAGTGACATAAAGGATAAATAAATACTTAGATGATAACTTTTTTGTCGTTTACAGAATGTATATCCTAGTAATTAAGGGGTTTTCAGGGGCGCTAAATCGATCTAGCTAGGATTCATTTTAAGAAAATGACCTTTTCAAACCCTGTTTCCAATAATTAAACTTAAGCTGAATATGTGACTGCTCCTGCCATCTATTGGCGATTGTGAGCAACTAACTGCAAGCATATCCAGCAGATGGCGTTGTTCAGTAAGAATAAGCCAATAAAGATAATATGACTCTTATGATTTCTTAAAAATACAAATTGTCAATAAAGAATACCGGTCACCAACTGCTAGTAATAATTAAACGAACAAAAAAAAACTGTGAATCATCTACAATAGATGCAAAGAACTGTTATTATTACTAGTTTGCAATTTATAGGTCAGTAACTTATCTTGTCACTGCTGACAACAGTAATAAATTGATAATAACCCCAAATAACAGAATCCAATTTCACATGTTGACTTCATAATATAATTTACCGCCAAGAAAACAAGATGGCGGCCGCAACCCGCCACCTGATCTGTCATAATTATGACAGCCAACCTTCCAACCCTGAACTTGACATCATTATACGATCGAGTTTTTTTTGAATGATACCGAGTATGGGTAGATATAAATACCTACTTAGCTAGCTTAGCAAGCTGTTATGTTTGTTTCCCTCTCTGTTTGCTGACGACTAAGTGACAGAGACAAAGAATACTTTATAGCCGCTAATGGCACGGATATTAAGGGGGTAAATGTCTGATGCTATGGGAAGTCGGCTAGTCGGTATAGGCCAATCAGGTATTCAGAAAGCGTTGCGTTGGAAAACTACACGCACATGGGAATTTACATAAACGCGAAAAGCGTTTGGCCACATAGCGTTGTAATGGTTTGTTGTTTTTTTACTAGTATCCACCCACTTAGATATTCTTACAACCCTCTTGAAACTCCAATATAATAGGGTCGTTTGAATTCTGTTTTGGTTTGTGGTTATGCTTTCTTTTTTCCTCAAATTCTTTTTATAAACTGAAAGGATGTTTTATTTTGTAGAAAGAAAATTGCTTAGTGTTAATGGTTTGATTACAAATAACTCTTTACATGAAACTTCTGAAATGGCTCGATGTTTTGAAGGAGACGGATGATAGGAGCAAGTGAGACCGAGATCTATCACATTGGTTTCCACGGTTTTCATTCGTTCGTTTGGCCTGGAATAGAACGATGAAGACCTTCTTTTCTCTATTATTGAGCCTAATAACACTTACGGTTACGTAGGACTAAGAGAAAAACACGAGAAAATCTTACATTGAAGCATATTTTTATAGCTGTACCTAATAATAGTAGTAAATCAAACGTCTCGCAATGCAAAATTAGGTCCTGTCCCGAGCGTGTTGTAATAGGATGATAAATTGACTTGTCCTACTGACCCAAGTCAAGGAACGTGTATCATATTTTTGGAGCAACTTTCTCAGCCAAACGCGTAGCTGTAGCTTTTATACAAATAAAAAAAACCAGCAAGGAGTTTCAAAGTATACTTTTACTTACGTAGCAAACAATAACATTTATTGTGTACCTAAGGTAGGTAGCAGACATACGATCTTTTTTCTTTATTTACCTACTGACTCATATGATTCAAAATGTTGAATAAACATTCCAATATTAAATAAAACCAAAACAATGAAATGGGTCCCCGCGATAAGGCGGGCTTACTGTTAACCCTCGACAAATCGCTTTTTTCCGTTTATTAGCACAGTGAAAATGCGGTGCGAACTTTGTGAGCAGTTATTTTCCACGTTTGAATCTACACAGCCTATTTCCTTATATTAGGGCTATAAATACGAAATGAGAAAATCCACAAAAGAATCAGTTCACCCACCGTGGCTACTCTGTAGGTGTCTACAAGGTGTATCTAAATATGTGTACTATGCGAAGGTGGGGGGTTTCAGACCACAATGGTGATCAGTTGTGGGGGGGAGATAATTAAAAATTCCTATTTTCAGTTTCCCATACAAAAATATTTAATTTCATAATGCCTAAATAAATTGACAACCCTATCCTTGTAACCCCTTGACCCCTTGACCTACTACCTCTGTAGGTCTACTTCTACTACCTACTACCTCTGTAGCTGAGTTTAGGGTTGTCACTTTGTATAAAGTCAGCTGTTCATGTTGAAACTTCGTTGCAGTTTTTTTCAGAGATACCAATCGAAGTTCGAAAAGTCGTTGAACAAAAGTTGTTCCCCGGGGGGTGGAAATTCACCCCCCTTCAGGATAGTACACATATTTTGATACACGTTGTATAACCCGTAGCACGAACAACCACTGGGCAACATCGATTCTCGAATTGACCACTAACTGAAAGACAAAGCGTAGAACTCTCACCTCATGCATTTTGAATTGACAACTAACTGGAAGACAGAGCCTCTCACCTAGTGAACAGCCAACAATAATGATCGCGGGAAGTTGTTGGATTGAAAACGGCTTCAATCATTCTTCATAGAAATGGAGGAGGCTAATGTCCAGACTTATTAAGCCTGAGTGGTGATAGTAATCTAAAATCCCTTGTGCTAAATTCCTTCAGCCTAAATTGTATCTGGGCATCTCTCCATGTCCAATTTTCAATATACTTTTATTTGTAATGCGATCAGGATTCGGACCCAGATTTTTCAGTAAACAAGCGGGTTATGAAACATCCCGTTACGTTCAGTTAGTTTGCGAGCCCGAGGCTTTCGCATCGCTAGATTATGTAAATACTCGTTCTTTTTCAAAGTGGCCCGGTTTCGCAAATAAGTATAAAAAAACCATTAGATGTCTATGAAACCTGTGTCTACTGTAAAGCACTACACACAAAATTTCACAAATATGGTGATCTGTTAAAACTTTACTTACTTACCTACCTACTACCTACTGTTGTAGGTACCAAGTTTTGATAAATGAAATGGTTCATAATTTGATTTTCAGGCACGGTAAACATCTCTATAAACTCTTTAGTCTACCGAAGATTCTTTGAGGATGTCTAAGGAAGGAGGCCCTGAGAAAAAGCTATACATTGTACCTATTATGTACTTATATAATTAGTTATGCTCTTATTTTATTAGGAAATTTCCTCGCCATGGGTTCCTCGCCTCGCTCGTGAGTTAGTTTCGATCAAACAAAATTGAACATAGATTTATTTCCTTTAACTTTAGCAATTAAAACTAAAGCCGAACCCGCCCCGTGTTGGGGCGCCACTTTTCATTTCAATTTGGCAAATTAATTTCTCGTAACTTGGATTGACAGTTTTACTAATTGAACTTCAATTAATGTTCTTAAAAGCTATTTAGCACTGATTCTATCTTAAAACGGTTCACTCAACTTTGTTCGTATGAGGTTTATATAGCTTCTGCACTGCACCTATACTCTGTGGTAATCAATTTATTGTGCAGAAACAATTTTGCGTTTCGTTGTTTATTGAAAAAAAAAGTTGCCTATAAGTAAAAATAAAGTTACTTAGCCTAAAAGCCTGAAAGGAGCCACGACAAAATTAATTTCTTCAATTTGTAATTTGACTACCAAATTGGACTTTTGAATTTAAAATTGAGGTCCTCTTAGCATAAATTGATGGGGGATTGCTTTAGTATAAGCAGTGCCTTTTGAAAATAAGACACCCCGTACCCAACATATTTTTTTCTAATGGTCGGTTATCTAAATTTTTCTAGGTAACCACTACAAATAATCAAGAATAAATAAAAATTCTCCTTTAATGTCTCGTTTTTCGTTAGATAGTGTATATTTATTAATTTTATATTTATTTTTGTAATATTGAGAAATTTAAAATAGCATGAACCTAAAGAGATCTATGTTTACTAATGGCTAATTACAAGTTTCCACATGTATAACTAAAACATGATGTAAACTAAAAAAAACAGTAAAGTGGACGATACATAAAAACGTTAGGTAAGGTGTTGTGTGAATTGTCCAGCGCAGCGTTGAAAAGATATTCATAATATCTTTTCCAAGCTGAAAATAGTTATACCTAGAATGATAGAATATCATCCATAGAATGTCCATTTATACACCCATACCTTATTAGCTTTTCTCGGAAAACCCTTGTTTCCTTTTCTCGTGCGACATCTTTACTTCCGCCATGCTTTCAACTAAGTTTATTTTACTAAGAACTGGGATCCGGCGGGGCTTATATTTCTAAGAATACGGCATATAAACAATTGTTCCGTCAGATCGCCAGTCGATTGGTAGCTGGTCCTATAACAGAAAATCTATATACAGTATCAAGTATTAGTGACTTCGTTAAGACTTTGAGACAATAAGACCACCACGTTAGTGTAATTTTAGGTATTATAAGTAAAAAAAATGGCCTGTGGCAGTGTTATGGACACGGCCGTTTGTTGTACGCGAGTACTTCTCGTAACTTCAGGGCTTCCCCCACCGCCGCGCGCGATGTATTACAGTCCTTACTTTGCGTAATAATAGGTCTTTACCTATGAAATTGCCGTTCTTCAGTACTGGTCATTTCAAATAGAAAAAAAGTTTGGAATGGCTTTGTATTTTAAATTCAAATTAATTTTGTTTTAAAAACATGACATTCCTTTTACAAAATCAGTCTTTTGTTTATTGATTAGCGTTGTATTTTCATTACTTTTGAACATTTTTCGTCATAATGGATACTTTAAAAATTCGTGTAATTATGGAATATGAGTTCCGTCGTGGCACCAATGCGACACAAACGGCACGTAACATCAAAAACGTTTACAGAGAGAACTGTACAAACGAACGCACAACCCTTTATTGGTTTTCTCGGTTCCGTTATGGAAATTTTGAAAACGGCATGAGCATTACTGCAGATGTGTACTGTGAAGAACTGGAGACAATGATGGAGAAGCTTGCACATCGACAACCAGCTTTGGTCAATCGGTCGTCCCCACTTCACGACAACGCGCGCCCCCATACTGCACATCAGACAGTCTCCAAGCTGCAAGAGCTGGGATTGGAAGCTCTCCCTCATCCGCCATACTCACCAGACCTTGCACCTACCGACTAATTACCATTTCCAAAATTTAGAGAACTTTGTAGTGGGTAAACAATTCAAACGAGGCAGTACAAATTGCCTTTGAAGAGTTTGTTGCCTCCCGTCCAGCTAAATTTTACAAGAAGGGCATTAATAAACTGCCAATGCGTTGGCAAAAATGCGTCGATTGCATGGGTGATAACTTTGAATAAAAGAAATAAAAAAAGTAAAAAAAAAAAGTACTTTTACTTATTCCATACAAAACGGCAATTTCATAGGTAAAGACCTAATATATTTTTTGATTCTTAAGCTATTCAGTGGTGTAATTGAAATTTGGATGGGGATTATAGATATGACGCTGCAACACTAACCTGTATCTCCTGTTTTTTTGAATTGCGTTTCTATGGAAGCAATTTTAAAGACGTAGGTATGCACGTCCAAATATATTCCAGATTTGTTCTCGGCGTACCCACAAACAGTAAAACTTAACCTTCTTTTTGAAGTAGTTTAAAAATAAAGCTTTTATTACAGCTCGCCATTCGTTTAGCACGACTGGCGATATCAGATAAGGTTATACAACAAGCAACGACTCATTTTATGACTACTGTGTCACTATTGATTTTATATAATAATTGACCTGCCGGGCAATAGTTGACATCTACTATCTACTGTCATCTTTTGTTCGCTCAGCCTTGTTTAGCATTTCATAATGCCCGTTGTTATAACAAAACATCTTTGCCACGGAATACAGATAAGCGCCGTTACCCAAGTTTTTATTGGAATACTATAGGCAAATGCTGGAGGATATTTCAAATAGCACCATCTAGCGCCACACTAAGCAAAACTTATACTTAAAATGTGGAAACGAGATACCTGATATATTTTTATTTTTATTATTGGTACTTTACACCAACACTGTACTACTACACTGTACTGTACTGTACTGTGTTTGTGTGCGTTGGTGTGTACTGTGTGTGGTGTTGATGTGTGTGTGTTGATATTCTGGATTTTAAAAAGTTTTGTTGATAAGGGTCCCTAAAATACTTATAATCGGACTTATGAAGTCCTTTGCTAGTTGTAGAAGAGTTCTTTGTGAAGGGCTCGTCCGGGGAAGTACTATACTACCATACCTTTTTCTGCCGTAAATCAGCATTGCTGTGTTTCGGTTTGAAGGGTGTGGGTGCCGGTGAAAATTTTGGCACGTGAGGCTGAACATCTGTATCCCTCAAGTTTATGGATGCAGGGAAGTGCATCGTAGGGCACGTTCCTGATTTGCGTGTCCTACGAGGCAATGCTTTGTTATAGGCGATCGTTACGACTTAACATCAGGTGGGCCATATGCTATTTCCATCAGCAAGTTGTATAAAAAAAACACGCATAAGTATTAATAAACAAGGCTTTCCCATCCATGCCTGATCCGCCTACACATTATATCAGCCATCTGGTTCCCACATGGTAAATACTAGCTTAGCTTAGTTTGGAGCTAGATGGTGCTATTAGAAATATCCTCCAGTATTTCCCTATAGTTTTCCAATAAAAACTTTAATTAGTGATTTAGTTATTTACCGCCTCGAAAGAGCGGTCCTTTCATATGTTTATAGCTTTTCTATTTTGCTATTGATTTTTTTCTATTTTAGGATAGAAAATCCTTCTCAAAAGAAAGACCTTCTCAATGTTTTTTATAAGAGTACGTGAGGAAATAAGTTATTTCTGCAAGATTGCCTTTAATTATTGCTTACTATAACCATGGACAAATTATATAAATTTTATATAAAATTTTATATATAAATTATACAAATTTTATAATTTGTCCATGCTATAACAGAGCACGTAGATAAATAGAGAACGTGTCAAGTAGCATTCCACTATCATTTTATTATTCTAGGAACTACTAAGTCTCTAGAATCGCTTCAAATGTAAGGAAAACCCATCATGGTATCAGCGAGCTGGAAAAACCTGAAACTGTAGAGCACATTTTAACAGAATGTGTTGTCTTTGGTAGGGAAAGGTACGATATGGGACACGTTTTTTAAAATTAAAGGAAAAATTAAAAAACCAAAAAATATAAAAATAAAAAATTACCAAAAATTAAAGGAAATCCTACTTCTTCATTAAATCATCAGAAAACAATAGGCCACGAAGATAAAGATATTAAAAAGGCCAGTGGGTCAGAAGGCATTTAAAAAAAGTCTAGTCTCTAGCACATAAAGTGTCATATCAAATGCTTAGCACTGTTCTTAGTTAACAAAGCTAGTAGGTATTTAGAACGTGTAACGTGTAGCATTTCACTATTATTTTATTTCTCTAGCAACCGCTCTAGTCTCTAGCACATAAACTGCCATATTGAATGCTTAGCACTGCTCTAAGTTTACAAAGCTATTAGAAGTTAGTCTGTGTTTCCGTAGATATTTGGATAGTACGATAGTCTATACTATAGTATAGTAAATTATGGTTTAACAAACGTGTGTGCAAACTAGTTCAGCTCTAACTACCTTTGTGTTGGAATGTTACGTGTACTAGCACGTGAGTGGGAAGTGTATATTGGGATATAATGCACTTACCTAGATATTTATTTCTTCTAAAGTTGGATGCAATCGATCTCGGTTCGAATCCAGATGTGTACCTATGAATTTTCTGTTCGTAAAATGTACATAATGCTAGTGCTCTCAAACGGTGAAGGAAAACATCGTGAGGAAACTCACGGCTTAGTCAGATCTGTACGTATAGACCATGGCTTTCCTGTGGATTAGGTCGACTATAAGCCTCAAGCTTATAACACATATTATAAGGGTTTAAGAATTGGGAAAATCCTACACATTGGTAGCAGATTTTATAGAAAAACAAGACAAGCGCGAGTCCGACTTGCGTACAAAGGGTCCGATAACATTAACGATAAAAACGGCAAAAAAATCAAGTATTTTGTATTGGAGCGTCGCTTAGGATTTCTAACACATGAATCAATGAATCACTACCTACGGTCGTGATTCAGTCGTTAGAATCCTTCACTTGCTCGTGAGAGCGAAGGCCATAGATGAATGCCCTCGATTTAAATCCGTCTTGTATTCACTAATTGCATAATTTGCTATTATTCTGTTTGCCATTTATTGTTATAGCGGCAACAGAAAAACATAATCTGTGAAAAGACAGACAGATGAACGGACGGCGAGGGTAGCAGTTTTAGTATAGGGTCCCGTCAAGTTTTTAGGGTTCCGTACCCAAATGTTAATACATTTGGGTACGGAACCCTAAAAACTTGGCCTTAGCCTTTCCCAATGCGCCATCTCGGCTATATCTCCCATTTAAACCGTTATCCGGCCGTAAGGCGGATCGTAAAACGGGCTGGTTTAACGGCTATTTCGACTGTAAATCAAACTGTTTGAAACATTCGCTATTGTTCCTGTTGTCAGTAAATAGCGAAACTTCATGTGTAATTGCTTACAAAAGCGATTTTTTGTCTTAAGAAACTAGAATTTCGGTTCCGAAGCGCTTTTTGGGTATATATTTTATTTTGAAGTAATTAGTGATAATTGATTGTTCATTCTTCTACTCTGTAATAAAAAAATATTTTGCACTTTTTAATTCGATAAGCTATAAAAGCGTGGTTTTTTAGTTTTGTTAAACTATAATTTATTTTATATTTTAATCTAACTTCTGAGGCTTTCTGTGCACCTAATCCAACGTTCTAGGTATTTTATAACCATTGTTTTATAACCTCTGCCTCTTTTCAGATCCTGGGCTCAGGCACTGAATGGCACTTCGCGCATCGAGGCTTAGCACACGCGCGCCCACGACGTTCCATCGCGCACACTCGCCTTCTCAAGCAGAACCCACTTGTAAGCATTGTCTTTATACCTATACTTAAACTTACTTTTAAATTTTTGTTGTTGTCCAAAGAATGGCGCAATAAAGAGGAGGCCTATACTCATTATGATCTAAAGTCTAACCCATCGTCGCAAAGTGGCTTGCCATTCGATATTCTGTAGGTTGCATTTTGGGGAAAGTAATCAGGAATAATAAAAAAAGGAATAGACTATAGAAGAAAAAACAACTAGATATACACATAGACATGGACATTTATTTATTTGCTACATAAGCACACATTACCAGTAAAAAACAAGGATTAGTGTCCATATAACTTTTGAAACTATCATGGTACTACCAACAAAATACTCAACAAAATTTAATCATGGTAAATATTTGTTTCGTTGTTTCATAAAAAAATGTGTCCTTGTTTTTTACTATACTTAAGTATATACTACCTTGTTATATACTTAAGTATACAACGTGTATCAAAATATGTGTACTACCCTGAAGGGGGGTGAATTTCCACCCCCCCGGGGAACAACTTTTGTTCAACGATTTTTCGAACTTCGATTGGTTGGTATCTCTGAAAAAAACTGCAACGAAGTTTCAACATGAACAGCTGACTTTATACAAAGTGACAACCCTAAACTCAGCTACAGAGGTAGTAGGTAGTAGTAGTAGACCTACAGAGGTAGTAGGTCAAGGGGTCAAGGGGTTACAAGGATAGGGTTGTCAATTTATTTAGGCATTATGAAATAAAATATTTTTGTATGGGAAACTGAAAATGAGAATTTTAAATTATCTCTCCCCCCCACCTGATCACCATTGTGGTCTGAAACCCCCCACCTTCGCATAGTACACATATTTAGATACACCTTGTATACTTACTTACTTTTTTTTTGTTATCCAAAGAATGGCGCAATAAAAAGGAAGCTTATCCTCAGCAGTGGGTGCAAACGGGCTAAGATGATAATGATGATCCAAAGTCTAACCCATCGTCGGCGTCGCAACGTTTCTTACCATTCAATATTCTATATCTATAGGTTTCATTTTGGGGAGAGTAGTCAGGAATAATAAAAAAGGAATAGTCTACAGAAAAAAAAAATAGCTAAAGTTAGTTACTTGTTGAAATTAGCTTTCCATGCAAAACCTGAGTCAATAGGTAATTCCGTATAACACTAGATTTCTCTTTTCAGAATATAAAAATCAATTATTTATAACCATAGGCTACGGTAACCGCTTCCCATCAGGTGGGCCGTATGCTTATTTGTCAACTTAGTTGTATAAAAAAAAATCTCCACTTTGGAAGTGTCTCTCGCGCAAACTATTCAGTTTAGAAAAAAACGATATTAGAAACCTCAACATCATTTTGGAAGACTTATTCATAGACACGTATGGACCTTAATGCGGATCACAGAATATATCTACTCGCCATGTTTCATTAGTCTAGCTCTTACGGTTTCGGAGTAAAATGGCTGTGACAAGGACGGACAGACAGACAGACAGACAGACAGACATGACGAATCTATAAGGGGTCCGTTTTTGCCATTTGGCTACGGAACCCTAAAAAGGAACAATGACAATGCAATAGATACTTATCGTAATATAACTGTAAAGTTGCAGTGCTTCAACGATTGCTCTTATCCAGGCCAACAATTTCTAAGTTGGTAACAGCTGCGAGTACCCTTATTAGTGCTGTGTAGAGGAAATTGCGACCTGGATTTTCTCTCATCCCAGCAATTTGTACCTTTTTTATGAAAACGCTTGGCTTGGTTATTGAAAATGGCAGCATCATTCTTGTATATTTTCTCTCATACATTAAGCTGTCTAGAATAACTTTGGTTTCTTCTGAGATTAAAGCTTTGCACACATCTAAACTTTCTGCGGTGGCGATCATCAGTGAAACGCTGTCAAATTAAGACATCGATATTTGACAGCGGCGTTTCACCGATTGAATTAGCTTTCTATTCAGATACTTTTTTTACAAAATTTGCTGATGGAACATGCATATAATTGCCTCAAAGGCTTAAATTTGTTTGAATTTAAAACCAATTGGGTTAGAGACGTAATGTGACGTATATTTATCTATGAATAAAAGATAGTCGTGCTAGTTATACTATTTATAACTCAAGTACAGCTGAACCGATTTGACTGAAAATTGGTGGAGAAGTAACTTGGAACCAGGATACGGCCATAGAATACTTTTCCCAAAAAGTAACGGGAACAGGGCGAGTGAAGCCACGGGCGGCCGCTAGTTACAAACAATCTGCATTGTCTTCAATCCGTTCAGAATGCAATAGTAAACTACTTTATTCCTTTCGCTCGTCTGTGGCTTACCTGCAGACTTTATAAAAGGTATCTAGGTCGTCACGGCGGGTTTATTCGGACTGCCCCAGTTTCAATGCCCATCCGCAGGCATTCATTGTGTGCTAAAAATATCTATATATTTCTGAAACCTCGGTCACTCTCGGCAAAGTTGTTAGTAGAAGCCTACCGATCCTAAGGTCACCAGTTCAAATTTGATCGCGCACCTTACGATTTTAAATTTTTTTTATTCAACTAGTTGATCTTCTTATTGTGTCACTGATTCTTTCGAACCAAGTGTGGTGAAAGGATTTTAAGTGTGCCTCAAAGAGGCTCTTTCTTGCACTTGACACATATTTTCTAACTTTGTAGGTTCTACAATATGCTGGCTTCCTCACGATGTTTTTCTTCACCGTTTGATAACACTGGCATAGTGTAAATATATTTTTGGACAGAAAAACTCATTAGTATGCGACTGGATTTGAACCCACGACATTAGGATCGGAAGGTATGGCCTTTACCACTAGGCCACCAGTGCTTTAGTTGATGGAACAAGCATGTATCGCAGCTTATCGTCTAGATGTAGCCATACCTTTACTGTAATTAAAACAACAAAAACTGTTCAGTAGTCGCATATTTATTTTCTATAATACCTTTAGTTCTCAATTATTGTGAAAGGCATTGTCATATTTACATTTCAAAGAATGCAGCACTAACAAGGACTCTGCGGCACACAATGCCGCACAAAGCGTTCAATTGAAATATAAACCCAACAAAGGTGCTGCTTGAATGGAAATGAGCTTTTCCTTTGAATTCTCAAAGGTTAGTGGATCAGTTTATGGTAAACACTTCAAACCTTCAGACTGAGAAAACTTTTAGAATTGTTTATTAAATATTTTGATTCAAGATTTTGTGCTACGAAAACAATATTGTAGAGCCTCTACGAACGTACAAATGCTACGACACTCCGACTTTGCTACGAAATTTCCCTACCGATCGAAATACATTTAATTCTCGTACGTACTAATTTATGCTTGTAAAATTTTCTAAGAATGTGTTGACAGAATAATAGCGTCTGCTGAACAGTAGGCAATATGAAGGAAAAATAAAGAAAAGTTACATGTGTATAATATGCAGAGCTAAATACCTAGTTGCCTCATCTTAAATTAAAAATGGAGTTAAACAGCTGTCAAATATTTGATTGGTCAATTAGCAATCTATGCATGAAACCGGTCTTTAAAATAATTTGCAAAATTCAGTACTACCTCTCACTTCTTTATAAAATACAGCGATGTACATCTTGTCTTGTCTATGACCAAGCTAAAACAGCTTTTAACATGAAAAGGAATACGATTACTTAATAAAAGTCTTTTCCATCTTCATGCTATGAATAGATGAATAATGCATTCACCGTGTTCTTAAGAATCTACATCTAAATAACTTTTTCTTTGAAGACATTACCTACGCCAAAAGAGACGTGCTACGCTCGATGAGCGAGTTAGGTAGGATTTAAGATAGACGTACATTCTCGTCAATCTTGAAAGGTTGCCTGGAAAAGATCGCTCCCAGCGATAAGGTGTCAAGTATAAATATGTGTCAAGTGCACGAAAGGAGCCTCTTAGAGGCGCACTTAAAATCCTCTCACCACACTTGGTTCGAAAGAACCGGTGGGACACATAAGAAGAAGAAGCGATAAGGTCGCCCATTGTTCTGCCAAAAATTTGCATAAATCCTTTAGTTTGTTTGTGTGGTGAACGATAAAGAGTTATCTATCTATCTACTGCAGAGGTAAGCGTAAAACATGAGATGGGCCATTTTTCCTAAACTTATAGATATCGAAACTGAACTTATTATAAGATCAGTTTTTTTATATCTTTTAAAAGGTCAAGGTGCGAGTGAGAAGTTGTTTCCCGGTTTTAGCACGACACGAAGCCGCGTGCAAACGCTGGTAAGTAATAATCGTGACAGTAATCCGGCTGCCAGATTTGGAGGAAGGTCGACAGCGTATCCATCATGTGGTAATCCTACTGCCTACCCACTCGGCACAAGCTTGGCCTATCCGAGAGATTACGAGACGTATTTCAATCGGTAGCAACGAAATATTTATTGATAGTCGTTTTAAAACAAGGAATAGACGAATAGACAATTTTAAAATACTTTCCTGCAAGGGTTTCATACAATGTTGCATTTTTTTTATATTTACGTCTAGTCATGTCTGGAACTGAATAAAATGTATGTAATGTTTTTTTTAAATTATGTGGTGACACTTAAGCCTTGTTTTCATATTTGTCAGAGTTTCAGCTGATCGTCTTTGTCAGAAAAAATGGGTCAATGCGTAAAAAAATCATGCAACTGAATTAATTAATTACGAAAATTGATGTATTCACACTAATTTTAATCGAAAATCTGGAAAGTAAAGCTTTTGTGCCGAGCCTATATTGGATTTTTTATGGGCTGTGACTTTTATATACCAAGACTTTATGAGTTTGATCGTATATTTCGGGTACCTACAATTTTATTCACACATTATTGCGCGTAGAACTGAATATCGGAAAACAATCAACCGCCTTAACTTGTAATATGTGTTGATATAAATAAATGTATTTGTTTTCGATCACATAAATGGTAAGTGTTCTGTTGTAATGAAAATAAGGCTGCATTGCCGGCAGTTGGTGCTTCGGTTGTATTTTTTAGACCTGGCTTTTCAAAATGCGTTGTATTTATTTTTATCCCTCGACCTATTCATCTCTGTGGAAATAAATGAATTGAAATAATAATATTAATTTTGGTTTATATTTTTTATAATTTTAGTTTGTATTTTATTCACAAGCTGTTTCATAATAATATTTTTTGTAAATAATGTGCATTCTATTGTAAATAAAGTTAAATAATAATTTTCATTAATTACGTCTATATACTATTACCTACTATAATAATTGTTTTCTACTCTATTTTAAGCACAAACTGCTGCAAACTTTGACTATACGAATTTTGACAGCGATACACTTAGCTTATAAGCGCCACCGTAGAAGAGCTGAACGTGCGCAAGCCTTCACCCGTGCAAAGTAATCTCCAAGGGAGGCTCTCTTGGAAGGTCAACCACGTCATCCATCACTCGGTTATTTGTCGCTGAGAAAGATCATTCAATATTTATGAGACGAAGCGAGCTGTTGCTATGTTGCTGAAATATTTTTGTAACTAGTAGGTACGCCGTAGCTATATTAATGATGTAACTGCGTGACCCGATGTCCCGCCGGTCACTCGACCCATCGGAAGCTAACATGTCAATTTGCAATGTCTGTGTTATGGACCAAGTGATAAATTGGGCATTATACATAATGACCGTACATTATGAGAGAGAGGGTCACTAAGAGAGGGCAATTTGATAATAACTATTCAAATAATCAAATTGGCCGGGCATTATACATATTGGCAGAGTAATACAAACATATTTAATTACTATTTATTTATTGTTATTGGCTAGCTCCGCTCATGGACGACCTCGCGAGCTTCTGGCTGGGCTATTCCAGAGCCAAACACGGGGCACCCTGACCTGAGTAGGGTAGGATGTTAGGTTTTCTTTTTATATCCTTGGGAGACAAACACGGGGCACCCCGACTTGAGTAGGTTAGTTTGTAAGGTTTTTCTTTATGCCCTTGGGAAATGGAGTTTAAGGGAAGCTTCGTTACTGTTGCTATCAAAAGGAGGGGCTTTCTGCGACTTTAAAGTGTTTATTATCGAATTACCCAATTGTCATGTAGCAAGTATAAGTAACTTTCAATATCTACGTATGAATATTGGTTGTTATTGGTCGCATATGCGTACAGTGAAATGAAAATTCTCTGGAAAAGTTACTGTAGCGCACCAGTCACTTAGTTACATACAAATAATAATCATGAAAATCTTGAAGCATTGTTGGACACGCGCTTGGCCAGCTCTCAGCTCTTATAAAACCTTGTTTGTTATATATATTGGGACCGAATTTCGTAGTCAAGTCAAGGTCTAGGTTAATTGGGTGAGCTTTCCTTTATCGTGTTTATCTAACGGCCTGAATTCTTTCTTATTAAAATAATTTCCGTAAAATGCGAAATAAAACAGTGGTTATCTCGTATGGACGGACATGTCCAAATTTGGACGGATATATTAAATAAAGTACATACATTACAAAAGTTGAGTAAAACTATATTCAAATAAGTTTTTTGCAGTCTCAACTCTATTTTTTCAAACAACTGAAAAGTGCTTTTATGTTGTTTTCTGTTCGAATTTTAAATCTCGTTCCAAATTTGTAATCTTGCCCTGAGTATTCTTATTTTAATTTGCGCCCGAGAATTTCATGTCAATTCAGATTTCAGTATGGTACATTTATTTACCTATGTTATTGTGTAGGCTTTACCTAGCTCCATTTTCATAGTTGAATGAACTTTATAATTTCATCTTTCGCCTTTCATCTTGAGGATGACCTTTTCTGTCAAATAACTATGACGAACTTTGATCTTGTTACAAAAGAATGTTTTTTTGATAAGAAACATGAGCCCATTATTCAGCGCCGCGCTAATTGGCTAGGCTTCCAGACTTTTAACAAGCTTTAGTGGATTCGTGCCTGTAACACTTTTTAGGGTTCCGTAGCCAAATGGCAAAAACGGAACCCTTATAGATTCGTCATGTCTGTCTGTCTGTCCGTCCGTATGTCACAGCCATTTTTCTCCGAAACTGTAAAAGCTAGACTGATGAAACTTGGCGAGTAGATGTATTCTGTGAACCGCATTAAGATTTTTACACAAATATAGAAAAGTAAACAATAAATTTTTGGGGGTCCCCATACTTCAAACTGAAACTCATTTTTTTTTTAAATAATTAAATAAATCCTACGTCAGACAGAGATTTGCGGAGCCTTTGGATTTTTCCTGTGGATTAGTCCGACTAAACCGTCATGATGGTATAGGTACTGGGAAAGCCTATTCCATCTAAAATCCTGTCCCAGATACTATAGGTCCCGTAATTAGGGGCATGAGTGAGGCACCAGTTGCTCCTGACGCTATATAAATCATCCACAATAGATGCAAGAGCCTGTTTCACTTTATAAGGGTTAATACCTATTAGAAAAAGGCAAGCCCTTAAAAATATTACGGCTTACGATTATATCCGAGCTTTGAAGTGATTTATAATTCAGCCCTTGGTCTGACCTTTGGAGTAAAACAATTGGATATAACGGCTAAAGGCCTGCGCACATCTAGGTCGCTTGCGATGGCGATCAGTGAAAAGCTGTCAAATTTGACAGCGATATTTGACAGTGTTTCATTGATTGCCATCGCCAGCGACCTAGGTGTGCGCCGGCCCTAACAGCCCCTGTGTTTTTGGGAAGGGTGGCGTCGCATTGATATTCCTAGTTCGTTCTCTAACCTTTACGAGTTAAACCATAACATCCCAAGGGTCTTCCTAAATATACATAGTTCGGGTTTATACGAATTTTCATAGGCGTTTGAGTGGTGGAAAACGATTGTGTTTAGATAAATACATATAATTACACAAAGACAACAATACGTGTATGTACAAATGATCTAAGAGAGATAGCTCATTAGTTTTTCATAACTTATTGTACAAAATGTTACTACTTTCTGGTGTGTTAGAGGAAAATAAATAGAATAAGAGGTCTTTAGTTGCCTTTATTATTGTCTTCTTTGACCTTGCGCAATCCAAGGGATCTGGCGATCAGTGAAACGATGTCAAATATGACAGCGTTTTACTGATTGCCATCGCCATCGCCTAGATGTGCGCAAGTCTTTCAGCAAGGAGGCCAGATGCTTGTTTCATCAGCTAGTTGTATAAAAAAATGTTTAAGAAATATTGGGTACCTACTTACTGCAAAAATGCTGATATCGGATTACTAAAATTCCTAGAGTAGCTTCATATTGTCCTATAATTCTCATGACGAACTATTCTCCTAGCTCCTGGATTTGCAAAATAGTTTCCAAAAAACCCAAAAAAAGCTTTGTTCGAAATTCAAAAGTTTCCATTCGTTCTTTTTTTTCTATAGCAAGCTATGTAACTTAGTTGTATATACAGATACATAGGATACTCGTATGGCTTGTTAGTGTTAGGTCAAAGTGTGTATCACCCGTATCACTTATCATTAACTTGAAGTGTTTGTCGTGGGCACTGACAGTGAAGGCACACTAACGACTCTAGGTATATATAGCTCGTGTATAGCAACAAAATTACATAAAGATTGTACCCAAAACATGAGTGTACGTGAATGAAGTGACAAAACAAATTGATAAACAAAAATGACTTGGCGAAAAGACTTTGTATCCTAGCCAGCACAATATAAAAAAAACAAAGATCGTGGCAATAGTGAACGTTATGAACTAAAAACTGAATGACAGAACTTTTTTCTGAGTTCGATACCCGGTTACGAACTAAAAAAAAAACTCCTTCTACGTAGCCGGTTACGAAACTCGGTTACGTACAAGCACTAAAAGGGCAAAGTGAATGTTTGATTAGTTAATACCTCGTTTATATACATTGAAAGCGTACACTAACTAGTTAGAAGCGGAATAATTTGATCCCCAGTGCGTACACAAGTTTAATTGGACTGTGACGCTACCCAGTGATCTAATACATGTGATCTCGATATTTGTATCACATGAAAACGTATTAGTTGATGTTTATTAACTTGTTTTATGGATACAATTTTTATTCCACTTATTACACACTTTCGTCTATTAAAAGTTATTTGTCTTTTTCAGGCGCATAACAGAAAAGAAAATATATGAAAATGTATTATCCTTTTCTATCACTTATGGACCTTTCTAAAAACTATATTTTGCCAAAATATTAATAAGTAGAATGCTAAAATATTCCAGAATGAGCTAGAATAAATTTAATCCAAAGACTTCGAAACGATTTAGTATAGTCATTATCCAGAATGCTCCTAAACGATCTAGAATGTTTTTTAATATTCTGGAATGATCTAAAATAATCAAATTTAATTGAAAAACCCTGGCAACGCCAGGCTTTGACGCTAGTGTATAAAAATAAAATCGTTAGATTGTTTTATCGTCGAAGCAGTTTGAGTTTGAACTCACGGACAACTGCTTAGGCTTTTTTATCAACAATAAAAATTACTAAATATATATATTTACACAAAGAAACTTACAGTTAAACAAAATATTTACAAAATGTACAAAATACACATGAAACAGTTGAGCTATCTGCAGATCTTTGCAAACGATCTAGAGATAGCTCACCTACTTGTAAATATTTTATATCACTAGTATTTAGATAACCTTTGGTGACCTTTACCTACAGTAGAGAATTAGGTACAGATTAACGGATTTGCAGCCCATCATTTGGATTCACGGCCTGCCAATCAGAATCTCATCTCCTTCCTAATCTACAGGAAATGCTATCTAACAGTATCTATCAAGTTATAGGCGATGGATGACGCTGTCCATCAGAGAACCAATTTGCGCTGGATCGCAAATTGAATTGTGTAAATTGGTCTGCATAGTGCTTCCCACCACCAGCGCACTCAAACTGGGTTCTAGGTATCAATTAACTAAGGCTTCACAACCATGTTGATAGCCAAATGGTGTAAAAACTTACATAATGCTAGTGCAAATATCGTAATAGTATATCGTAATGTATGTCATTACGTAATACGTACTTGTGCATATTGTAAAACGCACGAGTTTCTTTTTAATAGGGTAAACAGTACGGTTTATCAAGATGCTCCGTCTAAAACGAACGGTGCTTTTTTAAATCTTAGCAAAGAGTTTTTATGTCAGAAAAGTGGTCAACATTTTATGAATAAAATTAACTTTGGGAGATAAAATACAAACAATGAACATTTAATTCTTTTGCAAATTGTTCAAAATTTTCTAACTACTTTAACAAGTGATTAAAGATTTATTCGTTTAAGAAGAAAGTCCGAGTTTTATTTATTTCCTTGCAAATATGTTCGAAAACGTCGCATGACATTATTACCTACGTGCGCTTTGATAATTACAGCCTCGGCTGTAGTAACAAGTGATTAAAGATTTATTCGTTTAAGAAGAAAGTCCGAGTTTTATTTATTTCCTTGCAAATATGTTCTAAAACGTCGCATGACATTATTACCTACGTGCGCTTTGATAATTACAGCCTCGGCTGTAGTTTTCAACTTACCGCACTTATATCATAACGTATTATTATAAAATTACTTTGTCCTCAGGTCCACACAGCAGTCCAGCAGACTGGTTTCAAGCGCGTCAAGCGAGGATACCGGCCCTTCAGCCAATTAGGCGCCTCGTCAGCTGTTAAGCGTGGGTTCCGTCCTCTCAGTCTACCAGAAACCCAGCCTGCAGCCGAACCACGGGATCCCTACTTTCCCCTGCAATGGTACTTGAAGAACACTGGCCAGAATGGGGGGAAGCCGAAGTTGGATCTGAATGTAGAAGCCGCCTGGGCACAAGGGTATACAGGCGTGAATGTCACCACTGCTATTATGGATGATGGTAAGTTGTTTGAGGGAACGATTCTTTTCATTAAATTTAAGCAAATTTAAAAAATAAAGAAACAAGCAGAGGTCCTTTTACGGTAATCTATAAACACTTCAACATTTTCATTTATCTAAGTTATACCTGTAGGCAAGCTCTGTCTGGCTCTGTCTCTGGTTTTGAATCTTTGTGAGTGTTAAGTAAATAATGAGCTTCGACATGGGGTCCTTCAAAAGGCGGGTCTATCACTTCTTGAAAGGCCGGCAGCGCATTAGCACCACCTCTGTGTTGCAAGTGCAGATAAAGAAAAAAAAACCCTACGTTGAAACGTCACACACACAGTACACTAATAGTGAGCACTCACACAGACTCAAAACCCGAGCCAGAGACAGAGCCAGACAGACCTCGTGGTAGGCCTACTGTTATTTAAATAATTGAGTTTATAATGATTACTTTGTGTAGGCGCCTGCTAAAATAATTAATCTCGGGTTTTTGCGAAACAATTTCAGTTGATCACAATGGCTCCCTGATGAGATTAGTAAGAATTCATATCTCTTAGAATAATAGAATTTCATATTTATCTCCTCTGCTTTAATCGTTACCGTCGAAAGAATTCTAGCTTTGTTTAAAAAGCGTGGTTTTATCCAGGTATTTAACTTTGCGCGTCAGCTACTTTACGAGTTCCTTCAGGGTAGGCAACGCAACGACAGCACCGTTCGTGTTATTGGTGTCTATGGTCAACGGTGACCGCTTACCATCAGGTGGCTTGTTAGTCCATTTGTCTATCATTTGCATAAAAAGAGCTTCAACTGTAAAACCATTTTTTTACAATCATGACAAAAAAATAAAAATCGAAATCTAACACATAAAAAAAAACGGAGTATATAGATAACCAATAACCGACCTTATTTTACAAACAGAAAAACAGCTTAAAAACTACCAAAAATGCCTATTCCTATTTACTTAGAATTTTACCGTTGGTATCCAATTTGATTTAGATCCAATTTTTCTTGAGATCAGCATTATAGCAATCTCTCTTTCCTCAAGGAAATAAAGGAATAATGGGATCTGCCCCGGCAGTATAGAGTTGCACTCACCTTTATGAGAATAAAGAAAAGCGCTGTATTTTAAGTCGTTGAGATTTTTTTCTCAACTCACTGATATTAAATTGAAGCTACTTTACAGCTAACTAGGTATCCAAAAGGTTCAGGGTCAATTGCTGTCGTGAGACAAAATATTCAAATCTCAATATCGTCCTCCATGACTCTCCAATATTCCAGAACCGTTTTGCAGCTTTTGTCCTTCATTGATGGAACATTTTACTAAAAGAAGACATTATATAAAAAGCAATTTAAACTGCATTCAATAGATATTTAATTAATTACATTGTTAAACCGGGAATCGAACCCGTTTCAAAAGCAAAATAATCACACTGTAGTTTTATCATGCCGATCGAAAGGAGTCATCATAAGGATTATTTTTTACTGAATAATATAGTGTCAGAAATAAAAGGAAGACCATGAATTTTAACAATTTGAATACAAAATTAGGTATTTATCAAATTATGCTCAAATTGAGAAAAAAAAACTATGAACGCAGTTTAATTGTTTTTTAATAGTAGGTACATTGTTACCTGAGTGTTGAAAGTCACGTTTTTTGAGTCCCGAGACGGGTTTGGCGCCAGAGCGTAGCGAGGGCGCCAATGGAGCTTGAGGGACTTAAAAGACTTTCACCCGAGGTAAACACTGTGCTTTTCATTACGAATACAAGGAAAGTAAAAATAAAAACATGTAAGAAAAATTAGTGAAACAAAGATTGAATTGCCGCCTTCCCGGTTTTTTTTTCTTTTTCTCTGGCGGGCCTTCGGCTTCGGCTCGCCAGCATTATTCAGCCATTATTTTCATTTTCATAATTTAAAAAATGGTAAATTGTTTGCTCAAATCTATGTTATTTTAAATAAAAAGCTTTAGAAGATATATTATTTATTTACTACTATCTTTATGTTATTTAAATTTAAATTTTACATTGCGCTCTAATTAGACTTTTTAAACTTCTTACCGTTGTAATGGGTTTCCAACCTACTTGCTGAATAAAAAGTTGGAATTAGGTTAAACAACCTCCTTGCAGTTAGAAAGTCTTTAGAAAGTTGGAACATGGTTGAATAAAATAGAACTTGTTTTTTTTTTTATAATTTGACAGCTGTCAGTAGAAAGCGATTCTCCCTAGGGCTGAAAGTATTACTTTCAATTAGGCCCCTCAGGCAACTTCAGATCTACTTTCAGAGTATGAGCAATGAAAATTCTAATACTTGCTACCTCTACAGACGGATCAAAACCCTCAGTGTGTGGAGTAGTGTGAAGTCGCGACTGAGAATACAGGGGAGTCTCAAGTAACAGTAATTGACCATTGAACACGGCATTGGGTTAATAATTAACTTGGAAAAGGTCACTTCTTAGAAAACTCTATATTCTCTGGAGAGAATTATACCTCTAAGACTTTTTCTTTTTAACTCCAATGGTTTAACAAGCTTTTAATAGCGAAGCCGTCTTTCGCAATATTCATTTCTGCATCTCCAGATTAAATAATTGAAATTGCAGAACTTGCACTGTAGGTTTTTAGGGTTCCGTAGCTATAGATATAGATTCGTCATGTCTGTCTGTCTGTCTGTCCGTCCGTATGTCACAGCCATTTTTCTCCGAAACCGTAAAAGCTAGACTGATGATGATGAAACTTGGCAAGTAGATGTATTCTGTGAACCGCATTAAGATTTTGACACAAAAATAGAAAAAAAACAATAAATTTTGGTGGTCCCCATACTTGAAACTGAAACTCAAAAAAATTTTTTTCATTCAACCCGTACGTGTGGGGTATCTATGAATAGGTCTTCAAAAATGATGTTGAAGTTTCTTATATTGTTTTTTTCTAAACTGAATAGTTTGCGCGAGAGACACTTCCAAAGTGGAAAAAAGTTGGTCCCCCCCCTCTAACTTCTAAAATAAGAGAATGATAAAATTAAAAAAATATATATGTTGTACTATTGTACAATTATTAAAAATATAATTATTGTACTATGCAAACTTCCAACGATATTTGGTTTGAACGAGATCTAGTCAGTAGTTTTTTTTTATACGTCATAAATCGTAAACCGCAATTTACCTTTCGACGAACTACAAGAACCTTTTTATTATGTTACTTGTTACTACGGAACCCTCCATGGGCGAGTCCGACTCGCACTTGGCCGTTTTTTTTTTGTATTTTTATAGTGCGTGTCCTAGGTGTGGGTTCGATTTCCATGGTAAAACTAACGTTTGCGATAAGACAAAAATTACTTGAGATCAGAAAGAAATTCATGATAATTTTATTGTAAATGAGGGTAGGAAATACAGAAGTTCGCAGTACTATTATTATTCCAAAACAATAAGTACTACCGTGTTAGTATCATGACGGTAGCACTGAAATGTGTCGTTAGATATTGATAAACAAATCTCCCCGTTATCGTTATCACTGTGTGTGTGTCGTGTTGTCAAATGAGCTTTTTTAGACGATACTATTTTATCTAATTTTCTGACAGAGAGACTTATCAAACAAATTGTTTGTTTCTAGTAGTTCGGTTGAGCAGATCTGTTGACTGAACTACTGGGTTTTTCCCACTAGTTCTGTTACGAAAGAAGAACACCCTAGCAAAGAGCTACTGGAATATTTATTTACACTAGTTCTATGACTTGAACCCACGCCACGACTGAAGTCTTACGGCAAAAGCGGGAACTAAGCCTCTTAGCACAAAAATAGAAGTAGAATTAGTCTAATCTTAAACTGCACGCCCCACTACTTCATTTAGTCAAAGTAAATTGTTCTTTATCACTTACATCAAAAGAATCATTTTGAAGAACTTTGATGTGAGTCAACTTCAAGAAAACGTGGTGGAGGGGCGTGCATTTTTAGACTGGTTTATCTCTACGAGGATATGATTCTGTAAACGTTCTGTAAGCGCCACGTTTATCGGACTTTAGTGGTGGCGCTGACTCTAAAAACACTCTTGCTCACTCTACTACTGATCTGGTCTGCATCTGGTGGGAAAAATTGTAAAACAAGCAACGAATCATTTTACTAACTACTGCTATTTGTTCTTAATAAATAAATAAATAATGCAGACAATCCACACAACACTATCTAGCCCCAATCTAAGCAGAGCTTGTACTACGTGAACCAGATAACTGATATAATACTAAAAAACTTTTTTATTGTAAATACAGACATAGAATACAATACAACACCCGACAGTGAACAAACATCTATGTTCACCACACAAATATTTGTTCTCGGTGGGAATCGAACCCACGACTCACGGCGCAGAAGGCAGAGCTACTGCCAACTGAGCTGAGAGGCCAGTCAAGTCTTGTTCTTGTTCTTTGGAGATAAGCCCCAGGTTGCTGCTATTGCCAATAGTTTTCAATTAAAAGTATATCTAACCTAACCTACTTATCATACTGTTTAGTGGCGGTATGAAAATGTTCGTCGATTTTCAACTTGATTTGTTTAATGTATCACGATCACATACTACCTTTTGAAACTGAATAGACAGAATACGCCGATAAGTTAACGTCACAAATTATGTCAAAATGTGTTCATGATCAAGGCACTGGTGCAAGCGAAAACCGACTCTAAGGTGACGAACATTTTCATACCGCGACTGTACATGTCCATGCACTTTTGTGAGTATTTTTAGTGCTGACTTCCCTTTGCGAGGCCTTGTGTGCGACAGGCTGACATCCAACATGTTTTGGACGACACGCTGACATTTACTTGTTTCTTTTGCAGGAGTGGACTACATGCATTCAGATTTGAAATACAATTACGTAAGTAAAACGGGAATTTGTAACTGTTTTAGTTTAAATCTGTTAATTAAATCTGCAAAGAGAATTATTGAAGAAAAGGATAAAAAAGAGGAATATAATGGTAATATAAGTTGGTCCAAATTCTATACTAATGTTTAACTAACTAACTTAGATTGTTAGTGCACGTCATATATCATCTTCCTTCAGTCTCGCTTGATTTGTGATTGAACATTATTTCCATTCAACGGCCCGTATTTAGTAACAGTGCTTGAGTCTCGTTTGAGCCTCAAGCATAGATTTTAAGTTTGAGCATTACTTTCCATTCCAAATTTGAAACCAGCACACTTTATAAATCAGAAAAGATTTATTCCTGCCGAAAGCCGCAACCACAAAGCTAACCTCCCATGTTTTATTTTCCAACAAAAAAGCGAATGCTCCATATAATCAGCGCTAATCTGGCTGCTCAGCTCGTAATTTCAAAAGACTGGCGTAAAATAAAGGTTCAGTATAAAATTAAAGAGGTACTCTGACCGCCATAAAGGAGTTTTTTATCGCCTCATTCCCTGAGATTTGTTCTGCTTGAATTTTTAAATGAGAATTCCTGTTTTTTGCTGAACCTGTGAAGGAAGTTGTACGCTTTCATTCGGCTGAAAGTTATTTACAGTTTGAAAATAAACAATGGGAAATCGACGAACAAAGTCTTGGAATGAGCCTTTACAAATAAGCGACATATTTTTACGTAAAAAACATGTTGAGCAATATTTTGAATGGGGAATCATTTGACTCAAATCATTAGACCAAATTTTTTTACGAATAAAAAAACAATACCTACACGCACACTCTGATATTTTAATAAAGAAATTAATATAAAATACTACACAACGAATCACTCACATACATAGTTATTGCTTGAACATTATACTTATTTTAATTTAAAGACATGGTTATTATTCTATGGTTAGAAGCGGCGCCATTTCCACCATAAACAATATGTTTTTTTTTTCAGAATGCCGAAGCTTCGTACGACTTTAGCAGTAACGATCCATTCCCCTATCCGAGATACACAGACGATTGGTTTAACAGGTGAGCTAACCTAACGTTCTCCTGAATAAGGGATATAACGAAAGCTGCGGTAGAGTTTCACGCAAAACAAACTTCGTGAGATCTTGAGGGTCTATTTAACATTCTAAAGTAAACTAATTTATGTTGTTACTCAGGCTACAATTCAAACGCTAAAGTTTAGAACTTTGTCATCGGTCAAAACAAAGCAATAGTCAGATGATTTATATTATAGTCGATGATTGGTCCATATTTTGTCCCACCTTCTAAACTACTAAAATCTGGATTTGTGCCAAATGTAATGATTGAAGTACCCTTTCTTAAATTAAACATCTTCAAAGATTTTAAGTACCACGCAGTATCTATAATTCAAAATAAGTCTCAGGTCTGAATCGGGGTTTAAGCTAAATAGTTTTGTCTTCACACTCTGAAAACTCTAAGTATCTCATCATCTGAAGACTGCATTCGTACCTAATATTTTTTGTAATACAGTCACGGAACGAGATGTGCGGGCGAGGTGGCTGCAGCGCGCGACAACGGCATCTGTGGAGTTGGTGTGGCATACCATTCCAAAGTCGCTGGTAAGTACTCTTAGAAACCCACACCAGTGCTTTCACTGGTGTGGGTTGAGAGACTTTGCCTTGAGATTCAGAAGGCAAAGGCCTTTCCTGCCTGAATCTCAAGGGAAAGAGTGAGTATTTTTGTTCTGCTCCGACGTCGGCAGCATTGTTAAGGCCTACGCAGACCGGGACGGCATGGCAAGGGATTTTGCCGTCAGTCAGCGCACATTAGCCGCTTAGAGCAGCAGCTTCCAGTGCCTTGCCACGGCATGCCACGCCGCCTCACTCCGCAGTATGTCACAACGAGCGCCGGAGTCCTTAGCATGCCGTGCGGTTGCCTACCGCAGTACGCCACGGCATCCCGCCACGGGAGCTCGTGGCGCGTCTTTCAATGCCGTGCAATGAAATTCCTTTTCGATGCCACGGCATTATCTTAAAGCATTAAGTTTAAGTCGTATTTCTATACCGATACGTTTGAATGTCCATCAGTAAAAAATTAAATCCCTTGCTATGCCGTCCCAGTTTGAGTAGGCCATTACTTTCCATCAGATTGTGGTCAAAAGACGGTTCTTTTTAGTTTCAGTGTAAAAAACACACGCATTTTTTTAACATCTTTGTCAAAGTGATTTGAACAAAGTTACCATTTAGCTGGCAAATTGCCAAATAACGGATTTTGTGCCAATTCTCCCGAGAATTAATTATTTACGAATCACAAACGATTGATTCTAAATTTCAAATAATTAATCAGACATTCAAATGAAGCTCGATTTATCTAGGTAGACGGATTTTGGCTACTAATTGAATAATTGATTGATTGTAAGGGTTGAAAACTTTTCAACAAAATGTTTGAAATACAATCAAATGACTTGAACATTTATTTTATCTATTTATAAAATGTATTCTGACTATTCCAGCAGTGACAATGGGCTTGCATCCAGGGGCCTAATTCTCGGGCCGATCACGATAATTTTGCAATTTTATTTTATTGCTTCTTTACACAACCCCGCACTTTTTTACGTTTTCCGTATATCGTAGTGTCGTAGTGTCGGCTTTTACGAAGAGGTCGTTGATGAATTACTCAAGGAAATCATCCATTCTCTCTTCGAAAAGAAGCAATAAAATAAAATTGCAAAATGATCGAGATCGGCCCGAGAATTAGCCCCCTGTCTAGTATGAAATAAATATTGTGGACAATTCACACAACACTATCTAGCCACAAATTAAGCAGAGCTTGTACTATGGGAACAAGATAGCTGATTTAAATTTTTAATAGCTCTGCTTCATTTGGGGCAAGAAACCGTTGTGTGGATTGACCACAATATTTATAAATTTATACTAACTTTAAAGTTAAAATCTTTTGAAACTGTAAAAGATTTTATCCTCCTTAATTTCTCACATGATTGTACCTACTCGTAGGGAAAAGAACTTATATACTGCAACCATGGTGTGAATCTCGCATTTGTAAATAAACGTAGCCATGTTCATACACCTATAGAATGTATGTAAAGCACATACATAAGAGATGAGAGCGAAGCTTGATTGCTTTTGCTCCAGTGAACTGCGTGATTGGCACATTTTAGTCCAAGCTCTATGCGTCATCATCGTGTAGCCTTTTTGAATTTTATGTTGATGAAAGATTTGAATATTAAAGAGTCTCTTTAATATTTTAGAATATCTTATTTATGGAAACAACTCTCACCACCAAATTAAATAAGTCTTAAAAAACTGGTTTGAGAAATCGTGATGGCAAGAGACGATAAAGTCTACAATGGTTTATGAAAAAACTATATACCCTAAATGAATGAGATTTAAATTAAAAATAGCCTATGTCTGTCTCCAGAAAGAAATTTAACTGTGGTATATATTTATGCAAACTTGCACGGTGGGCTATTAGCCATGAAAACGTAAAAATGTATTTCTACTTTTTTTTTTATATTTTGGCCAATCCGAACACCACTATTTGGCCCAAAATTAAGCAGAGCATGTTCCATGGATAGGATAGTAGGTATAATACTTACAAATATTTTTTAGAAATATCTACGTTCTTCGAATACACCATAACATCCCAACAGAGAACAAACATAATGTTGTGTTCATTACATTGGTACACTACAATTATAATTTTTACATTATAAATATTCTACAATAGGTATAAATAAAATAACTAAAACTTACTTTTACTGCTGACTACTCGTAATTCATATGTTTTATGGTCATAAAATCAAACTCATAAAACTACCACGCGTAGTGTTATACGCGTGTAACCCTAACATTTTCCCTATTCCTGTCCCAGCAAAGGTTAACTATTTGGGTCTCGATCAAAGCGATAGTTTATTTGTCGCGTGAGTAAATCTAAATGTATCGTACAATCTAAGGTAAAATTTTCCGTGGATTCGGAAATTAATTTCAACCGTGAAGGTCGAAGGATTATTGTAAAACATTGAATTCTGTACAGAAAAGGGTAGGTATCATACATTTATTTCAATTAGTTTTTTCAAGGGACGGTTTTTTCCGTCTCATTAAAAATGCTGATGTAATACTCTAACTTTTGTCGAAAGTAGTGCCAGGCTATTGGGACAGCCTTAAATTAACGATGATTTTTGTTTTGTTGATTATTATTTAATTAAATAATTATAGCCATTTTTTACACCGACCGCATCTCAATATATATTAAGAAAAAGTTTGTTCCATTTGATTTGTTTTAGCAGATTATTATTATTGATCAGTTAATCAGTGAGATGAGACTGGTCATACATAATGTAAAATCAATTAAAATAAAAAAAGACATTTCAGATTGTCAAAAAGTAATTATTTTTAAGAACTACAAAATATTTTTTTCTTATCAGGTATAAGGATGCTGGACCAACCGTACATGACGGATTTAATCGAGGCAAACTCCATGGGTCACGAGCCCCATAAGATCCACATTTACAGTGCCTCATGGGGTCCCACAGACGACGGCAGGACCGTCGACGGACCCAGGAATGCAACTATGCGGGCCATAGTTCGAGGGGTAAATGAGGTAAAACACCACTGTCTAGCTTTATAGAACGCTTTTATTAGCTTCACCTGTATGTACCTAAGTTTGTTTGCTTGTATGTAACCGACCCCTTTGAGCTCGATTTTGTCCTACTTTGAACGATCTGGGTGTCGATTCTGAAAACACAAATCACTCAAGCGATCGCGTAAATCGATGTGAATTGTCAATTTTTGTTTGAAAAATTTGAAAATGGAACGTGGATTCAGCGATCACTCGATCGAACCGTGATGCTGGAATTGACGCCCAGATTTGATTCAAACTTTGCACACCTGTCAAAAGTCGACGAAAATGCAATACGATGAAATGAAAACAAAAAAAAAAACTAACAAGTAAAAAATAAAAAATAAATTATAGTTTAAAAAAACGGCCAAGTGCGAGTTAGTTATAAAAGCGTGTTTTTTTAGTTTTGTAAACTATTATTTATTTTTTCATACCACTAGCTGATGGAACACGCATATGGCTCACCTGATGCTCAGTGGTATCCATCGCCTAACGATCGTATCACGTCACGAATGTGCCTTACGATGCACTGCCCTGCGTCCATCCACTTGAGGCATACATGTTTAGCCTCACATGCCAGTAATTTATCCGGCACCCACCCACACCCTTCAAACCGAAACACAACAATGCTGCTTCTACTTAGTGTTTTTATTTTATTTTTGGTAATAAAAAACATTTCATTTCAAATGGGGGTATTAAAACTCAAACCCTGATGCTGCATAGGCTATCAAAAAGGTTTACATAAAAATGTTTACTGTGGGATTATAAAGATGAGAGAAATTCCTGGAAAAACTGACCTTTTTACAGGTCAGTGTGTCGTGAAAACCCGCTGGATAATCCGGCTTTCCGAGGCATTTCGGTCTTCATTCTTTATTTACTGCGACCTCGATGACCTAGCGCTAGGTTTTGTGAAGTGTGGATTAGGCTACGTGTTTCTCGTGTATGTGTTTTATTAACACATGTAAGCGTTCTGAAACGCTGTCATAATGGCAGTGTTTTACTGATCACAACTGCAGATCGCTTAGTAGCAAGGCATCAGTCAGAGACCTTCTGATTTTTACAGATGAAAGTGGTTTTTTAAATGTAGAATGTTTAAATAAAAAAAAAAGTTTTAAATTATTAACCTATTTCCAATTGAAGACTGGGATCAACAGCTAAAAATGTTGTTAATATTTTTTTTGTTTTTTTTTGTTCTCCAGGTTATCACGAAATATTAATTTTGATTCGGTTCTTCAAAAAGATAGCAATTATTGTTTTATCAAGCAACGATCAAGGACGATTATCTTTTTACGGGACTTGTCTAAACTGAATTATGATAGATTTCTTTTGAGTATAATAAATAAGGTTTTGTGTGCGTCGGTATAAACCAAATATTAAATATTACCGTTAAACCAGATAATCCAGAACCAGGTAATCCTGTGGTAAATATTTAACGATGAAGCAAAACGTGACCAGTAAACAAGCTCTCTTATCTAAGAGTATGATTTTTTAGTAATTGTGTGACGGAACAGTGTCTCACCTGATTTCGAGTGGCTACCTTTATTATGTGCTTATAATAATACATACTCATACTAATATTATGTATTGCAATTAG
The DNA here is from genome assembly GCA_947578465.1 of Thera obeliscata. Taxonomy (NCBI): domain Eukaryota; kingdom Metazoa; phylum Arthropoda; class Insecta; order Lepidoptera; family Geometridae; genus Thera; species Thera obeliscata. The sequence goes on from OX387915.1 coordinate 17,789,591, forward strand.
CATGTTACATGGTGAGGTCTTAAAGCTAAAAATGGTGAATACATAATAGGGCCCATAAGTTTAGGGCATAGGAATATTTGGGATGGAAGCGCCGAAGTTTAAAAAAAAAACCTGTTAGTGTTCTTTTGTGAATTTAATTAGACAATTACAAGTATTAATTTAAGATAACAGTGGTAAAGTTGAGAGAAAATTTCATCGACAACCCTTTGTTTAAAATCACGAGTTACAAAATTATAAAACCACGAGTTTAGTTATTACTTAGTTTATCTAACCAAGTTTAATTTGTTCATAAACTTGTTTGTTTGTATAAGCTTAACTCGAAAGTTGGAAGTTTGTTCCGTGTAGGTAGGTACATCCTAGTTGAGTGGTGTATGTAATTTGATTACTCACGCCCACATCTGTATCCGAGCTTATGAGTACCGAGATAAATGAGACACCCTGTATACTCTCTATAGGACTAATCTCTATAGGACTACTCTATAATAGGAGTGAGCACTGGTGGTCTAGTGGTAGCGGCCCCGCTTTCCGATCCTAAGGTCTTAGGTTCAAATCCAGTTCACCAATGAGTTTTTTTGTTGAAAAATGTGTGTGCACTATGTTAGAACTCTCAAAACGGTGTAGGAAAACATCGTGAGGAAACTGGCGTGTCGTAGAACCTAAAAAAAATCGAGTATCACGTGTCAAGCGTCACGCAAAAAGGGCCCACCAGCGGCCTTCTTGCGGAAACCAGTCCGCACACCAAGTGCGAATAATGAATTTGCTAATAGGTACTCTATATAGGGTATTTATTGAGACAACTTCCTAGGGGAAAATACAAACTAATAAGAGATATGACAAATAACATTATGTTTAGAATAGCGCTCAAAAAATACCATCCGGGTATCAAATGGGCTCTTGAATTCAACATGAATAGCTTCAAGAAAAACGTTAAAAAACTCCTCCAGGGTAGGCAACGCAACAACAGCACCCTTGGTGTTGTTGTTGTCTATGGGCGATGGTGACCGCTTACCATCCATAGAGGTGGGCCGTAAGCTCGTTTGTCTTTTACATAAAAAAAAAACTGGCTATTGTTCTATAAATATAATATAAATGTAAATATTGTGGACAATCCACACAATACTATAGAGTACCAAATTGTACTTTTTCATTAACTTCACACCCGAATCCATATCTATTGATTGTTACCTGTCATCAAGATGGATTAGAAAGAAACGATTTAATATCGGGGTGGTTCGATCCTATCACACCCTACTTCACCCCCCCACCACCCTTTCGTTAATATCTGTCATTTCAATGGATGTCGTCCAATCTGTTCTTCATTGCTTTTTTCGCGAATGATTTTATGGTGCTATAAAATTTTAGAACGTCACAGAATTGCTGTTGGGATTTCGGCGTAAAAATATCAGTCTTAAAATAGCAAGATGGTGAATGAAGATTTATATTTCATGAGTTACTTGTCCCAAAGGAGATTATTCCAAGGGTTTTCGGTAAAATGGAATAGAAATACGTAATGCGAATATGTTTCGCGTTAAATTTTAAATTTAGATCAATTAGGATTGGTAACTATAAATTTAACTATAAACTTAAGAGCTTAGCTCTCGTCGGGGTTTTGATGCAGTTTTCTCCAATTAAGTCTTTCGAATGCGGCCTCCTTGACTTCCTTATACGACATGACAGCGACCTTTTCTTTCATCTGGCTCACGTAACTTATACTTGGCCTTCCTCTTTCCCATTTTCCTTCAACCTTTCCGTCAATTATGTTTTTTATGTAGCTGTCCTGTCGTAGAAGATGCCCAAATATTTTTCCTCTTTGATTTTGAATTGTCTCAAGCATGACTCTCTTCTCCTTTCCTCGCTCTTAGACCTCTTCGTTCGAAACTTTTTCCATCCAGTTCATTTTCTCCATTCTCTGCCAGCACCACATTTCGAAAGTTTCCTTATTAGTTCTATATCCCGTCGCGTCAATTTACATGTCTCATAACCACAGAAAAGCAAAATGGTAGGTATTCATTATTCTGTGCTCATTAGCTCTACCATGAGCTCTGTCTCTGGTTCTGGTTTTGAGTCTGTGTTAGACTAAATAAATCCTACGTCAAAACGTCGAACTTACTGGTGAGCACTCACACAGACTCAAAACCAGAGACAGAGCCAGCCAGAGCTCATGGTAGGCTTACATAACCAATTAAATATGTACAGGATTAAAAAAACAGTACTTTCAAAGCATATTTATGATAATCTGTTTTATTGCCGTGTGCGTGCTTTTGAGTTTTTTGATTCGTTCGTGCAAGAAAACCATTGTCAACTAATCTCAAATACCAGTAAAGAGATGAGCATCTGAAAGCAACTGCCAGCGAAGCGTAAATACAATGAACGAGAACCGTATTCCATTTTCCACAAAGTTCGTCAGTTAATTCTGTATACTGCCTACATCTTTAATCAAAATAATCTTAGCTCTCCAAAGCAGGGGCTTAGCTTCCGCCGTATCTGCCGTTTCAATTATAAGGGGCCCCCGGGCCATGGGGGCTCCCAGCGTGCTAAAGCAAGAATTAATAAAAACTACCCAATTTTTTTTAATTGATTAAAAATTACCTAAGAATTTAGAACCGAAAAAAAGAAAAGGTGAGTGTATTTAATTACAATAATAATTGTTTATTGTTTATAAAAATTTTGGAAAAAGTTACAGATAGATACTTATTATGTATTTAATTACAATAATAATTGTTTATTGTTTGTTAAAATTTTGGAACATATTCTACATATATATATACATTTCTATTTTTCCTCTTTGAGACGCACTTAAAATCCTTGCTCCACACTTGGTTCGAAAGAATCAGTGACACGATAAGAAGATGATGAATAAATACTTCTTAAAAATGTATGCAAACATATTTTTTTCTTTTGAGATCTTTACCCTGCATAAGGGCCCCCAAATTTTTATACGGGGCCCCACTTATAAGGGCCCCCAAACAAACTTTTATACGGGGCCCCGCCACGCCACTGTATCCAATATAAAATGCTTGAAATGGAAAAAGCTAAAAAGTAATCTGTTTGATTGTAATGCCGAATGAGATACGTGCATGTATAGGTAGAATAAGTAGGCCTACCTCAAGCTCTGTCTGGCGCTGTCTCTGGATCTGGTTTTTAGTATGTGTGAGTGCTCATCTGTGTATTATACTGTGTATGTGACGTTTCGACGTAGAATTTTTAGAATTTAGTCAACACACACAGATTCAAAACCAGAGCCAGAGACAGAGCCAGACAGAGCTTTGGTAGGCCTATTGTTTGATTGTAATGCCGAATGAGATAGTACGTGCCTGTATAGGTAGAATAAGGACGGTAAAATTATTTTCTTGATGGCCAGGAATTCCCAAATGGTCTTACAAACCTTTGTTATGTAAGGTGCTTATTTTTATTGTAGAGGCTAAGAAAGTTTTACACGAAAAACCTTTTTATTTGGGTTAGGGCCTCCACACATCTAGCCATGGCGATGGCGATTAATAAAACGCTCAAATATCACTGTCATACTTGACAGCGTTTCACTGATCACCAACGCAGAACGCTTAGATATGCGCGAGGCAACCCCTGCGGATTAGTTCGCAATTTCGCATGCATCGCTCTACACTACTCGTTTTTGACTATCAGAAAGGGCATCTTTCTTCGGCTTTCAACTCAACTTAACTCAGTAAATTTTATTCAATACGATACAAGAATCACTTTGAAACGTCTTTTTGTATAACTTTGTGTAACTTGATCTGTATCCGCCTGCTAGGAACCAAGCCGTAGTTCGTTACCTGTTCTTCCAGACTTGGTGGTGTGGAATTGGCACCTATTCTCACCTAGCTATAAGACGATTCAAAGTGATACATGTGATGACAACTGATTAAACCAGTTTTTACTTTTATCTAATTTATTTTATTTTATTTAGACAAAATGCTATTTGGGCTTACAGATCGTGATCTATTCCTAGCATTCGAGCACTTTGCCGAATGCTAGTAATATTTCATACATATAGTTTACTTTAAAATAAAACAGATAAAATTAACCCATTATAAAGGATAAAGATGCCTCGGCTAAGATGCTTTGGCTACATATTTAAGAATATCAGTGAAATCTTCAAAGCTTCAGCCAGATCCAGTGCTTTGTTAATTTCCGTTTGACGTCAAATAAAAAAAATGTAGAACGTTCCAACTGAACTTGAAGGAGCTTTTAAACACTTCCCGTTATATTTCCTGTATTTAACAAGGTCTGACCATTGTGCGACCCTGTTAAAAAACGTATCTTTCATATGTAGTACATACCAATAGTTTCAAAAAAGGTTGTAAAAAAAAGAATCAATTTTTTTTACAACCTTTTTTGAAACTATTGTATGTACTTACTTATTGTATGTATGTACTTTCGTGGAACGTGGAAAAATCTTGGATTTACGGATAGGTTAATTAATATAGCTATGTGTATGTGAATATACTGAATATTATGAGCATAAAAAAAAGATTTTTCCGAAAAACCTCTAGGACTTCGTAATCCCTTCGACTTATGATCTAAAATTACACAAATATTAAAAACCTATACTTACAAGAATCACTGCTAATGGTGCTAAACCCCGTTCAAGATAACATTGCGAGTGACAGGTAGACGAAAATGAAAAAAAACTTACGTGGAATAATCTTTTAATCACAAATATGAACTTGCTTGCAAGTTCGATTTTTCCATTCATGTTTGTCGGAAAAGATATTTCCAGTTCATTAACCGACTTCCTATCAAAAAAGAGGAGGTTCTCAATTCGGTTGTATTTTTTTTTTTTTTAATGTTTGTTACCGCATAACTTCGTCATTTGTGAGCCGATTTGAAAAATTATTTTTTCATCTGAAAGGTACTGCTTTCCTATTGGTCCCATTTTAATTTTATTAAAATCGGTGTTGCCATTTTTTTTAAATATTTTTTTTAATGTTTGTAACTACATGCCTCCGTCATTTATGAACCGATTTAGAAAATTATTTTTTTTATTTAGAAGGTTATTCTTACGTCCACATTGTCCCAAACAAATTTGATTAAAATCGGTTTAGCCGTTTGGCAATGAAGTCGGTTTCTCTAGTTTTTTAAACTTATAATTATTTTATTTATGTTTTTCGCCATCTGTCGCACCGACTTATCTTACTTCACAAAGAGAATTCCCTGTCATAGAAAATCATGGCCTTACTTTTAAAAATATGTCTAAAGATAAACAGTGCTTAAGCTATTGCCATCTCTTACTAATGGGTAATGACAAACAGTGACAGGCCTAACTTTAAGCAATGATTAAATTTAAATTGCGATTATAAGTAGGGTTGTCACTCCTTCAGAAAGTGTTTTACGCAGTAGCCTGTACGTTTAGAATTTTCAGCCATACTTATAAACGCAATTTAAATTTAATCAATGCTTAACTTTAGCCCTGTCACTGTTTGCTTTTACCCAGTGGTAAGAGATGGCAATAGTTTAAGCACTGTTTATCTTTTGACATATTTTTATAAGTAAGGCCATAATATATGTTAGGATTTATTTAACCTTTTTTTGCACAGTTTATAGTAGACACTACGGGTGTTATTAATAATCCTGGCGCAACGCTGGAGTAGTTAAATCGTGTTTTGTCACATTTGTTCGAGTTGACAATTGCATGTCAATGCAAGAGACAAAACACGGATCAACTAGTCCAACGCTGCGCTAGGATTATTAATAAGACCCTATGTTTATAGTTAATTTATTTGACAACAGGGTCGCAACGGACTGGGGAACATCTACGTGTGGGCGAGTGGTGATGGCGGTGAAGATGACGACTGCAATTGTGATGGATATGCTGCTTCCATGTGGACTGTCTCTATCAACAGGTAGGTTACTACAGTTATGATGCTACGAACTACTCTTATGACGGGACTATTAGATGATGCTTATCGAATAGTTACTATCAAATTTTTGACTTGTTTTTTGACTGGCTTCTGTGCCGTAGGTCGTGGGTTCGATTCCCACCGAGAACAAATATTTGTGTGGTGAATGTTTGTTCTCTGTCTGAGTCTTATATTGTATTCTATGTATGTATTTACAAAAAAAAAGTATTTAAGTATTATATCAGCTATCTGGTTCCCATAGTACAAGCTCTGCTTAGTTTAGGGCCTAGATAGTGTTGTGTGGATTGTTCGCATTATTTATTTATTTATCAAATGGACAAAAACCTGGGTTATGCAATTCAAAAATGAAGGTAGCTAACATGCATGGTGCCAATCCACTGTGGCATGGTAACAATGGTGACTTGGTGGAGTCATGGTCGCAACTAGCTAATTTATGATGATGTTTCTTTTACTCCTTTCCAAAAATGACTTGTGTCTTCCAGTGCCATTAACGATGGCCAAAACGCGCACTACGACGAGTCCTGCTCCTCCACCCTCGCGTCCACCTTCAGCAACGGAGCTCGTGACCCGAGCACGGGAGTAGCCACCACGGACTTGTATGAAAAGTGCACAGCTACCCACTCGGGCACGTCGGCAGCGGCGCCCGAAGCAGCTGGAGTCTTTGCTTTGGCTCTGCACGCTAAGTAAGTGAATCGAAGCATACATCTTCAGCAACGGAGCTCGTGATCTGAGCACGGGAGTAGCCATGACACATCTGCATGAGAATTGCATGGCTACCAACTCGGGCGCGTTGGTAGCGACTCCCAAAGCAGCTGGAGTCTTTTCTTTGGGTCTGCACTCTAAGTAAGTAAGGAAATTGAAGCATCCATCTTCAGCAACGGAACTCGTGACCTGAGCACGAGAGTAGCCATTACAGATCTGCACGAGAATTGCACGGCTACCCACTCGGGAACGTCGGCAGCGGCGCCCGAAGCAGCTGGAGTCTTTGCTTTGGCTCTGCACGCTAAGTAAGTAAATCGGAGCATACATCTTCAGCAACGGAACTCGTGACCCGAGCACGAGAGTAGCCATTACAAATCTGCACGAGAATTGCACGGCTACCCACTCGGGCACGTCGGCAGCGGCGCCCGAAGCAGCTGGAGTCTTTGCTTTGGCTCTGCACGCTAAGTAAGTAAATCGGAGCATACATCTTCAGCAACGGAACTCGTGACCCGAGCACGAGAGTAGCCATTACAAATCTGCACGAGAATTGCACGGCTACCCACTCGGGCACGTCGGCAGCGGCGCCCGAAGCAGCTGGAGTCTTTGCTTTGGCTCTGCACGCTAAGTAAGTAAATCGGAGCATACATCTTCAGCAACGGAACTCGTGACCCGAGCACGAGAGTAGCCATTACAAATCTGCACGAGAATTGCACGGCTACCCACTCGGGCACGTCGGCAGCGGCGCCCGAAGCAGCTGGAGTCTTTGCTTTGGCTCTGCACGCTAAGTAAGTCAAATAGACATTGATGGCTTCACAAAGCTTTCAAACCCGAAGTGGGTAAGGCGCAGAAAGCAGAAGACAAAAAACCAACTGAGCTGTAAAGTCAGTAAGATAGGCGTAAAAGCTCAGTGGGTAGTAATCCTCCTGCACCGTAGGGCGAGGGTTTGATCCCCACCGAGAACAAATATTTGTGTGGTGAACGTAGATGTTTGTTCTCTGTCTGGGTTTTATATTGTATTCTAAGTACCTATATATTTACAAAAAAAATATCTAAGTATCAGTCCGCTATCTAGTTCCCATCGTACAAGCTCTGGTTATCTTGGGGCTGGATAGTTTCTGTCTAACAATAGAAAGAATTCCATTATTGTTTTTACGTCTAGTAGATTTACTAAATAAAGGTTCCACCAAGCACTAAAACGTTGTGTATACCTTCAGCCACTTCCTTCACATAATAAATTATGATTTATATAATGTTGCTATGAACTTCCCCAGCTACGAGCGTAGACGTGCCGCTACGACCGACGTAGCAATCACGTAGAGCTCATGTTTTAGTTTCCCGAGAAGCGGTTACCAAAATAAGACGGCCGTAGACGGATACAGTATCCCACAGTAAATAACAACGAATGTTGTCCTCGCAAATACACTAAAAAATTAAATATTGAGACAAGTACGAATATTTGGGCTGCAATTTATTATGCTTGAGACCATACAAAATCGAAGAGGAAAAATGTTGGACATCTTAAACGACATGACAGCTACATAAAAAACATAATTGAAGGATAGGTGGAAGGAAAACGGGGAAGAGGAAGGCCAAGAATAAGTTACATGAGCCAGATAAAAGAAAGTCACTGTCATGTCGTATAAAGGCTCGAACACACCTAGTTCGCTGGCGGTAGCGATCAGTGAAACGCTGTCAAATATCGCTGTCAGATTTAAGATTTGACAGCGATATTTGACAGCGTTTCACTGTTCGCTACCGCCAGCGAACTAGGTGTGCGCAGGCCATAAGGAAGTCAAGAGGACGCATTCGAAAAACTTAATTGGAGAAAACTGTATCAAAACCCCGACAAGAGCTAAGCTCTTAAATTTAAGAAGAAGAAGAATTTATTATGACGGCTGCATGTTTTTTAGAACTATAAGCTTGAGCCTTTCATAAAGCCAGACACGAACTTCTTTAAGATTTTCCTTAGGTTAGGTATAAATGGAGGATTTGTATTTGTAATATAGTTCATCCATAATACCAGCTTTATCAAAGCAAACATAAATGTTATGATGCCTCTGTCTGTCTCGCTCACACTCCCCAAAAATGTCTATATTACTTTCTTGTTATCGTAATAACAATTTACTGTGAATGGTTACTACGGTAACAAGAATTTACATAATTTTGAATATAATACAATAACTAGCCTATGATAAACACGTTGATACGTGCAAAATATTATATAAATAAAAATAACTTTACCTTATAACCCTTTAGTGCTTGTACGTAACCATTATTTTAGGGATCTTTAGGATTTTGATTGATTTTTCTACTATATTAATAACAATGCAACAAATTTATTTACACAAAGAAACTTACAATTAAACAAATATTTACAATATGTACAAAATACACAAGAAACAGTTGAGCTATCTGCAGATCGTTACAAACGATATACAGGGTTATTCATAATTAGCTGCAAATACTCAGGAATTAGGTTCAACAAATAAAATAAAAAATATTTATGAAATGATTTTTTTTTTATTTTGATTTAAGTTTTTATATCAAAATTTTATTTTTATTAATTTCTTTACGGCTATTGCATAATGATTGCCATGTAGAACAGGACAATGACCCACCCAGGGGGTGACTGAACGCAGAGTGTCGCTAACGGCGCGCGGGCGCGGATCAAAGGTCAAAATAGGTCAGGCGCCAATGATTCCTTTATCGATTTTCTCGGGATTTTCATAACAAAACTTAAAAAAAATCATTTCATAAATATTTTTTATTTTATTTTTTGAACCTAATTCCTGAGTATTTGCAGCTAATAATGAATAACCCTGTAGAGATAGCTCAACTGATCCAAATCAGTGCCGGACGGAAGCGTCCCCAAGACGCTGGCGGCATTGCCACGCTGAATAGCAATGCTTATACGCTGCGCCAGATACCCACCAGCTCTTGGGTCACGCGTCGCCTCGATCAGTCGCCTAGACAAAATTTTGAAGACCTGCGAGGCCTCGGTTCCCCACGGACCCAGAGTCTCAACCCCAAGAGGAGCAAATAAGTAGGCTCTGTCGAGACCTGCATATTTGCGCCTCTTGAGATCCTCGGCCAGATCTGCCGCCGCGCCCGCCACAACGGATGTCCTTGGCAGATGAGAAGGCGCAAGTGTGTCGACACACGTAGCATCCCACACAAGTGGCCTCCCCAACTCCCAAGGAACAAGCGTCATACCGTCAGGCCGCTTACCATCGTCACGCAACAGACCATTCGGTTCGAGAACGGCTGGTACGTTGACGGTTGTAAAGGCCCGCCGGATGACGTCGTTAAGGCTGGCGTGACGAGATATCCGACCGGCGGCCCTAGAACACGATAATCCGTGGTGCCCAAGCTGATTGACTGCAGTACCGCATTGGCACCGATGAGGTGCGCAGCACGGCGCACCCAACCGTAAGCAGGTTGCAATACGGAACGTGACGGGATCCATTAAAGTACCAGTGTTACATGAAGGAAGGGCTTGTAACCAATAACCTGACTCCAATTTGGAAACAGCAAGAAGACGGGCACAATCTGCAGAGCTGGAACACGTTTGTAACAGACAATTCCGTGTCAACTCACACAGAGGCCCGTCCCATTGCCGTTGAGACGAAAGAGATTTGGGGGGAGCAGTATTGGGACATGCACTATGCCAAGCATTTCGAGCTTCGTCTAGATACGAAATTTGGAGAGTAATACCAGATGTAGCCGAAAAAGACTGAGATAGAATTTGTTTAACCAAAGAGCTAGTGCTATAGACGGAAGACAAGAAAGCTGGTAGGGCTACACTCGAAATTTTGCGAATACCTAAGCCTCCCAATTTGACAGGCAGGGAGGCCTGCGACCATGCCCTGTCATCCAAGGAAATATTCAAAACCGATGATAAAGTGGTCTTTAGAATGTTGTCTAAGCCTTCCACCAGCTCACTGTGTTTCCACAGTTGACAACATCTTAAAGAGTAGGTAAATTTAGGCACAAACAGACAAAACCGAATAATTGTAAAAGCCATATGGCTATTAATTTTGAGTAATCTGTCCGAAGTTTTTCTACTACATTTAGGGGCTTGATTAATTGGTCTATTTTAAGGCTTCTTTTGGGTTTCATAACTCCTTGTTGTATATAAACACACATCTGAATTTTGCGAATAACCGCAGTAAAGGTCAAAAGTTCTCAAAGGTCTTGAGCAACAAGAATCTGAGGGACAGCGAATGAAGATAGCAGCTGTATCTATTAATTATTTTTATATCGTTTTTCAGCCCAAGCTTGACATGGCGAGACATCCAGCATCTTACTGTTTTGACATCAAAGAGGAACTCCCTATACGACGCCAAAGTAAGTTTTTATCATGAATCTACATACTTCGGTTTTTATGTAAAGAGCTTTACAACTTGAGATTCTTACACGTTTGGCATTCACACAGAAAGCGGATTGCAGAATGATTTTTCTGTAAAATAAACTATGTCCCTACCCATTTTACCTCTGTCTAGCAATAATAGTTTGGATGATCTGACGAATTTACTGTAGCGGTTAGGTAAGGTTAGGTTTTTTGATTAATTTCATAGAAATCGGATACTAATTGATTTTACCCGAATATAAAAAAAACAGAAAGAAAAGTTATGTCTAAATACGACCACGCACTTACAATAGATTTTCTATATCATTTTACCTTTTGTGGCTTTCGAAGAAATGAAACTCCATCTATTTCATTAGAACGAACAAAGTTCTTAAGCTTCGCAAGTTTCGAAAACCCTGTGGAGTACCTAGCTCTCAAAGTTTTGTAAAACTTTGAAACAAGTCGTTTGCGGTGGTTTTATTCTGTTTCGTAATCTCCTCACAAAGAAAATAAGTTTGTTTGTTCAATTCGATATAAGTTTTATTCAAAAAGCTTATTTTCTTTGTGTGGTGTGCGCTACAAAATACGTTTTGATTAACCCATTATTTTACGTTTTACTTACCAATGAAACATTACAAACATAATTTTGTGGAATATTTATCCACATTGTTCAAATAAAACAAAGGAATAATGAAGCATGCAAACCTTTTTCGAGAATTGCGCCAACAAGGGCTGTGATTAAAAATGCAATGAGGTCTATGATTAAAATTCTTGCTCTAATTTGGGGCACTATGCACCACTTTCGAGGATGATTAGGCAGTGCAACACCTCTTGTAAGACTGGTAGGATGGACATCTTTGCTGACAGTGTTAATAAATTGAAATCATATTTTACCTCTAGTGAACTTTATTGCAATTCTGTAAGTGACATTTAATTAAATTCATATAATTATTTAATCAACTTTTAGTTTGTGTTCAATTTTTAATTAATTATTATTTTTCTCCTCGTTTTAATTGTTTAACCTTAGTATATAATATTATGTAGGTGTATGTTTATGTAAATAGTTTTAGTAATAGGTCATGTTAGTTATTAAGTCTTCTGTTGCTCGTTTATATTCTATACGCATGCTGTCTTCACCTATAATTATAATAGCACTTGACTCTGGACTCTTAAGCACTATCTTATTGTATTGTACTAGTGTTTATTATGTTGGTGATCAATAAATAAAATAAAATAAAATAAAAATAAAAAAGTATTTATTTTATTTATGGCGTGTGAACAAATGAACTGTGAAGTTTTGCTTATTTTTTTGGTTTTTATTGGTCGGAAGAATGAAGAAACTTCTTCCTGGAACTGAAAGCACTTTTGTTTTACGATTGTATTAGTTCCTCTCGGTTCCTCCACTCAAAGTTAATGCAAGTTATTTTTCACATTGAGTTTTGAAATTGAAATGTGAACTTAGTGCAATATTAAGTCTTCTCATAAATAAAATACATTATTGTCAGCTTCATAAGCAAATCCCATTTATATTATAAATGCGAAAATTTGTATGAATGGATGGATGTTTGTTAGTCAATAACGCCAAAATGGCTGAGAGGATCTGGATGAAATTTGGCACAAAGATAGATTATAGTCTGGAATAGCACATAGGATACTTTTTATCCCGAAGAAGTAACAGGGACAAGGCGAACGAAGCCGCGGGCAGCCGCTAGAAACTAATAACCCACTGCTTAATCCAACATGAGTCAACTAAATATTTTTCAGGGCCGTTTTCACTGGACAATGAACGGAGTGGGGCTGGAGTTTAACCACCTCTTCGGATTCGGGGTGTTAGACGCCGGTGCTATGACAGCACTGTCAGCCAACTGGAGGTCTGTGCCGCCGCGGTACCATTGCGAAGCCGGCTTTGTCAACACACACACGTGAGAAAAAATCATTATTTTTGGTTTTAAAGTCTGGTTTTTTACTTCTCAAGTTTCTTAATTTTTTTTTTTATAACTAGCTGATGTAATAAGCATATGGCCCACTTGATGTTAAGTGGTAACCATCGCATATAACAAAGCATTGCCTCGTAGGTCGCGCACGTTAGAGACGTGCCCTACACACTTCCCTGCGTCCATCAATTAGAAGCATACAGATGTTCAGCCTCACGTGCCTTAATTTCACCGGCACCCACACTCTTCAAAGCGAAAATTTACCTTTTTTTACCTTTCCTCGTCAGATTTACTCGTCGGAAAGTTAACAGGCTGTTGAGAGAATAAATCTTGAACTCAAGTATCAACTCCAGTCTTTGCTATCTTATCCTCTTTTTTTACACCTCAAAGTTGAGACCTATCGCACTAGTTATGTTTGGTTAAAATGCTAGATTTAATCAGCCAGTCAACGGTTGGAAATAGGCGTTCCCATGCCCATAGAAACTCTCTTCGATATCCTGTAGGCCTCCTCAATACATTTCTAGGAAGGTCGATTAAAGAAGGTATATAAAAAAAGCAGCCAAGTGCGAGTCGGACTCGCCCATGAAGGGTTCCGTAGCATCAATTAACATAATATAAAGGTTTTTGTAGTTCGTCGAAAGGTAAATTGCGGTTTACGATTTATGACGTATAAAAAAAAAACTACTGACTAGATCTCGTTCAAACTAAATATCGTTGAAAGTTTGCATAGTAATGTACAACATATATTTTTTTTGGATTTATCATTCTCTTATTTTAGAAGTTAGAGGGGGGGGACCAACTTTTTTTCACTTTGGAAGTGTCTCTCGCGCAAACTATTCAGTTTAGAAAAAAACGGTATTAGAAACCTCAACATCATTTTTAAAGACCTATCCATAGATACCCCACACGTATGGGTTCGATGAAAAAAAAATTTGCGGTTTACGATTTATGACGTATAAAAAAAAAACTACTGACTAAATCTCGTTCAAACCAAATATCGTTGAATGTTTGCATAATAATGTACAACATATATTTTTTTTGGATTTATCATTCTCTTATTTTAGAAGTTAGAGGGGGGAAACCAACTTTTTTCCACTTTGGAAGTGTCTCTCGCGCAAACTATTAAGTTTAGAAAAAAACGATATTAAAAACCTCAACATCATTTTTAAAGACCTATCCATAGATACCCCACACGTATGGGTTCGATGAAAAAAAAATTTTTGAGTTTCAGTTTCAAGTACGGGGGACCCCCAAAATTTATAGTTTTTTTTCTATTTTTATGTAAAAACCTTAATGCGGTTCACAGAATACATCTACTCACCAAGTTTCATCAGTCTAGCTTTTATGGTTTCGGAGAAAAATGGCTGTGACACGGTCGGACAGACAGACAGACAGACAGACAGACATGACGAATCTATAAGGGTTCCGTTTTTGCCATTTGGCTACGGAACCCTAAAAACGGTTGGAACCGAGCAGTATTTTGTTGCCTGTTCTTCTAGGCTTGGTCGCGTGGAACTGGCACCTAGACTCACCTAGCTTTAAGACGTTTCAAAGTGATTCTTGGAATTAAACTGAATAAATTTTTATTGAGTTTGAGTTTGATTCTCCGTTCTCTCCATCCACCGAATTCCCTTTCACTATAAAATAACTATCAACTATACAAACATTTGGTGGTTTCATATAAACAGGTTTGAATACTTGATTAAAAGAAAATACTTATGCCCATTAAAGGAGTTTTTCCCTTCTTCCAGTGAGGTCCCAACAGAAGGCACGATCAAGCTGACAATAGATACGAATGCGTGTTTGGGCTCGCCCAGCGAGGTGCGGTATTTAGAACACGTACAAGCTGTGGTCAGCGCCAACGCAACCCGTCGGGGGGACCTGGAACTCTTCCTCACCAGCCCTATGGGCACCAAGTAAGAAACCTTGTGACATGTGACAACCATTACACAAAGCGTCATAGTTTTATAGCGCTGGCTCAGTGAACAACAAAATATGATGGATATTATGGGTAAGAAAGGACTGACGTTACTGAAATGTCGACTGATAGTGGAATGTAGAGAAAAAACTAAGACTAGAAGACTATTGCCAAATTCAAAGGGGTATGCAGGGTTATTCATTATTAGCTACACAAACTGAGAGGGCCTAATTTTTGGGTCGTGAATATTTGTTTGGCCGAATCAATTTAATTACTGATTTAAGGTTTTGTATCAAAATTATATTTTTATTAATTTCTTTACGACATATTGCATAATTATTGCCACGGCGAACAGAACGATGACCTATCGTCGCCACCCAGGCGGTGACTGAACGCAGAGTGTCGCTCGCGGTAAGCGGGCGCGGATCAAAGGTCAAAAAAGGCCAGGTGGCTCGTCTTTGATTAGAAATGGATTTTTAGAGGTAACATCGCGCCAATGATTCGAAAAAATAATCTTCATCGATTGTCTCGGGTTTTTCGTAACAAAACTTAAAAAAATCATTTCATAAATATTTTTTATTTTATTTGTTGAACCTAATTCTTGATGAGTATTTGTAGCTAATAATGAATAGCCCTGTATAGCTCAGATATGTTTTTATCCAATGGTATCACAAGGACCACTTTGAATCGTGTTTTCCAGGTCAATGATTCTAAGCAGGCGCGCCAACGACGATGACTCTCGCGATGGTTTCACCAAGTGGCCTTTCATGACGACTCACACGTGGGGGGAATACCCTCAGGGCACCTGGTCTTTAGAGGTAAGGTTATCAAAGCTGACTGAGGATTTTACTCATTTGTGCCTTCTGTCATCATGTGTGTGGTCCTATTTTAGTCACACAGCTTTTTTTTCTGGTGTTTTTTTGAGTTCTTCTGTGTAATTTCAGTCGTATTTTAACCAACATTAAGTGTGAGTTGGAGTGAAAGTGTATTTTATATGATTTAAATTTAATTTAATTTAATTAATTAATTAATACGGTCTACATTTCGACCACTTACACTAATTAATACTAAAACTAAGATTAAAATAGAATCCAAAAAATGATATCCTGATTTGAACGAAAATGTTACCTTTTTTCAAAGCCAATGACGGCCAACTTGTTGAAAATAGCTTTTAGTCAATTATGTAATATAATATGTATATCCTCACTTGAAACTGGCAAAATTGGCCGAATGCACAGATGCTATTAAATAAGAAGAAGTAGATCAAAAACAATTAACTGTCATCTAACATACAGGCGCGTTTCAACGGCGGCCAAGACCCAGAGCCATGGACGGGCTTCCTCCGCGGCTGGTCGCTGGTCCTCCACGGCACGCGTGCGGCGCCCTACGCACAGCTCCAGCCGCAAGACCCGCACTCCAAGCTCGCCGTGGTGAAGAAAGCGCATGAGGACAACGCAACTATTAAATAAATGGTGGATGGGGTTTTGGGTCCGGTTTATGTACAACCAGTTAATGTACACCCAGTTAAAACGAATACACTATTTTTCCACTGTGAAATTGTAAAGGCATATGTTCACTGTCGCAGATGAATATTTCGATTGACTTTTTTTTATCTAGCGATGGATAATTGTATTAAACGGGACAGCCCCTTTGAGGGTATTGGGAAAATTCATTTTCTGGCACTGCGGCGGTACGCTCGCCTTGTGCGTATTTTTTATGTTCTAACATGGTTATGTTAGAACATAAAAATTAGATAGGTTTATCCAAGCCGGATCCGCCCTATAAAGTATAAGTATCCAGTGCCAGAAAAAAAAAGTAAAAATCCTTGTTTGAATCACTCCAGTGTGCATGTAGCTTAACTGGCATCGTATTAACGGGGTTTACAATAACGTGATGTATATTATCGACTCACGGGGGTTTCGTTCATGGATGGCTGTTTTTTTTGCGAATGATCTAACGATGTTTTTGTATCTGCTCTGATTCCAATCCAAAAACATTGTTTGGATCTGAGTCGACTCTCAAGCATACATAGGCCCGAGTTCAGTGCTTGAGTCTGAGTCGAGTCTCAAGCATACTTTTCTCTCTTCTCTTTTCAAAGAGTGCTTCATAGTGCACCATAGCGGGCCATAGCCCGTAGTCAGAAACAGTGCTTATTGAGCCTGAGTCAAGCATAGCATTGCATTGTTTTTGCATTGGCTCTACTGGAGTAATAATTACCTATTGAAGATAAAATATCTACATCCAAAAAGCTTCCGAATTTGGAAAAGCTGTACCTCAACGAAAAGCATTGGTGGTTGGTAGCCTTTCGTAGAAACATTTGCCTTCACTATGTCTCGGCCATAAGGGCGTCTCGACCGAATACTGAAAAATTCAAAGTCCTAATTTCACCTTTCTGAATACTATTCCTTGCTATATTGCTTCCATCATATTGATCGGTCAACATGAACGAAAACTTAATGTTATAGCTTAGAAAGGTCGATGAATTTATTGTTTTAACTGCCTTGAGCTCGTATCAAAACTACCTCAGATCATCAGCTGGGTGATTATATATTTCTGTTGCAATCAAAAGTTTGTTACTAACAGTTGAATGATACTAACAAGAAACAGCGATACACACATCTTGTTCCCACACCTGCATTCTTGTTCACGTGCACGACCAACTGCACTATGGAAGACTTAAACGGGGCAACGAATAAATCTATTACGGTGGCTATATTTTAGTCGAGAAAAGTATAAGAAAGCCGATAAGAAGAAGTTGCCATCATTTTTCGACCACTATCCATTGTTGCCATGCTGTTTTACAAAGCGAAGTACCTATTCGCTCTCTCATGTTTATTACGTCGACATTCAGTCTTTTTGTAATCGTTCCTTGTCTATAAGTTTTGTTTGAATAAGGTTTTTAATGCAAAGCTTAAAATAATGTCAAAACTGACAAATGCGACTAGGTTTTGATAGGTTTTGATTGCAACAAAAGACATGCAATCACCCCACAGGTCGTAAGTTCACCACACACAGTCACCTTTTGACCTTTTGACTTTTTGAAAATAATAATCATCTAATATCTAATGTTATTTGTACGATCTTCCTCATTAGATTTATAATGTATGTGTGTAATTCTATTGAGAAATATTGTGTTGTGTTGGTGAACTTAACATAATTTTAAATTGATCTGCCTTTCTACGATACGGGTACACAAGCTAGACATTATGGATTGCTTTAGAAATTGTTTAAATTTAAATAATTTATTTACCTATATTAATAATGTTATTTTTATTTTGTAACTTTACGTAAAACATTTTCTCTTTTTATTTCAATATTTAATTGTATTCCTCTTTCTTTATTTTGGAAGCAGGCCTCCGCACACCTAGTTCGCTGGCGGCAGCGATCAGTGAAACGCTGTCAAATATCGCTGTCAGATTTGAGATTTGACAGCGATATTTCACAGCGTTTCACTGATCGCCACCGCCAGCGAACAAGGTGTGCGCAGGCCTTTAGTCGTAACTTTACCTAAAGCGTTTTCTCTTTTTCATTTCAATATTTAATTTCATTCCTCTTCATTTATTTTGGAAGCTTAGTCAGTGTCAATAACACAAAGCAAAAGTTAAGATTACAATCTTATAGCAACGCGTTTTTTCTTAATAATGCCACCAGCAACATAAATACTTGATTTGTACTTTGGTCTTACTTAACAAAGAACACGTCACCTAAATGGGTTTATGACATAACTCGCGTTTCTTAAATTTGGGATTTTGTGTGTTGTTTTTGTGTGTCGCAGGGATTAATTGGTTGGACTAATTCCTGTATTTTAACTATAATTTGTTTTCAAATCAATATTTATGTGTATACTATAAGACATATAATACTATATACCTACATAAGAGTTTTTAAACAGTCAAAGAAAAAAATATATAACGATGTAATTTATAGGTTTATTTTTGTTTTGATTGTTATTTTTTTTTTCTTTGACTGACCATTATTAATTTAAGAATATTGGAAATTATTTTTGCTTATTGTGTATAATCTATATCGCAAAACTATACCTCTTAATCCATACTATGCAATAATATTCTAATCATGAATGCATTTATGTCAAATATGAGTAAATTCAATAAAAAATCAACGATAATCCTCTAAAAAATACCTTTTTATATTTCTAATAAAAAAAACATTTGTTCATGGTAAACATATCAGTATAAAAGTAATGAAGGCTATATTCATTACACGTGTTTCATAAAAACTTACAGAAATTGATATTTCTTAAAAAAACATTATATGAATTACTGGAACACGAGGTATTTTTTTTTATCTAAATGGTCTTCATTTAACCCAGCAAAGTGAAGATCATTTAGAAGCGTTTGCGTTTGTTTATATGTAGTACATACGTGTCAGGGGCAAATGTATGCCTGGATGATACTGTATATTAGAAATATTTACAAATATATTAGAAAATTATCGTTAAGATTTTAATAAATGTAATAATCAAATTAAATCAAATCAAATGTATTATCAAATTAAAGATCTTACTTTGGGGCCCAGTGACAGTATATATTTTATTGAAATAACCAGCTTTATTATGTCTATTTTCTTAATTAAACATACTGCATACATTTTCAAGTATTTTTTTCCCATTATAATATATATATAATTATTATGCTGTGTAGAGAATTTGGTGAAAACCAGAGATTTTTTAGAATAATCGTTAAGAAAAATCATATAAAAAGATATATTCTACTTATTAATATTATAGAAAATATAATGTGATTTGGTGTTGTATTTGAATTAAATGACGTTTTTGTAATTATTGCTCCTTTCCCTTTAATTTATAAGGAATTTCCCTAAACGGGCCAGGATATTTAATACACTGTGTATTCTGTATAAATAAATAGATTCAAGAAAAACTATAGGCAGAAACTAACACGGAGTTGGGCTATCAAATTGAATCTGTTGGAAAACAAATACATACGATAATAGACAAAAAAATACAGGTCTATTAAAACTAGACAGTTTTCTATAAGTGGTAGAATGAATCAAACTACAAATTCAAATTAAAGGTCATGTTATATTACATAAAAATGTCAATAGCAAGTTTTACTATAGTACAGATATTTCACAAACGAGATTACGATTAACATGTAATTTTATGCTAAATTATAATATTTTTACAATGAATTGGCAGTAGCATGCTGGATATTTATTAATTTGAATCGGATTAAAAAAAACAATTTTATACTGATCAAAACCTAAAATTAATAATTTTATGCCCATTTCTATAAAACTACAAAAATCTGAACAATAAATGACTCATTTTCCGAGATGATGAGTTATCGCATTTTGTCACATAAGGTCACACACATCTTTACGAAGAATTCTAAAACTAGAAATTGTCTTTATTTACACTGTCTCCAAAACTCTGTCCCACAGTTTTTTAAGCCGCAAATTTGCATACAAAATATTTGTATGGCCACGGTTTGGGGTCAAGTCTCTTAGACACCCATTTCGTTGTATGACGTCCCGTTAGTGCCGACATCGACAGCTCGCTCCGATATCCCGTTGAGGCCATTCGCGTGCCCACGGGAGCTTAACTGTCAGAGATCTGTAAACAACAACCAATGCCAACTTAAATAATATATGAGCTGTATTAATAATAAAAATTAAAAGGCTAATATGTCCAGCAGAGGATTTATTCTGGCTGATAGGCAGATGAAAAAAATTCAAACCGCCTTTTCCCATCCCGGGATAATTAAGTAGTTAGAGGTGTTTCCATAACTAAACATACCCATAGTTTCTTGCTGTAGTTCTAGTTTGTACGCAGGATTGTCGTACGGCGGCAGTGATGACTCTCGTGGAGCCGATGGCACAGCTGCAAACCAGAAAGTATTGGTTAGCTACTCAGAGTCAAAGTTACATTCAGAGTCAAAGAAGAGCCACTCATATGATTCATATGAGTGAGTTGGAGTCATTTCTGAGCTTTGGCATATCAATTTCACGTCCACGCAGAGTCACGCAAAGTAAAAGTCAAAAGAGTAATGTTGGTGAAACGCGGCCGATGCCTTCGTACAACTACAAGAAGCAGCAGTAGTGTAGTGAGCTTTCGAATACTGCGGCCACGCCCACTCTGACTCACGCAGAGTCAAAGTCAAGAGGGAGTCACTCACGTGTGATGTTGGCGGAACGCGGTCGATGCCTGCGTACCACAACAAGAAGCAGCAGTAGTGAAGTGAGCGCTCCCAATGCTGCGACCACGCCCACTCCGACTAGCGCAGAGTAGTAGTCACCATGAGGGTGATTCGACTTTCCGCTTGATATTGATGACGCTGATATTTCATCTGTTAACAAAATTGTATTATTAAAACGTGCAAAAGTCCACTACAACTATACATCACATAAGGAAAGATATGCTCTAGGTGTAATGATAGGAGCTAGATTTTTGTAACACTTTAAAACTGAGGTCAGAGTCCTCAGGTTTAAAGTTTTCTGGGAACTCTTTTTCCAAGTGGCTTTTGAATGAAGCTAACAAACACACTTTACGGGCATATTGTCCAAATTCCATACAGAAACTAGAAAAACGGATAGATCTGATGTGGAAACTGATTAAACACGATTACTTCAATCACTTACTATCAATAGGGTTATCCGTATCCAGAGACTTTGTGTTGATTTCCAACACGTTGCTTGTCTTCACTTTTCCGTTCGTCAGGAACAGCTCCAGCCAGACTCTACACCTGGAAGCAGAAGTATAATGTTTGGTCAGTAATTGTCACCTGCCAAGCTTAGCGATCCTTCGCGTTAATAAAGAGGAACTCTTTGTCCAGCAGTGGACTTATTCAGCATAAAACTCCGTGACTAGGATTGGCTATCAGCTCGGGTGGCTTGTCATTTGTATGCCCTACAGTCAGTTTAATCATGATGAGTCGGTGGAAGATGTAGACTCTGAATAGATTTTCCTAGAAACGTTTTAGCAGTGGACTTCTTCAGACTGGTGACGTCGACCGTCTCTTCAATTTAGATGATTCTTGTTTGTTCCGCTAGCTTTTGTCACGCGGAACAGGCACAAATACATTAATTTTGATTATGACTTGGAGTTGTATATTACCTTGAGTTTGGCTCCAGCCCGCTCAGAGTGACTGCCAATGGTTGGTCCCTGGCTACCAGCTTGAATTCATCATGTTCCTTCCCTGCAGGCTGGTCCCCGCAAGCGTGTGCTGCGCGGTACACTCGGACCCATCGCTCAGCGGGGGAGGGGACACCGGTCCAGGTGACTTCAGCCGCTTCGGCACCGACTGTACGGGCGTCGATTGATACTGACCAGTTGTAAGGATCTGTGAATACACCGTTGAGTAATTAAACCAGCAGAACTAGCTCTGTGTAAAGAGCTCGTCCGGGGAAGTACCTACTACCACCATGCCCATTTTTGCCGCCAACCAGCATCGCTGTGTTTCGGTTTGAAGAGTTTGGGTGTCGGTGAAATTACTGGCATGTGAGTCACTCTGTCATGCCGTAGATTGTCTAATGGACGTGGTATTAATCTTACCATTATAAGGTGCAGTAGTAAATTCCACTTTCCCCGGGTCATTCAGCTCCGTGGTAGCCCTTGGCGGCGGTACCAGCACTAGCGAGGCTTCGTACCGGCTCCCGGGACGCAGCTCGTGCAGCTCAGCAGCTGAGCGGCTGTGGTGGAGCAGCTCCGTCATGCTGTAGATCGGAGTACCGACTGGACGATATCTGAAATTGAGAAGATGTTTTTACATCTTAAATAAACCTTCCTTTGGTGGCTAAGTCGCTGCTTGTGGTATAGGTCGGTAGTGCAGATGGTCAGAAATAAGCAAGTCCCAAATCCACGGTAGGTAAACAAAACTGTTTATTGCACAAGCCACACAATTTAGATTAGAAGGAAGAATAGAGGAAGAGGCACAGCACAGATAGTTCTTAAGCTTAGGTACACAGCACAAGAGAAAGTAAGAGTTCGAAAGCGTTGAAACAATAACATTTACGAGAGCGCGTGAAGTACAGAGCGACACAGTTATCGCGTCGCGTAGCAGATCTCGACTGGCGGCCGGCGGGTAGCGAGGACCGCACGCGCGGTGCTCGTGCGCCGCATCGCGGCGATAGAACAATAGCCCGCCGCATACTACGGGTTTCGCCCGGATTTGCGTGTGTGTTTAATATTAATGTGAAATTTATAAACTATTGTGTGTATGATTATCTGTGGAGCGTGATGTATGAATGTAGTGTGAAAGTATATGTATAAATAGATATGAAATACTATATAATAAGTTAATTGTTACGTGTTTATAAATAAATAGGATAGATAATGTAAATACTATGTAGTGTGTAGTAAGTCACCTACATCTCTCCCTTCCAGAGGCCGTGTCTACGGGCGATAGTAGTCCGGAAAATGGACACGCCTTCCTGAACGTGTAGTTCGAGTAACCGGGGTGTCAGGAGGTTGTGTCTGTGGTGGATCTGGGAGGTGTATATCGTGTTGTAGTGGCGTAATGTCGTCGGACAGCATATAGGCTGGCTTAAGGCGGTCTATGCTTACTGTCACCTCCTTGCCTTTGACGCTGATTTTAAAATATTTGGCACCTCTCTTCAGAACTTCGTGTGGCCCTGAGTACGCAGGCTGGAGTGAGCCACGCAGCGCGTCTTCCCTGAGGAATACGTGGCTACATGTGGCAAGTTCCTTGAACACAAAGACTCTGTACTTGGAGTGGTGCTGAGGTGGGACTGGACGTATGTTCTTGGCGAACGACTTCATACGTGCTGAGAAATCGGTGATGTCGGTGGTGTAACTCGCGACGTTGTGGCCGAAAAATTCGCCGGGCAGACGAAGCGGCTCACCATACACCAGCTCAGCCGATGAAGTTTGGAGGTCTTCCTTGAAGGCACTCCTTATGCCGAGAAGAACGAGTGGCAGTGACTCGGTCCAGTTAACGTCGGCATGGCAGGTGATAGCTGCTTTCAGCTGCCGGTGGAAGCGCTCAACCAAGCCGTTGCATTGTGGGTGGTATGCGGTTGTCCTGCGGTGATCGAAACCGACGGACTTGGACAGCTGCTGAAATAGCGCCGACTGAAATTGTCCACCGCGATCGGTCACGATCTCCACTGGACAACCGTATCGGGATATCCAACACGCAACGAACGCTTTGGCCACTGTTTCGGCGGTGATATCGGTAAGAGGTACAACTTCCGGCCATCGCGTGAAGCGATCGACGGCTGTAAGGCAATACCGATAGTCACCAGCTGGCGGTAATGGTCCGATCAGGTCTATATGGACATGTTTGAAACGCGCTGATGGTAAATCATGCGTACCCAAAGGAGACGTGACATGCCTGTTTACCTTTGTGCGCTGGCACGTCAAACATGCCTTAGACCATTCACGGCAGTTCTTACGCATTAAAGGCCATACGAAGCGTTGTGCAACGAGCTTGGCTGTAGCGTTGGCTCCGGGGTGGCTGAGTGAGTGAAGGCAATTAAATACTTGCTGACGTAGCTGTTTGGGGACGTAGGGCCTGGGAGTCGGGGTACTGACGTCGCAGTACAATTCAGTACGACTTCCGGGAATATTCGTCTTGATCAAACGAAGAGAAGTTTCCCCTTGTAGGAGTTTTACGAGCTCTGAGTCTGTAGCTTGGAGTCTGGCCATCACTTCTGGGTTGACGGGTGTCTGCAGTTCATCAACTCTGGAAAGTGCATCTGAGACCACATTGTCCTTTCCCGAAATATGCACAAGATCGGTTGTGAACTGCGAGATGAAGTCCAGGTGTCTATACTGACGCGGCGAACAACTGGTAAGCGGCTGGTCCAGATCGTCTTCAGGAAGTCCTCGGGTATCTCGGGTCCGGCAAGGTGTTGCAAGTGTCGTAGAAACTGCGAGGGTTTGCGGCTGCCAAGTTGTTCGTGCATAAGCAGCTGCTTTACCTTGTTCTCCCGAGACACCGACAATCGCTTAATGAGCTCACTTTTCAGGCGTTTATAATCGGCTGGCCCGGTGAGGATATCCTCTACTTCTGCAGCATATTGCCTATCCAGCGTGGCTAAAATATGGTAGAACTTGGTCGCGTCGTCAGTTATTCGCATTATTGCAAACTGACCTTCTTCTACTTGTGCGAACCATATCGCTGGTTTTTCTGGCCAGAATGGAGGAATCCGGATCTGAACAGGCGTTGAGGGCATCGCGGGCGTATCGTCCGGGTCGCGTTCAGTCTTTGTAGCGCGCGCCCGTGGTCGCGTGGTGACGTTCACTTGCTGGTCTTCGCTATCGCTTTCACTCGACGACATCAATTCTGTTGACTCTTCGCTTTTGTGTTCTTGGGGGTCACCAGTTTGGTGGCTAAGTCGCTGCTTGTGGTATAGGTCGGTAGTGCAGATGGTCAGAAATAAGCAAGTCCCAAATCCACGGTAGGTAAACAAAACTGTTTATTGCACAAGCCACACAATTTAGATTAGAAGGAAGAATAGAGGAAGAGGCACAGCACAGATAGTTCTTAAGCTTAGGTACACAGCACAAGAGAAAGTAAGAGTTCGAAAGCGTTGAAACAATAACATTTACGAGAGCGCGTGAAGTACAGAGCGACACAGTTATCGCGTCGCGTAGCAGATCTCGACTGGCGGCCGGCGGGTAGCGAGGACCGCACGCGCGGTGCTCGTGCGCCGCATCGCGGCGATAGAACAATAGCCCGCCGCATACTACGGGTTTCGCCCGGATTTGCGTGTGTGTTTAATATTAATGTGAAATTTATAAACTATTGTGTGTATGATTATCTGTGGAGCGTGATGTATGAATGTAGTGTGAAAGTATATGTATAAATAGATATGAAATACTATATAATAAGTTAATTGTTACGTGTTTATAAATAAATAGGATAGATAATGTAAATACTATGTAGTGTGTAGTAAGTCACCTACACTTCCCAGTCTTAAATGATCAAGTAATACCAGATAGTAAACGTTCATTACAATATCCCAAAAGTAATTAACCAAATGGGATCAGAGGTTAGAACCTACGGTAGCATTAGAAAAACTATGTAAGTTATGAAAATTGCACGTGCGTACCTGACTTGTATACCATCAATAAACTGTAGCTCGTCTTCAGTGAAATGCCTCCAGCTGACGTGAGCGCTGGTGTCGTTGGCATCAACGAACGTCAATCTACTGTCGATCTCTTTACGCTTTTCGACTACTGGTACCATCTGAAATTAGACACGATGATATTATCCTTTTGTGGATGTTTTTCGGAATTAGCTAGTTGAAGTAGGAATACTTGGAATGGACAGTTCATTATGAATGTGGGACCAAAACACATAGACGAAGCTGAACATTCAAACGATGAACAAACGGCATTGGGAAAATTGCAGGAGTTCCATAGGTGGAAACTGCTCTAAATGAAAAAAAATATAATTTACAGCGGAGGTCATGCGCAACAATGGATTTTTTCAAAAGGGTGATAAACGATCAGCGAAATTTGATGACCTGCCTCTTTCTAAATAGTTGAAGCAACTTACCACAGGCAGGTCCTGAGTCCTCACACTATATATATCGCTAGAAGGTGCCACAGGCAGATTATGAAGAAACAGCTTTCCGCGAATCTTGTACGTGGTAGAAGGCTTTAAGCCAGAGAGGCGGAACTCCAGACGAGGGGTAGTGAGGATCTCGTCTGCAGGTGCAAACACTTGGGAATACCAGTGGGAGATGTCTTCGTCACTGTTGAAGATAGAAAATATCCGTAAGATCAGAATATTTGATAAGCGGCTAAGGATGGTAGGTTTTAAGTAATTAATAGTCGCGAATTCAGAGCTAGTCCAGGTAAAGCAAGGAACCAGACAAAAAGGGGACCAAAATCACTAAGATAGATTTAGTATTATGAACTTACGCAGTATCAGTGTATCTCAGATCCACGCTACCTCTCAGCCCGACCAACACTGAAGGCAGACCCAATAGCATAGTCACACTTGTCGGCGAATCTGACTCCACAGATATCACGCTCAACTTCTTATTCATATCTCCAAAACTCGGAGGCACTTGTAGACCTGGTGGTAGCCCAGCTATGCCATTCTCAGGGGGTCCAACAGGATGGTGGATGTTGTTCTGTTCGTAAGTGGGGTTCTCGTCTTCAGGGTAATGGAATTCGGGTGGGACAGTGGGAAGGAATGGAGGGGTTTGAGGATTGTGTGCGAAATCTGTTGGGGCGTGATGACCTGGAAAATATAAACTTGTTAGATCGAGCAAAAAATACTTTACAACATATTTGCTACGAAAACTTGTTAATCCAACCAAGGTAATGCAACTCTAGCATCAAGTGCTTATATTAGTAGATCAGCTAAAGATTGTTAGTAGTATGATGATGTGTGTTAGCGAAGTCAACAGGACGATAAAATTACACCACATTGGTGAGTCCGGAAATGAAAAGTCATGTCAAGAGTCTGAGTAACAAGGGGTAGTAAAAAGGTATTGTGTAGTAGTTTGTAGTTTTGGTCTATGATCAAGTTATAGGTCTGTCTTCCACTTCCTTTATTATCTTAGTAAGAACAAAGAGAAGACAACTTTTCACCGTAAACGTCTAACGAAGGGCAACAGGTAAAACACGAGCGAAAATAGAGTCCAAGACAGGAAGAGTCTGAGGGGGTCACACCAGGTCACTGACCTATCCGAGCGTCTTGATTCTTGTCCGCCGACCTTCCAAGGTTTTTATTAACTTCTGACTCCACTTCCATCTGACTAAGTAAATGTTCTAGATTTACCGTCGAATACTTTTTTTGGGGAGCGTTGTATTTGGGATTGGTAACTGTTCGCACATCGTTCGTAGGACTTGGGATAGCTCTTAGCAGGACAGTTTCGTAAGGATTGGGTTGTTTTGATAAAATGTGGGTATTGGAGCCTTCACTCCACAAAGCTTCACCTCCATAAATTGGTGTTGTGGCTAGATCTTTAGATCTCAGTATAGTGACATGTTTTCCTCGGGGGTTGAGTAAAGACTGGAAATTGTTATTTATCATGGAGTTTGGGGTAGTTTTCATAAAGTAGTCAGTTCTATTGCTGACATCCGGTTGAAAAAGAGATATTTTTGTCGGTTCTGACACAACTTTAGGCTGCGTTTCAGAGTAGTGAGGGTAGTGAGCTTTTGATTCATACTTCTCACGGTTAGGCAGAAAAAAATCAAAGTCATCTACCGACGACATTGGGATTTTTTTCATTGATTCACGCAACCTAGGAAAAGACATTTGGGGTAGGTCTATGGTATTCGGTATGGTTTTTGGTGTGGTCCGCGGTTGATGAAAAATGTCGTGATTGTTTGTGTTCGCAAATGCTAGATTTATGTGCTTCTCTGGATGGGAATGTGATGAGTGGCTAACACTCGTATGGGATTTTGCTGAATTTGCTGGATTTGGACGTTGAGGGTTAGGACCTTGCAGCGCCCATTGATCACGATGCGACAACATCGCGGGAGGCTCTTCATTAATAGTTTTGAAAGGTTCGTCGACATCTTCTAGCGTAAAAACTGTTGGGTTGTACTGAAGGTCATGATTGGATTTGCCATTGACAGGAACTGGCGTAACGTTTTTGAGGACCTTTGGAAAAGATTTGACAGGAGCGAGGTGTTTGTAAAAGTCCATAGAGTCGGTGGCGAGTGGTGGGGTGGGTAGCACTTGTGAGGTGACTGTTGAGATTGGTGGTAGTGGCGTGACGAAGTTAATGGATTCACCGAGTACTGGCATGCGGTATGTTTGGTATGATGAGCCGTGGTTTCCTGCTGGAAGCAATAATGTGGATGAAATGCATGCGTAAATAACTAGACAAATTGTTGGCATGGCAGACTTATGAACAAAATGCTGTTGATGTTGATATAATGACATGGTACCAAATAATGAATGTGAGAAAGTTGAGTTACCTTTATGAAATGACATGAACCCACCACCAGTTTTGTAATGCCATTGTATAACTTGGTCAAGGAATCGGACTGTAGATTCTTTTAATACTTTAGTTTAATTACATACAATACCATACCAAAGGATTTTGAGAATAACATCAACTGCCATCATCATCAGAAAAAGGTTTGACACTATCTGATCCTCTCATAAAACGTAATAGTCATGTACATTACAAACGCAAAGGTTTATTTGACGCAAATCAAACACGATTACGTGACAGTCATAGTGACAAATGGATGTGGAATCTTGGAGTTATTCTCACCACTAGGAATACATCCCCATTGCTTGCAGCAGTCCTCGTCAGATATATTAACTGGGGCTGGTCGGTGCATCGGTGGGCATCGCATGCTTTGAGGAGGCACCGGTGGTAGTGGAGTGCAGACTTCCTGACAGTCTAACTCTCCATTCTCGCAGAAGCACCGCTGTTCGCAGCCGGTTAGAGATATGGGGACTTCGGTCCAGTTTGGCACCCTGGGAATAAAGGAGTCAAAGTCAGCTCAAGTTGAATTTGAGACTATTGTTTTTATTTCATGATATATCGGACTTCCTCGTTGGCTTGCTATAAATTCCAATGTTTGGTTCCCGTTACGTGAATTAAGCTGACTGATGGAACTGTGCAAAATATCTGGTGTAAACGTCGAACGGAGAACCATTAAAGCGAGGAAAAATGAGGAGACATGAGTTGTTCTTACGGCGATTCTATGGTCTACTGTGCACGATGACAGGAGTTATACTCACGGAACTCCAGCATAATGGCAGGTCCCATAGTCTGAATCACCTCGCAGATCTCGGGCAGTAGTTTGGTGGCTGCGCAGGAGGGCTGAATGCTCATTGTACGTAGCCTTTAGACATCAGCTCTAGACTGGCATGGTTGGGACAGCTAATATAGGTTGATGATAGAGTAATACTCACGGAACTCCATTATAATGGCAAGTCCCATCGCTCAAACACCTTGCAGACCTCGGACAGCAGTTCGGCGGCTGCGCTGGAGGGCTGGGGGCCCATCGTACGCAGCCTTTAGACATCAGCTCCAGACCGACGTGGTTGGGACATATTAGGGCAGCGCATTCCTTAGTGTCAGCGCCAGTGCATTCGCAAAGCTCTGAACAGCCTATGTGGAACTCCTCGCCTGGAAGCGTTTTTGAATAAACTTACTTCGTCAATGGTTAAGTACGTTTCTATATTTTATTTAGCTACAGACATAGTTGAGATAATGTAGCATTTAAAAACACAAATACAATGCTACTAATTGGCACCAACCCATAATGTTCTCTATTTGATCTGACTTGAAGATGGCAAAGGCAAGTACTTACTTACGTAACTAAGCGAGATTAGTAAACCACTGATTATGAAATAATCTGAACTACTAAAATAGAAACTGATTTTGGATTCTACATGCATGCATCTTTATAAGTAGCTACTTATATTGCTTTTTGCTGTCTTTGGCCGACTTTTCTTAGCATATCCAAGCAGCCTAATTAAGCTAATACTTATTCACAGCTGTTCATGCTTACCAACACTATAAAACTTCCCATCCTCCCAGCATCCAACTTTAGTCCCATTCCTTAAATCTTCGGTAGGCACCTCATTCACCCCATTAGTCGTTGTCATCGTAAAGTTAAACTTAGTACCAGTCTCTTTAGTTTTCAGAATATAGTCTTTGCCCCCCTCGAGATTAAAGATCAGATTTGAATACTTCAGTTCAACGTCTTTGAACGTCTTTCCTCCATCATCGCTCAAGAGAAGATGAATTGGGTCTTCACTGATATTTAAGTGTATGAGGTTAACCTGGACGGTGTTATTTTGGAGGACCTTAACAGAACCAATAGGTTCTGCTAAGATCAAAGGTCGAGAACTTGATCTGCTTTCGGTCATGTCTTCGGTGAGTTTGGTCGACTGAAAAATAAAATAGATACAATGAATTAATAAATAAAGACATAATATGTGGTTGAATTTACAGATCTCGTAACACTTTATTGTACACCACAAGAATAGGAACTTACACATAGCGAAAAACTAAAACTATAGCGAAGCACAATGGGCGGTCTTATCGCTATACACAGCTCAGTACAGCTCAGTTGGTATCGGCTCTGAATTCTGGACTTAAGGCTGTGAGTTCAATTCCCAGCTAGGGCAGACAAAATACACAGCTCATAGATATTATAAAAGCTCTTATAAACTAATCACTCCCCCTCTTTCAGTTTATTATAGAATCTTGCAGACGTGCCTCTGACTACGCCAGTTTGAGGCACGACCACGTCCAAATCAAAAGCACAAAGACAAAGACCTCCCGACCTTGAGCTTGAACGACTTCCATTCATAATTTCCCGCGACCTTCGCTTCGGTTCACAGAATGTCGGTCGTCCCGCTATTTTTTAATGAGCTTGAAGATATTTTTCTGGCTAATTATTAAAACGAACTGTTCAAGTTGATTTTAAATTAAAAAGCACGTAGTTAATTATTGATTTGTTTGTTTTTTTCTAGAAAATAGTAACGTTCACACAGAGTCAAAGTTCATATTGCGCAACGCAGAGTCAAAATTCAAAGTCACAGTAATTTAATTATACTTTATTTAACAAAAAATCGGCACGTCCCGTTACTTTTTCGGGATAAAAAGTATTCTATGTCTGTCTGCTGGTTCTAAGCTACCTTCCCACCAATTTTCAGAAAAATCGGTGCAGCCGTTCTTGAGTTATAAATAGTGTAACTAACACGACTTTTTTTTTTTTATGGAACACCAATATAATATCCACCACCAATACATTTCGAGAAGATGAGAGTGCTTAAACTTGATACAGAGAACTTTTTTTGATGTAATTAGATATCAGTTATTTGGTTCCAATAGCTCTGTTTAATTTGGGGTTAGTGTTGTGTGGATTCTCTTCAATATTTATTTCAAATTTATTTTATTGGTGAACTTGTACAGGGGTATAAAATATTGAAGTGAACGCTGAAAACTACAAAAGTAAAAACTGTGTCGCAGCTTCATAGCTAAATATTGATTATTTATTATCATTATATTTGTTTTTATACCTGACTAGTGGGAGCAGCCGTAGTGGTAGTCCCATTATCTATAATCTCGTGCGCGTCTTGAGAGACATCGCACACTTGGACCTCACAGCACGCGTCGTTCGGGTCTTGCACGTTGATGCACTTCTCTGAGGGCACAAGCGGCTTGCATCTGTAATAATAAATTAGGTAATTATTTAGGTAAGCTTACAAATTATTCTAATGTGTTTAAGCACGTAGATAGATAACTACGTAGATGGAAAAAATTGCCCTTAAACTTAACAGGTT
Source organism: Thera obeliscata (assembly GCA_947578465.1). Lineage (NCBI taxonomy): Eukaryota > Metazoa > Arthropoda > Insecta > Lepidoptera > Geometridae > Thera > Thera obeliscata. The sequence goes on from OX387915.1 coordinate 17,821,597, forward strand.
TTGCCGAAATTTCTATGTGAGTATGTACTAAGAATATTCGTAGCCAGCCAGCGGAGCAGTTCAGCTGTTTTTAAATATATTTTTTCATGTTGGTTACTGCATACATCCCTCATTCATGAACTAATTTAGTAAATTCTTTGCCTCCTGATCAAAAGGTCTAAGTAGCTAAATGTCCAATAGAGCAAAAGGTCTAATAAGCAGTAAGTCTAATGAGCAAAATGTCCATGTAGCAAAACGTCCAACTATTACTATTACTATATAGGCAATTCTTTGACCTGAAGTTGGTTTCTCAAGTTTTTTAAACAACACTTGAATCATTACTTATACTTATTATAGTGTTTACTACACTTGACGAAATCACAAATATTTTCACCACTCGGCTCTTAACTTTTGGGACATGATAAAAATCTTCACTTGTTACAGCCATTATGTCTGAAAGATTTAATTAAGACTTACTGCAGACATCATATGAAAGTAAAAGTACTATTAACGATGCAGAAATGTTGATTGCATTCTAATTATCTACAGCTATAAATATGCGAAATGCAATGCATTAAGAGATAGATAGAAAATACTTTATTGCATACCACATAAAATTAACAAACGAATACAGAAAAACATCAAAGTGGAATACTATAGGCGATCTTAATAACTAAAAGCGATCTCTTCCAGACAACCTTGAGATGTCACAATGTTATTTTTGTTTTATACAAAGATCATAAAAAAAACTTTAAGAATCAAGCCGTGTTTGCTGCCTGTTCTTCTAGGCTTGGTCGCGTGGAACTGGCACCTAGTCTCACTTAAATTTAAGACGTTTCAAAGTGATACTTGTACCATTTCATAAATAATTATTTGAATTTGACGCGATAGGCAAAAGTTAGAGAAGAGAGTTTATACTTGAGACGATACAAAATCGAAGAGGAAAAATGTTTGGACATCTACGACATGACAGCTACATAAAGAACATCATTGAGGGAAAGGTTGAAGGGAAACGGGGAAGAGGAAGGCCAAGAATAAGTTACATGAGCCAGTTAAAAGAAAAAGTCGCTGTCATGTCGTACAAGGAAGTCAAGGAGGCCGCATTCGAACGACTTCATTGGAGAAAACTGCATCAAAACCCCGACAAGAGCTGAGCTAAGCTCTTAAATTTAAGAAGAAGAAGGAAAAAGTACGTACCTTGGCATACAAGTGACTTTGGAGTTAGCTTCGCAGTTGCAGCTCTGCTCGCAGCTAACATACCACTTGCCTCCTACGGGATATGTGTCGTTGCCATATCGACACACTTCTATTTTTGTAGGTTTGGCATCTGAAAATATAAACAATTATTCTTTAACCGACTGCATCCAGCGAAACCAGCGCAGGAAGTAGAGCTTTTACTAACTGAGCTATGAGAGCTATCAATAATATTAAAGTGGAAAACATAGTTACGAAACCGGCATGTCGTAGAACCTAAAAAAATCGAAAATATGTGTTATGCAAGAAAGGAGCCTCTTTGAGGGGCACTTAAAATCCTTTCACCTCACTTGGTTCGAAAGAATCAGTGACACGATAAGAAGAAGAATAATTTTGAGTTATTTTTTATTGAACTAGCTGATAGTACAAGCATATGGCCCACCTGATGTTAAGTGGTAACCATCGCCACAACACAAACACAAAGTATTGCCTCGTAGGTCACGCACGTCAGGAACGTGCCTTACAATGCACTCCCCTGCGTCCATCAACTTGAGGTGAGGCTGAACGCTTCACGTGTCAGTAATTAAAATGTTCAAATAATTTAAGTGTTCATTCACACTTCGGTGTGATTTCTAAATTAGAATTTCAAAGGGCCCATAAAGTATTGTTTGTAACTACTAAATCAACGAACTACGCAACACAAGCGCAAGCAAAACAAGTTCCCATGGGTTTTGAAACGCCAACGACTGTCTTTCAATTAAACGTGATTGGCCCGATATATTTACAATACAAGGTAATGTGCGATTCTCACAATATTTCGTAAGCACAAGAATGTAGCATATTGTTCTTTTACGCGGAGTTTTGTCATTGTTTTAGAACCTTCAATGTAAGATATTAGAAAATGCAACGTATCAAAATCAAGAATCAAAAATATTTGGTCAAAACCCTGGTTCTGGGAGACTACTTGTTTTTAGAATTCCAATTAATTATTTTTTTGTTTTTCTGTTTCAATTGTTATTTCTTTAACATTTATTTGATCTTCTATATTACAGTTTGACTTTACTTACCTTGTACTTAGTTACCTTAGCTTTTTTAATTTGTTAACTAATATAATTTTGTAATAATCGTCAAAATGGTTTAAGAGTAAAACGATTCTGTCTAAGAACAGCCAGGCGGAGTGAAACTATTAGCATGACTTCGGAACCTTGCAAAGCACATAGTATCCACACAACTCTTCACAAATTGGTAGAGCCCCTATTTTTGAACCCTCTTCCACGCCCGATCACGCTATCGTAAGTTAGTAAGATAAACAATTCACATAATTTTGTATTAATCGTATAAATGGTTAAGGAGTAGAACGATACTGAGAACTGCCAGGCGAAGTGAAACTATAAGCAGGACCTATGAACCATAAAAAGCACATTGGTGTCGACGCAACTGCACACATTGGTAGACCTCCTATTTTTGAACCCACCCCACCACCCCAGTGGAAAACCACGCTCGATCACGCTATCGTAAAGGTGATATCAGACGGTTCACTCGGATGAATGTTCACTCGAGTGAATGGTTAATTTTTCTTTCATGCCATGTTCACTAATATTTCATTCGGTGTTCACACGTTTCATTTCGCGTGAAAAGTGCTGAATGAAAGGAAAAAATGAACAAAAAATGAATCGTCTGATATCACCTTAAGTGAGAAAATAAACTGACCTCCATTACCGGTAGCACAGGCGATGATAGAACAGCATTCATCGACTGGTGACTCGAAGCACAGCGGGTCGCTCAGCCGTCTGCCTCGTCTGATGAACGGATGCTTACATCTTGGGGAGCAGTCGAAGATACCACCGGTGGTGCATTCGCAGGTCTCGTCGCAGCCGCGGTCTATTTTATCATTTATCTGGACCAAAACAAAATAAATAAATGTAGGATCTGGGATTGTGAGGATATGAAAGATTAACGGAACGTAAATGAAATGTGTGAAATGGAACGCAGTATGAACAGCTGAATGAGAGTTTATGGAACGAACGGATGAATGTTTTAATTAATAAGATTGTGAATGAACATGCTCTCTTATTCCTGGGAACTCGATGTGTGTACCACGCTTTCACAAAGCAGTCGAAGAAATATCCGTCTTTATTGCTCCGCATCTCACATAAATATTGTGGACATTCCATGCTGCTGCTTCACGGCAGAAAAGGCATGGTAGTTAGTACTTTCCCGGACGAGTCCTTCACAAAAAGCTATCTATCTACTACTACTGTTAATTAATGTTTAAAGTTTTTATGATTCCACTCGTACACACCCCCGCACGAATGTATAAGTATGCAGGATTGATAATGTGTTTGTATGTGGGTATACTAATATTAACTCTACTAATACTAACCTTATAGGCAACGCCATCTTCCTTACACATTTCCATTTCCTCAGAGCCCTTTTCCACTGCGATCATCGGATGAAACGGAGCTTGAAGATTTGAATAAAACTTATCTGGAATATTCTTATTTCCATGTTCCCTTTGAGGCTCTTCATCATCGTCATCCAGATTCACATCGCTAAGGTCTAAGCCTTTCTTTTTATCTGTTTGTGTTTGGTTGTGTAGCGCGTTTGCAAAGTTTTGTAATTCATCCACGTTCAAGTTTATCAAACGAGGTCTAGGTTTCACTACTATAGCTTCAGTGGGCTCAGGTACCTCTGGAGTTTCAATTGTAGCTTTTTCCGTTTGGTTTTCAACTAATTCTATAATTTTTGGTGTGGAGCGTGTTGGCTCGACTGTTGTAGTCGATGTTGCTGTGGTAGGCTTGAGTGTTGGTAGCTCTTCATCTTCGCCTGTTTTACCTGTAAAAGAAACATAGAGTTCTCAATATTACCATACCTTACCCCCGAATACTGAAACGCAACTAAGATTTAAGCACGTCTCAAGCGACGAATATTTGACAGATTTTCATTGAAAACTGTCAAATATTCGTCGCTGCGACGAGTCAGTTTTTATTGTCATCTGATTGGCCAGTTCTATAAGACTGTTAATAAACTTTGGGCTTATTCTTTATTTGAAGTTTGCTCGTACGTGATAGATATATTCTAATTTTAGCTGTATTTTCAGGTATTCTGTGGTCTTGAATATAGAGTAGAAGTCGAAATATCGAAATATAATTAATCATCGTCTTAATGATTCTCGGGATTTCAAATTCTTCTGCTGAGTTCCATGGAAAATCCCAGGGTTGACCTGGTTATTGGCTCTAGATGAAATATTTAAATGGCAGCAAGTAGAGCACGGTTAGTAGGCGACGTTCAAGATGAAACCCTTATCACAACTTCATAAGATGCACAATCGATTAGCAACCAGCAATTGCTTTGACCAGCAAAATCAATCTAACTGTCAACGGCTATCGATTGTATTGGTGATAAGTTCCTTACCATTTGGAAACCAACATTGAAACGAATTTGAATCTTACTGCCTTGTAATAAAGAGGTAGCATAGTAGGCTGGTGTAGGATAGACGGCGCCTCACGTACTGGCTAATAACGAATTTCAGACATGAGAAAGCATTCGTGATTATGATAATGTTTGGTATGATGAGGTCAATGATAGGTTTGTTTTCTCTTTCACACCAAGTTCACGACCAAGATCGATGACTAGTTTTTGCACGATTAGATATAATACCTTCTCAAACCTGTATAACATGTGACTCTTAGAATCACGATATCTCAAGAATGGTAACTCTTAGGAAAAAAATATATACCTACCACCATTTTTGTAAAGAATTTAAAGACCACTTTGGATTGATTTTTTTTTTAAACTCGCTAGATGTGCGCAGGCCTTTAGAAGGAAAGAACGGGAGTCAACAAAGAAATCTGCCACGAATGTATAGTTTTTTTTTTAAACAAAACATGAAAAAAATGTGTTTTAATTTTAAAATTGAGCTCTTTTTATTTTATTTTCAGCCTATATTCCCACCGCAGGACAAAGACCTCCGTGTCTTTTTGCCAGCTTTCTTGGTCTATTGCTCGATTGGACCTCTATGGTACCTTGATTACCAAGAATATTTTATAATTTATACCATGAGTACATAATGTAAAATTTCCTTAGCCTCCACAAATAATTTCTATATTAATTTGCAAGTGCCTGAGCATGTTTTTGCGGCTTCCTCAAGTCAAGTAAGTCACTAATCTGATTAAAAGTAACGTCCACGATGTTTTGACGTAGGAAGTAGATTCCAACGGATTTGTATACTTATCAATAACCGTAGATTTCAATAAACTACCAATAACTACACGTGTGCGGAAATCCTTATTGCCCAGGGCTTCATTGGCAGTTAATAAAATCTATACATATTTAAATGAAGCACTAATTTATTTTAAAACAGTAAATTATTATACTACGTCGGACTTGTTACTTCTATCTATTATTATTGCCTAATTAGTCTAATTAGCAAAAAAAATATGATTTGCTATTGAGTTATTGTGTTCATTCATTTTCTTTTATAGACAATCCACAAAACACTATCTAGCCCCAAACTAAGCAGAGCTATGGGATAACCAGCTGATATAGTACTTAAATATTCTATTTTGTAAATATATACTTAGAATACAATATGTACAACAATAAGACAGAGAACAAACATCTGCGTTCACCACACAAATATTTGTTCTCGGTGGGGATCGAACCCACGCCATCCAGCGCAGAAAGAAAAGCTACTACAAACTGAACTAAGAGACCTGTCAACTAACTTAATGATATGTAGCTTATTTATTTATAATATGCGATGAAATTATGTACATACATAAAACTTTTGTTAAATTTTATCGTTGGAAGTTGAATTTTAATTAAATTTAGATTAATATTCGTTATAAGTAGCGTGAGACCAAAATTAAAAAGTATGAGACCATAGACAGTGTTTTTTTTTATCAAACATTCAAGCAAACGCCTCGCCTACAATATTACCACAGATAATACAATAGCAATGTAAGTAAGATGTTTGTACCTACTTTATCTGGATTAATGTAGGTTAGTTCTGTGGCCTGAGGTTAGCAAAGGACAAACTGGTAGGACCGGTTGTAGTAGGTTAGGGGTTAAAAGTGTTTGGGATGCTTCAATTCGGATTTGTATTTTATACTTCGATTCTCTGACCAGTGATCATTGTTTTGTGTCAATTTCAAATGATGTCTCTAATGACGTTGTTTATTAATATGAAAATCTCCAAATTTGTCTATTTTAAAACCATTTAGTTTTAATTGAAATGTGAACAAATATTAAATACACAGAGTACCTATAATTATTAAAAAAGTTTGAGATGAAACCTGAGAAAACTGAGAAAAAAACCTAAACAAAATTGTATGTAGGTTAAACTCAAATTAACTGTATTGTTTTAGGTGGATGTTTGGTTTTAAAATTGAAAACTTTATATTTTACTTCATAAAACAAAAACAAATTCATTTGATTTACTTACTCATAATGTAAGTACTTTGGTAGCCACTTCATCAGTCAGTATGTAGGTAATTGAATAAAAAGACGCTTCGATCATACAATATAAATAAATAGGTATGTACATAAATCACAATAAATATATAAAAAGATAAATAAATAAATAGATACGTAATATGCAGCTTAATATCAGTAACAAAATACTATAGCCTTGAGAAATAAAGTTCAAGCCCCAGCTAAAACATAGATTGTAATCCGGGTTAACGTCTTCTAAAAGAAACATAACAACTTATTTGTATTCATTCAAGGCTCTTTAAGTAATGCTGATGTGATTTATAGGCTCCTTAAATATTACAAAACAATACAAAACCTCATTATGTGTCAACTGTGCCTATCTAGAGCTCAATAGATCCAAATCATTTGAGCTATCTTTAGATTGTTTGTAACGGTATGCAGGTAGCTCAACTGTTATTTGAATTTTGCAAATACAAGTAAATAATTAAACTAAGGCATCCCGTACGACTTCACTCGCAAAGATTGCTAAGGCCGATCACTATTTTTTATTTTATAGTTTTATGTGAATTGCTTTGTAAAATAAATAAATAAAATAAAATATAAATATTGTGGACAATTCACACAACACTACCCAGTCCCAAACTAAGCAGAGCTTGTAATATGGGAACCAGATAGCTGATATAATACTTGAATACATTTTTTTTTGTAAATACATACTTAGAATACAATATAACACCCAGACAGAGAACAAACATTTATGTTCACCACACAAATATTTGTTCTCGGTGGGGATCGAACCCACGACCTACGGCGCAGAAGGCAGAGCTACTACCAACTGAGCTAGAGGCCAGTCAAACAGGTAAAATGTGACTTTTCCAAGAGTACAAATGTATCAAAACTAGCGGCCGCCCGCAGCTTCGCTCGCCCCGTTTCCGTTACTTTTCGGGATAAAAAAATATATATCCGTCTCGAGGTACTAAGCTACCTCTCCACCATTTTTCATGCTTCTAGGAATAAAAGCTGTGTGTTAATTTTTCTTTTAAAAGTTTTTTCTTGTTACTCCTCTTATGCTTATAAGACTTACGGTTTAGGCTGTGCGTTGATTGTCAGTCAGTCAGTAACGGTTTTATTTGCAATGAATGTTAATTGAATTGATAATTGAATACTGATGGCCTTACTTATAAAAATATGTCAAAACATAAACAGTGCTTAAACTATTGCCATCTCTTACCACTGGGTAATGACAAAAAGTGACAGGGCTAACTTTAAGCAATGATTAAATTTAAATTGCGTTTATAAAGTATGAACGTGATTGTCATACTGACGACCAAACGCATCGCATAATGCACAGCTGATATCTGTATGGATAGGTTCACGTAATACGGTAACCCACCTGTGACTATGCCATCAGACTTCCTTTGATGAACAGACATCCGCAAGCAGTGACGTGTGAACGAACTTGCTTATCCGGGTGCTATACGTAATGTATCGGTTATGAGGTTACCTCTTATGCGGTTGCTTACTCATTTTAGAGAAATCACACCAAAAGCGGATTTTATTCAGTAAAATCACAGAGGTCACTTTAGAAAGACAAAAATTTAATTTCAAACGTTCTGTGTTTTTTTTATACAACTAGCTGATGGAACAAGGATAATGGCCTACTTGATGTTAAGTGGTAATCATCTATAACAAAGCATTGCCTCGCAGGTCAGGCACGTCAGAAACGTGCTCTGCGATGCACTGACCCGCATCAACTTGAGGCATACAGATGTTCAGCCTCACGTGCCAGTAATGCGTTTTGCTAAATAGACGTTCTGCTATGCAGACCATCTGATAGTTGGACGTTTTGCTACATGGACATTTAATTTTAGCTAGTTAGACCTTCTGATCAGAAGGCATTTCACCGGCAGTTCACAGCTGCAATGCTGCTTCACGGCAGAAATCACAATAAAAGCGGATTTTATTCAGTAAAATCACAGAGGCCACTTTAGAGAGACTAAAAAATTTTTTTTTCTTATTTTTTATTTACTTTGTTTCTCTTGTGTTTTTCGCAAAGTTAATACGTAACATATTTAATATGAAATCAGCCTTCTAGTTGAAGAGGTACTTAAAAGATGTTTGGTAGGTAGGTGTACCTACTCTAGTGGAAAACGCAATTCGTACACGTAACTTTGATGTAGCTTTCAAATACTTACCTACATTTTATAAAGGTTGGTAGAGCAATCAATTTTTACGCAATGCCTATAATTCTGAATGCCGATTTGGTATATTTTTCTTGCAATAGTAAAAAACAATTTGTTTATAGCGACATAATTTCATAAACTAAATCAGCGTTTTCTTTCTTTTTACAATTTACATAAGCAAATGAATTGAACGAGTCAATTGAGACGCGTGCTTGCACCCAAATAAAATAATAACTGTAACCCACAAGTAGTTAGGTAGGTACCTCCATCATAATGTTACAGTTACACGATTCGGTTAACTGTTTTTTGTTGATAATAAATTAATTAACGACGGTATACGATACCAATAACGATGCGATAAAGAAACCGGAGTAAGTCTATTATGAATCTATTGGAAACCAATTAGAAAATGAATGCACGGTCAAACATAGTAGTAGAGCTCTTTATTTATTTTATTTATTTATTTATTTATTTATTTATTTTTATTTATTTAAATAAAATGCTATTTGGGCTTACAGCTCGTGCCAAAGCGCCCAAATGCTAATAATGTGTGGCTCGTCCGGGGAAGGACCACCATGCCTATTTCTGCCGTGAAGCAGCATTGCTACGTTTCGGTTTGAAGGGTGTGGGTGCCGGTGAAATTACTGGCACGTGAGGCTGAACATCTGTACCCCTCAAGTTGATGGACGCAGGACAGTGAATCGTAAGGCAGGTTCTTGACGTGCGTGACCTACGAGGCGATGCTTTGTTATGGGCGATGGATATACCACTTAATATCAGGTGGGCCAATGCTTGTTCCATCAGCTAATAGTTGTATAAAAAAAGTCATACAGGTCAAGATTTGAATAATTATTGGGGGTTTTCAATAGTCACCACGCTTGACAGGCGGATTTGTGACTGCAGAATTGGTGTTAATATTTAGAGGAGGGAGTGGTCAGCTATAACGTTCATGGGAGGTGATGGTGTGGTCTGATCATGGGACTACCACGGCGTCAATGGCAGACAAAACATTAATTCAGGATGATAAATCGATTATCTAAATAATATGTGCCAAGATTGACCTTTGAGGACCAAAACCAGCCACTACACTACCATACGAACCAATCAATAAACCCACAGATTATCTAAACACCTGTCAAATCATAATTTATGCCTGTGGGATCGACGAGGCCAGGGTCACCCACTTTCACTCGATGAGCTGTGTGCTGGAGTGTCCCCGCTGTGGTTCTAAGCAGCACAAGGTCGGCACGACTATAGGGCCTGGGGTACCAACAATCGTATCTAATGATATTTATATGTTTGGTTGTTTAGGATGATTCATTCAAAATTGTAGTCTTAAAAATATACATATACTTTAAAAATGTTCTTTTTATCACTGAAAGAAGTAAACAGGCTTTTGCATCTATTGTAGATGATTTACAAAGCGTCAGGACAAACTGGTGTTTACTCATGCCCCTTTTTGTGGGACGCTATAGTGCCTGGGGCAGGATTTTAAATGGAATAGGCTTGCCCAGCACCTATATCACCCAGACAGCTTAGTCAGCCTAATCCACAGAAAAGACATGGTCAATACGTGCTGACTAAGCCACAGGTTTCTTTACAATGTTTTCCTTCACCGTTTGAGAACACTAGCATTGTGTACATAAATTTTTCGACAGAAAAACTAATTGGTTTGATTCACACGATTGGTTTTGAACTTACTGAAAGAAGTCCAATGCTAAACAAAGACCTCCACTATCCAGAAACAACCATTGGAGATTAAAGGTTCTCAAATGGCTACCACGACTCGGAAAACGAAACGTAGGACGTCCACCCAACGTAGGATGACATCCCGCGATATTGAACTTCGCGTCTGTTTATCTATTTTCCAACTGTAACGTGAGGAGTGCAACTTGAAAAAGTAAAGATACGAGTAGGATGCCAATTTGATTGCAACAATGAATACTTAATCCGAAACTTAAACCGAATTTCTTTCTTCTTTCCATTATATAAGTCAGTTCATTCAAAGATAAGTATGTTTAATTAATCTTTACCTACACTACACATACACTTTATTCTTGAAAGTGGCACAATGTGCAAATAAATCCCGCTGAGATGAACGAGAGCCATTAACGAGAAACTCGGAAAATGTTTGCAAATCGATATGTTTTACTCGTTGCATACTTTCTACTGCGCCCGTTAAACCTCTTTTCTTTTAGACGTTCCTACTTGCACAATTTGTTTTTCTGGTCGCATTGCGACAAAGCCCTTTAAATAAATTAAAAAAAAAAAAAAAAAAACTCATCTTGCTCAAAAAAACTGTCATTGTGGCGTACCAGAGCAAAGACAAAATAGCATTTCTACCAATGAGTAATAATAATAACGCTACGCTAAGAATTTCTACTTCGGGATTTTTTTTTTAATTTTCCTCTTAAGTCAATGAGCCTATTTACAAAAACGAAAAAGTATTTAGTCATAATTAGAATAATCATGAATAGACTCGACTTATTACTGTTTTATATAAAAAAAACTATTTTTGAAAATGGAACTAAAATCGGCGATCTCTTTGGTTTAAAGAATGCATGCAATGCGTTGTGTGTGGCTACAGAAGAAGGCTTGGCGCGAAAACTTTTGAAGTTTTCTCTAAATTGCAATGTGAATTGGTAATGACCGTAATTAATTTTTCATTATTGTGTTGGATTATTTTATTTTATTGCAATCATAGTGAAAAGTAGATAAGTACCTATGTATACATTGCGGAAACACTTTAAGGCCAAAATAATTGATGAGTACATTTCAAATAACCAAAAAAAGAAATGTTTTTAACAGCGATAATAATAAAATAAGTAAAAGTTATTTGCGCCTGTAAATTACACAATCAATAAAACTATCTAAAAACCACTAATAAGACTGGTCGGAAGTTCATCACGCAATGCATTGACATAACCGGCTGCGCAGTCTATCATGCGTAAAAAGTGCGTTTGCGCAGCAATACATACTAGCATTTATTCTGTGATAGCATCTCATTCTTTTGCGGGAAAGTCGCGATTGTAAAGACATTTTCATTACTCATACTCTGAAAGTAGGTCTGAAGTTGCCTGAGGGGCCTAATTGAAAGTAAAACTTTCAGCCCTAGGGAGAATCGCTTTCTACTGACAGCTGTCAAATTATAAAAAAAAACAAGTTCTATTTTATTCAACCATGTTCCAACTTTCTAAAGTCTTTCTAACTGCAAGGAGGTTGTTCAACCAAATTCCAACTTTTTATTCAGCAAGTAGGTTGGAAACCCATTACAACGGTAAGAAGTTTAAAAAGTCTAATTAGAGCGCAATGTAATATTTAAATTTAAATAACATAAAGATAGTATTAAATAAATAATATATCTTCTAAATTACTTGATTAGTGTATAGCTTCAACTATTTATTTAAAATAACATAGATTTAAATTATGAAAATGAAAATAATGGCTGAATAATGCTGGCGAACCGAAGCCGAAGGCCCGCCAGAGAAAAAGAAAAAAAAAACCGGGAAGGCGGCAATTCAATCTTCATTTTCACTAATTTTTCTTTCATGTTTTTATTTTTATTTTCCTTGTCCCTCAAGCTCCATTGGCGCCCTCGCTAACGCTCTGGCGCCAAACCCGTCTCGGGACTCAAAAAACGTGACTTTCAACACTCAGGTAACAATGTACTATTGATAAATTGTAAATTTGTGTGTCACAATTCAACATTTAGTCAGTCAGTTTTGACAGTTAATCATACTTGTTTATTGTATTCAATAAACAGTATGATAACTATTGTAATAACTACTTAATGAAAAGCGAACTTTGTGCTGCATAACTTACTAAGTACAGAATTCAAAATTGCGCAAATTTACTAGTGTATGATAATGACAACAAAGAACATAAAACAGTTTTTAATCCAATGCTAAACTCCTTGTCAAAAATTTCGACCAATCAAATCGAGAGTATTTATGCCACAAGGAGGTTGTAAGGTATTGAGATGGACGTTGACCTTATTCGTGTGTTCCAAATTCAAACACCAAAACAGTGATTAAAAGAGCTTTTTATTCACTGTTTTCAGTGAATAAAATAAGCTTTTTAGAGGGGTTTTTTACATCGGGAAATACAAAAATTAACATAAATTATTTCAACAGCTTAGTCTAAGAGGCCCGTATATGCAAAAACAATGCTTGAGTCTGAGTCGAGGCTCAAGCATAGATTTTCCACACTTTTTAATAGATAACTTTCAAAAAGTCTATGCTTGAGGCTCGACTCAAACTCAAGCATTGTTTTTTCATACGGGCAGACAGGCTTATTGTTTTGAACAATCATGATTTGATAAAACTCTGCACAAAGCGTACTTATTTTTGACTGATCAGCTGCACAGCCTATACAAAACAGATTGCGTCATAGGAATTAGCACACAATACTCTGACACTCCACTTTCCATTTCATCGACAGATAACAAAGTTCAGGGAGGAACATTGGCATCATAACTTTGTCATATCACAGCTATACATAATCCTCTAGAATAAAAACGAGCATAGGTTTTTCCAAAGAGTTTTCATGTTTTTGTAACTACCAGTGCTACTGACTGTGTTTCTCTCTTTTGTAGTAATTGCAGTAAAAGCTTAGTGCTGGACTCTTTCGTCAAATTACTGTATGGTGAGAAAGACCTGAGGAATGTCTTATCGTGTCATAACAGTACTGCCTTCTATGCCGTAGGTCGTGGGTTCGATCCCCACGTTGCTTGCATAGTACAGACTTGTTTAGTACTTTTCTCAATGCGTTGAAATTAAAACTAAGCAGAACGTTATTAACCTTAGCATCTAGGCAGAACTTTTTATTTGATAAGTTACCTCCTTGGTTGCCATGCTTCGGAGTAATACATCGTTCTATTTTTAAATTACACGACAGATATAGATTTTCATAATGTAACTTTTGCCGCTGCTGCTCGCATGTATTTGGCCAGTACAGTAATTTTAATTTAGTTATAGGTTGTCAAAATAATGCTAATTCCAAGAGGTTTTTGAAAAATATAATAGTGTTGCCATTTTTTTTATTAATCTTTATTAAGATAGCCGTGTCAATTCCTAAGTGTTAACAAAGATTACATGAATTTTATTTTTCTATGGTATTACGGATTTTAGATTTGAGCAAATAGAGCGAAACAGATTGAAAGTGTTTCCCAATAGATAGCATAAATTGGTAATTTCGCAGTTTCAATTGCTAATTTGATTAAAAACGAGGATGATGTAATTCCATAATACCGACCTCTAGGTAAATGCCATCTTGAATTATGAAGGTAGAATATCTATGGGAAACAGACGTTATAAATCACCATGGTCTGATCGAAGCACGGCGTGTGACGACACCGTGCAATGTAAATCACGACTCACGACTAAGTTACAATAAAATGTGCACGAAAGAAACCTCTGCAAATCGCTCGGAATCGTTTTGCCACGCTGGTTGTTATTTCAAACCTAGACTTGGTTATTGACCGACTATAGTACCTATATCTTTGGTTCGGCGTGGTCACCGTAGATGGAGTAACATCTAAGCGCTAACCGGGTGCTTCCGAGATTTAGAGAAAGAGTTTTAGTTCGACTTCAACACTAAACTATTTATCAAAAAGCATCTTACAAACGGCACAAACTAATCCTTAAGTTTTTGCTCGTTTTTTTATGGTTGGTCGCTTCAACTGAATCTTCTGACTTTAAGGTGGCCTATAACATCTATAAAAAGGCCGGAAGAATTTGACACACTTTTTTTGAATTCACGGTGGCGATGACGTAATTATTTTCAAATCAAAACTGGTTTATAAATCCACAATTCATTGACCATGAAAACACGACTTTGCTTTTTGTAAAAAAGCCTAAACTAAAAATGTTGTGATGATCCGCTGTTGATAAAAAACGAAGAAATAAACGAGTTGGTCCGAGCTTAGCACCTCAACAGGTATGTTGGGACTTTGTTTTAAGCAGGTGTTTTTAAAAAAGGTATGCTGGTCAGCAGGGCCGGACTGTCGGTGTCGATGATACAAACATTGCGAGAAAACAGGCGCAAATCAAATCAAATCAGGCGTCAACCAGCCTGTTCTGTTACATAAAAGTTTTGATACTTGTAGCTCAATCACGCTCCATCACTCCGACGGATTTGGATAATACGTGACCAAAAATATAGTTCTTAGCCTGGAATTGTATAGACTTATTCTAAAAATTACCAAGATTCTTAGATCTTGGCTATGAGGACTACGTAGAAAAATTAAAAGACCCAAGAAGGAAAGTTCTAGTAAGTTCATTATTTTAACATTGTGAAACTAAGTTTATGCGCAAACATTAAAATAAAATCATCCAAATAATATCTACGCACGAGCGCGTTGAAGTTTTTTGTACCAAGAATTGGTAGAGTCTGTTCAGAAAGAGAACCGTCGCGTCGTGGCCAAATTGAGAACTAACGTTTCGATTTTTATATGGCAGCTCATCCCTTTCTTTCTGTCAGCATTTTGCATCAAAAAAATTAAATAAAGGAATAGTACACTAGTTGTGATAGGATCAAAACGCAAAAGACGCGCTATTGTATTGCACACTAAAAAAAAAAGGTGATTAAGCACAGCGCCCTCCAATCCCACGACGGTTCTCTTCGAAGTTCGAAGTTCGAAGTTTCGAAGTTCCACGAAGATTTTCGTATTGGTCATGAAAAACAGCCGACGGTAATGAGTTTATTCTCTGGAGGTTCGCATACTAAAAGTAGAGCCAAAACGCTTAGTGCAGTGGTATGCTAACCAGGTATGGATGGTACTAAGCCGTGCGTCTGCTATCCCATCTGTCCTAATGGTTTGGTGTGGTATGGTATGAATTGGTAATTTTTTCAAGTAGGTTAATCTCGCCTACGAATTTAATAAGATATCACAGACTGGTAATCGTGATTTTATTAAAAAGACCTCAACTTGATTTGGGTATAAAAATCAACTAGTTTTAACAGTTAAGCCATGAGTGCCTTAACCAAATCATGTGGTCAAGTCCACACTCCAAAATCCCAAATATATGTAGGTAGTAGGATAACCTATAGCGAATGATGATTCAGAGGCACAATCGTCATTCCGCAGGCCTAATCGTGGGCATCCAAAAAGTCAAAAACAACGAGAATTCGAGACCTTCCGAAAAAGGCGACGTGAAGTCACGACTTCGTTCCGCCATATTAGATCGCAGTCTAGCTTGTTAAAATTATGAATTCTGTGACCGCTGTATGGCGGTCATAGAAACGTCAATTAACTAAAACAAATATACAGGGTTATTCATTATTAGCTGCAAATACTCAGGAATTAGGTTCAACAAATAAAATAAAAAATATTTAAGTAATGATTTTTTTTTTTTAATTTTGATTTAAGTTTTTGTATCAAATTTTTTTTTTTATTAATTTCTTTACGGCTATTGCATAATGATTGCCACGGAGAACAGGACGATGACCCACCCAGGCGGTGACTGAACGCAGAGTGTCACTCACGGCGCGCGGGCGCAAAATAGGTCAGGCACCAATGATTCCTTTATCGATTTTCTCGGGATTTTCATAACAAAACTTAAAAAAAATCATTTTATAAATATTTTTTATTTTATTTGTTGAACCTAATTCCTGAGTATTTGCAGCTAATAATGAATAACCCTGTATAGTACCAATTCGCTAATCTAATGTATGTAAGTTAGCTTAATGTAGACTTGTGTGTGACTACGCACAACAAAATAAAATAAAAATAAAAACTTAACAAGATTTCGACACGTGTCTCACTTCTCTACGAAGCATCATCAGGAAATTTGACTCGCTATGCAGTACATGACGTGTTGTGTTCGTTTGTTCGTGTTCGTTTGTCTAGTCTTATTTCTGAGCAACAATTTTTCGCTCTTAGATCTTGAAGTGATAGTAAATACATAAAGTTTTGCAAATAGGCAGTAGGGTTCATTCAGGTAGCTAAGATGATTTACGTTATGCTCTTTATATAACTAAACTGGTATGCTCTAAGCTCATAACCATACATAATTACCTTCCGTTTGACCTTCTATAGCCGAGCTTTTTTACTCCGAATTTACAACCGTCTATAACTAACGAGTCGAGATGATTTAGTACTGTTCTCTAAATTGCAGATGAGAAGATAGAACGGTTTTGTAATTAAATATTAGAGCTATTTTACAATGAATCACAAGGAGCTCTTTGTGGCAACTATTTATTCAGCTTTTGTCAGAGTTTATCTATAGAGAATCGTGTCTTGTATTATGTTCAAAAACACGTTTTTGTGCTATAATGCACTTTGAAGCGGACTTGGAAATAATGTTTTGATGAAACTTGCTATAATAATTTAAATAACTATTTACATTATTATGAACTAGCAGGCCAGTGACTTTGCACGCTCATTCATGTAATTTTTTGGGATAAAACTGCCTTTTAGCAAACTATATTACGGTTTTATTTTTACAAGGCCTAATATAAGAAATCTCTTTTTTAGGGTTGTCAAAAACAAGGCCTGACATTATTTATTCAACGGATACCGTTATTCCGTTGATAAAAATCAGATTTAAAATTCATTCAGATGGGTCCAATATGTTTAGGTTAGAAACCCGCAGACGGTCTGCCACACAGAATAGACTGTCTGCCACCAGCTATGAGGTCAAAAACAGAGGTAGGTAAGGTTGTAATACTTACTGAGTTCGGTCTCACAGTCGGTGTAATCATGGTTGCAGTCGACTGTGTAGGCAGTGGCGGCGGCGAGGGCCACCACCAGAGCGCACCAGAATGTCAGTAAGCGTGCGCTCATAGCGATCACCGTAGCGCCATCTGTTGGACAAAACAATGAACTATAACTTCGCATTACTTTTGAGAATCTGTAATAAAATTTGTAAGCATGTTGATAAAGGAACGATGAAAATCTTCCAAGGAAAAGCCACAAACACATTAATAATTAATTGCATATAAGCTATGCAAACCTCCTTGGCGAAACCATCTCATTTCTTATAAAATTATATGAAAACTTTTTACTGAAAAGGTATAGTGGCAACACAGACCTAACAGCATTAATGCGCGTTTGCGACTATTTTAGCAGATACCGGTGCAAATTATTAGTATTAGTTTTATAAAAAAATATGTTTCTCAATTTAATTTAATTTGTGTTTTATAAGGTTATAAGTAGGTATATAATTTTAGCAATATCGGGATTTTGCTTTTGTACACCACCGTTTTTCTGTTTTCGTAAAATCTCTCCATCCAAAGGTTGTCTGGAAGAGATCGCTTTTAGCGATAAGGCCGCCCATTGTACCTATTTTTGTAATGTTTCTGTTATAATATGTTTCTTATGTGTACAATAAAGTATTAATCTATCTATCTATCTATCTAATATTACACTTTGTTTGTTTTGTTTATAAATATTTTATTTAAGCATGAATAATGTAATTTATTTTGGAAGTACTGTCCTAAAAACGAGCTAAAGTTTACTACAACATCATTAAAACTTAGCATCATTTTAAACTTTCGTTTGATGTCACATCATATAATAAGCACAATGCAACGCAGCAGGTGGGCATCAGGTGGAAAGTCGAACAAATTGTGGGCGGGGTGGAGCTATCCGTTGTGGCCAATTTTGAGGGGTTAGTTTTACTGATTGACAAGATGAGTTTAATAGTGATGGTATAAGCGAGTAACTAGACTGAGTCATGATCGTGTTTCTGATTTAGTTCAACAAAGATTCAAGTATTTTAGAAACCTCTAGTGATTTAAACATTGAATACTTGTGAGACCTTGACTTTAAAAGCCCTAGGGTACATAATGTAAGTTGTAGCTAAATTCATAGTTCTTACCGTTGTTACCAGTGCTGCCAGTGGCAGATAGTCAAATATTGTCAAAATAACATTTTGTCGAGAAAAGTCACATTACCATAGATATGACGAAAACGATTACATTACTTTATTATTATATATTTACTTTTAGACAAAAACAAAAATATTTAAGGATGTCTTCCGATTCACGATCTTTTTTTTTCTGGAAAATATTTTTAAAGTTTATTTATACTGAGTCGTGTAACATGGAGGTAACATGAGAGGGTCAAAAGTAACGTAAAATGTTGAACGAAAGTAACATTCTGGCAACACTGGTTGTTACTTAAATAGGACGGTAAAAAGAAACGAATTGACCGCATTCCTGCTAGTATTTCGTTTTCAACCACCATCATGCAAATCATAGCAATCAGATCGAACAGGAAAGTACAGTATCCATTCATATTACCATCAAGTATGCTAATTATTGCAGCTTCATACGGATAATAAAGTGTCATCATAATCATCGTTATAAGAACGGTTATTTTTTTATCTGTGGCGAGTTAACACGGTTTTCTTTAACCGGCTTCTGGTCGTAACTGTAAAGTGACCATGTGAAGATGAGGCATGTATTGCGGTATTTCGGCATTCGACGTTTACATCGCTGTGACAATGCGAAGAATTTAAAGTGACTATAACGTACTTCTTCAAGCACACGTTGGCATGAGGTTGTTTTTGGACCCGCAAGAGGTTCAAAACACATAAATATAAGCTTAAAATAGGGTTTTACGAGTTAGGTCTCGTGTTTGCTGTTATTAGGTTTTTGATAGAACTAATGAAGAGGATTTTATAGTACCTACGTCAATAAGCTAAAGCTAATAGAGAAAGCTACAGATTTGACTTGGAGAAGATCTAGATTCCAATATTTAAGTGAAAACTTTCAAATTTCAAATTAATATATTATTCAAAACTAGCAGACGAAATGGGTACAATTGACCATAAATTAGCTATTAAGGTGAAAGAAAGCAACACTTCACAAGTCATAGAACAGCTTTGTATGGCCGACAACAATAACAGCGGTCTTCTAAACAACAAATGGTCATTTTCAATTGTTTGTCCATCAACTTTCGGCTGACGATTGTATTTGAAAGACGAGAATTGAATAGTTAGCGTTGTTCGAAGAAAGGCGAACAAGATTGCCGATTTGATAATATTGAGCAATTTGACTCTTCAAGCTTGAAGAATAGACATTGTAAAAATGTATTGATTCAATAAGATCAGTTTGAAACGTCTCAATCTATCTAAATCTAGACGACAGTTCCACGCGACAAAACCGGCTTGGTTCTTAGATACCATTCTTTGCATGATCTTTTTTGCAGGCCTCAGAAAATTAGTAACACTGTTATGTTAGTATTCTAATTACATTTCCAGATCCAGACACAGGCCAAAAAATGCACTTAGGTATAGATGCGTAGGAAATTAATTACTTCGAAGATGGTATACCTAAAGCCTACGTTCGTCCTACACAGTCTGATCATTATGGCAACATGCATTTGTAATCTTCTCAAATTCCAGCTATATAAACCCTCGATGTTAGTGTCACAACATTGCTAATAGTCAATAGACAAATGTACCTATAGAAAATTTTCAATCTTTGAAGAGCACTAAGTTATTCGCATTTTTCTTTTTGCAAATAAAGCTCTACATAAAAAGGCTACCAAAATGTTTCGGATTTGAATGGCCAAAGGTAATTTTTGCGTGATAAAATATACGCATTAAATTTAATGAGTTTTGCCTACTTAGGTATGTGGAGTAAGCAGTGCGAACCCCAAGAAACATCAAGGAACGAACTAGATTTAACTAAGCTATAAAAAGATAGAGAGAGAGAGCCCAGACGCAAACAGAAGGGTGCTAGGAGTAAAATTAACGTGTGCATCCTGTCTATGCTAACGTAACTCTCAAACGGATGAACTTATTCTGCCTCAGTTTTTTTGCTTGAAATGTGACTTTATCAAACATTTTATTAGCTACAATAATAATAAACAAACAAATGCTTTTTATTTCAAACCTTGATCCATAGAGGTTAGTAGGGAACACGATAAAATAACTTAGAACTTTGTTCGTAAAAAACATGGTTAGTTATCTAGACACCAGGCGAGAGATCAGACCAAACACAGCCAACCAGTGTCTCATGTCAACGACTTTCAGCAGACTGTTGGTGGGCACCAACTTTGCCTCGTAAGTGGCTCATCAGAGATGCGGTTTGCTGCTGCTATGATCCAAGATATGCTCAGCCGTTGGAAAATCTTCAGTTTTTTTATCTTTCATAAGGGATTTTCATTTCTAAGCTTTGCAATGTTTTGGATACTTTTGATCTCACTAAGCTTTGGCCCAGCTGGACCGTGAGATAAGATTGCACAACGCTCATGTAACATTCCATTGCGTGCACATCATTGCACTAAGTACTTTGTGAGCGGGACCTAGATTGTACCTGATGTGTTCCGTGCTCTGAAATTGGATGGCTGGATACGCAACTCAGTCTGTTGCAACGGCCAACGGCTGTTCTTAGTTCAACGCTGTCGTGAAGATGTGATTGTAGCATCTGTCTTTAGCTACTATAGTGCTAATGGAGTCTTTATTCTGTGCATCATCATCATAATACTCATCAGAAAGTTCACTATAAGACATGGCATCATCTAAGTAAGAACAGTTTCGAGATATCTTAATCCATCGACTAACAATGACGTCAGTTTAACGAGTGGGCTGTTCTAGGCCCGTATGCAGAAACAATGCTCGAGTCTGAGTGGAGCCAAGCATAGATTTTTTTACATTTTTACAGCTCTCCATTGAAAAGTATCAAAAATCTATACTTATCCTACCTATGTTATGTTCTATAAGCTTATAGTACATCTTTTAGTTCGCGGCCGCCATTAAAAAACCTTCTTTTTCAGATGGCAACCACGAACTGCTGTAGTACAACTAGAAATATGGCCAGGTCATTGCACCTATTGTCAACGCTGGATACCATAAAATAGGTACCTAAATGAAATATATAATTAGAACATAATTAAACCGATGGAACCAATCTGGAAGTATACTTATACATATACCTTTCAAATAAAAAAGATTCATTAAAATCAGTGAATATTATGCTATTATATTACACATAAAAAAACGAATTCAGACCCTCTTTCTGTTTTATTTGAAGTCTGTTAAAAATCGAAGTGACTAAGCATTTTGCGTGTTCTCAAAATGAGTAAACAGTAAAAAAGTTTTTTATAGAAAAGGTCTTGGTACTCAATGCCCAAGTGATCACCATAAACAAAATAGGAACAGCGATAGCTTTTACAAGAGTTTAGATAAGATAGAATGTGGAAGGTAGAATAAACAATATCGATATTATATAGCCTAGTTTACACGATAGAAATCAACGCTAACAACCTGATTTCCTCATAATATCTTCCCATATTATTGTGGTGTCATGCGATTTACCATTGTCTGCGGGTTAAGTATTCTCTAAGTAGGTAGGTATGTGAGAGTAGAGTGTACTGATTAGTATGGAAATGTCTAATTTACATCATATTTTTCCGGTTGGTTGCAAGTTGCAAATGTCGAGTGTTTGCGAATGCATTTGTTATAGTTATGCAAGATTTGCTTAGTTTAGCGCTGTGTGAAAAGTTTCAACTACAAAACACAGAGCTGTAGGTATTATGTATGTACAACTAAAGATTTGCGCGATGGCAATCAGTGAATCGCCAATATCGCTGTAACATATTATGACAGCTATATTTGACAGCGTTTTACTGATCGTCATCGCCATCGCCCTAGATGTGCGCAGGCCTTGAGTAGAAGCTAACTTTATAGTCTTGTCAAATCAGTTTCTCAAAGAAGAAAAACGATAAAAATGAGCCAATGTTAAACGTTTACGAAATTCTTAAAAATCCATCAATCTTTTCTCTTGACTGTAACTACTAAACCGATCACCAAAACGTACCATTATTTTCTTAAATACCATGGCCATCGACCATACGGCCAATTTGGTCCCATGACCTCGTCTCTACCATTCTATGTTTGTAAAGTCTCGAACCCTGATTGGATCCCATGTGTTCTTAATAAACCACCTGTGGCCTGGATAATATTGCACTTTATTTGCTGTCGGCCTTGCAAGGCAATCGGCATGATTTACATAAATGGAATATCTTATACCTTTAAACGAGAAAATCTTGTATATATATATATATTTAGGATCTCGGAAACTGCACCAACAATTTTCACGAAATTTAGTATACAGGGGTTTCCGGGGGCGATAAATCGATCTAGCTAGGATTCATTTTTAGAAAATGACGAGAAGTTGGTGTTTTGCAATAATCAAACATAAACTCAATATACGACTGTTCCTGCCATCTATTGGCGATTGTGAGCAACTAACTGCAAGCTAGAAGGCGTTGTTAATTAAAAATAAGCCAATAAAGATACGACTCTTCCTGACATCTATTGGCAAATAATAATACTATTTTTTTTTAACCCGAGCGAAGCTCGGTCATACCGGCTCGTGCATTCATAATAAGTACACCTACATTGAACCGTTAGTTTACGTAACCTTTTAATATTAGGTACCTATGAGTTTTTCTGCCCAAAATATATGCACACAATGCCAGTGCTCTCAAACGGTGAAGGAATCGTGAGGAAACCGGCACGTCTTTAAGAACCTAAAAAGTTTGAAAATATGTGTCAAGTGCACGAAAGGAGCCTCTTTGGCGCACTTAAAATCCTTTCACCACATTTGGTTTAAACACGTTGCTCAAATTACTAAATTGTTTTACTCCAGTCTAGGTTAGTTACCGCTTGAGTATGTGACCGAATTACACAACACTCGTTTAGTCAAACGCTCAAAGCATCTGTCTAATTGCTCATAACAGAACCATAGACGAGAACCGTTGACGAACGAACGAACAGAACCATTGACTGGCCTCTAGCTCAGTTGGTAGTAGCTCTGCCTTCTGCGCCGTAGGTCGTGGGTTCGATCCCCACCGAGAACAAATATTTGTGTGGTGAACATAAATGTTTGTTCTCTGTCTGGGTGTTATGTGTATTCTAAGTATGTATTTACAAAAAAAAAATGTATTCAAGTATTATATCAGCTATCCGGTTCCCATATTACAAGCTCTGCTTAGTTTGGGGCTGGGTAGTGTTGTGTGAATTGTCCACAATATTTATTTATTTATTTATTTATAGAACAGAACATTCTAGCCTACAGATGGTGTGAGAATTTTAGAGCAATTTAAGCAGGTACAGAAGTTAAAAGTAGAATTTGTAGAGTCCATATCCAATTTTCGTAAAATTTTAGTTATGAAGTTGTGGCTTGAAGAGTGTGGGTGTGGGTGCCGTTGAAATTACTGGCATGTGAGGGTGAACATCTGTATGCCTCAAGGTGATAGACGCAGGGTATTGTAGGGCTCGTTCCTGACATGTGGTCTACGAGGCAATGCTTTGTTACAGGCGATGGTTACCACTTAACATTAGATGGGCCATAGGTATGCGTGTTCCATCAGCTAGACTAGCTACATTAAAAAACAGCGTTGCGAAAATAAAATCCTGGAACCCACTGACTAAGTCTAAACTTGAGAAACTGACTTCAAGGCCAAACTGCAGAACTGATTTTGATGGATACTTTTTTTATGGGATCAATCTGAAAGTATTCACTTTCAGATAAATGACGAAATTATGCGATAACAAACATTATTTAAAAAATGCAACGGAATTGAGAAGCTTCTTTCTTTTATTTGATGTCGGCTAAAAACAGCAATGCGTTCCGTACCGAGTGGGCCTCACTAAACACTTTTTTGGACGAAGACAGAAGAAACGAGTTTTTATTAAAATATACTAGGTATGTAGCAAACAGCTAACAGCTCGAAATATAACGGCACACTGCAATAAAAGATTCGTTTTACTAACTGTAATCAAATACATTGCAATTCTCGTTCTCAAGTTATCCTAGTGGCTTGTTTCTACATACGAATTAAGTGTTGACATTACTAGGGCTGCCAAAACGTTTTCGCTTGCACATTTTTAGCACACGTGAATGAACTCTAAAAATCTTTATTGCTTGTTTAAAAGCCATTTAGTAGTAAGTAAGTACCGTATGTTTCCAGTATAGTTCTGTTGAGTACAATTAGCTGAAGAAATAAGCATATGGCCCACCTGATATTTAGTGATAACCAACGTCATAGCAAAGCGATAGTTATAAAAACAAAATCTGTAAACCTAATACTAGCTCTCTCGATCAGCTCAGTTGGTAGTAGTTCTGTATTCTGCGCCGTAGGTCGTGGGTTCGATCTCTACTGAGAACAAAATATTTATTTTTGATTATAAGTACTAGCTGTCTGGTTCCCATAGTACAAGCTCTGCTTGATTTGTGGCTAGGTAGTGTTGTGTGGATTGTCCACATTATTGATTATAAATAAAGTTAATGCATCTCTCGACAGCGCACACGGTTACCTCTAAGAGATCGCAGATAATTTCAATAAAGTAAAATCTGAAAATTTACAAAAAATATTATATTATTATATTTAAAATAGGTAGGTACTTACAAACCTCACATAAAACAATTGACAACCCTGACTCAGAAAGTTCCCACGAACAAACAATCGTTGGTATAGTCTTACGCGGTTTTTCACTCCTAATCGGTCTAACGTTTCGTAACTTATTGTGTTATTAGAAGTACCTACTTACCTGCTTAGTACCTACTACGGTTAGTATGTATTCTTAAAACGTTCTGGGTATTGCTATTACTGTAAATATGACTACCTACTAAAGTTTTGATAGTCATTCTGTGTTCAGATTATAATCCCACTTTACAGTAAGAGAACTCTTTTTGGGGTTTGCTTTGCACACGTCATAATTTGATGTTTTTTATTTCATTACTAAACTATGACTATTTGAATAATTTTTTTATAACTGTAATTTGTATTACCTTCTACCGTGTAACCTTATTTTGACTTGTTTATTTATATATTTTACTTATTTAGGTACTTACTTATTACATATTACCTATACGAGCCGGTCTGACCGAGCTTTGCTCGGTATTTTTATTTTATAATTTTCATGAAAATCTCCGGAACCTTTGTCTCGAGTGTTTACGTATAAGCTGAATAGATGGCGTTCTCCGTGACACTAATTCATGATTTCGACTACTCGACAAGAGATGGCGCTAAATTTTTTTATTATTAAAATATCTTTTAACCCGGGTCTTTTCTGAAAATGAAACCTAGCTAGATCGATTTATCGCCCCCGAAAACCCCTGTATACTTAATTTCATGAAAATTGTTGGCTCAGTTTCCGAGATCCTAAATATATATATATACATTTATATTTATATACATATTTATACCTTTAAACGAGAAAATCTTGTATATATATACAAGATTTTCTCGTTTAAAGGTATAAGATATTACTAGGTACTAAAGTTTTGTTAGTCATTCTGTGTTCAGATTATAACCCCACTTTATAGTAAGAGAACTCGTCTTTTTGGGGTTTGCTTTGCAGACGTCTTAATTTTATGTTTTTTATTTCGTTACTAAACTATGACTACTTATTTGTAATTTGTATTAGGTAAAACCTTGTACCGTGTTATTTTGATTTGTAATAATGCTTGATTTATATATTTTACTCATTTACATACTTACTTATTAGGTACATATTATATTATACTATGCTTACTAAATAAAATGATTATTGATTTTTTACAAACGTTGATCTTGACCATTCAACTTTTTAGGAAGATGATGGTGGGATGGTCACCACACTTCATATTAAAAAAGTTATTACTGATGATTCTTCTACCAGTTTGTGCCAACCTGGTTCCATGGACCACGTTTTTTTAAAAGGAGTAAGGGTTCCATGTAAGTCTGAACTGAACTCTAAAAACAGCATAGCACGACGAGCTGTCAAAATGGCGAGATCGAGATAGGTCCATTGAAAGACGCCACCGAACCGCAACTGGTGCCGCCGTTTGCGAAATCTTCTTGGAAAGAGTGCAGCAATAAAGCTTTTTATTTATTTACTGAAGAAAATGTAGTTAAAATGCTGCAAGCAAGGTTTGTGGGACGAGTTAAAAAATTTTGTTTTTAACGTAAAATAGATTTTTACTTAGGCACTTGTATACTCAACCTGCTTACAAATAAGATAATACATAATTATAAATCTAATTAGGTGTAGGTACATATTATATTTAAATGTAGGTATGAGATAAGCCCAGCACGCTGATTTTGTTGTTATTCATTGAGCGGTCCAGTCCAGTGGTCCAGTCCAATCAGTCTGTGCTCGTGGCCCTAATTTGTAAGACGTGTCGTGCCTAATTAAATCAAAATTGAGCTTCTACAATGAATAAATATTAAAAACAAAACGAAAATGAACAATATACATTTAATTTAACATGATTACTCGTTTAATATTGTACATATTATGTGTTATTTATGTGAAAGTAGCCGTTTGGCTATTAGGCACTTAAATCAAGTCATTCCATTTGATTTATAACAAAATAAAGATTTATGAGCACTTTCACTACCTGACATAATAAAGAGGACAGAAAGTGTGAACTAATGATCAACCACTTCATCCATGTACATTTTTACCAATGATTCATCATCAGCTTGAAGAAGTGACAATAAACCTTCCTCACTGATCTCGAAAAAGGTTTTGTTTAGACTGGATAAAGGCTGGGCCACAGAAGAGAAAAAACGCTTGGGCCACTCGTTTGACAGTTAATTTTGTGTGCCCTTCCTAGTGTGTGTCACGCCACTGTTGAGTGTCCCTAGAACTAACTACATAGGTACCTACATCACTAATTTTAGTTGTAGACGTCGCTAAGTTTAGTTTTATGGACTCTCGTCATGGTTTACATCACCAAAATGGCTATAATCAAATGCGCACAAATATAATTTGACGTCTTCCTGTCCAATTGATACACCTACTTATAATAATGTCAGTGCTCCTGCATCTTTGTAAGGGGTTTGCCTCAATCACCACGCTCAGCAGGCATTACAGGTAACTGCCGCCATGTCAGATGCTGCTGCCTTTCCCCTGGTGCGTTCTTCAAGTCGCCTCTTCTCATCTACGGGAGATGATAGAGAGGTCCTGTTGGTCTTGCAGCCTTAGGGCGCTTGTACACGCTAAGAAAATTTGCCGTTCCTGCGGCAGACAAGACAAATTCTTCGTGTAGACGACAAGAATTTTGTCTTTTCCACACACGAAAACTTTTCAACGTTCGCCGCGTCGTGTCTTGCGCAGATAAGATTTTTTTCGTGCACCGCTGCGAGCAGTGTACAACTGTACACAGTTATTTTCTAGTTACGACACGAATTCTTGGGTAGACCCGGCGTTTTTTCTTAGCGTGTACAAGCGCCCTTATGGCCTCGAGTATAGGCAACTTCAGGTTCCAACCAATCATCTTTAAATTGGTTGGAATCCGGAGTTATCTATGCTCAGTGAACTTCTTCAAACTGGGCGCTAAGGCTGCTGTACTATGCCGGGACAACCCCGACCATAGTAAAACTAAAATATTAACTCTGTATGACCCTGTAACCTATTCGTTTGTTTTGTAAGCAATTACTACATAAGTAAATGAAACATAGTGAATGGGTAGTGTTAATTAAATAATAGTTTATTGAATGAAACTTGGCAAGCGTGGGCAAATCGTGCGCAGATGGTTTCGTGAGATTGTTTTTAGTTATGTGAATGTTTGTTAGATGATGGATTCAAAATAATAAGCTTGTAGACTACCGACCTTGCTGGTAGATACGAGAGGCATCTTATGACAACCTGCAGCAAGATAGCCAACCTGATGTTGAGGCTAGGTTTAAAAAACAGGCCTTTTCATCCATCCATTGTAGATGTTTTATATAGCGTCAGTGGCAACTGCTGGTGACCACTCATGCTTCTACTTATGAGACGCTATAGTGCCTGGGACATATATAGTACAGGCTAGGTACCTCTGCATATAATAATATCGAATTGAACTACTAACAGATAATTTCCACCCAGGACAATTTATAGTAAGTATAGAGTAGACCCTTTCTTTCTTTTCTTTGCCTTTTTCTTTTCAAATGCGTTAGTGCACCTAGGAGTTTCCTGATCCATAGAACAACTGCAAGCAACCATGCGGTTACTTTCTGTCCTAATCCAAAAACGAAACAACAAACAGACTCTGAAAGGTTTCTCATACTAGCTATACAGCCATTAGGTACATATGTAGGTACCTACCTACACAAAAGTTCTCATCTTGCGTAAGCTGACCTTGCCAGATAAAAATAAGCTAAAGTTTGACTTCAGGGTCAAACATCAGCTTCGACTTTCCAGTTTATATTAACATAGAGGTGTTAATTTCAAACCCGTTAGGTCCCAAATAAATAAGGTTTTAACGTGTTGCGTTGATTGTTGAGTTTTACACTTGTCTGGATTCACCAGTTTCCTTATAGTAATGTTGTTTTCTCATCTAAATAGAGAGGCCTTATATAGTATATTTTAGCAGTGGTAAGCGACCTTGGCAGTAGATAAAATGATAAATACTGGTTCTCCCAGTTTTTAAGATCATATAGGTCAGTCTTAATCTTATTCTACAATCAATTTTTATTTCCAAGTTTTATTAGGACTTTATCTTGAACAGTGAACAAAAATAAAAATATTAATTCAGATTGTTCGTCATTCGGACCCACATACCATAACCCATTGAAATCAATTTTACACGGTTTTCAGAAAAAGTGTTACAACTGAAAATACTTATCATAATACTGTTTGGCATCTATTATTATGCTAAACTTACCGCGCAAACAAGCCTTTTTCATATCGGTAAAATTTGAAGTTTTAGAGCAACTTCATTGGAAACAATGAAGTTGCACTAAAACTTCAAATTTAACGTTGCTTCCACGCGAAAAGAACGTTTTATTTATTGAATAACTAGCGGCTTGTCCCGGCTTCGCATGGGTGGACATTTATTTTTAAACACATATATGATACCTAATATGTTACTCAGGGTCAATGTAGCATTACAATGGTGAAAGAATTTTTGAAATCGGCACAGTAGTTTTTGAGGTTATTCATTACAAACACAAAAATATATTTTTTTTCCTCTTTATAATATTAGTGTAGATATAGATAGGTAGGTAAACGGTTAAATAGATTAAGTAGGTACTACCTACCGTATACAAAAGCTTCCGTAGTCTTCGTTTGTTCAATAACATTTCGAGATTCTGATCTCGTTCAGTCCGGTCGTGCTAAAATATCACGTCGACGACGTCGTCTTCGGATTGCGTGATCTTCTTGTTTTGCATAAGCTTATTATAACAGATCATCATTATCATCACCAATTAGGTACCTATACTTATGTCCAGTCTACAGCTGGACATATACCTCCCCTTATCTATCTCCTAAAGGAATTATGTGCGAAAATGCAGGTGAAGCAACGGTAGAGCATTTTTAGTTTTCTAAGCTGCCCTATTATCTGCTCTATCATGAATACGATATGGTTCAAAATCTTTCCTACAATTCAATTAGAGACAATTTCGCGCCTATCGCATTTGTATGTAAATTTGCAACGAGTCGAGACGCAAGGAGCCTCTTTAGCTTCAATGTTCTAAAGATTTGCTTGCTAATATTTTCAAACATATAAATAGTTCGATTTTCTAGTTTAAACAGACATGTGTCGTATCGATTAGCAATACACATATTTATGGAAGTCGGTAGGTAGTAGGTACCTACAGGTTCATCTGCCATAAATAGTGATACCTACCTATCTATTAATAACTTCTTAGCTATTTCGTTTCTATCTTCAAATCAGTATCTAACTACCTAACTATGCAAGGAGGTTTTTTGAGAAGGTAGAACTCACCTCCTACTCATTCAAACTTTAAAAGTAAAATAATAAATGATTCTGATTCTGATAAAAAAAAATGAAAAAAATAAACAAGCAGTTATTGTTTTCTTATAAATCGAGAGCATGACTCCTTTCACGACTTTTCCCTAACTCTCGGACACCCTGGTTTGGGACTTGGCCATCACCGCCCTTCTCAAAAAACCACCCTGATTTTATAAGCACAAGTTATTCAATTATGACTCTGACCTAAGCACTGTTTCAGAATACGGGCCTTAGAGTACCTTCAACATTCCCTTAGGAAGTAGGTCCCTAGGAGTAGGAGTCAAGCAAGTTTATACAGACGCAAGCTTTTATTACTGTGAAAAGTTGAGTCATATTCAGTGATTTCGCCGCCATGAGTTTATAAGAACTCCGTGCTTTAAGCGTCGTTTCTCGCAACACTATTCTAGGAAAACATTGCCTTTATTGTCAGATAACCTTTCTTTCGACGTAAAACCCATAAAAGGGAGATAAAGATCGATGTGATGTTGAATTTCTTTTTTGAGCTTGAGAACGCGGATAGTTCTTCGTTCGACGTGTTAATGTATCCTTTCTTGGATAGGTACAGGGGGTCTTAAAAAATACCTACTGTAGTTTGCAGACTCGCCTGCGGAAAGACCATCGTCATGGGTAAACCCAATTCATGATAGCACAAGACCTTATGGAGAAGGTCTCTCTAGAGTCTCGAGTCTAGACTCTAGAGATACCTCATTACTCTTCAGTCTAGACTCTAGACTCTAGAGTAATAGATGTTCATCAGAAGACCAAAAATGTAGAGACTAAAAAATTATAAGCCACTTTAAATAAAAAAGGAGATATGTATATTTTTACATGTTTATTATTGCATGGATTCGTCATTAATGAGCCGATTTCAAAAAATCTTTTTTCCAAAAATCTATCCTCCCGCGAACACTCAGGCTGTGGAATGATCTCCCTGCTGAGGTTTTCCCTAAAGACTATAGCATGGGGTTCTTCAAAAAGGGCGTTTTAAAAGTTTTAAAGGGTCGGCAACGCGCTTGTGATGCCTCTGGTATTGCAGGCGTCCATAGTCTACGGTAACCGCTTCCCATCAGGTGGGCCGTATGCTTGTTTGTCAACTTAGTTGTCAAAAAAAAAAGATGGGCCCAAAGAAATTGCATCAAATCGGTGTCTGCCGTGAAGTCGGTTTCTCAAGTTTTTTAAACTTATATTATGATGCCAGAATTTAGTATATTAAAGATGATAGCGATTAATTATGTCCGGCTTCGAACCACATAAGTTGACAAATGAAAATAAGTCATAAACTGTAGGATATTACTAAAGATCGGATCGAATATCATAACATTGATAAAATTCTGATGGTATCTTCAAACCAACGTTCATAATGTGAAAACCTGTTGTGAAGATCGTCCACAACACGCGGATTGGGTTTTAAGTTTCCTAAAGAATTGGTTACAATGATTTTGCCAGACGTTTTTGCAATGGAGATTTTGATAGACTGGCCTCTGATCTTAGTTGGTAGCTCTGCTTTCTGCGCCGTAGATCGATGATTCAATCTCCACATAGAACAAATACCTATTTGTGTGGTTTGTTCTCTGTCTGGGTGTTATATGTATTGTATTCTAAGCATATACCTACCAATTTACAAAATAAAATGTATTTAAGTATCAGCTATCTGGTTCAAAGTTCTACTTAATTTTCACACTTAACTTCCATAGTATTTATTTTATAGTCTGTGCCATAGGCATGAATCAGTGATGTCTAGAATGACCTTTTAGGGTCATTTTAGTAATACGCGAGTTTTTTAATAGATAGTCGAGCCATTTTAGTAAAGTTGCCGTGAAAAGATTGCTTCACCAGACCGTTGACGTTCGACATAAATTCGATTTGCGCGAACACTTATAAAGGTGTTCGCCGGTGTTTTTTTGAGTTATGCAATGATGGTACCCTTCTAAATTGACCCATTGCAACGCCACAGAATATGGAGAGGTATTGGATTTCGTTAGGAACCAGAAAGGCAGTGTTTCTGATCCTGCAGTTCTTTATAGATTTTATTTTGAGAAAACCTTTTTTTTTCAGATACATATTAAGTATAATAGATATATAGGTACTTATTCCACCTAAATTTGCTCAACTGATCTCTGCCTCCCAGAAATGCCCTTATTACTTTATTTTATTATATTGGTTTACTACATTGAACGCCTTGTGTTTTAAGCACAATACTAAGTGGAAGGTACTAGACCGCGTGGAAGATCACCTATGCGCTGGACTGCTCAAATCAAGTCGGCAGTGGAAACTTACAAGAATGCTCCCGGATGACTGCAAGTAGGTAGAGAGAAGTGACGAGATATCGTGAGGCGTGCTACAGCCCCTGATAAAGAGAAATCATAAGATATTCATGACGACCACGACTGACAAGAGTGAAGCAACCGAGAAGATTGGTTTTAATAAGTATTCATGTGAAATAAAACAGATTATGGATCCATCTTGGATAATTGGGGCTTCTTCCGGTTCCAGAACGAAAACAATGCAAGACTTCTACGTATAAGGTATTCAAATATTTTTCTTAGGCAGTCCCACTTCATCCATACAATGTCATGGTAATGATAAAAGGTTCATCTTCATTCAAAGGAGCGGTGTCGTTGTATTTCTATTGTATGTAAAGACGCTATTGTAGAGTATGGAATGTCTTTGGAAAACCAAATACTTGCGGTATATCTTCAGTCAACAGTATTTTTATAGGAAAAAAGTCTACATTTTGCTTGGAAATAAATTAGTTAGATTTCCATCGACGCCTTTTGCCTTTTTATAGGCGAATTTAAAATTCACCTATTTCATTAATTATGTTTAGATTTGATACGCAGACACAGCAGTTACAGGTAGATTTCTATATGCATACTAGAATCTTAATTATCCAGGATCTAACACTTTGAACAGAAAAGTACAGAAACTCTGAAGCTTTAACTAAAATTCGCGCACGCATACGAAAATTCAATCTTCTCTCTTCCTCATTCACAACTCTCAATTTCAAGAAGAGTCGAGTAATACCGCTATTTTAAGTAGATACAACATCAAACATACCGGTAGACTGTAGAAAAACACTCCCCGACAGGTAGATGCACTTTCTAACAAAAAAAAAAAGCGAAACCGCTCACCATGCACTGATTTATTCACACACACTGCACTAAATCTTCAAGTTGAACACAAAAATCCTAGCTGGTAGCTTGTTGAATTGCTAGTCTGTTTTGATGCTGATATTAGCGGAAAAGTTTTTGTGGGAGAGCATAAAACACGTGCTTCTTCGTTGGCGTCTCGCGCATTACTGGTGGTGGTCAGACGAGTTTTAAGATTTCTCCCCGTGCATCGAAAGCGAGCCTTCAACCTTTCTTCGTACAATCGGTACTATGCGTTCTCGAATGGGATT
The DNA here is from genome assembly GCA_947578465.1 of Thera obeliscata. Classification (NCBI taxonomy): domain Eukaryota; kingdom Metazoa; phylum Arthropoda; class Insecta; order Lepidoptera; family Geometridae; genus Thera; species Thera obeliscata. The sequence continues at coordinate 17,855,476 of OX387915.1, forward strand.
GCCGACATTTTTATACATTATTTCCTTCTCTACTGCAGAAACTAGGATATGGCATCAATTTACCGTAGTTCGTTTGGCTTTATGTTGCTTGCAAATGCTCTATGGTATAAAGTTCTAGTTCACGCATGGTGTTAAGCTTCGGAAGACCAATTTTTTAAGCACCAGATTCTAAATCCAGCCTCTAGAACAATAGCTCTTCTATCAGTTTAAAATGTTTTTTTCTACCATTATGAATCATTTTTGGTGGATCTCGGAAGTTGCGACATTATACCATGAATCTCTCTTTCGAATATTTCCAAAAGTAGAGGTTATTTTGAGGCTTTCATTCTCCAAACGTTCGATGACGCGTTAGGATGCAATGAATCGGTCAAGGCGCTACATACAATGAGTCAAACGCAGAAATTGTCTTTGACATACTTATCAATACGTTAATGTGTTGCCAAATGTGGGATTCCGATGTCCTGCTTGGTTCATATCAAGTCGGAAATTCCATCTTCAACACAAATTTGTTTAAAAAAAGGAGCAAAGGCTTTTCTGGAAACTGGAACTGGTAGTTTGTTGGTATTCGTTGTGCGTATTGAGGACCTCAGGAGGTGGTCCAGTCAGTCTATGTTCGTGGCCCGAATTTGAAAGGCGCATCGTGCCTAATTAAATCATATTAAAAACAAATTGTTTTTACTAAGCTTGTACTGAACAATTAAACACACCTTCTCATATCTTCTCGTCGCAGATACCACAGAGCCTCAAGACAAAAGTCTATATTAATCAGTGCGTATTGCCAGTGATGACTTATGGAACTGAGACGTGGTCGCTAACTATAGGCCTCGTGCACAAGCTCAAAGTAGCGCAACGAGCTATGGAAAGAGCTATGCTGGGAGTTTCACTACGTGATAGAATCAGAAATATGGATATCCGTAGAAGAACCAAGGTCGCCGACATAGCTCGTAGAGTTAGTAAGTTGAAGTGGCAATGGGCGGGCCATATAGCTCGAAGAACCGATAACCGTTGGGGAATAAAGGTTCTCGAATGGCGACCACGCACCGAAAGACGAAGCGTTGGGCGCCCACCCACCAGATGGACCGACGACATTGTTAAGATCGCGGGAAGTCGATGGATGGAAAGGGCTCAGAATCGTTCTTCCTGGAAACGAGTAGGGGAGGCCTTTGTCCAGCAGTGGACTTCTTCAGGCTGATAATGATGATGATGATGAACAATTAAATCAGATCGGTGCAATCTGCTTGATTTACCTCTGAACCATGAGGCCAGACGCGCAGGAGCCTGCCTGGCTGGTACGCCTCCCAGAGCTATATAAAAGTAACCGATTTATATTTTGGAGGTAGGTAAATAATTATTTAAACGTTTAAAAGCTTATAAAATTGGTATGATGCAATCACTGCGACTACAAAGTTATGCAAGCATGTAGGTAATTGAGAATCTTTTGTAAACACATACCTACCAATTTGAATACAATGGTTTAGGTATTTCTTGTTTGACAATCTTTCCGAAATTCCTTTCAAACAAGCAAAAGAAAATGCTTGGATGGAAATTGCTTACAAACTTTCTCGGGATTAGGAATTTTAAGATGTATCTCATCACGTACCTTCTGTTGCAATCCAAGGATTTGATTGCAACAGAAGATACGTGATGAGATGAGAACTGACGATTGAAACAATTCAATCGTCAGTTTTTACATGTTTTTTAGCTTCGATTGCATTATAAAACGAATATGAATTGCAATCCCTGCTTGTCAGACACAAGGCTTTGTTTGTATTAGTTTTTATTGCAATCGAAGCTCATAGTTATGTAAAAACTGAGGATTGCACAAACATTTGATTGAAACAAAATATACGTTATCACCCCAGTGCTCCCGCATTGAGTGATAACTAAGAAGTGGAAGAATGATTTGTTTAAAATAGCGTTGGAAGATATCCCTGATCTTAAGCAGTTACAATAAGAGCATAATAATAATCAACATTACCTTACAGGGCACGACCACTTAAAACGCGATCTATATTGCACTGCACTTTGTGTAGTGCTTTGATAATACAAAGGGCTTAAATCTTAGGCGCATTTAAATGTACATACATATCTCAGTCATATTAGAAGCAAAGGTCCACACACATCCATGTCTTATTAGTATTATTGTTATAAAAAACTGCATTTAAAGTTGCCACATTAAGAAAATGGGATGTTGCTACCTTTGCTTCTATATGACTCATCTATAAAGTGGACAGTAGATGGCAGCACGGGAGACTGTCCCATTTTGAATTAAAAGAAGACACAATGACAGTTGACGTTGACAGATTTCAATACAATTTACTGATGGAATATGCATAAGGCCCACCTGATAAGTGGTAGCCATTGACCGCGGTTACACTATTTAACAGTCGATGGTGCTACCTTTTACTCACTTGATCTCATGTCAGTAAACGGAGTTTTCCTCCCCACTACACAAGCACCTATGACCTATAACCACTTTGCTAGCAATACAATTTTTTCAAATTTGTTTTTGTTTGCGCAAGAGTCGACTTAGTAGATATCGGTTCGTGTAATATTAAAACAACTGTTTATATAATAAATAGGTAGTTATGTACTTTATTCAGAGATCTACTCTTCTTATTTATAAAAAGTCATTGTAACTAGCCTTAAACTTATCAATTTATAATGGCGACATAGAAAACAATCCAGTCTTATGTAACAAGTCTAAATTCAATACATCTACACCTAATTTAGATTACAAAACAACATTCATATAAAAACTAGGAATTATAAATTGACATTATTTGTTTTATAAACAATCAGCAGTATAATTATTTAGGGCATTCTTAGAGGGTTTATTTTTCAGTTTCCAATACAATTTAAATCAAATTAATAAAATGCATAGGGTCTTAAGTTTAAAATAACAAAACGAATAACGAGAGCGGTTTTATGTTTTCCAAAGTAGGTAAGGTACCCTATATTTTTAAAGTTAAAGGCCAGTTTCATGGAATACTAATCGACCAATCAAATATTTGACACTAACCCAAATTTTGCGTCAAAGATTCGAGCTAAACAACTGTCAAATATTTAATTGGTTGATTACCAATCAGTCAAACCGGCCCATACTCGTTTAGCATATACATACGAACATGTTCAGAAACATTATTGTATCTTGCTTCCAGTACAAAATTTAATTATGTCCTGAAAAATAAACCCTTTTTCATAGAAATTCAATTTTGATAAAGATACATTTTATAAAAATAATTTACAAGCTCACTCGTCGTTTAAAATTTAATTTGTCTGAAAAGAAATAAAAAACACTGATATAGAATCAAAAATATATAAAAAGTTAAACTTATTTATCGGTAGACATTAAAAATAAAGACACAGCGCCATCTAGTCAGAAATTTATTAAAACTTGTAATAATGGGTGTGTGCACGAAAGGAGCCTCTTCGAGGCGCACTTAAAATCCTTTCGCCACACTTGGTTCGAAAGAATCAGTGACACGATAAGAAGAAGATGGGGAACCAATATAATAACGGAATAAAAAAGAATCCAGGATCGAAACAAACATTATGAATGTTTGTTCTGGGTCTGAATTATTCAGGGGAATCGAACCCACAACCCACACCGCAGAAGGGTTACCAACACATGAGTTACAACACACGAGTCTGTTCATTATGAGAACCGTCGTGGGATTGGAGGGCGCTGCTGTGCTTAATCACCTTTTTTGTTTAGTGTGCAATACAATAGCGCGTCTGTTGCGATAATTTTATTTTATTTTATTGATAATTTTAGTATTCTCAATATTCTAAACCAAATAACTAAACATAACAACTCATACTATTAGTACCTACGAGCTGGAATGACCGAGCTTTGCTCGGTGTTAAAAAAATAGTATTATTATTCGCCAATAGATGTCAGGAATAGTCGTATCTTTATTGGCTTATTTTTAATTAACAACGCCATCTGCTGGAATAGCTTGCAGTTAGTTGCTCACAATCGCCAATAGATGGCAGGAACAGTCGTATATTGAGTTTATGTTTGATTATTGCAAAACAGCAACTTCTCGTCATTTTCTGAAAATGAATCCTAGCTAGATCGATTTATCGCCCCCGAAACCTTCTGCATACTTAAATTCATGAAAATTGTTGGCGCCGTGTCCAAAATCCTGAATATATAGGTATATTTATATAATTATATAATACAAGATTTTCTCGTTTAAAGGTATAAGATATCTTACTTTTATAGGTTTGGAGTCGCCATTGCCTTAATCATTTGGGAAAAAGTAGCTCTTCTGCTTTTTTACGTAGGTTGCGTCAAGGTGACCTCTGCAAAATAAAACATTCATATTAATACTTTATACCTACAAATACATAATTATACCGACAACATCATCCTTAGCTTGAATTACTTCACTTTTGGACATATACTGCTTTATTTGGGGGGTTTTGCCGTAGACACAATACTTGGCAGCCGGATTAGTGACCACAGTGTTACTATCTAGCCCCAAACTAAGCAGAGCTTGTACTATGGGAATATATACATTTCTTTTGTAAATACATACTACTTACAATACAATATACCACCCAGACAGAGAACAAACATCTGCGTTCACCACACAAATATTCGTTCTCGGTGGGGATCAAACCCACGACCTACGGCTCAATAGGCAGAGCTACTACCAACTGAGCTGATAGGCCAGTCAAGGTACTAACGGCCGTTCTGTATTTCAATGTAAAAAGGGTCTCAAATAAAATTCACTACTATAAATAACAACAAATCTATGTGCTAGTATTATTTAAATACTATCTATGCAAGACATAGTTCTGCATAGCAACTTCTAAACAATTTAAATGAAATCTAACAACTAATTCGTACAGTCTAAAATCTATTTTACGTTTGCTCTATCTAAGTAAAACCAGCATAACCCTCGCTAATAAAGAAACGAATGAAAAGAAAACGCCGCTTATCAGTACATCTCACTCTAATCCATGTTTAGCAACAGTGTGCGAGTGAGAGGGAATGAATTAGCGGCGCCATTTTGGATTTGAGAGTGGAGAGTGTGAACAATACAAAACTACAATGCTTTGCAGAACTATGCACTTACATCGTGTCAGTGGAACGGTAATAGTTTCCTTCCTCTTAAAAATGTGCCAAATTCCAGATATGTTTTTATAGAACGAGTACTTCTGACGTGGCCTTTGAACGAGAAAAAACATTAACCCCAATTATAAACTCTACTTAAATTTATCTTAAAATTAGCTTTGATTTTAATTTTTTTTGACAATAATTTGTCAGGACAGGTCTAAAAACTAAGGTTGTAATTATTTTGCCTATTTGCTTCGAATCTTTAGGGTGTATTCTTTAGAAATTGGCCTTAGAGCAAACTTAATACTAGTTTAGACGAAGAATATTCAGAATTTCTCAGTTTTAAATTTAGAATTTGATACAAAAGTAAGAGCATAGTCCGCAAGCATCCAAAAATCAACCAAATTAACCTCTTTCATCATAAATTTCAGGACGTTGGCAACCACATTGTATTTAGCCACATCCATGCCGTATTCAAAAATGCTGTTGGCACAATACGAAGACATCGGAGCGACACACGTATTGTACAAAAGCAATGCAAACATCCAGGACTGGTTTAGGTTTTTCTTGTCGCCTAAAATTCTCTTTGGCCGTGCGGTGACGTTTTTCGTTGGAGTGTTCGGCTCGCTTTTACTCCCGTAAAGTTCGTGTGATGTTTCAAATCTGAACAAACGCTTCTTATGTATTAGTACGTTGGTTTTGTGCATGGGATAGTAATGGTGAAAACTTACCGCTTGTCGAAGTACGACTGCGGAGTGGCGTCAAGGGATACCTCCATGCTTGATGGCTGTAAATAAAGGAAACAATCAATCAAAGCATTAGTAATTTTTAAATAATCAAAGCATTGGTGGACAATGCACACAACCCCATCTAAGCCCAAAGCTTGTATTGTCGCAAACAGATAATTAAAGTTTAAAAAACTTGAGAAACCAACTTCAAAGCGCTGAACCTATTTTGATGGAATTTCTATGGGACCAATCTGGAATTACCTTTCAGATAAAAAAAAAGAATTTGTGAAATCGGTTCATAAATGACGAAGATATGCGATGACAAAAATAATGTAAACATGAACATGCAAAGATGGAAGTCCAAGATGGTGGTGGAAGATTGATTCTCTGACGAACCCTGAAGACCCAGGATCATTCAGATGAGCACCCTTAGGTAACAATCAAAGTTAAAGGATTAAAGTACGTTCATTTTTGTCATTGGTTATGTATCGAGCAAAAGTTTTTGCCAAATTTTATCATTCGCACTTGATGTGCGGGCTGTTTTTTCCGCAAGTAGGCCGCTGGCGGGCCCTTTTTACGTGACCCTTGACACGTGTTGCTCGAACTTTTTTAGGTTCTACGACACGCCGGTTTTTTCACGATGTTTTCCTTCACCGTTTTGAGAGTACTGGCATATTGCACATATATTTTTCGACAGAAAAACTCATTGGTACACAACTGGATTTGAACACTAGATCACCAGTGCTCTCTCTTCTGTATCGATCATCATGTGTTAGATTCTTGGTTCGTTTACTTACACGATTCTCCTTGTCTTCGCTATCTGAAGACATCCGCCGGTTCTTACACAGCTCCCGCTGACACCGACAAGCGCTGCCGCATCCCTTCTCAGTCTTCACGCAGCCACATATCTTGGTGGAGCAGGAACCACGGCAGGAACAATGCGGAGATCCATCTGAAGACCGCTTCGGGGCGCGAGATGTGTCGGCGTCGTCCATTGTAAAGTTCATTGTTAGGCGTGAGCGTTGCGCCTGGATTAATAAAAATAGCTTGTTTAACACAGCAAACATAAACAATTGTATATACATACACAAAAAATATACAAAATTGTATGGGCGGTTTTATTGTTGAAAGAGAATCGCTCTTTCAGTCAGCTTTTATATAGAGAGTATTGCAAAATTATGGTAGTTTTATAGATAAGAAAATTAGCTTTTTGGTTAAATTACATAATTATAATTTCTAGCACGGTTTTTTATTGTTTTAAGACAAATAGCCAAAAATAAGTAAAGATTGGAGGAAATTTAACGCAGCGCCATCTAGCCTCAAACTAAGCTAACACACAGTATCTGAAAAGCTGAAGTTTGGGTCTCTTTAGGATATTGTAAAATTTAGTAAACCGGTGTGTATAATTTTCGCATCCTTACAAATGAGACAAGACTTTACTATCAAAGACACGTAAATAACAGAAAACATTAGCAAACATTCACGAATTTATTGATATCAAAAGACTCACTTGGATACGTTTGAAAAGTGGAGTCGCCCTCCAGTCCGGATCTTTCTCTCGATCCTCAAATTCGTCTTCATCCTCATCAGTCTGCTCCACATACTCCAATTTCTTCACATGCTCCAAGCTCTCTTTCTTAGGTTTTTTGTTCTTAGCCTTTTTACCTGCCGCCCGGAGCTGTTCCAACTCGTCTACTAGTTTTTTCTGTGAAAAAAATAATAAATAATGCAAAAAGTTATGCCCCGGGTGAGGATCGAACTCACGACCTTAAGATTATGAGACTTACGCGCTGCCTACTGCGCCACCGAGGCTATGACGTGGCATGCGAAAATTGTTTAGACAAAGTACAGTTCAGCCGGTGTAACTTGGCAAGTTTGAACTCTTTTGTGCGAAAATGGCTAATAGCGAATAGAAGGAACAACGGCTAACTTCAGACTCGCCAAGTTAAATCGGCCGTATTATAAAACTCTGAGAAAATACTTTGGGTGTAGTTCGATTTTAAGTAAAATCATTATAATTTTCATCATCAGACAGGATCTTCCTCGTTTGTAGACATGAATTCGAAGTGACGTAGAAAAAAAAGTACCGTATTTTTTGATTGTTTTTCTAAGCTTGGTCGCCTGGAACTAGTACTTAGACTCACCTTCTTTAGACCACGTTTCAAAGTGATCCTTGTGATACAACTGAATAAATGAATTTTGACTTTAAGATGTAGAATATTTTATCAAAAAATATACGTACGTTTTCCTCCTCAACCTGATCTAATTTCTCCTGTTGTATTTGCAACACATTTTGTAGATGTTTACAGGCTTCGTTGTTGTCGCCACGGCTCATCACACCGCGTTGTAACGCCACCAATGAAGCCAACTTTACATGGAAACAAAAAAAACAAGATAAATAAGCTGAAGAGTTTGATTGTTTGTTTGGTTGAACGCGCTAATCTCGGGAACTGGTCCGAATTGAAAAATTATTAGTCCATTTATCGAGGAAGGCTATAGGCTATACAACATCACGCTTTTTTCTACTAACGACCCGTGCGAAGCTGGGGCGGATAGCTAGTAATTATGTATTTAGGGGTTGAACGATGATGCTGATGATTTAATTTAATTTTAGAATAAAATGACCACATCTTCATAATCTACTTTCTGGTGGATGATGCAACAACAAACTCATGTACCTACCAAATACTTTACTTTTTACACCAAAGCTATTATAGCGTCTCTCACACAGTGCGTCTCTCACATAGGTTCGCACTGTGTGAGAGAGACGACACGAAATCGAAATCCTACGCGCCTAGATTTAGGTAGATTTACGTAGAATACATTGGACATTTAAAAATTTGTCATCTTTTCAACATGTTGAAAAGATGAGAAATTTTAAATACTATATGCTATAAATACTTTGACTAGACTGATTTCTGTGGCTTTATTTTATGTAAATGTACTTTCAGATTGTCCCACAGAAATTTCATCAAAACCCGTTCAGTAGGTTAGTTATGAAGTTTTTCAAGTTTTGTTTTTCCTTACCTTCTGTTCGCTCTGCATTTTCACCACAGCCAGTTGCCTTTCGAATTCAGACTTGCAGTTATCAAACTCCACGACCAGTCTATCATGAGCCTCCTTCACCTCCTCGTAACGCGCCTGATAGCCCTTCTCGCTCTGGCTCTGGAGGTCTCGCTTAGAATCCACCAGGAGCTCAAACAGGCATTTGAGGGCGACTTTAGCTTCTAGCATTGATTGGATGTTGTCCCATTGCGTTCGGGATTTGTTCTCTGAAAAAGTTTATATAATGTTAATGATTTTTTAAATACGTAATGACTTTGAATTTGCACCTGACTTGTTTTATATATATATTTTTTTTTAATTTATTCATTTTATACCTGAATTATGGACCACGTATTATAATTACACTAAGTTAATTGTTAATAAGAATTTAATGATAATCTATTTTGATCGTAAAAAACTTAAAATTTGGTGAAATATTTGAAACTGATAAAATAAGATAAGAACTAACTCTTAGCCATATTTTAAGCGAATAAACATTTCATTTCAAAAATTACTTTGTAATACTCAAAATAATGCCGATTCCTTGAATGAAATGAAATTCGTCAGTATCCAGTCCTAACGACCGAATACCGACTAATGCGTTTTTCTATCCAAAAAATTAAGTGAAATATGCTAGTACTCCCAAACGGTAAAGACAACATCGCGAGAAAACCGGCCTGTCGTTGAGTAGACTGGTTTGAAAGAACTAGAAAAGAAGCAAAATAATGAAGAAGAGGTTAATGTTTACCTTGATCAGCCGTCAATATCTTCTGCTGCAAGTCAGATATTTGCGCCTTGCGAAGCGCTAGATCGTCTTCCAACTCGCCTATCTTCTTCCTGTTGGCCTGATCGTCGGTACTGTTGCGGATATTCTCAATTTGCTCTGTTATCCACGCTCTGAAAAGTTCCATAAGCATTATATAAAGAGAATATTGGAAACATCTTAAACAGCACTATCCCAATTCTATTTTATGAACAACGGGATATTTAAATGATTAAATTTTGAGAGTTTTGACTCGGGATATTTCGGCACAGTTGCATGCACCATGATCACGGTTGAACTGATATACCGTTGCTCATAAAAAATGTGTTTAAAACCATGATAGTTTCAAAAGTTATACTATCTCAAGAGCCTTATTCTAAGCTTGGTACTAGCTTAGGAACCAGATTCACGCGACCAAGCCTAGAAGAACTGGCAAGAAACAGACAGTATGGTTTCAGGCATTTTTTACGATCTTTCCTACAAAATAGTAAAATCTCCAGCATAAATGAAGACCTAGGACCTAGGAGTTCTTGAAATTAACTAAAAAGTACAGCTTTAAGTATGTTTAGGTTACAAAAACACCTATTTCAGTGGAAACTACACCAAGAACCTAACTAGCCTAAAAAAACTTCTTCCAAAAGCACAGAAGCTCCCCGAGACCTTGGGTTTTAGTATAATCATCATCATCATTATCAGCCTGAAGAAGTCCACTGCTCATTTCCAGGAAGAACGATTCTGAGCTCTTTCCATCCACCGACTTCCTGCGATCTTAACAATGTCATCAGTCCATCTGGTGGATGGGCGCCCTACTTTTCGTCTTCTGGTTCGTGGTCGCAATTCGAGAACCTTTACGGTTGTCAGTTCTTCGAGCTATACGATCTGCCTATTCCCACTTTAACTTACTAATTCAGAGCTAGTTTAGCTAGTAGGGTTTTAGTATATAAAATTACCTGTATTCCATAAGTTCTTCTAGAGACTTCTCAGCCTCGACAATACTGAGATGTACTTCTAACTCCTGCTCGATGTACTGTTGTATTGCGCCGGTCTTCACGCTGCCTTTGGCGTTCCGTTTCATGTGCGTCTGCTTTTGCCTGTCTAATGCTTCCTGCAAAGAAATAAATGGTACAGGTAGCGGCAGCGGCACGTAACTTTAGCGCTGACCGTTATTGCGCAGAAGACCAAAATAAGGTACCTGATGGGGGCTCGCGGGATGAAGGGCGGGCGTGCGTAGCGGCGATTGGCTCTCCGGTCGAATTCCCCTCCCCGCACCGATACGACACCCCGCTCACATCCAGTGTACAGTTCGCGTTTTCAGTTGTATTGTTATTGACAAATTATGTTTTTCTTTTTCTACTTCCCATAAATTTGTGTTAAAAATTATGTCTTAGGACATACTACAAATCTTCGGACATCTTACTATTTGACGTTACATTAAAATAATGACATCATTGTTATTTAGCTAATAACTTTTTTTTTATTTATTGTTGATAGCTAAACGTTTGACTGCCATCACACTTGATGGAAAGTAAAAATCCAGCCTAAGGTGGAGCACGCTTTGCTATTATCCACTTGTTCACTCTTGACTTGAAAATGCCAAGGTTGAAATGCTTAAATAATTACTCAAAGTTATAATTGTATTGCGCGCGGCGACAGTACACATGCGCAGCTATCCCCTCCGCGTATCGCTCAGCGCTAGACTTACGTGCCGCTAGTTATAAGGAAGATGAATGCCGGATGTCTCTCGTACGCGTTTCCGTCACAAAATAAATGAATATGTACCTTGAGCCTCCTATTAACAGCGACAGCCTCCTCCATCTTCCGCTTGAGTACATTCTGCTGCTTCGCGTGCAGAGATTCCATCTTGGCCATGGCGGTGGCGCGCTTCCGATCCTCGTTCTTAAGACGAAGCATGGCGCGCTCGTTATCGGCCTTCCACTTGCGGAATTTCTCGCTTTCTTCGCGCATTTGTTTTATTATTTTTACCTGGAATTGGTTTAAAGTTAGATCCAGAACTAGTTAGAAACCAAAATTAGGCACGGTGGATCTCGAAGTTTTAAGTACAAATTCAAGATTTTTTGAGGATGTCTAGTCAGATCCAGTATGTAAGGGCTGAGTTTTACTTGCATTGTTTTTTTATTTAAAAGGAAAGCAACAGTCGGAAACTTATGTTTTCAAACAACCTAAAAATTCAATGTTAGTACTAGTTTACGTACTGTACGAACTGGGAGGCGATAATTAACATCATTTTAATTGTACACCCCGTTATTACGATGCCAGTTAAGCCACACACACTACAACACTAGAGCAATTCAAATATGGATTTTTGCTTTTTTGTTCTGGCACTGGATACATAAACTTGTCCTTGATACTTTATAGTGCGGATCCGACTTAGATAGGTTAGGTTATGTTATAGCATTAAAATTACGCACAAGGCGAGCGAGCAGAGCGAGCGCGGCAGCGGCCGCCGCAGAAAATGTTTTTTCAATATCCTCAAAGAGTTCGTAGAGTCCGGTTAATGTACGGCCGGTTAATGTACGGCCAGTTAATGTACACCCAGTTAAAACGAATCCAATTTTTTCCACTGTGAAATTGAAAAGGCCCATGTACTTACACTCTCGCAGATATATATTTCGATTGTTACGTTTTTTATCTAGCCATGGATAATATTGTCCTAAAGGGGACACCCTTTAGGACAATATTATCCATGGCATGGAAAAAAGTGGATTCGTTTTAACTGGGTGTACATTAACTGGCCGTACATTAACCGGACTCTACGAACTCTTTGGGCTGGCTGGAAAGAGGTTTGCAGGGGGGACAATGCACAATACACCCCATCGCGGGACGTCAGTGCAGATCTTATTCCCCCAACTCAATTAGAATAAGAACTCTTGTAGAAAAACTTGTGCCTTGAATACGATCCACTAAGCTAAGGCTTAAATTATTATGTAGTCCTTACCTTAGTGACTTTCATAGCTTGCAATTCCGCATTGAGTGACGCGATCTTAGCTTCGTTCTTCTCCTTCATCTTGATGATGTTGGCTTGTTGTTGGCAACGCTTCTTGAGGTCTGTGATCTGGGACTCCAGGGTGGAAACCTTGGTGCGACGTTCCTCGTGCGAGGGGTCTTTGGTCTGCGAGAAATTAAAGCATTTAGTCTGCAAGATATTTAAGAATCATAATATACGACAAAACGTACCCAAAACCCAAAACTAACTCGGTCGAAACATATAAATAAATAAATATTGTAGACAATCCACACAACACTATCTAGCCCCAAACTAAGCAGAGCTTGTACTATGGGAACCAGATGGCTGATATAGTAATCCATATACTTATAATTTTTTTTGTAAATACATACTTAGAATACAATATAACACCCAAACAGAGAACAAACATCCATGTTCACCACACAAATATTTGTTATCGGTGGAGATCGAACCCACGACCTACAGCGCAGAAGGCAGAGCTACTACAAACTGAACTGAGAGGCCAGTCGAAAAATATACAAAAAGGACCATTTCTACTTGTAAAATTATAAACATTTTTGTGGTCAATTAATATATTTTCTTTCGTTTTTAAAGAAAGTAAGTAAAGAAAGAAAATAATAAAAAAGAAGAAATTTCTTTCTCGTTTTTACTTGTTGTGTTTCTTTTTATACATCTTACACACATACACGCAATCTTTTATACTGTACCTTAGTTTGCTTCAGTTGCTGCATAAGTTCGTCTCTTTCCTTCTCCAAATGCGCAATCTTCTCTTCGTTCTCGCGCAGATTGTTGTGTCCCTCCAGCATTTCCTTGTTGTTGGCGAGGATGGCTTGGACGACCGACGCTTTGATCGCCATTGCGCGATTCAGTTCTTGAAGCTCTTGGTTCAATGCCACCTAGAAAATACATTTAAAATTAAGAGCACTGGTTGTGTAACCAACCCTTCTTTCTTAGACATAGAGAGGCGTTTATTTGCTACTTCAGCATACAATTACAAATTATAACATAAGAAAAATAAATCATAAAATTTCATTTTTCATTTCATTATACATAATCTTATTCTTATCGTTTATTTTTATACAACAAGCTGATGGAACAAGCATATGGCCCACCTGATGTTAAGCTGCATACCTAGTGCTAACTTACAAAATGCATCTTTTTAGGGTTCCGTAGCCAAATGGCAAAAACGGAACCCTTATAGATTCGTCATGTCTGTCTGTCTGTCTGTCTGTCTGTCTGTCTGTCTGTCTGTCTGTCTGTCCGTCCGTATGTCACAGCCATTTTTCTCCGAAACTGTAAGAGCTAGACTGATGAAACTTGGTGAGTAGATGTATTCTGTGAACCGCATTAAGAATTTAACATAAAAATAAAAAATAAACTATAAATTTCAGGGGTCCCCATACTTGAAACTGAAACTCAAAAATTTTTTTTTCATCGAACCCATACGTGTGGGGTATCTATGAATAGGTCTTCAAAAATGATGTTGAGGTTTCTAATATCGTTTTTTTCTAAACTTAATAGTTTGCGCGAGAGACACTTCCAAAGTGGAAAAAAATTGGTCCCCCCCCCTCTAACTTCTAAAGTAAGAGAATGATAATACTAAAAAAAATATATGTTGTACATTACTATGTAAACTTCCAACGATTTTTGGTTTGAATGAGATCTAGTCAGTAGTTTTTGTTTTATACGTCATAAACCGTAAACCGCAATTTACCTTTCGACGAACTACAAGAACCTTATTATGTTACATCAAGTAACATAATATAAAGGTTCTTGTAGTTCGTCGTGCTACGGAACCCTTCATGGGCGAGTCCGACTCGCACTTGGCTGCTTTTATTTTGAAATATAATAGCAGAGGCAATTATCAAAATATGAATTATGCTATTTTATAATACACAGATTCTATAAACAAAAAAGAAGCAAAGGGTTGATCCAAAAAGACTTCATCCCTGGTGGGGATCGAACCCACGACCTTTGGATTAGAAGTCCAACGCGCTATCCTCTGCGCCACAGGGACGATTGAAGGACACCGAAATACAGCCTTACTAGCTGCGTGTGACGTCATATAGAAAATCACTTCTTACGCGAGCTTTCAAAAACGATTTTTCCGTGTATTTCGTACGCACACTTACGTGTAGTTATTTCCGTAGGTATAAACAATCGTATTATTAACTAATGACATGAAAGTAATCAGAGTTCTATAATATTCTCAAACAATAATGGATGGAACACAAGAAACAACTACCCCCACAGAATAAAATAAAACCTTCGCCTCTTTCGTCTAACCAAGGATTAAACGAGATCCCTCAATGATTTTTTTTCTAGATTACTAACAGACTAAAACTTTTTAAACAGCTTCGAAGCTGAAGAAGGTTCGTTTTGACGAGTCAACCCGACTTGTCAAAACGAATCATCTTCTTTGGAAAGTTCTCGATAGCCGTAGCCAATGTACGCCGAGGTTAATCAAGTTAGTTTGGTGGTAAAAAAACAACTAATATTTTCAAAGACTTACCTGTCCCATAGCTCTCTTCTCTTCCTCCAAAACAGCTTGATCCTCATTCAGAACACAATCATCATCGACCTTATCCGCGTCATTATTAACAAACGACAGCTTAATCTCATGATCAATCAATTCTTCATTCGTCTTCAGATTAACGGACTGCAAATCTTCTAATCGGCTCTTTATTTCCTTGAGATAATCAACCACACTTGTCTTTTGATGCTCATCATCTTTATCAGTCATGTTGAGATTGTCTATAGTTTGGTTGCACTGTTCTGTAAGCTCATTTAGTTTACGCTCAATTTTGTCTTTCGCAGCTTCTGCTAAAAGTGCTTTTTCGCATAGATTGGTGTTTTCAATCAGCATGTTACCGAGATGTTCGGTTACTTGCTTGTGTTTCTTGAGCAGCTCGGAGTATTTAGTGCGTTCTCTTTCTAACTCCTCTTGCAGTTGCTCGTTGTTCTCCTCGCTCAGTGAAGGGAGTTTGCCGATCATTTGAAGGCGAAGCTCGTTCACTAGGTTGTTTAGCCTGGAAAATTCATAATTGGTGCTTGAGACGCTGGAAATTATCGACCCACATTTTATCGGCTTCGTACCACATAAACGCACGCATTTATCTCTCTGATTCTTTATCCTAATTTCAGCTATAATTAAACCAAATTAAACACTGTAAAAGTGCAAGTTATCTTTACTTCAGTTTGTTATCGTGAACAGAGACTTATATTCACTCTACTCTTAAAAGCATCCAAGTTATAATTAATCGGAAAAACAGACGCCGGCAAGGAATTCCACTTCTAGGCTGTTCACATGCATCTGCATTGGTGGTCTAGAGGTAGCGGCCCGGCCTTCCGATCCCAAGGTCTTGGGGTCAAATCCAGTCGTGTACCGATGAGTTTTTCCGTCGAAAAATGTATGTGCTCTATGCCAGTACTCTCAAAACGGTGAAGGAAAACATCGGGAGAAAAACGGCGTGTTGTAGAACCTAAAAAAGTTTGAGCGACACGTGTCAAGCGTCACGCAATAAGGGCCCGCCAGCGGCTTACTTGCGGAAACCAGTACGCACGCCAAGTACGGATGACGAATTTGCCAATGCATCTGCATTACGAGTGTGAATGTTATACCTGACGATCTCAGCAGCCTTAGCGTCCTGGTTAATGATAGGCTTGTTGCGTATCCGCCGCGCTCGGTCAGCGTACCGCAAAGTAGACACCGTCTCATCCAAGTTGTAATCAGCTGGACTCACGCAGGCTACCATCAGCGTGAGGGAATTGCCGCCCAGACTGTCTGTAAAACAAATTACCTTGGTTTTATACAGAGGCATCTATTGTCAAATTCATGACCCAATTAAATAAAATAAATAAATATTTTGGACAATTCACACAACACTATCTAGCCCCAAATTAAGCAGAGCTTGTGTTATGGGAACCAGATAGCTGATATAATACTTATATACATTTTTTTTTTGTAAATACATACTTAGAATACAATATGACACCCAGACAGAGAACAAACATCTGTGTTCACCACACAAATATTTGTTCTCGGTGGGGATCGAACCCACGACCTACGGCGCAGAAGGCAGAGGTACTACCAACCGAGCTGAGAGGCCAGTGAAAAGTCAAAATTAACGGGATGCAGTAGCGTCTGAGATGGAAAGATAAGTATAAAATCGTTAATTCAGTCAGATCACTGGTGGTCTAGTGGTAGCGGCCACGCCTTCCGATCGCAAGGTCGGTTCAAATCCAGTCGTGTACCAATGAGTTTTTTTGCCGAAAAATGAGTGTGCACTATGCCAGTACTCCCAAACGGTGAAGGAAAACATCTTGAGGAAACCGACGTGTCGTAGAACCAAAAAAGTTCGAGCAACACGTGTCAAGCGTCACGCAAAAAGGCCAGCGGCCTACTTTTGAAATCCAGTGCGCACACCAAGTGCGGATGATGATTTTAGCATTTTTTTTGGTAACATAAGGATTACTTAGACGAGTATAGGGAATCCTTGTGTCAAGT
The DNA here is from genome assembly GCA_947578465.1 of Thera obeliscata. Lineage (NCBI taxonomy): Eukaryota > Metazoa > Arthropoda > Insecta > Lepidoptera > Geometridae > Thera > Thera obeliscata. The sequence goes on from OX387915.1 coordinate 17,872,576, forward strand.
CTCTCTGCTTTATCAACCTTATTTCACAGAAGACTTTATGGGTTGCCTATTACTATGTTTTCCTTCATCACATATAGAGGCTGTTATGTGCTTACTAGCATTGCCCACATAGACAAGCATTGGTTGAAAGGTTTATTAAAATTTACGGTATTATAACGACTTATTCTCGGCTTCTTTCAGATTGAATTCAACTGCCAAAACAAAGTGTTTTTTTGGCAGCAAAGCGGCACACGGTCGGTTTTATCATCATCAGCCTGAAGAAGTCCGCCGCTGAACATGGGCCTCCCCTATACATTTCCTGTAAGAACAATTCTGAGCCCTTCCACAGTTGGTTTACCACCCCAAAAAAAGAAGAAACATGGTACACGTAAAACGCTTGTAAAACTAGTAGAACCCACCTTGAAGAAGTCTAGTAAGCTTGCTGTCTCTATAACTGATGAAGCTTCTATTAGTTCCGTCTCCTAAGGCCGAGATCACGTTGCCTAAGGCCAGCAGACCTTGGTTTATCTTCACTCCTTCTTTGAGACGCTCTCCACTGGCTTTCGTCTTCTTGATGCGTTCTGAACCGGCGAGGTCTACGAGGTGGAACTTTGAAGTGGTTGCCAAGTTTCTGGAAAATGTATTATTATTTTTTAAATGCTGCTTATTCCGTTTGGATCGAATATATCGTAATATTGTTATAGAAAAGTAATAAGATCGAAGTGACTAACGAAAATGGGGGAGGCCTTTGCCCAACAGTGGGGACACTACGGGCTAGTAGTAATAAAAACCAAGATTTAATTAACTTACTTGTCACTGCGACTTTCCTTAGCTATGATGATAGTGAAGACGGCGTGACTGCGACTGGACGCCTGGTTCATAGCAGTAGAGCCGGTGACGCGGCCCGACGATCCACGTTCTAGAACCATCATTGTGTCCATTGTGGAGGTCACTGCCAGTTCTGTTATACCTGGAATAGGAAGGATGTTTTACAATATAAATGACAGTTAAAGAAGACCGCCATTAGTGGAAAGTTCTTTAAGCCTGCCAACATGATCAAAGCTGCACCAAGACTTACATATTCAAAAATTATGCTTGAATGATGCAAGAAATTAAAATATTTGGTTTCTATGATTTTTCGTAAATCACTAAAACAGCTCAACTTTACAATTTAAGCCGTTGAGCTATATGTTCGTCAGTCGACTTTTGTGTCGTTAGTACTGATCGGCGGCGGCGTCGTGGTCAGTCGAGAAAGCGATGGTAGAACGAACTGGACGCCTTTGAAAGGAGATAGTGGGAGGAGGTTTGAAATAAGGAAAACTCAGGGGGTTTGCGTTTCGACTTAGTGAGACTATATATACTAGGAAAAAAAGTATTGATAAAAATTCTTACCCGGCAGAATAACTCCTTTGTTAATATCCTCCCTAATCTCTATAATGCTGTGTGCTCTTTCTTTCCCTGATAGTAAGTCGTAGCATTGCTCTTGGTATAGCTCCATAAATGACACATTCACTTTGAATATAAACTTATCTTCGTGGGCTTCTATGTAGTCAAATATGTCTGCTACTGCTTGGGGTATGACACCTGAAAAATGTACAAGATCATTAAGCATGGCATATATTATGCAGAAGCATAATATTAAACTTAGATAAGGTCAGATTAAAACTATAAACAGCATAACATGCCCTCTGAAGCCAGAAATGGCTCTAATGTAAAAGCCACCAGGGGCCACCCAAACAAATAGTGATCAAACAGAATGTTTCTTATCAATGTTTGTATACTTACCAAAACTATGAACTATAAAAAAATTATCTAACTCAAATCCCACAACCCCCACCATTATATTTTTTTATTTCTCCCCATTCACTCATTCATAATGCCTGTCATTTTTCTAAGTCTCTCTCTAGAGATGTCAACAGGCTTAGCTGCCTGCTAAGCTAAACAACTGCTATAGAACCATTATACATTATAGAATTTGAGCATCCATCTATATCTACATTTCTGCCTAAAATACATTTAACTAAAAATAATTTTCAAAAACTAATTTTACATCTTGGTATTTTACTGACCTAGCTTAGTAGAATCCCCATCAGATCCAGAGTAGTTTGTGCCCATAGTGTACGTCTTCCCGGAGCCCGTCTGGCCATATGCCAAGATTGTTACATTGTAGCCTGGAACATAAAAGTATATGATTAGAATTGGTCAAAGTCAAAGTCAATAAATTTTTATTCAGTACAATGCAAGAATCACTTTGAAACGTCTTAAAGCTAGGTGAGTCTAGGTGCCAGTTCCACGTGACCAAGCGTAGAAGAACAGGCAACAAACTACCTCTCGGTTCCTACCGTTTTTTTATAATGATCCTTTTGATTGATTCATCAAAAATAGTCTAAAATAATAACAGTGAAGTTCCAGTGTGGTGCCACTTCACTTAGTCAGACGTATGCAATGCAATAATACAAAAGCAAAAGTTTCAAAGACAGCACACGCTACGCTTCAATGTTATACTATAGTATCTACACAGCTTATATAAAAATAAGATACAAAAAAGTAAGTACAGACATTGCAAATTGACATGTTAGCTTCCTATGGGTAGAGTGACCGGGACATTGGGCCACGCAGTTTTATCATTCATATAGCTATCTAGAGTATAGTATGCTTTCTTTATTAAATTATTCTTATTCTTTCTTCATTGGAACCCAAGCATTAGGCAAGGGGCCTAATAGAATTATTATTATTTATTTCTAGATGCGCAAACAATATGTCTATGTTACATTGTACAAATTTTGTTGAAATATTGTCTCTTAACTTTTTTGGCAACTGTTTTATTTGTTTAAAGCCAGATGTTTGTTTTTTAATGCATTGTTGAAAGTAGCAGTATCCTCTGTAGATTTGCAAGGGATTTATTAGGAAAGGAGGAAGGAAGGAAATTCTATATAGCCATCCAGGTGGCAGAATTTCGAATAATATCCGAAGTAGGTATTAACAACTTTTTTTAAATAATAACAAAATAGAGTCAAGAAACACACCTTGAAAGAGTCTCCCAATAAGACTTTTCACCGATGTATCATAAAACTCTTGCTGGTTGATATGTTGTGGGAACACATGGTTGTATGTAAACGCTAGGTCTTTTATCTGCACTTGTGGCTGCCCGGGGATCACATCAATGCACTCATCACATCCTCTATCAGTCTCATTCTTCATCAATGGCCGGATCCTGAGAGCTACTTGGACTGTGTCTATTGTTCCTTTTTCTAGTTCAACCATCTTGGTGCCTTGTAAATTAATCAAAATTACACCAATTCTATTCCATACAATAAATAGAGCTTATTTCATATTCCTTTTTTCTGGTTTTCCTGTCCAAAGATCAGGGATTTGGACAGTTGTCAAGTTTTATTTTTCTTTTCAAGTGACACTCAAAAACGTTTGCGCTGGTCATCTGCAAAAAGTTCTGCACAGAGTACTTTTTGTTCTGTAAAGAGGTGAGGACAATTACTTAACACTACAATCAAATAGCACTAGGAAAACAAAGTATTTTGAACAAGAAACTAACTTTATGATCAAGTGTAGTCATATATTCGGCATCACTCGTTGAAACTGATAAATTAGTTTGGCCTTTTGTCGCTCACTCACAAACAAATGCTGTCCTCAAAAACGCAGCTATTAGACAAAGTAATTCACAATTTTAGAATTTCATATTCCCACCAAATGAAAACGTTTATCTCAACGAACACCACACTTTCAAAAACCAACGGATAGCCGGACGGACGGTTTGGCGGATCGCATCGCATCCATCGTTCCACTCAGATTTATGTTGCCACCTCATATAATAAATGCTAGCTAGATCAGTCAGTTAAGCGGCGAACTAATAGTACATTGTTACCCGAGTGTTGAAAGTCACGTTTTTTGAGTCCCGAGACGGGTTTGGCGCCAGAGCGTTAGCGAGGGCGCCAATGGAGCTTGAGGGACTTAAAAGACTTTCACCCGAGGTAAACACTGTGCTTTTCATTACGAATACAAGGAAAGTAAAAATAAAAACATGAAAGAAAAATTTGTGAGATTGAAGATTGAATTGCCGCCTTCCCGGTTTTTTTTTCTTTTTCTCTGGTGGGCCTTCGGCTTCGGCTCGCCAGCATTATTCAGCCATTATTTTCATTTTCATAATTTAAAAAAAGCAGCCAAGTGCGAGTCGGACTCGCCCATGAAGGGTTCCGTAGCATCAATTAACATAATATAAAGGTTTTTGTAGTTCGTCGAAAGGTAAATTGCGGTTTACGATTTATGACGTATAAAAAAAAAACTACTGAGTAGATCTCGTTCAAACCAAATATCGTTGGAAAGTTGCATAGTAATGTACAACATATATTTTTTTTGGATTTATCATTCTCTTATTTTAGAAGTTAGAGGGGGGGGGACCAACTTTTTTCCACTTTGGAAGTGTCTCTCGCGCAAACTATTCAGTTTAGAAAAAAACTAGATTAGAAACCTCAACATCATTTTTGAAGACCTATCCATAGATACCCCACACGTATGGGTTTGATGAAAAAAAAAATTTGAGTTTCAGTTTCAAGTATAGGGACCCCCAAAATTTATAGTTTTAGAAAAAAACGATATAAGAAACCTCAACATAACTTTTAAAGACCTATCCATAGATACCCCACACGTATGGGCTCGATTAAAAAAACATTTTTGAGTTTCAGTTTTAAGTATGGGGACCCCCAAAATTTATAGTTTTTTTTCTATTTTTGTGTAAAAACCTAAATGCGGTTCACAGAATACATCTACTCACCAAGTTTCATCAGTCTAGCTTTTATGGTTTCGGAGAAAAATGGCTGTGACTCGGCCGGACAGACAGACAGACAGACAGACAGACAGACAGACAGACATGACGAATCTATAAGGGTTCCGTTTTTTCCATTTGGCTACGGAACCCTAAAAATGGTAAATTGTTTGCTCAAATCTATGTTATTTTAAATAAATAGTTGAAGCTTAATCAAGTAATTTAGAAGATATATCATTTATTTAATGCTATCTTTATGTTATTTAAATTTAAATTTTACATTGCGCTCTACTTTTTAAACTTCTTAGCGTTGTAATGGGTTTCCAACCTACTTGCTGAATAAAAAGTTGGAATTTGGTTGAACAACCTCCTTGCAGTTAGAAAGACTTTAGAAAGTTGGAACATGGTTGAATAAAATAGAACTTGTTTTTTTTATAATTTGACAGCTGTCAGTAGAAAGCGATTCTCCCTAGGGCTGAAAGTATTACTTTCAATAAGGCAACTTCAGACCTACTTTCAGAGTATGAGCAATGAAAAATTTTATGCTACGCGCGCAGTAGCTTAAACTAGTTTATGGTAGTTTAACTTGCTGATGGAACAAGCAGATAATCATCGTTCGTGTACCTATGTACGGTGCATGGTGTGAGGTGGCGTGTACAGAAAAAATAGTGGCACTCCGGGAATGCCACCAGAAGTGAATATTTAAACAATTATGACACGTATATAAAGGCCTCATCCTGGCTGCCTGGGGGCGGAAAGACTTAGGCAATGTTTGTCGATCTTTGCCGAAAAGGTATCATCGTGACTGTGTTGAGTTCACTGATTTTTATTCCACCTCAAAAATGCTCAAGCCCAAAAAATGTTTCCACTTCAAAAAATTTATGTTAAAAAAACTTAATTGATTTTATTTGAGCTAGCAGTGTTATTCCGTATAGTATTATTATTATTGTTCATAACCAAGCGGTCAACCACAAACAGATTGAATTTAAGCCCAATACCTACAATATACTATTTCAAAAGTAGCTCACTTCTGTTATTTTTTCTGTAGCAGAAGAAGTGTATTTTTCGCTAAATCTAGCCATTAAAACTCTGAGTTGGCAGCACTTTGGATATATTTAATGCTGCTCCGTCAGTGTCAAGTCAAGTCAACAATCATTATGACGGTATGATTTAGTGTTGCAAGCAAACTAAAACTATATTCCAAGTAGGTAGCTTTTTTCTTACCAAGGGAAACATGGAGGGAAACGAACGCAGCGCCTTGCCATTTTCATTGACGTTGGTAGATGGCGCTAGCGATAATGGTGCTTTTTTCTTCGCTTCATATCTTGTTTTTCCTTTGCCATCATTGCGTCTGTACTGTTTACTCTTTGCTAAAAAAGATGGCGTTGGTAGTTCCGAATTTCTCATATTTTCTGCTTGCTTCAGCAAAGGGAACAATAATTAATAATAATAGCTAAAATACCTTACATAATACCTTTAAGATTTTTTAAATGATTTTATCCACTGAGTGCACCAACCTTCAATTCAGTTTATTTATTACAGTCAGCATCAAAAGCAGATTGTCATTTCTGTCTTGTAAAGTTAGAATATTTCCAGTACACTTTCGATTGAAATTTTGAACTTTAATCGAGACCAAAGTTGCAAAATAGTACATTGTTACCTGATAGAAAGTCACGTTCTTGAGTCCCGAGACGGGTTTGGTTGGAATTTGGTTCAATAACCTCTTTGCAGCTAGAAAAACTTTAGAAAGTTGGAACATGGTTGAATAAAATAGAACTTTTTTTTTTAATTTGACAGCTGTCAGTAGAAAGCGATTCTCCCTAGGGCTGAAAGTATTACTTTCAATAAGGCCCCCCAGGCAACTTCACACCTACTTTCCGAATATGAGCAATGAAAAGGTACTTTTGACTTACCCAGAGATACAGGGAATTGGGCAATCTACTTTCATGATATGCTTAGGTATAACATTAGGTACAAAACACAGTTCGCACCTCTCAACCGATCTAGCCAATTTCCACTCAGTGTATAATTTTTAGGAAATGACTAAGTACATACTTAGTCATTTCCCGAGCGAGCGAAGCGTCTCTGTTTTAGCTTCGCAAAGATGCTTTCTCTGTCCGGATGTCTGGCATACTCCTCTACAGCTAAAGTTCACATTTCTTAACCGATCTGGCGAAGATTGATTTACCTTCTTACTAGGTAAAGGGCAGACCATCTTTGGAGCAAACTAATACTGGACTGGATTGGCCTCTCAGCTCAGTTTGCTCAGCTATGCCTTTTGCGCCGTAGATCGTGGGTTCGATCCTCACCGAGAACAAATATTTGTGTGGTGAACATAGATATTTGTTCTCTGTCTGGGTGTTATATTGTATTCTAAGTATGTACAAGCTCTGATGCTTAATTTGCTATAGATATAGTGTTGCGTCCACAATATTTATTTATACTAGAAAGAAGACCGCGTTTATGTAAGCGTAGTGTAGGACGCCCTCCGGAAAAGGTGGGGCGACGATCTGCGAAATATTAGCTGGCAAGCACTGGAGGAGAAGAGCCGAAGACCGGGCTCAGTGGCGCGTCTTGGGAGAGACCTACGCCCAGCAGTGGACTGATATAGGCTGATGATGAGGTAAGGGCTGACTTCATTGATTGCTAATAGAAAACGACCGCTGTTTATCTCATAATTTTCTGATTGCAAAAACGGAGATATCGATATTATAGATTTTTTATTTTTGAATGGAAGGGGGAACTGCCTTCAAAAGGCTACTGGATATCGCTGCCTTTTGAGATCAGATTTCGTTGATTCTTTTTTATGGTTCCGTAGCCAAATGGCAAAAACGGAACCCTTATAGATTCGTCATGTCTGTCTGTCTGTCTGTCCTTATTTTATTAATGATGTCTGATAAGCATCTTTTTTTATATATTATCTTCAACATGATGAGCAGCTCCTCAAAATGCAGTGCAGTGCCCAGTGCTCCCGTACCTACCCTAAGTCTTAGCTAAGTACCTACGCACTACGTGTGGTTCTCACTAATACCTTTAATACTTATATAAATACTTACTCATTATGTATACCTAGCTTTAGCTAGGTCAAATACCTATTTAACTTCTCAAAAATAATTATATTTCAGTCAGCAGGTTTGTACCTACTTATTTAAGCACTAACAAAATTTGATTAATTTATATCCCAAAGTTCCTAACAAATCTCTCTACTAAACAAACTCATTCATCTAATTCCATTAGTTAGACCATCCAAACTTCCAAAAGCATAATTAAAATTGAAAAATTAATCCATCCAACAAAGTATCCCACTCGCCCTAATGTGATGGCTGACGATATTAAAATGATTGCTCTTTGGCAAATATGTCGGCCGGCTGAATTATACAGCTCGGGCAAATATTACCCTGGCAAACACACGTCCCGGGAGAGCGAGCTAGTTCGCGCACTCAAAATTAAAAGCACACAATGAAAATACTGAACCGAAAGCCGTAGCCGGGCCCCTACTCAGATACCTACCTATGTCGCGAAAAGTAAGTGCCTACTCCAACCGTCACTCTTAACACTACGTGGAGTACTTCCAACCATTGTTGTCAATGAAAACAGTCGCCCGAGTGTTTTTTTGTTTATAGGCTCTTCGGTGTTGCCACTCCAAAATAAATAGCCGCGCGTATAACGAGCAATATGCCCTAACAAGCGGCCACAATGTTTTGTCTTTACAATCGATCCGCTATTGTTAAAGCAGCTGAATTTCGTGACGTAAGTGAATTGGAATGGCTTAATGGGTTATCGTGAATTGTTTGCTCAATCGTTTTCTTCTCCGTTAATCAGTCCCAGTATAGGCACTCTGGTAATTGGAAATGGCTAGTTTACACAAAGTTGTGTCGCGAGCTCCAGTTCAACCGTCGTCTATAATTGAATACCTGACGTCCCGAGTCGACATTATAAATTAACAATTGGACTATTTCATTTAATTAAAGGGTTGTACGCACGCAGCAGGTTGTTCGGGTCTGGAATATTAACCGCAATTCTCGGTCAACATTCACAAAATTGACACGTCAAATATTTGTAACTTTGCCCTGGGACCACGTTAGACGGCAAACAGAATCGTGTCTGGTCTCCCTTAATTTCCGATGTTTCTACTCGGTTTATTGGCTATTCTATTTTAGCTCTTATAAATGTTGATGTTAGGATGAGTATCGCTTGTTTGAGGAGGGACGAGATAGCCGCTTGTGAAAACAAAATGGCGCTGACTGTGTTTGAATTGGGCCGTATCAGTCGCGAGCGGAGATTCATTTTGTCGTTGCTTAAGACCGTGGTAGAGTCTCCTACATATTGTCTCTGTACACATGGTGAGTGTGTGCCGTGTTGGGCTTGCATTTAAAGCTGGCTACAAATTTGTTGTTTCAGTACAAATACTATGATGATATTGTTTGCCGTTAGACTTTGCGTCCGATCGAGGAGTTTGTTTGGCAGTAGTAGAGCTGTTGAAAGTCAACATTTGTGAATTGATTAACGATCACGACTACTGGTTATTTATTACCACGGTCAGTCCATGAGTGACTAATTCAATGGATACATCATTCAATCGTTGTTTATTTGCAAATACTATCCGCAAACAGTAATCATAGTTGCCGTGAAGCAAAAGCTTTATCCAACCCGTCCGTGTAATTTCATTTAGCACTTGATAAGGGTACCTGCAAATTATTTGTTTTTAGATCCGTCGTTTATGCAGGCACCTAACTGCAGCCTGAAATGTAAAATTTAAGTATTTTTATTGCTCGATAGGCAGTAGCACTTACCGAAGCAAGAATCAAACCAGTAAAACATTCATAATTGACCAATTCGCTGTTTAACAAAACTGCGATTGGAAAAGCCAAACAAGAACTCTGATAATTAAGCAAACAGCGTTCAACATCGAATCAACAGCTCAATCTCTCCCATGTTTAGTCTTCAAATTTACCCACGATTAAAAATCAGGTGTAAACACTAACTTTCAAACGAGGAGCTACTTAACAAATATTATATAGATATACCCACTTAATAAACTTTACATTGTGACGGTAAATATTAAATAATAATGTGTACAGTAAATGTGTGTACTGTCGCTTGTAGGTTGCTCCGTACCTGCCGCGCAATGTTGCCATTATCATAAACCAAACATGTCAATATTTACGCACACAAACAATGGCGTAATTTTTAAATAAATTGTGGCATTTCGCGAAATTGCTTCCGCAAATAGAATTGTGGACAAGAGTGCCCGTCGATGTGTGCTGAACTTTTTCCGCCGGACATTCGCTTTGACACGCATTTCGCGCTAAATAAGCATTACCTATTTGCTTTGCATGTTTTATTACGAAATACTATATTTTTCATATTACTTCGCCCCGTATTATACGTAGGTAGGTACCTCAATGTACACAAGGATACACATCGGACTATACACAGCTAGCTCTTATGTACTTGCAGTAGGTAAGTGTTATTTTTCTTTGTTTTTAGGTAACTTGAATTGTATCCTACTGTACGTACGTACGCAAGGCATTTAATTGGTACCTACATCAATTTAAAATAATAATTTGCCTGCGTGTAGACTCGGATTTATACAAACAATGAAGTTACCAATAACAGATGGCGTTACTAGTTGCGGATTTTTCAGTGATGACGCTTGCTGTTTTTTATTAACTTTTTTGGCTGCACAAGTAAATTAACTACTTAAAACTAGGAGGATACTTATACTTATATACCTAGGAGGATACCGCTACATCGGATGTCTTCTAGACACACTTTTGCTATCTAAATCAGAATGCGTTACCTTTATTTTTTAGTTTTAATTTAACTCTACCTACGCTTTTTATTGGGTACCTACCTAACCTAGTACTATATAGGCATATCCTTAGTAGTTTAACATGGTCAATATTGTCTCTGAACCTAGTCTAGGAAATTTAAGGAAATTTCATTCCATCCTTTGTGACATTGCATTTCGATGCAGCACCCTACTGCAATCAGCTAAATAATTAGAGTTTGCTTACTAACTAATGAAAGCAATATCTTAAATGAGCAGATTCCGTCGGCCATCTTGTCTCGGATTTCCCGCCTTTACAGTGGGGTAACCACGTTTGGAGAAACCCCAAGAAAGGTAATCCATGGATTGGTTGAACTGAGACTTGAGGAGGGTCGGATATCTCGTTTCTTGGGTCCGTAGTTTTGCCTTTGACAAATGTTTCAAGCTGGGTTTGGGCAATTCAGATGACGAGTACTTAGTATATGTTACTGATTTGAGCCTATACGTAGGTCTCCATCAAAACAAAAAGTCAGTGGATGTAAAATACTCCATATTGTCCAACAACCAATAAGTTAAAAAATCGCAGGACAATAAAATTGTCTACGAATAAGCGACTGATGATGTGGTAGACTGTGGCGTGACTTTCCATCAGTGTTATGCCAGCAAAATGCGTAGCTTCTCTAATAAAAAAAAATAGAACTTCATATTCCCTTAAATGTGTGAGAATCGCCAATCTCACAGTAAAACCGTTTATTTGCAGACTCTATGATTAGGTGAGCCCACAGCCCCTCTGTAAGGCAGATGCGCCGGTATTTACTCAGGGCAGGCCCGTTTTATCGGGGCTTGCAAGTCTCGCTTGACAACACAATGGATCGTATAGTGATTGAAATATCACAGTTTATTTGGAACTGTTGATAGATTGGACTAAATTCATGGTGCTGAAATAAAAGTTGGTGCTAATGGAACCTTCATAATGTGTGTCTTTCTTCTTCAGCCCTCAAAGTATCCTTCTTTAATTACGAAAGATAATGAAGAAATAATATGAATAAGTACCTAGTCTGACGACCAACCATGGTAGAAATAACCGAATAGTGCTTCGGTTCAATCAAATTTACAACTTCAAAATCAAAGTAGGTTTTTTATGTAACAAACTGTCTTCTTATTCCTTCTTTGCCTACCCTGGTTCCCATTATTTGGGGTCTGGTCTCTTCACTTTTCTGCGCCAAGAGTCTGTATTCGGTGGTCGGCTCCGACAATTGAGCTTTCATGAGGTCCCTCTTCATGTTGGTCCATCAGGTGGATGGCCAGCGGCCTCGGTCTCTCTTTTCTTCCGTCTAGTTCCGATAGGCTAGTAGCAATACCTACTTAAAATAAGAAACAAACTGTGATTTATTATTTTTGTGATGATAATGTGTCAAATCAATTCAAAACGGTGTAATTTACCACGATTTTCCCCCTCGGTAACAAACACCGTAGAATTATACAAGACATGCTACACCTCCCTAGCAGAAACGTCGTCTTTTCACTAATTTACTGAACTTACGAGGCTTAAAGCTCGGCGATTCTACAATTTATGTAAAACCCGGCCCGTGTTTAAACAGCTACACTATACGTATTTTGTACGTACCTACTCAGAAACTTTGCTAAGTAGATTAAGCGCCTACCTAATATGTACGTTTGGGTTCTATGTCGAACTAGCAACTTATTACATAAGTAGTATTAAGGCGAAAACTATGTCAATTGAATACAGTTAGCACCCTGTTTATATTTATAACCATGAATCTACATACTTTTTATAACACGGAAAACAACAAACTATACGCATTCTGACGCCATCTTTTTTCTCTCCCGACTAGTGATGTGTCTCTTCGCCCGTTCTCAGTAGGGATGTCCTATTCCCAAAACAGGCTAACATTTGGTACACTTATAAAAAAATATTTCTCATGGCGCTATGTAATTTTCGTTTTACTACATGCTGATGCTTGATAAGATGGTGGTAGATGGTCTACCTGATGTTAAGCAGCACCCATGACCTAATAATAATGATTTCTTCTACTGTCTACGCTGCTGCTACGGCGTAGCACAATCTACATTAACATTACTCATTTTATTTGCCTAAATGCCCTATGTATAAGAGATTTATTAATTTAAAACAGGGTAGTCGTAGGGGTAGGGATAACTTAATTATACTTAATATACTAATATTTTTATTACCAAAAAATGTATTGACGGAAAAACGGCCAACATTTAGCATTTTTATGAAAGGCTGTTTCATTCTAAAAGCAGTGCTGGTTTTCAATAAAAAAAGCAGCCAAGTGCGAGTCGGACTCGCCCATGAAGGGTTCCGTAGCATCAATTAACACAATATAAGGGTTTTTGTAGTTCGTCGAAAGGTAAATTGCGGTTTACGATTTATGACGTATAAAAAAAAAACTACTCACTAGATCTCGTTCAAACCAAATATCGTTGAAAGTTTGCATAGTAATGTACAACATATATTTTTTTTGGATTTATCATTCTCTTATTTTAGAAGTTAGAGGGGGGGGGACCAACTTTTTTCCACTTTGGAAGTGTCTCTCGCGCAAACTATTCAGTTTAGAAAAAAACGATATTAGAAACCTCAACATCATTTTTAAAGACCTATCCATAGATACCCCACACGTATGGGTTCGATGAAAAAAAAATTTGCGGTTTACGATTTATGACGTATAAAAAAAAACTACTGACTAGATCTCGTTCAAACCAAATATCGAAATATCGTTGAAAGTTTGCATAGTAATGTACAACATATGTTTTTTTTGGATTTATCATTCTCTTATTTTAGAAGTTAGAGGGGGGGGACCTACTTTTTTCCACTTTGGAAGTGTCTCTCGCGCAAACTATTCAGTTTAGAAAAAAACGATATTAGAAACCTCAACATCATTTTTAAAGACCTATCCATAGATACCCCACACGTATGGGTTCAATGAAAAAAAAATTTTTGAGTTTCAGTTTCAAGTACGGGGACCCCCAAAATTTATAGTTTTTTTTCTATTTTTATGTAAAAACCTTAATGCGGTTCTCAGAATACATCTACTCACCAAGTTTCATCAGTCTAGCTTTTATGGTTTCGGAGAAAAATGGCTATGACATGGTCGGACAGACAGACAGACATGACGAATCTATAAGGGTTCCGTTTTTGCCATTTGGCTACGGAACCCTAAAAATACTACCAACACATTACTTATCTACTGTCTATAGATACTATAGTTACAGCTACTATAGGGACATGCAGTAACAAAAGCGAATTAATACGAACGTTCCCACCGGCTATAAATAAGGTCTCGCTGTACAAACACGGAAAGAGTGCAAACAGCATAAAACACGGAATGATTGCAATTAAAAACGCATCGGTCACGTGGCGTGCCCGGCCGCCATCTTTGATTGCGACCTTATTGCCGCCTTTATTTTATTCATGACTTGAGGCATCGAGTTTTAACTGAAAGATCAACATCGATATAAACTACCGTGGAAACAAAATAATTATCTGCTATACAAGAGTGCAAAGTTGATGTTTAACAGCGTGCTCAATTCTGATGAGCCAACAAGCGAAGGATTCTAAAATTAAAATCCTGAGCGTTAGCAAGGGAATCAAAAGAACACGAGGTGAACAATTTTGTCACTCGAGTGCAATACGTAACTTCTCACCTCAGTGATGAAATGACAAAAATATGCAAAAAAACTAATCCAAGAAGGTTCCGAGTTTTTATTAAACCTGAGGTTTTATCAAATTAAAAAAGGTTGCATGTTAAATTCGGCACCATGGAGGTAGAAGTACTGAAATAGGTTTAATGATGCTTTGAATTAATAATCTTAGTGCATGCGATAGTTAGGTAGGTAATTGTTCAAGCTTCCACTTCTGCCGGCATTCCCGGAGTGACAATTTTTTTTTTAATTAAAAAAAAACGTGGCACTCCGTGATTATGCTCTCTGTCGTATTAAGCTCCCCTATAGGTTTTTATCCAATCAAACTATTTTGTGCCGAAGAAGATGCATACCCAATACTTGATATTCTATTTTGTGAGTAACTAGATAATTGTGTTTTGCAAAGGCGAGAATCGTATTTGCATCAAAAAATGAAAAAAACTCGCTCCGAAGATTAAAATTATGCCAAAAGCATCGCAAAGCTAGAAATAGAAACAGCTAAAACTGGGATATTGCGAATATCCCGGAGCGAGCTGTTTGCCTTCTGACTAGTCGATTAAATTAAATAAAAAATTGAGAGCATCCAAATACCATCGCTAGTATCGGGTTTGAGAATATTTAGATCAGCTTTATTTTATTAATTTATAGAATGCTAGTGATGGTCTCATAGTTTTTAATAACGATTATCAATCATCGATTTAGGTATCGCAGTTTGATTAATCTCTATTCTTGAACTGCGGGCAGCTTTTATAGGCCCAAATCTTTTGTTTATGGTTCAACTGTCCTAACACTATATAGTTCTTAGAAGCTTTGCCTTCTGCCAAAAGCATATACTATTATATAATATTGTTCTTGACCTGGAATAAGGCCTATACTTTTTCTACAGCTAAGGTAACACGTAAGCAGACTGGTGGATAAATGTAGTAATTCAAAAAGTCTGGAAAAAATATGATAATAGGCGATCTACAAAAACCCTTCATTGAAAGTAGCCCCGCCCCATGCGTTCTAATAAATATTTTTTTACATTAAAATCCCCCATAGCCCCCAGCGCTAATATCTGGTAAGATCGGGATGATCCTCTATCGGGCCTAGGGGCCGGAAGATGGGCCCGCGGCAAAATGTGCGATTTTATGCATCAACCCATGAATTCATTCGATGTTTATTGAGCATTTTGTTTGGCGGCAAATTGTTATTGTTGAGATTGAAAGCTTGTTTGTTAAGTAGATTTTATTTTCTAGGATTCAAGATAATTTTAACCAACTTCAAATAGAAATGGTTTTTTTATGTTTGTTGTAGCATAACTTTGTCATTTACGAATCGATTTGAAAAAATATTTTTAGCCATTTTTTTAATGTTTGTTATAGCATAAGTTCGTCGCATATTGAAATTTCATAAAAATTGGTTTAATAGGTTGGCCATGAAGTCGGTTTCTCAAGTTTTTTTTATTTAACATTCATCTTCTGTCCATGACCTTAGTAGACCTTAGTTTGTACAGTACCTACATAAGGTTCAAAACAGCGTAAACTGTCAAGATAAGTTTTTACTAGCATTTTCTCAGAATTTCTCGCCATGCATAGCTATGGAAGGAAATATTTTAAGATACACGAACAACGTTTGCATAGTGAGATAAGCAACGTAGCGGATGCCGACGTGTTTACGTAAGTAGGTAGATACCGGCATACGTACCTAAGTATAGCTAAACTGGCATGTGGTGTACGTATGTATGTATATACTTGGTTTATAGTTACCGGCTGTTGTTGTGACAATACATATTGAAGCTGAAAATCCGTGGAACTTTGTTTTTAGCGCCAACAATGCATGAGTTGACGTATGATTTTGATATTATAAAATCCTTCTTTCCCCAGCAGTAGGACGATAATGAGCGAAAGAAAAAAAAAACATATAAAAACTTTCTTGATAATTAAATTTATTTACACAAAGAAACTTACAATTAAACAAATATTTACAAAATGTACAAAATACACAAGAAACAGTTGAGCTATCTGCAGATCGTTACAAACGATCTAGAGATAGCTCAACTGATCCAAATCAGTGCCAGACGGAAGCGTCCCCAAGACGCTGGCGGCATTGCCACGCTGAATAGCAATGCTTATACGCTGCCATATAGCTTATAAAAGCCCATATAGCTTTTTAAATTACTGTAAGAACAAAACCAACATGCTACTTAATTCTCTATTTTAAAAAATAACTACAGTTTATGTTTAGCATATTGGCACAGAAGTCGAATATCTAGCAAATCCTTGTATTTCGATACCTAACAAAACAGCAAAGTCTGCGAAAAATTCAATTCCTATTCAAATCGACAAAGATTTCTACAGCCGACTCCAGCAGTGAATATTGTATGAGTGTGCATACAGAATTACAGATGTGTTTGTGTGCGTACTTTGTTTCATCTGTTGTAGGCGTGGCAGTTACAAAACAGTCCGATTGGCTAATGTTGTTTCTTAATTCTAATTAGCCAGTGCCATGTTATTGCGAATATGAATTTTAGGTTATGCAGATTTAAATATCGAACGTGCTTGTGACTGTCATCCATACGTGGTAGACATCCCCTCACCTTAGATAATGTACCGCACTGAAGTTCTTATTATTCTGGATTAGATTGACTGTATTTGAAATTATGCACTGGTGGAGCAGTAGTAGCAATCCTTCCAATCTAAGGTCCCAGGTTCGAATCTGGTGGTGTACCTAGGTATGGATTTTTCGCTTCTGATCATTTTGTGCGCAATGCTCTCTAACAGTGAATGAAAACATTGTGAGGAACTCGCAGCTTAGCGTAGTCGTATATAGATAGCAAATAAATGCCTGTCTATGTCTACGTCTAGATTAATCCTATATAGTGTACTCCATTTTAAATCCTGCCCCATTGCGTCTTCAGAGAAAAGTTGCCCTCTAACGCTGTAATAAATAAAAATCATTTACAATAGATGCAATGCCTAATGTTTACTAAAATCGAATGCAACCTTAGACTTGTATGTAACTTTGCTGGCCAAAGGCTTCGGTCAGCAAAGTTCGTACAAGCAAGGTTACTCAGTTATAGGCAAATATGGTTATTCTGACTCTGACGTATATACTATACCTACCTACCTATAAGTATAAGTAACTACCTAAAAATAACTAAGGTTAAACGCGTCCTAAAAGTCACCTCGACTGCTCCACGAGGTTGGTTACATAATATACCTTTCTATTTATTTATTTATGACTCAACCAACGTATGGAAGCTATAACTACAGCACCAGAGGTAACTTTTTTACACATAGCCTTAAAATTTACAGACGCTCGATTTCTTGAGGCATTATTAAGCGACATAAAAAAAAAGACGAGATTCTCCATTGGGATCAATTTTTTTTAAGGAGTAGGCTTGCTTAGCACCTAAGCTATCCTATGAGTAGAAAATATATATTATAAAAACTGACTGAGCCCCAAATTTCCTATGGTTCTCTATAGCGTTTAAGAACATTGGGATCAGCTACCTCTGCTATTATTTTTTCAATCTTAGTCTGAATCTTGGCAAAGGTTTTTCTATGTAAGTACCTACTAAATCGACTACCTACTTCTGAAATTTTACGACCAAAATAAACCCATTCATTTAGTGGTCCAAACTCCATGCCGAAGTCGTTTTAAAACTTTGAAAAGACAAGTTGATCGACCGCAGCGGTCGAATGACCAGACGAGCCTGTTCAAACACGTCAGGAATTAGTCCAAATTATGTGCGCCTAGCTCCCCCCTTCCCCACTCACCCCCAAGGCTCCACCGAATCAATATTTGTTGTCCGCACTCTTCTACCAGTACAACACGCACAATGCTCACACACTTGACTCTTTATCCCATTTTCAGCTCTAAACTCAACTAGCTAAAACTGAAACTCCCAGCGCACGTTACCAGAGTTATAGAACCTTTAGAGTCTGAAAGACAGTCTCATCCCTCTGTAGTTGTCTCTATCCGCGCAATGTTGTCTCGCTTTGGCAAGGTTTTCCAGAACGCTGTAGATATTTCAGGAATAAGATTATGAATGCTGGCAAACAATGGTGGCATGCAATGTAGATTAATATTTACACAAAATACAGGTTTCATAAACAAGAAAACCTGCCTCTTACCATTAAAAATGTATCGTATGAGTAGAAATTGTCATCTCACTGAACTTTCTCTATCTTCTTTCATAAAAAAATATTTACTCGTCAAGATCCATTATGGACATTACTTCTGGTAAAATAACTAAACCGATACTCAAGTAGAAACGTAGATCTAAAATATACCAGTTACGTAATTATAACTTGTGGATCCATTTTTCTTTCGCTAGTGTATATTTCACCCAGCTGCCGTAAAATGCTCAACCAAAGTTCAACACACATAAAATTCTTGCAATAAAATGTACCACCCTGACGTAGCTAAAATATACACACTTCGAACAGACCCACGCGCTGACCTAGTTATATAAACATAGTGGCTGTATCGCTTCCTCAAAACAAGCAAAGGAAGCCTAGTTTATATTTACTAGAAGAAGAAGTTTTACCAATACTAGTTTTATCTTTAACTTTGCCAATAAGTTTACATCTTCAATTGCCACACTGCAGTCTACGGCTAGCGTTTCGATGAATTTAGTTTCATTAACCAGTTTATTAGTAAGTGTAAATCAAATAAAATCCAAATATTCCAATTCAAAACTTTATAATTCAGTTGTATCAGGATCACTTTGAAACGTCTTAAAGCTAGATGAGTCTAGGTGCCAGTTCCACGCGACCAAGCCTAGAAGAACAGGCAACAAACTAACAACTTGGTGCCTACCGTTCTTTTGTTTGATCCTTAAGACGATATGTAAAAATATTAGAATCGCTGCGTTACATGCTTATTCAGTGACGGCATAGGTTACAAACCTAATTTTAATGCAGTGATTACTTCAGGGTGTAATCTAAATAAATCAAAGACAGAAACACGATTGGTGAAACTTTTCTCGATAGATTTATTTTTTGAAATCGGTACCTTTTAAACCTGTTTTACATCCATCATCCGAACTTAGACACAATTTACGGTTATTTTTTATACTATTATGTGCATAATTACAGTATTTAAATAAATGGAAAAGGATTTTTTTTTATAATTACTACTTTTAAAGTAAAACAATGTTTTATCATTTGTCGCTTACGTCAGTTACTTCTGAGCGACGCAAGTCTATAGCTTACCTCTTCCCGGGGTAAGGAATCTAATTGCGCTATCTCTATCATGCGCACCCGCCCCAGTCGCTCGCTTCTATCTCTGAAGTGAGGACGTGCCGCCCGTCTGGCGATTTTTCAAATATTTTTCGTAGTACCTAACGGTGTGTCAACATTGCTTTTATTTCTGTTACGTACCTACCTACATCTAAACGAGAAAATGGTCAATAAGTCTCGCTATAAAAAAAATTAACGTAAATGTTCAAAAATAATAAAAGATGAAAAAGCTAAAATTTGAATTGCGGCGCTCAAAATGTGTGCGTAGAACAAAAACTATGGAGTAGCTATCATTGTAGGTTACTTTCGATAGGCAAGTTGACGATAACTCTCTTTTATTTTTTAGAGAATACTAGTAGTTCGCCCCGAACTGAAATCTCGCGATGCGATCCAAATGCTCCAAAAGTTAGGTACATATATATAGGTAGATGGTAATCAGAAAATAAATGTGCCACCATCACGCATTG
Organism: Thera obeliscata; assembly: GCA_947578465.1. Taxonomy (NCBI): domain Eukaryota; kingdom Metazoa; phylum Arthropoda; class Insecta; order Lepidoptera; family Geometridae; genus Thera; species Thera obeliscata. Next base: position 17,892,484 of record OX387915.1, read on the forward strand.
TGTTTTATCTACTTTGAGAAAGTATTTCTGTCCAGATTCCCTGTTTGGCCTTGCCTCTGACTAACTTTGTATGGTAAATAAGTTTTAACTCAATTGGCCAATTGATTGAAGAGTTCCGTTGGACTCCATCATCAGACCTCCTCAAATTATTTCAAGAAAATAAAATAAAAAAAAGCAAAAAAACTAACCGACCAGTAGAAAAACCTTGATGTCAACAAAATTCTTAGATATGGGAGCTCTCGGATCGTTGGTTATTGTAATTTAATATTTTTTTTTGTATAGCAAAAACTGAGCGTAAGAGTAAAAACTGTTTTGAAATGTCCAAAAAAGCTCTTTCATATGACATGTTAATTTTATTTTAATGTGTCACTTTTTTTATTTTTGCCCTTGTAAAAAACCTCCATATCGTAATAACCCTTCATCCGATTTTACTCATATAGGTACTACCAGTAAATTTCTTAAGTACGAGCTATCGCCTTATCAAATTTCATGCAGATCGGATCATTGGTTCGAAAGTTATCGTCGGACAAACATACATACATACATACATACGCACATAAAATGCCAAATTGCCCAAGTTGTTTGTAAGATCTCGTTTATGACTCACTCAATTATGATGTTTCACAAGCAGTAGATGAGAAAACGTGTGCTATGAAAAGAAAAATATCTCTAACCGACGATGAGTTGTATGAAAGTGAAATTGAAGGTAACAGAGAAAAGAGGCAGACCCATTAGGGAACCAAATCACGTCAAAGGGAAAAATAATGATGATGAAATGATGAAAGAAAACGAAAGATTCGACGAAGAAGAAAGAAATATAAGTTTTGATAATTTTTAATGAAAATATTCATACTTAGCCTAGTATTTTCTAAATTCCCTCAACTAGGTACTTGATGATGCTAAACGAATGAAATGCAATTATTATGTATCGAACTTTAAATATTATTGCTGTTTTTATTATTTACTAGGTAGGTAATGTAGAAGGTACTTAGAAAAACTACCTAAGTTTGTTAGGCAGGTACAGTTAGTTGTGCTAGAATGTTTACAATTCTAAACTTTCAAGGTCACTGTGTCAGCCTTGCAAAGCACATTTACACGACAACTCAAAAATCATGAAGTCAGTTGACAAGTTCACTTAGTTTCCAGTATTTGCCCTGTAAATGTTCATTGCAATGTTGCGACACTACCCTGAAACTTACAAATTGTATCCATTCCAGTGCCGTCAACTGTACTTCTCAAAACCAAGTAAATACATCTGCCTACTTCTATGTTTTTTTTACTTAAAATAACAGAAGTAGGCAGATGGATTTACTTTGTAAGACTTTTTTTCTAATAGTATAGGATCCCGCTATAGAAGGACCTTCACCGAGCTGGTTATTTAATGAAACGTATTTTATATTTAATTAAACATGCCAATAAATATATTCCATCTGGGTTGCCTATGAAATTTCAGTCCAGGATATGATTAATTAATAATAAAAAAAAATATTGTTTTTTTAACTTTCCACCGGTTTGTTTATTAAACAAATTCTATACCAATCGAAAGTATAGACCCCATAGAATATGCAAACGTTAGGTTGCCTATTTTTTCCGGTCACAACTCTCGGGTAGCCAGGTATAAACAGGTAAATCGATACTAGCATTTTGCACCGGTATGTTTATTGAATAAAAATACTGGGGTCTATACTTTCGATTGGTATAGAATTTGTTTAATAAACAAACCAGTGGAAAGTTATATATATATTTTTTTAATTATTAATAATGATTATCCTGAACTGAAATTTGATAGGCAACCCATATAGAATATATTTATTGGCATGTTTAATTATATATAAAATACGTTTCATTAAATAACCAGCTCGGTGAAGGTCCTTCTATAGCGGGATCTTAGACTATAAGATCGATATAATAAGCAAGACGGTCTACCTAAATGTATAAATTAGGTAGGTACCAATTTACTTACGTTACTTACTTAGTTTACCTAAGATAAACTTAGACTTATCAAGTTTCATAATGTGAAAGCTACTCCATGCATTCTCTGTTCTCATTTTTATGACGCGGCCGCCGCGCGGCTCACGCGTTTGGCGTCGGTCTATGTTAGCGCGGTGTTTTGCAGCGGAGCGCCCCCCCGATATTTTCCGGACTCCGCCTACTCGAGAACCAAATTTTTTTTACATATCCTCAAAATAGCAGAGGAATTCCAACCACAGGACCAAAACACATACCACCAAGTCACCAACAAAAAGCCATTTTCGTGTAAGTTACACATCAATTAATAAAAAACTCACGTTGAATATTCATAAAGAGCTGTTAATTGCTCAAGTCTGCAAATACGGAGAGAGTCTTGGGGCCCCGGGATCCAAGGCCCCGTCTTAGGGCTGCCACGAAAATGTTCGCTTCTGAGAACAATGTTATTTGAAAATACGGCAATCTTTGTAGTTCTGAAGAGGTCTGTCGCATCGTATTTCCCTCAAAATCTTAACAACTATACACGAACACAGAGGATGCAGTTAAGCACAGCATACAGTTTTATAGTCGTAAGTTGTAGTCCCCGGCAGTTCTAAGTCCTTGAGTCTTAAAATCATCATTTTTAATCAGATGTAAGTACTTATTCCTCCATAGACTTACACACACGCTGCTTTTAAACGGGTTTACCGATTGAAACCAAAGTAGGTAGGTATTACTTTGAGAAATTACCCATTCAATATCCTCAATTCAATATGCTCGAGAGATGTGTTATACTGAACACCACATTTGCAAATCCATCCCTCAGTACGCTCTAGGTACATTCTAGAATGTATATTAGTACCTGCTTCCTCTAAGGTAAAGAAATGTGTCAATTTGTTGCCAGTTTCATCACCAGTTCACAACGTTAACAGCCCTATCAGTCCCCATGTTGCAAAAGGCCAACCCTCACACACAACCATGCGTACGCACACACTAACAAACAGCGCGCGCAACCGGGAAAACTACGGGTTTTACGTGCTTTCGTGTATAGGCACGCGTGTGTAGGATAAGGAAAATTACGTAGAAGTTTCATCTTGATGTTCGCTTTTTTTTTAAATAAAAAATTTATCCGTATAATATGTTAACTATACAAGGCTGCTACGTTTTGCGCTACGTTTTCGTAGAGATCATAAATGAAACTTGAATTAGAATAATTTTATTTGTCATGCTATCGAAACAATAATTAAAAAAAAATTACCTACATTCAGGATTAAGAAGTAAGAAGTAACAAAACTTTCTACTGTCATTAAACTTGTTGTAAGTGCACAGACATGAATCAGAATCTATGCCATTTTCTATTCGATCACACGTGAGTGGTGGAGTCACACACCACCAACAGAACTTTTTGTAATTCTACCGTGTACTGTACAGAAAACGCGTGTTCGCTGTGTGCGCATCTATTTACGCGACGAGTAAATATGTACCCGCTCCGTTTGTGGAGGCTGCATTAATAATTCAATTGGCGCTCGCTCATGGCACAGGTAGCGTATAAACGATTTTTAACGTGACGCCAACTGATTAATCTGGGACGATTTCGAATGGGGCTGTTCATATAATACTCGCCAGCATAGGAACCTCGCGTCTTTTTTCAGATGCTTGAAAAATAAATGAGAGTGTGTCATAGACTTGTCATACACCAGAAACTCTTTAGCTGTATCCAAACTCCTTGGAATATTTCTTTTTTTCACCGTACACACTCTAAAGAGGTTGGAATTCTATAGCAAGGAGTTTAAGGAGTCTATGACACATCTGCATTAATTTCAAAGCATCGAATACATAGACGATTTTATAATTTTAGCACCCTAAGCTGTCTTTTTATTTAAAAAAAGGTTTAAACGAACATACAAAATTAAAACATTTTAAAGGAAGCGTTGATTATGTTTTAATTAGTCGCCACTCGCTATTTGAATACTGATTTTATCTTCGGAACATTTAAATTGCTGATTGATTCGATTGCTAATTTTATTTTTTACCATTTTAAACACGATTTAGTTTCAGGGGGAAACCATTTACTTTAAAAAATGCAACGTATATTTTTGACAAATTAGTGTAAAGTTACAACCAGGAGTAATTAAGATGCAGAAGCGATCTGAAAAATTGTAAAATCTTATTAATATAGTAGTGTCCTAACCGGATTGGGGTCGTCAGACAAACAGGCGGACAACCGACCGTGGCACATTTCTTTGACAAACACTAATATTTGAAAACCTCAGTTGAAACGATTACAGAGCCATCTTTCCACGGCGCATGTGCACTAGACTTTATTTTCCTTCTTCCTTTAGCCTGTTACACGTTTAAAAAAGCAGCCAAGTGCGAGTCGGACTCACCCATGAAGGGTTCCGTAGCACGACGAACTACAAGAACCTTTATATTATGTTACTTGATGTAACATAATAAGGTTCTTGTAGTTCGTCTAAAGGTAAATTGCGGTTTACGGTTTATGACGTATAAAAAAAAACTGCTCACTAGATCTCGTTCAAACCAAATATCGTTGGAAGTTTGCATAGTAATGTACAACATATATTTTTTTTAGTATTATCATTCTCTTACTTTAGAAGTTAGAGGGGGGGGGACCAACTTTTTTCCACTTTGGAAGTGTCTCTCGCGCAAACTATTCAGTTTAGAAAAAAACTATATTAGATACCTCAACATCATTTTTAAAGACCTATTCATAGATACCCCACACGTATGGGTTCGATGAAAAAAAAGTTTTTGAGTTTCAGTTTAAAGTATGGGGACCCCCGAAGTTTCTAGTTTTATTTTATTTTTATGTAAAAACCTTAATGCGGTTTACAGAATACATCTACTCGCCAAGTTTCATCAGTCTAGCTTTTACGGTTACGGAGAAAAATGGCTGTACATACGGACGGACAGACAGACAGACAGACAGACAGACATGACAAATCTATAAGGGTTCCGTTTATGCCGTTTGGCTACGGAACCCTAAAAAGGAACATTACCAAAGGAAGTTTTTTAACTAAAATAAAACAGATCTAAATTTGAATTTGGATTCTGTCTTGAAGCAGGTAATTTTATATACTGTGGTAATTGCGTAAGAAGTTTTTTGACGAGTTCTTTATTAGTTTTTTTTCATGACTAGCTTAGATAACATTGAACACGCAGCGGGAATTGAATCCCCACCCTCTTGTCAGCCGCTGTGCTGCAGAGGTTGTCTTGAAACAAGCCTAAAGAACATTATGTTGTACATATTTAGTAAATAAGTTGGCATGGCACATAAAATTATCTTGGCACATGTCTAAGAATACCGTCATCATTGGTTTTTATTGGTAAAACGCTTTTATGCGCTTAGAGCCTGTCCAGATGGGGCGTTTTACGCGCGAGTGCCCTCGCGCGTTTCAATTTATATTGCGTCCAGATGCCGCGTTTTACGCGCGCTCCTACGCGCGATGTATTTGGGAGGGACCCAGGGACAGTTATAAACATGGAGCCAGACAAAGCAGTCGTGTTGTGGCTTGCATACCGCAGATGGAAACGTCGTAAACAAAGAGAAAGTCGACGATTTAATGTGCATCCAATTCTACGTGACAGAATGAGACATAGTATGTTTATAACATTATACCCAAAGCTCAGAGAACATAACGAAAAGTGTTTTAACTACTTTCGGATGTCAGTAACATCGTTTGATGATTTACTAGAAATTATCAAAATTATCACTCTCCATTTTCGTTCCAAATACGTCCACTCGCGTCGGACTCGCGCGCACCACTGGACGCAGCAATGGCACCAGAGTATCTCGCGTGGCGCTCGCGCGTAACACGTGCGAGTCGAGAGTCCGGCGAGTTGCTCGCGTTATACGCGCGATTGAGGATCGCACGGCAGCGTCTGGACGGGATGTATAGCGCTCTAGTATCTGGAGAACGCGCGAATGTTTACGCGCGAGGACACTCGCGCGTAAAACGCCCCATCTGGACAGGCTCTTAAGTTTGTATGTATATGCTTACACCTCAGTGAGTACCTACCTAAGCAACTATCTACAGTGCCACCAACTATATTTACTGTTTATTTTGCTATCCCAAAATAAACTGATCTGTTCAGGCAAGAAGGAAGACCCCCCTTTGTTCCACAATTTTGGGATGGTGCCCAAAAGTGTGGAACAAAAGAAAGAACTGTCAGCTAATAAGCGAAATGACATCTGCGTGTCTATTCCTGCAACACAATTCGTTCAGGTGATCGCTGAATCTGCTGTGCCGTGAGTTTTAAATTTTTTGTTTGAACATTTTGAAAAACGAACGAGCCATGTTGCAGGAATAGCAGGGCAATACCTCTTTCCGCGGTAGAGTCAAAGGGCAGTTAGTCTTTGGTCTCTATTTGGTCACCATAGATAAGTTGGTGGCACTGTAAAGGCAAAGGTGACAACAGACCTCTTGAAAATTTCCTTCGCTGTATTTTGCAGTATTTCGTAGCTTGCATTTACATTAAATTACAATAATTCATTCTAGAAACCATCTGTGCAAACATAACTCTGTTTTATATTACTATAATTTGACACCCATTTAATATGATTGTTTCTGTGTTTATAAAAATGTTGTAAGCAGTCTAATATCTACAATATTTCTAAAGACAAAAGTTGCTAACTATAGCGAATTGATTGAACGGACTGTCCATCTTTGGTAGCACCTACAACATTCTCTAGTTTTTTTATATCTTACTTTTGAATTTCAGAATTGCTTTCATTAGAACAAGCAAACAATTTAAAGCAACCTTTTAAAGTGATGTGTCAGTTGCAAATACTTATAACGTTATAGTTTCTTCGCATAAAGCCCTGTGTACTCTAGGATAGTTGGAGAGTTGAGCGCCCCCTGTATCTTTGTCGAAATATTTACTGTGTAAGCGGCGGTGACTCTAAGCTAAGGCTTGCGCACACGAATTCAGAAGTGTTTTAGTAAGGGAGTCTAGACACGAGTCCAGTATTAAAGAGTTCGGCAGTTAAGTGTTTGATTTAGAGTCATTAAGACATTTTGTATCACCTATCGAACTCTTTCAGCAGCTCAATGTTTGTCAGGTGTTTGAAAAACTTAGATTTATTTTTCATTATTCCTTCAACGAAAAATTTAAGGCCATGCATTTATTTTATTTGTATGATTCTTCTGAACACAATTACAAGAGGCCGGAATTGATCCGGATTTGAAAATTCGATTTATCAAACGAATAGACAAATGACATAGATCTTCTCTTCGACAATTACTGAATCTGTTACACGGGTATTTATGGCATAAATTACCTTATTTTATTTATTTTTCCGACGTTTCGGCTATGTTGCAATAGCCGTGTTCGTGGCGTTCAGTATTTGATATGATCGCAAAAGTTTAAAAAGTACTCGTGACAGTTGTATGATAATGACATTAACTTGACATCTGTCAAGTTAATGTCATTATCATAAAACTGTTTTATCATGCCACTAATGTCATTTTCATACAATTTATAATTCCGATCTTGTCTAGACCCTCCAAATAGGCAGTTGGCTGTCTCCGTGCAACAAGCTCTTTAGCTAGGTGCCGGTTGATTGTGGGCATAGCAAATTTGTTCTTGTCTCACTAGAGTGTAGGATTAGCCTGTTTTTCTTTCAAACAACTGTTATAACTTCTAGCATTAATTGCGCGTTTGGATCCACTGTTTCGCAAAGATATGCTTTGCAAATGATTTCACAAGACCATGTTTGCTTAGTGACACTATTGTTTCTAACAAAACCTTGCAAGTTCCACGTATTTTGCGGGACTTCATTTTATATTGCTTTGTTTGAAGACTAGGCAAACAAACGTATTTGCTCAACTTAGTACTTATAATAACTTTGCTAAATTTTGTAAGAACTAAGAAACTATTGTAAGAACTGAAAGTTTCAACTTCACGGGTTCATTCACAAAGGTTTTATCTTCAACCGCTAAAAGTTAAGCTGTTACGTGCCCTACGATGCATTGCTCTGCGTCCATTAACTTGGGGCATACAGATGTTCAGCATCACGCGCCAGTAATTTCACCGACACACAGCAATGCTGCTTCACGGCAGAAAAAGGCAAAGTGATAGTACTTCCCCGGGCAAGCCCTTCACAGAGAGCTCTACTTTTATTTTTATTAAAATAAAATAAATGATTTTTTATACCCGTTCTAGCACCCGTAGTTTTTAATACTACCCGTAGCATCAAGTTACGTACATTGGTTTAAGCACCCATATTACAAAGACGCGCCGAAAATACCACCCAGCAACACATTGAATGACGGCATTATATTTTCATAATTTGAATTTCGAAGCGTAGGTAACCTCAATCCGCCAAGATGGCGGTCGTTATCGCCCGCCATGTTTGCATTGAGCTGCGCAAGAGTTTGTTTTCCCGAGACCTGTTTTACAAAGGTCTCTTTTAAATTTAGAATAATAATGAGGACATTATGCTGATTATGTTTGCGCAATTTTAGTATTGGTTAAGGTTGGTAGGTAATGTCTGTGTGGGATTGAGAGGCGTATTGAGGAATTATTGGGCGGTGCCTTGCATATTAATTAGTCACAAACACCTACCTATAATTATGAATCACATATTCTTACGTAACTATTTAATTAAGGGTTATATCCATAGGTAGGTGCTTATATTAAATAATCTACTAGTTATAGTGGAAAACCTTAGGTGTTCTACCTAAAAAACAAAAGGCCTGCTTGCTGAAAGCAGGTCTTTTTCTAAAAATTGCAATGTTTTTTTTAAATTATCCAACGGCTAAATAGACTACCGAAAACCTGAGCATAATGTAACCTTAATCACTATTTGCCCTTCCCTCTATTATCTAACCCACAAGGACCGTGATTTTACTTGCAAAGAGGCCGCACTTTAGGCAGACTAAATATGTACATTACACACAAAATAATACATATATACACAGCACACAATGAAGCTTACACACAAAATATTTGGTAACACAGCTAATGTACCTAATCTAAGCAGTTTGCCTTTGTTAATTAAATAAAGATAATGACGATCGAAGTTGCTTTTAAACCAGGATAATGATTATATTTTGTTTGTTTTGGAATTTTCTGTAATAATCTGTGCGTATTGGTTTTGTTCAAGGTTATAAGTTCGTAATTCGTTCTGAATGTCATCTTCAACATATCATCACGAATCTGAACAAGTCCATTACTGGATATTTTTAACCGACTTCCAATCAAAAAGGAGGAGGTTATTCTTACGTCCAGATTGTCCCAAACAAATTTGATTAAAATCGGTTTAGCCGTTAAACCATGAAGTCGGTTTCTCAAGTTTTTTAAACTTATAATTATCTTTCCCTGTATTTAGAGGCGTCTACCGTAGTCAGCACGTTTGACACGCGAATTGCCCATGGCATGTGCTGGCATGTATCTGTGCGTTCTCTTAGTCGTGTCATCCATGGAAAGTGATGAAGCAGTGTTATTCTATACTAGAACAGAAATCATCATCATCATCATCATTATCAGCCTGAAGAAGTCCAATGCTGGACATAGGCCTACCCTACACATTTCCAGGAAGAACGATTCTGAACCCTTTCCATCCATCGACTTCCCGCGATCTTAACAATGTCGTCGGTCCATCTGGTGGGTGGGCGCCCTACGCTTCGTCTTCCGGTTCGTGGTCGCCATTCGAGAACCTTTATTCCCCAACGGTTGTCGGTTCTTAGAGCTATATGGCCTGCCCATTGACACTTCAACTTACTTATTCTAAGAGCTATGTCGGTGACCTTAGTTCTTCTACGGATATCTTCATTTCTGATTCTATCACGTAGCGAAAATCCTAGCATAGCTCAGCATAGCATGTTATACCTACAAGGTGCTAAAATGACTCATATATGTATTACGAGGTAGTTTTACTCCCGAGCTCCAGCGCGGGAGTACAACTACGTTAGTGCTCATCAATCTTTCTGTCACTGGCGTTATTTTAATTGACGAATAACATCAAAATTTGTATGAATTTATACCAGTAATAGAAACAGTCTTGTGGCAGCAAATTCGTTTCTAATGACTTCCATAGACAAGTGATGCAATGTGTGACCAGTGACAACCTTTGGACGAATATCATTATAAAAATCACATTTCACAATTTTAAAGTTAATGGGGTCAAGAGACTTTCAAAATATTGACTGTAAACCGTGACCTTGACCGTGACATTGCCAGTTCACCAGGCCGATAACTAGAGCTAATATTGGCACCGTACACGACCATGTTTGATGTACGTTCAACTCTATCAATATATAAACATAATATTTATATTTGAGTAGGGATGATCCCTGAAAGCAACTGATGTCGATTTTACAATGGGTCAATTGTACTCACCTACTGTTGACCTTTTAAATGGTTAATTTGTGAAGTAAGTTATTTATCTTAGACGGAAATATCAGACGGTTCTTCTTTAATTTTTTAGCTTAATCTATATATATAAATCTTTCGTGTCACAATTTGGAACGCGATAAACTCCGAAACTACTGAACGGATTTCGATAAAATTTTGCAACTGCCTAAAATATGGTCGGACTTAAAATATAGGATAGTTTATATTCAATATTTAGGTGTTATTAATTTATAAGGGGCAAAAGTTTCGAAATCTATGTCTATCCTTTTCTAACACGTAGGGACTTCTCTATGTCTATCCTATTCTATCACTTATGGATTTTTCTGAAAATTCTTGACTTTGATGAGCACAGAATGCACATAGACGCTCTAGAATGTTCTTTAAGGTTCTCGAATGATCTGGAATAATCAAATATACCCATGCAAACGGTTCTGAATTCTAGATTTGGACAAAATGTTCTAGAAAATAGTGCCCCTAAACGTTATAGAATGTTCTTTCATCATCATCATCAATTGATATCAGTCCACTGCTGGACGTAGGTTCACCTTGAGTAACAAAGGCTATATTTGTGTGTTTAAAAAATAAATGTCCACCCGTGCGAAGCCGGGACAGGCAGCTAGTATATGCATATAACTTTTGCTTTTGTGTTGCCTACGTCTTAATAACTTGGAATGGCACCACACTGGAACTTCGCTGCTATTTTTATCGATATAAACACTGTAGGAAATTTGTTTGGAACGCGATAAACTCCGAAACTACTGAACGGATTTCGATAAAATTTTGCAACTGCCTTTAATATGGTCGGACTTAAAATATAGGATAGTTTATATTCAATATTTAGGTGTTATTAATTTATAAGGGGCAAAAGTTTCGAAATCTATGTCTATCCCTTTCTATCACGTAGGGACTTATATATGTCTATCCCTTTCTATCGCTTAGGGATTTTTCAGAAAATTCTCGACTTTGACGAGGAAAGAACGCTCTAGAATGTCTTTGAGGTTCTGGAATGATCAAATTTAATTCGAAGACTGAAATTATTCGGCTAGCATCCGGAATGCATCCAAACGTTAGTAATCCAGAATTATCTAGAATACTCAAATACACCCATGCAAACGGTTCTGAATTCTAGATTTGGACAAAATGTTCTAGAAAATAGTGCTCCTAAACGTTATAGAATGTTCTTTCATCATCATCATCAATTGATATCCGTCCAGTACTGGACGTAGGTTCATCTTGAGTAACATAGGCTATATTTATGTGTTTAAAAAATAAATGTCCACCTGTGCGAAGCCGGGACAGGCAGCTAGTATATGCATATAACTTTTGCTTTTGTGTTGCCTACGTCTTAATAACTTGGAATGGCACCACACTGGAACTTCGCTGCTATTTTTATCGATATAAACATGGTAGGAAGTTTGTAGCTTGTTCTTATAGCTTGGTTGCGTGGAACTGGCACCTACACACAGAAAAAAATGGGTCAACAAAGTCACAATAAATGCATTGTCAGAAATTTCCTGTCGGAGCAACTAAATACTCTGTTACTTTAGCAGAAAGAGCTTTGTTGAGTTCAGCAACGTTTTTATTGTCCGCTGATTTTCCTTCGTTTAATGTGCAAGGAACAATTTAGCTTTGTCCTTACATCAAACTTAATAAAAAAATTGATTATATAACAATCAAACGTTTTAGGTGTGTCAATGTGAACATTGTTAATAAATCTAACAAAATAACTATAGTCGTAGCATTTAACTACCATTTGATATGCAATAGATACGTTGCTGTAGTGAAAATGGAACGTTGCTAGCGTGTCAATGTGAACATTGTTAAAAAACGTAGCAAAGTAACTATAGTTGTGGCATTTGAGTACTTTTTGTCATACAATAAGTATGTTGCTGAGGTGAAAATGAAACTGGCATGTGTGTCAATGCGAACATTTTAAATAAATCTAACTAAAGACCTATAGTCGGAGCATATGACTACTCAAACTCATACTCATATTCTTTATTGCAATTATTATGTTACATGGTGAAGTTTAAAGTTAAAAATAAGGTGAATACATAATAAGCCCTTAAGTTTAGGGCATAGCAATATTTGGAGTAGAAGTGGGCCAGTGTTATACAACAAATATATTACTGTGATGACAATGGATCGTTGCAAATGTGTAAATGTAAACATTGTAAATCAATTTAGCAAAATAACTAAAGCGTAAAGTTCAACTGCGTTTTGTCATGCAGTAAGTAAGTCGTTGTGGTGACAATAGAACGTTGCTAGTGTATCAATGTGAACATTGTTAAACAACCTAGCAAAATAACTATAGTCGTAGCATTCAACTACCTTTTGTCATACAATAAATATGTCGCTGAGGTGACAATGGAACGTTGCAAATTTGTCAATGTGAACATTGTTAGTAAAGTAAACTAACAAAAAAGCTGCTTTCTAAATTTAGAACTAGATGGCGTGACTAAAATTGTAACGATCCTAGAACGCGCTGACGAAAACGCACGGCGTTCCCTTATATTGTAGAAGTGGTTTTATGAAATTGTATTCAACGGATTAATGAATCCGTTGAAGATTTGATATGACTGGAGTTGATCCGATGAATGAATGCATCGGATCAACTTCGGTCTTATCAAATCTTCTTTTTTTACCCCTCACACTTGGGGTCTTTTGTACCTACTAGTTGTACATTTGTAGTCCTTCGTTTTCGAAATTAGTTCCGCTGACAAAAGATACATTGTTGTAGTATCAAAACACGCCTTATTGATAAAATAGAAACATTGTTGCAATGACAATTAGTTCTTGACAATAGAAACATTGTTGCAATGACAATTTACTTCTTGACAATAGAAATATTGTTTTACTGACAACTTGATCCATGACAATAAAAACATTGACGCACGGACTATACACCATTGTGGGCTCTCCCCTGTTAAAGTTTTATTGTTGGAACCAACAATATTTTTTTCTGAGTGTAGAATCACCAAGCTTTAAGACGTTTCAAAGTACAACTCCTCGTGACATTTTTGAACCGAACAATGAAGAAGATTCTTTAAGATTCTCCTTTGCGTAGCGTACATAATGCAGCACATTGGTCTCGATTATTCTTGTAATTTTGAATGCCATTCTTTCTTCTATTGTAGTTCAGTTTGTTTACTCATCTCTTTCAACCAGGTAAAAATAGTAATTTGTACCTTGAACGCGATATGTACTTACCTTGTGAAGTATTACTTTATGAAGTTTGTATCATTTTAAAGATTTTTTGGGCCCATTCCCTACAATCCGTCAGCACGACTCTTGTGTATGTCTCTGAAACTAATTAATCTATGTGCAGCGTGAGTGCTTGTTTTTAACTCCCACGTTTTCAATATGTTTCGAAAACTTATTGTAAATTTGGTGTAAACTGATTTAAAGTAAGGTGTATCGAATTACTAACTAATTCGTTCTGGCTAGAATAACAGTGTAATAAGTTTAAAGCTGAGCACTACAAAGCTAGTAGAGATGTCTTATATTTGTGTTCTAAAACCAGATCCATTAGAATTTGGATCAATTAAATTCAATTCCTTTATCAATTTGACTTTGCTTTATTTTGCGATATATGTACGCACATAAAGGTAAGGAAGTATTATTTTAATGGTATGATTTAAATAAAACATCGTTCAGTAATATGGTACCTATTTCGTGCTAATGACTTTAGCGAGATTCTCAAAATTATCGACTCTACAGTAAATGACCCTACAGAGGTAGGCTGAGTAGGAGTAGGTTGGAACCCTTTTATGCCTCGTTTACTCAGTGCAATAAGACGCGTTCACGCTGGCGGGTCGTTTTCAACGTAACGTGACTATGTTTAGTATAGTCATAATTTAGTTAGTTCATTCCGATCGGGTGTATTGTTTAAATAGAGGTTATATTATTATAAATATCAAATGAAATAGGTCGCGCGGCGGCAATGGTTTAAACTGGCACATGATCGAGGTAGATGGCACAAACTAAAGGAAGCTTATACCTAGCAGTGGGTGAAGTCGGGCTGTGAATGACGATGATGATGAAGGTAGAATATGTTCACGAAGCTGGATCAAGGCGTATAAGAAACTTTTTAGAAGCTGGGAACACCGATATGAGATCGAAAAGAATCCATAAAGAAGAGACCTATACTAAGCTCAACAGTAGTGGGTGTATAAAAGCTCTTTGCAACGGTCAAAAACGACATTATAATACCTTCTTTGGCATTGACAACTAAAATGCTAGAGTACGCAAGATTACTTTACGGTTATGTGATGGAAAACATGAAAAAAATGGACTGGAAATAATCTCCCAATCACAAACGCAATGCAAGTTTGACTTCCCCACTATGTTTGTGATCGGAAGATATCAGTCAGTCCATTTTATTCATGTTTTCCGTCACCATCAGCGCAGGGTTATCTTACGCGGGATCTAGTACAGATCAGATACCGCCCACTATTATCTGCCAGTAACTTGAATGCCCGAGGCAGCTACTAAACGCTAGCCTGCATTATTTGCCTTTCCAATTGGTGTCCTAAGATTCGTACAGCCCAAGACATGTGTATTTAGCGATACACATATAAATGATCGCGTCGGCGTCCAAATGTCTTGCATTAGTGTCTTGTGTATCAATTTGCACGTGTTCTCGATACATTTGGAGGTGGGAAATCCGGGAAGGAGACACTCCATTCCTAAACAAACACGGCATTACTAAATTCTATTAAAAAACTGACTAAATTCTATTAAAAAAAGGAAGAATGGTTCAAAGCCTTCTCTATCCAGCTTTCCTATGCCGTTGGATCAGTAACTATCACTGGTGGTTTAGGGGTAACGACCTCGCCTCCCGATCTTAAGCCCATGAGTTTTTTTGTCGAAAAAATATGTGCCAATACGTGTAAACGGTGAAGGAAAATATCTTGAAGAAACCAGCACGACGTAGAATCAAAAAAGTTTGATAACATGTGCCAAGTGCACGAAAAACTCTTTGAGACGCACTTAAAATCCTTTCAGCACACAGGTTCGAAAGAACTAGTAATAAAACAAAAATTAAAGCATCCAAATATTTTTGGATCATGCAAACCTTTGTCTCGCTGCATGGAATTGAATTTACAGATATCTGAGCGGGTTATACGTTAAGAGTTCGCCAAAGTCTGAACTTCCATTAGACTTTACGAACGCTTTTGAACATTTTATAATGGAAAGATACGTAAATGGTAATTCTTTATTAATTAGTTTGATGGAGTTTGATGCATGTATTTAATTACTTTTACTAAGTTAGGTGCTCTATTTTCAAATGTAACCTACATAAACTTACTTTAAATATCTACATAACATAAACCTTACAAAAATACAAATATTATAGAAATACAAAATATAATATAATAAGTGGTAATTGACAGTTTATTTCCTTTAATTTTGTTTATCTGCTAGATAAAACTATGATCAACGAAGTTTTATTGTTTGTTTGTTGTCATCAGGCAATTCAAATAAGCGCTCGGCTATCAGAAACTAAAGAAAAATATTGACTTTTACTCATTCTAAACCTACAAAAATCATTTCAGTTTACAATGTTGAATTACTAATAAAATGTACATGTTGCAACACTAAATACAAGTGACAATACTGCCAGTACGATTGACCAATGAGCTCTGACAACACAACGTGCGACTTTCAATAATTATGTTTGCTGAAATCGTTAGACCAGTCGGCCATCTTGGAATACCCATGGACAATGCGCTGTGGAAAATCACGGAAAATAAACAAATGAGAACGTGCTGTGAAAATATTGGTGGTTACGTGGATCGAAGGCGGTTCGGACCGGATTGTGATGGTGGTCAAAATATTAATAAGCCATACATATTGGACATTGTACGTACCAAAGGTACGTATTCTATTAGATCTCGTATGTGATAAATAAATCATAACCAATATTGTACATAGCTGTAAGTTTTCCTAAAATAAATAAAATAAAAATAAAAATAAGGATCAAAATAATATTCAATATTGTAAGCAATGAATATGATTTTTTGTTGTTGTTTAAGTTATAGTTCAATAATACTAAAGACATAGATAATAAAATAGATCTATGATTTAGTAGTAGTACCTAAGGAGTAATTGAAGCGTAGGTTTATTATTTAATTTATTTAGGGCATCCAACATAGAAACCATACAAAAATAAACAATCTTAAATGAAAAGCAATCATTGCGTTCTGTCTCTAATTACAGATACCTACCTACTCTGATTCAGAAACTAAATACCTATCTTTAAAGATAGCTCCATTATTATAAATTTCATCCATCTATCCACCGGTCACTTAAAGACGCCAGTCTCTGTAGTAGCTCAAAAGCCAAGATTCACTCTCTGCACAATATTTTGAGTTTGATGTATTACCTACGCTTACAAATACCTATCAAAATGTCAAATTTGCCCACGTTTATTTGTGAGGTCAATTATCATAACCTAATTATTGACGTTGTTGATACAACGTATCAGAACTGGTACGTTTAAATTAATTTGTCGAGTCTTAGAAATTATTTAGCCAGTAAACATTGACTATTCGTTTATGAAGTAAATACATACTGGTAAATATTCAATATTTGATTCGGATAAATGTATCTATGATTGTGATTGTTTTTGTTTTATAATGTTACACAGTTTCTGTTAGCTTTAGACTGTTACAGACTTTCAAATCATTGTGTATTCAATAATCATCAAAAATCCATGTATTTTGCCTAATGCAATAAAAGGGATGTGGTAAGTAAGTCACTTTGATTTAAAAAATGCACATTATATAACGTAGGTTTATGTATGTAGAAACCAGATGCAATCTAATTGCAATTTTTTATTACCAACTTAAGTTGCGTCACGGAATGTTATGACCCGGGAGCACTTTACACACCTAAAATAATTTCTTACAAGATGTGTCACAATAATTATTGTCATACACTGTACCACCACTGAACAGATAATGATATTTGTATTATTTTTCTAAAATCGTGCGTATGTTATTCATGATTGCGTCATACCTATTTCTTAAAGGAACTGAGGAAATTTCCACAATCAGGTAACACCATCTGTCGAGTTATCTTGACAAGTCATAACTCTTTAGTTCTCTCTAAAATGTTTGTTTTACTTACGTGACTATTTGCCTGTTTATGCATAGGTATGCCTGGGTTATTGTGCCTGTAACTTTGAAAAGACTGTTATGAATTTTTCGACTTTACCATCATCCGACGAAGTACTACCACCATGCCTATTTCTGCCGTGAAGCAGCATTGCTATGTTTCGGTGAAATTACTGACACGTTACTGTTACGGACATCTGTATGCCTCAAGTTAATGGACGCAGTGAAGTGCATCGTAGGGCACGTTCCTGATGTGCATGACCTACGAGGCAATGCTTTGTTATAGGCGATGGTTACCACTAAACATCAGGTGGGCCATATGCTTGTTCCATCAGCTAGTTGAATTAAAGTTGTTCCATCAGCATACAAAAAAAATCAGATTGCGCACGCTGAAGCATCCTGAAATTTTTTTTTTTTTTATTACTGAATAAATAAATCATCAGAAGAAATCCACTGCTGGCCAGAACATAACTTGCTCACACTATTAAAGAGCACACAGCTTTTTGATCACAGAGCCAAACTTTTTCACCGGCTACTATTACTTGCAGCTACCCTCAGGTTTAACATAATATAGGCCAAAGGTATACCACAGGTAAAAATTTCTCTGATGAGCCAACTCATGAATCTCATTAGTATACAGCTAGTTTCAAAGCAGAAGACGTTATTTGATTAACACTAATTAGTCCCAACCGGCTTTGGTTCAACCGACAATTCAAAGAAAGTAATGTCCAAGACTTTTTTACTTCCTCAAAATGAAACCAGTAAACCTTATTTTCATACCTATACAGTTCAAAATGACGATTTAAACCTTTTAAGAGTTGTAAATTGGTGACTCAGGTTAATCCCAATTTTGTGAAAGTGAACTTTCTAAGTTAGGTGGTTCGTTATTTGGGTGCAGTTTTTTCCTAAGTAACTTATTACGATAAATTTAGATAATTCTGTAGAGTCACATAAACCTATGATTGTTTACGAAAACCATATTGACCATGACCACTACTCATTTTGAAAATAAAACTAGGTACCGATTTTTTTTTATAAGTATACAACTAAGTTAGGAAACCAGCATACGCCCCCAACTGAAAAACCCCATTCTGTAGTTTCTATAGAGAACTTCGGCTGGAAGAACCTTCCACAACCATTGAGTGCGCGGGAGCTAGTTCCTCTGAAACCGAACGGTGCGCGAACATGCCGGTTCCAAGGTATGTGGATGAGCCCGCTGCATGCGTTTAAAGTGATTAACGAAATTAAAAAAAAAAACCATTTCTGGTGACTCTACTTCCAGTTACAACAGTCAATACAGAGAGTGTCAATGAGTACAAATAGCTAACTTTAAAGTATCCCACTCCCCTGTAATTAGTAAAACCATCAACGACATTCCCATCAATAAATCTCTTTATATTTCACGCTCAATTCCATACAAAACCCAAGTCAAACGGACCATCAAAAAGGCTATTCAAGCCTAAACGGGGGCTAACAACATTATACCCGTGTAATACATATTTTATTTCCACCTTTTATTAAGTTTAATTTTATGGCAACCCCGAGTTTTTTTTTATAGACGACCCCAATTTTTTTTTAAACAACGAACACAATGTCGACTCGGAGTGAATGGGGGGCGTTGTATTGTTAGACAATATTTTTTTTGTATCGGATTCTGTATTTCATGTCAGTTGTAAGGTTAGCAAGAAAATGTTTAAGTAAGTTGGTCGAAAGGAGCATAACGCCAACTAATTTAAATGTATTTGAGGTTGAATTTTTGGTAGAGCTACCATAAGCCTAGGCTAGGCTTATGGTAGCTCTACCAAACCTGCCGGTATAACACTAACTTAATACAAGCCTGGCTTGTATTAAGTTAGTGTTATACCTGTAGGTACTAACTAAAGGTAGTTCTGGCTACCTACATTACACTCGCACTGTAGATACAAGGATCTGACAAAGTACTCGCTGCAATTTTGACAAAGGCTACAACAATCTGACGTAATACAAACATGCCACAAAGCTTTGCTAGCCGTACGTCGTCGGTGCTT
Organism: Thera obeliscata; assembly: GCA_947578465.1. NCBI lineage: Eukaryota > Metazoa > Arthropoda > Insecta > Lepidoptera > Geometridae > Thera > Thera obeliscata. Next base: position 17,911,958 of record OX387915.1, read on the forward strand.
CCATCCATCGACCTCAATAGTTCCTGCGTCCTATTCAACAAGACACTGTTAGCTTCCGGTTGGCCTTACATTGTGCAATTCGACAGGGCAGATTCGCGCGCCGCCGGCCATAGACAACAATGCGTCAATTCAAAAATCGAATTCCAAATTCAAAAGCGCATCGTTGAGGTTTATTGGCTTATCGCTTGATTGATTGTGCGAACACTGCAACTTTTTTCTTCACTGGCAACAGTTTTGTCCGAATTTATAACTCGATATCGATAATATATTTTGATTTGGGCGTGTCGAATGTGAATTTACCTTTGTCGGTACAGGAAGTTTAAGGAAATCGCATCCGACAACAGGTACAATTTTACTTGTTCTGTCGACAACAAATCGAGTTTGTTGCACTTGTGTTTGCGTTACGGCTGTTAAAGTTCGACAGAGTAAAGAGGCGGGTTTTGTGCTTTACTGAAAATTGTTTATTTGTAAATTGTTGTTCAAATGATGATTCAAGAACATTTTAAATGAAGATGAGTATTAACGTTGAAATGGAATGTTCTTTTGTGACTGTGAATCCTTGGTAGAACTTATTCATGTTTCTCAAGAATGGAAACCCGGATTTAACTTAACCTACCTTGAGACAACCTTGTTCTGAATCCCAAAACCTGACTCAGTGTGGTTTTTCCATCAAAAATATGCGTTTTATATTATTTGAGTTCGACAATAGTATTAGCATAAGAGACACAAAACAATAGTGTCGTTTTCAACTCACGCGCAGTGTTCCTATTAGATGACGAAAACTGGAGATACGTATTCGACTCCTCAACAAAAGTGCATGCACTTCTGTATTACTGCATAAGCTTTATGTCGTAGCAATAAGTTTCAAAATGCAATGAAATGTATTCCAATGCTCGTAATATACTATGGTGTGGTCAAAATACCGTGTCGTGTTGAGGCACCGTGAATAAACGGACAGAAACAGTGTTGCATATGCACAGTGCACACCTATAAAATACACAAACGGCGAAAAATCTATATTGACGCACAAAGGTCAACGTCTGCGTGTCATGTAGTTCAATAGATCTGTTTTATCAAAAAATCTACCAAAAGTGTGTTCAACCTTCACTTGATTCGATTTTGATTGAGACTGTTAAAGGAGGTAAAACTTTTTAAGGTTTGGTAACAAAACTTAACAATAACAAAGAGGTTCATTCTGTTTTATTATTTAAAAGCGTCTTCTTTATACCGAGTGTTACCAGACTATTTTTTTTATCGGGTTCACAGTGTTGGTTCCATAGAAAAAGAAAAACATGTTGATGGGTACTCTAACCCCCTGAAGTTTTCGGCTGTAGTCTGGGATCACCCTGAATAGGTACCAACAAATATGTAAATTTTTTCATATAAGCTGTTCTATATGCCCAGATTAGTTTATTTTTGACTGTCGTAAAGTAGCTTTATAATTTCAATAACTTCCGTCAAAAGACATCACGAAATACGAGTAATAGTCACGGAAACGACTATTTATCAAAATGCCCATTAGATATCCATTATGCCACATTTTGGATGACAACACTCAACAATAGTATTTACATTCGGCGTCAGTTTGTTTTACATCCGAAATACGTTGAATGAGCGTAGCATTTCCAACATTCTGAAGTCTTTTATACTTTGGAAATAATGTCACGCATTATGCTAGATCCATAGTTCCTTGGGCCTTTGTGTGCCGAAGAAAGGTGAATGGGGAATGGAATAATAATAACACGCGTCTGGCCAGTGATATTCCAAAGAAACATCAAAATTTGAAAAATGAACAGAATCGTAAATTTTGAAATTGGAACTTGTTTTTGTAGTGTTCAAATCGTTACTGTTCTTCCATCTAGGGTTGGCCTAAAATAACGTTCCGTAAGCACTTTTTTATTCGGAGTTTAGATATTGGTTTAACTCTTTTTGTTAGAATATTTTAGGTTTTTTTTGTGTTTACTTTCTTTTTGATGTATACTTATTAGACATGAAAATTTTGACAAAATATGCCATGCTCTGAGAGTGTCAAAAAAACAAAAAGATGTAAGTCGCGCGTTATCGCACCCACAAGATTTAAAGGGAGTAGGTACGTGCTCGGTTTTTAAGCGCATGTCATGATAATTTACGTATTTATGTACGTATGTGCTCAGTGGGCTCGTAAATTCACAAGCTTGTGATTTATGTGAGGATTAGCGCGTTATCAGCAAGTATCTAGTATGGTATGTATACTATCACCTATATGCCTATATCTGATACGCAGACGCTGAAGCCTGTAGATGAATATTTACATACGCGTATACTATGACCATAATTATAATCTTCAAATAATGCAATTTTATTTCAATTGAAGTAAGCTAGCGTGTACCTTTTACATCAAATGTTTGAATCCTAACCGCCGCGGTCGCCTATTGGTTTGATCGTCTAAAAACGAATTACATTCTTATTCACATTAGTTTTCTTCTTTTGTCATATTCTTATTGTTCTCCGTAGGTAGATATGTCACCTTCATCATATACCTTCATGTATCCTTATCATTGTGTCCTCAAGGAGGCAAAATATGAATGACTGATAAAACGAACAGACAAGCATTTTACCTCACTAAACAAACATGTCATTTCAACACATTTGCAATTCGTGAAAGGCAGAAATATTTGCACACGAAAATAAACGATCAAAATAGTGCATTTCAAAAACAAAATCCTATGAAAATAGATCGATACAATAGATTTGAAGAATAATAATGTGTGGCGGAATCACTTGATGCCACGTGTTGTTGGCAACACTGAGAGTGCTTGACGCTAAACTAACAACTTGCACCTTTATTGTAAAAGGAACTTTATTCTGTTGTGGGCTCGATGTAGATTACGAAAACAAAACGTTGGAACTGTCTCCAATAGTGCAATACTGATTAGAATTTCCACTGTTAAGTTTTGACAAAAATTATATATATTGAAAAGACAAAGAAACAAAAACAAGAACGTTTATTATACCTAGTATAATACTTATTATAATAAACAATTATGAAAAAATTACACGCCGAATTTTCGCGAATATCTTAATATTTCTTACTAAGTATAACTTTATAAACAAAGTAGGTTGGTTTGAAACATCTTGCAAAATTCTCGTTCATCAAGAAATTAAATTAATTAACTAACAAGAAAGTTACAAGTTCCGTTAATCTTGCTTGTAAAATTCACAAAAACTTTAAGCGCAGTAGTTTGAGTAGCGAACTTGTAATAGGTTTAAACTCTGAATATTTTAGTTGTTCTGGAATCTGGGGACTTATAATTGATCAGAGCTAAAGTTTCCTCGGTTTCATAGTAAAATTATTATGAACTTGAGAAAAACTCCTCTAGTTTATCATCATTGGCCTAAAAGGTTTACTTATATACGTTTTTAGGACGAATGATTCTGTGCCATCAAACCATCTACCGACTTTCGGTGATTTTCTAAGTCTTGTACCTATTACCAGGAGGGTAGGATTTTTACTCAAGCTAGTAGCCATTTTGATGTCGGTAAAGTGTCGACTTGAATAATGTACCTATGTACTCCTTGTTATTTCTAACCCAAATACCTACTCAAAAGGTAAGTGGCTCTAGGGCCTCTTGGTAAACCAAACTTTGAGCCAAATTTTCAACGTATTTCAGACTCCGAAGAAATTGCATAATGAAAGACCTTCTCTAAATATTTGCACTACCTATTTATAGACTGGCAACACCAGTATTACTTCAGCGGGTATCTTTAAAAAAAGCTTGTTGTCCGACTTTTAAGGGATGTCCAAAATTTTCTACTTAAATATCTTGTAAGCCTAGTGAAATTAATAAAATATATAAATGGAGACAAATAATATTTTTTGTAGCCTCTATGGTTGCAATTATATTTTGAATATTTACTGAAATAATGTTTTTATTTGAACTTAATTTTTTTATTGGATGGGTGACTTTTTTCTGGTTGTTTCACAATAAACCTCTCAGTTTTAATGATTTCGGATATTATTGTTTTTTTTTATAGACATGCATACCTAAAATCACGCCTCTTTATCATGAGGGGAGGCATAGATCACGGATTTACAATTGCTACGATCCTGACACACACCTCTTTCGCTTCATTCACTCGCGTAACATTCTTCATACATGCTCGTCGGTTAAGGGTACGTCGACCTTTTTTGACGTGACAACGACTTATAATTCGAAGCTGGCTGCACGCACGAAAAAACATGACTCATGCGGCGTTACCTCGCAGCGTTCTATTTATGGCTTGAAGTGCAAGCGAGAGCGCGGAACGAGCGACAAAGAGGCACAATCGGCCTCCGCGTTCGGCAGCGTTCGACATCTGTCTCTCTCCTACTTGAGTGAGCGATGCGTCCGCGTGGACAGCTGTATGACGTTGTCACGTTCAACTATCGTCAGTAAACCGACTTTACAGACAACAGTTTTTTTTTATAATGTACCGTCTTTTTTCGGTTTTACCGATAGTCTGGCGACAACCCTAGTTGCAAACCGTATTTTTAATCGATTGCACAAACGGTGTGGGTTACACTTAGCAAAACTTTGCGCGGGAAAAACAGGCCTCAAGTTTGTTGGGAGGGACAACATGGACTGAATGAGTCAATGTTTTCCGTGAAAATATTTAAAGAATCATCGATCGGTGTTGCCACTTTTCACATATTTACTTTAACCGGAGTAAGTCTTACTAAAACTTCAAAAGCATGTATAGGTATATTTTTTTGATAGCTGCAAATAGTGCAAATGTGTAGTACCTACTTAGTCTTTTGACATAGTAAACTTTTTAGAGATCATAATATTTTTAAGGCCTTAAACTTAGATATACGAGTATATTGCATTTTTAAATTTAATACTCGAACTGTTTTTTATGTTAAAAATTAAGCATAGGTAGTCCTCACGCATGAACTGAACGCAATTTATTAGTTCAATGGTAAGTAGACATTACAAAAACGCCTAAAAACAAAACAACTCATTGAAGCGGCCTGTTATGCCACGAGTTATGGTACGTTTACATAGACTTTTAATTAAAATAATTTAAAATATAATCGCTTTAGAGCACCGAGTTCGAAACAAGGGAAGTTGAAATTTCCGAAACGTACAAGACAAAATAATAAAATATTAATAAAGGCGCTGTAGACGCTGGAAAACGATGGAAAAGTTTCATCAGCCAAATATTTGTGTTTTAAATAAAGCGCTGCGATACTGCCTGGTCTTTGTCACTTTAAACTGGGTGGACTGCAAATTCGCTTTATAAAAGGTCGGTTTATGATGCAAAGCTTCAGTATTTGAGCATTGAGTCTTACAAGCTAAGTACAATTAAAAAAAAGGAAAAACTTGTTAACAATATATCATCAACGATTATTATGTCTTTAATAGGTAACAGGAAAAAATGTTCTATTAGTTTCGAGAATAACCCGTTGCGACAAACTAAATCATTCTTTCATGAACTGTACCCGAAGTCGGAGTTTTGCTACCACATTTCGTTACCAAATGTTGTTTTCGTTTTGCCTATTTGTCTCTCTCTATTGTATGGAGAAAATATGAGACGGCAAAAATACGTTACGTAGTTAGAGTTGTTGTCTCATCTTTTCTCCATACATATAGACAGAGACAAATAGGCAAAACGAAAACAACAATTGGTAACGAAACTAAAAAAAAACTATTAAATCTATACTCGTCTGAGTCGAGTCTCAAGCATACTATAGTTTTTTGACAGTTGAAAAGTGACACAAACCAGAACAACAGACCCGAGCATTGTTTCTGGATATGGGCTTTAGTGATGTAACTAATGATGGGTACTATCAATATACTCTGTGGCAGTGCTGGGGTTAGAGCTGGCTGCTGTTTAACATCCTGCTCGGGTAAATAGCTTCAGTTAGTTAAAATATTTGACTCATTTTCTGGACAAATTAAAAGTATAAAGTAGGTAGGCGTTGTTTTTGTCTTCCTTTTTGTTTTCGAGCCTGAATACAAGGATATAAACTTGACTCTACTTTTACTTGCGTTTGAAGGGTAAATAAGATAATTAAAAAAAATCGGTTGTCTGTAAAGTCGGTTTACTGACGATAGTTGAACGTGATAACGTCATAAGAAAATACTGATGGAATGGTTGCATTTTTCAAAAGAAAATTTTAGTTTTACTGAATTGAATTGAATGTGAATGAAACTGAATGATACTGAATGAAACTGAATGAAACTGAATGAAACTGAATGGAACTGAATGAAACTAAATGAAAATCCGGACCCGGACCTGGACCCGGACCCGGACCCGGACCCAGACTGAACCCTTACCCTTACCCTCATTTACCCTTACCCATTACCCGACCCGGGCTTGGGCTCAGGTAAATGGAACGACGAAACGACGTAACGACGCATGAGTCATGTTTTTTCGTGCGTGCAGCCGGCTCCATCGATTTATAAGACGTTATCACGTCAAAATGAAAACAAAAATAAGGTTCCATGCGATCCTACTAACACCAAAGAATTATGTAGGTGTGTGAATAAACAAAACCATGTATTATGATTATTTAGTACCATAATACAAACGTTAGTGGTTCCCTTAGTGCTTATTATTATTAGATTATATATTTTTTTCATAAAAAAATGTATAAAGCAATAGTATTTATAAATAGTATTTTTATTTTTGTATCGTCTTCTTCTACGACGTAGGCACGGCGTAGACCCTTCTACGTGGTTTTAAAAAACAATATTACGCTAACACAAATCTAATAAAACAGAGATGCACGAATTGCACTGAAATTTTAGCCGTACAAAGATGGGGCGAGTCATATTGTGAATTATTAAAATAGTTAGTAAAACTGCCGCGAAGTACGACTGCTAAAATAAATTATAACCTAGCAAAGTATTACCACCAGTACTGAAATGAATGAATATTTTTCTTCTTTTATATACTTAGTATATTTACTAGTTTTACCATGTAAAGGCTCGAACACACCTAGTTCGCTGGCGGTAGCGATCAGTGAAACGCTGTCAAATATCGCTGTCAGATTTGAGATTTGACAGCGATATTTGACAGCGTTTCACTGTTCGCTACCGCCAGCGAACTAGGTGTGCGCAGGCCATAAGAGTACTTATAATGTGTCAAACAACAAAGGTTTTAGACATTTCATTTTGTTCTTTTTTTTTAATTTTGTGCTGGCTTGGATTCAAAGTCCTTCCGCCAAGTCCTATAATCATTTTGTTCTGTTGAATAAAATTGCCATACAAGAAAACCGCCACTAGTAAAATCTTGGCACACTGGAAAGTTTGTCTATGGTAAGAGGAAACAAAACCTTCTTGCTGTAACAACCCAATTCTCGATCGATGCAAAAAAACTCGATGATTGAAATTCTTCTAGAAGTTTCCCCTTGTCCAGTCCTGGGGGAGGCTGTTTGCGCGTCATTGCTGATTGATGCGGGCCGCAACAATGCATGTTTGCTTTCAATTACACCCGCGCAGCCCTCACGGAGCCTAGAGATTTGGATGGACGTCCTCCGACTTCCGCCTCATAGCTTTCACCCACAATAAGAGCCTACGATGAACTTGCATCCATCAACGTGAGACATACTGATCAAGCATTTTTAGTACGTCAAAATACTTAGAAAGTCAATCAAAATTTATCATTTGCATTCATGATACTCTTCCCAAAATCACAGGATTATGTGCCAAAAATGCACACCACCCCAACGTCTTTCTAAATTTTAATAGTAGAAGAGCTCTTTGTGGATGGCTCGTCCGGGGAAGTACTACCACCATGCCTATTTCTGCCATGAAACAGCATTGCTGTGTTTTTGTGTTTGAAGGTTGTGGGTGCTGGTGAAATAACTGACACGTGAGGCTGAACATCTGTATGCCTCAATTTGATGGACGCAGAAAGTGCATCGTCGGGCACGTTCCTAACGTGCGTGACCTACGAGGCAAATACTTTACCACTTCGCATCAGGTGGGCCATATGCTTGTTCCATCAGCTAATAGTTGTATAAAAAAAAACTGTGTAGGAGAGGAGCACAGTGTTAAATAATATAGATTATCAACTGGTTTTTGAACCCTCAACCCGCCAAATTAATAAAACTATTGCTCATTTCCCCAATCCATACGATCACGTCCTCATTATGGCGTGGGGGTAGGCAGACATTATTGATGGTAGGTGTGGGCTCTTGAGGCGACACGCGGCAGCCACGCGCGCAAACAACGCCGCGTGGGCACGCAACGCGCATACACATTAAAAGGAATATGTTATACTCCTTTTGATTTAGTCTTGGGGTGATAGCATGCTTATTTTTATTTGGGAATGAAAGATGAGATTAATAGAATATTCACAATAAAAATTCTGACCTAAAAAGTGCTTGAAAATATTTAAAAACACGTTATATTTTTGTAAATTTACAGATGAATCCGAGCTTAAGTACGAAAATATGTATTAAAATAATTCTAAGTTTTAATAAAATGAGTTTTGTTTTTTCAATTTCGAGGCAAACAACTCTATTTTATACTTACTAAGTGGCATTTTTGATAGAGAGTGCTACAATTTTTGATCGTACACTGTCGTGCACACTTTTGTACTTGAGTCTCACACATTGAAAGTATTGTTACTTGTGTCAAAGTGATGCTCTTAACGTCACCTACAGAAACATTCTGTCATGTGAGACCGCCGCTCAAAGGTTTTTTATGGTTTTTATCTGACTACCAAGAAAATCGGTAATGTTTTTCTAGGTTTATTTTAGCTATTGTGTAATTTAGATGTTAGTTTATATTGAGCACAGATAAGTTCTAAGATTTTTTTCCAGTACCAAGTACTGACCTAAATATAAAACTCCTGCGTTATACAATGTATTTCTTACTATAATCGAGGTTTTGCTCGAAAAAGGAATAAAAGCTAAAATTATTATCAACATTACACACGACACACATACTACTACACTACACATTCACTCAATTTCACTTTTTAGGGTTCCGTAGCCAAATGGCAAAAACGGAACCCTTATAGATTCGTCATGTCTGTCTGTCTGTCTGTCTGTCCGTCCGTATGTCACAGCCATTTTTCTCCGAAACTATAAGAGCTAGACTAATGAAACTTGGCGAGTAGATGTATTCTGTGAACCGCATTAAGATTTTAATACAAAAGTACAAAAAAAACTAAAATTTGGGGGGTCCCCATACTTGTAATTGAAACTCAAAATTTTTTTTTTCATCAAACCTATACGTGTGGAGTATTTATGAATAGGTCTTCAAAAATGATGTTGAGGTTTCTAATATAGTTTTTTTCTAAACTGAATAGTTTACGCGAGAGACACTTCCAAAGTGGTAAAATGTGTGTCTCCCCCTCTATATAACTTGTAAAATAAGAGAATGATAAAACTAAAAAAATATATATGATGTACATTAATATGCAAACTTCCAAAGAAATTTGGTTTGAACGCGATCTAGTGAGTAGCTTTTTATTATACGTCATAAATCGTAAACAGCAATTTACCTCTCGATGAACTACAAGAACTTTTATCCATCACTCCGCACTTGGCCGCTTTTTTATTTGCTGTGTAGGTTAAAAAGTTATAATATTTGAGGCGCCACAGATTTATTTCATTTGGGGTAATTCATGACCTTGAATCCAATTTCGACAATCAAACTGATGTTAGCCTTATTTACCTATAGATAAAATAATTAATTTATCACAAATTCATTAATCAATACCTCGCTAATGATGTTAGTTTTATAGCCAGGTTTTTGCTTATCAAAAGCTCTCAAATAAACATTGTCCTCCTAACCATGTGGCCAGAAAAAAATTAGCCAATATTTAGTAACGAATTAGTGACGCAGATTGGTATAGGTTTCAGAATTTGTGACGATCTGGTTCTTGAGTTATTGGCCAAAACATGTGGACCACCGTTCAGTAATCATCAGGACTGCGTGGCCATCTGTTTTCTTGAGTAACTTTGTATCTCTATAAAACAGGCTAAATTTTCTCCGTCATTACATATTGACAGGCAAATGAGCTTCCTGGAATCTTTAGTTAAGAAGATAAATTAAATATTTTTGAAATCAGGCCACACAGTCCTGATTACTGAACGGTGGTCCACATGTTTTGGCCAATAACTCAAGAACCAGACCGCTAATTTTGAAACCTATACCAATCTGCGGTCACTAATTCGTCACTAAATATTGGCATACCAGAAAGGCTCATTTTTTCTGGCCACAGCGTTAAGAGGACAATAAATTAACGGCGTGCTCATTAAAATAAGTAGATAACATTGATTTAAATAGCCAGTGCCGATTGTGGTATTTGCGAAAGTAGACGGTATTTTTACAGATATATCGTTTCCTATATTACACCACTAGTTCGGTTAATTCGACAAGCTCAACAATAAACACAATGGAACGGACGAAGGGTGATGTTTCGTACATTACAGTGTTCTTCGTGTATCTACTTATCTGTACAACTGTATTCGCCTATATTTTCTCTCTACTGACGTTCGCAATTGGTGTGATCACGTGGATAGTGATCCCTGAATGGCGTACATTCAAGAACTACGTCAACGTAAATATTTTCTTCTGTTACACCACGGTAGGCTGGTTGTATGCGATTGAAAATGTTATGGATATGGATTTATCATATTATCTATGGCTTTTTTGTGATTCATACTCATGTTGGCTATGGATCGCTTGTATCAACATCTACTTGGATATTGTTGTAATATTTAAGACTAACATAACAAGGAATGTGTGGATATGCAACCTTTTTGCATGGGGTGTTCCTCTGACTCTATTCCTAATGTTAACGTTAAAAACTGATCGTGAAAGTCTCTCCGGTAATGATTATCTCTTGTACGCAGCAAGCCGACTGTTTGTGTTCCTGCTGTTTATCACAAGTTTTCTTCTATATATGATTGTGATATGGCATATCCTCAAGATGTGGTGTGCAAGTCATCCTGCTACACAAACATGGCTGAAGGTGCAAGTGGCGACGTTTACCTTCATCATGAGCGGAGCTTTCCTCTTGCTGACTGCTACGTTTCCGTCTTACATACATTATTCGATCTACGATTTAAATATCAACTACATCATGATTTGCATAATCCCACACATACAGACTCTATTATTGTGTTGTTTCTTTTTGGTGCATAATCGTGTTGCATGGCAGGAGAGACGCACGCGTAGAGGCCTACCTATGGCTGCCTTATAACTGCAACACCATCCCGTGAATAGTTTATAGTAAGTAGTGTCTAGATATAGGATGGTGTAGACACTTACGCACTACGGAAAACTCCGCAAGCATAATATCAATACAATCTATACCTACCTTAGAAGCCTTAAAGCTTAAAGCACGCTAACGCACTCAAGTTTATTTTTTATTTTTTTATTTTTATTCATTTACCATTTTAACTTATACATATTACATTAGTTTGTTAAAAATAGCATCTAAAAAACCACTAAGGTTTGTGCTGATGCTATCACGAGCGCGTTACTTAATCTATACTTAAACAACCTAGCTAAACCTATCGTTTTAATAATATTATCTGTCTAGTAAATAGATACCTAAACTGAGGAGCTAAGTGCGTAAGTGTGTGGAGTAAGTGGCGTGCACTGTGTGTTCTGCTGGCTAAAAGTGGCGACTGACATGAGCATTCGCTTGATGTGAATATTCGCATCGAATATTTGTTCGTTGCCAGTTAATGCTCATGATACCTGAATTTTCACAACCAATATATGCTTGACTGTGCTCCATCTCCAGCAAATGTTAATCAAAATGGCAGCAGTGCTCGCGTAAGCGGCTGACTTGTTAAGTTAACATTCAACGGGATTTCCAAAAAAACCGACAGCCAAGTGGAGCACGCTTGGGAGGTCGTAGCTCGCCGTCGAGCTGCTCGACTCTTTGTGCTCCCATGCCGAATATTCGAATAGTGACGTGCTCACAACGAGCGAATATTCATCATTCGCCAGCTTTAAATATTCACGCTCGATCAATATAGTTTTGTAACGATTAGAGTAATAAATGTAATAAATAACAATAATATAATTATTATTGTTACCTATTAACCAGTTTTTTCCCGTTTATTAATATTGACTACTAGTTTTGGGGTAATTATCGAAGTAACTACTAAGAGGTATTTATAAATTCGCTATAATTATGTTGGTATAATTAATTATAACATTGTGATTTGTAATAAATGACTTGCAATGTGTGTAAAAATGATTGTTTGTCTTTAGTTTAGTGATTAACTTATGTACTTACTTGTTTTTAGGGTTCCGTAGCCAAATGGCAAAAACGGAACTCTTATAGATTCGTCATGTCTGTCTGTCTGTCCGTCCGTATGTCACAGCCACTTTTCTCCGAAGTTATAAGAGCTACACTGATGAAAGTTGGTAAGTAGATGTATTCTGTTAACCGCATTAAGGTTTTCTCACATACATAGAAAAAAACAATAAGTTTTGGGGGTCCCCAGTCCCCTACTTAGAACTGAAATTCAAAAAACTTTTTTTCATCAAACCCATACGTGTGGCTGTGGGGTATCTATGAATAGGTCTTCAAAAATGATGTTGAGGTTTCTTACATCGTTTTTTTCTCAACTTAATAGTTTTTGCGAGAGACACTTCCAAAGTGGTAACTTCTAAAATAAGAGAATGATAAAACTAAAAAATATATTTGTTGATTAGTATGTAAACTTCCAACGATATTTGGTTTGAACGAGATCTAGTTAGTAGTTTTTTTTAATACGTTATTAATCGTAAACCACAATGTACCTTTCAACGACCTACTAGAACTTCTATATTATATTACTAACTGCTACGGAACCCGTCATGGGCGAGCCCGACTCGCACTTGGCCGCTTTTTTTAGGGTTCCGTAGCCAAATGGCAAAAACGGAACCCTTATAGATTCGTCATGTTTGTCTGTCTGTCTGTCTGTCTGTCTGTCTGTCTGTCTGGCCGTCCGTGTCACAGCCATTTTTCTCCGAAACCATAAGAGCTACACTGATGAAATTTGGCGAGTAGATGCATTCTGTAAACCGCATTAAGAATTTTACACAAAAATAGAAAAAAAAAACTATAAATTTTACTTCAAACTGAAATAATTAATGTGTTGCGTTGTTGTTGCGTGTTGCCTTGTCGAGCGCTGAGCAGAAAGTTCTTCTCTCAGCTCATATCTTTCTGCTCAGCGCTCGACAAGGCAACACGTCCTAATAGTGCACAGAGAGTCGATTTTCCTGAGGATGCTTCGTAGACAGGCGAAACACGTGTCGAATCTTATTAAGTTTTTTATTTCTTGTGGTATAATTGTTGTGTGTACCTTATTTCGCTTTGTATTTGCCACTTGTCTGTACGGGCTGTTTAAAACCAGCTTAGTCTTACAACTGGGCTGTTGAGTCTGTTTGCCACTTGTCTGTACGGGCTGTTTAAAACCAGCTTAGTCTTTCAACTGGGCTATTGAGTATTTTTTGCCACTTGTCTGTACGGGCTGTTTAAAACCAGCATTAGTCTTACAACTGGGCTGTTGAGTCTGTTTGCCACTTGTCTGTACGGGCTGCTTAAAACCAGCTTAGTCTTTCAACTGGGCTATAAGAAGTCTTCGCGGCGTGGGGTGCACACACAAGTCTACATTAAATTAGCTTAGATTAGATTAGCGGATTAGTACTATATATTTATTGTTCTACTTAATTTATGTTCAAACTGAAACTCAAAAAAATTTTTTTCATCGAACCCATACGTGTGGGATATCTATGAATAGGTCTTCAAAAATGATGTTAAGGTTTCTAAAATCGTTTTTTTCTAAACTGAATAGTTTGCGCGAGAGACACTTCCAAAGTTGAAAAAAGTTGGTCCTCCCCCCCTCTAACTTCTAAAATAAGGGAATGATAAAACTAAAAAAAATATATATTGTACATTACTATGCAAACTTTCAACGATATTTGGTTTGAACGAGATCTAGCCAGCAGTTTTTTTGTTTATACGTCATAAATCGTAAACCGCAATTTACCTTTCGACGAACTACAAGAACCTTTATATATGTTACTTGATGCTACGGAACCCTTCATGGGCGAGCCCGACTCGCACTTGGCCGCTTTTTTTTATTTCCTACTTTCAACTTTTGATTTTAAATTTAATATTTCTAAGCTTTGTTACTTACATAAATACCTACCAAATGCTTGCAAGGTACAATTACACCCGTTTTATTTAGATAATTTTGCCTTTAGTAAGATAATGTGCCTGTTTTGTACCTACCTACATGCTTTTATCTACTACTACTACTTAAGCTTACATATTTTGCTCACATAATGTAAATTCAAATTGTTTAATGTATAGAATACATCCAATAGCTTTAGATAAACAATATTGTAACTGTGAGTCTAGAATTAATAAATAAACATGTACAAACCTGCATCTACGAGTAATATACGAGTATATCTTTATTCAGTTTAATTCAAACGTAGGCTCAGTAATTAGCTCAGTAACGACGTGAGTGAGCCACAAACATCCAAACATTAAGGTATGATACACACTTAGTTTTATTTATTTACTTGTAAGTACATTGACTTCATCTCAGAAGGGCGAGCTTAGGGCGGCTCAGACCCCGCCCGCCTAATTACTTATGTATCGCCCAGCTCACTAAAAACGGGTTAATTTCTATAATAAAACAACCCCGGTGAAATTAAATGTCATCTGACGCTGAACGTAGAGCCAGAGATGTATTCAGGTTTTCAATTGTTTTTGTTTTATCATATTTCGTAAAGAAATTAAACTTTTTGGCATGGCTTAGCCACTTTAGTTCTTAGAAAAAGGTTTAGCCTCGACCTCACTCAATCTACGCCTCTCATTTACATTTTTTTTTTACAATTTATATGTTTGCGTTTGACCTATCTCACCTGCTGTTAAGTGATGATGCGGTCGACGATGTAGCACGCTTACCTAGAAGATACCTATTCACTCTTGTCTTGAAGACATCCAATTTGTAGGTGCTCGGAAAGACAGACGCCGGCAGGGAATTCCATTCCTTGGCTGTCCGCAACATAAAAGTTGAAGCAAAGCGCTTGGTGCGGACAGTTGGAACATCAACCAAGTATGGATGCCGCATTTCCGTGCGTCTAGTGGTCCGATGTACTACCGAATGCAGTCGCATTCAGTAGTACATAATATACATCCATAAAAAGATTTCATCATAATCAGCCTGAAGAAGTCTACTGCTGCGACATAGGCGACCCTTATACATTTCCAGGAAGAACGATTCTGAACCCACTTGCGCACTTAACATCGGGTAGGTGGGCATCCTACATTTCGATTTCCAATTCGTGGTCGCCATTCGAGAGCCTTTATTTCCCAGCGAAGATTTAGGCAGCAGAATCTGACCAGTCTTTCGTACGGTTTAAAAAAGGATACAATATGAACGTAGTCAGGGGAGCTCCACTAGTATACAATATAGGTAAAGGCCTATACCCCCTCTTACAAATTGCTATTTAGTTGTGCGTGCTGCTTGCTGATAGCGACTCCGTGACCGCCCGCCTCGCTTCAGGATTAGCAGATAGCGGCCCTAAGGAGACTTTATAAGAACCCCCAAACTTAACAAACGGTTTGTTTTCAAGATTGCTTGCCAGTTTTAAGTAGAAAGTTTCAGGTTCTGACGTGATTTGGAAAATCGTGAATCTTGTTTTTATTTATGACTAGCGGCCTGTCCAGTCTTCGCACGGGTGGACATTTATTTTTTAAACACATGAATATAACCTATGTTACTCGGGGTGAATGTAGCTTTCCAATGGTGAAAGAATTTCTGAAATCGGCAAAGCAGTTTAGGAGTTTATTAATGAAAAACATACACACAAAAATTCAAATCTTTCCTCTTTATAATATTAGTATGGATTAAAGATATTAGATAAAAATATAAACTCCTAAGATACACGTTACAAAAATGATGATTTTTAAAGACTCCAGAGAATGGAACTCATTACCATCGGCTGTTTTACTTGATCACTACAATCTACGCCTCTTCAAGGCAAGAGTGAAAACGTGTCTTCTAGATCATCCAGCTCCATCATCGGTTACATCGTCGCTTAACATCAGGTGAGATTGTAGCCAAAAGATGGTCTATATCATGTAAAGTGATCCTTAAAATGTGTATTAAGAAATATTCGATTTGATAAAGAAACAAACCTAGCAAGCCATCTAGGTATAACGAGTGTAATTGTTTATAATACTTATTAATTTAATTTGGTCAGCATAAATCGAATACTTATGTAAATAATAATATCACGTCCCTTTAAAAATAGGTCTGCGAGTAATTGTTGTATTTTTTTTATTATGTTTATGCCACTTCAAATGTACCCAGGAACCGCTATCATAATCACCTACATTACTAAAAAGTATTTTCTAAATAGTAAATAACACTATTAATAGAGACAAGGGAATGCTAAGGGTGACTTAATGCATAGAAAAAAAAACAACATCAATTTACCCAAAAACCATGGTCATCAACCTCATCACGATCGTTCATTAACACCCCCATAAACTTTTATTGCTGTCAACATTTAGCTCGAGCTTTCAATAATCCCATCCAACCCCTAAACTGACATTCTGACATTTGTCCACCTACAAATTATTACAACCCAAAATTAGCACTATAAAATTTACAACATTTCATTTCAATTTCAAATTCAAAACGTCAAAATTTCATACAAAACAACTGCACTTGTGACGTTTTGCTTTGAAGCTAGATGTTAAGGCGAAACTCACCCCGCTGCTGTTAATCTTTATTAAGGGGATGTGTGAATTCGTTGATTCTGACAGATTCGTTGCGCGGATTTAAAGCAGATTTATGTTTAGGTATTGTGATAGTATCGACGATTTGTACGGTTATTATCGAGTTTGTAATGGTTATGATTAGTTGTAGTGATACAAATAAGGGTTCCTACATAAATACCTATTTATTACCTTACCTTTGTTTTCATATCGTTTGTAATAAGAAAATAAATGATGATAAAAGATCGAGAGACCAATACCCCTACGATTTAAAGTCTTAATTTAGCTAAGATAAGTGCAAAAACAATCATAGGGTAGCATAAATTCACATAGGTAATGCAAAAAATAAAATTTTATGTAAAAATAAAATTAAACTTCGCTATGATTGATGACTGAATAACTATTTTCGCAAAATAACTCTGTACGAGATCAAATCACACCGAAAAAACCGTCAAGCAAGGGTGCGATTTGTTTATCCTCACGGTTGGACGGGTGATCGCCTTAATGAGATGCGGTGCAAACATCGCACTATTCCTTGGAGGGCGCGCCCCTTAAATCTTACTTTTTCCTCTGTTTGGGCATTCGATAATTGTTATTTGCTGTGTGTAATTGCTTCACTATTGTGCACAACTGTAAAAATACGTACATTTACACTATGACGAGCGAAAAACAAAATCCTAGTGGGTTCGTCATAGTCGCACTTGCCTGCTGGCTTGTATATGCTGGTTCCTATCTTTTAGTACTTAGGCCTTTTACGACAACCACGGAAGGTAGGTGGACTATATTTTCTCACCTGGGATCGTACACCTTGACCAAAGATAAGAAAAGACTAGGCCTCCAATCGCATCATGGGTACTTGGGTACTGTTTGGCTTAAAGATAATTTAAATCATTATGTTCGTTTAGCGGCAAATGGTCTAAGTATTCTGCCGAATAACCTACGGGCTATTTTTTTCATTTTACTAATTTATCCGTCAAATAAAAATTATATCCATCTCTTTTAGAAGCTTTTCAAAAACAAGGATGGCGTCTGTCTGTCATGTTTATTCAAAAATGGAACAATTTCAACACACATGGCAACCAAGGAGGAAAGAATCGAGTTATCGATTATAATTTACATTGAAATCTTCGACAATCAATACCAGACTTCTTTAGCTGTTTTCTTTTGTAGTAATGTACAATTTTAACGTATTTTCTACGGCCATCTAGCACGTGAAAGGCGTGTATTCACGTTCTACATTATGTAGAGCCGTCTGCATGTGCCATGTGTTACGACAAGCCACACGGGCCTGCGTGTGCAAGTCAGATATATCACTAAGGTGAAATTTTTAATTATTCATCGTGAACTTGTTTGTACAGGTGTGTCGCCGCCCTAAATACTGGCTCGTGTACAATAGGTGTGTCTCAGCTTTAATTGTCTAAAGCTTTTTATAGACTTACAAGAAACAGGCCACACACGTTTTTTTTTTGAGAATAAATGTGAATGAATAACGAATCTTCTCATCTGGTATTGAACTTTGATGCGACTATGTGACAATGTACTGTGTTCATCTTTTAGAAGTAGGTATTTAGCATCTTGAGCCTAGATACGAAAAGAGAAACCTTTGCAAAGTCTCTACACTTACTTCTCTTTGGGTAGGACATCTGTTCGTTCCACCGTAAAAAAACAAATCAAATCAAATTATTTTTATTTTATACCACACAAGTATTATATAAGGATCATTTTACAAGTAACAATGACATAAAAATTGTCCGTCAATCAGTATAATATGTTATGTATGATAAAGTAGCGAGTGCCACTTTAGCGCTGGTCTTCCGTGACACCAGTAGAAAAGAGGTTATGTTTATGAGAAACTTTTTCAATTAATGCAAGAATTGTTTAAACATGAGTAGAACTACATCCGTTATGATCACACAGATAATTTCAAGCACTATAGGCTTATTAACATAGAGTACTTTGTAGTTTATTCGCTAGATTACAGTTTGTTCTCATCGCGATTTCTAGTACGGTGTTGGCTTTGGTGTTGATTGTTGTACCCCCCTGTTCCACTATCCAAGTAACTTAATTTGACAGCGCTTAAATTACAACTTTTGAGCAGAGAGCTGTCAAAGGCACGTCTTTAAACCAAATAATTTATTTTGCACTGCACCAAAGAGGTAAAAATCACACGAGCAAAGAGTTTTGAATCGATCTCGAAGAAGGTCATGTTTAGTAAACTGGATAGGCTGGCGCTTGGCTTGCGCTTGTGTGCCAGTTTGAAACGCTACCAATGAGTAACGAGAGTCCTTACGGATTTTCGTCCATGAAACATGGTCCGTGGAACTAACATTCGTGTTATAGTTAGTTCTAGAAATAGTTCCATGGCTTGTCAGGATCTAACTAAGTAAACCAAAGAGGTTATTAACCCATCAGCAAGGAGTTTTCAAGACTAATATACCTACCAATGAGGTAAGAGCCGCGCAATAAGGAGCTTTGAAGACTTTGATTTATACCAAAGAGGTAAGAAACACACAGCAAGGAGTTTTGAAATCTTTGATTTGCCATGGAGTTTATGGCTTTCATAGATTTGCAAAATAGGATCAACTCTTCTTCTTTTTTTTTACACAATAATATAAACTTGCGTTTGAACGCAACATACTTCTAAACTCCTTAGTTCCATGTCAATTCTATTAAAAACTTTTTTGAAGTTTGTGACAAATGGTGTTCACTAGCTAATGATGAGCGCTCGTGTTTGCGAGCGCGTGCATTCGCTATCAGCAAACAAAGCACCGGTTCTTCAATCATTTCTAGTCCAGTTTCTTTCAAATCGTATTTGCTTGGTCGGCATTCAATAATGCAGGAGCGCTGTTTGTTTTGGCAGCACGTATTTTGTTTGATTCACAGTTAGCTATCGAGAACCTACATACCTACCTACCTGTATTGTATAGACCTAAGTATCAAACTAACAAAATAATGTAAGGTTATTCGTAATGTAGAAAAGGCTCTTCCTTCACCATTTTGCTTCAGTGTATTTTTTTATTAGAGTAGTATAGAAAAGGTGGGTAGGTAATGAATTTTAACACTAAGAGACTAAGACAAACCCAGTAATACTTTCCCTCTATTGAATCGTCGATTGTTCTGTTATTTAATCTAGATCTTTTCATTTGTCCCTCGCTACCAAGTCCAAGTAGAATCCCAATCCCTCGTTTTTTTACTAATCAAATTTGCAAGTTAAAATTACACTTGCGTGCCTCCCTATGACGCAATCGACACGTAAAAGTGCCATACGAATAAAATGCAACATAATTTAATTGTCCAATAAATAAACAATAACAGCTAGGGCTGTGCGTGAGGGAGGGTTTGAATCACAACTGCGAGTGGTAGGATTATCTCTCATTAGTTGAGGAACGGGCTCGGTCGTGCGCGCAGCCCTATGGGGGTATGAATCCTGATGTTTGGAGCTTGCAGATTCAATATTATTGCTGAAAAATATGTGTCTAATATTGTCCTTTTTTTATATTTTCTTTCACGACTTAGGTTTGAACCGAAACCAGTCGTGAACCCTGGAGTAACTACACTCCACCCAACTCTGTACTTAGGACTTATATACACTCTAGAATATTAACTAAACCTACAAAATACCATGTTATCCGTTATGTAATTAGGTAAGTATATGAAATAATTATGCGTATTCTTAGGGTTGATTGCTTTTACGAATAAGAATAACCATTATTTTCAAACAAACAAGACATTTTATCACAGTTACTACTAGTGCGAATGCCGATTTTGTACCCTTTATTTGACAAGCCTGACAAAAAAGTTGAATATATTTTGACGTGATAACGTCTTGTAAATCGATGGAGCCGGCTGCACGCACGAAAAAACATGACTCATGCGTCGTTACGTCGTTTCGTCGTTCCATTTACCTGAGCCCGAGCCCGGGTCGGGTAATGGGTAAGGGTAAATGAGGGTAAGGGTAAATTAAGGTAAGGGTAAGGGTTCGGTCGGGTTCCGGGTCCGGGTCCGAGAGTCCGAGTCCGAGTCCGCGATTCCGCGAGTCCGCGAGTATTTTCTTATGACGTTATCACGTTCAACTATCGTCAGTAAACCGACTTTACAGACAACCGATTTTTTTATCTGGCGTATAATCAAAGATTGATAAATTTGCCCTTATGTAGGTATTAGTTTTATGTTTTTGAAACAACATGAAAAATAAATTAAAAATGCAATTTTCATTACATCTCGACATTCTTTCCATACTTTCTATACAAAGTCTTTTCTATAGTCTAAAAATACGCTTCCGCGGTATGTCTTTTTTATAAGGAACATTTTATATTTGAAATTTAATTTCAGGAGATGAGTCGCTCCTTACGCTGGAGTCTTGGCAATATAAAGTTCCTTGTACTTTCCGTACATTCTACAGAAAGTATTATGTTAGTATCTATAGCAGTATAATACCAGCCTACAATAGATACCTACCAAAAGTGTAAAAAAGTTCATGCTTTGCGCGTTCTGCGGTGGCGATTAGTGAAACGCTGTCAAATATCGCTGTCATATTTGAGAGGGTTTGAATGGTGATGACAATATTTTTTAGAAGTGCGAAAGGTTTAAGGCTAACAATTGATTGGTTTAGAAAAAAACCTCGATTCGTGGGTTAGATTAAGGTTTAAAAGTACGGATTTCAAAAAAACAATACATAAAAGAAAAATAATTTTTAATACAACTAGCTAATGGATCAAATACACTTGATGTTAAGTAGAAACATAACAAAGTATTGCTTCTTAGGTCACGTCAGGAACGTACGTCAGTGATGTTTGAAGTTTTTATTAAAAATAACTTCACACGAGCAAAATCTGGTTAAAATATGGTTTCCAAACAAGGTACCTACTTGCTTCGGCAGGACATAATATACTATGGTTTCCAAACAAGAAAATGCTAGATAAATACATTCTTTATTGCACTAATAACACGTAATGTACACATAGGCGAGCTTAAAGCTCAATAGTATTATCTACCAGCTAACAGTAAAAGAGTAAAAGTGAACAGGTGAATTATGGCTAAGCATAGTAAGCATGCTCCATCTTAGGCTGCATCCTCACTTTCCATCAGGTGTGATGGCAGCCAAATGCTTAGCTATCTATTATAAAAAGCTTACTTGCTAATTCTACTTCTAACATTGATCGTTCCTCGCCAAAGATCGTCATGCACATCTTTCATCCCGCTAAGTCACACTCGTGCCCTGCCTACCCCTCCTATTCACAATGCGCTAATCGCTACACAAAAGCACGGTTTAGATATAAATACAGATCGTGTTGTTTTCGGTTGGCACCCCGCTGCACCCTCCAAGGGGGTTGCGTAAGCGATTTCTTTAGCCCTATTTTTTATGTTGCCAAGTTCACTCACACAGTAGGCCTATTACAAGCTCTGTCTGGCTCTGGATTTGAGTCTGTGTGAGTGCTGTCTAAGTAAATCCTACGTCCCACACACAGATTATTACACCACTGAGCACTCATACAGACTCAAAACCAGAGACAGAGCCAGACAGAGCTTGTGGTAGGCCTACTGGTTTTTTTTTTCGAACATTGTTTAATTTTGTTTAACCTTTTACATATACAACAAAAATAATACGTGAGGAGCAATATGGGGTAAAACGCTATAACAAAATAAAAACATTGCTTAATATAAGCTCTCTCACGTTATGCCAATGATTGGTAAGTGATGACAATAGTTCAAGCATTGCAAACTCACCATTAAAAACAAAACTTTTTGGCGTAATAAATATATGGCTACTACAGCATAAATTAATAAATAAATATTGTGGACAATTCACACAGTGAAAAGAGATTGTACTATGGGAACCATATAGCTGATACAATACATAAATATCTTCTAAATACAAACTTACTCGTAGAATACAAAATAACACCCAGACAGAGAACAAACATCTGTATAATTCACCACACAAGTATTTGTTCTCAGTGGGGACCGAACCAACGACCTACGGTGCAGAAGGTCTAGGTCTAGGTTAGTTATTACTTAATTGGCTTTTGATAAATGATCAAAAAGACTTATAAACTCAGCTTAAAAAGTTTAAAGTAAAAACAGAACATTAGTAAAAAAACCTATAAACGAATTAAAGATAAACAATGCTTCGTTTTATTGAGTAAATTAAATCAAAATAAACTAAGTAGACATGTGTACAATGCCCGTAGCTATGGCCCAATGAAACAGCGATAATTTATTCAGAGGGTAATCCACGATCTGCTCGCGATCAAACGCGAACAATAAAAATCTCTGCACTCCCTGATCGTTGGGGTGGGAAATGGGAATCGCGCATTAATTTGTACTGTGAGCTTGTGTGAATGAGGAATAGACTGAGAAAATGCTAGAGGTTTTGAAATGAGAACTTTTTTGGAGAGAGGTGTAACGTGTAAGCTTCTTGTCTTTTTTTTGGCGTCTCAGTGTTGCCTGTTCTTCTAGACTTGGTCACGTAGTTCTGGCTTATAAGATTCACTGTCAAATGTTGAATAAATTCTTTTTGAATTTAACCTTTTTTGAAGAATGCAATGGGTTTATTTGTTTATTTTTAGAAAAAATGATTTTTATTTTTACAAAAATGTCATGTTTGAGTAGTTTTTTTTTCATAGTTTTATTCTGGGATAAGGGATAAAAGTTTATTGCATTGATTAATATTCTGCGTCATCAGTCATCACTCATCAGATTTCATTCAATCAGACTAGTGGTTCTTAATTTTAGGACTTGATTAAAAAAACATTTAGCTCAATAAACGACGGAGTAGAATCTTATTCTGTGATAGTAGCTTATAAACAAAAGAAAAAAATAAGCTTTTATCTCACATCAAAATATGAAATACAAAACATTAGCCATAATAATTGAGGCTCAGAACAATGCTAGGCATTAAAGGGTGTGGACATATGGGCAATATTACGGCTGGATTTTATGAACTCTGACTGTCACTCAATTTGGAGTATTAGCTGTATACAGGGCTAGCTTACTAAATACAGGGTGATGTTTGTTATTTGATTTTTACTTAAAGTTCGCTACAAAAAACAATGTTGAATCAAAAAACGTACGTATTCTTTCAGAAGTGGATTTTTACAAATATTTTTTTAGGGATGAGTAAGTTTCTAACGTAAAATAAATATATTTAGACATATTTAAGAAGATTACCTTAGCGTTTAGCGAGAGATATTAAAGAACTCAAAATTACTTTATAGAGCTTAAGCTATTAATATAATGTAGATAAAACGAAGCCGTAGTTTGTTGCCTGTTCTTCTAGGCTTGGTCGCGTGGAACTGGCAACTAGACTCACCTAGTTTTAAGACATTTCAAAGTGATCCTTGCGATTCAACTGAATAAATTCAAATTTGATCATGTTTTTTTAAACATATCTACTTCTGCATGAATTTCTTATCACAACATAATCTAAAAGTTCCATGAATAAAACACCCCCTATACATCCCTCAATAAGCCAGAACACCGCAGGCGTTTAGCCGCTGACAACCATTGTCCCACCCCTAACATTATCCGCGCCAAGCCGTGCGCGGGAGTCGAACTCGCGACCCGTGATATGTTGTGGAACAAATATAATTGATTTAGTTGCGCGTGAAATTCTTGAATACAGCTATGGTTATAAATAATAAGTAATATGCGTAACCTATTGAATATGACCACTCATTTGTGTATTTGGTTGTATGGGTAAATGAAGGTGGGGAAGGGTTAAAACGAAAAACGTTGATCATTTTTGATTTTAGCTTAAATTTAAATATTACAACGGTTTTTGGAAAGTTTACAAGATTCATTATCATCACGCGAACCTTGGTGGCTGAGTAGTAGCGGTTCCACCTTCCGATCCTAATGTCGTGGGTTGAAATCTGTTTATGAACCAATGAATTTTTGTGTCCAAAAATGTATGTGCACTATGCTAGTACACTCAAACGGTGAAGGAAAATATCGTTAGGAAACCGGCATGTCCTAACCTGAAAAGTTCGAAAACATGTGTCAAGTGCACGAAAGGAGCCTCTTTGAGGCGCACTTATAATCCTTTCGCGTCACTTGGTTCGAAAGAACCAGTGATACTATAAAAGAAAGATTATCATCATCATCAGTCTGGAATTTCACTGCTGGACATAGCCCCTATACATTTACAAGTACCTAACTTTTACATCCTAAGAAAAACAAGCACACGATAATCTCAAAAACATCTAAAGGCATTTTGTTGTTTAAGAAAACTCTGCAACAATAAAACGGAACATCAAATATTAACAAACCATTTTTGGTGAGGTACAAATTGATAAAATATTCAATTTAGGGGAAGACAAAGCGAGCCCGCGGCTGAGCGTCGCAATAAACAGGGAATACCCTGGGGTATAAGATATGGGGTACTTTGTACCCCTGTAGGGTACACGCATACCCGCTGGGAGCACTTGAGGGTTAACCTGCAGTTGCCGATAAAATGTTTCAATTTTGATAACGTATTACTAGGGTTAATTAATATTAACCTTATGGCATGGAAAACTGCAGTATCTCGGTACTTGCGTATATTTATGTCACCCTGCCTAAAATTATATAATACTTAGTCTACATTTATCAGAGCATAAAATGTTTTATTTTTATTTTTTTCTTTATATTTATTTACCAAGTAAAAAAAAAAGTAAACAGGCCTTTGCGTCTATTGTACATGATTTATAGAGCGGCAGGGGCAATTCGTGATTACTCATGCCCCTACTTAGGGGACGCTATAGTACCTGAGACAGGACTTAAGATGGAATAGGCTTGCCCAGCACCTATACCACCCTGACAGCTTAGTCGGCCTAATCCACAGGAAAGACATGGTCAATACGTGCGGAGCTGACTAAGCCGCGGGTTTCCTCAAAATGTTTATTTACTAACTGATGGAACAATCGTAAATATGGCCCACGATGATGGTAGCCATCGCCTATAACAAAACATTGCCTTGCAGGTAACGCACGTCAAGAACGTGGCCTACGATGCACTGCCCTTCGTTCATTAACTTGAGACATACAGCTGAAGAACATTCAGTTATCGAATGGTGACCACGAACCAGAAAGAGACGAAGATTACGACCTGATGACTTCCTCACACAGATAATGCCTTTTTTACGCTAATGCTAAAGCTTAACCCTTTGAACCATAAAGCACGATTTCCGAACAGGCACAAGCACAAGTGGTTTGACAGCAATAAAAATTTGCCATGTTTTCGCAGCAGTCCTCCTCTGAGCTGTCAATTAAGCCTCCCCGAGACACGCTAGCACGCATTCGCAAATGTAGCTCGACTACTCGACATTCGGTGTTAAACTTTATAAAAATGGGGAAACTTATCGTGGAAAAAAAATATTGCATAAAATATGCAGGTTTCTATAAAGCCTTGCACATATTAGCGTTCTGCAGTGGCATTCAATGAATCGCTGTTAAATATGACAGCGATATTTGACAGCTTTTCACTGATCGTCACCACAGAACACAACGACAGCAAGCTTAACAGTAATAAGTAACTTTTAAAAGTTTTTACCAAAGCCAAACAAAACCAATTTTACGCTGTTGTAGTCTCTAAGATTTATCAGAGTATTTTGTGAATGAGACTCTGAAAGTGGTTTAAGAAATCAAAGCCACGGTTGTTTTTCAAACTAAGTACCTACTGTTATTTTCAGTTTTAGAATAACGTTGGACATAATTTCTTTTCACAAAAAATAGCCGCATAATAAGCTCTACTAGCCTATCTCATAAAAAAAAACGCTGAGAGCTTTAGCCCCAACATCACGCGATCTCAATCAACCCGTCAACTAACAAAGGGTACGAGTTAGTGCTTCGAAACGCCAGCAGATGGCGTAGTGTTTGCATGACCTGTTTGAGTGGAACTTTGAATTTCGAACTATTAGCAGTGTCCCTACATTCGGCACCTGTCTATGTTTACTAGCGAACTATTGCGGGTTACTTCGCTTACGTGCAAAGTTTAAGAGGCTTAAGCGAAGTTAGCCTGTTATTGGTTTGTTTATTTGCTTGTATAGGTTTGCTACCTCATCGAATAGTTTGGGATGTTTTGATGATGTTCACATTTTATGGCATCCTTAAAACTATGAACTACAGGGACTCGACTCTTGATACAGAAATGCTTCAGAATAGGGAACGGTCACAGGTTTGAATCCCAATCGGCTTATTACTTTTGGGATTTATTACAAAATATGTAAAGATAAGAAAACAAAATTATGCTCATTTTGAGTGAAAAATAGGAGAGTTTATTTCTAACCGTCCAATTTAAGTTTATGTGAGCTTTTTTTAACACGGCTTAACCAGTTTTACTAAGGTGCATCCTGCGCCTTCGCTTTCGTAGTACAACCACACACACCACAAACAGTACATAAAACCAGCGGCTAAAACATTAGTTTTAAAAATGCAGTAAGCCTGTCTTTTACCCAAACTGGCTACAGTGTGAGGGTGTGTGTGTGTGTGTGAAGGTGAGTTGTATAGCATTAACCTATATTAAACTTTACACAACCTTAATAATTGCCTGTCCTGGCTACCTATCTACCCACTAGACCACTTATGTGGCTCAAGTTACGAGCGATTTCTTTGTTTGAAGTAACTATACCTACGACTTTTTTTGCGCCATTCTTGAGCGTTTTATTAATAAATTAGACAGAAAATAAATTAGATACCGAAATTATAGCCAACCTACTGAACCTGATTTTGATAAAATATCTTTGTGATCTGGAAGTATTATTTTTCAAATCGGTTATTAAATGACGAAGTTTTGCGATATCAAACCTTAAAAAAAACTGAATTGGGAAATTATTCAGTTAAAACTACATCAATAAGTAAATAGCTGATTTCTTATAACTTGGGCCAGTGTAAGGCGTGGCACGCAAGCTACAATATTGGTGGCAGATAAGGATCGGGACACATGGAAGGCATGTTCCAAAGTAATTGTGCCGGCCGGTGTTTGCCGGACTGTCTTCATTATAATTACCCAGTGGAAAACTGCCTTAGCTTTATTAGTAATAAATAGAAAGAAAGAAAGAAAAGCATTTTATTGACCTAGCATAAATACGCACAAGAATACGGTAGGTATAGTGGTGGAATGAAAATGTTCGTCGATTTTAAACTTGATTTGTTCAACGTATCACGATCACATACTACCTTTTGAAACAGAATAGTATAGACAGAATACACCGATAAATTAACGTCACAAATTGTCAAAATGTGTTCATGATCAAGGCACTACTGGTGCAAGCGAAAACCGACTCGACGGACGAACATTTTCATACCGCGACTGTACATAAAAATAAAACATAAAAATAAAAATCACATAAAAATGAGAACAGAAGAAGAAAATAGTAATAATAGAGCTCTTTGTGAAAGACTCGTCCGGGAAGAACTACCACCATCCTATATTCTCTTCTGCCGTGAAGCAGCATTCTGTGTTTCGGTTTGAAGGGTGAAGCTGAACATCTGTATGCCTCAAGTAGTACGCAGGGCAGTGCATCGTAGGGCACGACCTTGACGATACATAATGCTTTAAAAAAAGTCTTAAGTAAACAGGCCTTTGCATCTATTGTAGATGATTTGTAGAGCGTCAGG
Source organism: Thera obeliscata (assembly GCA_947578465.1). NCBI lineage: Eukaryota > Metazoa > Arthropoda > Insecta > Lepidoptera > Geometridae > Thera > Thera obeliscata. The sequence goes on from OX387915.1 coordinate 17,940,283, forward strand.
AGCGCTATAGTGCCTAGAAAAGGATTTTATGCCTATACCACAGTTTATTTTAAACAGCGATTGCTTAGGTTTTTCGCATCGTGTGAATATACCTTTATCCAATAAATTAATTAAAATATCTGTGTATACTTAAAATTACAATTTCTAAGTTGTACAAGGTATAATTTCAGAAGCGGAGACTGAAGATATGATGAAGAGCATTCGCCGTCTGGATCTCAATAATAGCCGTGGAGTGCCCTCCAAGTGCCTCCAACAAGCTCGGAAATTTTTTGCCGTAGATTAACCAATGTTCAGAGAAAACTAAAATGTGCCAGATAAATAAAATAATGTTTTAGCATTCATGCAACTATTATTTGCATCATCATGGGTTATATTCAGGATGTTCGTCTGGGAGTAGTAGAGTCGTTGTGAAGGGCTCATCCTAGGAAATACTACCACCATGATGCCCATTTCTGCCGTGAAACAGAATTGCTGTGTTTCGGTTTGAAGGGTGTGAGGCGGCACGGCATGTAAGGCTAAACATTTGTTTGCCTCAAGTTGATGGACGCAGGGCAGTGCATCGTAGGGCATGTTTCAAACGTACGTGACCTACGAGCCAATGGTTTATTTTAGGCGATGGGGATAATTTAACATCAGGTGGGTTATAGGTTTAATCCATCAGCTAGATGTTTAAAAAGATGTAAATAATTCTGATTCTGTTTGAGCAGTTTTTAAATCAAAACAGACCTAATGAGCTACGCCGTAGCACCGTAGTGTAGAGCGTCTACGATGTGTCTTTAACCAGCATAACAATTACCTTAATTTAAAGTATTATGTTTAGTAAAATTATGATAACTTTCAAATGATATGAACTTAAAAATAAATAAAGAATAGAGTTTTTGCTAAAAACGCAATTGGTTACGGCTCTAAAGATCTTGTTACAAACTCTTTGTTGTCAAAAAAGGTACCGAGTTCATATCAAAAGCTCTATATCCCCCGTACTCTATGAACGACTGCCCGGGGGCTTAATATTAAGAATAAAATAGAAGAGTGATCTCTGAGGCAGGCCGGAGGGCGTATTGTGTGCTTTTTAATAAAATGCCCAAATCACCACAAGTGGGTATTCTCCGCGATTGCTGCATTCTGTCAGCACTTGCGGAAGACTGTGGATTGAGGATTAATTGCTTTATGAGAAACGGAAAGTGGTTATAATCCTTGTTTTATTAGGTAAAAGTAAAAAAACCTTTGGTAACTTAAGTAAGATCAACGCCATAAAAAGATAATTTATTTCGTATAAATATTTTTGGGTCCTACACAGTTCAGCTGGCATAGTTCAATCCTTGCAGACATCTTAGTGTACTGCGGTGACGATCAGTAAAACGCTGTCTTATATCACTGTCATTTTTGCCATGGTTTCACTAATCGCCACCGCAAAATGCTGATGTCTGCAAGGCATCTATTTAAGTTAGGTAAAATGAATGCCTTATAAGATTTATTTCATATTTAATTTATATAAAAATATTTTCATGTTTTGTCACAGTTCAGTTGTTAGGAGTTCTGTTTGCTGCGCTGTTTATTGTGGGTTTGATTACCATGAAATAAATTTGATTACTTTATTTATTTGATTACCATTTGCGTGGTATAAACACAGGTTCTCCAAGGGTAGGAGCGAGAGTACTTTTGTATTCTGTTTTAGTACTTTTATCTTCTTCTTAGGACAATGCTCACATGTATAAGAAAAAAACCCAAGCCCGGCGCTAAAGAAATGTAACTCAGATTTTTCGTATTTATATGTGACAACATATTAAGTATGTGGCGTTGTCAAAATCCATTTCCTAGTTGTTTTTTTAGTTTAGTTGGTTCCACGAACGAGGTATTCCGCGGTCGTTTTTCTGTGCTATCTTTTTATTCGTAGCTCTATTTCATGTCTTATTACAGTTATTACTACTGCAACGACTTATACCGTAACTACGGTTACGGTGTGAGTCGCTTTATGCAATTTTAACAATTAATCAATTTGGGTCCTGGGATGGGACAAAATGGCTTTTATATTTGGCCTTGTTTTTATTCCACTAAAGAACTTTTCGATTGTAAAAAGTATATGGTTTATTTATTTATTATTAATTATTCAATTCCATGACGATACATTATACAAAATAAGATTTGCACACCTGCTTACAGGTGGAATATTGTAGGTACATTGCATTTAAAGACTGTAATTAATAAAAAAATAAGTAAATGCCTGTTCTATTCTATAGGAAATATCTATAAAATGAAAAGAAGAAAGAATAATTAGAAAAAATAAGAATTATGCCTAATATGTAAGAATTATGCCTGTTATAAAAGAATAGTATAAGTAAGAATAGTAAAATCTTACGTTTAGAAACGAATTTTGACTATGTTTCTTATTTAGTATTAAATTACTATTTGTTTATAAAAATATGAGATATGTTCCGTTCGCGCCGGGCCTGGGTTTTTTTTGAGCATTGTCCAAATAAGATCTTAGCTCTTGTCAGGGTTTTGATGCAATTTTCTGCAATGAAGTCTTTTGAATGCGGCCTCCTTGTATGATTACTATTTTTGATGATCAGGAAATGAATTTATCTCTATGCGTACACCCCGGTACCTACATAAGTCCCCGCAACCCTTTCTTCCTACTAAAATGAATTCTCTCATAAAATATGTAAATTCCATCAACTCCTGATGTCAAAGAACATGCACGTACAGACCGGTCTCAAAGCCACATCAAAGCTGTTTGTGTCGCCACTAGAGCTCCCTCTAGTGTGCCGTGTATGTACGGAATATTGATTAATACCCCTTGATGTGCGGTAATTTGATTGAAGTCAGGAAACTCGACTACAGCATACATAGCAGACTTGCAATTTTATACATTTTTGATGGTTGAGTGCAAGAAATGAGTTCTTATATTTTTTGTAAAAATAAATCACCAGCCCAATTAAAAAAAAAGTGTCAAATTTTTTGAAAGCATTATTTGTACCCTTTCAGGAAATGGGTACATACATATTGTGTTTTCTAAACAAACTATAGGAGAGCTTTTCTCAACAGCCTTTACTCCATGTACAAAGAAAACCCCCGGCACAAAGAAATATGAGTGACAATTTTTTTTAAACATAATAATGTACCCTTTCAGGAAATGCAAATAATTGCAAAAAATGAAATACTTTTTGCAAACTTTTACTCAAATTACGGCCGCTATATAACGGTCGCCCTGCCATGATAAAGCCCAACACACATCACACGTAGAACGCTTATAGATGTGCACAAACCTTTACTTAGTCATGCAATGCCAATCAATTGTAAAACCATGTCCTACGGTAATAACACTAACCAGATTGCCAGAGTATTTGCACTAGAACTGATGACCACCTCACGGCAGAAGGTGCTAAACCACTTGGTGATGATGAGGTGCTAATCAATAAGGGCTTTGGCCTTCAAGGAATAATCTACTCCATTGATTCCCAACATGGTCCAGGTGGACCCCCAAGGGTCCACGGGAGACTCGACGGGGGTTTACGATGGCGTGACAATGAAATGGGGGTTCACAATTCGTAAACGGGGGAGTTTACGAAAATGTATCTAGTTTATAGTGATGAACTAAAATTTTGGCTTCACCTACATATGAATGAGTTCATTAACCAATCACTCGTCACTTTTTTCCTAGACTCGTGGTAGGTACTGAGCCACAACGCAAATTTCCATAGTTAGACCAATAACATTTTTTGTCGACTAGGAATATAGTAAAAATGTAGCTGCAGGTAGGGGGTCCGCCGGACCAACAAAATTTTGAAAGTGGTCTATGAGAAAAAAAAGGTTGGGAACCTGTGATCTAGTCCTTTGAATGAACTTCAACATTGCAATTATTGATATTCCATACGTGAGAACGTATGGAATATCAATTGCAATGTTGAATGAAATAAATGTTATAAATTTATTGTTTTGAATAAATTTTAGACCCTATTAAGGCCTGCGCACACCTAGTTCGCTGGCGGTAGCGATCAGTGAAACGCTGTCAAATATCACTGTCAAAATTTGAGATTTGACAGCGATATTTGATATGTTATAAACAACATATCACATGCGCAAGACTTCAGTGTTTTATACCTCTAGGCTTTGTAGTTGCTATGATGAGTTTGTTAGACTAGTCGTTCTTATGCAGAAGTCCCTCGGATATCCGAAGGACGCCTTGTATAGAGATATCAAAATTCATAGATTATTTAACTTTTTATAGCACAAAACGAAAGGTGGGCTTAATGCATTTTCTACCTTTGGGGTAGAGAATGGAGTTGGCGTGCTATCATAAAAAGGAAAGCTTAGGTTTATGGCTTGCCGATATCTGAAAAAGAAATCCCGAGCGTTCCCAGGTTATCCTTAAAGCTCTAATGAGCGTGATTAGCCCTTGCGAATACTTTGAAGACTCGAGCTTCGAGTCCGCCGTGATTAGCACGTCATTACAGCAAGTGGGTTAACACCTCGTTGAAGAACGGTGTCATGCATTATGCAAGTTAAAGGAACAGTTGAGAAATTAAAAACTTGGAAAGGCAGTTATTAAATACTAGCGGCCTGTCCCGGTTTCGCACGGGGGGACATTTATTTTTTAAACACATAAATAAGCCTTTGTTACTCAAGGTGAATGTATCTTTCCGATGGTGGATTTTTGTAAATTCAACCCCAAAAGAGGTGCAGCGGGGGTTGAAGTTTGCATGGACAAAACTCAACACGAACGAAGTCGCGCGGGATTCCACTAGTCGCTGGATAAATAACATATTGTTTACGATATCATAAGATCTATGTGACAATATCGAGATCTCATGTGCACTTTTTGTACTGTGCTCTGCTCTTTTTTCACTGTGCTCTTTTTTCCTCGGCCCCCAACTCGCCGCATTTTCTTAGGAAGCGGCACTGCGGTTTCGGCCAAACTATAGTGCTCAGTTACAAATGTATTTTTCATTGGAATAATCATTTTATAAATTAATTCTGAGAGTGCATGAAAATAAGCATACCTACAGGTTTTTCATACCGTTTGCTGATAGAACAAGCATCTGTGTTTCCAACCAAACATACAATAAAAACACACAGTTTTCCACAAATACGTGACCTGGCAATACCTGTGACGACCAGAGACAAACAGGGAGATTACATACAGACAAACAAGCGGACCTTCATTTCGAGTTTCTCAAAAACCGCTGTCTCGCTTGCTCCAATATTGACGTTGTCCAGTTTATTGGCGGTACAGATGTCTAGAAAAATGTATCTCTGTTTTAAACAGAGGTAAGATTCCATGTTTTTGACGTTTTTACAATTTTTGATGTTTTTACAATAAAGTTGAAGGCAATATATGATTCCAAGATGATGAAACAGACGCTTAGAAAAATGCTTTGCATCTTTAATATTATTGGGTTATTCCAGTTCTCCTTCAATTATTTAATTTTTTGTTGAGCTATCTCTAGATTATTTGCAACGGTCTGCAGATAGCTCAACTGTTTCTTGTGTATATAAATATTTGTTCCCTTGTAAGTTTTTTGTGTAAATATATGTCTATAAAATGAGACTTCATCTATTATTCATAAAATAATTCAGTAGATAAAAAATCCAGTCAAATTCTTAATTTAGTCCAAAGTTTGTAAATGTTTTAATAGATTCCGCAGGATAGGAGACTCTTTGAGTTGCACTTAATCCCTTCACCACACACTGGTTCGTAAGAACTAGGGTCACAACAAAAAGAAGAAGAAATAGATTCATCGAAAAAACTTTTGTGAGTACTTGTACTATACAAGATTTCAAGCATAAATCGAGATCTTCATTCACTCAAACTCTCAAACTTAATAAAATTTTATTCATTTCAATTTCAAGAATCACTTTGAAACGACGTGAAAGATGAGTCTAGGTGCCAGTTCCACGCGACCAAGCCTAGAAGAACAGGCAACAAATTACGGCTCGGTTCCTACCGTTTTTTTATATGATCCTCTGATATGATCACTCTGTCCCTCGACACAACCGCTCAACATAACTCCTATATATACGGGGTAAGTATATAGCCTTATGTACATCTGGCTATGTGCCTCAAAAAAGTGACGACACGAATCCTTCCACGAAGCGTGTTAGCGTGTATGTGCGAGGGCTCTGCTTGCTAAGGAATGTTTCTTAAAAATTATACAACTATGTATACAGAGGTAACATTTTGTGGAAAAGACATAAGATTTATCATCTACTAGCGGCTTGCCCGGCTTCGCATGGGTGGACATTTATTTTTTAATCATATAAATATTGCCTATGTAACTCAGGGTGAAAAGAATTGTTGAAATCGGCACAGTAGTTTTTGAGTTTATTCATTACAAACATACACACAAAAATAAAAATCTTTCCTCTTTATAATATTACTATAGAAGTATTTATAGTAGAGTGCCATCACTCAACACTACAAAAACAATACTACTTTTGTAATTTTTAAAACTCTGTATACAAGTCAAAGGAATTACTTAGGTAGTTGAAATCCATCTTAATTTTTTACAAGATCTAAAATATTTCTTATCTTTTTGGCTACTATCTTCTCATCCCTTCTTCGTCTTCTTTAGTATTTGCTGGTGGATGAGACTGGTGACTGGTGGTTGGCGGTTACCTAAGGAAGTCACATCTAGAGCTTCTATGTCCAAATAACCTTATTTAAACCAATTGGTAATCTAAACGTATTTTGCTAGAGTTCAAAATATTTTACCGTCGTTCTAATGGATTACTGACGTGAGAAAAGATTTAAGATGAGTTCTAAGAAAATCAAAGTTGATTCGAGGTCTCACTCGTACACACGAATTGTAGGAAACATTTTTTTATCAAAAAAAAGAAAAACAGGTCATGATTTTTTTATACAATTATCTAATGGAACAAGCTACAGATAGGAACAGATACTAAGTGGTAACTATCGCCTATAAATAACAAAACATTGCCTCGAAAATCATGCACGTTAGCAACGTGCCCTACGATGAACTGCTCTGCGTCCATCAATATTCTTCATCGCTCATGGGTCTCCCGTATAATTCATAGTGTTCCAATGCGTCCCTTAAGTCCTCGGAAATTAAGTACTAAAAAATTACGAACTACAACAAGCTAATAACTAACTATACCTAGTTATTAATATTGCACTGAAAACAGGTTTGTATGTACTTAATTCCAAGATAGGGTTTGGTGATGGGTGAAATACCATTTCTCACTACCATTACTCGACGAACTTACAGACACAATATCAATTGGTACTCATTGCTACCCCACCATAATCTTTTTCTTTGGTATACATCAGAATGAACGACATTTTACTGTTAAAACACACGGTTACTGCTCTTCAAATTCTTCCAAAAACATATTGCCAGCAAATATGTCTGCAACACACACTTTAATAGCACTCTTTCTTTGAGCAGCCGCTGCTTTAGATAATGCAAGTTTCATCAAACGTCCGCTCAAACAAGGGTTCTAATCTTGGTAGGACCCTATTTGGCTTTGTAGTGGGTAGTGGGCAGTAGACTAGGGTTGCCAGTTTAACATGACTCAATTTGTAAAATCATTTTTTCTCTTGAATCACAAGAATCGCTTTGAAATGTTTTATAAAATATTTATGCACTTGCATCATAACGATCACTTCGAAAATTCACCAAAATCAACCTTTTGAAATGTCTGGTTAGGTGAGTCAAAGTGCCAGTTCCGCGAGAACTAGCCAAAGGACCAAGAACAAGGAAATCTTACGTCTATAGATACATAGTCTTCTGCATGGACTTTTGACACAGCAATCATGAAAAAAACAGGAGTTAGTTATCTGTAACTAGGAAATCAGAAAAAAAAACAACTTCTAGAATATTTTTATAGATTTTATAGTGTTTACTTTACTTAAGATACTCATAAAAAAATTTAAAAGTTAAGAGCCGTTAGGGATTTGAACCCGTTACCTTCCCCTTGGGAGTAAAGTTTTAAGTTCTAGAATGTACAAGTATAGCTTTATTAGAGAAGGGTCAATCAATCAATCTATACACAAACACACGTATTAAAGACGTTGCTTATTTGAACAAAAAAGGATGGTTGAATACTTCATACTTCTTTTACAATTTTACGTATTTCCAGTTCGTGTAAATGCCAGCCCTATTCCAGCAGCTAATTCTTCGTCAGCCGCCACAGCAAGGCCTGCAGATTATGGAGCATTCAGCCATCTAATATTCCTTGTGACAAGCCTGTCGTCTTGGGGGCTATTCTCGACTACGTGGGGGCTGTGGAGAGAAGGGTTGTCTACGCAGAATACTCTGCGAGCTCATGCAATCTGACAATCTCTTACCGGTAACTAATATGGTGAGAGCCTTATAATGCATAGAGGAGAATATACCTACATATATCATTTTTGTCTTTGTTGTGGTGCTTAGTTGCTCTCTTGTCACTGTTTGTCGTGTCTTTTTGCTAATGGATATATTTTTTTGTCAAGCAAAATGATGTTATATTGTATGACAACGAATAATACATATTTATATATTAAATATCCAATAAATATAAAAGAAATAAAAAAAATTGGTAAATACATACAAACGTTTAACACCGGTCTTTAAGCTTTATGTACACGCAACCCAAAAAGCTTCTCATCAATTCTGTTTATCCAATCATGTACATCCATTTACGATGCGGCCGATCAACCATCATCTTGCTTTCGTAATGCGTTCTCACTTCACCAAAAACGTGTACTAAGTAAAGCAAACAGAAACTCGCACACTTTGGTAATAGCGGCTTCTTTGATCTGCCCCTTGCGTTTGCGTGCACGCCTCTCACACTTGGCGGAAATTAAAATAACATGAGCAGAGAATCAAAGGTAAGTTTGTGGTTATACTTGGTGATGCATAGGAGAAACTTTGCGTTTCTCATTATGAAAAACAGTGATTCTGCATTTTGGTCCGACAAACAGGCCTTTTGCATGTAGTACTCGCCTTAATCCACTTTCATTCTAGCTAGCGTTAAGTACCTATAAGGTTTCTGTTTACCTACTATGTTTGAGAGAAATAAACAATTTATTGTATTATTAATACTGAAATGGTTATTTTTGCATGGCATTCGTTTGAAGACACCTACTATCCTCCACAGTTGAGTCGGCCAAATCCACAGGAAAGACTGTTTAGATTTTTTTTTCACAACAAGATAAGTTTGAAAAGCTACAAAAATAGATTGAATAAACAAATTGCGATGACATTTTTATAGGAGCACCCGGAAGTCATTATTCAATTACCTACCTATTTTTTTTTTAATAAATCACAAATGACATACCGAAAATATGTCATTTGTGGCAACACATAAAAAAAATGCAACCTAATTGAGAACTAAAAACCTCATTGTTGGAAGTTAATTTTATACGAGGATATAATTTATTTGATTTGATTTTTTTAAATTAAATCTTTGAATCCGTTAGCACCTTACACATTCCCGCTTTCATTGTCACCGTATCAGTGTATCGGGCATCGAACCCTGGACAAGTTTAGTATCAAGGTGCTCGATATCTCTACTTGACTCTTATCTGAGCTTCTATCGATGCTTGGGTAATATTTGCCGTCGTATTATAAAGTACTACCAATCTATGGTTATTTATATTTATTCTGGAGAGATGTGTCTCGAATGTTGGAATCTGGATGAGCCTTGAACCAAACAGACCAGTGATATTGTTTGAATCGCGACAAATCGATGCATGGAAGCTGAAAATTTGCTGAAAATAGTTTCTCTTCATAAATATATTTATTTATTTATAAAGATCGATTGCAACGGTCTGCTCAACTGTTTCTTGTGTACTTTGTAAATACTTGTGATTAGACAAGTAAAGTTTAAAAAACTTGAAAACCCAAACAAACTGCTAAACCAGTATTGATAAAAAAATATGGAACTAATCTGGACGTATTAGACCACTTCCAGATAAAAAAATATCTAAGTAAGTAATCGATTCATAGATGAAGAAAGTTTTGCGATAACAAAATTTAAAAAATATACAACCGAATTGAGAACCTCCTCCTTTTTTATTTGAAGTCGGTTAAAAAGTACGTTTCAATCAATGTAATTCAATTTGAACAGCATCAGAGGTAACTGGCCATAACAAACCTTTTTACACCCAATAAAATTTAATATAATGTAAACAAGCGTTTTTTTTGTTCTGTGATAGAAACCATGCTGTAGGCTCCTTGCGCACACCTAATTCGCTGGCGGTAGCGATCAGTGAAACACTGTCAAATGTGACAGCGTTTCACTGATCGCCGACGCCAGCAGCCTATTATTAGGTGTGTGCAGGCCTTTATAAAAGCCGAGTCGCATGTATTTTCGAAGTATGTAATAATTTACATACGCTGTTGGCTTTTTTTTAGTAATTATGGTAAGGGTACGTGAAAATAATATGAAAATCCCATACATTTTCGGACTTGTCATAAAATATAGAATGCGACTATACAGGGGCTACAATAGGTATCTATAGTGTTCCGAAATAATGGTTTTCAAGTTGTTTATACAGCATTTGCTTGTTGCACCAGAAAGGCCATTTTGGTATTCGTGTTTTCCTTGAAGCTTGTTTGAACAGTTGAGTCGAAAAAACGTCCAAACCTGCTTCGCGGACAATTTCGAAAATACGTCTGATAAGCGAGTACCGATGGCAGAAATAATAACTACAACATTTTGTGGGTTGCGGAGCAATAATAATTAACTAATTTCTTTCGACCGCTTTGTTTTATTAAAAAAAAAAAACCAGAATACCAAAATTGAACAAGCGTGAGTGACTCATGGAAAACTCCATGAGTGCACACTCACACACGTTTTCCATCCTCAATCTTTAAAATTAAAACAATAATTCGTTCTTTCTATAAACTCTCATTTAGCCGCATAAGTTCCTTATGCTACGTTCCATTTTACACATCTCTCTTACCTTCCGTTATTATTGTTTATATCCTCAAATACTCTGGGTATTTCCAACATTTATATAAAAATATGGGTTAGGTTATAGGGTTAGGTTAGTTACTTAGCGTTTGTTTAAAAAAAAAGGGAAAATCGTTTGGAAACTAAGTATAAGTAGGTAATTAGTTCTCAAGTTTAGATTATAAGTAAACATTATTTAATATACAGATGCTTAAGTCATATGCAGAAACATTCCTTGACAGCCTCTCCCTCTAGCATTGATTTTCAACACTTTTTAATGAAGAACTGTTAAAAAATCTATGCTTAGGACTCGACTCAGACTATTGCTTTTGCATACGGCTCGAAGTCATGATTTGTTCTTCTGTCCGTATCTCGTGCGCGACAAGATGGCGGCTGAGGTGCGATGGTGTGGAACCGTTCTCGTCTGTGTCGGTCTCAAGTATTTTTTTACAAAATATACCTCAATATAGCGGCGATATGATTGCAGCCTGTTACGTATGGAATATCATAAATACATCAAAATATGTAATCACCACCTAGATATCTAAGATCATAGAGGATACAACTGGGAATCATAGACAAAATGCACACATCTGTGTTGCTTTAGTTTTCAGTAAAAAGTTTGCATAACATTTTATAAGAAAAAAGATTGTTTCTCCAAGGAGGTTTGCATAGCTTGACTTGATATGTAGGTAATGAACTCTAAAGGCTTGAACACACCGCCAGCGAACTAGTTCGCTAGCGATGGCGAACTAGCCCCCAAATAATTTGAAGTCTCCGAAATGTACATTGCCATCACAATGGCGCTTTTGGCGCTAGGTCTAGCGCAATTTCAAAGCATTTAACTGCTATTATTTTGTAGGCTAATCTTGGATTAACCTTGGATTTTAAATACGTGTCGCAGTTTGTAGTTCATATAAATTGCCAAGTTAAAAAAAAAATTACATTTCTATTGAGTTTTCAAAAAAAAAAGATTTATTGAGCACTGTGACATGCGCACCTATTTTATCGGACAACTTGTGTCTATTCAAAGTATCTAGAAGCATTTAAAGTGTCTAGGTTTATGACTACAATGCTTAATTTAAAAAAAATAAAAATACATTAGTAAAAATAGCCAAACCCTGGAATGGACCTGGCAGCACTGGCCGCAATTTAGACTGTCAAGATATGAAAGATATTTAGCCCAATCAAAACACTTAACTACTGCTAGGCATGGGAAATAATTACCTGCAGTTAATCGGCTCATTTACAACCTTGAGCTTGTTCAGCTCAAACAACTCAGCGGCTCAAACATCATGTAGTTGTTGTAGAAGTGTGGAAGTGCGAGTGCAGAAGTTAAGCCGCTTACAGACCTTCTGGCTTCACTTCGGAATCATTCAGTTAATATAGTTACCTACTTTAATTTTTTTCACTGAAATACCTAACCTACCTACCAAAGTAGCAAGCAGCAAATAAACTGAATAAATAAAGTCTGTTTAAACTATTATCGCCACTGTTTGTTTTGAGCCGTTATTTATTAAAATTAAACTATGCTAAAGTATAAAATGCTATGATGTGCGGTTTTGGCCCTTACGTATTTACTGCAGAAGCAAATTTTCAACATAGTTTCTATTATTGGCTATGCATACCGTAAACCTTATATCTCTTTGTGCTTCTTCCAGAACGACTTCCAATTTGATCAGGGCGAGCAACGCCAGGCTCCATAGCTCGTCTTAATCTAGGTCTTTACCTATGAAATTGTACATTTGAATATTTTTTATGCCATTAAAATTAGATAGGCGTAAGGCTCCAAACCCCACAGCAAGCTCAGCCGTATAATTAGTTGGTCTAACTCCATCACGGCTAAGCTTGCCGCGGGGTTCCAATTCTTCGGTCCAACTTTTTCACCACTTCTACTATCGTCTTCAATTCAAGGCCTGCGCACACCTATGTGCTCTTTACCGTCGTCAGTATTTTCGAAGCATTACAACCTTGGAATTTTCAAGTCAAGAGTGAACAAGTGAATAATAGCTAAGCGTGCTCCACCTTAGGCTGCATTTTCACTTTCCATCAGGTTTGATGGCAGTTAAACGTTTAGCTATCAACAATAAAAAAAAAATACCTATATATGTCGCTGGCCATGGCGATCAGTGAAACGCTGTCAAATTTGAAAGCGATATTTGACATCGTTTCATTGATAGCCATTGCCAGTGACCTAGGTGTACACAGGCCTTCATATCGTTGTTGACAACGGTTGCCAGCCGACCACAAGGCTCGTTTTTCAACTCATAATTTGCAGATTTAAATTTAAGGCTTTGCATGGGTGCAAAATACAAAAGCACATTTTGCCCTCCTTTTTTCTACACTAAGCCTGTGCAAAGCTAAGGCGATTGGCTAGTTATGTACATGGAATACATAGTGAGATAACTGGCATGTCGTAGAACCTACATAAACCGTAAAACATTGTCAAGTGCACGAAAAGAGCCTCATTGAGGTGCGTTTATAATTCTTTCACCACATTACTTTTGAATGAACTTTTGTCACCATAGTATTAAGTATGTTAAGGCTGCAATGCTTTCTAAGTGAGAGCTGAAATAAAAAGTTTTGGTTTGATTCAATTTTGGTGTGAGCTACACTGAGCTGCACAAAACGTAGATAATAATGACTCCTTCTGTCTTCGACCATATCACATTACCAAACTTTGACACAAGAGGTGGGCGTGGCTACGCCGCCGCCACGACCAAAGAAGTAGGAAATATAAAACTTGTTAAACCCATAGAGCAGCAGCATTGTTTTTGACAAAGTCAAACGGCTTCGTAGGTATTGCTTTTACCCAACATGCTGATGCAAACAGGAATGTTATGATATTGACCACTATGTGTGTGTATAAGTATTTTATGATTGCTCATCTGTTCCCCTATATCAAATAAATATAAAAATAGAACTAGTTTATTTTAATTATATGACAGCTGTCAGTTGAAAGCGATTCTATCTAGGACTAAAAAGTATTATTTTCAACCCACTCCTCAGGCAACTTCAGACCTTCTTTCTGAATATGAGTAATGAAAAATATAAAATAAAATGTCAGGAAATTAAAAACAAAAATAAAGTAGAAAATCACACGCAGTTATACATCACGCTCGCAGAATCCCAAGCATTCAGAAATAGTTTTCATCCAGCGATCCTCAAACATCTCACACCCAAGATTAAATGAAATGCGTGGAACAGACATGTTAACATACATAGCATAGGTACATAGCGGTGAAAATCATAACCTTTCCTTTTTTTATTTTCTTCGCCGCAGTCTATGTCTATATCTAGTCGAGTATAAATAGTATAAGGTCGGGCGCGATATAGATTAGATAGATCAGAAAACGTCGAATACAACAATTCAAATTCAATCAGTTTTAAATTTCTAATCCGCACAAGATTTTCGCCGAACACATTTTGTGCTAGACCTAAATGGTAAGAAAGTTGACAGACTGAACAGTATCCTTGGTTCATTAGAATTTTTCTATCAAACGTTTTCTGATGTACTTACTTAAGTACCTACCTATTAAACACCCGGCCTTATACTATTGAATTAGAGCACGGGTAGTCTAGTTTAGAGGGTAGCGAGCAATCCAATCCAAAGATTGACTGGACTCTCAGCTCAGTTGGCAGTAGCTCTGCCTTCTGCGCCGTAGGTCGTGGGTTCAATTCCCACCGAGAACAAATATTTCTTTGGTGAATGCAGATGTTTGTTCTCTGTCTGAGTGTTATATTGTATTCTAACTATGTGTTAACAAAATGATGTGCAGTAAAATGTATGTACTATAGGAATGAGATAGTTGATTGTAATACATCAACTATCTGATTCCAATAGTACAAGACAAGCTCGGGGATAGATAATGTTTTGTGGATTGTCTACATTATTAATTTATTTTATAAAGATCGTGGGTTAAAATTTGGTCGTGCACCACCAATGTATACTATTCTGTCAGTTCATCACCTATCTTATTATATAAATAGATATACTGTAGCTGTAGGTTTATCGACAAGATAAACCTAGCTCTAAGACTTCTCAATGTGATCATTGATATTATGTAATTTTAAAGGTACAATGAATAAAATTAAACATTTTTACTTTACTTTGACTTTCACTTTGAATAGGTACTGCTACTCCATTGTAATCTCCATTTGATAACTCTTTGAATTGCTCGAAATCAATTGTCAATTTGAAAAAACGTCAAAACTATAGCGCTTGCAAAACAGGAAAGTATTAAAAACCGGATTATCTCCGGCTTCCGGCCAAAAACCGTTTCCAGGTTTGGTCAACGTAATATTTTTTTATATAGTAGAATTTTAACAAGAAAACAATATTCTAAGATACCTACAAAATCAACTATTAAAAAATTTTACGAAATAGGAATTAGTATCTAGTGAAGTTTAATATTACTTACTTTATTATTGAGTAGTTTATTGTTGAGTAGATTAGTAGTAGTAGTGGAGCTTTTTGTGAAGTGCTCATCCAGGGAAGTACTACCACCATACCTGTTTCTGCCGTGAAGCAGCATTGCTGTGTTTCTGTTTGAAGGGTGTGGGTGCCGGTGAAATTACTGGCACTTGAGGCTGAACATCTGTACGCGTGAAGCTGATGGACGCAGGGCAGTGCATCGTAGGGCAAATTCCTGGCGTGTGTGACTTACGAGGCAATGCTTTGTTACAGGCTATAGGTACCTACCACTGTTACCACTTACAGGCCTATACCCGAGTGGGATCCTAGCTAAAGAAAAATAAGAACACAAATGAACAAAAAGTAAAACTGAAAAAAAAAACTAATAAAAATAAATCTAACATCAAAATATATGTATTAAAAATAAAGTTTAAAATTAAATTTAAACAAAATAATGAATATAATGTATGAATGTAAATAATAATGATGATATAATAATAATCGAAATAATAAGTAATAATATGCATGAAATGTAACTTAATGTAGTTATGGAATGAATGGGCTTTTTTTTTTTTTATAGTTACCACTTAACATCAGGTGGACCATATGCTTGTTCCATCAGCTAGATGTATTAAAAAAAAAGACGCAGTGCAATAATAGAAAAACAAAGTATTGGTTTTATTATGTTTTATCGGTTTTTAGCTATGTATGCTGGGGTTTTTTTTTTTTTTTTTTTTTTATAGTTACCACTTAACATCAGGTGGACCATATGCTTGTTCCATCAGCTAGATGTATTAAAAAAAAGACGCAGTGCAATAATAGAAAAACAACGTATTGGTTTTATTATGTTTTATCGGTTTTTAGCTATGTATGCTTTTAGACAAAAAAATCCATTTATAAAAATAATGCATCTTTTTAGTAATGTTTCAATTACCTGGACATTATTAGGGCTAAGAATAAAGTGATGGTGAACTGAACGCGCGAACCTTGTGCAAACAACACCCACACCATTGCCTCCATATTGCCACTGTTATGACTTTTGAGGAACAAGATTTAGCGCAGTTTCAAGACAGTATCTAACACTAATACTAGCTCGCTGCGTACAATGACAGTTCGCGGCGCTGTGTGGGGATGAATGCAAAACCCTACGCTTGAAACTGATCGCCATCGCCATCGCAGTTCGAAACTGTTCGCCGCAATCTTTTCTAAGCTTAATTCATTCACCCGCTAGTCCGGGGTACCTAGGTAGTTTTTGTTCACGGGGATTAAAAACAAAACAATATTTTTGAGGCTCAATCAGTAAGATTTATGTTTCTGATACTAAGGAAAATCGGAATACGTAAAACTTCCCTCACTGTATAGGCATACGCCTATCTATCATTGCGTCCTGAAGTGAGGGTAGTTATTATACCTCCACCTCTCAACGACGATAGCACTCATGTCAATGCTCCAGTCTGCCCACGACCACAGTTATTACAACATAGCCGAAGCATCGGGGAAAATTATACGCGGTAAACACCCATCATCATCATTATCATCATCATCAACCTATATTAGTCCACTGCTGGACGTAGGTCTCTCGCAAGACGCGCCACTGAGCCCGGTCTTCGGCTCTTCTTCTCCAGTGCTTGCCAGCTACATTTCGCAGATCGTCGCCCCACCTTGCCGGAGGGCGTCCTACACTACGCTTACCTAAATGCGGTAAAAATACCCGTGTAACAGTTTAATGTGTGTTATGATCGCAAAAGTTTAAAAAAGTACTATTGATAAATTTTGCTTAGCTGTCCGGCTTTTCGCAAAACCGGAAAACCGGGTTTGCACGCCCTAGTCAGGACGTAATGTCAGATGGGAAACTGATGGGTGGCTGAACTAATTGATGCCCGCGACTTCATCGACTGTCTCCACGGGTGGTGATTATACACTTCCTTGTTTCGATATTATATTTATGCATTCCATCTCTTATAAAAAAGTCCCCAAATATTATAAATACATTCACTTGTTCTGTTTTTTCTCCATCAATCAAAATATTACACGCTGTTAAACATTCATATCGAATACCATAAACTTAGCCTAATGATTGTATTTGTTTTTGTATTTATTGATTTACTTTGATTATGACGGTTCATTCTAGGTATGTAAATGCCCTTATTTTATTTTTTATTGATATTTGATCTTATTCTAAGCTTCTCTCCATCCAAAATTTGATTGGAAAATACTGATTTGCAGCGATATAACCGCCCATTATGCATTACTATATTTTTAAATAGTTTCAAATAAGATTCTATCCTATTATTATCTTACACAACATCTTTTTTTGCTTTTAACGTAGTTAAACAAATATTTTTAGAAGTAATATATTTTTTTTCTATTAAAACTAATAGGAAAAACAATTTCCAGAGTTCAATAATATTAGAACGAATCCTCAATAGTTCTCTTTTTCCAAATTTTAGACTCTACGGGTCGTTTTCACCGATGACTAATCAGTAGATCAAATATTTGACGATTGTTTAATACACAAAATTAAGAAAAATTAAGTAGGGGGTAGTAAAACATTAAATAGGGGATGCTTTGTCTGTCACGATCTGGGAACTTTCGTTTTTATTAGTAGTGATCGCAGCGTGCAACTGTCAAAAGACGCGGCAGTGTGTGCGGATGTATACAATTCCCTATGTTGAAACTGAACGGTTCGCCACCGCGCCCGCCAGCGAACTAGGTGTGTTCGAGCCTTAACATAGTGTGACGGTAAAGTAATTTGAAAATGGAACGCATTTACAATGCATTGAGCAGCAAAGTAAATTACAAAAAACTTTTATAATCGTGTTGTATTGTAATGATCATCACAGGTATTCCAATGCCCTAACAGGGTCATCACGAGCCGAGGGTGTGAGGACCGTTGTCTGGTGTACTATCAGCTCGTTAGATAGCGCGCCCGACATCCCGGAACCTAAACGCAAACACTCTTATCTGCAGACGTCGGTTATTTTATTGGTTAGCCATATTTTTCTTCTGAGATGGTTTTGTAAAATCATTTATTGTGGATCCTAGCGTTTAAAATTATGTGTGTTGGATCATAAAATTTAGGTATTTGTATGTTTATATATGGGTAACGGAAAAACCGATTTTGATATAGAGGATGTATCCTCCTCCTCACGTCGTGCCGTGCTCCTCACTGCCCGAGGGTCGTGACCGCCTCCATGGATCAATTTATCCCTATCAATGTTTCGCCACCTGGATCTGTTACCTACCGGCAACCTGAACGGCGTCATGGACCTTCATGTTGAGAGTGGAGTGGATTTGGTCGGACCAACGTATCTGGCTTCGGCTTCGTGGTCTCTTGCCTTTAATTTTGCCAGTGATGACAAGTTTTTCTAGGTTGTCACCCTGTTTCCTGTGTGGGTATGATGTAAAGGGAGCTTTATTTGATTGTTTTCTGAAGGCAAAATCTAAACGCCTGATAGTGTGTGTTAAGATTAGGAGTCAAGGACTCAATTTTGATCAAATGAGAACTGCAATAATTAACCATAACACAACCTATGTCTACTTAGGTTTTGGCCTACCAGGCAATGTTATAAGTGATTGGTTACCACTTTTAATCAGTTTGTATCATTACTTCCATCTTCTCATGGCCATAAATTTCTAACTCAGTTCATTTTTATTAAAATAATAAAAAATGTACATAAAAGGAAAGGTTCAAAATATTTAAATCTATACTTAATCCAATTTGGAGTTTTAACAATTCAATAGGAAACTCAGAATAAACATAAGAAGAACTTAATTAAACGGACATCGAAAAGAAATTTAACAAGATTTTGAAACAATTACCGAGTTTTTAAGGCAAAGAATATTTTTAAACTCAACATTAATTGATAGGCGATAAGTGGTATACAAGATGGTGCCAAGAAAAATGTATAGTACTTTTTTTAAAATAAATTTAAATTCCTTACTCCGTTCTCGTTAGTTTATTACTGTATTATTTTTAAATACCTTACTTTAAAATAAAGGCAGGCTCTGATAGAGTACTCTGATAGGCTCAGGTAGCAAAAAATTGATGCATGGACTCAAGTACTACAACATGTTTTTAATGGTCTATAGTTATTTATTTATTTATTTATTTAATATTTATTTAATAAACAGAAAGTTACAATTAACAGTGAACAGTGGTTTAAAGCCTAAGTAAGGTTTGTCTTACCACTGGGTTCTCTATATCAATACACTTTTATAACTAATAACTTCACAATTAGAAAAAAAAACGCAACAAACAAATACAACCATATTAACCTACTGGGCGAACGCACACTCAAACAACGTAGTCAACTGCGACTGCTAATTACAGGTAGGTAAAAAACTGCACTGACTTTTGCAGCGCAGCGACTAGTTATTGTGAGAGTGTGCGTGCGCCTGCACTACAGAGGATGCTCCATTTTACGTAGGATGCTCGATTTTAGAGCTAAAGAGTCAGTAAGAAATATTTTTTTAGAGTATATTTTATATTTTTTGGATCAATTTTATTTTTGACTTCTAAAGGTAATTTATTTATAAGGTTTGGGATTAAGTATAGTGATGTTCTTTTACCGTACTCGTTATTATATTTAGGTTTAGTAAGTTTGTTTAACGTTATGCTTCTGGTAGTAATGGAATGACTTTTTGGAATTTGAATTTCTGTACGAAAGTATTGTTCATTAAGTAGGTTAAGTTCAATTTTTCTTTGAATAGGTATGACACCGCAGTACTTAAAAAGTCCTGCGGGGTCCATTGTGTATTTACGCTTTATTTTTACGGGAACTATTAATTTTAGTAGTCTATATTGAATATTGTAAATCTGATCTATGTATGATTTGTAGGTACGACCATAGCTACTGAGCCCATACGACAATATACTTTCTACAAGGGTCTTATACATTGTCAACAAAACGTTATAGGGAACTTTACATTTTATGATAAAAAACTTGGCCATAACTGCTCTCAGCTTATTACAGATTTTGTCTATGTGTTTCGCCCAGTTGAATTTACTATCGATCACCAGTCCTAAGTAGGTGTGCTCAGTCACTCGCTCAATTTGTAAACAGGTGCTGGTACACTGGCCATTAGCAGAATGAAGGCAGTCATGACTATGTGCTATTACTTTTACATGAGTATTAATAGTGTTACGATAGTAGCTGGAACAAATATGCATAAGTTTAGTTTTATCGGCATTAAGAACCAAACCTGAATCATGTGACCACTTGCAAATTGCAGTAAAATCATCTTGTATATAACTAAGTGCAACTGATATATCTTTATCTGCCGCCACTAGGCAGGTGTCATCGGCAAATTGGTAAATTTTGCAATTTTTGATAACATTATTTAGGTCATTAACATAAGTTAAATAATGTAAGGGACCGAGCACTGATCCCTGTGCCGTTCCTTCTGTGATGTGTACACTATCACTAAACGTGTCACCTATTTTGACTTGATAGCTTCGATTTTTAAGATAATCTCTGCACCAATCCAATAAATTTCCTCTAATGCCACTACTCTCCAACCTCTCAATCAACAAATCATGCCGCAGCGTATCGAACGCCTTACCATAGTCGATAAAGACTAATATAACATGTTTTTTCGCATTTAGGCATTGATTAACATCATCAGTAAAACGTGATAGCAGTAGTGTCGTGCTCTTATTGGGTTGAAATCCATATTGTTGTGTTGATAACACACTATTTTTTGAATAAAAATTCTGCACTTTACCACACACAAATTTTTCAACAATTTTATCCAATACTGGTAGAATTGTAATCGGTCGATACTTACCGTAGTCCTGCTTACTACCACCTTTATGAATAGGTCTAACAATCCCAGTTTTGAGCTCTTTAGGGTAAAGTCCGGTAGCAATACTTGAGTTTACTAATCGTGCAATAGTATCGACGATTCTGTCTGTCAGTCTAATGATGTCAACAGCCCGAATACCATCTACACCCGGCGCCTTGTGAGGATTAATGTTTTTAATAATTTTGCGAATGTCTGTACTCGAAGCATTGGGCAAGTACATTGATTTATCGATAGGTTTGACGTACTCTGACTTACACATCAGATTACGTGTGCAGTTGGGAATGATAGATTTAACATTATGTTGGAATTGATTAGCAAAGTTGTCTGCAATTTTTTTTTTACATGATTCTTCGCTAAAAGCTTTTGTGATGATTTTATCAATGGAATTTGTTATTTTACCTGTTATATTATTAATTATTTGCCAAAGTTTTTTTGTATCATTTTTACATTTAATAATTTCGGTCATGTAATATTTATTTTTGTTTTTGTATATGACTTTATTTGTTTTATTTCTTATTTTGTTGTATTTAAGTCTCAGTTCTTTATCACCCGTAGTTGTTTTTTAGATTCTCAGTAACAGTATAAGTTCTGTTTATTTTCTTATGAAATAAAAATATATAAATGGCTCAAAATACAGTCCGTAAGAAGTATGACCTAGATTTTTCGAAAATAAGCTGTAAAAATTTTATGAAATTTGGCACAAGGATAGATTATAGTCTGGAATAGCACATAGTTTACTTTATATTCCGGTAAAGTAACGAGAACGGGGCTAGCGAATCCACAAGCGGCTGCTGGTAAAGTGTAAATGTGAAATTTTCGTTAATAAGAACTAATAAAACGTTTTTCTTTCAACATTTAATAAGCTCGAAGGTTTTAAACCTTCGACTTTAAAACTTTAAAAATAAATTAAAAAATAATAGGTTTAAATAATTGAATTAAAAGGAATGTTTTGTTTCAATTGTTCATTTTTGCACTATCCGGTCCAAATCACGCCGCGTCGTCGTGATTAGTCGGGGCGATTTTTTTCGCTCGATTGAACTTTTGAAAGTCCCGCTTTGTCCCGCCGCCGTCGCCGTCGTGATAACGACTGTTTGATCTCAATACAGCTAATACTTTGCATCTTAATTTCATTATCCTCAAGAAAAAATGTTCCGATTCTTTTGTAGAGTTGTGTATAAATATAAGTTGTTAAACGGTTCCCAAATAGTCCAGTAGACCAGCAGTACCACAAGCTCTGTCTCTGTCTTTGAGTCTGTTTGAGCCTGTATGAGTGCTCACCAGTAAGTATATGTGTGTGTGACGACGTAGGATTTATTTAGTCAACAATCACACATACTCAAAACCAGAGGCAGAGACAGAGCCAGACAGAGCTTGAGATAGGCCAACTGTTTTAATACATATTATGTGATTGTTTTTTGATTTAATAAAGTGACAAGGATTTTTCCGTCTTGCGATGAAAAGTTTTATGCAAAAGCAAAGCCAATAAACGCTTAGCTCGGTCGGTTTAAAACAATAATGAGCCAACAAGCTCTGTTGGTTTAGCAACGACGTCCTTCTTAGAGCATGTTTACACGGACTGGTAATATTCTTAATTTTATTGAACTTTCCGGTCCAGCGATGGACAGACTTTTTTTATTTGCTAATTAACCCCTCATGGTACTTGCACAGATAATATAAATACAGTAGCATTTGTACCTATCCCATTTTAAAACATTGCTTTAAATTTGTCCCAACTTTTTGGTGCAACCTTTGTGGTCTCATCCAAAGAGATTCATCGTCAATGCAGGCAAATTGTTATATTCTGATTCCTCTACATACTACTACCTACTGGTACTGTATTTATCTGTGCATAAAATACGTACGTCTACTGTACGTATTTTATGCACAGATAACAAAATACATTAGCATTTGTACCTATCTCATTAAAGCGCAGTAAGTTGATTCTACGTCCATATTTTGTAAATACGAGTACCTATTAGAAAAAGTAAAGCACTATTTCAGCAGAGACAATAAAGGGGGAAGACCACGGTCCTAAGTTTTTTCATGAATTTTTTTTTTTAGTTTTTTTGTGGGGTCTAGAAAACACTTGTGTAGTATTTTGGGACCACTTGTAAAATTAGTCCCATAAAATAATCCTCGATAACTTTGTAGAGGTAGGTGTAAACTAGGTAGAGATTAAAAAGTTCTGCTATGTTATCATATTAAGTAGCCTCCGCTGAAACAGTCCTTTATTTTATTCTGCTATTACAAAACAAGGGTGCATACAAACGGTAGATTCAGGCGGACACAACAAGCCTCGTCCCCGGTCGGTTCAGTCTGCCCTCCACTTCTCCACAGCACAGGCCAGTATTGACTGAGCGGATTGCGCATGTCTGCAGGAGTGGATCTGGTTCACGGGATCATAGGCACAGTGGAAACATTTACTTGCATGTTTGTTGTTTTTTAAACAGCTAAGGGCTAAGCTTGGAATTCACTGAACAGTTAATAAAAACTTGAAAGCTCTCTTAAAATTGTGATTTAGTTGAACTTGATGCAACTTTTTAGTCTTCTTCTTATCGTGACACTGGTTTTTTCGAACCAAGTGAGGTGAAAGGATTTTAAGTGCACCTCAAAGAGGCTCCTTTCGTGCACTGTTTAGTAAATTAGGTTTATATCTACTATAATTTTGTATATAAATGTGTATGTATATTAATACTCCTATTTAGGCAGACGGATTAACGCGATTAAAACACGTCCAACGACTAAAATGGTGATAGCGATGAACAAAAATGGATTTGCAAAAAGCTAGATTTTTGATAACCTGATAACCTCTGAAAATTAAAATAAATAAAACAAACATTTTACGTTCTTTCGCTGTTATATTTACATGAGCTTAAAAAAATACTTGCCTGTCATTATTTACCCAAGCAGCTACCCATACCAATAGTAGCTATTTAAAAAGAAACAATCATAAATCAGAATGAAGAACAATCCATTAGCTCGATCCACAATAAAAAAGAAAACGACGCCGCTGATTGGCCCCGCGTTGGCGGCAACACGATTGGGCGCTTGCGCGGTACATTCCGTAACTCGATACTTTTTAATAATGGCTCCTTTAGCTAATGCGATCGCCTTTATATTACATCGCCGTGGGTTAGTATTTTATTACATAGGAGAGCCCAAATGCGGTCTTAAGTGCCTTTACCGCGTAGGGGACCGATGTTTCGGATTTCTCTGTATTGCTGCGATTAGGATCGGATAAGCTGAAGCACAGAGTATAAATATGGCTAAGGGTAGACTTGCGGTGTGTTTTATTGCTTACTGAGAAAACAATTTGAATAAACCACGTTTTATATAAACCAAGGAATGATTTAGAGGTGGCACGACAGTTGAACTCTGTTATAAGTTAACACACATTTGGGATCTCGTCAATTTTACAGACTTCTATCATCTAGAATAAGTAGTTTTCATTCAGTCGGTTGTTGAAGGAGTATCCATTTCAAATCAAAAATAAAAAACTGTAGCTGTAAATGATAATTCATCATCAGGTTTAGGATTATAAATCTGAAGAAAATCACTAAAAAAAGTGATTAAATTTAATAATACCGTTTGGCATTAAGAGACAAAACCGTTCGTCCGGGAAAACTAGATAGAGTCCGAACTTCAGTACCCGAAGTCGGAGTTTTGCTACCACATTTCATTACCAAATGTTATTTTCGTTTCGCCATTTTGTCTCTCTCTATTGTATGGAGAAAATATGAGACAGCAAAAATATGTTACGTAGTTAGAGTTGTTGTCTCATCTTTTCTAAATACAATAGAGAGAGACAAATAGGCGAAACGAAAACAACATTTGGTAATGAAATGTGGTAGCAAAACTCCGACTTCGGGTACTGAAGTTAGGACTCTATCTAGTTTTCCCGGACGAACGGTTTTGTCTCATAATGCCAAACAGTATTATTCAATTTAATCACTTTGAGAGCTCATAAAACTAGGTGATTACAAGTGCCAGTTCCACACAAGAGGAACAGGAAACAAACTGACGGCTTTGCACTAACCCGTTCGTGAGCCTATTTCAGCGATATCCCGCGTTTAAGATAAAAAAATAGTACATTGTTACCCGAGTGTTGAAAGTCACGTTTTTTGAGTCCCGAGACGGGTTTGGCGCCAGAGCGTTAGCGAGGGCGCCAATGGAGCTTGAGGGACTTAAAAGACTTTCACCCGAGGTAAACACTGTGCTTTTCATTACGAATACAAGGAAAGTAAAAATAAAAACATGAATGAAAAATTTGTGAAAATGAAGATTGAATTGCCGCCTTCCCGGTTTTTTTTTCTTTTTCTCTGGCGGGCCTTCGGCTACGGCTCGCCAGCATTATTCAGCCATTATTTTCATTTTCATAATTTAAAAAATGGTAAATTGTTTGCTCAAATCTATGTTATTTTAAATAAATAGTTGAAGTTATATATTAATCAAGTAATTTAGAAGATATATTATTTATTTAATACTATCTTTATGTTATTTAAATTTTACATTGCGCTCTAATTAGAGTTTTTAAACTTCTTACCGTTGTAATGGGTTTCCAACCTACTTGCTGAATAAAAAGTTGGAATTTGGTTCAACCTCCTTGCAGTTTAGAAAGTTGGAATATGGTTGAATAAAAAAGAACTTGTTTTTTTTTATAATTTGACAGCTGTCAGTAGAAAGCGATTCTCCCTAGGGCTGAAAGTTTTACTTTCAATTAGGCCCCTCAGGCAACTTTAGACCTACTTTCAGAGTATGAGTAATGAAAAATACTTTAAACACGGTACCTAGATAATCAGACTACCTATCAGATGAAATAAAAAGTGATGAGCATAAACTGTAGCAAACTAATCACAGTATAAGCACTAACAAACATGTTATTGCTCAAATACGCAAGATACTCGACTCATTGATGGGGCTGGGTAAACAGATATATCGACTATCGACTATTCGATAAGAGACGAATCGATAGTTGACCCACACTGATACGCAGCGACAAATATTGCAAGATTAAAATGTTTCATTCAATGACTGCAAAGTGACGTGGCAGTACATAACATAATGTACCCAGACCCACCTACTTGCATAAATACGTTTAGTCTATTTAATCCAAAGGTTCTCCAGAGATCACTAATAATGAAAAGTCTCTCCATTTTACATCTGAGGGCCGTTGGTATGTCATAAAGCCATGACGGAAGCCTCTGGGAGCTCCTAAGCCACTTAATCTTGGTTAACTATGACAAAAAATACTACTAGCAAAGGATATATTACAATCGTGGCTTGTCCGTCCTACAGGTACTATCATAACCTTGTTGATAACACTTATAAATAGATAACACAATTTTACCATTAAAAGGTGTGCAGCATACGAAATACCAAGCGAATGACTGTGACCGTATGCATCGAACCTCACTAGAAACTTGAATATAGAACGCTCAAACCTCTTTTAAGAATGCAAACTTCTTTTATGAAGAGAGGAAACTCTTTTTACTGCAAGCAATCTAGGTATTTGAAATTCAAACAGCAGAGTGGTTTGTTCAGTAAACAAACTTTTTTAACCATAGCAGGGTGAAAAATCAACACTGATCAAAAACACCAATAGTTGCGGGATTTGCGGTAAGTATGTCTTAGAAGTTCTGAAAGAAAACCAGAATAATATGGCGGTGACTACAGTTTTCTTTTAATGAGAAACCATAAAGTGAGCTCTGGTGTAAGAACACTAAGAACCTAGAGAAAATGCCTATACTATAGTGATCAAGATTTACAGATTAATAAAAGATAGCAAAAACTCTATGAATAAAATCGATTACTTATATAAAAAAGTAATCACTATGATGTCATCATAAAACATGAACAAGTTTTTTTTATTATGCATCTACATAGATACAAATAGTATTCAAAAAATACTTATGATTCTCTCAAAAGCAGTGAACTTGGTTGAACCAGCCGTACAAAAAATGTGCTTCAAAATAAGAACATCTAGAACTTTCAATTGAATAAGTAGCTACATAAACATAATTTTACTGACGCACGATTCTTTAGATATACTTGTAAATGCCAGGGTTAATGGAGACGTTTGAAACGTCCTTGGTCGTCTTATTCGTCTTTTTCACAGTACAATGTTATTCCAAATATTCGTTAGCATCCATTAACTCGTTTCGATTAACAACCGTGATGCAATAATTAGAAGATGGAACAAAATGGCCCCGGGGTCAACGATCTTGATCGCCATATTGCAGGACTGAGCTTCAAGTGGCTATAGTGATGTCTGTTTATTCAGTCTTGGACTTGGTAGGCTTAATCGTAATCATAGACTAAGCAAAAACTTTGATAAGTACCTATTTCCCTGATGAGCCGCTAACGAGGAGGCACCAACAATCTGCTGAAAGTCGTTGCCGAGGACATGATTACATTATGCTGTTTTATGAGACACTGGTTGGCTGTGCTTGGGCCAATCTCTCGCCTAGTGTTATAGTCATTGTGTGCGTGTATACATACTTTTTTATTACTAGCATAGTTCTAAGTTATATTATCGTGTTAGGTACCCTAAGGATCAAGGTCTGAAATAAAAAGTTTTAATCTATTATTTACATACTTATCATTTATTTATAAAGTTACTCTAGCGCAAGTTAAACTCGCATTCAAATCTATAAGTGAGCTCTACTAGGTAGCATCTGTTACTATTATTTGGTGTTAGGTAGGTAAAAGTAGTAAGTAGGAGCGGAGAATTATCATTGTATCGGGTTATGATGAAATTCCACCAATAGTTTCATCATCATCATCACCCTTAAACCACTGCTGCACACCTTCATACTATACATTTTCCGTAAGAATAATTCTGAGGCCTCTCCATCTACTGACTTCTCGCAAAGAATAGATTAGTCGTAAAAAATAACTTATACGAGAACAAGACCTCGTGGATCGATCCCCGCAGTCTCGGTCTTGGCGCAAGAATAGCAAAGCACATCACTATCGCGGGTTGTGTCGACAATCGGACAGTTTCATAAACATGAAACAGCACATTAGTAGTAGGTACCTAGATGATACACAGGGTGTAAATATAAATCACTTTATAAGGAGAATAGGGATGATAAAACCAAATTCGAAGTGTGTGTCAGCGTTATAGAAAGTTTGCATACTCGAACGGGAATACAGAGCGTATGACGGTCACCCATCTCCATGGTAAGAGCTACCTACAACTTTAAAATAGGCTAACCTGTATAGACAACAACGAAAGTAGAATAGGTCAGTACCTAATATTTCAAAATCTATACTAGCGGGTTTTGTCTCTTTTCTTTCCAGCAAAAACAAAAGAGATGAGTAAGACGCTTTCAAATCCGAAAAAATAGACAAGAACAATGTTTTTATGTTTCTAATTAAAATCTATATATATAAATCTTTCGTGTCACAATTTGGAACGCGATAAACTCCGAAACTACTGAACGGATTTCGATAAAATTTTGCAACAGCCTTTAATATGGTCGGACTTAAAAGATAGGATAGTTTATATTCAATATTTAGGTGTTATTAATTTATAAGGGGCAAAAGTTTCGAAATCTATGTCTATCCCTTTCTATCACGCAGAGACCTAAATATGTCTATCCCTTTCTATCGCTTAGGGATTTTTCAGAAAATTCTCGACTTTGACGAGAACAGAATGCACATAGACGCTCTAGAATGATCTGGAATAATCAAATTTAAAGTCGGTTAGCATCCGGAATGCTCCCACCCAAACGTTAGTAATCCAGAATTATCTAGAATACTCTAATATATCCATGCAACGGTTCTGAATTCTAGATTTGGACAAAATGTTCTAGAAAATAGTGCTCTTATACGTTATAGAATGTTCGTTCATCATCATCATCAATTGATATCAGTCCACTGCTGGACGTAGGTTCATCTTGAGTAACATAGGCTATAATATTTATGTGTTTAAAAAATAAATGTCCACCCGTGCGAAGCCGGGACAGGCAGCTAGTATTTTTATATATTTGAAATTAGAATTCTAAAAATAAATGACCTGCACAAGCAAAAAGTCTATAACCACAATACCGGTGAAATCAAAGAGTTTTTTAAACAATGAGGTCAAACTTCAAACCATCTAACACGAAATCCCAAGCAGTTGCCGCGGAGGGCATAAAATTGAAAACTATTTGTTGAACAAACACCATCCATCAAGGAACGCACTTAGCTGTATTGAAGGCAGGCCGGTTTCAAATCGATCGGCGATTTGCAGGCGGGAAATTAAATTTGGTTAAAACTTGACAAACCGCTGCAGCAATATAAAATGTAATGAGATTTTATTTTATGACTCAGACTGCATCAAAGAAGTAGGTATGTGTTATAAATAAAGTTCAATAAACCGAAAAGTCAGTTCTCTCGCGCACCTACGAGTATTTAAAGACTTTTTTCCATGAAGCAGCATTGCTGTGTTTCGGTTTAAAGAGTGTGGGTGCCGGTGACATTACTGGCACGTGCGGCTGAATATCCGTATTCATCAAGTGGATGGACGCATCAGAGCAGCGCATCGTAGGCCACGTTCCTGACGTTCCTACGAGGCAATGCTTTGCTATAGGTGATGGTTTCCACCTAACATCAGGTGGGCCAAATGCTTTTGCAGCAACTTTTTGCATTAAAAAAATGCTATAATGCCTCAGAAATAATACTTTTACCTCTACCTACATAAAAACCCCAAAGAAAACACGAAACTAGGCAAACCCCAAGTCTATTATGAAATCTTCATGAATAATTTTTCAGCAGTGTCATGTCCAGTCATGATTTATTACTTTAACTGAAAAACAGAACTGTCTGGAAGATGGATGGCTTCCGTGGCTCTGCGGTGGAAAACTTTTACATTTTTACACATAATGGACATCATGATATATTTAAATTAAAACAATTTAATTCTAAGTAGCTTACTATCTAACATAATTAATAAAAGTTTAGCCAAATTATTTTTATGTAAGTAGGTATATCTAAAGGCTGTCAAGACTAAAAGACTAGTGCTTATCTATAACAGAATATTTTGTGTATGTACAAAAAAACTGTTGAAAGCTGGCTCTTTGAGTGGTTAAAGAGCCAGCTTTCCAACCTCCTACCAAACTTTATGTTGCATAAAATAAATCTTTAAGGTCTTAGGTATGGCAAAATATACTTTTGACGGATCTAAATTTTTTGTTTAGCGTTAAATTTACTTATTATAATCACCGTGTTTGGTGAAGTTAAATGTCTAAAGCGTGCGATAGTGTCAAATTATGCTTTGAGATTGTGAGATTTTGCTCTGTGTGTGATGTCCATGCCGAAACTATACCACATACGACCTTCAAACTGTGCCAGCTGTAAAGGTCCCATACAGAATGTATAGGAACTTGGGCGCAGTAGGTGTAGTGTGATTCTAGCTTTAAACTGAACTAATTTAAGTGATGTCCTCATACTGATTATTATGTAGCGCTAAATGTTGGCAACACCTGGCACCTTCGCGATGACTATTCTGGGCAAATTTGTACCATTTTTAGCAGAGTGCGTAATTCACCATCTATGTGTCACGCCTACTAGTTACAATATTTTTGACTCAACTTTATACTAATAATAGAATACCCAGGTACAGCCAAGACGAGGCAGATCTATTCACGCACGCCACTGTCTTGGCCAACGAAAAGCTTATGGAGCCGCCTGGAAAGGAAGGCACAAATAGCTGAGCCCCGCGACCCAGAGATCGTTGTCCCTGCGAGTAGCAGCCAGGGCGATGGGTCACACACCCGAGGCCCTTACCTGCAACTCCCATGAAGAGCGAGTTGTAGAAGACCGGATGATGATGATGAACTTTATACTCGTCAAAACTATGCATTACAGGCCGCACGGCTGAGTTGGTAAAAAAAAGTAAACAGGCCTTTGCATATATTGTAGATGCTGATGGTGTTTTACTTATACTTGCAAGATGTTATAGTTGGTAGTAGCCCTAATTAATATAATAATAACTAGCCCTAGCCATAATTAGTATTAGTATAACCATAATTAGCCCTAGCTAATTAACTTAGGTGAATTACCCCAGGTGAACTAAGTCTACGATAACAAATATTTGTGTGGTGAACAAAGATGAATGTTCTCTGTCTGGGTTATATTGTATTTTAAAATGTATTCATAAATATGTAAGTATGAGTACTCGTTTTATATTAGCTATCCGGTCATCATCGTACCAGCTCTGTTTAGTTTGGGGCTAGACTAGTGTTGTGGGATTGTCCTAAATATTTATTATTGAGTATTTATTTGTTTAGTATTAGAAGTAGTAGTAGAAATCATTTAATCGACGGCTTAGTAGTGTCACTTATAGATGGTCAACAGGCATTTAGCGATGGATGATTCTAGACATGAATAAAATGGTGTATTAGGTCTAAACCCAACCATGTAACAATTCCACTGTTCTTTTTAGTGCAATTTCGTTGGTGACCGCATCGAAATTAACCTGTTTAGAGTTGTCCACAAAATAGTCCGTGAGTAACCAAGGCTGTGATAAATCAGCGAGAACAATGACGTCATCTCTTAATTAACAACATACCTACTTATTCCAAAGAATACCGCCATGTACTGATAATGTCGCCAAAAATTATTACAAAGATTTTTGAAGTGGAAAAAAAACAAACTCGCGACAAGTCAAGTCGTCACTTAACTAGGTATGTAAAAAAATACAAGAGGATTCGTTTTCTGTTATTTTGGGAAGTCACATAGCTTTTTGATTTTAATTGTTTTTCTGGTGTTATTTTGAGTTCTGTTGTGTAATTTGCGTGGTATTTTAACCAACATTACTTGAGGTCTTAGCTCAAAGTGTTAGCAGTTGAAATTAAAGTGTATTATATGATATTCTGATTTGATCGAAAATGTTTCAGATGGTTTTGGAAAAAACGGCCATCTTTTGTTTTCAAAGCCAATTAGTGTAAGGCCGACTTGTCTATGACTGACTTGACTTGACGAAAAAGTATTATAGCTATGTAATATATCCTCACTACTCGACACTGGCAAAATTGATCCGAAATGGACAGATGCCATTCTTTAAGAAAAAGAAAAAAATACAAATTGTAACATAAAAATTAATAAAAACAAGCAAAAATTATAAATAGTTTTTGTTCGTTGTTGAATTGTTGTTCACAAAAATATTTTAAAGAAACTTCCGTGAAATACTGACCCAAATCCACTCACGATACGACGTTGCAACCGTTACTCACAACAAAAGAAGACATTTTATTATCATTATCACCACACAAAACACACAAATATATCGAGATCCCACTGACATAATATCGTATTCAAATAAAAATGTCTTAACAAAAACCAAAACAAAAAATTGAGCCAAGACCTCAAGTGTTTCACTATAACTAAAATTAAACTTTAATCTGTTCTTTATAAAGTTGGTTGTTGATAGAAGATTCGAGAAGCTGTGAGTACTTTTAAGAGGTTCGAAGCCCGGTAGCACAGCGTTTAACAAGATGAATGGAATGACACACGGAATCAATAAATAAACGTATAACAAAATATCGCCCACACAGAGCACTGGGACTGGAGAACAGACGGGTTCAGTAAGAGTTCTAAGAATCAATCTTAAATATATTTTTAAAGCATCATTAGTAATAAATTGAGAGTTGGTTTATGACAAGTTAGCTGAAAGTCTTGTATTGTAAGTCGTTAAATCATATTATCAAAAACTGAACCAGAATAAAAAACAAAATTGAATTAAGTCTTGCGCTCATCTAAACGTTCTGCACTGGCAATCAGTGAAATGCTCTCAAATGTAGCTGTCATATTTGACAGCGTCACACTGATAATAATTATTACTAATTTATTATTTATTATTTAAACATACTTACTCACCGAAAAAAATATACGTATTGAAGTACGTAACTTCAAAACATAGCTACTCATCGCGTA
The DNA here is from genome assembly GCA_947578465.1 of Thera obeliscata. Taxonomy (NCBI): domain Eukaryota; kingdom Metazoa; phylum Arthropoda; class Insecta; order Lepidoptera; family Geometridae; genus Thera; species Thera obeliscata. The sequence continues at coordinate 17,973,323 of OX387915.1, forward strand.
GCTTTCATAAATAGATCAAATGCATACATTTTCAAAAGTATGTATTAGGTTTTGCTATAAATATTTCTAGAATTTACTAAACACAAAAAGATTCATCATTGCTGGCATGAAAAAATCTTCCTCCTACAGAAACCCCTTTCTCAGACGTGTCATGCAACAATAGACACTCTTCCCAGTGGTGGCTTTATAACCACAATATACCACCCGCGGTGCGGACGCCGCTAAGTGAGGAAAAAATGAATGGATGCACTAATTATATGCCTAAATATGATTATGTTTTGTGAATGAAATGATACTATGAGACAGGGAACTTGGTGTGTGAAGGAATTTACATGAAAATGGGAGTAAAATGTGCATGAAGCACTCACTTCGTCTTATGTGAGAATGTGGTACAAGTTCGTTTTATAAATTGAGATAAAACATGGAAGTTGAGTTGGAGTATTTGAAGTAAATTTAATTATTTGTCGTACTAAAAAGAGATCCAGTCTCTTTATTAAAATAAGTTCAGAAAATATAAATTGCAATTTTTAAAATTAACCCATTATTTCACCATTTAAAATTTCGCTTCACCATAAAAAACAATAACAAATGCAGCTTTGTAAGTCAATGGGCCATCCAAAATTCCCTAAAGAAACTGACACACCGTCCACGTGTTAAATCTTTTGTGTGCTTTTATAGTTTTATGAGGGCTTTTGTTGATTCTTTAGCATTATTGTGGCGAGATAACCTGTCTGAGAAGAACTTGCGCAAGCCGACAAAAGTGAAATCCAATGGTAAAAGTTGCAATAAGTTTTGTTATAGTTTTACGGTTTTACAAGCGCCACTATTGTTTATTCATCTCTACCCAGAGATGAATGGAGATAAGTAATCTTTGGAGCAATGCAAATGGGTCGGAAGTTGCACTAAAATCGCTAAAACTTACACTTCAGTCTAATATGCATATTGTTCAACACATACCTACTTTATTATTTAAATAATTTATTATGGCTTAAAGTTTTCGCACATCTAAGCGTTCAGTGAAACGCTATCAAATATGACAGAGATATTTGGCAGCATATCACTAATCGCCACCGCAGAACGTTTAGATATTATGCTTAGATATAGGTACTTTAGAATTTAGATAATACAAATAATTTTTTTTGTAAGTTGTTTGGTATTTTTTTGGTAGTGTGGATCTTTGCAAGGTTTTTATGTCTCAAAGAAAACAAATTTATATTTTTGTAAATACTTATTTTTATTAACTCGGAAACTAACAGATGATAAAGTATCCTATCTAGATTCGAGTATGCATGAAATTATATTTATAACCACAAGAATAAATTCAGCGTAAAACATGCAGTTTGAACAACCGAGAATTATTTGAGGCAGACGTGTCAAGTTCGATAAGTATAAAATATAATAAAAAATAACACACTGATAAGTATGATCAAGTAAATAAAATTATATAAGTATTATATCAGCTACCTGGTTCACATAGTACAAACTCTGCTTAATTTGGGGCTAGATAGTGTTGTGTGGATTGCTCACAATATTTATTTAGGTATATTATGTTATCCAAAATTGAGCTTCTTCAGATGGTGTTCGCGATTTTATTAAAGAAAGAAGACTTTTCAATAATTAATGCCAAGCAGTTATTGATGTAAATGTGTAAATATTACAAATGAATAAAATTATTCCTCAATAACCTTCATTTCCAAGTAATATCAAGTAAGAACGTAAGTACTTTACCTCGCACTCAAGGCTTCGAAGCCTCCAAGGTAAGCGTCATTACCTACATGTAGATTCCAGTTTTGGGTAACCTTTGTCAATGGTTAGCTTGACCACTTGACATTCCAATAGATCGAAATCCGATAAAAAAAATTGCCTACGAAAAAATTTGCTATTCAATTTTTACGTCAGCCTTACGACTACTGATTCAATGTTTTTATGCTTTTATACTGTTTTTTGTATCTAAATATGAAAACATAGATATTTTTGATGTCTGTATTAAGACTATTCAAAATCTTTGATTACCTATAGAAAAATACTAGTGGTACACGTAAGTACCTACCTAACAGGTTTTAGTATGGGCTGGGCTTTTTGACAGCTGCGTAACTCAATTTTTTGCTTTCCCAAGATAAACAGCTGTTATATATTTAATTTAACGATTAGCAACCTTAAAATCCATACTACAACCATAATAAAAAAAAACTAGGGTATTTGTCAATAAGATCTGAAGTGTAATAATAAAAATATGTTTCAAAATAAAAATATACGTTTTATTTACATTTTTTACCCATAAAATAAACTGTACACGTCTGCCATCGGCTAAATTGACGCTTGCTTATAAATATAATTCAAATGGAATGTGCTGAAGCTGATAGGATCCTATCTTACACCGAACACCATATTCATAGACTTAAGTGTGTACTGGAGAGGTTTTAATAACATTTCTGAATTCACATGCTGAAATTTGCTGACCATCGATACAAAATCTTGACTATAAACAAAGAATTCAATACAAAAATTTGAGCTACGGCAATTTAGGTTAAAAAAAAATTTTTTTACCTTTAGTTAAATGATAGGTAAAAGTTAATTTGGTTTGCTACAATTTTGAAGTTTAAAAAGCTTAATAATTATCTATTTCTATTCATGTAATTTTTTTGAATATTAGTTTTATAAGCTTCCAGTACACACTTCTATATAACTTACAATCTATATTTACAAATACTTATCTACAATCCTAAATGCGATGGTCAATGACGAACTTAAATTCCATTTCACCTATCTATATTAATATTAATTTTTATTTTACACTTTTAATACACATTGCACTGTTCATCGTCCACGATATGACGTCACGACTTTTGTTTGTATACCCAATTTTTTAAATATTGAGCACATTTTTAATTCATTACAAAAAATCATTAAATACCTAAGTCTAACACAGTTTATTTAGAAATAATGAACTTCTAAGGTCATTAAATAAAAATTTAAATATCATATTTAATTTTAAGAGTTTCATTTAATATTTTATTCTGGAGACTTTCTTTACAAGTTTCAATGTTATCATTTCAATGGCTGTTGATAAACTTTTCAGTTTGAAGTGTTTAAAAAGTAAACGTGGCTGCCAAAACAAATAGGAGTACAAAATTTTGTTTACACTTCCTCAAACAAAAGACATCAACGCGCTCGTCAAGCAAACAAACGCTTTGCTTGTATTGTGTTTATCTGAATCGATAGATACCCAATAAGCACGAGACGATAACGTATCATAATATTGATCGCAGTACCAATTATTATGTCACATTTGTTGTTTTGGGCGCACAAAGTTTAACTGTACTTTTGTCTTTTATCAAGTCGAATTTTAAAATCGGTAATTCAATTTAAATGGGGTTAAATTCCATCATAAGCTTCAAAATTGACTGGGTGTGCAAACAAAAGTCAGAATAATGACTACAAAAAGGACACTTTCTCAAAAGTTCCAATAACAATTTAGGCCTACCGTGCTCGCGCCGCCGGCCCCGCCGCGGCTCCGTGACAGCTAGACTAACACACAAAACGTAAATATGTACACAAACGTCCTCGGGGCGGGACGCTCTAATATCACCAGAACACAACGCTCACGAACGAGTCCAATATCAAATGAGATTGTCCATTTATCAGACGTAGGCTAGGAGGCATCACCGTACCGGCTTGCTAACCACTGGTTAGCGACCGGGCGGTATCTCCCGCTGGCTGCTGGCAGGCTGGCTACAGCACAGCGGCGTCCTCCATGGGCAGGCACCAGGCGGGTGCGCGCCGCGGCACCTACGCCAGGGGATACTGTCACAAGGGCGGCTGCGCGTGGGCATGCGCGTGGTGGTGGTGGTACAGCGGAGACTGGTAGTAGTTCTCCGCTGGAGAGTGCCCGTATCCATAGTTCACATCGTACATTTTCAGATCAGCTTTTGTGTCAGCACCGGGGAGTAAGCGCGTGATGCTGAATGGGTGTTGGGCAGGCGCGTACCCTGGTGGCTCTTGTTTTAGCTGCGCGTAGTGCTCCAACGCTAGAGGAGTGTGCTCGGGTAGACAAAGCTCCGGTGCTGCGTGTAACTGTGCCAGTAACTCATCGCGCATCTCCTTCTCCTCTGGCCCGCCGGGCGCCTTATCGTGGCCGTGGTCGCGTTTATCGTGTCCGCCGTGGTGCCCGTGCCCATGTCCTGTTGTCTTTTGAGCTTGTCGTATAGTTTCCTTTTTCTCATCTTTGAATCTTTTTTGCCGTCGGAGAAAACATCCGTTCTCAAACATGTTCCCGCTGTCCGGGTGTAGCGTCCAAAACGACCCTTTCCCGGGCTTGTCCGGAGTTCGCGGCACTTTGACGAAGCAATCGTTGAAGGATAACGAGTGCCGGATCGAGTTCTGCCACCGTTGCTGGTTCTGTCGGTAGAACGGGAACAGGTCCATGATGAATTGGTAGATCTCGGAGAGCGTCAGCATTCGCGATGGGTTGTTCTGGATGGCCATCGTGATGAGGGAGATGTAGGAGTAGGGTGGCTTCGCGTGCGTGTAGGAGCGGCGGTAGGTCTTGTCGTTGCGCGCGCGTTGCAGTGCCGAGGTGGGCGAGGCGGGCTCCTGGTCGCGCGGCAGAGACCCGTACACGGCACCGCCGCCGCCCATGCACGAGGCCATGGTGCTGGGCGGCGAGTAGCCGACGCCCGGGGAGCCCATGCACGAGCCGCCCGCCACCATGTTGTTGGAGTATAGGTTCGGGTAGGGCTGCGCCGGCATGCAGCCCATGCCGTTGACGTAAGGCGGCGCGAGGCCCGGCGACAGCGAGGACAGCGACGCGGACGTCGGCACGTCGCCGTACGACAGCTTCTGCGAGATCATGGCTAGCGCATCACCCGCGCGTGCACGCCGGCCAGGGGCAAACACTCGCACTGATTGAAAGAGTAAATAGAGGACGGGGGCCCGCGCTCCCCTCCACTGCGCCAGCTATTGGCGCGCGGCGGGGCGGGCCGCTCGGAGTCCCGCCCTGGCGCGCGCATCGACCCCCTCTCGCCACCCCGCACCGCTCCCCCCTGCCTCCCGCCGACACAGCCTCGCGACGCGCGCGACTTTCCGCCGCTAATAATACCGCAGCTCCAACGATAAAAACATGGAATTATCATAAGTGCTTGAAGGAATGTGAACTTTGATAGTATTCGATTTCAGTTATGGTATTGTCGCTGTAATCTCTTTCGAATTTGTTTCCGTTGATAGGTTGTTGAATCGATCGGTCGGTAATCGAATTCTAATTACGTGATCTACTAGAATGATGATTGTGTTATCGCTTAGGTTTGGACTGTATCAGTTACACAAGAAAAGCTTTTCACTTGAAGCATCGTCAAAACCATCACAAAATAATGACAAGGTCAGTCGTAAAAGACTTAATTGTTTCTAATTCACGGTCAACTGATTGATAATTTATGAAATAAAGCTAAAGAATAATTCTGTCTAGCCTACCTGAGGTCAATTTTGAAAATGCTATTTACGTTATAGGTATTTTTGAACGTTTTAAGCTTTGGCGTGTTAAAATACGTTTAAGAAGATTTTTATCTGAAATTGCTCAAATGGTTTCCATAACATGATGTTCCTATTATGCTTCTGTTTTTTTTAGTCTCAGTCTATAGGATTTTTACTTTTTCAATGGAGAACTGTCTAAAAATCTATTCATTTTATTTGTATATCGGCCTAGGGAGTCTTGAAGGTACCATTACGTACAGAATAGCCAACACGTCGTTTAGTTTATCTACATAATATGTAACTTTCAGTATAGAATAAAACATTGTAGGTACTAGAAAAATATCAAAGTAATATAGGTATTATTAATTGTCCTGCACGTAAAACAAAACGTTAGCAAAATATTTAATTGAAAATAGTATGTAACGTAGAGCGTTAAAATAAGATTATTATTCACAAAATGTTTTTAAAAAGAATAACATAATGAAGTAAACAAACCACGTTATTAGTAAATGAGTGGCTATACATTATCAGCGATTAGTTATTCCTAACGATGTTTACTATTTATTCGTGCGCCCATCATTAACTAATATAACATAAAAAATACTACTGTATCGTATCCTTTCGTTTCTTGGAAAAAAATCTACTGAAATCTGGTGGTTCTCAATTTCTAGAGATCACAATACATCATCTTCTTGTCTTTATCCCACTTTATGTAGAGTTGACACCACATGTTTTTAACTACAAATAAAAAAGGAACGGTTCACAATTCAGTTGTATTTTAAATGTTTGTAAGAGCATAACTTCGTCATTTATGAGCCGATTTGTTTTTTTTTATCTGAAAAGTAACATTTCCAGATTGGTCTCATATTTTTTTGGTTTTACATTTGTTTCTGTTTACTTTCGTCATCTATGAACCGATTTGGTCAATTATTTTACAGTAACAATAATGAAAGCTCGTTTTCTTATCTGACTACTCTTACTAATGAGATATGATTACCGAAGGCAGAGCTCTACCAACAACTGTAAGTAGTATTTTCAGTAGGTATATATGTACAAAATAGAAGACCTGTATTTATATATTTCTGCCGTGAAGCAGAATAGCTGTGTTTCGCTTTGAAGAGTGTGGATGCCGGTGAAATTACTGGCACCTGAGGCTGAACATCTGTATGCCTCAAGTTGATGGACGCAGAGGGCACGTTCCTGACGTGCATGACCTACGAGGCAATGCTTTTGTTAAAGGCGATGGTTAGCATTTAACCATCAGGCGGGCCATATGCTTGTTCTATCAGCTAGTTGAATAAAAAAAAAAAAAATACTTAAATAAGTAGGTACTGCATAGTAAGGCTTCATAATAGTTTTCTAGCTGTAGCTAATGTGTTTGCGCAGGTTTACGGCGTATGTTTGCAGGCCGTAAACTGCTGGAGGCGGCTACGAGACTCATGGTGTTTTAAATTTATGGTGCTAATTATAGGCTGGCGTGACAACCTTGCCATGTTTATTGGATGTAGGAAACATACTCGTAAATACGAGAGAGAGTTTAGAGTCTCTTTGACACACACTAGCTTTATAAATGATAAAATTGAAAGTAAGAAACATCCCAGATTTCATAACCACTGATGCTCCGATTTTTATGAAATTTCTATTCAACCAAGAAATTTTCTAAACGGGTTATTGTAAATATATTTTCCGAAAGGTAGGACTGTCCCCTGAACCATTTTTGGATGCAGCTGCACACTCTGCAATAAATAGTCTTTATAAAGTCACTAACACTAGCATCTAAGTTTCATCGTTACTAACAAAATTATGGATCCATTAATGTCTGAAATAAATACAATTCTATTCTATTCTATTGACTGATCGAAGCGACGCGTGCTCCAAGGGCTCTGGTGGGTATCTGGCGCAGCGTATTTGCTATTCAGCGTACCGCCAGCGTCTTGGCTTTCGTCTGACTCTGATTTGGATCCGTTGAGCTATCTCTAGATCGTTTGTTGTCTGCAGATGCCTCAACTGTTTCTTGTGTATTTTGTACATGTTGTTTAAATTTAAGATTCCACCCAATTGAGGATAAAAAAAGAGGCGGTGATGCCTCTTTTTTTTAATCGTGACCACATTGACGTGTAACAAAATTTTCAAATCAGACTATGCATACCTACCCATTAAGAGAACTTAAACACACACACACACTCACAGAGCGTATTGCGTGCGGCGCTATACTTAAAAGCTCAACAGCTCAACTGTAAGTATATAGTTACTTACGTCTATAATTAGCTACATAATGTAAGTAAATAGAATAAGATAAAGTTACAGACATAACTGTGTATGCGGCAGCCGATGAGGGTAATAAATAGGTGTATTCCTTTTAGGCCTATCAGGTCCAACCTTGTTCATCTAATTCTAAAAAAACAAAAGTTACAAAAATCAAAGGTAGTAACTTTATTATTATTATATTTTTCACTTCTCAATTACCCGCATGCGAAGCCGGGACAGGTCGATAGCAAAAAAAGTATAGCTTATGTTATCCGGAGACTTTTGAAATTGGTCCTACTGGGCCTGTGCTTTAGTTTTGAGCTTATTCGTTCAAACATGCAAATCTGTCCTCTTTGAGTATATTGTGATTACAAATGGCTAAGTCAAGATCCACATTAGACAGTAAGTAAACTAACGATTAAACAAATATTTATCTTAGGTATATATTTACAAACAAAAAAAATTGATGAGTTTTATATCAGCTATCTGGTTCCCATAGTACAACCTCTGCTTAGTTTGGGGCTAGATAGTGTCTCCATAATATTTGTATTAGCCTTGCTCTCGGGGCCTTTAGGAACCAACCCACATGCAATCCGACACCGGATCCCAGTTAATGGTGGATGCGTGTCCCGAAACTTGATCTCCATGTGCCGTTACTTTTAAACTTCAAGCTGGGGTTATTTATATACTTATTTCTATGTAACCATGAATGGTAGATACTTTTTTACGAGACGGACTTATATAAAACAATAGTAATAAAATAGTAACGCCTCTTTGAGGCGCACTTAAAATCCTTTCATCACACTATTCTATTCCATGTCCATGCCTATTTCTGCTGTGAAGTAGCGTTGCTGTGTTTTGGTTTGATGGGTGTGTGGGTACCGGTGAAATTACTGGCACGTGAAGCTGAACATTTTGTTGTAATTAAAACATCCCTGTCTCGAACTTAGGGCTTATTCCACATGACATGACAAGAGCAAGTCATAGCTAATACATGAAGCTTTATGATTACCTAAAGAAGGTTAACATACATCAGTCTCCCCTTCACATATTTGTTTCATAGTCTTGCAGATGAGTTGGCGGACGCCGGTTTCTTTCGGAACGTCGAGGGTCAGGTGGAGGAAGTAAAAGAGATTTTTCTGTGTCTCCATGAAATTCAGCATCTTCAGAGTCTGAAGTTTCGCTAACGTCTGCACCACCGCCTCTCGGCGCCAAGTGTCTGTTAGATACCATTATTTCTCGTCCACTTGCAAAACGCACCCTACGGCTCATTGGTGATGGTTCGATCATCTCAACCTCTTCCACCAGTGGGTCGTACTTGCCACGTACATGTTTCTTCAAAAGCACTTTGTCGTCTTTAAACCATGATGGCAGGGACTGTCCAAATTATACATTTGTATGCCTCAAGTTGATGGACGCAGGGAAGTGTCTCGTAAGGTACGTTCTTGACGTGCGTGGTCTACGAGGCAATGCTTTGTTATAGGCGATGGTAACCACTTAACATCAGGTGGGCCATATGCTTGTTCCATCATTTAGTTGTACCTATTTAAACAAAAATCGGGAGACTTCTCATCATGTCAGTGGTAGAAGAAGAAGCAATAGTAATAAAAAATTCTTGAACTAACAAAAATAACCGCAATTTCAAAAATATAAAATCGACATGTAATGAAACTGAGGATTACAGGTTCGTTTACATATGAAGGTACATTTTACATCAAATACGGCTGGGGTATGGGGATGGATGGACACAAATTATTGTCAAGTTTTCATACAGTTTTAGAAAATGTGACGCATTTTCTTAATTATCTTACGCATAAAGTACCAAGCTGCAACGTTATCAATAACAAACAGAACATTTAATTAGTTCAACACAGAGCTATGAAATCTTCTTGAGAAGATAACATAGAGGCGGAATGATTTAGCTTCTTATTTACAAGTCGTTTAGACTGTATTTTTATTCATAATACGTTCTTTTTCGACTTCGAACGACAGAGTGTAAGTTATTAACATTATAGAAATAAATAACACGTTGTTAAGGTGTTTGGTCTAATGCAGTGAAATAATAATAAAAGTAGATATAAGTAGGTGTGTCATTTTCATGAAGATCATGTAAAGTTATTCTAAAAATATTTGTTCCTGGAATCCTATGCCGGACTTTCAGGAAGCCTTAAATTATCGTAACATCTTCCCGCTGCTGATGATGAAAAAAACAAAAAGTTTATTTGAGAGTTTTTCGATAACTCAGATCAAAGTTTTTAGATGGTGTTCAGACATTATTTTTTGTCTCTCCAGCTTAACGTTTACAAACCTTTGTGTCTGCCGTGGTAGTCTCTATGATTGCCCGACGGTAATTTTCGCAGCTCTTTGGTAGCATGTCGCAGCTCCTAACGATGACTTTTAATTAGCTTCCCTAATCGTGTACAAACACGAGGAGGGAGCAAAGTTTACTAATTATGCGATATTACTCAGTTTAGGTATATCGTTTGGAATGGCATCACATCTCACTTGGCAACTAGCTACTCAAAGCTCTGCCTTCTGTGCCAGTAGGCCTACCATGAGCTCTGTCTGGCTCTGTCTCTGGTTCTGGTTTTGAGTCTGGTGAGTGCTCACCAGTTCATTATACTGTGTGTGTGAGGTTTTGAAGTAGGATTTATTTAGTCAACACTCACACAGACTCAAAACCAGAACCAGAGACCAGAGCCAGACAGAGCTCACGGTAGGCCTATAGATCGTGGGTTCCATCCCCATCGAGAACAAGCATTTGTGTGGTGAACACGGATGTTTCTGGCATCACATCTTACTTGGTAGTAATCTAGCTCTGGCTTCTGCGTTGTGGGTTGTGGGTTCAATTCCTACCCAGGGCTTACATTTTGCATGATGAACGTTTTTTCTGTACCTTTTTGTACAGAAAAAACACAAGGCACTCTAGAATAAAACTCAAGTTCTTACCAATTGTTTTCATACAATTTAAGTTTTACATAGGTAGGTACCTAATACTAATACTAGCTTACTATAGCCACTTAGGTTATAAAAAAAAACTGAAAATAAGAGGTACAAAAATACAAAATTTTGATAAATGCATCAAATCTTTATTTTATTATAAACAATTTTTACTGTTTTAAAACAACAATACATATTATTTCTAGCCTTATTATGGGATAAAGATAACAGGTTTAGGCAAAGTCAAAACAGACAAGACAATTGCATTGACAGGTAAAGGTAATCCCGGACGTGGGGGTGAAATCACGTAAAGACAGGCGTGATGGCTAGTCTTCACAATAAGTGTCAGGTATTGTGGATTAAGCTTTTGTTGCAAAGATCGAGTTGAAAGTGACGTGAGAATTTTTGACAGGTCGTCTCTAGGGCATGGTGAGAGTGAATCTTTTCTATGCACAATATAGTGCACAAACATTTTTGTACACACTCACTGTATACGACTGGATTTGAACACGACCTTAAAATCGGAAGGCTAATACCACTACCACTAGACCACTAGTGCTCGTCTTTTTTGTTAACACCGTCGACAGAGAGTAGGCCTACCACAAGCTCAGTCTAGCCCTGTCTCTGGCTCTGGTTTTGAGTCTGTGTGCGTGCTCACCTGTGTAAATTTATGCTGTGTGTGTGACGTTTCAACGTATAGGATTTATTTGGTCAACACTCACACAGACTCAAAACCAGAGCCAGAGACAGGGCCAGACAGAGCTTGTGGTAGGCCTATTCTCCGTCGACGGTGTTAACAAAAAATACGAGCACTGGTGGTCTAGTGGTAGTGGTAGCCTTCCGATTCTGGTCGTGTTCAAATCCAGTTGCGTACAGTGAGTTTTTCTGTCCAAAAATGTATGTGCAATAGGCCAGTACTCCCAAAGCTGGAGTAGAACATCGTGAGGAAACCGGCATGCTCGCACCTAGAACTTAAAAATTTCGGCGAAGTGGACGAAGGAAGTCTCTCATTGAGACGCGAAGACGTATACATAATATTTACAAAAAAAAATAAGTACGTATTATATCAGCTATCTGGTTCCCCTAGTACAAGTTCTGCTTAGTTTGAGGCTAGATAGTGTTGTGTGGTTGTCCATAATATTTATTTATTTATTCTTCACAATTCAAAACTGCATTTCATATCTCTCCATATCTCTCTCTCTTCTCATCTAACCAAAATTATCTCGAATAGCTGCCAAACCCAATGTTTACTCACTGCTGATGATTTTATTATAGGTGTTGCGAGTCCCGTGGTGGGTGGTCTATCACGTTCACGGCACTTAGCATGTCACACAAAAACAACCGAAAATATGGAAATATCAAACGTTTGTTGCTATAACAGGTGCGCATAGGATGGATAAGACAGTTTTCGAGCGACCCCAAGATTTTACCCCGTTTATTCAGTATTCAGTATATTTATTGCCTTATTATGTATGTAAATTTAACAGTGTCAGATATTAAAATTAGTTTTTGAATCAATAATTTACCCTGTAAGGGTGTTGCAATACTGTAGAAGCGGGCCGATATGATTATTAATCACGTAGATTGTAAGCAAGTTTAGTATAAAATGATAAAAGGTTCTTTTCGTTCGTCGTTAAAGAACTCGTCTAGTGTGTAGTAAGTTTTTTGTAGAAGCATCTCTTTAAGTTATTTTTTTCAAAAATGCTGTGTTTTTCTTGAAGTTTTATTGCAGTCTATGGCCCATTTACCTACCTCTAAGGCGTTTCAAAAAGACTCTTGTAATTGAAATGAATAAAATTTTATTGAGTTTGAGTATTCAGACACAGCGCTTGAGTTTGAGTCGAGACAAAATCTATGCTTGACATAGATTTTTGACAGTTCTCCATTGAAAAGTGACAAAAATCTATGCTTGAGGCTTGACTCAGACTCAAGCATTGTATCTTAATACGGGCCATAGAGTGCAATAAACGGGGTAAAATCTTGGGTTCGCTCGAAAATTGCCGATGAACACATTTTCACTGCCAAAAATGTATGTGGACTATGCCAGTACGAAACGGTGAATAAAATCGAGAGGAAACCGGCGGCATGTCGTAGAACCCAAAAACATTTTATATAAACATTTGATTAACTTTGCAAATAAAAACGTAACATATACGAATTTTACAAAATTTTATAAATGGATCAGAGAACAAACTGAAACTCTACTAAATTATATTAACTGTGTAAATGCTATATAATCTAAAACGAACTTTTGAACGTGATAGGTCATGATGATGATGATGATGTCATCCTGGCCGGTTTCGGCTAAGGCGACATTGCTTCGTATTTATTTGTCTTTTGTGTTTTCTAAGATGATATGAATAAGTGATTTAAATTTAAGTTTGAATGTTCTAGCACTTTGTGTGTCTTACAAGCAGCTTAGTCATATCCACTCTATAACCAACGCAGCGCCATGTTTGTTTTCCTAGGTCAGGTACGCTGCGTCTGCGCAGGTACAACTCAACCCCTCGGCTTAAGGACTTGTTTCCTCCACGCGATAATGAAACAACATACGCGACCGTGGTGTTTTAGGTACCCCTAAACCGTAGTAGGTTCAGTTCTGATCGATTTCTAAACAGGAAAGATTATTGCATGAAAACTTTAAATCTCATCCTAGTATCTCATGAATAGCTTCAAGAAAAACGTTGAACAACTCCTCCATGGTAGGCAACGCAACGACAGCACCCTTGGTGTTGTTGATGTCTATGGGCCATGGTGATCGCTCATCATCAGGTGGGCCGTAAGCTCGATTGTCTATATTTTAGATAAGCCATATACGCCTAGACTTTTTTTTATAACAGCTAGCTGATGGAACAAGAATATGGCCCATCTGATGTTAAGTGATAACCCGCCTAAAACAAAGCATTAGTTCGCAGGTCAGGAACGTGCCCTGTACGAAGTATTGCTCTGCGTCTATCATATAAATGTTTAGCCTCACGTGTAATTTCACCGGCACCCACATCCTTCGAACCGAAACACAGCAATGCTGCTTCACGGCTGAAATAGCCATGGTAGTAGTACTTCCCCGGACGAGCCCTTCACAAAGAGCTCTACTACTACTCTCCTCTCTCTGCTCTACTGCTGAGCATTGACCTATTCTATTATTACGCAACTCTTTCCCATTCCTTCCCCGGAGAAGCTACACTACAACTAGCTTGAAGAGCAATTAGGTAAACTAACAAAGACGTCTCATGACAAAAATACTCCATACAAAAATATCAATATTCATCAACATACTATCGCTATTTCTAAAGCACTCTTCAGTTAAGGCGAGCGAACAGCTAAGGGCCATACACACGATTGTTCCCATAGTTAGTTCTCAGGCCCTTAGATGAATGGACGGCGTGCACACTTAAAAAACAATTAAAGTTATGCCACAAAATTGTGAGGGGCTTAGTTTAAAACGGTTATAACGTGCTGATTACATTGTCTGTAGTGTTTACGAAATAAGACCTGTATGACATAACTTTTTTCTTAATTTATAACCCGGTTGCAAAGTGTTTTGTGCGTTTTAAATAAAATAAAAATCTAACAAATTCTCGGCGTTATACTTACATAAAATGCCGTCTGTCCATCGGAAGTGACTTACATAATAATGTGTGTACTGTAATGTACACGCTTACTTTTCTGCTGTTTGTTGTCGTTGATCGAGGATCTAAGGCTTAGAACCGACAATTGCTGAGGCATATCTTATATTCTAAGGTCCCAGCAGTCTACGAGTCTACATAATGTAACCTAAGACCTGACTACTACCACTTCATCTTGCTAATTCTGAGAACTGTATATTCTACAGTGAACTTATCTAATTAATTACATGTATTCGCGATTCCCGGGAACCAGCCGGAGGCAGACTCCCGCCGGTAATCCGGGACAAGTGCCCGCCTGAGGGTCTGGGTATATTGCTATACGTTGTACGTACTACTAGCTATAATCTCTGTCCGCTAGGTAGGACCGAGGGCGCTAGTGAGGGAGCAAGCGGTCAGTATGTTACGATCAGTCAGGACAGATTTCACCAATTTAAAATGAAATTGCCCGTACGTTAGCCATGTGTTATTTTAGCTACTACGAGCTGACCTGAGCTGGTAGGCATGCTCAAAGTTCTACAGAAATAATATAGTACATTGTTACCTGAGTGTTGAAAGTCACGTTTTTTGAGTCCCGAGACGGGTTTGGCGCCAGAGCGTAGCGAGGGCGCCAATGGAGCTTGAGGGACTTAAAAGACTTTCACCCGAGGTAAAAACTGTGCTTTTCATTACGAATACAAGGAAAGTAAAAATAAAAACAAAAAAGAAAAATTAGTGAAAATGAAGATTGAATTGCCGCCTTCCCGGTTTTTTTTTTCTTTTTCTCTGGCGGGCCTTCGGCTTCGGCTCGCCAGCATTATTCAGCCATTATTTTCATTTACATAAATAAAAAAATGGTAAATTGTTTGCTGAAATCTATGTTATTATAAATAAATAGTTGAAGCTATATATTAATCAAGTAATTAAGATGATATATTTTTTATTTAATACTGTCTTTATGTTATTTAAATTTTACAGTGCGCTCTAATTAGACTTTTTAAACTTCTTACCGTTGTAATGGGTTTCCAACCTACTTGCTGAATAAAAAGTTGGAATTTGGTTCAACAACCTCCTTGCAGTAAGAAAGACCTTAGAAAGTTGGAACATGGTTGAATAAATACGTTCGGTGGCGCTGCGATCGCCACAGTACGAAACAGTCTTGTTGTTTTTATTGTAAAATAATATTCGATCGATTTATTCTGAATCTGAAGTTGGTGGAACTGAATACCAGTGTCGTGAATAATGTGTGTAAACGTTATCCAGTGCTAAATCGATTGCTAAGCAAGTTTATTAAGCAAAGTGATAAGTGACAAAATTAACTGCAAAAAAACACAGCAAAACCTCATAACTTTGCGACAAAATCAACAAAGTACAAGTGGTTTACGTGAAAAAGTGTAAACAAACGCTTTTAATCGATTAAATCGATTAAAAAAGCTATAAACAGTGATTTTGTTATTATTTTACAAAATTGAGGGTGTTCAAACAAACTCTCGAAAATAAATCACTCAGCTTTTGATGCAATTTCTAGTCGCTGAGCTTATTCACAATTTTCAAGGCATTGTGTAACTGCTTCCGTACCTCAGTTGGTAGCAGCTGCAAAGTGATATGACCGAATGGTGGCAACGCCGCTAGTTCAAACCTCTGAAGACCAATAAAACTTTTTGCATTTATTTTTTTATTTTTTTTTGGAGTTGTACCAGACCTTAAAAAAAAATTAACTGATCATTTATAATGATTACTCGGTCTAAGATTAAGCTATTGAACAAAGCTATTTCAGAGAACAATGACAGCATGAACGAGAAAATAAAGAATTATGCAAAATCAATAAATACTCTTAAAATGCAGCTTGAAAACGAAAAAAGGTTAAACAAGACTTTATTAAATGAACAAGAAATTAATGTTAAAGATTTCGAAAAGCTATTGACTGAAAATGCTTCTCTTAAAAAAAAACTGTACGAATCAGAAGAAGAAGTTAGTACTATAAATGACCACATGAAAATACTCATGGATAGCAATAAGCTTTTACAAAATGAATATGATGAACTTGAAAATATGCTTGAAGTTAAACAAAGAGTTCAAGTTCAAAATAAGCTAGAGCAGTTACAAAATGAACATGATGAGCTACAAATTAGGTGCTGTGATTTGCTCTCAGAAACAGACATAAGAGTTAATAGATATGTGACAGTTAAAGTTAGAAAAGTGAACGCCAAACGCTACAGGAAAAAACTACTTTCCACTATAAAAAAAATGACATCACAATCTACTCGTCTAAAAGCGGCTCAAACTCTTATGGAAAGTGAGCTGAGCCGACGAAATATTCTAATCATAGAATTAAAAGACCAATGTGATCGGTTTCTTGAAATTATACAAAAATACGAATTGGATTTAAAGCAAGAAAATGAAGTACAAGCAAAGGTAAATTTCTTAGAAACAAAACTAAAACAACTTGATTGTTATTTGAGAAATAGTGAAAAAATTGCAATGTCTTCTACTGGCACTGAGCTCAAACATACCATACAACGCAAGAATGAAATTAAGAGGTCAGTAGATAGTGACTCTGCGTGTATGGCACACTGCGATAAAATCCTAATGTTTTCAGATGGCTATGCCAGGAACTTAGGAGTTAAAATATTCAACAATTTAAAATCGAATGAAAAGTTTATAAATGTATGTATGCCTAATGCTAGTCTTGAAAGTATACTAAATGCTTTCAATAAAGAAACGGTAAATTTGGACAAAAATGATTCAGTCATACTACTAATTGGTGACTATAACAAGCTGACAGCCAAAGACTATGATTCTTACCCGGAACTGTTACAGAAAAGGCTTAAATTGAACAATAAGTTTAAATTGATACTATGTTCTATAAAATATGATGGCAACAATGACAATCGTATTTATAAAATAAATAAAAGACTTCACCATTTAGCTGTGGTAAATGGATGGATTAAGTACTTAGATATAAATAATACCCTTTGGGAGCATAGCCTCAAGGAAGTAACCAGAGCTGTGAGCTTGGCAGCAAAAATAAACTACTGCCTAAAGAACTATCAAAATACGAGTACACTTCATTTTATAAGTTGTAATCAAAACATTGAAAGGAAGGATGAAGCGAAGAAGAATTTTCAAAAAGTGGGGTTAGCCAAAGATCCAACGTAAAACAAACACAAAATAAAAAACTAAAAATATACCATCAAAACGTCCAAGGTATGGTAGAAAAGAAGCTTACATTGAGTTTATTATTGGAACAGGAAGATATAGACATTTTTTGTGCCACGGAGTCCTGGTTGCAGGAGGAACAGTTAGAATAGTGTAAATTGACTAGAGGTACTATGTCCTTAAGTAAACGTAGTAAAATAACTATTGCTAAATTGTTAGCATTTAATATTTTTGATCCTGTTATAAGTACTATAACACAGTTCACCGACAAGTCCCCAGTTAGTAGCAGTACTAATATGGGTGAACAAGCTTTGGGGCCTATTGCCCAACATTTAAACTAGTGTCCTCGACAATGGGAAGTCCAGGCACTTTAAATGTCGTACACCAAAATATGCAAGGGCTTCCCAGCAAAGTTTTAGAATTAGAACTATTTATGAATTGTTTCAGTGTAGACATCATGTGTATTACAGAACACTGGATAGTAGAACTAGAGTTACTCCCTTTTTATGAAAAATATAGTATTGTAAGCTCTTTTAAACGAAAGAACGCTATGCGAGGTGGTTCTTTAATTATTGTAAGCAATCAATTGAAATGCAAAGAGCGTAAAGACATTGCAAATCTCAGTATCGAGAGGACTGTTGAGCTGTCGTGTGTGGAGCTGGAGCGGCACATAGTTGTGAGCGTTTACCGTCCCCCGGACGCGGATTTCACCTTGTATGAATCCACTATGGAAGATGTACTGCGTAAAATCTTTAACTGTAATAAAACCGTAATAATCTGTGGAGATTTTAATGTAGATATCCCAGTTCACCCTCTTTCTGAGAGGCTGCTAAATTTGTTTAAATGTTTTGACCTACACTGCTTGTTTCAAGATCCAACAAGGGTGACACTAACAACAGCCACCTGTCTTGACAATATTTTTAGCAGTCATGAGCCAGTAAGTAAATCAGTAGTTAGGCATTTTAGTTCAGATCACTACGGTCATAGCGCTAAATTTGCTTATAAAATTTTAGATAAACACGAGATTTTCACCCACCGGCCTATCACAGAGAGCCGTATTAAAAAGTTTCAAACCAATATTGAACTGAAAGTGTCCCTCATGCCTTGTCTGACTGACCCGAATGATCTTTTCTCCAACTTATCAAATTTAATTAATGATGAACATAAGGATACGTTTAAACTTAAAACATGTAAAGCTAGTGTTAGTGTCGCGTTCGCTGACTGGGCCACCCCAGGTGTTTACAAAAGTAGGAATACATTATATGAGCTGTATGCTGCTAGGGAATCAATGCTCAATGACCCAGCATTTATTCTACATATTAAAAACTACTCTAAAGCATTTAAAAGAGCTTGTCACGCAGCAAAATCATTGCATATCAAAAGAAAAATTGAAAAATCCACAAATAAAATTAAAGCTACCTGGAAAATAGTCAATAATGAGACTGGCAAATCAAAACTCCGTAATAAAAAAATTCATTTGAAAGTAAACAATAATCTTTTGACAACAAACATTGAAGTAGCCAACGCGTTTGATAGTTTCTTTTCCAGTATCCCTAAAGTAGTGACATCGTCTTTAAATTCCTCGGCCTCTGGTGCGATGGCATTGTTAGAGTCTAGTGTTAAAAAATGTAATAATATCTTTAGTTTTAAATACATTAATGCTGACAAAATCGTGAAGACATTTAAATCGTTAAACATTAAAAATACTGAAGATTTATGGGGAATGTCTACAAAACTACTCAGTACTATTATAACTGATATTGCACCGTGTCTAGCGTATATTTTTAATAGATGTGTTGATGAGGGTGTTTTTCCTGATTTAATGAAACCTAGTAAACTCATTCCCCTGTTCAAATCTGGAAATGCAAATGACCCTGCTAACTATAGACCTATCTCAGTATTGCCTACGCTAAGTAAAATATTTGAGAAAGTTATTCTTACTCAGTTGTTATCACATTTTAACCTAAATGGGATACTTCATAGCCACCAGTTTGGATTTACGAAAGGTCGATCAACGACTGATGCTGGTATTCTACTCTTAAAGCACATATATGATGCCTGGGAAAACTCACAAGACGCGATTGGGGTATTCTGCGATCTTTCCAAAGCTTTTGACTGTGTAAATCATGCTACATTAATATCTAAACTTAAACATTACGGCATTCTAAATCGCTCCATTGACCTAATACAATCGTACTTGACTGATAGAGTCCTTAAAGTTGATGTGAGCGGTGAGAGATCTTCTGGGTCAGTTATTGACATGGGGGTGCCACAAGGTTCGATATTAGGTCCTTTCTTGTTTCTAGTGTACGTAAATGACCTCCCTTTTTTTGTTAAAAAACTATGTGAAATAGTACTATTTGCTGACGATACCTCATTAATTTTTAAAGTTGATAGATTGAAGGCTAATTACGATGACGTTAACGCATCTCTGTCGCAAATACTTAACTGGTTTAACGTTAATAATCTTTTACTTAATGCTAAGAAAACCAAGTGTATTAAGTTTACCTTACCAAATGTAACTCTCCGGCCAACTAATATTATACTTAATGGAGAGTCACTTAACCTTGTAGATTCTACTATCTTCTTAGGACTTAATCTTGACAAAAAATTGCAGTGGGGACCGCAAATCAAAGCACTTGCTGCCAGACTAAGTTCGGCTGCATATGCAGTTCGGACTATAAGATGGCTCACTGATGAAGCTACAGCTAGGCTAGTTTACTTCAGCTACTTCCATAGTGTTATGTCTTACGGTATCCTTCTCTGGGGGAAAGCAACTGATATTCAAACTATATTCGTTTTACAAAAAAGGGCCATACGTGCCATCTATAAAATGAAATCACGAGACTCATTGAGGGAGCGATTTAAGGAAATTAATATCCTCACAGTAATTTCACAATATATATATGAAAACTTACTGTACACTCACAAACACATCTGTAGCTTTCAGAAAAATTGTGATTCACATAATATTAACACTAGAAATAAAAATAAACTTTATATTCCCAAATTTCGTTTACAGAAGGTAAATGGGTCTTTTATGGGGAACACTGTACGCTTCTACAATAAACTTCCGGAAAATGCAACTAAGCTTCCAATTCGGAAGTTTAAAGCCTATATTAAGAGTAATTTGATAAAGAAAGCGTACTATACTCTAGATAGCTATATGAATGATAAAACTGCGTGGCCCGATGTCCCGGTCACTCTACCCATAGGAAGCTAGCATGTCAATTTGCAATGTCTGTACCTACTATTTAATATCTTATTTTTATATCTGTGTAGATACTTTATTATAACTTTGAAGCGTAGCGTGTGCTGTCTTTGAAACTTTTGCTTTTGTATAATTACATTGCATACGTCTGACTAAGTGAAGTGGCACCACACTGGAACTTCACTGCTATTATTTTAGACTATTTTTGATTTGTAAAAGGATCATATAAAAAAACGGTAGGAACCGAGACGTAGTTTGTTGCCTGTTCTTCTACGCTTGGTCGCGTGGAACTGGCACCTAGACTCACCTAGCTTTAAGACGTTTCAAAGTGATTCTTGTATCGTATTGAATAAACGCTTATTGAATCTTGAATCTTGAATCTTGAATTCTTACGTTCTGGACAATTATAAAATAGTAAGTGCCAGTTGCCGAAAATTGTTTATTCGTGGAGGTACTGCTATAATAGTTAAAAATGGCATTAAAGCTAAGTCAAGACATGATATTTGTAATCTCAATGTTGAAAAAGAATTTGAATTAAGTTGTATTGAGACAATGAAGCTAATTATTATTGTAGTATACAGATCACCATGTGCTGATACAGATCTTAAGGTGTTCTTAGATAAATTGGAAATCTGCTTAGAAAAACTTACAAATAGATCTAAACTACCTAAGGAAATTGTAGTATGTGGAGATTTCAACGCACACTTCTCAATTTTTGATGAGAGTGGAAGTAAACAAAGTACATCACTAATTGATTTGTTAGAATGTTATGGGCTTAAAAGACAGATTTTTGATATTACTAGATTGACAAATGATACATACTCTTGTATTGACAATATTTTTACAAGTATAGCTGTTCTGAAAGCTGAAGTAACAGCTGGTGTAAAATCAGATCATTTTGCACAGTTTGTTGTAATAAATGATGTAAGTAACCAAAATGATAAGCTTTGTGATATGTATTACGTTAAAAAGAGAATCGTTAATCAATATTCCTTAGATCTTTTCAAGTTAGGTATACAAAACGAATTCTTAAACTGTCAGCTGCTAAGTTTTGATGATTTTTTTGTGTCTTTTCTAAGGGTACTAAATGAAGCTATGCCCATAAAAACTATATGTAAGAAAGTGAAAAAGTCATTCAACGATTGGGCGACGGTGGGTCTTAGAGTCTCTCAAGGTAACATGAAACAACTTTATTATTTACTGTCCGTTACAAACGACGAAAGTCTTAGAAGTTATTTGAATAAGTACAGCAAAATTTTTAAAAATTGTTGCATTATGGCCAAAAAAATGCATATCCGAAACAAAGTACTAACTTCTAAAAATATTATTAAATCTACTTGGAACATTATAAAGACAGAGACAGGGAAAGGTTCTACAAATCTTAAGACGATAGAACATATAAAAGGCTTTCATAATGAATCTCTTAAGACACCCTCTGAAATTGCCAATCATTTCAATGATTTTTTTGCCCAAATAGCAACAACATTAACCAAAGATCTGATGAAGTCTGAAAGTAAATCCTTTAAATTTATTAACGAATTTACACGACCTATTTCTAATTCATTTGTTCTGAATGACATCACCCCGGTTGGTGTTATAAATATTATTAATCAATTAAAATGTAAAAATTCATGTGATCTTTGGGATATATCAACGTCTGTAATAAAAAATATTAAAAATGAAATAGCTTCACCTCTGGCCATTGTTATAAATAAATGTATTCAAAATGGACAATTTCCAGACGCACTAAAATTGGCAAAGGTGATTCCACTCTACAAAAAAGGCTCTCATTTTGACGCAAATAATTATAGACCGATTTCTGTTTTACCAATTTTTAGTAAGATATTTGAAAAATATATTTCAAATGAGCTTTACAAATTTATAGAAAGAAACTCCATTTTAAATAATAGACAGTATGGGTTCCGTAAAAATAAAAACACCAGCCAGGCGATAGCTTCTTTGATAGATACAGTTTTATGGGATCTAGATAGCCGTAAAAATACATACGGTCTTTTTTGTGACTTATCAAAAGCTTTTGACTGTGTCTGTCATAAAATTCTTTTGCTTAAGCTGGAACATTACGGTGTCAGGAATAAAGAACTTCTAATTTTTATGTCATACCTAGAAAAAAGGAAGCAAGTCTTGAAATGTAATGGAGAAATGTCAAATGCAAATAATATAACGATGGGAGTTCCACAAGGATCTATTTTAGGGCCTCTATTATTTATACTGTACATAAATGATATTGTAGTTTGTGTTGAAAATGAGATGGATATAGTTCTATTCGCCGATGACACGACGGTGATAATAAGTGATAAAAACAAAACCAACTTATGTTTAAAATTAGACAAGCTTATTGGTAATTTCAAGGACTGGTTCAGTGCCAATAATCTTCTACTCAATGTAGAGAAAACCAATATTGTAAAATTTTTCTTAGGACATAAAGGACATAATGATGAAATAATAAAAAATACAATTGATAAACACTTTTTGACTACTCTTGACAATATTAAATTTTTAGGTATAGACATTGACAGCAAATTGATATGGGATAAACATATTGACACTCTCGTAGGGAGACTAAAATCAGCTGTGTACGCAATAAAAACAATTAGACAGCTAAGTGATATTAAAACTGCAAAAACTGTTTATCATGCATATTTTCATTCCATCATGACGTATGGCATTCTGGCATGGGGAAATGCCTCCCAGTCAAACAGAGTTTTCATATTGCAAAAGAGAGCAATACGTTCAATTTTGCAAATGAACAATCTGGAATCATGCAGACAAAAATTTGGGCAACTAGAAATTATGACTATGGTTGGAGAGTTTGTATTTCAGAATGTTATGTATGTAAAATTAAATATTGATAAGTTTGATTGTAAAACTGACATCCATCACTATAACACTAGGAATAAAAATAATCTTTGTCTTCCAAAACACAGACTAACCAAAGTTGGGAAAAGTTTCATATGTGTGTGTGTTAGGCTTTATAACAAATTGTCACATGACCTGAGAAATTCAAGTCATGACTGTTTTAGTGTTAGAGTTAGGGAACTATTAATGACCAAATCTTATTATACTCTTGACGAAGCACTCGCTGATAATTTAAACACTCCATAAATGTATGGTTTACAATGTTTTGTACTAATGTTATTCGTTTCGATGCTATTTTTTGTAATAGTTAGTTTTTATTATAATATTATTGTTATTTTTTTTGACATTTCCAAGTGTACCATGGTATCTTACTGGAATAAAATAAAATGAAAAAATGAAAATGAGAACTCATTTTTTTTTATAATTTGACAGCTGTCAGTAGAAAGCGATTCTCCCTAGGGCTGAAAGTATTTCAATTAGGCCCCTCAGGCAACTTCAGACCTACTTTCAGAGTATAAGCAATGAAAAGTATTATTTTCTGATTAATTTATGTTGATGAATGATAAGTAACACAGTGCCACCTGCAAGCTAGCCTGACGCTGTACACATCTGTACCTAATTGTATCGTCAATTATTTAATCATGACAGTTCTCTATACACAGCCGCCAAAAACTGTGACGTTACTCGCCTTTACTTAATGGTCGGTAAAGTGGTTCTTGGATTTTTATTTCTAAACAGCTTTTATTTTTCTTTTTAGTTTTGATCATCGGTTCAATATTTAATTAAGAGATCAAAGTTTTTGATTTAAGCCATAATCTAGCTTTTCAACATGCTTTAGAAAATTGTCTGTTAATGATGTCAAACCACCAACGCCGGCTCTCGCTCTAGCGATAAAGCTAAGGGTTGCGGGCACAGATTGGAATATTTAACAGCCGTAATAAGGAATTAATTTGCGGCCGCCCCCGCGGGAAGAATGGCTAATCTGGTGTATATTAAAAATAGTACCCTCTATACGTTATTTGGTACCAGTTAATACCCTATTGTTTAAGGGTTGGTAAAGATTGGGTGGGAAAATAACATGGGGTTTTTATTATGTGAGAAGTCTTATGAATAGTGTAGGAATATTATAAACCTTAAGTATTATAGTAGTCTTCTTAACAACTGAGTAGTAGTAGCCTATGATCGCGGAAGTCGGTGGATGGAAAAGGCTCAGAATCGTTCTTCCTGGAAATGTGTAGAGGAGGCACATTTCCACTCACACAGAAGTCCACTGCTGGACTTCTTCAGGCTGATGATGATGATGATTATAAACCTTCTACGACATTGTAGTGCCCAACACGTACTGACCTAAGCTACTTTAAGAACGAATGTATTTATTTTATGTAAATAGATATAAGCAATGAATAAATAAAATGAAATTATGAAGAAAAATCCATAAACCGATCATCATCAGCCTGACGAAAATATATTTCCAGGAAGAACGGTTCAGAGCCCTCTCTATCCACAGACTTTTTTTATGCAAAAGCTTGGCCACAATTTCATTTGATATGAACTTCCCGTGCTCACAATGTTGTCGGTCCAACATTGTGAGCACGGGAATTGTCCAAAATGGCTTAGTCTTCCAGTTTATGGTTGAATGCTTAGATACAAAACGATGTTGAAGGGTTGATACTGATGCACAACAGGCGGTAGAAAACCAGAGGAGGTTCCTGGTGCCAGCGCTAGTATAGTAGAGTCTAGTCGAATGTAGAGGTACTTCAAAAGATACTCGGGTGGTCTGGTGCGGACGCAGGCGGTGCTAGCGCGACACATAGACCAGTTACTGGTCCTTTCTTAGTCATTGTGATATTGGTTCAACCCAAACAAACATTATTTCTAGCTTATATAATACAATTTTCTTGTAACTCTTAAGGCTAAACTTACATGTTAGACAGTAAGCTGCTTAAAACTATACCTTACATTTTAAAGATTGATTCCTGAATTATTGTTCCTGCTAGAAAACTCCGTGCCTTGTTTTTTTACATATATTCCAATCTAAAAATTACCCTCACACATTTTTTATCTCCAAATTATTGTTTGTCATTAATTTTTACGAATCCTTTAGTAAAATGCTGACCGAGGGCTTTTTAAGGGCGTGGAATTGTTGTAAAAATGTCTAAAAAGGACATTTTTTTTCTTATGCCATGGAATAGTGGCTAAGAAATACCCACTCAAAAAACAATTCTAAAAAACTCGGCAAAAAAACTCAAAGACCTAGAGGCAGACCACCCACCCGTTCGTCGAACGACATGGTTAGGAATGCTGGGAATTAGTGGTTGAGACTTGCAAGGAATCGGAAAGACTGGCGTAATACAGAACAGGTCAATGCTCAGCAGTAGAGCAGAGAGAGAGAAAGAGGAGAGTATCAGTAGAGCTCTTTGTGAAGGGCTCGTCCGGGGAAGTACTTACCTTACCTATTTCTGCCGTGAAGCAGCATTGCTGTGTTTCGGTTTGAAAGGTGTGGGTGCCGGTAAAATTACTGGCACGCGAGGTTAAATATCTGTATGCCTTAAGTTGATGGACGCAGGGCAGTGCATCGTAAGGCACGCTCCTTTCGTGCGTGACCCGCGAGGCAATGCTTTGTTATATAGGTGATGGTTACCACTTAAAATCAGGTGGGCCATATGCTTGGTCCATCAGCTAGTTGTTTATAAAAAAAGTGTGGAGAGAAATACCAACAGCCGACCATCTAATAGCAGTAGATTTAGAGTTTCTGTAGATCGAAATATTTGACCGTTTCAAAATGTCTGTACCTATAGGCAAGGGACCATCCAAAATGTCGTGCCAGCGCACACGTTAGTGCAGACGAGTTTATGATGGTTTTACAGCGAGTGCCACTTAACGGCTACCGTGCCTCCCTTTAATTAGATACCACCCCCGCATCGGCGTGTTTTTATTTAGTACTTAGTTCTAACAAGGTGTTTGAACAATTTGTGTGGGAAGAACTGTGTGAAAGATCGCTGTCATGTTTTTTTGTTGAAGTTTTCAAAATAAACTATAAAGTCGAAGGTCTGTTAATGATTTTATGGTCTAGTGTAGTTAGACCAAGCCCCTAGAGCGCCATTTGTGTACCGAGCTTTAAAAGTCTTGCCCTTTTTACGACAAAACACAAGGACCTGAGTTTTTTATAAACTTACTACCAAACACGAGAGTACCTAGAGTTTTAGCCATTTCATAGCCATAGTAAAATTTAGCTTAGATATTTTGTAAGTTGGATCCTATGGTTCGATCTCACGTCCTAGTCAAGCTTTTTAAAAATATGCTAGGACCACAGCATACTTATTAAGTATTCTTCTGACCAATAAAACCAAGAACAAAGTCCTAAATGAAACACAAGGAACAAAGCAGGATCAAAACCCCTTTAATAAGCACGATAACGACCTGCCCCAACAACTATCCGCGTACTAAGAAAAAGCCTCTTAATCAATGTTTGCATAGACAATTAAACGGGGGCATAGAGTAAACAGATGTGGGTGGTCTCTTGACCACTCTATGAACTCGTCGAAAATCACATGACTTTGCGTTTTTAGACGAAACGGTGGAATATTTTTTTGTGAGAAAGGTCTAAGTGTTGGTCACGTACAAAAGTAGAAAACTTGAGATTTAAAAATATCGATTTTAACTTGTCGCAAACAAACATTTACAACAGCGAACAGCGTAGGTAATCAAATTATGAAAACTTACCTAAATAAATCTAACAAGAGCAATCGTATGTCCAATTTTATGAACACAATACAGAGATAATAATGAATACCCCACAAACAGATTCGTCACAACTTCAATTAATTAAATTAAAACCAAATAGTAAAGCGCGTGTCGGACAAGCGCGCCCACTTCACGCGACACGGATGAACGGTTTCCGAACGAAACTCGCACGCTTTTTATGAGAAAGAAATCTCTTTGATAAACCGCGTATTTTTTCCCTTTCTAATTTAGAATTCAAAGTTCTTATTTCTAAAAGTTAACCGATATTGTTTTTGTAAAAACCCTGTAAAGCCTGACGCCTAAACAATATATGATGGCAATCAGTTTCAGCATAAGGTTTTGCATACATCCACATATACTGCTGGGAACTTTGATAGCGATACGGTAATCGCCATCGCAGGCGATTTAAATGTGCGCTAACATAATGAGGTATGTGATGTGCAATAAAATGAAACATGGTTATAATATGTAAACATCAATGTGACCCTCAGCAATCCTCCCGTCACACGAATCATAGAAGTCATACCACCTGGCGGTTTAAATCACTCTCATTAAACACATTACAAGCTCATCCTTCACCCTACCTGCCACCCTCTTCCCACGACGCCCTCCCAGGCCCTCACATTAAAAAATACTTGTAATAACAGAATTATCATATGCGCGCGTCCGAGCTTCCGCCGATTTATTTGAGGGTAGGCCGATAACTGTCAGTTTGACAGCGCATTTTTAGTGTTGCCAGCGCTTAATATGTAATTTGTCGGGATGGGTATCCTGATAAGCAGAGGGTGTTTGATTGATTAAATAAGTGTGCACAATGCAGATAGGTGGTGGTTAAACGTGTCTAATGATAAGGGTTGCTTTGTGAACTGCTGATAAAAATTGAGACCGACACGCTTGGATAAAACACGTTTAGGGTATGATGTAGTTCATTATACTTAACCGCGGTCATAAAGTGTTAGATAATAGGTTCTATTTTTATACTGTGCTTCAGTAGCAGGTAGCAGCTTAGTCAACTTACAAGAACGCTTTGGGAGAAGCTTCTGTGATAGTCACAGTTAAAGTTGGTAGAGACCTATTTCAACATATTTTGTTGTTTTTATAGATATGTAGGTATATAAATATGTGTCAAGTGCACGAAAGGAGCCTCGTTGAGGCGCACTTAAAATCCATTCACCACACTTGGTTCGAAAGAATCAGTGACACGTTAAGAAGAAGTTGTATTTTATCCTCTTTCTATGTTTCTTTCCTTGATAATTCAGTTTTAGCCCTACGTCCTTTGTTTTTTGCTATATTTACTGGAAATAAAATGTTACATTTTTGACGGGCAGGTGAGGGGACGTTGCGCGTGCCATATGCACAAAACGCGCACTCACTTCCGTTCTACATAATTGCATTGTAGGTTAGTTAGATCTTTCACTCTTACCTTTGCTGCATCAAGAGTACTAATACAATTTCATTACGGGCCGGTTTTTCCATCTCTGGAGTATATAGGTATATCAAGATATTAAGGCGTATTAGGTACCTACCTACCACAAAGTATAGTTGTAGTTATGGTGACCCTACGCCACACAGGTGGGGCCATAATCAAATTATACAAATTGCAACATACAATATTCATTACTAGAGAGGTGCACTTTATCGATAGCCAAAGTACTATGACGTAAGAAGGTATTATAGTCGGATTTTCCGTTTTATTTTGTAAAAGTTTCTTGCCTTGACTTGGTGGTGTGGAATGGTGAACATTCTTGATTGATCTAGCCATGGCTAGATTAATCAAGAATGTTTGAAAAATCTTATCATATCTATTCAGCCCGGTCTGTCCTACTGCTGGGAAAAAGCCTTCCCCCTTCTTTCCACTCGTTTCGTTCTTGACTTAAGCTTGGCCACTCTCTGCAGAACGCGTCCATGCAGATCATCCCGCCAACGCTTCCTGGGTCTGCCTCGTCGTCGACTTCCGTCTGCAGGGATCCACTCTGTGCTGCATGGCTTTGGCCCATATTCCGGTACCATAGGGTCGATATTTAATTATTTCGACTTTTACTTCAACATGTAAATTAACCAGGATTCTAGCTTTTCAAATTTTATTCGAAATTATTTCAAACTCTAGAGTAATTTTTGTGAATATCTAAAAAGGGTAGTAAAATGACGATATTGTAAATTCAAATCCACGCTCAACTTTCCGGATAATAATGATACTTATTTATTTTAAGTAAATAATGCATCTATCGATATTTTTATCGATATTTGCATCACTATAGTCCGTCGACAAGTGTGATTAATTCATACGTAGTAATGAGGTCGCGCTTTTTAGCGGTAGCCGGTTG
This sequence comes from Thera obeliscata, assembly GCA_947578465.1. NCBI lineage: Eukaryota > Metazoa > Arthropoda > Insecta > Lepidoptera > Geometridae > Thera > Thera obeliscata. The sequence continues at coordinate 18,002,893 of OX387915.1, forward strand.
GTAGAGACATTTACAGTCACCGATACGAGACGGTACGATTTGGCACCTGGCACACTTACAGAACAGAATTCAATACCGCCATGTTTTCCCAAGGGTTTAGTCCACAATATCTAGCTATGAGATTTGTCTAACAAGCTTTACTGCTGCCTCAAACTCCTGTCTAAGCAACTTAGAATGCCAGCCCAGTGCTTCCTTTGTTATCCATTGTGTGGCGACTGCTTCCGAAATGTCGTTCCCAATTCGTCATCCGAGCTAATTCTAAGAACTATGTTGGCGTTCTTAATTCATCTGACATCCTTCGCTTCGGATTATGTAACAGTTCGTGTAATTACTTGTAGTAGTAAGTTTAGAATGAAAACTAACGATTTTTGTGTTGTATCGTGTGGTTATAAAGACGCCATGTAGCCGCGATTGATTCGTGCCCAATTTGTCGCGTTGCGGTCGACTGCATATTTTATTAGCAGGTCTGCGTAAACCTTCATCATACATTCAATTGGTAATAGTGGATATTATGGATGTTTAAAAAATTACACAATTATTGTATTAAAGTATTTACGCTCTTTTAAAGGTTCAGTAAAGTCTATGAACTTCTTGTGAACTTTACCTACGACGTTGTAGGATTTTTTTATTAAAAAAGTAAGCGCAATAGCGGGGTAAAAGTAAGAGGATGTGTTGACGACACATTTTTTAAAGAAAACTAGGTATATATGTATATACAGCTAATTTCTCATTTTATTGCTATTACCTCTGCTTGTACCACTCTGCCCTACTTATTGTACCTAAATATAACGTTCCATCTCAGAAGATCCATTGTCCAGATCCATAGTGGATTTAGTGATCATTTTTTTCTCTGTAGATCCAATCAGGATCTACTGAAAAGTATTATTCTCCCTAGATCCGTTCACCAGCTGTATCATATTCTCATTCACCACTTGTTACAACTACAAGGACATGGTGACAATTAGGAAACTTATTTTCTGAAAAAAAATTACAGCAAACGTCAGATTGATAGAAAATGACTGCTTTATCAGCAAATATCAGCTTGACAGAAAATGTCAGATTGACAGAAAATTTCAATTTAACAGAAAAAGTCAGATTTGACTGAAAGTGTCAGTCAGTCATTAATGATCAGTCTATTTATTCAAAAACAAGGAGGTTTTCATTCGGTAATATTTTCTTCAAAGCAACGATCATTTTCTAAATGACCATCAAATGAGCATCACCTCACTTTCCCACATGACGTGTCCAGGATGTTCCCACCCGTACTGCCATGCAGTCGCCACCAGCCGCCACGCAGTCGCCACGCGTCCGCCACGCGCCATTCTCATTACAATAAAACGAATAAAAACATTGAAGAGATATGAAAACATTGAATGTTGTTGTACTCTTGAATAAATTGGTTGCGGGCAGGGGTTAAAATGTAATTGAACTCATTATTAACGCATAAGAATACAATGTTGGGCCGTGGCGAATCGCGACAAGCTTTTGTGGCCGTTACAATATGTCTATCGAACATTATTTATGAACCTAGTGGAACCATTAAGCACTTCAGTGTTTCGTCAGTCAAAATGAAACTAAAACCACCCAAAAATATTTTTGGCGAACTGGGTAAAGTGGGTGGTCTATTGGCGAGCTAAACCCGACGAGCCTGCGAGCTAAAGGTATAAACCGCCAATGGAACACCTACAAAACCGCGGTTTTGTCGGTGCTCCATTGGCGGTCACCGGCTCGTCGGTTTTAGCTGTCAATGGATCGCCCACTTTAACAAGAGACTAATGTCCTACCTTCAGTACTTACTGCCTTTAGTTTTTAAACGATTATGGGAAAACTACTTTTATGATTGCAAATAAAAATTACTTTAACATGTGCTATTAAAAACTCTCATGTCCAGAAATGAACTTCTACGGGGTGGTGATGATGTTAATTATAAAAAAAGCTGTTTTAATTGGTTATACATTTATTTATACCGTCATAATTATTAATTCAAACTATCAATCAATACAATTAAAATATAACAATATAAATATTATTCAAACTGACAACAAAATGAGTATTTCAGTAAAACAGGTATGTAGTGATTCTTGTTCTTTTATACTTATAAAAACAAGTTTTTAAGTTTTTTCAATGAACTTATGATATCTTTGCCCTTAATTAGTCAATTTTAATAACCAAGTGTCGATTCTGCTGTTGCATTATCATAATTCATAAACTAATCTAATTTGACAGGACTAAAATACATATTAGCGTCTCTTTCTTCTATCTGAAATAACAAGGACGGCAATAGTTTAAGATGTCAAATTAGGTTACTTTAGGATTATGCAACAATAGAATCAAAATAATGTAAAGTAATTAACCATTCGATCCCAAATAAACTAGGTTTGTTATAACAATAAACACTAATTGTTTTTAAGATAAATTAAAAATGAATCAGACAGTTTTTAGAATACGGATATGTGTTAATGGAAATAAACCGTTTAGAATCTTCATTACTTTAGTAGTTATTTAAATTTGTTAATTATGTAACTATAATGCAAGCAACTGTACTTTTTTCTACCTTACCTAGTATAATCTCATCAATAATATTTCAAGGTACAGTGACAGTAGTCAAAAGTCAAGTTTACGAAAGTTGGCGCAGTCGGTAGGATAGATATTAACACATTTACAATATTTACGTTTTCTGTCGTAAACTCTACTTTTTTGATTTTATATAGAAGCTGGTTGGCTAAGGGCAGCTTTATTTAAGCTTATTTCAAAAGTCAACCAGTTATGATAAAGATTGTATAGAGTCCCCAAAGTACCCGTAGATAGCACTTATTCGCCAGGCTAATCATCGTATTTTGGTATTAAAGAGACACCCGTTGTTTCAAACCCCATCCAGGTGATAACTTTAAGGACGTTATAAAATCTGTGATATCCTTATTGGTAAAACCGCATTAACCCAATAAATAGTTAATGTAACTAAGAGTAATATTACACAGCATGTTTTTACAGCAGTTGACCTATTTACTATGGGCGGATAAGTTACAATATAAGGCACCGTTTTATTTATCTATTGAATCTATAGCAATTGATAAGTATAATGAAATTATAAATAATATTTAATCAACCAGAACTTTGTTATTTAAATATTACTGGCACGTGAGGCTGAAAATCTGTATGCCTCAAGTTGATGGACGCAGTCTATATGCTTGTTGTTGCTTGTCCATCGGCTTGTTGTATAAAAATAACTTAAAATTGTTGCTTCTTTTTTTCCATACTGAACAGAATTTGTTGGCGAAAAACTGTTATTAACTTTTGCAGTTCTATCAATAAACAATTTGTATGAGCGACATTTTTTATGCTATTAACAAAGTGTGATTTAAGTAAGAAAGAACATACATTAAAAGTGAGTAAGTGATTTAGTAATAACACACTTAACCTTAGAGTTTACATAATTAATTCAAACATTTCTATCTAAAACTACAAAATCCTAGGCCCAATAAGTACAATTTTGATCAAAGTCGAAACAATTTAAAATTTTAATATAAATTTAAGCTACTTACTAAGATTTAGTGATAAATTCAATTTGGTATGTTACTTAAGTGTTAGTTTAATAAATTAGTAACTTCAGTCTATGCTATTTAAATGTCGGTGGTTAGTAGGTGTGATGAATATTTAATTATATTATTTTTAAGTTACGTTATGCCGGCTTTAGACTAACAAAATAGTCACAATAGGTTTTCCTGTATAATTCGTGGTTTAATATCATTCTTTTCCCAAGTGATTATAAACCGTGCCAAAACAGAAACTGAAGATTTTTCTTCATCAGCGCGCGTAAATTATGTGAATTTAATAATTATTAGAAATATAAAAATGTGCTAATAAATCACAAAACTTTGCGAGCACACAGAACGCAAAACTATCAAAGTGAACACTGGTTTTCCTACTACATATTATTAGTAAGTAAAAACATTAAAAATAGAATGAAATATTTGTTGGCAAATTCAAATTCTAGCATTCTAAAAAAAAAATGAATATTCGTCGGCAACAATATAATTACCATTGTTATAGAGAAGATAAATAACATGTGAATAAAATAATAATTAAAATTAAATTTAAAAACGATCACTATTTTGGCTACATTAAATTCAAACACACAAAAAAGTATTTATTTAACATCGGCATTGGTCAAATTATAATTATTATTCAACTTGTTTAGAGTCTATTATAAAATATTTTGATATTTTATTATTAATATTATGATTCTAATATTTTTGTGTAAGTACAAGGTGTCAAGTATACAAGTTTAGTCTATGGATTATTTGCAAAAATCTGCAGATAAATCAACTGTTTCAAGTGTAGGTATCTTGTAAATACTTGTATTTGAATTAAATATTAACTTAATAAACAATGTAATAAGAACGTACAAATCGTGCGCAAGTTTGCAGTAGATTCGTAGTTCAATGTAAACGCCACTTCAAACATTTGTCGAATAAACATTATGATTACGAGCAAACATTGAAAATATACGCTAAAAGTGTCAAAATCCTATTGGATGAAAATTGATAAAATCAATAAATTTTCATTTGTATTCAGTTATATAAATAATATTACTTTTGATCACTATCAAATTAAAGAAATAGCACTTAAGGGGGTACGATTTCCATACAAACTTAATTTACACAACTATGGGCGAATAAAGTATTAATGTACACTGAAATAGCTGTAATAGGTTTTTACAGTGGTCCTTATTACCGGCCAGTTATATAAAGTTGGAGTGTCAGCCGTTGGTCGTGGCAGTCGGGGCTTCAGAAAAAGAACTAACAGACTTTTACGACTATTTTGAGACACATGTTTTAAGCTCATTCACGTATTCAATGCCGATTACCCGTTAGAAAGAATGACGTAAAAATTACTTTTTTGGGTTTTTATTAATATTTCTGTTATCCTACAGTTTTCTCGAACTTTATATAACTGGCCGGCAATAAAGACCACTGTAAAATTCTATTACAGCTATTTCAGTGTACATTTATATTTTGTTTGCCCATAGTTGTGTAAATTCAGTTTGTATCGGAATCGAACAACCTTAAGGAAACGTTGACCTTTGGTATGTAACATATTATGATTAATACACCGGGGCCAATTTTTTATACAAAATTACGCTAGTCTGGCCATTAAAATATACTATTTTATGAGCAAAACAACTTTGATAAAATATGTTTGATACTAAGTTATACATAATAATATTATTGTATTATACTTACAAGCAATATGAGCAAAATGATCCTAGCACCGGCATAAATACACATAAGTTTATTAATTTTGAGACAATAAAATCACATTTTAAGATGATCACGTTACAAAATATCAATAATAAAACCTTTTTTCAATTCTAACTTTCAACAAAGACAATAATACACTGTTATATAAAAAAATACAAGTCAGAATTTAGCAGAAAAAAAAACAAAGAATTAAATGAAGCTACACAATTCAAAATAATCTAGGTTTAAGCTATACGATACACTGAATAAAAATGTTTTCTAAGGGCTGTTTTTTCCATTAACGGAATAAACAAAAATGACAGTCCTTGTTTTTGACACGCCAAATTAAGAGACGGATATTTAAAAAAACTTACGGATAAGTTTATCCGTCAGATAAAAAATAACCGATTGAAAAATTTGCCTTTATAATTTTCATTACAATGTAGCATAGTATAATAAAAGGTAGTCTCACAATTCTGATTTCTGTGAATTAATTCCAATATTTCGTTGAGATTCGACGACACAATAAGTAGACATGGAGTGAAGCATAACATTACACCGAAAAGTACCAACCCCTAAAACAAATATCAAAAACATGATTGCAAATAACTTTATAAAAAAGTAGTAATTTCAATCCCATTAGTTACAACAATCACAAGAAGCGGAGTACAGTATGCGGCGCTCAATATGGCACGCCGAGATGAAGAAAGAGAAGGGTCTAGCGAATGAAAGGGATGCTTTGGATGAGATGAGATCTTTTCTAGGCGTGTCATATTAATACATTTGATAATAACTATTAACAACCAGAATAATACTTAGAATTTTCCATTTAAGCTTTTTTAAATCTATGCTTCACTAAAGAGTCATAGGTCCAAAGGACAGTCACTTTTTGAAAACCTTATTGAGTAAAGACCAGAATAAATCTGTGGCAAGAGGCCAGACGACATGTCTGCAAATTGTTCGCTACAAGTCTGTTACAGGACCGAAAACGACCGTCGAATTGTTCGAAGAATTGAGGCTCGTGCGGCGAATTCGCATGTTCGGCTCCACTTCGGGCTCGCTCGGCAGCGAATCGGGCCCGTTCGTGTGACCGTTGAACTTCGATTGCATCTGCGTCACTAGACGTTCGAGTCTGTAACACGAGGTTCGGTTCGGGCTAAGTTCTCTGATTGGTCGACTTTTGTTGTTCAACGAAGTTTTTACTCTACAATGTTGATCAAATCCCAAATTTTTGATAGTTTTAGGCTATATTTAAAAATAGACGTTAAGCTAGCCTGTTAATGATTATTGTGGATTGGAGTAAACTTCTCAAGCTAGTTCTTCATAAAAGTCATCACGCATGATATGATTTTATGTAAAGACTTCATGATTATTATTATTTATACAAGAACAGCGATCATTAGATAAAACAGAAGTCACTTACGAGCATAAAATTACTTTATGAGCGATGAAAATAACGAGTGTGATGAGAAAATACAAGCAAACTGCATATCTGTACTTAGTACTTACAAAATTATTTGAAACCCTCATCAACATTCTCAGCTCTGAAAACCCCGAAAAAAATTACTAATAGTTTTTTTATGGTTGATCAACAAATGTCGGCTAGCAGACTAATCAAAATACACGATGACTTGCGCCAAATGATGCGAATCTAAAATGGCTACGCTAATCACTTGCACCATTACTATGAAAAATAGTGTGCGAATAAGAGGTAATTTAGCGGCGCCATTTTAGATTCGTTTCATTTGGGCTTACCCCAAAATGTTTAAAGTTATGTGCATAATGAATTTTGGTGTACTGTAACTATTCTAAGGCAGCATACATAATAATATCTACATTTACAGACATATATCTGTGCTATAGTTTCGATTTGGGTACTCAATAATACCTGTGACTTTTTTGAAACTGTCAAAATATTTTTTGTCCCTATGGTCCCTCATAGACCCTTATAGCCCTATTAATAAAAATATGTCAAAAGATAAGCTGTGCTTAAACTATTGCCATCTCTTACCACTGGGTAATGACAAAAAGACTAAACCATGACTAAATTTAAATTGCGTTTATTAATATGGCTGTTTGGGATCTATGCATACACTTTTAGATAGAGATGTGGATTCCAATTAAATAAATTTAGGTGTCAGTTAGTTCTAGAACTACCTATTACTAGTGTATTGCGCTTTCGCTAAGATTAGGTATTATAAATACAATAAGCGATAGACAAATGCCACCTTCACCATTAACCCAATCCCAAGCTATATTAGTTTTATAATTTATAATTGTTAGTAATGAAATGAATCTCAAATGGCGGCGCTAATCTATACCTCTGAATGGTAAGTAAATGGCAAATTTTAATTGTTGACTGCGACATGTAAATTAGTTAGTAAATCTAATCAAAAATGTGTAATATTAGACTCACTTGTGTACGGTTTCGTCCGCGCTCTGTTTGGCTCTGCGCGCATCGTTCAGTTCCTTTCGTAGGCGCATGCGTTCCGTGTCAGAGTCTTCGATGATACCGTTCGTAAGTTTGATGTCGTTCGTTTCTTGTCTACAAAACAACCATCCTTTATTCCTTATTGTACGCATTGAAAAATTAATTTAGAAAACTTAAAATTAAGAGTGTACAAAGGCAAGGTTAACCCTAAAAAAGAGTTCCATCATTATGATCAGCCTGAAGAAGTCCACTGCTAGACATAGGCCTGCCCTACACATTTGCAGGAAGAACGATTCTGAAGCCTGTCTATTGACCGATATCCTGCAATCTTAATAATGTCGCCAGTGAATCGGGTGGGTAGAATTGTAGAGAATATTATGAGTATCTTGAAGTCTTGTATTAGAACTCCTGTGTCCGCAATTAGACCCGAAGGCGGTCCATTTTGAGTCAGGATGTGCTGGCTATAACTGTAGCCAGCCTACATCCAAAAGCTCAGAAGCTTCCTGGGGGAATCATCATCATCATCATCATCCACAGCCCGACTTCACCCGCAGCTAGGTCTAGGGTCTAGGTCTCTCTCTGTATGTGCCACTGTTGCCGGTCTTGATGCTAATCTCATCCAGGTTTCACCCAGGTTTCAGGCCTGCGATGTTCACCACATCGTCTGCCCATCTTGCCCCTTACTGGGGGAATACTGTGAATAAATAATAACTAGCAGTTGGTGCCCGAGCTTCGCTCGGTATTTTTTCTTTTGGTAAGCTGTTGTGAATTATATTTAAATACGAATTACTTACATACTGATTAAATATTAATATTTTTCGATCTAACCGACATGATAATAAACTCCACTACTCGTTAATAGATGGCGTTCTCTGTCCCACTAACTCTTGACTTAATCAACAGATGGCGCTAGGAGTTATGATTTTATGATAAAGTTGATTATTTACTTTACGATTAAGGGGACATTTTCTAAAAATGAATCCTAGCCAGATCGTTTTATCGTCCCCGAAAACCCCTGTATACTTAATTTCATGAAAATCGTTGGCTCAGTTTCCGAGATCCTAAATATTTACAAGATTAAAAGTAAAGAATAAAGGTATAAGATAGGTAGATGAAGTGGTATACCCGTTGGCCATCCTCAGAGCATGCACTTCGTCCTCCAGCTTGTTGATCCTATCCATCATACGTCGCTTGTCGCCTTCAGAAGCACGTAGAGAACTCTGCAACAAACAATACAATATGAATTAAAACATTGTTTTTATACAACTTGCTGATGGAAAAAGCTGATGCTCAGTGGTAACCATCACCTTTAACACAGCATTGCCTCGTAGGTCACGCACGTCAGGAACGTGTCCAACGATGCACTGCCCTGCGTCCATCAACTTGAGGCATACAGATGTTCAGCCTCGCGTGCCAGTTATTCACCGGCACCCTTCAAACCGAAACCCAGCAATGCTACTTCACGGCAAAAAGTATGTTTCACAGATTTTGTAGTTTAAGTGTATTTTCGAACTTTATAGGTTCTACGCTACACGTTTCCTCACGATGTATTCCTTCACCGTTTGAGAGCACTAGCATTGTGTACATACGTTTTTGGGTAGAAAAACTCATTGTACACTACTGTATTTGAACCCTTGACCGGACCGGGGTCTTTAGGACCGGAAGGCAGGGTTACTACCAATAGGTTACCAGCGCTCTGATATCATTTATAGTACAAGCTCTGCCTAGTTTGGGGCCAGATAATGTTGAGTGGATTGTCCACAATAGTTATTCATTTATTTATTTAGCAATAATTCTTGTCGTTTGGCTAGTTTATTCGAGCTAGTGCGGTGAAATAATTTTAAGTAAGTACCTACGCTTCAAAGCGGTTTGATTTAGCAACTAAGAAACACACTTGTTCCGCGTCATTTATGAAGGTATAGGATAATATAGGCGCCAAGTGTCATGAAATCTATCGGAGCGCCCAAAGAGAGCTACCGTGAAACTTATTACTGGGATCTCAGCTCAGTTGGTAGTACCTCTGCCTTTTGCGCCGTAGGCCGCGGGTTCAATCCTCATCGAGTATACATATTTTGTGTGGTGAACACAGATGTTTGTTTACTGTCTGGCTAATTCATCATCCACCCTTGATGTGCGGACTGGTTTTCAGCAAGTAGATCGCTAGCGGGCCCTTTCAAACCTTTCACTAAGAGCTCTACTACTACTAAAACTAACTTTTTGTGTGGTACAGTTTAAGGGTAGTGAGGTTATGGGGTATTCCATCCGGGTCTCATATCCCGGTCACGTAATGCAGTCGAGTGCCATTACGGCGACGGCTAATGTATTCGCGGACACGCAGCGCTGACCGAGCAACCGAAGATGCCGTGGCGCTAAGAATGCGCTTACATCACTACATAGTCGGCAAAATTTCGGCAAATTTTTATCATCCGCACTTGATGTGCGGGCTGGTTTTTCCGCAAGTAGGCCGCTGGCGGGCCCTTTTTGCGTGACCCTTGACACGTGTAGCTCGAACTTTTTTAGGTTCTGATGGCCTAGTGATCGGCCCCGCTTGCCAATCCTAAGATAGTGGATTCAAATCCAGACTTATACCAATAAGTTTTGCTATCCTGAAAATGTATGTGCATTATGCCAGTCCTCTCAAACGGTGAACGAAAACATCGGGAGGAAACCGGCATGTCGTAGAACCTAAAAAGTTCTAAAAATATGTGTCAAGTGCATGAAACGAGCCTCTTTGAAGCACTTTTAAAATCCTTTCACCGCTCTGCACTGGTTCGAACTAACCAGTGATAAGATAAGAAGTTCATCATTCGCATCAGTCAAGCTTAACCTACTGCTGGACGTAGGCCTCTGCTTTTGCCATTCCACACTTGAGATTTCCCATGACGTTCCTTTAGCTCGATTGATCCGGTTCCTGTGCTCGCTCAACATAACTACTGGGAACAAACGACCAAAATTAAGGTTGGTAGTGAACCTTCATTTTGAAGGAACTCCTAAGCATGATAAATTGTATCGCAAAAAGAAAAGTTTCTAATCCACATATTTCTGGTCTAGAAATTCTACGATTACAATGTAAGGCCTGAATCTACAAACAAGTGTAGTTTAAAAACTTGAGAAACCGACTTCATGATCAAACTGCTGAACTGATTTTGATACAATTTCTATAGGACCAATCTAGAAGACTTCTAGAAGACTTCTAGAGGAAGAATCTAGAAGACCTTTCAAATTAAAATAATAATCAAATCGGCTCATAAATGACGATTTTATACGATAACAAACATAAAAAAAATACAACCGAATTGAGAACCTTCTTTTTTATTTGAAATCAGTTAAAGTCATAGTTTACAAGCAAAAAAATACGCAAGTGTAGAATAAGTCTTGTAATATCACTTATATAAACCCAGACCCAAAGCGATTCGAGCAGCATTTTAGCGCTCCGTTTTCTTCAATGATCTCTACACTCGTTTAGCCGTATCTCTAACAAACAGACTGGGAGTGACTTGGGAAGCGCCGTATCAAATGGTTTATGCCAGTTTTCTATAGAAATGGCATAAACGTAGCTTTAAAAAGAGTCTTAGGACTTGTTTAATATTACGGCCTACGAACCATAACTTTCGCCAGGTGGATTATTAGTATTTTATTTTTTAACTTTTATAAATGTCAAGTATTGTTTGAATTTGCACAATTTGAATCTGATTTTTTTCTTTTTTACAATTTTATTTTAATAGTTTTGTTATATCGTACAGTAATATGTATATCCAATTGACTTATAGTGAACATTATCATTATAAATATACTACTTTATCTATCAACCTTGGCGGCATCTGAATACTAGATCAACCTTACGGTTTGATTCCTACTGTAAACCTTTAAATGAAATTGCAAAATCAGTAGTAGTAGAGCTCTTTGTGAAGGGCTCTTCCGGAGAAGTACTACTACCATGCCTATTTCTGCCGTGAAGCAGCATGGCTGTGTTTCAATTTGAAGGGTGTCGGTGCCGGTGAAATTACTGGCACGTGAGGCTGAACATCTGTATGCCTCAAGTTGATTGACGGGCAGTGCATAGTAGGACGCATTCCTGGCGTGTGTGAACTACGAGGAAATGCTTTATTATAGCTATATGCTTTATAATGTTTGTTCCATCAGCTAAGTTGTATAAATTGCATGACAGAGTAAATACAAGAGTATAAGGGAACTAATGTATGTATGCCAAGTTTACCACAGAATGGAACCAAGAACATCTTCGAAAAATCCTAATCAACAGAACAGAACAAAAACGGTTTCACAAACGAAAGGTATCCCACATTACCATACGATTTAACCAACAAAGTAACGTTTTATCATCCTACAAGGTTTCACCACACATTGGTTACATTTACCTCGCAAATTCACCTAGCGAGTACTTCCCAACCGACCAGAGAACGAGACCTCTGGAAAGTAAAGGATATTCAGGTTTTAAATATACTCTTGAGTGAGTTCAGTGAGCGCGAGGGATTATCTTAGGCTGGTGAACGCCAACGATGAAGTTGTTCGATAATGTTGTAAGCGAATTTAGTTATTGTCAGTTAACGACATTGAGGCAACTATAGGATGATATAGCTTGTAGAACCTACAATCACTGCGGAATAAAGGTTCTCGAATGGCAAACGCCTACCGGAAGCCGAAGCATGGAACACCCAACCGTTATGGACCGAAACTTTTGAAAGATCGCGGGGATTTCAATGGCAGAAAAAGGCCAAAAAATCTTATTTCTGGAAATGTACGTGACAAAAAAGTCACTGGTCTAGAATTGAGCCCCTGGTCTATCTATGGTGCGGCATATTCAACAGATGAAAGCTTTCCGCTCTCGCTACATTCTCTGACTAAAATCCCATTCGGGTCGCGTTAGTAAGATTACACGGCAAAGTCTATATGCGCGGCCAAACAGACAGACAGCCGGGCGGACCGCCTAATTCTATTTGTTCCGTTCTTTTAGTTACTATTGGCTTATTGGCCATCGCGTTACATGATAGACACAGCCCGATGAATTGACAAAGGTATTTTATTTGATGTTAGTGTTGTTACGCGTTTTATGGCCTTTTGTTGATGTTTAACAAACATTGTAAGCAAGTCGCGCAATGGGCTATGGAGAGTGGGAGTTTCACTACGATAACATCAGAAGAGGAATATAATACGAGTAATACTAGCAGCGACGTTCGGCGTTGCCCGGGTATTCCAGAATGTTAAAGGACATTCTACTAGAGCGTTTAGAAACATTAAATTTTTAACAAAATTGAGAATCCTTACGTGATAGAAAAGGATGGACATAGAAAAGTCCCTACATGTAAGAAAAGGATAGAAATAGATTTTTGCAACATTTTGCTTTACTTGCTAACACGCTTTTATTGTAACTTTATTACACAGCAAACAAACATCTACGCATTACGACTTCATCTTCTCTCCCGACTAGTGATGTTTTTTTTTATGTAAAAGATAGACAAACCAGCTTACGGCCCACCTGTTGGTAAGCGGTCACCGTCGCCCATAGACACCAACAACACCAAAGGTGCTGTCGTTGCGTTGCCTACTCAGGAGGAGTTTTTTAACGTTTTTCTTGAAACTATTCATGTTGTAGTTAAGAGGGAAAACCTCTGGTGAAATCCTACCAATTTATAGGTATGAGGAAGAAACGATCTCGAGAAGCGAGCTGTACAAGAAACCCATGGCTCTAAAATGTGTGGATGAGCTCGGTCGCCCGGTCTCAGTAGGGATGTCCTATTCCCAAAACCAGCTAACACTTGGGAGCAAAAGGCTTCCAGCTGTGTTCTTCTTGATGTTTATAGCAAGTTTAAACACGTTTCCTTCCACATTAAGTTTCGTTACTCCACGGCACAGTAAAGTGCACGTATACGTTTGCAATTAGCACTGTACCGACGCGCCCAGCTCCTAATATGTTGATTGAAGTGCAAAAGCGCTGGACATCTATTCACACGTGAGCCAATGCCTCACCACCTTCGCTAAACGGGTTACGGTAATAACACTAACTAAGTGTCGGTATTCACAAATGGAAAACCATTCCAAGCCCTTCCAAATCCAGTAAGGATTGGAAGAGCGCAAATGATTTTTTTTGAGAAAGTTAAACAGAGTTTTAACCGGTGTTGTCTGCTTCGATGCTGTGCAAAACTTAATTGACAATCGATTGTGGAAAAAAGTATTTCGTTGTCTATTGTTGAAGACAGTAATTCAATAAAAAACAGGCCTTATATTTATTATGGATGATTTATATGGCGTCAGAGGCAACTGGTGATTACTCAAGCCCTACTCGCTATAGTGCCTGGGACAGGATTTTAGGTGGAATAGGCTTGCCCTGCCCCATCCTGACTGCTTAGGCGAAGAAATTAGTTAGAAGTTACTTAAATAAGTAACGTTTAAAAATTTAATAGAAATAGAAAAGCGTTACTCACTCTTTGGCCATGTTTGCACCTACCTTTGCATAAAACATCACCACAACCGGGCGACATACGTATATTTATATTAATCTAATACGTTCTCATGTCTACAACATTTATAACAACTTGACTATATTGTCTGTAATCTTTGAACTGAAAGCCTTAAGGAAATTCGAATTTTTGAAGATTTTTGTATTGAATTTGGAAATAAATAAATAAATAAATAAATAAATATAAATATTGTGGACAATTCACACAACACTACCCAGCCCCAAACTAAGCAGAGCTTGTAATATGGGAACCAGATAGCTGATATAATACTTGAATACATTTTTTTTTTTTGTAAATACATACTTAGAATACAATATAACACCCAGACAGAGAACAAACATTTATGTTCACCACACAAATATTTGTTCTCGGTGGGGATCGAACCCACGACCTAAATATCGATAGTATTCAGCGAACAACTGGTTCCATTAGGTTATATTTATACTCTTTGCGTAAGCACCCTTATAAACCAACTAACTAAACGCATACCAATAATGTACCCATTCAAATCAACTAACAAAATTATCACAAGCAAAATAACATCACACAATAACAAAATACCATCCGACACGGGGTTTAAAATAATTAAATTTAAACGGACCCGACAATTGCAACAATACTCGTTCTACGGGGTAGTACCCTCCCCATTCACAGAATTAACAATAACTTGGGTGTAGCTCTTTCACTCACTAGCAACTGAAGATTTACTGTCAAAAAATCAAAATCAAAAGAGTATTGATTCAGTAAGCAGTAAGCTTACTGCTTACTGAATCACTTACTAGACGCTTACTACGTAAACTCACTACACGCTAACTACGTAGACTCACCTGTCTACCTAGTTGTATTTTAAGAGACAAGACGCTGTAGTGTTTAGTACAGGAATTCACCAATACTATCCTTTCAGTCTAGTCGTCATATCCACAGAAAATACAAGCTTGTTTGTTGCCTGTTCTTCTAGGCTTGGTCGCGTTGACCTAGCACCTAGACTCGCCTGGCTTAAAGACGTTTCAAAGTGATTCTTGTGATACAACTGAATACACGATGACTTTGACTTTGAACATGATATGGTCAATGCGTGCTTGCTTAAGCCGTGATAAGTTTGGTTGGACTTATTGTGTATTCGGATTCGAACCAACCTTAGGTTGTAAACGGGATATAACTAACATGCAACATTGAACTGTAAACCAAAGAGTAACAGAACATATTGCATTAGCAAAACGATCGACGGCAACTATCTTCCTATCACAAGAACCTCATGCTACATTCAATCTTATCTCAGACAAATACATCTCATTCTCCAACAGAAGGATGGTACAGTGATTGAGGACTGGTACTACCCTCGGTATCGTGACGTCATGACAAGGGTGGCGCCAGGCTGCAGCCATCCACTCACATCTGCCAATATTTACCTAAAGCCACCCCTCGCGCCCCGCACGCACCCGTTCATATTTCAATGCTATGATGTGGGGAGTGTACGAGACTACAAAATACCAGCTAGGGCACAGTCACACCGTTCTATACCACATTTCAAACGTGCAAAACGAACAATCCATTTACATAGGTATATAAATATATATTGCGGACAATCCACACAACACTGTCTAGCCCCAAACTAAGCAGAGCTTGTAATATGTTAACTAGATGGCTGATAAATTCAATTTTTTGGTAAATACATACTTAGAATACAATATAACACCCAGACAGAGAACAAACATCTACGATTACCCCACTAATATTTGTTCTCGGTGTGGATCGAACCCACGACCTACGGACATAATTTCTAAATTACGTGCGCTGTGTCGTGCTCGTGGTCGTGGACATATCATAATACTGAGATTCTGGCCAAAATGAAATTGGTCACACCACCACATCGCCTATAAAATGCAATGCCTTGCAAAAACTTACGATGCACTGCCCTGCGTCCCTCAACTGGAGACATAGTGACAGGTGTTAAAGCGGGTTGCAGACCAAGAAATAAGTTTAATGCACCCTTGGTGTTGTTGGTGTCTATGGGCGACGGTGACCGCTTACCATCAGGTGGGCCGTAAGCCCGTTTGTCTATCATTTACATAAAAAAAAAAAAATGACCACTGACTGAGGTTTCGTTTAGTTCTTGTTGTGCACGGGACATAGTTAAGGTTTATCTTATAGCTTAGCTAAGCTGGCTTTGTTTAGCTTTGGAATAGCTTAGTTGTCTTGTCTATGCCTGAACTGTAATTTCTTGATTGTAATTTCTCCGGCACCCTTCAAACCGAAAATCTGCAACGTTGCTTGGCGCCAGAAATAGGAATAAAATCATAAAATATTCAGATTCAACGGAAGCTGGGTTGCAACCGGATGCTACGTCACGGTGTAAATGCAGTCGCATCAAACATCGAATATGGAATGCCCTCGCGTTTAGTTAAATCGATGCGTGCCGTTATTCAGGCGCTCGCCGATTTTATAATCCTCTGGATATACTATTGCGCGATGAAATGCTATCTCGTTTTGTATATGCTTGTGTTTTGTTTTGCTTAAGCTTTGCGCGAATCCAGTCGATCTGCGACGGCGATCAGTTTAAAATGTTTAATTATTAGTTTAGTATTTCTTAACTTTCAGCTGATCGCCATCGCCATCGCCTAGATTGCCTTTACGGTAGTCATCGTGGGTTTAAAAATGTACCAAAAGAGTTGCCTGCTCAGATGGTTCCATTTCATAATTTTCTAAAATACATCTTTACTTTTGTATTCGAGTTCGTCACTTTCTTCCATTACTTTTTCATTTATTTTGAGTAGACTTTAAAGACGATAGAAAAATCTCAACAACTGGATAAAATCCAGTTGTTGAGATTTTTTAGAAGAAACCACTATTTTAGAAGGCTATTATAATAAGGTTGAAGGGAAACGGGGAAGAGGAAGGCCAAGAATTAGTTACATGAGCCAGATAAAAGAAAAAGTCGCTGTCACGTCGTAATATATAAGGAAGTCAAGGAGGCCGCAATCGAAAGGCTTAATTGGAGAAAACTGCATCAAAACCCCGACAAGAGCTAAGCTCTTAAATTTAAGAAGAAGAAGATTACAATAAAATGAAATATCTTTATTTGCGTGTAGTACCTATAGTAAATGGTAGTTTATTCCGATGTGCAGGCTGATTTTTCCACAAGCAGGCCGCTGGCAGGCCCTTTTTGCGTGACACGTGTTGCTCGAACTTTATTAGGTGTTACAACACGCCAGTTTCCTCACGATGTTTTCCTTCACCGTTTTGAGAGTACTGGCATAGTGCACATACATTTTTTCGACAGAAAAACTCATTGGTACACAACTGGATTTAAACCCACGACCTTCGGATCGGAAGTCGGGGCCACTACCACTAGACTACCAGTGCTCTCGCTTTAAGACGTTTCAACGATCCTAGTAAAACAACTGAATACATTTTGAATTTGAATTAATGCTTAGTTTTCAGATAAAACAGACATTCTGGCTCTACACTAGCAAAACAAAGCTAGATTCACACCCCTCCTTCAAGGATACGTCTCAAACGGCATGCAACATTAACATTGCACAGACACCGTAGGCGTTACACCAACAAACGCCATGCAAAATTGTGACGGACTTTAAGTTTAACACAGTCTGATTAAGGTTCAGCTGGTTCAATAAAAAAATAACTTTTTTTTGTTGGTTGCAACCGGCTTTAAATAAAACCGCATCGCATAACTTCGTCGAATATGAACTGATTTGAAAAAATATTTTTATTTAATCTGAGTTTTAGATTGGTCCCATAGAAATTTCATCAAAATCGGTTAGGCAGGTCGGCCATGAAGTCAGTTTCTCAAGTTTTTAAGCTTTTCTTGTTTTATTATTGATAATTAATTACAGGGAAACTCACAACGAATACAAAAAAATTCAAATAGATTACTTATAGGTAGAACTCTACCAGATAAACGTCAAAGAGTGTGTTTGGGGAAGTACTACCATTACTATTGCCCAATAGTAATGCTCGTATTGCTGGGTCTATGCAATTGCAGATTTTTTTATTAGGTAAGGTTGGCAATTATCATCATCCGCACTTGATGTGCGGGCTGGTTTTTCCGCTGACGGGTAAAGACTTACCTCTTTAGCCTTATTAGGTAAGGTTAGAGATACATTGATTTGGAAATTCACTTCTACAAACCGTCACCTAATAAAAATAAGCACTGGTGTTTTACGACATTACTCGAGTTCAAGATGCACATTTATTTTTTTTGTGTTAACCCGTTTTCTTGCGAGAACTATTGTTTTTACGTAGCGCTAATAAGTAAATAACATTAGTTCGCACAATCCACCAGGGGCGCTCATCTTTTCTTCATACAAAATCAGGGTTAGACTACGCTGACGATAAGTAATTTTGCGTTAAGCTAACGACAAAATAAATGGTGTTGACCCAGAATAAGCCGTCTGAACGGAGTATGCGCAACTCGGAATGTTTGCCTTTAAAAAAAGTTAGTTACCCAGCTTCTACAATCTTTTCCTGTGGCCACATCTGACGGGAGGCGAGGTGATAAGTGCACTTCACGGACCACCCATGTCGCAAGCAAATAACTCGTAACACCGCCGATTTGAGGTTTCCGAAAAAACTCAAAATATGACGTGAATACGGAAAAAATGGTAGTTCAACGCTCGAGTGGGGTTTTTACTTTTTGTAGGAATGAATTGGTTTGATTTGGTAAAGAAAACACTTCTATGCAGTACAGAAAGATGTTGATGTATATTTTATAAAGCGTAGTACCTATTTTAATAAAAGTAGTATGTAACTTATAAGGTAGAGCACGTAGAAACGTAACTAGTTTCTTCACTATTTCAAAAAATTATGATCTTATAAAAATCTGTCAAAAGATGAAAACTATCCAAGTACTTAAAACAGAAGTAATAGGGTAATTTTTGAAGAATGGTTAAATGTATGAAACCTTCATAAGAGGATAAGTACAAGCTGCTGCTCACTCACTTTTTTGCCACAGCGGATTTTAAATGCAACGTACCATTTATTTAAAGCGCCATCTATGTTAACATGTTGGAACTAAATCATGAGCAGGTATCAAGTTAGAAAAATAAGTTTCAAGAACCTCATGCACCCGAACACAATGCTACAAAGGAAACAACACAGATGGCGCTGTTCGAACCAAAATAATCTTGGTTCCTTTCAGTACGCACCTTGATATCTTCAAGAGATTTTTCCGTCAGCTTAGCTTCAGTTGATGCCAAATTCTGCAAAAAAAAAAACAAAGTTTATGATTTTTGTTTTGATAATTTTTTTATGAATGGGTTTTACTGGTCTGAAAACTTATTCCGTTCATCGGTATCGTACTGTAGATAGTGACCAATAATTGTGAAACATTGTTGTTTCTGTGGTTTACCGAAACTAAATAACATGACAGGAAACCACAATCTACCCGCCTCAATGCGTAAGTTTAACTCAGACTGAAGAGTTTAAGTATAGAATGCGGAAGAGCTCAAATTCGAATTGAATTGAATTTTGAATTTGATATTCGACTTAAATATGCGTTGATTGTATACAAGCATCAGGGATAATCCAAATCATCAAAAAATATTTATGACGGCACATAAGATTATGAGAAAGACGAACATAAGTTTTAAAAACTTGAGAAACCGACCTCATGGTCAAACTATTAAATCGATTTTTATGAAATTTCTATAGCACCAATCTGGAAGTATAAACCTTCCAAATAAAAGAAATATAAAACAATAAGATTATTTTTATTATAATTGACCCAAAAATTATGAAGTTATCCTATGCTATTAAAAATACAGTGCAGACAATGTTATGAATAGTTATTATCCATAACCTAAATAGTTTGAGCTATGACTGCACCAGACTATCCCTAAATGGGCAATTTATGAAATCATCGGTCGGCCTTTAGTCATTGTCTGGCGAAGCTTCGTTGACTAAAATAACAAACCTTGAATTTTACAATCTGCGTCACTATAAATAACATTATCAATATCTTTAGAGTTACGAGGATAAGATACGTTTTATGCAAATATTTTTACGGTAAAATTAAAGTTGATAATTTTTTTACTGGGCGTAACTTAAAATCCCGTAGAAAACTGATCTCTCAGCTCAATTGGTAGCTCTGCCTTCTGCGCCGAAGGTCGTGGGTTCGATCCCCACCAAGAACAAATATTTGTGTGGTGAACGCAGATGTATTTCTCTGTCTGGATGTTATATTGTATTGTATGTAAGTATTTACAAAAAAGAATTGAACAAGCGGGTCATTCCAGGCTAACTGAAACCACGACCGAAAAAAAAAACTCCATTAAATAGACTTTATTTTAATCATAGCGCATAGTAAAAACCCCATAATTAATGAATTGACAAAAACCGCTAGAAAAAACAACCATTTTCTATGATTTTTTCGGACTGAAACACTGAGGTGCGCTTATTGTCGCGTGGTACGTTTTTTGTTTATAGACTAGTATAACTGATAACATCCGTTTTGTTTGTGCCACAGAAAGTTTTGGCAAGCAAAAGTTTACGGAAGGATCTATTCTTTTGCCTGGCGAACATAAAACAGAAATATATAAGTCAATTACCGATTTAGGACGCCTCGAAGGGAGGTATGTCTCAAGTCCCGACCGTAACGCATACATAGACGTTTAGTAGTTCTAGCCTAAAACTATTGAACCTGCATTGAAAATAACTTCCAGAAGTAATAAGAAGCTAGGTAGCTATTATTTAGGCATATTTGCGAGCAGCCAGGAGATAACCAGAATATTTTTAGGGTGATCAAAGTTTAGTCCCGACCGCCGCGCAAAAAATTCGAGGTAAATAAATTAAAATGCCTAGATAGTGTTTTTGGGCATGTATTAGTGTGGCATAGCGTTAATAAGCGATAATTAAAACTTTTTTTTTGGGCACCAAAATTTTGCCCCTACCGCAATATTAATGCTTTGTAGAATTTTTTTAAATTTATTTAAAAGTGTTAAAAAGTGTGTAGCATTGTTTTAGGGACATCTTGTCAATGTTGTGACATGTGCGTTAATCTTCATATTGAATAATATCCATGATTACGACACGTTTACTTAAATATTTACAAATTACTGACGTGCTTCCATACAAAATTTTCTTGTAACGGCTATGGTTATGCAAGCATATAATTATGTTGTTGCTTGGTTTGCATGTAAAATTGCTTGCTAAAAATGAGCTTACTTTCATAGCAATGATGAAATCGCAAAAAAATTGGCATTGGGAATAAAAGTTTTTGTAAAGATAGATAGATAGATACTAACAACAAAAAAAGTAAAAAAAAATTTAGGTACGAGGCAACCTGCCAAAGAGAAGCAGATGGTGAAGTACAAGTGATGTTTTTGAAAAGATTTTCTGGAGAAGATGCTAAAACTTTCACGATGAACGAACGCGATATTTCGTATGTTAGCATTGACCAAATATTGAAAATTTTAAACGAATCTCTCTTAAAAGCATGCGGAGATCGTATATATTACGAATTCGATGAGAACATCTGACGTTTTTGAAAAAATATAATGTGTAACTTAGATAAACCATGTATGATGTGTGTTTAGACTTTATCTCTTATTATAATTTAATTGTTATTGTTGAATGCATCCTTAATAAAGCTATTTGATTGTATGAAAAAACCGGTTTTGGGTACTCGTCCCGACCGGAACAAATCCTTGTCCCGACCGCCGCACTTTTCAAAAAAAATTATCGAATTATTCTCATAGCTAAATGCTATTTTCATAATCAGGTTTTTAAGAACAACTATCTAGGTACCTATAAAAAAAATGGTTAAGCTGTAGCACGTCTAGGGGGGCTGAACTTTACTAGTTTATGCTGGAATCCGGAGAGGGTGGGTGCGTACCTGTCCCGACCGCCGCGCTTTTTGTAGGTGGGATTTAACATAGTCAAATGCTAAAATGTGGCCTTTTTACTGGATGATGTCCTTACACAACTATTAAACTACATTGCTGTATATTTATATTACCCAAAACTTGTATAATTACTAAGCTACACATAAAAATATGTCAAAAAATGGAGTAAAACTGTCCCGACCGCCACCCTGGAATGGCCCAAGCTCTGCTTAATTTGGGGCTAGATAGTGTTGTGTGGATTGTCCACAATATTCATTATTTATTTATATGCCAATGTCTAATGTCTTGTGACCCAAAAATATTCGCGAGTAACCGGTATAAAATGTAACTTACACATACAAATTTTGATTATGGTTAATTTATTTGAAGGAGGAAAACTTTTTATAAATCTCTAAACCATTTTATAAATGGTTTTAATTAAAAACACTTATCCTGTCTACCATACTGAATGAGTTCATTGAACTGCAATACTCTCCATAGCATATTTTGGAAGTTCGCCAGTTTTTCTAAATGTCATGTCCGTTCAGTATTGTCCAGTCATTTATCTAGAGGTGTGTGTAGTCTAGCTATTAGCCCATATCTAAGTGGGATCGGGCAGCTTGTGTGGTAGGTACTACGCTGTAGCTTCATTCTGTCAATCATCACCCTATATCGGTCCATCGGTGTTGGGCATTACCGTGATAAGGTTTTGGGATATTATGGGTTATATGAGATTATGTAGGTCACCTACCTACACAATCTCATATATAATCTCATAAAACACTAAATATAAATAGTTATTTTATAATTAGTGAATTTACAAACAAAACATTCTTGATTTTGCATAAAAGTTCGCTTAAATTACAAATTATGAACTTGTTTGCCATAATAATATGCAAACCGGCTAAGATCAAGAATTATATATTTTTTTAGCTAATTTTATCCAGGCG
Organism: Thera obeliscata; assembly: GCA_947578465.1. NCBI lineage: Eukaryota > Metazoa > Arthropoda > Insecta > Lepidoptera > Geometridae > Thera > Thera obeliscata. Next base: position 18,025,831 of record OX387915.1, read on the forward strand.
ATATGACAAGATTGGGACACTATTCATGTAAATAGTCTTCGTCTTCTTCTTGTACCTACTAATTTCACATCTAAAAACCAACAACAACCACAAGTGATTTTTTGAATACTAGCCAAAGATTAAATTTTATTTTCAACGATTGGAATTTCGCACGACTTCAATATTTTCATACTCACTTTGACACCCCTTTTCAAACACCTAGGCTTAGGGTGCGAATGTTCAAAATTCATTTCTTTTCTTACACTTATCAAAGTCTACCTGTACCAAAATGTACGTCAACCCTGTAATGCCAAATATTTCCCGTATGTGGATTTCTCGTATACTACTAGTAGTTCATATTATAAAGAGGAAAGATTTGTATTTTTGTGTGTATGTTTGTAATGAATAAACTCAAAAACTACTGTGCCAATTTCAAAAAATCTTTTACCATTGGAAAGCTACATTCACCCTAAGTAACATAGGCTATATTTATGTGTTTAAAAATTAATGTCCACCCGTGCGAAGCCAGGACAGGCCGCTAGCCTCGTATAAAAATATTGCTTCGTATTGCCGCTAGAAACGGATAAGAAAGGAGGAGGAATACAAAAATGTAGGCTGATAAAGGGAATGGAAGAAAAGAACATGTAATGTCGACCACACATAAAGTGGGATAAGGACAAGAAGAAGAAGGTTGTAGCAAGATTCCTTGAATATAACAGCATAAATTCGAAACCGAAGACTACAATGAGTCTTAAATTATATATTGAATGTTTTGGTAATGCCCTTGAACGATAGAAAATGATTTTACTTGGTAATAATAAAGCGTCGAAGGTTAAAGGAAGTGCCTTGTTTAGGGAGTTCAAGCAACAAACTGCGTTGCAAATTAAGTAGTATAATGATGACCAGCCATTTTCTTAGACATGTTCCGAACCTTGTAGATATTGCGATTCATTTTAAAACAGGTTTCCTAGACGTACATATATACATTACATACACGTAATTTAAATTACCAATAGTACGAAAAAAGCTGAATTAAAATAGAACAGAAAAACTATAAAAGGTGAACTTAGAACTCTGTCTGTGGTGGTGAAATGGCATCAGCTTCACATAAACAACTCTTTTTTTTAACCATTATAAAATTAATAATAACAACTATATAATATTTTAATTTATAAAATGAGTCAAATAAACTCACGGCTGTAATCCCTAGACACGTTAAAAATCCTCATCTATTTACCATAAGATTCTTGAAAACGTCAATATTTTTTTTTATAAGTACCCAAAATACTACCCCATATCTTAGTGCTGCGTGGTAATACACACTGTGGACAGTGTTTGTAGTCAGTACAAATCAGGTTTCACTTACGTCTGTCCTTTCTAGAATCATGGCCTTGACCCTCGTATACATGGCTTCTTCCCTTATCCGTGCTGCGTCTCTGATCTCCCGAACCAGGTCTGTCAGGAATCCTGGGCTGTATTGTCCGCCAAGCAACCCTGGAATTACAATGAATAAAATAGTGTGTACTTGGCAAAAGTTTGTTAGTAAAAAAACATTTTTAGTATAAGAAAACTTGTTTGGATCGTAATGATATTTTTGCATTGCGATTTATCTATCATATTTATGAAATGTGATTTAAATCTTCGTAAATGTTGAAATGTGCCAGGGTATTGTTTGACGACAGTTGTCCACCCCATAACCGTTCGAGCACTTAGTTTTGACATATTTTATCACAATGTAAACACGCACCACTGTGGAAAGTTAATGGATATCTCATGATATAGGTTAGAAGACGTGGTTTGAGTATCAACTCCGAGCTAGAACTAGATAGACATCTAGTTTTCAATGGGTATGCGTGAGACTTGAGCTTTCACACGTTTAATATCACAGACACGAGTCTTAATTATACGCACCCAACTCATCTCTCTTCGTGCCATTCAAGAGTAATAACTTTTCTCAAACATGCTTTAAAAGTGCATCATTTCGACAACCTTTTTAGAAATAAATCGAAATCGCTGTACTGGCCAAATACATGCGAGCAGTAGCCGGTAAAAGTTGCATGAAAATCCATATTTGCCATGGTTAGCAGACAAATAAATTACATAGTAAACTCATATCTGTCGTGTCATTTAAAAATGACACGATGTTACTCCGAAACGTGGCAACCAAGGCGTAAATTATCAAAGATTTATTTTCAAATAATTCTGCCTATAGGTAAAATTCAGCAAGGTAGTAACTTAGTTAAAATTCCACCCATTATTTGAAAAAAGTACTATTACAAGCCTTGACCTCAACTAGGTATAGAAGGACTCCCGTATGTGTACCTTGGTTTCGCTTCAGCCAACATTTACACGTCCGTCCATCAATGCCTCTTTTGCTGGCCGCTGCAGTATCGTACTATTTCACCCTGCTTTCGTTAGTCAAGTATGTTTTCTAGTGATATTTTTTGTCAAATACCAAACGTGAAATTACCCCTAAAATTTTCAAGGCAAAAAATCTGACGCCCTTCCAACTACGATGTTACAACTTCCTGCAACCATCAAAATGGGTTTGATCCATCTTACGCTACGTCATAATAATATCTCAAATCTCAACGCTAATTAAAATTTCACGCGACTTAAGGACGCTATTACATTTTTCATTGTCTCGAATTCGGCTTTCTGCGCCAGCACACAACAGCAAAGTGACCACGAACACATTCAAGCCCATTTACCCTCCTTTTTCTGCATTAGTCAAATAATCTTGATACTTGATGGTTAGGTAGGCAATTAATTGAAATTACTTTTTTTATACAAGTCGACTGTGTCTTTAAGCTATTGTTTTACTCACAAACCAAATCAAAATTAAATCATTTTTTTTTTCAGGAATTAAAATACAAAAATACAAAATTTTGTTTAGGCGACCGATTGAAGCAACGCGTGACCCAGACGCCAGCGTCTTGGGGACGCTTCCGTCTGGCACTGATTGGGGTCAGTTGACCTATCTCTATATCGTTTCTAAGCAGATAGCTCAACTGTTTCTTGTGAATTTTGTACATTTTGTAAATACCTACATGTATTAATTGAAAGTTTTTTGTGTAAATAAATACTTTATTAAATACTAAATAAAATGAAAATAACACGCCAAAACCAAGCAAAAGGTTGATGGATTACATTAACGGGGAACTGAGTACGCTCCTACAATAAACTTCTGAAAAATGCAATTAAGCTACATAAGCGGAAGTCCTACTTCCTACTATCCTACTATATAATATATAATAAATACATAATAAACGAGAAAGTTTGTAAGTATGGATGGATGTTTGTTACTCTTTCACGTAAAAACTACTGGACCGATTTGGATGAAATTTGAAATGAATACATTTAATAACCTGGATTGGAATATAGGTTACTTTTTATCCAAAAAAAATAACAGGAACGGGTTAATCATAACTACCACGCGGGTGAAGCCGCTGGCAGCCACTAGTCCTAAATATAATTATTACGCCTTTGCATTTTTTTCTGTTAATATTGTTTAGCTTGTGTGTGAGCTATGATCTCTAAGATCCATTGACCTCGCATAACGAGGGTCAACAAGTTCAAGAAGCAAACAGTTATTGTAGAATTTTACTAAATGCCCCTCCATGTTTTCCTTCCAGAACCGGTCGTCTCTTTTTACGAATTCATATTTAATTTTGCCGTCTCCAGTCCAAACGGCAAATACACACATATTTTGGTCAGTAACTCGTAATTGGCCCTGAATCTGGTAGTACCACTTGCTTTTTTTATTCACTGTGTAAACATCAGATTTATACAACCAAAAGTCAATTTTCTTCTGTTTGATTGCTTCTTCGGGCTCTAAATTGTAAGCTGATGATGGGCATTTCCCTTCTACAATGCCATGTATGCATTTGCCGTCTGGAGTAGCTCCCAGAAATGGAAATTATTTGTCAATGTGCAATCCACATTCTTGAATATCAACGTTTAACGTCTTTTCTAAATCCCGAAGCGCTATAAGTTCTCGAAATATGACCATTTTCAGTTTGACAGCTATCATTAAAAATGCAGGTCTTGGTCATACCTATCATTTGGGATTAGAACGAAAAGTCCAGGACGAGTAGTTTCCGAGATATGACCATTTTAAGTTTGACAGCTGTCATTAAAAATGAAGGTCTTGGTCATACCTATCATTTGGGATAGGAACAAGGAGTCCAGGACGAGTAGTTTCCGAGATATGACCGTTTCAAGTTTGACAGCTGTCATTAAAAATGCAGGTCTTGGTCATACCTATCATTTGGGATTAGAACGAGAAGACCGGGACGAGTAGTTTCCGAGATATGACCGTTTCAAGTTTGACAGCTGTCATAAATGAAGGTCTTGGTCATACCTATCATTTGGGATTGGAACGAGGAGTCCGGGACGAATAGCTTTCGAAATATGACCATTTTAAGTTTGACAACCGTCATTTTAAAATGCAGGTCTTGAAACCTTTAATTGGCTGTTTTAAATTTGACCGCTGTCAATAAGAGGTATATAGGTAATATCATCCTCATCAGCCTGGAGAAGTTCACTGCTGGACATAGGCCTCCCCTATACATTTCCAGAAAAAAAAAATGAAAATTTCTATACATAATCAATGTATAAACATTTTCATTTTCTTTTCCCAGCCAATGCCATGACGTATTCGAAGGTTCGTTCCATGACTTCTTCTGGCTGATAATGATGACTTTTATTATGGTCCAAGAAAGTATCAACTTTATCCAGGCACAGTACACACACGCACGGTGCATCTTGTGTACTGATGAGAACGACAAGGTTCTTCAAGCAGGCGCCGCAGTGCTTTCTTTAGAACCTTGTCGTATTCATCCTAATTATTTGCAAAAATTTGTGACACCCGTCCTTCTAGGACCGCGTCTGAGCGCGGAATGGCGAACGAAATGTAATGAAGTCTACCTACTATCTACCTACCCTTGGAAAAATGTATGGAGAAATTTTAGTGCGTTTTAAAATTGTCTATTCTTTCAAAGTAATTTATTTGGTTACAAAATAATAACGAAGACGAATAGAAGACTCTGTATGCCACAATTTCGTTCTATTTTCACGTTATAATATTCAGCGGATTTAGCTATTTATGTACCTATCCAGACCCCATTTTTAGCGATTTTTGCTATGGTAAAAACGTATTCATGTGAAAATGTTGTATAGTACTGCCCATTTTTTATTGGCTATCACTATAGATGAACACATCATCTTTAATTTTATACCATGTTATATCTACAGTTATGATTCCTGGTTCCATAAATGGTACCCAAAAACCGTTGGTATTCGTAATTTCCCCCTTAATGAACCTGCTAAGGTAGCTATAATAGACGGAAAAAATTAACTTTCTCTTTTTGTGGACTTTTAGCAAATAATAAATTAGTTGCAGCCACAGATATACATTGAACTAGATGGCACATGGGTGATAACTGTTTGAAAATCAAACGTGCCATATTTCTGGCAGATAAAAGCCACCGACTAAATTTGCTACAGCACTCAACAGCTTGATGGGCAGACGTGTGGCGAACATCGCGGGCAAAACCTGTATGAGATTAGCACAAGACCGTCAATAGTGGCACATACTGAGGCCTATCCTATACCCAGCAGTGGGTGAAGTCGGTCTGTGGATGGTGATGATGACTAAATTACTTGTGCTCCATATTAAAAAATACGCATTTTAGCAATTTTTTGCCCCAGACATAGATGAGCTTGTACGATCGGAACTATCTGGTTCCGATCTGCTAATAATATTTATACATTTTTTTTAAATGATTAACAACCATACAGAGAACAAACATGTTCACCACACGAATATTTTTTCTCGGTGGGGATGGAACCCACGGCCTACGGCGCAGAAGGCAAGGCAAACCACCTGAGTCCTGACGCCTGTCAACGTCGACGCCAATTATTATGAAACCAAATATACCCGGAGTTTAGCAACGTACGAATGAGTTTATTAGACTCACTTGAGGGCTAAACAGCGGCTTGCAAAGAGAGCCCAGTGGGGATCGAACCCACGGCCTACGGCGCAGAAGGCAAGACCAACTGAGCCGGGACACCTGTCAACGTCGACGCCAATTATTACGAAATCAAATATACCCTGAGTTTAGCAACGTGCGAATGAGTTTATTAGACTCACTTGAGGGCTAAGCAGCGGCTCACAAAGAGAGCCACATTCTGTATCTAATGCTATCTACGTCTGTGGTTGTAACAGCCAACCATACAATCCCCGTTGGTTGTAATAGCAATCAAAAGATCGAGATAGGAAACAATAGTGCTGAAATGAAAAAGAACCGCTATGTATCTTATCTTTGATAAATAATCTGCGGTAATAACAGATCAATTTTATCTAGATATATTTGAGAAACACCTATAGGTATGGTCATCATCATCATTCACAGCCCGACTTCATCCACTGCTGGGTATAGGCCTCCCTTAGTTTGTGCCATCTACCTCGATCCTGTGCCAGTCTAAACCATTGCCACTCCGCGACCCTGACTATGTCATCCATCCACCTTGGTGCAGGGCGCCCTACGCTTCTGTAGCCGGTTCTTGGCCACCATTCGGTTGTTTTTCTACTCCACCTGTCTTCACCACGTCTGATCAATAAAAACAAAAAATTGTGGACAGTCCTCACAACACTATCTAGCCCCAAACTAAACAGAGCTTGTATACTATGGATACCAGATATATTTTTTTTTTTGTAAATACTTACTGAGAATACAATATAACACCCCGACAGAGAACCTGTGTTCAATAATACTTTATGATATCCCAAAAGTTAAGAGACACGCGGGATTTGGACTCGCAAGCCTCACTTTGGTACGAGGCTTGGTAGTAAACACTAACCAATAAAAAAAACTAGAAAAAAATATAAATAATTTGTTTGCAAAATGATTTTTTTTAAACCTTTATAACAAACTTACCTACCTTATTCTAATTTTGATCCAAAGGCAGTCAGACTATTTCAGCATTTTACCTACCCCATTTACCTACAATGAATCAACTGTGATATAATCCTATTGTTTACTTGTAAATTGAATTCAAACTCAGTGGTGCTTACTGTCTGCATAATATTACAATCTGATTCAATTTCGACACTGTTTTGTCTGAATTTGACCAAAAAATACTATACAGGTATTTACTTTTAGGGTGTTATTAATAATCCTGGCGTAGCGTTGGACTAGTTAATCCGTGTTTTGTCTCTTGCATTGACATGCAATTGTCAACTCGAACAAATGTGACAAAACATGGATTAACTAGTCCAACGCTACGCCAGGATTATTAATAACACCCTTAGAGTTTTTTGCCCGACTAAAAATAATTAAAGAAGTTCTGTTAGACATAGCCTATTACAATTCTATTTTTCTTTTCTATTTACCACTAGCGGCCGCCCGCAACTTCGCTCGGCCCGCTCCCGTTACTTTTTCGTGATAAAAAGTCCTATGTCCGTCTCCTGATTCGAAGCTACCTCCCCATCAATCAGCCAAATCGGTTCAGCCGTTCATGAGTTATAAATAGTGTAACTAACACGACTTTCTTTTATAACATAGATTTTTTTATATTCTATTTACCATTTTTTGTAAGAACTTTCCGACGATTTACCGACTTCCCGCGATCATTTACAACGTCGTCAGTCCATAGAGTTTGTGCCAATAGAATATAATAAGAATCATTATTTGTAATTTAACTAGTATCTGCCAATTTGCCAAGTTCCCACGTAAGAGTGCGTTATTAATGCCAAAAGGCTATCTGGTCAACACGCTATCCAATTCAATTCATTGTGATTGGTCCAACTTTATTTATCAAGCCATTCTATTTTATAGGTACCTTCTTCTTTAATATATCTTATTCACATGCGATATCTCTGCAGGGCCTTTTTAGGCAACTGCCTAGGGGCCTACGGGGCCCGAGTGAATGCAGGCTACGCACCAAGAAAGACAAACGTTTCATTCGTGTCATTCCCCATTATTAACATCTGTTAATGTATATCCGGTAATATATTTAAGAAAAAGGTAAAGGAAAGGGGGTCCGATAATTGCATTGCATAGGGACCCCGATAGGGTTAATCCGGCCTTGTCTTTGGAAGCACCTAGTTGCTTCTTTTATACAAACTTCGCTACAAACTATAGCTTCGTTTAATTTTCACACACATTAGTTTGAACTTCACTACCTAAAACCATCTTTACCTACCTGTACCTTTTCATATAAGTTTTGAACCCCTATATAAACTTTATGGTTGTCAAAACTGACTCACTGACCACAATACTACACAATTTGACAGTTATAGCCATAACCATATGGAGCTCCCAATAGCCTTGCAGGTTCGAAAAGTTAAAATGATGTTTCAGTTAAACGATTTATAAGTAGGGGAAACTTTGGGGAACTTGGCAGTTAAATTGTTTTCAAAGTTGGTTTAGAACCGTTTATCATGCGATAATTTGTATTTTAAAGATGGATTATTCAATTATTACAGAGGCCTCGCGGGTCTTCAAAATTTTGTCTAGGCGACTGATCGAAGCGACGCGTGACCCAAGAGCTGGTGGGTATCTGGCGCAGCGTATAAGCATTGCTATTCAGCGTGGCAATGCCGCCAGCGTCTTGGGGACGCTTCCGTCTGACACTGATTTGGATCAGTTGAGCTATCTCTAGATCGTTTGTAACGATCTGCAGATAGCTCAACTGTTTCTTGTGTATTTTGTACATTTTGTAAATATTTTGTTTAATTTTAAGTTTCTTTGTGTAAATAAAAGGTAAGACTTAAAAAAATATAATATATATATTCGTTAAACACTACGCCAAAATGATATTCCCCTTTAGTGTTTCTACGTTACCAGGTCTCTACTTGAGTTTTGGATCGAAATTTTATCCGTAAGCTGAATTTGTCGACTCCATAATAAAACCAGTGTAATCTTGTAGACTTATTTGGCGTAGAATTTTTCTTTATCCTAATTATCAAGAAGCAAGGTTGTAATGTCAGAAAATCTTATATCCCTTAGCGTGCATGATACGCAAGTAATTGATTCGCCGTACAAGAATCTCTTTATGGTCTTCATAATGTGAGCATGCTCATTAGTAATTCCTAAAGCTATCTATCGTATCGACCGGCTGAGCATAGATGCTAAAAGAGAGGTGGAATACTGTACAGTGCACTGCATCACGAACGAACTAAGCGTAGAAATCGCAAATCATCGCTTTGTACGTCAAAAAGAATATATTTTAGGTTCATTGGCTCAAAAAAACATGTAAAAAATATTACTAAATTATAAAGAAAAATATTACATAAACAGAGTTCAATATTTATAGAAAGTCGTTTCGGCACAATTTTCTTTTGCCGAGCTCAGAGTCAATTATAACTGCCATAAATATATGTATACACGTTGAAAAGATGTTCTAATAAAAGTATTGGCTAATGTATTCTGCTTATGCAGATCAAGCTTTTCTTCCTTATGGCGCGCTCTTTAGTATATTTTCCATCTCTTGATGCTACAAAAACTCGGTGCAAGCAAGTAGCACAAGACAGTAACAAACAAGAAATGCCTATAATCAATACCTACCAATATATCAATATATCAATACATCAATATATCAATACCAATATATCAATACCTATAATCACATTATAAAAAAAAACCCTAGTAGCTAACCTTAATCCAATTGGATCAAGGTTTTAAAGAATAGAGAACAGGATATTTTGGTTGTTTATCCTCAAACCTCAAAGGTTTTAAACTAAGTATTCAAAAGATGTCTACCATAGTACTAGCACAAATCAAGCACTAGAATTTGCATTGATTACAAGTAAATTTTTCAAAAATTTAAAAATTTCCGGACGAAGTGAACATCCTCAGAACATGGAAAAGGCTGCATGGTTAGCAAAGAAACCAAGAACTATCCCAGAAATATCGGCTTCTTAACAAGACAAAGAGTTACGAGGGCCAGATAGGCAAACACACAGTTGTCCTCAGTTGTCAGCTGTGTGGTAAAAACCTCGTTTCTCGAACGTAAAATCTATTGCTTCACCAGAATTCTAAGCTAGGACTTAAAAATATAAAAGCTTAAGACACACCACTAAGCCGTAAGTGCTCCCTAATCGAAATCGATCAAGGCAACCGGAAATTCAATTGAAATGCCGCCTCCATCCAAAACCGAAGTTGGGGTGACCCGTTATAAGTTGTGGATGGAACAGACCATTAAATTGATGGGTATGATACCATTGTTGGGGACATGGCAACGCCCACTGTTATTATAATAGACTAGAACGGCACTAGTCCACCGAATCTGGTAGTTGTATTGCTTTTAGCTCTATTTGTAAGCTACGCTTGCCCAAATTGAAAGACGCGCACGTGAGCAAGATCTCCGTCATAGCTCTCAGAATGTTATTTCTCAAATTGAAGTGGTAACGTAGCTCGTAGAACAAAAAATTGCTGTGGAATAAAGGTTCTCAAATAGCGACAGCGAACTGGAAGACGCCCTCTTACTCGATGGAGCAACGACATTGTAAAGATCGCGGCAGGTCAATTGACGGAGAAACTATGTGTTCCTGGTCATGCAAATCTACCATGATTTTACGTCGCATACTTCAACAGTAATAAAGTTATTACTGTTGAAGTATACGACTCATTACGCATAACGCTCACTCGAAAGGTACGAGCGGTACGCAAAGAAAGCAATTAGCGGTAGGGACTAGGTATCTATATAATTTTTATTTATACCCGAGCTAAAACGCCATAACTTAAATCTAGGTATAGATTTAAAATCTTTGTAGTCATATAAAACAAATCCCACATATTCTTGTCGTGTCACTAGTTCACTACCTCTTGAAAACCAGTGTGGTTTCAATGTGGAGACACTATGTTTTTTTGCTCGATATTGATAACGACAACAACTACATTCATTTTAAAAATCTAAAATTAATTAAAACAAAATTAATATTTAAGGGGGCATCCATACAACAAACGTGGTTTTGCCATTTTTAAAGATAATGGTACGGAACCCACAGTGCACGAGTCCAACTCGCACTTGGCCGCCTTAAACATCTCGCGCCATAAAGTTAATATTACTATTGGGTTATTTACCGTTGTCCAAAGAGTGGTTGGGTGTAGCTCCCATACTGGAACCAGAGCCCTTGTGTAGTATGACATTGTGCTGTCTTGTGCTTTCGAGCTCCGCTGCAAAAAACATCATAATTACACAACCATATTAGTACACTTGCAAGCTTTAAACTTCATAGTAACAGATGATAAAAAGTTGTCATGCCTTTTGGAGTCTAAATAATGAAGAAAACCGAAATAGAATTAAACTTAGTTGTTCATTTATTATCCCACAAAATAAATGCATCTCTCCATTGAATGTGGGACCTTAGGAAAGGGGATCAAAAGAAGGGAGGAATTGATGTAATATAGCCCCCATAAACGAGCTAGATTAGTCTTAGGGGAAATACTATCAGGTAAGAATTAATCCCACGTAGTAAGAAAATATTACAAGATGTAGTATAACAGGAAAGTCCTGTCTTGTCAGTCTTTATCAAAAGACTACTTTACTGAGTGTTTTCATCAAATCCTGTATTTGATGAAAACCGGTTACAGTTCTGTGGCATTGTTTTATTCATTACGTCACTGGTCAGTCAGTATTTAAAATGGTCAAAATGTGATTATTTTATATATGAACTAGCAATCCGCCCCAGCTGCGCACGAGTCGCTAGTAGAAAATAGCGTGATGTTATATAGAATTTCTCAATGAATGGACTATCCAACACAAAAATAATTTTACAATTCGGACCAGCAGTTCCCGAGATTAGCGCGTTCAACCAAACAAACAATCAAACTCTTTAGCTTTATAATATTAGTATAGACACATGGAAAGGTTAGATATTGTTTGTATTTATTATACTTAGTAGTATGTATGTGACTTTTCTTAATTTTTTGGAAAACAAGAAGTAGGTAGCAGTGTATAGTCTGATGCGTATCCTTGTGTACCTGACTACCCTACCTTGCCTACACATCTCTATGTTACAAGAATAATAAAGACCAGCCGGTTCAGTTATGACGGAATTTTGACAGAAATCCGATGGGTTTTCTGTCAGAATTCCGTCAAAACTTAAAATTGGGATCGGAATCGCGTTCAAGAGTAGACCGGCAGAAGTTAGGTTTTAATTTCACTTGGTCCAGTTTGCCATTTCCTAGATACCTAATTGAATAAAGTTTGTGAAGCCATAACCAAGTAGGTAAATTGATTGGCTAGTAGGTACAGCTATAAGGGTGTAACTTTTATAGGGTATGTTTATCATTATGTGAAGAAAGAACACACAATTGTGCCATTATATTGGGAAAGTCATAGGTGCCCATCCCCATCATCAGTTTCTTATCCTTGGGGTTGGCACAATAGTTTTTCATTCTCCACTCTCTTCTATTAGCCGGCTATTAAGTCTATTATTTATTATAGGACGTAGGTGAAAATTATGTTCTTATGCTTGTGGCATTGCCACCAGCGCCTTGGGGACGCTTCCGCCTGGAACTGATTTGGATCAGTTGGGCTATCTCTAGATCGTTCGTAAGAGTCTGCAGATAGGTCAACTGTTTCTTGTCTATTTCCTAATACTTGCCTTATTGAAAGTTGTTTTGTACAAATAAATGTGTAACTAAAGTTTCTAACATGTAAATAATGGCATTTACCAATGGGTTGTTATGCATGTCAAAGCAACAAAATAAAATTAAGCATGATGCCACCTACCTATATTTGAAAGTGATATGTTACTGAATCAGACAATAGCAGTTGGTTTTTAAGACGGTATCGAGTGACCAGCTGCCGACAGAGGTTGTCAATATTTTGGACAAGCAACCTTGACTCAGATTTAGTTGACTACTGTGTGGGATCCATCAGTGGGTGGGAAATAGTGGGCATTGGAAAGGACAGTTGCAGACATGTTATAAGTGGGATGCAAAGATAATAATAAAAAAAAATAAAGTGGAATACCAGGTTCTGCTTATTTTAAAATGATTTCTGAAGCGTGATTTTGTATCTGTTGCTGCAATCAAAACCTAGTTGCATCTGTCAATTTTGACATGATTTTGAATTTTGATTGCAATATAAAACAAATTGGAACAAATCCTATCCTTGACAAGGAATGATTGCAACAAGATGTAATGTGGACATGATAATGAAGACAAATTATCAATGGCTATGGGAAATGGTTTGATGGCTATTATAAGTCAAATACCTTGACGCTTTTACTCACCTCTTGTTTCCAATAAGTCTTTGTTCAATCTATCATTGGCAATTTTCAAGGATGCTATTTGGTCGAGAAGGCAAGACAGCAGTCTACTTCCAACTTGACTGCCAGATGCAGTTGAGCTCTCATCTGATTCTGATTCAATATCACCATTTGCCGGCCTAGCAACATCAGGTAAGCCTCTAACACAAGGGTCACTATACCGCCGGGCATTGCTTCCATCTTCCTTCTCTTTGTCATCGTCACTGTTGGAGTTTGTATCACCTACTGACGTGATTATGGGCGGCAGGCTCGCGTAGTCTTGGTCTGACGAATTCTTTGGTTGCAAACTCTCTTCAAGGCAATTCTTCAGGTTTTCAGCTCTCTGGTCGTTTCGACGCCGCATTCGTTGTCTTTGGACCTGTGCGCTCTTTACCGTTGGAATGTACCGATGGTCGGCGGGGTAGTAGGGTACCCCATGGGGAATAGGTGGACTGTAGTAGCTGGGTAATGTAGGGAGCGACATCGGCTCCGGAGCGCCGTACATATGCCTGTAAGGATCGTAGCCAGGCGCAAACTGAGACCCGCCGATCGGCCAGTTCACCGTCGGGTTAACGAAGTCATAAGATTCATTTGTCGCTTCCTGGATGTGATGCATTGTCTTGTCTAGCCAGTTGGAGAGTCTGGTAGACTTGCTCCCACGAGATTTTTTCCGCTTTCCCAGGGAGCTCGAAGCATTGCCGTTCACTTGTTTTGGTGTTGATGCCATTTATGTAAGCGCGACTCACATCCACAATATAAGTGGAACACTTCAATACAAATTAATGAAAATCACAGTTACCTATTGAATTAGTCCATGCGATTAAACAAACGCTTTGGTCGTCGTGCGGATTATATTTTAATCAATTTTTACAAAGAAAACAATCATTGCTGGACTAAATCAGCCAACCGAACAGGACAGACAGACAGAATTAATAATATTTTTTGTTTGGCGACAGACGAGACGGACGACATTGCATTGACTTGAATGACGTTTCGCTTTTCATTTTGTCAGCCGTCAGGTCTCTCATGTCACGTATCATGTTGTCAATGCCAAATCTTTATAAATGTCAAAACCAGTCTATCCTTCCAAGCTTTTTTCCATTCGGCGCTCTTGTATTTAAGAAATTGAATTTTTATTTTAACTTTTAGGGCTAAAGTTTTTTGTAATATTCGACTATTTTTCTACTTCTTCTTTCTTTGTAAGCTTAATTACGTTAAATCTCACTGCACTCATTTTACATTGATTTTTTATTAAACGTTTCATCAATAAACACTAATAGGTTGATGATGCACACTAGCAAACAATTAGCAAACATTTTTTTTAAGGAAGTCAAATCTTTCCGTAACTTTGGCTTTTACTGGATGCAACTATGTAAAAAAAAGAAAAAAGGTGTTCCTCACGACAGGGATAGGGTGATGATGATGTTAGATTTCGTGACTCTAAGATATTTTCGAATTACAGATACGCTAGTAGTTACTATGACACGGTAACGTCACAGAATAGATAATAGTTAGTAGCAAGCATACCAAGGCGTTTTTCGTGACTGTAGTAGGTATAGGTACATACCTATTATAGATTTTATGAACTAGCGGCCGCCCGCGGCAGGCTTTGCCCGCGTAGTTGTGGTCATTGGTACATGATTTTATAGATCTACTGCATTTATTTAGGTATTATGAATAAGGTAGGCAAGGCACTGATGCCAACGACGAGCTTCGGCAAATTCACCATCCACACTTGATGTGCGGGCTGGTTTCCGCAAGGCCTCTAATGGGCCCTTTTTGCGTGGCGCTTGACACGAACGTGTTGCTCGAACTTTTGTGGCTTCTACAACACGCCGGTTTCCTCACGATGTTTTACTGGCATAGTGCACATAAATTTTTCTACAGGAAACTAATTGGTACACGACTGGATTTGAACCCACGACCTTAGGCGGATCGGAACAATGGGACTTCTCAGCAAATAGGTAGGTATGTACTTATAGGTACATAGGTAGGTAACTTATCATCATCATTATTATTATTATTAAAAGCCTGTTGTGTCCCACTGCAGGGCAAAGGCCTCCCTTCCTTCTCTCCATTTATCTCTTGTTTGGGCTACTGTGGATCATCATTGTTATTATTAATTGTACAGATTTGTATTTTTGTAACAAATAAACTCAAAAACTACTGGACTGATAAATTTCTTTTGCCACTATAATGCTGAATTATCCCCGAATAACATAGTTACATTATACCTAGTTCGAGCAAATTAAACCTACAGGAAATGAGTCTCTCACCAATAACTCTGCCTCTGTAGTTCAGTAACTACTGAGTAGTTCGACAGGTGGTACAAATGAAATGAAATGAAATATATTTATTTGCAAGAAGTATGGTACAATTATTAGATCAAGAATTTTGTATATCGGAGAATGATATACAAAATTCAAACAAAACGTAGAAAATATAAGTAAAATTAAAATGAATCAGTGTGTCAGAATAATAACAATAATCAATTCAGAATAATAATTCTTAAAGAAAATAGAAAATAATTTATGTGAAATCTTTAACGCTATAAAAACATTGATACAACATTGTAGATATCTTTAGTAGGTAGTTACTTCATCACACACATCTACCAAGTTACTTCATTCACAATTTGACTTCACACACTTTTGGCAGGGTTCTAGACACACATCAAACACCCACTTAAGTCTGGTCTACCACTTTCTAGCGCCAAGTTTGACACACATCTTCAGCCCACTGAAGATGAAAGCCCACGAGGTGTCTGGCATGCAGCAGAGGTGTCCAGCCCTGAAGAATTAAAAGTTCTTCTCATTAGTGATGACTGCCCAGTTCTAAATATGCGTAGAAGTTGCTTATGAGCGGTTGGTTCCCAACGCTGCTGGAGGCATTGGAGTCGTCTGTGCTGTAGGAAATGGTAAATACTCTTCAGATGATAATAATAAGACAGATCATTAGTTACTGATTGAAATAAAGACAAAACCTTAAGAATGTAGGTTTTAATTTGCATAAAATTTTACATTAGTTTAGAATCATATTTTCGTAACAAGTCAGTCTAAATTGACATATCATGTCATTCTCCCACGCTATAGTCTTGTAGATAGCGAGGTGGGTTTCTGGCTCTACCCGATCTTCTCAAAACAGGAGGTGAGGCGACATGTGGAGTAGAGCTTTGATTAGGGACCTCCGCAACAGGCAAGTCTTCAACAGTTGGAGACGGAGTGGATACTGGAGAAATAGGAGATGGAGATGGAGAGGTTATTGGCGAACTCGAAGATGGCGAGCTAGGTGGAGTCGTATATTCTTCTTCCATCTCTGGTTCTGAAGATAACAGTCTTTCACCGGTATTATCACTAATAGGGGCAAGGTGTCGATTTGATACTGTTGTCTCTCGTCCATCTTGTAATCTGACAAACGAGTAGTCTGGATTTGATTGAATTAGCTCGACTTCCTCTACAACTGGCTGGTATTTACTCTTTCGATCGAATCGTTTCATCAGCACCTGTCCCGAGCCTGCGAGCCACGACGGTATCGTATTACCGTTAGGTGATCGGCGAGTGTGCACAAACATTCTTTCGTGAGGAGTGCAGTTGGTCGCTGTGCAGAGTAGCGATCGAATTGAGTGAAGTGCCACCGATAAGTATTGTTCCCAATGTTCGATTGGAGCATTATGTGTTCCACAAGCTAATTGTATAGCTTTCCAAACAGTGGAATTCAACTTTTCGACCTGGCCATTGCACTGTGGATTGTACGCGGTGGTATTGCTTGTAGCTATCCCTTTAGAATGGAGATAATCTTTTACCTCAGCCGATAGGAATTGGGTGCCTCTGTCTGAATGGATATAAGCGGGCATGCCGAATATCATAAATACACTATTCAGATGTTTGATAACGGTTTTGGCAGTCATGTCGCTGCATGGGAAGGCAAAAGGGAATCGTGAATATTCGTCAATGACGGTGAGAATGTACTTGTTGTTGGAGATTGATGGGAGCGGCCCTTTGAAGTCAATACTTAAACGTTCGAAAGCAGATGTTGCCTTTATAAGCTTTGGAAGAGGAGTGGGATTGTTAAAGTATCTTGGCTTGATTTCAGCACACAAGCGGCAATTTCGAGTCATTGTTCTGACTTCATCGATGGAGTAGGGTAGATTCTTACTTTTGAGCCAATGGTACATTCTTGTTACTCCTGGGTGGCAGAGTGATGCGTGGAGCGATTCGAGTTTATTTGTTGAATTCATAGTGCAAGCACATAATATGCGCGATAGAGCGTCAGCTGCTCTGTTGTCCTTTCCCGGTCTATACACAATATCATATTTAAATGGCGCTAGTTCAAGACGCCATCTTTGAATCTTCTCATTTTTAACTTTACTGACGTGTTTGGCATTAAACATGAATGAGACAGATCTCTGGTCCGTAATTAGCTTGAAGGGTTTGCCGATGAGGAAGTGACGCCACTTTTTCAATGATTCTACTATGGCATACGCTTCTTTCTCGATGGCTGAATGATTGAGTTCGCTGTGATTCAAAGTTCTGGAGTAAAAAGCAACGGGACGTGAGTCTTGGGTCAGCGTAGCGGCAATCGAATGTTCAGATGCGTCAGTTTCTACTGTGAACGGCATGTTGTCATCGATAGCATGGACGGAGGACTTGGCGATTGTAATTTTTAAACCTTCGAAACAAGCTTTAGCTTCCTCACTTAGTGGGAAAAAGTTGGCGTGAGCGAGGACATGGACTCTTTCAGAAAAATTAGGGATCCATCTGGAGTAGTGTGCAAACATCCCCAACGTCCTCCTCAAGGTCGCTAGATCATTTGGCGGTGGCATTTTCAACAGGGGCTGTAATCGGTCACCATCAGGCTTAATAACGTGGTCCTCTATAGTATATCCAAGTAAATTGATACTCCTTTGACTGAACTTGCTTTTGTTCTTGTTTAGAGTTAGATTAAATTTGTCAGCTGCCTTCATAAATCTTTCCAAATTCTGGTCGTGTTCACCTTGGGTATTGCCACATACAGTTATATCATCGAGATAGGCATAAGTTCCAGAAAGATTTTCTTTTCTGATAAGCCAGTCTACGGTTCTTTGAAAACTGGCTACCCCATTAGTAACACCAAACGGAATTCTGCAGAACTGGTACAAATTGCCACATGCCTCGAAGGCTGTAAAAGGTTTCTCATGAGGGAGTATAGGAACTTGGTGATAGGCACTTTGTAGATCGATGGTACTAAAGATTGCATACTTTGACACTTTTGACACCATTTCTTCCATATTAGGCAGTGGATATGCATCTAATTGGGTGTACCGGTTGATGGTTTGGGAGTAGTCGATGACTAAACGCTTTTTATGAGTAGCACTTTTAGTTATGAGTACTTGTGCCCTCCAAGGCGAATGACTTTCTTCAATGATTCCGTTGTCCAGGAGTTTTTTTACTTCATCATGTATAAAACCCTGGTCTTCTAGGCTGTATTTACGTGATCGTATCGTTATGGGCTTACAGTCCGGAGAAACATTTGCGAATAGTGGTACAGCAGGTACTGAGGCCTCTGCGACGCTGCACACTTTGAATGCATCTTTCGGACCACCAAAGTTAAACTGTAGAGCCGAGTGGAACGCTAGTAAGTCATGACCGATTATCAAGTCAGCACAAAGATTCTTTACTATTAGCAGATTGACATGCTCATAAAAGTGGTCACCTATTTGCATGTTCTGAAAGGTCGAACCGCTTACTTGAGACGTGTGTGACAAAGAAGCCATTGAAACCGTCTGAGTACATGGTGTTCTCTTGAGACGACAAAAGTTCGCGAAATCCTCATTGATGAAGCTGATCGAACTACCAGTATCTATAAGTGCTTGCGTTTTGATGCCCTTAATGACAGCAGGAATCATCGCTTTAGAGAGAGAGGCAGGTGCAGCAGCAAGGATGGCCGAGCAGTGGCCGCAATCTTCGGACGAAGACATCGAAGCACTGGTGCTAGGTTTCGAGCGACATACCTTGCTATAATGTCCTTGTTTGCCACAAGATTTGCAAGCAGTGTCTCTTGCTGGACAATTCTTTCTGGCATGTTGTGCTCCTCCACAGTACCAACATTTGCGAGTTGAAAACGTATTTATGAGTGATGTTGTAGCAGCTGCAGTAGGAGTTTGAGGATCAGCGATGATGTTTTGAGCTTCAGGCACAGCATTGACAACTGGGTTGATGAAGTTTTGTGAGTTAGTTTCCGCCGTCTCCATAGAGAGAGCTATGTTGTATGTTTCATCTAACGTCAGTGACAAATTTTCTAGAAGGCGCGATCGTATTTTGTTGGATGCCATACCAGCAATGAACGCACCACGAATGCTGTCATTTTTGTTGGTTTCAGCATCTACACTCTTGAATTCACAGTCTTTGGCTAATTGTTTAAGAGATTGTAAGTAAACGTCGACTGTTTCATCTTGTTGCTGCCTTCTCGTAGTTAAGATGTGTCGAGCGTAGATTATATTGTTCGCCTTGATGTATAATTTGTCAAGTTCTGCGATAGCGGAGTCGTAAGAGTAGCACTCGCTTACATACGCGTAAACTTTGGGTGATATATGATTAACCAGGAGTTGTAGCTTAGTTTCTTGCCATTTCGCAGCCTCGCTGCTTTTACTTTCGGGTTCTGATTGAGCGAGGAAGTTGACAAACGTTTTTTTCCAGTGTAGCCATCCTGTGGTAGCTTTCGATGATGGGTCCTCGTCGAACCGCTCTGGTCGTAGGTACTTTTCCATTTATGCAAATTAAATTGAAATAAAGACAAAACCTTAAGAATGTAGGTTTTAATTTGCATAAAATTTTACATTAGTTTAGAATCATATTTTCGTAACAAGTCAGTCTAAATTGACATATCATGTCACTGATGCTGTTGCAGCCATCGCATTTCTGTCTTTTTAATATTCCGGTGGATTTTATTTATTTCGTAAATAGAGAAGCTCGTATCTTTTCTTCTTCTTAATGAATGGCATCTGTCCTTTTCGGATCTAAACAGTAGCAAGCAGAAGCAAGCATGACATTGACCTCTTGACATTTGACAGTTTGAGATGTCAGTTTTGACAGTTGTAATTTATGATTTATGCACACAAGTGTAGATATACATACGTACACGCACACATATACTATAGAAATCTGCTTCTTCTTTTTACGTGAAAATAAGATCGGCCTTTTCCATTCCCAAATGGATAATTAAGTTTGTATATAGAAAAAAACTAGATGGCGATGTCGTCCGTTATGAAACTTACTGATTCTGCCGCAAGATGGCGCTAGCAGTGAATTAGTATGGTCTAGCTAGGAGCAGTGGCATTATTTTCAAGTTTCCATTCTTCATCTGCTTGATGCGCTTTGCCGTAAGATTGTACTAATAAATGGCTCAATTCAAAAATTTATCATCCGTGTTCTCTTTCCGACTGAGGAGGATAAATAAAAATAAAATAAATATTGTGGACAATCAACACTATCTAGCCTCAAACTAAGCGGGGCTTGTATGATAGGAACCAGATATAGCTTCTATAATAGTTGCATACGTTTTTCTTTGTAAATACCTACATCATCATCATCATCATCCACAGCCCGACTTCACCCACTGCTGGGTATAGGCCTCCCTTAGTTTGTGCCATCTACCTCGATCCTGTGCCAATCTAAACCATTGCCGCCCTGCGACCCTGTCTATGTCATCTATCCATCTTGCTGCAGGGCACCTTACGCTTCTGTAGCCGGTTCTTGGCCACCATTCGGTTGTTGTTCTACTCCACCTGTCATCACCACGCTTAGCAATGTGTCCTGCCCAACTCCATTTGAGCTCCGTAATCCGATCTCCGACGTCTTGGACCTTTGTTCGTCTTCGGATTTCGGAGTTCGGAACTCGATCTATAAGTCTGATGCCTACATACCTACATATAATACTATACTATACACCCAGACAGAGAACAAACATCTGTGTTCACCACACAAATATTTGTTCTCCGTGGGGATCTAACCCACGGCCTACGGCGCAAAAGGCAGTATAACTATCAACTGAGCCGTGACGACTGTCTCTTGACCCTTCTCATGCTTGGATATTCAAATCAAATTCACAACATTTATGTCAGTTATTTATTCTCTAAATATTTATAACAATCTGATTTATATTTTGAAATTTAAACCTGGATTCGTCCATCAGTGACATTAAACTTTACAAAATATGTGAAATGGTACCTACATCTTATGTAAAAGCCAACATTTTTGGATTTTTATAACATCTTTTTAAGTCTATGGCACAGAGAAGACCCTAGTCTTTTGCACTAGGTAGCCTAATAATGAAAACGTTTCGGTGTAGGTACACTTAGGTGGTTCCTTAAAATATAATGAAAATTGGCAGTAGGTATGATGTCTACTAAAATAACAATAGATACGAGTAGACCCACTACTTTGATTTGAGTATAGTAAAACATGAAAATCATTATTGATAGGGTATCCATAATGATTTGCATTTTTTACTATACCGTACGAGTCCCATTTTAGTTCATAAAATATATTAAAAAATTTGTAAAAATAAAAATTATATCCAATTTAGGAAGAAATTAGTTTTGGTTTTTATATTTTTTTATCCAAAACGAACACATAAATTTGGCAGGATACCAATATTTTTTAGCTTTTTATTAAAACAACTGATTCTTATGTTTATATTTTCCATAGCTCTAAAAACCTGCACTAGACGAAGTACCTATTTTAGAGGTATCGACTCATTATTATTATTATCTAATTAAAATTAAACATAAATTATTGATTACATGGTCTACGAGATTAATTACAAAAATTGCATTTTAGACAAAAGTTAAATTTTAATGTGTTTTAAGACAGATTGTACTTAGACTGTCATTATGTACGGCGTATATAAAAACCTATATCAATAAGTAAAGAAATCAAGCAGTATATGATTAGAAAATTATGTTAAATAATAATGCATATTTGTATTTTAATTTTGAATTATTCGAGGAATAATAATAATTCTCACCAAAAATTCTATTTTTATTTTTTTATAGTGAGATAGATACATGTGTAAAACAATTAAACACAATAATGTCATCAGCTTCATCAGTTTAGCTATCTCTAGATCGTTTGTAGCGGTCTGCAGCTCCACTGTTTCTTGTGTATTGTACATTTTGTAAATACTTGTAATATTAGTTGTATGATTCTTTGATTATATACAATGTACATAACACATACAATTTTAAGACTTCTTCCAAAAACTGCTTGCGTTTGTGACATAACAACCATTCTCACGACATAATTTCTCAACAACCTTATTCATAAATGCCACGCCATCGCACCAATAGCTTGCACCCTTGCTTATTATACAAAGTGTATAACATGCCTTTCTTGCTGGCGCATGCTTAAAGCCTGTCACACACGTAGTTATATATTAATATGCCGTGCTATAATATACATAATATAGGTTGATTACTGTGTGTTGGTGACGTCATAGAAATATTTTATTATAGCTACGTGTGTGTAAAACTTCGGCAGTATCCGAATCGGTAATTATTACAAACACACAGTTCGGCTGTAGGCAATAAATATTGCACATCGGCTTTTCTGCTTTCGTAGAGCGCTATCTCTTTCTGACGCATACTACGCTCTATGAAGCCGAAATTAGCCGATGTGCAATATTTGTTGCACTACTATACAAGTCAGAGAAACTTGGTCTTATGGAAACTGATTTACAGTATGAATTAAAAATATATAATAGCCGTTCCCTTAACATTACTGAGTATATAATTTTGATCATTATTCAAAATAAAAAAAAAGTAAACAGGCATTTGCATCTATTGTAGATGATTTATAGCGTCAGGGGCAAATGGTAATTACTCATGCCCCTACTTACGGGACGCTACAGTGCCTGGGACAGGATTTTAGATGGAATAGGCTTGCCCAGCACCTATACCATCCTGACAGCTTAGTCAAAATATAAACTACATAAGTATATAATTACGTTTCGTAAACTTATTATACAAATTATTCATTGTGAGAGTTAATGAAAATTATGAATACCATGCTGATAATACCTACAACTTTATTTGAAGTTTATTAAATATGTTAATTTTCTTATAAAATATACGTGAAAGCTAAATCTAGACAGGTGTAAAAATATAAGAGCTCTTTTGAAAGTAATTATTAGTATAAAACAAAGTCGAAATCAAAAATCGTTTTTTCAGTTGTAAATAAGGAAAGATTTTTTTGTGGTTGTTGGGTGTGTTGATTTTACTTTCAATAAACAAATTATATTATTTACTTATTTATCATTATAACTTTGAAGCCAATTTCTACATCTGCCTTGAAAAGTCAACATAGCCTAGGCCGAATAGTTTAATCATTACACCAAACATCATAAATAGGTATATATTTATATACTTGCATTCATATTATACAATAATGCACATAGTTTTTCTAAGTCACATCGTTACAATCACTCTCAACCCCATTCCAATCGGAAAACTCCTGTTGCCTCACTCAGACTGGCTCATTGAAATTACATCTTAACAGCCATACTTATAAACGCAATTTAAATTTAATCATTGCTTAAAATTATGCCTGTCACTGTTTGTCATTACCCAGTGGTAAGAGATGGCAATAGTTTAAGCACCGTTTATCTTTTGGCATAGTTTTATAAGTAAGGCCATAAATGTTTAATGTCCTTTTCCATTGATTTTACTACAAACTGTCTGAACTTTAACTTAGCAGGATCAGAAATAGAGTAAAAAAAACAAATAAATAACCAGAAAAAAATATTGGGTCGAACCAAATTCTTGGTAATTTTTTTGAGCGCTGAATTCGGCAATTAAATCTAATACCATGATCTAATCTATAGACATAATTCATATTAAAATTAATACAGGAAATCATTCAAAATGTTCACGTAATTTTGGTAAGCGGAAATTCGCTTGGGACCCTTTTGTCTATCCCTTCCGACCCGACATTAATTCGAGTGATTTCTAGTGAAATTCTTGTCTGTTTTGAACGAACCTAAATAGGTAATCAAAATTTTACTTGTTAAATGTGTAATGTTAGCAGATAAAATGCGTTTCGGCAGTATCTACATCCTGACGGAAATCACCCAATCATACGCCATCTTAGTCAAGCTTGACGCCATAGAGCGCAGTCAGTAATTCAGAC
This sequence comes from Thera obeliscata, assembly GCA_947578465.1. Taxonomy (NCBI): domain Eukaryota; kingdom Metazoa; phylum Arthropoda; class Insecta; order Lepidoptera; family Geometridae; genus Thera; species Thera obeliscata. The sequence continues at coordinate 18,050,236 of OX387915.1, forward strand.
GTCCCTTGTACTATCTCTGGATCGGTCCAATAGTCGGATGACGTCATCTGCTGATTCGAATCCATCATAAGCTCGTTATGCTGGGAGAGAATCGGGCTCGGTTGCATCTTAGTCAGATAAGGATCATTCCCTTGTATCACGCCAGCGGGGGACACCAGTCTGTTCGGACTGTATGTTTGATATTTCCCTACTGGGGACATGGATTGCGGTGTATACGGGCTCATTACTCGCTCGCGTTGCGCGGGGCTCATCGCTGGAGAATAGTTTGGGCTCGAAGGAAGAGAATACATCGGGCTAGCAATACTCAAACTGAGAGGAGTCATCGGGCTGCCTATGTTAGCAACGCTCGTGCGGACCTGGTTCACGGGTGATATTGTGCGCATGTACTCGCTGGTTGGCACTGCCTGGATGTTGATGGTTGGTATTGTCTGGTAGGATACCATTCTGGAGTTGGGGCGAACTTGCTGTTGCTGATCCTGGAAACACAAAAAAAATAATTAGAAGATGTCATTTCCGAGATTTTGTTTTTAGGGACGGATGAAAAAAGAGGACACGTGGCAGAGATGCGAATGTTAAGATGGATGTGTGGAGTGAAAAGAATGGATAGGATAAGGTATGAGTATATCAGGGGAAGTTTGAAAGCAGAGCCAGTGACAGAACAATTGAGGAGCAATCGTTGGCGTTGTACGGGCATGTCATGAGGAGGGATGAAATTCATGTGACTAGGAAAGTGATGAGTATGGATGTGGATGGATATATGAGCAGAGATAGACCAAAGAAAACATGGATGAACTGTGTGAAAGATGACAAGGATAAGCGAGGAGTGAATGCAGAGATGACGGCTGACAGAGAGGAATGGAGGAGGATGACATGTTGTGCCGACCCCACATAAAGTGGTATAAGGGCAGGAAAAAGAAGACACATAATAATCCTAACACTAGAGAAACGTTACTTTCTTAATAATACGTAAATATTTTTTGGTAAAGGTACACACTATAGAAAGGACACAACTAAAGGTGATATAGGTATTAGCTTTGACCATGAAAAAGAACTACGAGTAACAATACTCATTCTAATATAATTTTCCCTACTCGCAATTCGCTTGATTATTTGTTTTACTGCAACTTTTGCAAAAGGGATACATTTATTTTAACAACCATGGTATGAACAGCTTAAATATTAGTTACATGTGCATATTGACAGAAACAAGTACTCTTTGTAATCATTTACATTATATAACTTATGTGAAACGACCACAACATTATGCTTATACAGACATAAACGGATCATAAAATGTATTTGATTTTCATTGAGTGAGCAGCGATCTTAACCTACTTTATCACTTTGTTATGGACAAGCCTGAGGCAGCCAGGTTTCAAAGTACCTATCTACTAAGTAATTGGTAGTCACAGAATAGAAATAAGTTTGTACCGGTATCCTGGCTGCTTGTTTATCTATATGAATCTAATATGAATTCTAAGAAAAATAATCCGTGTAACTATGTATTAGAACTTACATTTCTAGACTGCAATTTTTCTTTACATATAAAATATTGACGCAAACAGATTTTTGTTTTATCGCGTGGAAAAAAATTGGGACAACAGACGCTGGTGAGCTGGTGCATTGCGGTTTAGCAGGCGCCAGTTTTGATCGATAAAACATCTAAATTACTAGTTAAGTATACTTGCATGTCAGTAAGTTTTTATTACTCGCCTACCTGACCAAATAGCACTGCTAAATGTACAAGCGTATATTTGAAAGATTCCAAGATATGCCCAAATACGCTATTGATTTCTGCTTTTGATTTTGGAACGTCTAGCTAATGAATTTTTTATCACCACGCAACCTTACGTAGTCGTAATTTTCATAATACATCTCTTCAGTTATGTTTCATAAAGGAACTGTAAAACCTTCACGATAATTCTCATTTTTATGAAAGTTATATGGTGGAAAAACCTAGTACATTAAGGTTTACGAGATAATGGAAGATTTAGTATCTAGGGATAGTAGTGCTAACAACAATATATTGTGTACATTTATTTTCATTACTGTGGGGTATACTCACGGTCTTGACACCTATTATATTATTTCTAGAAATTCACAGAAGATACAGCAGCTTTTGAGCCTTCTACATCCACCATCACAATGTCGTCTACTAGGTATACAAACCTACCACATATCATAATTAATACTCCTTGCCTCTAGAACGTTTTTGTTTTAGGTGACTTTTCAAAATGCTTCTTGGTTCCTCATTTAAACCACATACAAAAGACATAATATATTAGGTACAGTCTCAAGAAGACACATAGGTACTTTCTCGATATCAAATTATACTGCCCAAGAGAATTTGCGTTAAAAAAACATACACCGAGGTGTGCAAAAGTAGAGTAAATATTGGAATTTAACGGGAAGTCTATGATTAATACGTCATGTTGATGTTTCTCAAATTATTTTCACATCTATAAATTTCGGGCGTCATTCGGAAGAGTACCTTTGCCTAGTTTCTTGGAGTTTATATACATTTCGTCATACCCTTCGTTCCAACTACTTCCACTCGTGGTCGATCACCAGCAACATGCCTCAAAGACGTCATTACTCTCGATGGATTTCGCATTTTCATTGGTTTGCCAAATGTAGAAGCAACATTTCAAAATAGGCATCGGCCTATCACAAATCCAGTATAGTTGTGGAAGGACAAACAGGACATAACACACCTGCTGCTTTTATGTCCACAGTACCCGACCAATCGAGCAAGGATAATGTTTTGGCTACAAGCAAGAAGTCGAAAAGAACGATAAATTTGAAATCAGCTGATATTTGATCGACTCTGAAAACTGTGTGCCCAAGTACCTTCGTGGTAATCGAAAAAAGATATCCCATCTATCTATCAACTGCTGCTGGACACTAGACTTCAGCCAGAGTAGGTATTTCTATATAATGTCATACCATTATCTCCACAAAAGTGTTCCTAGAGCGAAGTAATTGACACATCCTGTAACGACTAACGATGGCGACATTATCACTCCCTAGGGAACTGTTCAGCTACCGGGATTTAGGGGTTTCCGATAATGCTCTAATCAGACATTGTGACTAATGGTTTCCGGCTAAGTTCTTGTCTCTGGACGCTCAACTGGCACAAGAAATAATAGTAGTAGCTACTTTACGTTCGGACCATCTACATCTTGATGCCTATCATGAATGGGATTTAGGTACAGCCTATTGACAACCTTTTGTGACTATAGCGTCTTTGGGATGTCTGGTAGTTTCTTGTTGGTACTTAAAATCTTTGATAATGTCTAAAAAAGTAGTCAAAGACCCGACTAAACGTAGCGCTCACTTTTTACGTTTTCGAAGTAAACATGAAATATTAACGAAAAAGTTCCATCGGAAAAGAATCTCGAAGTTTTTTCATTTCGCTGACAGAAACTTTCCATACTTTTGCAAAAGAATTATAAATAAGGTTCTTGTTTTTGCCCGTGACATCATCAGGCAATGATTTTGTCGTCAAAACGTTATAATGAGACATTATCAATTATGTATAGGTTCATTCGGTTCGTCCCACAAAGTATTGAAATATATAAATTTGTTGTGGTAGTTAACAGAATAGTTGTTGAATTCTGCTAGGCCTATGTACATAGGACTTCGTCTCCCTGACGATGATAATGTAGGTACTACTTATACTCCAGGCACTGTAGTATCCCGTAAGTAGGGACATGAGAAAACACCAGATGTGTATAAACCATCTACAATAGATAGGCCTGTTTACTTTTAGTAAGTTAATTGAGTGATTTATTAAGTTTGTTACAATATGTTATCGTATCATTTCTCAAAAGTAACCTATTTTAGGCGCGCCTCATTTGTGACACGACGAGAAGAAAATCATTTCATTTTCTCAAGTAATTCCAATTTACAACAAATATACCCTAGAATCTCCGGATCCTCAATCAGGCATAAGCCGGCCTAGTAACGAGCTATAGTCGCGTTGAGAGCTCCAATATATTTTAAGCCTGGAGCTCTGCAATAAATGAAACGAGGTTCTCTTGTAAGCCGTCCTTTTAGATAAGGACTTCCAAAGATGCCTCTGGCAACTGAAGTACAGACGTCGACATTCTGATGTTTTCTTTGTCTTGGCTGAGCACTCGCTTTTTAATAAGGGTTCCGTAGCAAAATGGCAAAAACGGAACCCTTATAGATTCGTCATGTCTGTCTGTCTGTCTGTCTGTCTGTCCGTCCGTATGTCACAGCCATTTTTCTCCGAAACCGTAAGAGCTAGACTGATGAAACTTGGCGAGTAGATGTATTCTGTGAACCGCATAAAGTTTTTTTACATAAAAAAAAAAAAAAAACTATATATTTCGGGGGTCCCCATACTTGAAACTGAAACTCAAAAATGTTTTTTTCATCGAACCCATACGTGTGGGGTATCTATGAATAGGTCTACAAAAATGATGTTGAGGTTTTTAATATCGTTTTTTTCTAAACTGAATAGTTTGCGCGAGAGACACTTCCAAAGTAGAAAAAAGTTGGTCCCCCCCCTCTAACATCTAAAGTAAGAGAATGATAAAACTAAAAAAAATATATGTTGTACATTACTATGCAAACTTCCAACGATATTTGGTTTGAACGAAATCTAGTCAGTAGTTTTTTTTTTATACGTCATAAACCGTAAACCGCAATTTACCTTTCGACGAACTACAAGAACCTTTTATTTCATATATATTTTAATATTATGTTACTTGTTGCTACGGAACCCTTCATGGGCGAGTCCGACTCGCACTTGGCCGCTTTTTTTTATTATTGAAATTAATCCTGCAACAGTTCGTTGCATACAACTACTGTGTATGACTTTAATTTCTAGGAGCCTAGGAAGTTGGTGGATGCAGAAGACTCAAAATTGAACTTGGAGGACCTCTTTGATGATATTTAGGAGTAAGTAAGCAGTGAGAGAAGTGTAAATAAAAATAATGCCCTTGTTTCAATATGGCCTCAGTTCTTAAGTTGAGACTAACCTTCCTATGTGGATAAGATCAATCTTAAAAACAAGGTTAGACGATACATCTTTTAGTTGTTTTGTCATTAGATATTATCTAGAAAGTACAAGTATTCTTCAGTCTGAATTCTATCTCAACCTTTTCAACTGATGAAACTTTTGAAAGTCCTTATATCTTTAGATCCGAAAGGTTTTTGTATTGTTCACTAACCTTTGAATTTCCTTCAGTGGTAATAACTTATGGACTACAATAATATATTTGTAGGTATACCTATAGTCACGGCAATATCTACCTGTTTTGCTGGTAAACCACGGAATATACAGGGTGTTACAAAACTACCCGTAAAGCCGAAAGGAGATTAAATGAGGCCTTATAACGAGCCTATTCACAATATTTAGGAACCGTAGTAACGCTGCATCACATCCCCCAAAAAAATTAAAAATATATTAATTTAACATTTATCATGAATGAAAAATAGAACAACTATTAAAGTAGACTATTATTAGGTTAAATAGGAACGTAGGCTTTTCTGTTAAATAATCTTACTTCCTATCTTACGAGGATGGACAAAATTTTGAGCTAAAAAAAAATAAAAAAAAGCTTTGATAATTTGTACGGGGTATTTTGTAACACGTTGTATAGTACCTATAGTTTGACAGCTGAAAATATGGTTATTGCTTATCCCAGTACCACAATTTTTATAAAATGCGAGTTTTCCTGTTAATTTTGTTCTTAGGTATTCCAAACACTATATCCTGTTTTAATGTCAAAATAAGGATACAAAAACATTGCGTTCCTATTCCTGCATCTGAAATGCAAGTTTAGTTGATCTGGATATGCATAACATTATTGATATTATAGCACTCTTCTTCTTTTTATAACGCTCTTATTAGTTTCACCTGTATGTATGTATATATTATGTATGTATGTATGTAACCGACTCCTTTGAGCTCGATTTTGTCACACTTTGAACGATCAGATTTGATTCAAACTTTGCACACCTGTCAAAGGTCGATGACAATGCAATAATATGATAACAATAATATAAATTTTTCAATTGATTATTAGTTTTATTTTTAACTTTTTAGTTCAATTAGTTATAAAAGCGTTTTTTTTTAAGTTTTTTAAACTATAATTTTTTATCGTGTCATTAGTGCATGTGATCACTTGCATGTTAGTGTGTTCTTTTTGTGGTGAAAGGACAGCTCTCTTAGCTTGCCATACAAAATCTAAAATTTATAAATTCAGTTGTATACGAGTAGCACAGCAATCAATGTTACTCAGATATAAAGTCTAAGATCGAAAAATGTTTTATCAGAATATAAAAAGATGTACTGCATTTTGGGTCTGACCGTTATTTAGGTATGAAATATAAATAATACGCTAGTATTTATATAACGTTTGTCAGGCTATTATTGTTATTATGTTGTATGTATGTTTTATACAACTAAGTTGACAAGCAAGCATACGGCCCACCTGATGGGATGGGATGGCTATCAATAAGAATGACATTATCTCTTATTCAGTAGAGGATTTCATGGACTAGTATTTTATGTTTATTCCTAATTTATGTCGGCCATAAATTGGGCTTATTAAATGCAAAAAATCGAAATGTATTTTATTGGGATAAAAGCTTTTCATTTCAAATACTTTTATGGTTTATATTAATGGATATAATGTGCTGATGTACCTAAGCAAATTAACGAAATCCAATATTATTAAAGTGAAATAAATAGATTTAGTCAAAGCTAATACCAATGGAGGAGATGGAAAGGGAAAAGGTAATAAAAACAAGCGTGCACCTTTTGACAGTACTATTTCTCTTTTATTTTACATATCTGTCATAATATTTATTTCTCTTCAGAAAAATAAATAATCCATAACGTTTCTCTAGTACACATTCATACACTATAAATATATTAAAAAATAACAATTAACGATGATAAAACTACACTTTACGTCTTTTAAAATTTGAGTTATATGTATTATTATCGACTAGTGCCAAGCACGTAATGTCAAAATTTCGAGCATCATTTCATATTCCGATTATGATATCGACGATAAATAGTAAAATATCTACATATAGAGGCGTCGAAATCGAAATTCAATAAGACGTTATGCACTAACTAGATTTTGTTCTATATTGTACTTTGTATCATATATGGCAGTGACTATTTTAACTTTCACACTACAACTGCCGCGAACAAGACCCATTGGTCCAATGCTTTCGTTAAGCTGCTGTTATCATTACCATTTTAATTTTATAACCGGTACGTCTATTTGTCAAACAACTATTTTACTAGTTCAACTCGATGTAACTAACGTACTCGTATCGTATATTAAAAACAACTATCGAATAAATAACGACTGACCTAGAATAGGACACGATAAATCTACTAACATGACTCTCATAAGTTAAAAACAATGAACATAAGACTGGTTGCGGCGCACTCACTGAGAACGAACGGTAACTACATTAAACTAGGAACGATTCATCACATAACCACAACGATATGCGCACGTTTAATTTAAGCACTAAAATTAACATCAATCGATAGTTTCGAAAAAATTACACCGACAGATAATGACCGACTTGGCCTACAAGTTACGACTAATATGGTGAACGCCCTCGGGCGAAAGCACGAGATTGCAAGTCTGGAAGTTTATCTACACCCGGCCTTAGACCCTCAAACTGGCAATGAATTGAAATAAACCGACGTTAAACCGGCACTCGATCGATTGTCCTTTCGATTCTAGTTACGACTTCCAGTCTGATACTTCTACCGGCCGGCCTAAACTATCACTAGTATCGACGGCACTAGCTTTTGTAAAGTGCACGTAGCATGAGGTTGTACACTGGACGCGTATTATCACAGCTTATAGGGCGTGAGCTCGGGCCTCATGCCTTGGTTTTCCGAGGCCGGCACTGCACCATGCAGATGTAGCCGGCATCAACATCGCACCCGCTCACCAGGAGGTTCATGAGGACACTTGAGGACTGTGTGCTGGTGGGCTTCTGTTGCGCGGGAGATGGACTGCGTTTTACGCGTTTTGCACTCGGCTCATGCTCCTGTTTTATTAGGTTTCTCTTGCAGCGAGTTTCCCAGGGATAGAGTGTTGTTGTGCTTGGTATGAGACCTTAAAATAATAAAACAGATCAGTTTGATCCCTAAGTAGGAAATAATAGTTATTTGTTATACAAGAGTGCAAAGCTGCTTTTTAACCGCGTGCTCAATTTTGATGACTGAGCAAGCGCAGGATTCTAAAGTTTAACCACGAGCGTAGCGAGTGGTTTAAAAGTTAGAATCCTAAGCGTTGGCGAAGGAATCAAAAGAGCACAAGGTGAAAAATCTTTGCACTCGAGTGCAACACGTAACTTTTCATCCCACCTAGGCGAGGAAATTACTAATGCAAAAAAGAACATGGCGCGACTAAAAGTAACACACCAAGAAGGTTCCGAGTATAAGTTATTAACAAATTTAAAAAGGTTGTATGATAAATTCGGCACCATGCAGAAGTAAATAGGTTTAATGGTGTTTTGAATTCACAAATACACCAAGAAGGTTACGAGTGCGAGTTTTTAACAAAATAAAAAAGGTTGTATGATAAGTTCGGCACCATGGAGGTAGAAGTAAATAGATTGTGTATTCACAAACTTATTGAACACGATATTCTAAATTCAAATTTACTTTATCCTCTAGCGGATAAAAACGGCTTTTCCAGTCAGAAATTAAACAGCAAAAACACACTTTCAGAGCTGGTGGGATGAAAATGTATTTTTAAGTTGTAATATTTACCTTGATCTGAGTATAAGTTAGATATGAGATCTTGTGGGGTTGGGCCAGTATTGTTCGCTGTGAGCAAACGCTGCAGAGCAGGTGCCGGTGAAGAAGTCACCGTCACCGGTTCTGATCGTTGAGGTCGGGCCAAGCTGACGCTGTCCGGCAGAGCACCCCACATGACAGCTGGGAGCTCATCACTAGTCGGTATGTATGGAGAGTTTCCATCATCAATGTCATTGTCAGACCTCGTGTTGTCGAAGGCATCTAACGATAATTCTGTTAAAAGGGAAGACTGTTCGCAAGATGAATCATTTTCCTGAAAGAAAAAACGTCGAATAAGATCGTGTCTAAAAAAATAGATATTTTAAAATTACAATAAGTGACAGATGACGTAATCATACCCGAGAATCCGGTGAGAGCAATAATGAATCCGGAGTCATACAATCCACGGGTGATCCATTGCCCAAGTCATCACCCAAGAATGAAGGCAGGCTGCAGTAGTCGTCGGTCAGAAAATCATTGAACATTTCATCGAAAGGGCTGTTTTCGAGTCGTATACAGGCGTCTCCGGCCGAGGGGGCCAAACGATCCAGGATTTCGGGGTCATCTTTAAGCACTGTAAAAATAATGTGGATACAAAATCTGTGGGTTGCTAAAAAAACACAAAATCTAATATCAAAGCATAATTTGATACCACTTACTTTTATGACTCTTGTCTTGCAAGGGCATGTAAAAGCTTGTGTTCATATTTTGATCGAGCGGTGCAAATATGAGGTCAGTGACAGCTTTCGGTTGCTCCTCTTCTGGAGGTATGATAGCGACTATGGCGCCGTTGCAAGGATGTTCGACTGGAAGCAGGGGTTTGCCGAGCGGTGTAGTAGACGGTGCAATCGGATCTACAATTGGTTTCAGATCCACGTGCTGCAATTGATGTGCTGCAAACACCTCATCTTTGCACTCGATACCGCTGTGAACAAAACAACTTAGTAATGTAGGGGCCTGATAGGCAGGCCGATATTATTCAAGAAGTGATCTGCCGCCTATTTACGCGTGCTCTATGCTAGTGCCCCGATTATGAATGGCATTTAAAATAAAGACGAGCAATTTAGAGAAGTAATATGCTTTGCTGAGATGAAAGCAACAATTTATCTGATTACTGTGGCTAAAACACATTATCATCAGAAAACGCCCATGAAGTGTAGATCAACAATGGAGACCATTCAGTCAACAACATTCAAGGTTACAAAGCTGACGGCAATGACGCAAGCCTAAAGAGTAGAGCTAATATCAAGTCTAGACTTTGTACTAAGCAAGGAGCGAATAACATGTTGAAAAAGTTGTACAAACAAATAAAATCTATAATCAAGTTAGAAGAATAGTGCAACCACATCACTCATAAATTCAATAATTAAAGTGGTAAAACTACTATACTCCATCTAGTAATTGACGATAAAATTCCATGAACAAGAACAAATACTCACAGTGTTAGCGTAACTATGTACCCAATAAGATAAGACGGAACAACTTAGTATTAAGCAAAAAGAATAGGCAAAAACTAACTGAGCGGAGTAATGCAGGAAAATTCTATGGATTATTATTAGACTTACGCACTAGAAATATTCAATAGATAAGTGCGAAGGTGTTTGGTCAAACACGACTGTCAAGTATAGCAGTTGAAGTTTATATGACCATAGTAGACGCTGGGAAGAGACATGATAACAAATAATGAATCCGACTGTGGCGCTAAACAAAAATAAAGATTAATTAATGATCATCTCGTTGGATATTTGATAACCTATAGATTGGCCCCTAGTGGCCACTTGCGTCAATCATCCAATATCAAGATACGTTATGGATATTTTACATTGATATAATGTTATTATTGACAACACAGTTCAAGTTTTCATTAACCTCAAGATAAGACTTGGAGCCTATCCCACTCTAAATAAATAAATAAATCAAATCAACGTAGTACTAGTACACATAAATCCCATGTACTTAAGTAAGCCGAAGCCATAAAAAATACAATAAATAGACTGGTTTGATCAATTTTAGAAAGCTTTCCAGTGAAAAATAACAAGCGATCGTACACAAAACATAAATCTTTCGTTAGAGTGTTTGGGTAGGTGCATTTACGCGATATTTGAAAGTGAGTCTGTTGAAGCAGGACGAAATATGGAGTATTCAGGCTGGGAGAGAGGGATATGCAGAAGATAGTAAGGACGGCCTTGCAGCCGACCTTGTCGAATTCACCCCCTCTGATGAGCCTCCCCATGTTTTCTCTAGACGGGCCATTCACTAGAAGCTGGTTTGCGCGCGCATCTCAAACACGCCGTGGGATCCGTATTGATTCTACAGCGAAGAATTTGGAGAACCCCCGAAATTACAAACATTAGAAAGATGCACTAGGTGTAAAAATATCCTATCGATCGATTTTTGAAACTTACTGAGAAAGAATGTTGTTGTCCAAGAACTTAGATGCAAAAATTTATGTATAAGCCTTACGATGAAATCGTGAGCAGAATAGAAACAAGAGGATTCCATGTTTGAGAGCATTGCGTAGGAGGAGTTACGCAACATGAAAGATCGGGATAGAACAGCTGTTTAGTGGCGGTTTTGACCTTGGCCGTGATACCGTTGCCGGCGTAATTCAACAATTACTTGTTTTCACGGTCAAGTGAATCGTCGACGTCATCACAAAATACAATAAATCATTTTCAATAGAAATGAACGATTTATTCAAACATTTTTTTTTATATCACCTACATTTTGCTTGTTATTTAAAAAAGATTCATATCCAATTATTTATTCAAGTAATATCGAATTGTGTCTATGAGCTGATAAAGTGCACACGTTTTGTACTATATGAAGGCAAGATTTGTGTTTGCTAATAAAACAATGTCTCATCAAGTACCTACCTAGTTCACTTAAATAAACCAAGAACATTCGATATTCAAGTAGCAAGAAAGCTTTAAAACTCAAACAAAAAAACTTTAGTTAGGAAACTAATTAGAAGAGAATTAGAACTGTTAGTGAGTAATAAGAGTAAATATAGGAAAATACCAATGAAACCTTGCATTCAGGAACCCACAGATAGTTATTAAGCCTACAACAAATGTCTAGACCGGTGATCGCCAAAATGATACATATCACTAGATATTAGATAGGTAGGTGTATTGATAAGATAAGGCAATTAACGTAACCAACAAGTTAAATTTAGCGCCAAGGTTTTTGATACCTATGAATTATACTTTTTTAACGCTTAATACAGAATGTTTCTTTATTAATATAATTAAAAGACCGTTAAAAGTGTATTATATTAAATATTTGATGATGGAACGGAAAGTTGTAACCGAAATTACTCAAAATAATGTTTATTCAATAAACTAAACGTGTGTATAAGAGTATTCATCGCAAGTGTAACTCCCTTAAACATTCATACAAGTGTTTTTAGATATGATAAATAGAAATCAATTTAGAAAGGCAATTTATGAGAATCTTTATAAGAGCACAGTTGTTTTAAACTTGATTTAATTTGGTACGACACGTCTTTCAAATTATGATCCATAGGCACAGACTGACGGGACAACCTCTAGGGGTCCTTTCGCATACAAATAATAACAATATACCTACTAGTTCAGCAGTTTTACTCTATTATAAAGTACAAGTAAACAGAATGGACTATTTCGTAAAAGTATTCAAACACTTAGATAACGAGAAGTTGTATTTTAAAAACAACGACGCATGTATAATACGGACGCAAGTGACTGAAGTAACATAGAAGTAAACTAATAAAGAATAATCGGTAAAAATGGATGAGAATCGATTGTAAGATCAATAATGTCTGGCAAGTAGCGTGCGGCGCGGGAGTCAAGGCCGCCGGTCGGTGGCGCGGTTATGTAACCAATAGCTGGTTAGCTGGACAGTGGGGGGCGAGAACCGCTATTTTAGTCGCACACAACACACGCGACGGATGACTTGAAAACACTTTACCCTGCATATTTATGCACACAAAACGCAGTAAGAAGCCACGAAACACTTTACAAACCTAAGTAAAGAACACTTGGCATCTTCTCCGAGCAACAGATCTATAAATAAAGATAAACGTAACCAAATTACGCTGTCAACAAACCACGTGACCGAAACAAAAAGCTGAGAAAAATATATTGAGGAAAAATGAAGGTAGAAAACATCGCACAAATAAACGACGGCATCCAGCAACACAGAGCTATCCACTTCGGAAAACCAACGAAATTATAAGCCGGTTATATCACTCAGTCAACCTTCGCCTTTTCTTTACTATAGAACGTTATAAAACAAACACACGCTGAGGGCACTAGTATGAGCACGATCACTATGCACTACACCGTTGTCACTGCACCGTTCCTTACCATGATGCGTAAATTTTCCTTTTTGTTGTCAAACAAAGTTTGGGCGTTCGGTAAAACGCCGGTTAGTTCGAAACTTTGAACAGCTGATCGAGATCGCGAGTTGCCAGTTATGCCAAGTTGTGGTAAACGCGCGAGTGCCCGCTAGGGAGTTCTTCCGACGACGTCTGAAGCGCGAATGATGTGAGGCGAGTGCGGCGGCGGCGCACTCGTGACGCTGCCTACCTAAACACAGTAAATCGCGCGACAGCCCGATGATATTATTACATTTTTGAGATTGCCCATTCGCAAGCCACGCGAAACGATAACCGAGTTCATCATTATCACGATCCACCGGTGGTCTATCGTGGCGCCGATCACGACCAGGTTAATGAGATACTAGTGTCGAATGGTGATCGAGTGATACCGCCATGTAACAGGAGCTTTACACCGATGCGTGTTTTACAACCCATTCTACAACGCAAAAAATTTAGGCACTGAACTTCGTATATTTTAATGTTTTAAAAATAGTTCATAATGAAATATTCACCGAGTGGTACAGAGCTACAGGTTATTTTGGATTAGGCTATTTTGGTTAAACCATTATAATCTAAAAAGGTCAATGAACTCCGTGCATTGAAGGTCGTTTTAAAGTAGAGCAATTCACATTCGTAATACACCTAACATAAACTTTTATGAGATTGCGTAATATTGTAAACAATGGAATATCTTGAAAATAACTTCGTAATTTGAGTCTGCAAAGAATCTTATCTACCTACACAGTTATCGGAATTTCTAAAACGAATAGAAACCGCAACATTTACGTTACGCCATTTAGGTCTGCAATAGTAATATAGGTCAGTATAATAAAACCAATGCACCAACAAAGACAATAGCATTTCTCTAACCACTACATTATGTACTTGCTTACCTGTAAAGAGGAGTGGGTAAAGTATGGAAAATAACAAACATAAATCTATATCATGGGCATAATCATTCATCGTTAAAAATCAAACAAACAAACAGAGTCCAGTGAATAATCTTACATAGATGGAGGTAAGTACAATACCTGAAGCTATGACGCAATACAGATTCAAATTCCGTAGTGAGATAAGAGATGAGAAGTCAGGAGGGAACAATAACGCAGTATGCAATAGATCAATCAATCACTATGGCGTGTAAGACACATGATACCCTCGTGTTGTTCCGCAATTTTGCCGCGAAACTGGAAGCCTACTTGGATTCTCCGTTGCGAAACTTCGTCAACGAACGAAAATCAAACGAAATTTCGTTGGTTACCCTACTCTAATTCATTTTCGGATTCAGACAAGACTTTCGGATCCATTGTAAATTTTCGTGACCGAGCGGAATGAACAATATGGAGTGACATTGTTATCCGACCAATTTGAAGAGTTCTATTTTACGCAAGCGACGGGTATTAAACCTTCAACAATCTAAAATATCCGTATAGTCACATGCGATATGTAAACAGAAGATTTATTTCACGAGTTTTTATAACTTTCATTAGCGTTTGTTTCTCAAATGCTGTGCTGTATTATCTAAAGTGTTCTCAAGTGCATGTGGGATACACATTCCATAATATGGTTTCAAGTATTACTCTCGCAGTCTGCAGTTTGGGTCCCTACAAGTGCCTTTGTCTTGGAAACTTTGTAAGTAGAATCTATTTGTTTATTCACTATACGAATAATAAAATACATATTGTATTTCAGTTTATAATGGCTCCACTTGCGGGTTTGGCTGCGCCAGAGCAAATAAATACACTCCTCAATTGAGCATAAAGATCTAGCCCGCGGAAGATTGAGGAGTGTCGAAGTAAAAGTCCAGGCAAAGAGGTTGTGGGATGAACTCATGCTCATGCAACATGCTCAATTCCATGGGTGGTTATATCAAAACAATTCAGCAGTGGCAAAAAGGTAAAAACTTTCAATTTTTAAAAGCCAAAATACCTAGTGCTATTTATAAAAAAATCTAATGCTTGCAGATATGATTTGATAGAAAACATCTAGCCAAGAAAGGTGCATCTGATTCTCGGAGGTCAGTAGAAGAGGAACAAGCACACAGAGACAGAAATAACAAGCTTGCAGGAATCAAGACTGCCCTGTTAGAGCTGTGTGGGCTTGTCAGACAGTGTATGCCATAATATGTTAATTCAGGTTCATTGTATGTGTCTGTTTAATTGATTTATGTCAAATGTGATATATTACCAAAGTTACTTTAATTAGTTATTACTTAGTATAGTTATAGTCTAATATTAGTAGGCTAACATATTATTTTTTACTTTTAATAAAAAAAATATGCTTTAAAATACTTGCATTTAATTACTAAACATAAAAGATAACTACATACAGATTATATTAGTTGTAGTTTCTTACAAAGTCTAATTTGGGAATAATACTTATATCGAGAATTATTGAGTTGATTGCGCAGGCGCCGGTTCCTTCTATAGATATTTTTCACGCAGAGAAAACTCGACTAAAAGAAATCTAGGAGCCATTCCACATCAATTTCCGACAAAATTCACAAAATAAAAAGATTACGAAAATCAAAAGGTAGCACTTTGGGTTTCGTCTATTTGAGGTTAAAATTCCGAACAAACATGCGTCACATTCAATTTTTCGTTCGGACCGAAAATGAATTAGAGTGGGTTTAGAGAATTTATATGTCAAACAGTTTACGTGCGGCCGAAGTTTCGGAACGAACATGAACCGTGGTAGGAATCATGCGAAACTTCGATCGAAATTTCGTTGTTCGTTGAATTAGAGTAGACGTCCAGAACACCGATCACTAATGGCTTTGTAGCGAGACCACTATCTAGGTAATGTAGCTAAGAAGTACTCTCAAACCAACCTTATTATCAGAGGAGATATTGGAAAAGACAAGCGTATTCACGTTACTCTAGTTTGACTAAACTTGATTACAGAATCGAACAACGTATTAAACTACGTAATCATTCAATTTCAATTTCAATAAACGTTTATCCAATACTATACAAGAATCACTTTGAAACGTCTTAAAGCTAGGTCAGTCTAGGTGCCAGTTCCACGCGACATTTCTTTAATGAATCACTGAAAGAAAACTGTGTCGACCAAGACCAAAGTAGATTAGACAAAAGAAATACAAGGCATATGTATAAGATGTCAGAAGGAAGAAGTTATTTGATAGAAGGTTATGCTAAGTCACCGTGAGGCTAATGAATATTTTCATGTAAAAATACCTGTATGCACCGTTTTAATTTTATACAAAACCGTACTGTCGTCAGTTTACACCGAACTAATGGATACAGCACATAGTTGTACTATATCTGTTCACTATAGTCTATTTCACGTTGATTTAAATCACCTCTGGTATAATGTGGGAGCAAATAGCCGTACGAACATTAATGCCAGAATTGCAGTTGTCGCGAATGCTTTTGCAGATACTGCACACGTACCTAAATGTGAGATCACTATTTTTTTGTTGAAGAATATTCAAATCCGTGGAATTTATAGAATTTGATGTTATTTCGTGGAAATCTACAGGGGTTCTAAAGGTTTGGCGCGCTGTAATAGGATATCAATGAACTTTGGAGCATGCGCTGAGAACTATTACGCGGTTTTCAGAAGGATTGCTCAAGATTTAAATCTCAATTGTGATGTAATATAATTTTGTTTTATTTTATATATTAAATTTTAAAACAGTAAGCCTACTACTTATTACTGCTAAGTCATTGAAATTAACAAAACTTATACATTACGAAACTAGTTGAAACTTGGTTTATAGAAAACTATTCCTGCCGCTTCACGATGACGAGTTATGTTCCGGGTATTTTCCAATGGTTACTCAGTCAAATTTGATGTGATGTTGTGTTGTATATTATTTGGACCAATCACATCTACATAAAATAACATTCCCCTATCAAGCATGCTGTTGACTTAGGCAAACTCCGTCAAATATTATTAACCTATGTACAGTGGCCTTATTCACGCTGATGGTGATAAATATTCTACGAGTATTTCATAATGTACTATTAATAATAGTTAGTCTGGGTGCTACGTGCCATATTGAACGATGTCGAACTTCTGAGTAAATTTGAACAGTGGTGGTGCAGTTATGGTCTCTGAAAAGTTGAGTGTTTGGTGAAAAAACAAGACGAGTGTGTTTGTCCTCGTCTGACATATTTTTGGTCCTGGTTATTTAGTTTGGAGGTTTTACATTGTTCACCAAATTTGTGAAAAAGTGCGTGGTTGGTATTATGATTGCCTAGTTTGTTTTTTTTTATTTAGCGTGGCACGGTCGCGTTTGAATAAAACTGAATCAGCTTCAATAAACAACTCGATTAACATTTCAATTACAACATTTAGCAGTTCTACATTCAGAGCATGATAATTCTACAGTGTCCAAGGTGTTAATTGGTCAGTCAGCTACAGAAACATTGGCGTACGGGTGGCATGAATGCATTCTGCAAGCTATTGTGCAATTAGGGCTGTGGTCATCGACCTGCCCCACCCCCAGCGCTTTCTGGCAGGCTACGTGACTCCAGTTGCATATGCCTTACATCATCACCGTTATAGCACGCCAAGCTTTCAATGACGTCGCTGGCTCTCATGATTATGTCTGGTTCGACAACTTGCAAATCAAAAATTTCACATTCTTCATGGTATTCGGATCGGAAAAAGTGACGTAATAAAGAGGTCAGTGGGTTCAAACGGGCTATAATGACAATGATGATCATGTATTATCAGAGTGTGTTTAGGGATAAAATTAGTTATAACTCGACGGAGACTTGCGTGAAAGAATTCCTAGGAATTCATAGAAACTACCAGGTTTCTGTGCTTCACGTCACGTAGTCCACAACGAAAAAAATCGTCAGTGATTGGTATCACGGACGCTATAGTTACATGCGATTTTATCCAAACGAGTCCCATGCAATACGCAGAAGCGGCGATTATATTTTTAAATGGAGATATCGACTGAAATAATGATACTGTACCAAAATAAAAAACGGTAACGTGCATTCGTCCAACTGTAAACGGCACAGAATTGGAACGACGCGAACAAAAAATAAATGTAGGTATCAGAAAACGATTGTTTTAGCATCAATAAAATTAGAATAAAAAGAGTGTGAAAAACAGAGCCGACGATTATACTACTCATGCATTAAATATGGATGAGTACAAAATCGTAGAACGAACCAAAACATTTCAAAGTGGGCAAGGAGAGCTCATAAAATAAAATTGACGAGTACTACAACTTTTTATGACAAAGTGAAATGAAGTCAGGGAGTCCTTCAAACATAAAACAAAACGGTCACATAGACTGCTGATAAAGAACGTTTGAGGGCAAATGAAATATGAACGGGTCAAAACTCTATAGCCGAGATAACATCAGCCCCTTTGAGGCGGGACGGTCAAATATTACTTTTTTTGATTCAATGAATCAAAATGAAATGTATAATCAAATTAGGAATCTATAAAAATGTTGCAGACCATGCTCAAATTGACAATTTATAAAGTTAGAGTAAAATAAATGTAGCATAATGAAATTAGGATTCACAATAACTAGATTAAGGGATTATTAATGGTGTTTTTAGGGTTCCGTAGCCAAATGGCAAAAACGGAACCCTTATAGATTCGTCATGTCTGTCTGTCTGTCTGTCCGACCGTGTCACAGCCATTTTTCTCCGAAACCATAAGAGCTAGACTGATGAAACTTGGTGAGTAGATGTATTCTGTGAACCGCATTAAGGTTTTTACACAAAAATAGAAAAAAAACTATAAATTTTGGGGTCCCCATACTTGAAACTGAAACTCAAAAATTTTTTTTTCATCAAACCCATACGTGTGGGGTATTTATGGATAGGTCTTCAAAAATTATGTTGAGGTTTCTAATATCGTTTTTTTCTTAACTGAATAGTTTGCGCGAGAGACACTTCCAAAGTGGAAAAAAGTTGGTCCCCCCCCTCTAACTTCTAAAATAAGAGCATGATAAAACTAAAAAAAATATATGTTGTACATTACTATGCAAACTTCCAACGATATTTGGTTTGAACGAGATCTAGTCAGTAGTTTTTAGGGTTCCGTAGCCAAATGGCAAAAACGGAACCCTTATAGATTCGTCATGTCTGTCTGTCTGTCTGTCTGTCTGTCCGACCCTGTCACAGCCATTTTTCTCCGAAACCATAAGAGCTACACTGATGAAACTTGGCGAGTAGATGTATTCTGTAAACCGCATTAAGATTTTTACACAAAAATAGAAAAAAAACTATAAATTTTGGGGGTCCCCATACTTCAAACTGAAACTCAAAAAAATTATTTTTAATCGAACCCATACGTGTGGGGTATCTATAAATAGGTCTTCAAAAATGATGTTGAGGTTTCTAATATAGTTTTTTTCTAAACTGAATAGTTTGCGCGAGAGACACTTCCAAAGTTGAAAAAAGTTGGTCCCCCCCCCTCTAACTTCTAAAATAAGGGAATGATAAAACTAAAAAAAATATATGTTGTACATTACTATGCAAACTTTCAACGATATTTGGTTTGAACGAGATCTAGCCAGTAGTTTTTTTTTTATACGTCATAAATCGTAAACCGCAATTTACCTTTCGACGAACTACAAGAACCTTTATATTATGTTACTTGATGCTACGGAACCCTTCATGGGCGAGTCCGACTCGCACTTGGCTGCTTTTTTTTATGCGTCAACAATCGTAAACCGCAATTTACCTTTCGACGAACTACAAAAACCTTTATATTATGTTATTTGATGCTACGGAACCCTTCATGGGCGAGTCCGACTCGCACTTGGCTGCTTTTTTTATGTTTTTATACACCTAGAAATAAACTCTGTTATTAACACAACTGTGATAACTAAAACGAGTTTCATAATGGTACATTTGAGCCACTTGGATGTATGTTTATTGGAAACGCAAATATAACTTATCGCCGGTCGAAAAAACTATAACCAGTTTGGAGCAAATAGCGAGTTAGCTTGAAATCGCGTGATGGGTAATGCAATGTTAGGTGTTCATTATAAAAAGCTAATTATTGTAAATGTGATGGCTTCTTGATTCGTAGATCGTGCAAAGATATCGATTCCGATTAGTATTGAAAAGGTCAAAAGCTGCATGCTACGTTTAACCTGATTGTTTGACCTGTATGCTGTCGTTGCGGCTGTAGAACAAGGTCCGTTTACTCTAACTACCGGCATAATATGTGTCTTGGTATTGATAAAACTAGGTCACATAGACCAAGAGGGTGCAGATATCAGCTTTACAGCGGACAATGTCACAATAGACAGCAATACAAATGTAGCAATGTAAATCTGACTCAATAAAGATTAAACGAATACGATTCAAGGTTACAAGCCACTTGCAATTTACAATGACCATATTGATGTCACAGGCATTGATCAACTGGTCTATTGGTTGTAATTTTCTCATCTATGCCCGTACGACTATTACGATGTATGAGGTAATCGTACATACTAAAGCAACAAATAAGTTTGCAGCTTAAGATAGCCAACGAGCTCTAAGCACCTTTTATAGCCAACTATCGAACTATCTCGACAATGCAGTCTGTCAGCACAAAGACGACATGCCAAGCTCTTGGCGATATAATAAGTATGGTGGAATGGCATTAACTCATGACGATCAATGAAAATATTAACATCTTCTCAATACAATACGCTATACTTATTGCAATGCATTCAACACTCTAGACATTTATTTGGAATTCTCCTCAGCACTCGAGAGTTACATCAAAGCAGCAGGTATTCATGTCGAGATCTAACTTATGTCACGAGCTAGGTTCAACAAACGGGGCACCACCCACGCCCCATTCAAGCTGAAACGAAAACTGCTCTAATACTTGCACTAGGAAGGTGAGTTGAACGACCCGGGGGGAGGGGTGCATTCGCCCACAGTTGCATAAACCGACCGACGACCGCAGAACTCTCAGAGTAGGTACAACAGGGAATGGTAAAAGGAAATCCTCGAATACAAATTCTCTGCTCGCATTCCCAACATGCTTTTACTCTTACTTTATAGCCACCAGGAATTTGCTGTCGAACAATACCTATTTAAAGAAAAGCTTTAGGAATCAGTAATAAAATAAAGAACAATAAAATTGACAGCAAAGGTGGCAAATTTTGTTGTTGTGGATGTTTAAGATTACAAAGACAAAAAGCGGTAAGGTAGTTGAAACTAACACGAAGAAACTTGGAAACAGACTACTGAACGGCAGAATGGCGTGATAGAAAATACTCTAAAATACAGCAGGTCTAGTTCGCAATACAGGTCAGCATACGTTGGAACAATCAGTATTCATTGGTGTAATGAATAAATTTGAATTCGTTCCTTGCGGTACCCCGTAATGGTCCAGCTTTATATCTTGAAGCGATTCACAAGACATTGCTTTATTGTATTTTTATGGACTGAATGTAGAAATTTTCTAGCTATTTTGCTGGTATTGGAATGATATTTAGTAATGGAACCAGATAAGAAGAAAACCAAGGATTTGGACATTTTAGTTCTGAATTTTACAATAAATATATTTTCTTTAATCTTTGTTAGGGCGTTAGGACCTTTATAGGATCTTGTGCATAATCAGGGTCTTTTCAGTGATTACCATGACCATGTTTTGTATGAGCATAGGTATACCTCAGGTGCACTCGCGACCAAGACACGATTAAGTCTAATAATAGAAAAAGCGAGGCGTGTCGGTCCATGTGTAATAGATACAGAACGTGGTCTTACATTGACCCACATGTAGTGTTAAAATAAATTGCAACTGAATTAAATTCACGGTTTTATCAGACACGATTCCAGGCTCATTTATAACAAAATACACTCGGCACTATCCAGCCCCAAACTAAGCAGAGCTTGTACGATGGGAACCAGATGGCTGATATAATACTTAATTATAATTTATTTTTTTGTAAATACATTCTTACAACACAATATAACACCCAAACAGAGAACAAAAATGTGCATTCACCACACAAATATTTGTTCTCGATGGGAATCGAACCAACGACCTACGGCGTAGACGGCAGAGCTACTACCAACTGAGCTGAGAGGCCAGTCAGAATAGAAAACTTCCAAATGAAAGGATGCGAACATGATACGGATAAAAATACACTAACAATTATTCTAGCCCAGAGCGCTTCAACATTCTAGTTTCCGGGTAAAATAATGGGAATGTCAAAAGACTTCAAACGGGCTTTCAGCAATCCTGAAACATTTCAGGGAAAATGCCAGTTGCAGTGTGTATTTCGCAAACAACAAATATAAACTGTGTTTATTTTTATGATGAAAATGGTAAATTGAGAAATAAAATTCAGTAAAATTTTCACTTTAATTCGATGTAGAAAATTCTGAATCATAAAAATGAATCGTAACTATCATTATTCCTTTTACAGTGGCAGATCTTTTTTCACATTGCAGACTTTTTAACCGACTTCCAATCAAAAAGGAGGAGGTTCTCAATTTACCGCATAACTTCGTCATTTGTGAGCCGATTTGAAAAATTATTTTTTTATCTGAAAGGTACTGCTTCCAGATTGGTTCCATTTTAATTTTATTAAAAAGGGTTGTGCCTTTTTTTTAAATAATTTTTTTAATGTTTGTAACTGCATGCCTCCGTCATTTATGAACCGATTTAGAAAATTATTTTTTTATTTGGAAGGTTATTCTTACGTCCAGATTGTCCCAAACAAATTTCATTATAATCGGTTTAGCCGTTTGGCAATGAAGTCGGTTTCTCAAGTTTTTTAAACTTATAATTATTTGATCAAAGTTTATTCGAATTTGAATAAAATCTATTTATATCGAGACCATTTTGATCATCATCACTGACCGGAAATAGAATTGCAATGTTTATGCTGAATAGTTTTCTGCTTATTTACACGAATTAATGGCGAAATTTCCGAAAACTCTAGGCGGATTATGCAGCATTTTAAGTTAGTCATCTATCTATCCTGGCACAAATACAACAATAGTGGTAACAAATACATGAAGTAGTTTACAATTCAGTAGAAACCATTGAATTTCAAATATTCAGGTGCATGGTTTGTCGAGCTCCTCTTTCAAATATGTGTTTACCTCAAGGATATTGCAGATAGTACTTCACTTGATGATCTCATCAATCATGTTGCTATCGTATACAAATCATACTACAGCATTAAGGAATTTATGGAAGACGAGATTTAAAAATTACACCTTTCCTACCTCTAAATATTACCAAGCCGTCCAAAGCCAAATAGTCATACATAGATATAATAAGATTTAAGAGTTAGATTCTCTATATAAGAAGTTTGTTACCTAGATTTACCTAATTTAATTTAATTTTGCCGTAAGGCCATTGTAATGCCCCAGCGGGGCTCATGTTCTGGACGTTATTACCCCCTAAGACCTATAATACACATGAAACAATGAATAAATGAATATGAATAATATGAATACCTACTTTCCGTAGTGAAATTAAAAACAAAATTTTTAAACGAAATACTTACTGGAATCGATGCCCAAAGAACGGTAATGCTTAGGGGAAGAGTGAAAGGAGTAAAAGAATGATCCTGAAGAAATATTAGAGTTCGAAATGTTATTTTGATTCAATGCAAAATGCAATAGAAGTGTGAAATAGCGCTTTTAGGGTTATATTAGGATAACAAGTTCAACGGAGATTAGAATGATAATTATAATTATCAAGCTAGGATGCACGACATAGCAACAGTCACCTCTGATAACCCTACATGATAACATGCACCAGCATAGCATCATGTTGTCAACAGAATCAAGCAGATAAGTTAAATTATAAAGTTCCTATAAAAAGTAGTAAGTTCTTTCATAAGAATAATGTAATGAGGAATATTTTAACGGTCTATAAATAGCTCAAATTATGTTTCTTGTGTATTTTGTAAATATTTGTTTCTTTGTGTAAATAAATGTATGCTTCTCCATAAAAAAAAACATTAATACTTGCTATTTATTTGATACGTTACATTCCAATATAACATGCATGGCTTCATTTAAAATCACGGAAAATATAGCGAATACAGGATAAATCTCAGATAAATAAAACAATTTTGAAAATAGCCGTGTTTTGAGGAACAAGAATAGTTCGAAAACAATTCCACGAAGGCTGTTAATAGTCATTAGATTTATGAGTTCCCAAATAAAATTATAAAATGGGAAAGCCCATGATCTTGAGTCTATAAAAAGATGTTTGTAATAGTAGGTGACCGAGGTGACTGCTGCTTTATTTTCAGATTGACATTTGCCTGTTTTATAAAAAAAAAATCTCATGCATCACGATGACATGTAGGTTTTATATTTACTATACTATCACACTTGGTTCGAAAGAACTAGGTGACACCAAAAGAAGATCTATTAAAACTAGCATGGTTTTAGTTTTGATAACCGATATTTACCATGATTTGCGAGTTTAGTTTACCGGTTAATCTCAGGTTTTAACCATATCTTGCTACATTTTACACACTAGCATATAGGTAAATAAAAACTTGAACGACATCTTATTGGTTTTTACTTGTAAGTACGTAAATCATGAAACTTGAATTACATTCTTGCAATTTCGTTTAGTCAGTGAATATTTTTTGATATCTAAGCTAGATCTTATCTATGGGATTCAGAGAATAACTTACAAAGCTTAGTTAACATCATTTTCTATTTCTCTTGTATTTTCAAATTACAATACATTGTTAATTTACCTGACTGTATGAAAGATGACATGAACAAGAGTGATTGATAACAAAAATGTGCCAAATTCACTTAGCATGGAATGAAATGAGGGCATTAGAAGATGATTAATACTATTAAACTAAGTAAACATTGCTTAGATTAAATATAAATCAGTACAAATCATGGCAGACAGAAAGGGCCGCCGATATAGCGTTGTAACACTCGATAAACTCCCTAAACGTTTGCCGTGACCCCAAACTGTTCGAGCAGGGCAGAGTACCCATAAAACTATACGACTTGTACGGTCGCGAACACTTTCGACACAAAGCGACATTTCGTGCCAGAGGCTGTAGAAGTGTTGAGAGTAGCAAAAATATACAGCGAATGTTAGTAATATACATTGACGAAGCTTTGTAGCGAATGGTAAGAGTAGAGATCATCATGGGATAAAAACAGTTAGTACAGTAAACTGGAAGATGATGGTAGCAAATTCATATGATGATGAACTTGGCCATAAACACCTTTACATAACTGATAACCTTCTGCAAAATTACTGTCATAAACTTGATAATAAACAGAGTAACAACCAAATGCCGATCCCAAAAGCAATTGAGACCAAAAGAATTACTTTAGACCTGAATAATTCAGAAGCTGTAAATGCAATTGAGGACAAAAATTCTCAAGACCTAAATATGTCAGAGATGATTGAAAATGACAGCAAAATATTCACAACAGCTTTTAAAATGAAAGCAGTAACAAGGAAACTCCATTAAACTTGATATCTACGAGTACTTGGCGAAAATATTTTCTTGTTTTCGATGGGTGTTGAAGTTATTGCGGACTGAAATGCTGTCGTAAAAGACTGATGAAAACGTCAGCGTCGGTCGTATCCAAATTTGGTAAACAGCAAACTGAACGAACAGAATAAATTAATAACGAATTCTACAAAACTTTGTATTGGTATCAATATTATATTATCTGTGGTATTGGTTTAATTTGCAATTGATATTCACGTAATAATAAGCTATTGTATGTTTCTTTGTTTAAATAAAAAGCTCTATAGTCAAATCAATCCATAGCCAATTCGGTCTTAATTATCAACTCGATGTTATTTGGATTGGATGACAATGGCACTAACTACTTTTAAATAATAATGGGCCATACATGCACGTTTTAAAATTGATGTAGAATCCCTAATGTATTTCCCAAGCGCAGTTGAAATACTTAGATATCCGTAGGTAAGCATTACTTTTGAGGATCTTTATCCTTTAAGGTCTAAGGGATAAACGTTACGCCCAAACAAGACATTAAGGATTTTATTGATAATGTTTTCTGAAGCGTTTGATGCTGAAGTAATCCTAATTATATGAACTTTGTCAGGAGAATTGTTCCCCATTTCAAACTTTTAGAAATCCCATCAGCCTTGACTTAAGCCGAGGGTTGAAGGCTAAAACGATTGTTTTAGAGTAAGTAAGCATCGTATTAATTAAATTTAAATTTTCCATTCCACACAAAAATAAAACAACAATTTACCATACAAAAATGTTGAAACTTAATCGATTTAATTTATTAACGTAGCTACAAAACACTTAGGCAACCTAATATTATTATGTTAATAGGTGTTAGTGAAGGTCCCATGTACAGATTTAACAAGTTAGAAATGCAAAGAAAAATTTACCCTACACTTCCTGGCATTAAAGCACTATTGGTTTACACTAGACATATTGGTTGCTTGCCACGAAGAGATGTGTTTGCGGACCTTTGAACGGAATACTGCATTCATACAATGTTTTCTACATAATAGATATAGTTTCAATCGTAACTATAACTACTTTGTAGACTATCTGGCAGAGTAACGAGCCAAACTGTTGCCCCTGACATAGTGGCCAAATGGCTTTGATATTGCAACGTTCAAGTACCTATAGCATTAAGATGTAAATATCTATGGCAACACTTAACACGGATCCGTAGGGATAAGAACTTCCGCAATCACACGTATGTCGCAGACGAGATACAATCTGACATATAAAGATAAATCAATTAGAAAGGAATCAAAGTTGAATTTGGCCATCGTCTGAATAATGAAACAGTAGCTACGTCTATACTAAATTGTAACTTACTGTTCTATACGTTGTCTTGTTAAAGCTAATTATGTTAAATATATACGTTATTATTATTCTCCATTAAAGACTAGGTTTTCTTAATGGGTCAGATTAATTAAGCACACGTCTTTACATAGTACATTACAAGAAGCTAGAAAGGTATTTCTTGTAAACAAACCACATCTAATATAAATTCGAAAGAATAATCGTGACTCAGACTGAGATAAGCTTTCTTACCCTTTCAAAGTGGATACGAGTCTCCATATAAGTAAAAGATGTCAATCTATAACGAAACAAGTTCCAATTATGCTAGAACTTGTTTTGAAATAAGCCGATGTTACACCAAAAGCTGGATATGGATTCCATGTTTTAAATTTTACAACTGACAATCGAATTTTTAAACAAAACTAACCCATAAATTATGTTTAAATACATGATATATCTCGTGGCAATTATAACATCGTGAGTCGTGACAAACTGAAGTACTAGTCGACTTTACGAACACAAACAGTTGCACAACAAAATTAATGAAAGTGCTGTCGCTAGGAGTGGCATGGCTCATCTAGATAAGACACGCCGAAAGTATAATCTACTAGGAATTACGTACGGGGCACTATCGTCTATCGTAAAAGTAGGTTATGGCAGCAGACCAAATAAACAACTTACAAAAACATCATAAAATATTATGTTATACTCACCTTGATCAACATATCGTTATGTATGTCAAGTCAAATCATTTGCATATTTTCCTGAAATGTT
Source organism: Thera obeliscata (assembly GCA_947578465.1). Classification (NCBI taxonomy): domain Eukaryota; kingdom Metazoa; phylum Arthropoda; class Insecta; order Lepidoptera; family Geometridae; genus Thera; species Thera obeliscata. The sequence goes on from OX387915.1 coordinate 18,077,932, forward strand.
ACCACTTTCAAAATGCTGAAAAAGACACGATTATTTACACATTATACAGGTTTGAAATAAATAATATTCTAGTCCTACCTTATGACGTAGTTGACGCACACGATGCTGATGGGCTTCTGTTGCTTGTCGGTGATGACAGTGGCTTGAGTCTGAACCCAAGCGAAGCCTCCTGTCTTGGCGAGGAAGCGGTACTGGCCAGTCTCGCATTGTCCTTTTGAGAACACTGCAACAAGAGGACAAAACTTACATATGATCTATGTATACATTACTTTTATTTATCTTTATCTATATAATAAAAATGCAGATCTTTCAAGCTAATCTGCTAAACAACTCAAATTGAAGGTATCATTAATTTCAGTTGCCATATCCAGTGCGTCTAGTGACGAACGAAAAACAGCACGTGTAAAAGATAAATTTAATTGGATCTAGATTGAATTTCTACTTCGTCTTACAACCAAACGATATCATAATTAGAAGATAATCAAAGTGCGTCAGATGTGTATCGCTCGGTTACTAGCGTAGATTCAGTGATAGTGTTGGTAAAGATTGTAATGAAGGCAGTGAATTAGCACACAAATCACGAAGGACACTAAGGACCAATTTAATAGGTAATGGGCCTATTCATAACTAAATTTCGGTTAATAAAGATAATGGCTTCACGTGAACATTACAAGAACAAAATTTAGGCACTCTACTGCAATAAAACATGGCATTCCTTTTTCCATGAATACTCCATCAACAGAAATGGAAATATGGAGCAGCGAATCCCATTTCACACTCCGATACGTCATCGGGTGTCATTTTTATCCTCTTGGATAACGAAATGACAGAAAAAGTGGTCTATAATTCTACCATAAGATTGATAACGGTATCATGTTTGTTAAAGACTTATAGTCATTTTTGAAATCAGGTTATTTCGAGACTCACTTGATACTTTACTTGTTTTCATAAAGCTATATACATATGTAGCTATTTATAAAGCTATAATGAATCTTTTACTCTTTGTATCTGCAATAAATGACCTAATTTTTGAATAGTTATTAGACGTTGGGCTAAAGGCTAATGTATCAAACCAAGACATTATTTACGCAAGACAAATATTATGTAGGTAGAGATACTACAAAAGAGTAAAAGATATTCTGGAGGCTACATTGCCCAGCAGTCTCTCAGATGCCACGCCTAAGAAAATGTTTTCTGCCTTATACAAGGTCAAAGAACAAATAATATAAGGGCGAACTCCCTTATCGTGCCCACCCGGCTCGTAAAATGGGATCAGAGCGAGTAGCGGACGTCTGGAACGCGGATTACATTCTAGGGATTTCTACAATACCATAGCAGTAATATTTATTTTCTTGTAACACTATTTGTTTTGTGGTATACAAGTGAATTAATTATAGAGAGCACATTTTAGCTGGCAATTACTTAACCTTTAAGCAAAGGAATACAATATGCGGACGATTGTAATCCCAATAGACAGACTGATAATAAGTCTTCAGGTGACTATAAGCTTAGAACTTCAGAAGCATTTAGAAAACGATAAGATTGAAATGGGAGATACAATGGAATATCAAGACAAGTATTCTGTAACTCAAAGCATTGTTATCTGTAGAAAATATCCAATATCAAATCCGAGAGCTAAGAGGGAACTAATAAAGATTAATAGCAGCAGAGCGCAAAAGTAATAAGAACTAAACTCGGAAATTCTTGAACAGTTAATTTTCCGTATAAGCCGATAATACACATTTTCTAGATCTGAACATACTAACTAGACAAGTGGACTTAAATATAAAGAATCTATTAAATGTTGCTTGTAAGAAGCTTAGCGTTTTATGGTATTATGCGGTGACACTTATAACACACGCTGAGCTTAATACATCATTGGATTACGGTGTCAATTAATATCTGTCACTCTGTCCTAAAATGTCATGGATATTTGTAACGAATTTAATTTGAATGAAACATGATAAGAAGAACACAACAGCCGGTTGAAAACAGGTGAACTGGTGAGGTGATGGTCAATAATTGGTGACGTTGAACTACACGGAAATCACGGAACGAGGAAGAGCAAGCGCAAGTTACAGTTGAGCCAATTTTCGCGGGTTCTGTCAAATCCAAAACAGTTGGAGAATCGCCAAGCTTGCGCTTGGTAACGCAGAAAATACAAACAATGAAATAAATACAACATTCTCTGTTTTCCAGTTTGCTTTTATCAATTTTTTATTCTAATAGCATTCACTCACACGGAAAATTGAACGGAATCGGTTCACAGAAATGTAGATATAATGTATATTGAAGAATAAAATCGATACGAATACTAACATTCTCACTAGCCATTGCACTCGGAATGGAAATCAAATCAGTATCACTTAGCCTAATTCGATAAACCCAATATCTGATGATTACTACCTAAGTTTCGCTAGTTTCGCGCAATTTTACCGAGTGCCAGAAAACGTAAGTGATACCTATTTCTTCCGTACCGACCGTGCTATTGTAGAAGATTTGGAAAGCTTTTGGTTAATTGGTCTAATCATCGTAGTTTTTTTCATTAAAATACCAAAAACTCACTAAATTTCTAGAAATTATACAATAGATATAAAATATACATTGATGCACAAAATTTGCAATGAATAAAGTATAAAAGTGTTTAATCTTCGGTTTCTTGTGTACTTTTATCATATATTTAGTGTATTTTGTAAGTTGTATGCACACAAAAACCGGATAGATAGTTTATATTATAGAAGACCCAGCTATCCATTTCAGACCGGTGTCATCGAACTGTGATACGGGTACTATAATAGACGAAGTTGTTCAACTATCAGTAAGGACTTAAGAAGTAGTTTAATCCTACGATTAGAATTGCTTTGAGACTACACCGCCAAGAGCCAATATAATCGTTATATAAGTAATAAAACAATAACAGCGACAACATCAATCAGTAAAGTTACGACGTATTTATAAAAAGAGGCCAAAACCCTTGTTTCTTGTAATAAACACGCACAATTTAGTACAATCATCACAAGACTAAATAAGTCTTCTGAGACTCAAAAACGTTATTCCTGGTTCTCTCTATCCACCGAGTTCCGGTACAATATAAAGCATTAGTTTAACAAATTATCTCTGATCAATCAGACCTAAAAATACTTGAGAAGCAAAGGATTCATCAGCATAAAGCGACGGTTATCAGGTGAGTTAGATGGCATGGTTATCAGCATGACCCTGATCACTGAATAGACGACATCTGTTTGCTGAATTTATGTCATGAAATAACCTACAGTTATATCGCTTGTACACACGGCTACGAATCAGACTAAATAAAACAAGACATAATGTTAGTCACACAAATATTTAACTTCATCCTCGATAGGAAACAAACCTACAAGCTGCAGCGCAGAAGGCAAAGCTGCCAACTGAGTTGTGAGGCTGAGCAGTTTAGTTTATCTTTTATGATTTAAACATTTCTCGGTTCTACTGTTTGTTATGTGAATACTTGACGTGAGCTGAAATCTAATAACAATGTGGTGGTAAATTGCTAGTTTCTACAAATGGTTGACAAAGTTACTTAATTATTACAATTACAAATGAATTGCATTTTGCGATTTATGTAATATATCCGCAGTGAAAATTTGAATTAAGTTATTAAACTCTCTCTTATAAAATTGTGAGAAGTCCATAAGCTTTTAATAGCAAATTGTTCCGAAACGTTGATAGAAAAGTAATAAGAAAAACGTGTTAATTTTAGAAATAAGACAAAATAGTCGTATACATTTATGGAAGGAAGGAAGTGTTCGATCGATGACATCACAAAGCAAGACCAGAATAATGGATCAAGAAACATAAAAATAAGAGAATCTTTTGGAGACAACATTATAAAATTCGAGTAAGCAAGCACTGAATAATCACTCGACAAAATAAGTGCTCTCGTTAAATATTTGAAATATTATAAGGCAATACAATTTAATAGCACATGAAAATCTTTTATTTCAGGGATGCTAATTACGGAATCGTGTTTATGCGCGCTAAAACGGGTCACGAAAATTTTGCTGAAACAGGATTCCGAAATAATGAAGCTAAAAATTACCCAACAATAAAAATTAAACAGACATTTGGGTTTTGAAATAAAATGTGGAATTTGTTTATGTTGTAGAGTTAATAAAACATCCTTTAGTCAGCCTATTAACCAAATGAAGTTAAAAAAATGAGAAACCGCCTTCATGGGTCATGGCCAAACTGCTGAACAGATTCTGATAAAACTTCTATGGGAATAAAATAAAAATATTAACTTTCTTAAAAAAAAAAATGCGAATCGGTTCATAAATGACGAAATTATGCATACCTTTAAAGAAAAACACACCCGAATCAAGAATCTCCTTTTTTATTTGAAATCAGGCAATAAAATGTGGAAATTGTTGTTGTAGACTTAAAAACATTCGCTGGCAAATTCTAACTTCGCTTTAGTCAGCATTATACAAAATGTAGACCGGATTGTATTAGGTGTTTAACTTTGGGTACTTTTACGACCGTCCAGAATCCTGATGATCATGTAAACAAATTTTAACGCTTCGTAGGTCAAAAACAAGAATCCATATAGAAATCCATTATGTATAGCATAGTTTTGAAATATCGGTTGTGCATTTAGGAATTACCGAAAAATACTGCGGTAATATGCACTACTTACTCACCTAAATTTAACCATTAGTTTTCAAAACAAATTCCTTATTTTCTGCTTTCCGGTATGGGTAGACAAAACCAAGAGAAAATTCAAAGTCATATGACGGCCCTAAGCTGTATCATAATGAAATGAAAATAGGCTTAAACTTGGACTAAACCAGCATCGCTCTAAGGGAATGCAAACCCACACTTGAATTTACCACGCCCAAATGAAATTTAAAAGTAGAATAAGAATAACATGAATTTCTAAGGCGTGCTCATTCATTCAGACGAAATGAAACGACATGTGAGAACAAACATTTTGAGAAACGGAATCGTGTCAGACAACTAGAAATGCAAAATTATTTAGGGTAGCTCAAAACAAAACAGGTCGCGTTACTGTTAATGTATTTTTATTTTACATAACTAGCTGATGGAACAAGCATATTGCTCATCTGATTTTAGGTGGTAACCATCGCCTAACAAAGCATTTCTCGTGGGTCACGCACGTCAGGAACACAGCGATGCTGCTTCTCGGAAGAAATAGGCATGTGATATCAGAATTCAATGAGGACATATGTTTGTATTGTCGTTCAGTCGGTACGTGGATAAATAAACATTCAAAGAAATCTCTAAAGACTGACTGACTTGAAGCTGTATTTGTAGTAAACACTATCTCTTAAAAATGTATTGGTGGATATTATGTTGGTGTTCAAAATATTAAATAAAATGTAGATAGGAACCACTCACAATAGAACATTTGTAATCTAAACAGAATATTGTTCAGCGGTTGGAGTTTTAATTATGATTTTCAATTTTAAAAACCGTATGTGCGTAATTCCAGTGATCTCGAAAGGTGAAAGAAATCATTTTAAATATATCTACCTACTTTGTTGTAAATTGGATGTCACCTGCCAAGAGGAGGGCGTTACTGGCTGCGACACAGTTTATACTTCTGCAGTCACCTTGATTCCAAATAAATATATTTTGATTTGATTTTGATTTTTTTTTGATCATCGTGAGTAATTGTGATAGGCATGCACTCAGACATGTGTATGGATCACTACTGAAAAATGTGCGTAATGTGAGCATGTGCCAATTCTATTATTTTGTCGTGTCTCTAACCAAGAGATCTGAGAGGCTGTCAGACTACCAAGACTGGTAAAAACTTTTTCAATGTAAATTATCATAATTATACAAGACTTAATTTATTGAATACAGTCAACATTCAATGATGACAAGTCAAGATCGCCGTCAAACTCTGAAAATGAAAAATGAAAATGGAAATATAAAAAAACGTATCACAATATTCACAATCGTAGAGGGATGCAGAAAAATTCAGATTCACTAAATCTAGTTAGAATTCTTTATGACATCCAAGCTACAAATTCTAGGTGCTCGTAAAACCCAACGCTTGTTATCTGGTGGAATTGAATGCCCTCATAGCCACTGTTAGGCCAGCTGATAAATTGAAAATGCGGCTACTAAGCCTTCTCGAAAAAATAAGCGAAACTTTGGAATGGAAAGAGAAATACCAAATCACGTGACTTACACTGAAAAACAGACAGCAAACGGCATTTGAATGAAGATATTAGATTCAGATTTGCAATACGGAGTTTATTGAAAATCTAATATATGAACAAACAAAAACTGTATTTCAGAGGGTAGTAGGTACGCGTCCTTCTCGCGTCGAACCCAGTGATTGATGATGAGATTTGTCAATACAATTAACAGGATTTTAGCTAGATGAATCTGCCCCAAATCGACTACAATACGCTTCGGCTCAAAAAAACAGCATTGATGAAAGTGCTAACGCAGTATGCAAGCTTACTCTATGCCAAGTGACAATAAGTAAGGGATCCATCGATGTGCATACGTCATCCGATAAAATTCTATTCCTCGGTTTAGCAGTAAATAGGTACACAACGGACGTTTAATTTAAAAATGTGTGGATTCATAATATTGTAGAACATGGAAATTGTATGGATGAGAGTACGTAGGTTAGAATTTAACTTTCAATGATGAGAAAATTACAATTTCACAGATGAACGCTTCATTTCATATTCGAATACTGAAGAGGTTCAATTTACATATTCTACTAGCAAAAAGGGCAACACCGGGCCCTGTGTGGAAGCATTGTTCTCCGTGTTTATTTTTGAGTTTTTACTGAATTTAGTGGAAAGTTCTAAGCAAATACAAGAAATAATCATTATAATATAGATGCCTTACGTGCTATTGTGAAGTGAATCTGTCTTATCTCGTCTAATTATTGGAAAACAATCAAGAACATACTTGGCAAAAGTCACCAAAAAAGCTGTGTTTTCACGTTCCACAGTGCTACAAATACCAAAATTTAACCATTCTAGTGGAAGACTGTGTGACTTGGACGACTTTGTGCAAATAAATAGTTTTTTGAACATATACGGTGATTTGTCATAACCTTCAAACTACGACGACGCATCTTAGAATTTGTTTCTAAATCCACACTGGGACTGCTCAAACCTAAAATCGCAGGGTTATACTGGAATGGCGGGTGTCTACTTCGCCTCCCTTATCTAAAGAGGACGTCAACCCCAACATTTATCACTATTTCTGCAAAACAACCAAATCATGACGGACAGTGTACTCGAAGCTTTGAGGGAAATGGAAGAAAGAATTACTACAAAAATAAATAACAACACTGAACAAATAATCACAAAACTGCATTATGATCTCAAAAACATGAAAGCAACATATGAGGATCAGGAGCGGAGAATTTCATATATGGAACGTCAACTTCGACAGAAAAACATTTTATTCTTCGGAGTGAAAGAACAGGAGAGACCATACGAGGAATTAGAACAAGTCATAACAAGGATAGTAAATGATCAAATAAAAACAGAGTGTACCGAAAAAGATATAGAAATGGTAAGAAGGGTTGGAAAAATAAAAGAAGGAGGTTCAAGACCCATCAATGTAACCTTCATTACTTATGGCACAAAAATAAAGATACTAAAGTTGAAAAAAAAACTAGAAAGTTCCGGTATCTACATAAAGGAAGACTATCCACCCAAAGTTTTGGAAGTTAGAAAAACCCTGCAAGACCAATTAAAACAAGATAGAGAAGAAGGCAAGCATGCAATTCTTAAGTATGATAAAATAATATACCTTAGAGATACAAAGATCACAACACACACAGCGGAAAGCAAACAGACTGGCTCGGGCAACAAAAAAAGACCTCTCATAGTATCTCCACCAAACATAAGCTCAACATATTGTACAAAAGAAGATGGTGCCCCAAACTCACCACGAGTAAAAATACAAGCAAATAAAAAGAATAAAACAATGGCCTCATACAACATCAGAGAGTACATTCAACCCTCAAACAGAGACCTAGAGAATAGGCTGCCCAATACTAGAAATCAACAACAATCTACGCAACACCTATCCACCCACACAGGCCCAAAAATACTCAACAAATTGAAAACAAATGAAATAAACCAGCTCCCACGACGGTTAGTCACCGAGGGAGCTCATGACTATCACCCCCCCACAAAACCATGACACCTTACAATAATCAACAAACAAAAACAGTTACTTAATTACATTCCTAACAATATTATGTGAGGACTGGACACGAATGTGCAAAAGTGTATTATAACCGGAAGGGGGGAGGCCCTTGCCCTACTATGGGATGCCCTATAACTACAACCACTATAATAATAAGTATAGCAATAAGAAAAGGAGAAAAATAATAACATATTAACATTAGTATACTTATATAAGAATATTACACCATTGGAAAAAAAAAATGAAAATTATACAGTTAAGTTTGATTGTGTACTTGTATAAGGTATGTCATTTCCTGATTAAGCAAATATTAGTTGTATAATATCCAATAATAAAAATAAAGTGTATAAAAAAATAAAAATCTAAATTATAGGTAGTTTGTACAGTACATGCATGATTATATCCACTAATAAAATAAAATGTATAAAAATAAAAATCTAAATTATGTATGCACATGCATGATTAAGCAAATAATATAATACAACAATAATTATAAAAAAAAAAAGCTACAAATTTTTCCCATAAGATTGTTTAATAGTACTTGCATGTTTAAGCAAATATTAGTTATTTAAACAAAAATATTTATATAAAGCCATGTATAATAAGTAAGTACTTGCATGTGATCATACCTAATTAAGCTAATATTGTTAAAATAGTTATAGGAGGCTTAAATAAATAAATAAATAAATAAACTAGCAAAAAGACCACGACTTAGTTCGTGGCTTCGCCTCGATGGACAGTAACCTCGCCTCGATGGACAGTAACCTCGCCTCGATGGACAGTAACCTCGCCTCGATGGACAGTTATTGCTGGTTCGCAATAGCTGTCCATGGAGCCAGTCCCAAGCCTGGATAAAGAGCGAGGGCACAAGGGGGATGTGGAGTTTAGTGAGCAAATGTCTACTCGCATGGGCTTGCTAAGACCCACATCCCTCAGGCGGGGGGGAAGGTGACCCAGCACCTTGGGGGCGGGGGGAGGAGGTGAGGGACTCCTGAGTAACTCACCATTCCTTTTCCCAAACCTTAAAGATGGGAGGAGGCCGCTCGGGCAACGGCTTTCACTAGGCTTTAGCTTCCGCCCCGCTAACCTCTTCTGTTCACAGAAAACAACCAACACCAATATGACTGACACGAAATACGATAGTGAGATGCCATGCGACCCGGCTAGCACCCGGCGCTCTCCGGTACCCGGGCCGGAGAGTGAGAAATTGGTCACCGAAGGCGGTGGCGGGGTGGGTCCCCAGGCCCCGCCTCCCGCAACTGCTACTGGGATCAAAAGTGAGGGTGACGCGAACCCCTCCACGGCTTCCTCAGCGGAACACGCCCCCTCTGGACCAGTGCAGAAGAGGAGGCCAAACAGGAAGAAGAGGAGGAGGAGCGCGGCGAGGAAGGCGGCAGCAGCGGCGAGCACCAGCGGCGCTATGTCGGAAATAGATAGGGAGCGCGGTGCCCCGGCACCTTCTGTGCCGAGAGGTACAGCGACGGGTAAGGTCCCCCTAAGTGACGCAGGGCGCAGGAACGCCCAGCGGCTGGAGCGTCGGAGACTCGATGCCGCTCTGGTAAACGAGCTTCGGCGGAACCAATTGGAGGGCGCCTTATACCCACCCAACGTGTCGGCCATCGCGCCTTCCGTTGGGGTGGTTATGGGGCGTCCACCACATCCCGACACGGGGGTCCGACCTCCTATGACGGTACAAAGGCCTGGTTCCGTGAACCCGACCCATGTTATGGGACGCAATATGGGACCGGTCGGAGTGCCGCCGCGGTCTGAGGGCACTCCCGCGTCGACCCCCAAAAAGGCTGCCAAGCAGCCAAACCCCCCAAGACAAGGGGCGCACGCAGAAGGGGAAGGGAAGATGCATATTGTCCCAAACCCACAGACCTTTTCTGAACCCAAACCTGTGAAAGGCAAGGGCGTAGGAAAGGGCCGTAGTGGTGGAGGACCTGGCATCGAACCTCCCTCCAACCCGACCGCCCCTTGCGCAGAGGCGAGTGGCAGCAGCCGGAGCACCAAGCGGCAGAGGAGCTCGGGCCTGGTGTCACCTTCGTCGGCAGTAGCTGACAAGAGGGTGCGCCTGGAACGCGGCACCTCCGCAGCGGAGGCTGCAACGGCTGGGGCCCAGCCAGAAAGGAGCAGTGGTCGAGAGGGCGACATGTCGTACGCAGAGGCCACAGTATCCCACCTAAGGGCGGTGATACTGGACAAATCTGGAGTGCACATGAACGACCTCCAGACCGCCATGCTCCGAGGAAGGCTAGAGCAGCAAACGATGGCGTATTACACCGAGCACCGCCAGAGATGGACGTGTGCATGGCCAAGCTTCTTCACGATGCCCAGGCCAGCACACGGGGGACTGCGGGTCGAGCCCAAGGACGACTTTTCGTTCTCCTGGCTAGTTTCGACCGCGCAGGAACTACCCGGTCTCTGGCCGGGCTCGGGGGGATACAAAGTCGTTTCGGAGAGGGATCTGCCCCGATATTATAAAGGGGTGGTGATGGTCCCTGATTTTGAGGGCGAAGGAGAACTTATACGGGACTTCTTGGCCTTCTTCAACAGGGATCTCAACATCCGCACCTGGCCGATCTTCGCCCACCGGATCCGGAAAGACGAAGCCATTACGAACAACGTAATGGTGTTTGGCGTTCCGGTGGACGAGGTCGAGATACTGGAAAAAGCCAGGTGTCGCCTCAATTACAAAATGGCCTCAGTATACGTGCTGCTGAGAAAGCCAAAGGCAGGGGACGTCAAAACCCCGATCGTGGCGCCGGCCCCAGACGCACCCTGCTCAAGCAGTGGTGAGTCGGGGGGGGGCACCACGACGGTCGATCCCGATCAAGAGGTAGAGTTAGGAGAGGGGGAGCTCTCGCAGGAGGAGATAGACTTGCTGCTGGGCGACGGAGGAGGGGAGATTGCGGGGGGCATTTTAGGCCTCAGCATCCTCTCTCCTGCGACGCCCATGGACGCAGTGGAGTCTGCCTCGTCTGGTGAGAACTCCCTCTCCGGCCATCCACAATAGGATAGTCAGAAATGACTACCCTACATCCCCCAAATCCCCCCCCCCCATTTCTAGCAGTAACAGAGCTCTCTGATACGGTAACCAGGGCAGGACAACAAACCTCTAAACCCCCAACCCCATTAGGGAATTGCGGGGAACAAATCGTTAGGTCAAACATAAAAGCAGTCAACCAGCTTAAGATAGTTCAGGCCAACATCCAACATAGCGTCACTGGGTTCGCTGCACTAAGAAGAACCCTGGAAGAGCAACCAAACACAATAGCACTGGTCCAGGAACCCTACATGGTCCGAGGCAAGGTAAGCTTTAATGCCCTCCGCGGCAATGTTTTTACTCCACCACTGCAGAATAAAACACGTACACTTGTCTACGTTCCGAGTACGGTCAAAGCATCTTTGCTATCACACCTGTGCACGGACGACCTTACTGTTGTGAAAATAGAAACTGGTTTAGGAGGTAATCTAGACTCTTTGATTCTAGCATCTGTATACATGGATGGCGGGGCGCAAGCACCACCACCAGAACTCGAAAACCTACTGATCTACTGCAGACGACTAAAATCAGAATGTATTATAGGCTGTGACGCCAACGCACACAGCACAGTATGGGGATGCCAGGACACGAACGAAAGGGGGAGGGACCTCCTGGACTTCATTCTAAGGCATAACCTAAACATTCTGAACAGAGGGTCGGAACCAACTTTTGTGACGTCATGGGCCAGGACGATAGTAGACGTCACACTAGCCACAGATACTATTGCAGAACTAATAAAGGACTGGCATGTCGCCACGCATGAGGCATCGTGTGCGGATCATAGGAGAATCAGGTTCAGCCTGAAGATAGGCGAGATGGTTCCGCGCAGATACCGAAACCCGAAGAAAACGGACCCAAGTCTCTATGTGGAGTCAATGGACGCAGCCCTGGGGGGGTTGCGGAAAACTGAACCCGCGGAGACACTAACCCCAGCAGAAATAGAGACAAGGCTCGGATCACTGGTTAACAGCATGACAACCAGCTATGAAAAGGCTTGCCCTCTAATCACGGAAAGCAACAAGATAATTCACCGCAAAGACAGATGGTGGAACAAAACCCTCGGCAAACTGAGAGAGAAGGTTCGTCACCACTTTAACAGGGCCATGAATACAAATAGTGAAGAAGACTGGGCAGACTACAGAGTAGTAAGACAGGAACTTAAGCATGAGATAAAACTAAGCCGCAATAACTCTTGGAGGAAATACAGCAGCTCAATTGCATCCCAGAGTGAAACGGCCCGTCTGAGTAAAATACTTTCGAGTGACACCAAGATAAAACTGGGCACTCTCAAGAAGCCAGACGGTTCGTACACGACAACAGACAAAGAACAGTTTGAGCTTCTGCTACAAACGCACTTCCCAGACTGCAATCTAGACGGGAATGCAAGCTGGGAAGCAGATCATGAGGGCCACAACCCGAATAAGGAAGACTGGGAACTAGCCGACGCCATTGTCACAGAAGAGGCACTGTCGTGGGCCATTAGAACCTTTGAACCGTTTAAAGCAGCCGGCACGGATGGAATCTTCCCGGCGCTTCTACAATGGAATCTCACTAGAATCGAGGCGACACTCGCCGCTATTTTTAGAGGATGCATTGCCTGGAAATATATCCCTCACACTTGGAGGGAAGTCAGAGTAGTCTTTCTGCCGAAGCCAGGCAAGTCGGACTACACCCAGCCCAAATCGTTCCGGCCTATAAGTCTAAGCTCTTTTCTACTGAAGACCTTGGAAAGGCTCTGCGACAGACACATACGTAGCGGACCACTGCTCAAGAATCCCATAAATAATAATCAACATGCCTATCAGTCGGGCAAATCGACGGAAACAGCCCTTCACAATGTAGTGCACAAAATCGAGAGCGCGCTAGACTGCAAGCAATCGTGTCTGATAGCATTCATTGACATCGAAGGTGCCTTTGACAAAACAACTTTCCCGAGCATCGAGAAGGGCTTGAGGAATCAAGGTGTGGAAGAAAACCTAAATGAGTGGATTAACAAAATGCTATCAAACAGAGCAGCCCTCATAGAACACTCGGAAGTCACAAGATGCCTTGTAACTAAAGGCTGCCCGCAAGGAGGAGTACTGTCTCCTCTGCTGTGGGTACTTGTAGCCAATGAGTTACTTGACTCCCTCAATAAGGACGGGCTGCAAACCATAGGCTATGCCGATGATCTGGCAATCATGATTTCGGGATTGTTTGAATCGACCCTTTGCGAGAAAATGCAGAAAGCACTCCGTATCGTGGAGGCTTGGTGCCACACGCACAGCCTAACAGTAAACCCCAGCAAGACAGAACTGGTGCTATTCACTCGCAAGCTGAAGCTACCAAATCTAAATTTACCTTCTCTTTTTGGAACCAAACTGGCTCTCAGCAAAGAGGTAAAATATCTCGGAATATGGCTAGACAGCAAGCTCCTATGGGGCAAACAACTAGAACATGTAACGACAAAAGCCACAAACGTACTATGGCAGTGCAGACGCGCCGTTGGCAAGGATTGGGGGCTAAAACCCAAGCTTTGTGTCTGGATGTACACGGTCATGGTACGGCCAGTGCTAACCTACGGTGCAGTGGTATGGTGGCCCAGAACAAACCTAGTCACCACAATCAGCAAGTTGCAGCAGGTACAAAGGCTCGCCTGCGCCCTGATTAGCGGTTGCGCAAAATCCACACCGTCTGCGGGACTGGATATGATACTAGGGCTAACGCCCCTCCATCTCCACATACAACAGGAGGCGATGGCAGCAGCGTTAAGGATAAGATCCACGAACCAGTGGAAAAGCAGTGGTAAACCAACAAACCACTCAAGAATTCTGGACAAGGCCATACAAGCCATCCCGGAGGCCGTAAAGGGAACCGACAGAATAGCCACGACATACCTAACGGACAAAAAGTACCAAATAGAAAGCCAAAGAGGAACGGTAGATCCTATCTCGACCTCCAACATCTATCACGTTTATACCGATGGCTCCAAACAGAAAGCAGGAGCGGGCTGCGGTTTCTACTGCCCCGAAATGGGGCTATCACGCGCGCAACCCCTCAACAACACAACAACTGCTTTCCAGGCAGAAACTCTCGGGCTTCTCCTGGCAGCAGCAGAGATGCTTACAATTTTAGAGTCTAAGACGAGCGCGGATATAGCAATCGAACGGACAATATTAATCTTTACAACAGACAGCGCAGCACTCATCAACGCACTGGGCAGATCCGATACAAGATCAGAATCAGTCGCACAATGCCACACTGCGCTACAAGAACTAGCTAAAATGCATACTGTCAAAATAAAATGGACAAAAAGTCATGGCTCGTGTTCAGGGAACAATGAAGCCGACTCCCTAGCAAAAGAGGGTGCGAAGCAGACACCTACCACAGATGACCTAGGCCTCTGCAAGCCCCCATCGGCAGAAATAAGGAACAGACTGAAGATGTACTCCCACAAGGAACATCAAAAGCAATGGGAGCGCAGATCAGACTGCAAACACACAAAAACGATGCTGCCAGCGATGGATAAGCACATCACCACAAACCTACTCAAAATGAAAAGAGAGGACTTAAAACTAATGGTAGGAATCATCACGGGCCATTGCGACCTAAACTACCACCTCATGAAAACTGGAGCTACAGACAGCGACCTGTGTCGGGGCTGCCTACAGGACAAGGAAACTGTGGAGCATGTGGTACTGCACTGCTCCGCAACAGAAGAGGCGAGGTCCAAGACAGGGCTCAGGGAACTCATTGAGTCGTGTCCCTCCACATCCACATCCGTGTCACCATCAGGTTTACTGGAGCACTGCTGCCACCAACCCAAAGTCCTTCTCCGTTATTTTAAGGAGTTGGGCTGGCTGGGGTGAGGTTTGGCAGGGGGATAATGCACAATACACCCCATCGCGGGACGTCAGTGCAGATCGTATTCCCCCAAATCAATTAGAATTAGAATTAGAATTAGTTCGTGGCTTCTTTTAAACATTCGTTTATGATACGTTCGTAATATACGTTTCAATTGACAATACGAGTAGAAAAAAGTACTATTGTCGATCGATGAGGTATATCTTAAGATACCTTGATTTATTTAACTTAAGCACGAATCATACCTATAGCTAGAAGAACCGACAAAACTGTTGGGATAAAAAGGTTTACGAATGGCGACCACGAACCGGAAGACGAACGAAACGTCATATCAGATGGACCAACGACATTGGTAAGACCGCGGGAAATCAGTGGATGGAAAGGGTTCAGATAGTTCAGAATCGTTCTTCCTGGAAATGTGTAGGGGAGACATATGTCCAGCAGTGGATTTCTCAGGCTGATAATGATGATGTAGCACAAATGCACAATAATTATAATGAACAAAAAACTCGTTCGCCTATCTTACAAAAATTCGCTTCGCTTCCGTTCCATCGCAATTTGAATTGAGAGTACTTACGAGTATCAAATTTGGGTAATAACGTATCAACACGACGAGGCACGTAGGAGATTAGAAAGGGTTTATATGGAATTGCTGCTTCCATTTACATAATATCGATACCACCATTACCTTTAAAGCTTAAGCTTTGTACTTCAATTAGAAATTCTATTAGGTTATATGATTATTATACTAGAAGAGTACTTTGATATCTTAATTGGATCATCAGTATACAAACACTTGCCTATTAACATACTGATATTTACATACGAAACGAGAGCTTTCATTCAATTAACGAAGCTGTAAGTAATTTGCATGACTCAATAAACAGAAACTGCGAAGGAAGGAAGGAAGCTGTTGAAAATGGCAAGCATTTTAAATTGATACTAAATTTACAGCTTCTGTGGCGGTTCTTCACTTTCCGATGTTCTCAATTAGCTTTCGAGTGTGGTTATACTCCAAATTCGAGCTAATAACGGTAAAAAAAACTAGAGAAACCGACTTCATGGGCATACTGCTGAATCAATATAAAAATAATAAAATCTGGAAGCTTTTCAGATATGTTTATATGATTACATTTCATATAAACAAATATCGTTTTCAAATCGGCTCACAAATGACAGTTATGCTAAAAAAAAATGAAGTCTTAAAAAGTAGCATAATATATTATTGTTTTTGGACTGATATAGTATATCAGTCCAATACTATATCACTCCAAAAACAATAATATATTATGCTCGGTCCGGTTTCATCATCCACATATCCAAACTTTTTGCATATTTTTTATGGCCTACAACGAGTACTCATAGATGTTATGCGCACATTTTGTACCTGTATCTAAGCGCCGGCCGAGAGACTTTAGTTGTCTGTGTGTGGATAAATTGTCGTGTTATCTAAAGTATCACGTTTGTTTACGTGCATGTGATGTCTAACGATATTTTTGTCGTCAACGCGACCTCTCTCTTAGCCCGAAGGTTTAGCGATCTACGAAAGAATATCTTTGTTTCTTTTGCCAAATTCTTTATATAACTATATCATAATGTATACTTGATCCTATCAAATTGGACTTAAGATAATGGATTAAATTGATATAAATTTTATTGATATTTTAATTGGGCACGTTTTTATTGAATCTTGGGAACCGTTATCGACATCTCAATATTCTTGCAAAAATTAGAGGAAGCTAGATTTAGATCTTGTATCGGCGTACTCATATTTGCATGATCCATGTACAAATTGGAAGAGTAAACTTATGAAGCTGTGATCTAAAACGAAATTGGCTCACGATGAAAACATGCAAGCCAGCCAGCAAAACACTGATGAAAATTTAAATTATTTTGATTAGAACTTTACTCAAGAGAACATAAAACTAGTAAATGCAAAAGACAAGAACCGCTAGTTTATACTTTCACAGAATAGTTTGTCCCAACACCATAAGTACTACCTAGTGAGTAATAAACTAGATCTCATCTTGTTAATAAATAAACTCCAATGAAAGTTGTCTGTGGCTGTGATAGTTGGCAACATGATACGTGAATAGTTTGAGCTTGTTCAAGATCAAGGCCGAGGCGTGATTTAAGCAGAATAATAAATGCTACCTTATCTAAACATAACATGTTTGTGTCTGGCAATAAAAAAGAAGAGGAGGTAATGTGATCTTTGGACATTAACCTGCTTCCCTGAAGGACAAACCACCAAAAAAACATCACATGTCAGATAATTGATGGTCGAGTATTTGTACGTCCGTATTGCGCAATGAATGATTTGATGCATATATCTTTTTTTGTTTAACGAGGATCTTTAGACAAATTAGAAGGCAAAGACAAAAATAAAGAAGCCCAAGCGCTGGTCTGCCCAGATATTATTATTATTATACACCCCACCGCGAACGTCAGTGCAGATCTTATTCCCCCAACTTATCCACGAAACGAGACTTTATACCTAATTGAGTCGCAATCAACAACAACGGAGGTCTATGTCAGAGTTTTTTGTTATGTAAAAGAACGCACAGAAATGAATAAGTACCAAGGTCTTATATAAAACACTTAGCCACATACATAATTGGAAAAATAAGAACAAGATGTCAGAAACAACAACAACGACCCATCTCATAACACCAACATTGAAACACGTCGGGAACTAGAAAAGGACAGAGAGGAAGGTTATTCTGACTCTCAAGGGAGCAAAATACCTTTAGTTAGTTTGCTATTTGTTTGTTTGGGGCCTGTGGATGTTAGGGACTATTATTAGGATAGTAAATAAGGCTATTAACTCAGAATACATAACTATTACCTAAGATTAGATACAAGAACTGCGTACTACTATCGATAATTAGGTACAATTCCATTCAAGAAATTATCTAATCAGAAATTGTTGTTTTGAAGCAAAAGGTTAGGTGTTATGTTATTGCGAATGTTTATATTGAAGCAATTGTGCGTGTGATTGCTATGTTCTAGGCTAGACCGGGGTATATCAATGCGGGGGTCAAAATAAAAGTTCATATTACGCTAATATTTAAAAACACTAACAAAATAGTGTTCGGAGCTAATGACCTTGGAAATAACTGCACGAGTTTTCACAAACATGGCTAAGATTCATCTAATGATCAGCTTTCTAACAAATTGAAGCTTCCATTTCGTAAATACGCAATGTGATATTACGGAAAGCAAGACCGACATACAAGACCACAAACTTTAACACGAGATGGAAAATGTATCTTCTTTTACTTAATATTCGTATCGGTACCGCATGTACCGATACGAATATGAATACCGGTATGAAATCCGTTCCAGATCTAACAAACAAACAAATATGCTTCCTACGTCATGGAAATGATATTTTGGTACGGCTAGGCGGTTGTTTGTTTGTTTGTTACTCAATATAGCGGTGGGCGCCCAGACATTCGTGCAGCTAATATAGAATGCAACTTCTTCAGGAGTGAAGGGTTCTCGTTTCCTCATTGTTTGTCTGAACATGTAGATGAGACATTAAACATTATTTCAATGCAAATAAGTCTCATTTTGCTATGATAGTGAAGGATGATGTGGAATGGATAGTGATTACGCGGGACATCGTGCCACATTTTAAAACGTTTTAGCCCAGGACTTTAAGAACAAACCTGCATAATCTTGCATTTTCGACTATAAAATATTTAAGATATGACTTATCAAGCTGCATAATATATCAGATATTATCATGCTTATCTGATCACACGAGTGTAAATAATAAAGATAACATAAAATACATTTGCTATGCAAATTTAACAGAATATTCTCACACTAGCTGTGCCCGCGACTTCGTCCGCGTGGTATAGTGTCTATGGGTAGCATTTTTAATTTGCAGCGGAAGAAAACAGTAATTAAATAACAACGTCATATTCGCGTGCACGTGACACAGTCGTCTGCCCTCTTACTAAACTTAGACATATTATTATGGCGTCGTGCTACGCCACACTTTCGTCCCCCCCGCATTCCTCTCCGAACTCCCCCCACACTCCCCCCACTCTCCTCAACACCCCCCCACATTCCCCCCGCACTCCCCCCAGACTCCCCTCCACAATCCCCCTGTACTCCCCCCGCACCTCCCCTTCACACTCCCCCCGCACCTCCCCTCTACACTCCCCCCTGTACTCCCCTCCACACTCCCCCCGCACCTCCCCTCCACACTCCCCCCACATCCCCCCTCGCTCCTCCCCTCCACACTCTCCCTGTACTCCCCTCCACACTCCCCCTGCACCTCCCCTCCACACTCCCCCTGTACTCCCCTCCACACTCCCCCCTGTGCTCCCCTCCACACTCCCCCCGCACCTCCTCTCCACACTCCCCCCTGTACTCCCCTCCCTCTACCCCCCCAGCACAAACTTTGAATGTCATATTTTTTTATATCAAATCAACAGACTAAAAAATAAGTTTTAAGTTTCTAGCTCTAAAAATGACGATACTTCCATAAAACTTTCAACCCCTATTTTCAACCCCTTACAACCCTTTTTTCGCAATAAAAAGTAGCCTATGTCCTTCGTCAGGCCCTCAACTATCTGTGTACCAAATTTCATTTCAATCGGTTCAGTAGTTTTGGCGTGAAAGCCAGACAGGACGACAGACAGACAGACAGACAGAGTTACAAACGCATTTATAATATTAATAAGGATAAGGATAAGTAGTCTTTGCCTTTATTTAAGACACTGAAAACTGTGAAACAAGCAACTAGGGTTAAAATTATTTCGCTGAACTATGTGCAATCGGACTGAACACAGATCGGGATTTTCGATAAATAAGTTCAGTGTTTTTTACATCTTTCGAAGAGCTTAAACGAAAAGTACGAGTACATCGACAGTTGTCTTCGTCATACATGTACTTAACATAGCATAGACGATCTTGAACAATTTAAATGAAGATTGAAAATTAAAGCGAATTTATTATTGTATTATTCATTATTTCATTAATAACCTCATGTTTACCAGTGGACATGGACGTAATGTAGATGTAACATTGCAATAGCAAAATTGTAAGAATACCTACGCTTTATCATACAATCGATTATTTATCAATTCATTTACTACCACCACTCGGGTCGTAATGAATGTGTTTTACATAAAGATTAGTGTACGTCAGTGTTGTTTCAAGGTCTGGAAGTTAGTTTATATGATTGACCCGGCTTTCTTGTAGAATATATTTAATGCATATAAAACGTTGAGCTCCTAGTTTATGTAAAAAAACTAGTACAACAAAGGTTTTGGTAGGAAAACTTGTATTATTTTTATGAAACAACGGGATATTTACCATGATTAAATTTTGATGAGTTGACTTCCGATATTTCGGCACAGTTGCATGCACCAGTCAACTCATCAAAATTTTATCATGGTTAATATCCCGTTGTTTCATAAAAATAGTGTTAAAAACCATGATAGTTTCAAAAGTTATAAAACTTGTATTGATCAAAATTATACTTTAATTGAAAACTTAAAAACCACTAAACTCGCGTGTCACGTAGTGCACCGTGGTACCCTAATAATATTACAATCTAGCCAACAAGGCTAGTAATTTTGCTTTAGCTTAGTTTTATAAAATAAGTATTAGGTACATTAAGAATGTGTCCATTGGCACTTTTCTTACTGTCTCTTTTAAAGGTGACACTTTGTTTATGTGTGCATAGTAAAAGTAGCACTATCACTATACACATTAAATTGATCACTACAAACTCAAAAGGTTTGGTCCTTTTAAGTTTTCTTACTGTTTTTTTTTTATTTTTTTTTTTATAATAGATAGCTAAGCATTTGGCTGCCAACACACTTGATGGAAAGTGAGGATGCAGCCTAAGATGGAGCATGCTTAGCCGTAATCCACCTGTTCACTCTTGTCTTGAAAATTCCCAAATTATAGCGTTCCGGAAATACTGACGCCGCCGCGCCGGCAGAGAGTTCCACTCTTTGGCAGTTCGTACAATAAAAGTGGAATCAAAACGCTTTGTATGATTTTTGCTGAATATTTTCCAATACACAAATTTGTTGATTGCGATTTTTAGGGTTCCGTAGCCAAATGGCAAAAACGGAACCCTTATAGATTCGTCATGTCTGTCTGTCTGTCTGTCTGTCTGTCTGTCTGTCCGACCGTGTCACAGCCATTTTTCTCCGAAACCATAAGAGCTACACTGATGAAACTTGGCGAGTAGATGTATTATGTAAACCGCATTAAGATTTTTACACAAAAATAGAAAAAAAACTATAAATTTTGGGGGTCCCCATACTTCAAACTGCAACTCAAAAAAAATTTTTTCGTCGAACCCATACGTGTGGGGTATCTATGAATAGGTCTTCAAAAATGATGTTGAGGTTTCTAATATCGTTTTTTTCTAAACTGAATAGGTTGCGCGAGAGACACTTCCAAAGTTGAAAAAAGTTGGTCCCCCCCCTCTAACTTCTAAAATAAGGGAATGATAAAACTAAAAAAAATATTTGTTGTACATTACTATGCAAACTTTCAACGATATTTGGTTTGAACGAGATCTAGCAAGTAGTTTTTTTTTTATACGTCATAAATCGTAAACCGCAATTTACCTTTCGACGAACTACAAGAACCTGTTTCCTGTTTATTTTCTGTATATTATGTTGCTTGATGCTACGGAACCCTTCATGGGCGAGTCCGACTCGCACTTGGCTGCTTTTTTATAAACACGTATTTTCAAAAATGATAAAACATGCGAGCGTTGTTTGACGGTTGTCATTCCCTTACCTAAAGTCTATCACGGTAATTTAGTTACGACCTGACTCAATCTGCGTGTCTTTTTATTGATGGTAATATTACAAGATAGTTAATATCGCGTTGTAAACCATGAGGCGATCATTATGAGTAATGGGCTATCTTTGTCACATTGGCGATGCGTGGCGAAAACGTGATACACTTATTCTATCGATTGTTGCTATGTTAACTGAAAACCAGCGCATTGGATTACAGCTGGTTCAGTCATAGTTTATTTATTTTGAAAATAGACAAACAAACACTTTCCTGTGATGTCATAGTAAGTGACGATATGGACTCAAAGATGTATCCAGTCGGGTCATAAGTGCTTACAGTTACAAAACGCAGCACTTTGCTGTCATTATTAAGTACCATTGTATTTTGCGTGAGACTAGATAAAGTGGCATGAATTTTCCATAAATATTTATTTCGTTATAGTAGGTAACTTTGCAAGGAAATTATATAAATATTGCTAGAAATCACCTCATTCTTCTATCAGAATATCGGCAATATTGATCTGAAAGATGACACAAAACACAGCTGGCACTTAGCCAATCGGATAGGGTCAGAGGCAAATTCAATAGGCATCTATTCAATTGAAACAAATAAATCACTTTCAAGGATCTTGATGATAAAAAAAATGTGTGAACGGTAAAATGTGGTCCATGTGCATTAAACTATTTATTTCCATAAAAAATAAGCACCCGTCTACGTGTTGCCGTTGTGGCACGTGTGAAAAGACCCCGCAACAAAGTGCGCAACTAGCGCAAGACGACGAGGATAACCAGCTGTTTTAAATGAGCAGTGCGTAAATGCAATAAATTACAATCTTGACTGGCGCATATTATTGTGAATGATAACGTTAACTTCCTTATGTTTGTATTACGTATACTTATTTATTAACTTGCTTAAATGAATATGCATAATAGTGTACATAGTGATCAAGTTTTTATACCATTGAGTCTGGGAATTTATGTATTTTTAGCAGCAATTAAATGCAACCAATTAGACATGCTATAAATTACCTAACTTTGATCTGCGGATGCGCTCGCCAGGTAAAATAAATACAGTAGGCTTTTGCTGATTTTATATCCGAAATATTATTTTTACCTTTCACATTGTGTGTGTGTATGTGTGAAAGATGACATGCTTTCTGCTGCCAAGCAGCGATTCTGTGTTTCGGTTTGAAGGATATGGGTGCCGCCTGGTGAAATTTCGGTCAAAAAACATTTGGGTCCTTGCGGTGGTTGTCGTAAGCGCCAGCTGAAGGCACGTAAATTTTAACCTTATTCTGTCAGCTTTACGTGTTAAAATTGCAAGCATCTAGGTGCTAATCCAGCGATATCGTCACAATCTTCCAACCAGACCAACAATCGCATTAATAAGATCAGTGGGATAGCTCCGTAGGTCCTTTAATCGACCTTGGGCAATGCCGGCGCGTGATCTAGCATACCGAAACAGAAATAAATTGAAGTACACGTGTGAACTACGCATATGTCACTAAATATTAAATGGGAGATAAATAGGTATTATCTTCTTCTTCTTAATATCAAAGTCAGAAATTGTTTATGACTTAGAAACGTATTACAGTTAGGTGAGTCTAGATACCAGATTCACGCGACCAAGCTTAGAAAACTTATTCCTTTTATGTATATCTTATTTACCCCCTTATCCCCTTATACATAGAAGTAAATGTTTGTTTGCGCGTATTTTATCTATCACTCCGTATAGCCATTCGTGAGGACCGCTAATTGGCTTGTTTGATAACCTAGACTAGATTAATTCGTTATTAAGTTTTATACAGCTGTTGGTCTTCCTTAAAAAAAATATAATATAAAGATATTAAACCTATACCAAAAAAAAACAAAGCAAAGATCTTTATAAGTATCAAAGATATAAGTACCAATTCAAAGCTGGTTAAAGAACCAGCTTTGAATTGGTACTTGATACTAAGAGATCTGATGAGGCATCTACCTGGCTGGAGTGGTCGAGAAGTCTCGTTTTGATCAACTTCAAATAAAACAGATGATGTTCTTCACATCATGAATATAGCTATGTTTAATTATTGCTCCAAAAATAAATAAGATCTTTTTAAGATTTGTAACAATACATGTCGATAGCAGTCTTCCTTTGACTTAAAGTATGTTAAATAATGCATTTGAATTAAAGTTTTTTTATGCCATAACCCAGTTTTCAAGAACTATTGTAATTATTTATCATACTCAATTGCCGCCATATTGTTTAATTTTACCTCGCACCTAGATTGCAAAATAAAACGGCACGACGAAGTAAACATGCGTAACTTACTAAACTAGTGAAATTCTTACTTAAATCGAGCATTACAAGAATTTACCAAACCATAAATAGCAACCTTAGGCCGGTTGTCCACTGAAGCGTTGTTTATGTTGCAGGTTAGACTCTGTAGTCTAACCCCAGGCTCAGTCCCTACTGACACGGTGGAAATCCTGTGATTTCCAACGTGTCAGTAGGGACTGAGCCTGGGGATAGCACACGTGGGCCTGTTTCATTATTTTGCGGGTCGCTTCGCTCACGGACCGCAACATATTTTTTTTCTAGGTGGGGATTAAAACAACAGTTCGATGCGACGCCGCTTAGCGCTTCGATCGACAGGTAGCTTAACATAACCATTAAAATACTTCTAAAAGTATGTACTTCAGTACTCCACTTTCATTTAAAATCGGAAGTTTACAACTTTACAACGACTTTGATGACCGGTATTACAGGGAATAAATTACTTTCTCCAATCAAGAGAAATGGAGCGGTCTTTAAAAAGAGACATAACTAAAGGTATTCCCGAATTTTATGTTGCACCGTAAAACAACACGGAAATGGAATTCAATCAGTAACTACCTGACTTTGATTTCGTCTTAGGGTTGAGAGCCTAACTATTTTTATTTTTGATCGTTTGTAACAGTCTATCTGGAGACCGCTCAAATTTTTCTTGTGTATTTTGTACATTTTTTGTGAATATTTATTTAATTGTAAGTTACTTGTGTTTTATTTTTGTTTTATTTATTTAGGGCATCCAACAGAAAAATCATACATAAATAAACAATCTTAAATGTAAAGTAATGTGCGTTGTGTCTCTCTAATTACAGACGCCACAGCTCGCGCAAAATGTAATACAACTAGACAAAGCACAACATTGTCTTTGTCTAGCCTTAGTTCTAGTGTTGTGTCTTGTAATAAAAAGGATCACACCAAAAGAAAGGGATCATGCCGTAGGTGTCTTGCCTGTTTTCGGCCTAGAAGCGCCGGTTTATTAAAGAATTTTAAGACGTTTCAAAGTGAGCCTTCTGATGCAACTGAATTTGAAGAAGGTAATGCTTTCCATCTTTTCGAACACTGAACTAAATCGTTGCCATCTAAGTGTACCACCTGTTCAACTTATATTTATATCTAAACTAATATGAAAAAATGAGACCTGAGAACTGTTGAGACTCTGGGTCCGTGGGGAACCGAGGCCTCGCGGGTCTTCAAAATTTTGTCTAGGCGACTGATCGAAGCGACGCGTGACCCAAGAGCTGGTGGGTATCTGGCGCAGCGTATAAGCATTTCTATTCAGCGTGGCAATGCCGCCAGCGTCTTGGGGACGCTTCCGTCTGGCACTGATTTGGATCAGTTGAGCTATCTCTAGATCGTTTGTAGCGATCTGCAGATAGCTCAACTGTTTCTTGTGTATTTTGTACATTTTGTAAATATTTGTTTAATTGTAAGTTTCTTTGTGTATATAAATATAAATATGAAAATAATTTAGAAGAAATCGAAATTAGAATCAAGAACACGTTTAAAAGAAACACCTAGATACCATACAAAGTCATTGCCCCCGCCCAATTATTAAGAAGCAGTAAACAAATAAATCATTCCGGTTGTTCTAATCAAGCGAGAGACTCGCCCTTAACCTCTAATTGATCTTTTGTAATATCCGAAGCACTTCATAGGAATGTTTACTGTGTAACAAATTGATGTTTTGTTGTCTTTGATTAAAGTTTTCAAAGCGGTTATGTATGTTTTCAACAAAACGATAATGCCGGTGCTGGTATAAAAAAATAATGTCGTACCTAGTAGTTAAACTCTGTATGGAAATTTTGTACGGGAACGTTATACTTACCGTTGAACGATCAATAAAATAGAAATTTCAGGTAATATAAAAAAAATCTTCTATTTCAAAACTGGAAAGTCTTAAATACAATGCGTGGTCTAAGTAACCATTTAATTAGCTTGACGATCAATGAATAAAAACTTCATTATGTAACATGAAATGAAATTACTTCAAAGTTAATACCCCTCAACATTTCTTAAGAGCTTTCGACGTCGACATTTTTCCTTAAATACAAGCAACCTACTTAAATTATTTATGGCTCGTTACCACGGGCTTCTTAATGTTGCGTAACTCATGTACTTACAGTCATTAGGTATGAGATGGGGTATGTGATGTGGGTAAAGTTAGGCAGTGATGTGGGTGAAAGAAACGAGTGAATCCGGACCAGGTCAGGTCTAATGAATTGCATTATCATATTGAACTTGAGGCAAAACATACTACCTTGTGGGACTCCAAACATAAAATATACTTGAAAGTACGAGAAAATCATTTATGTATTCAAATTCGGAGGTGTAAAGTTCATTAGAACTATAAACAGCGAGTAAGTTAGAAACGCTAAATAATTGGTATAGTATTTTTGTTAGAATACCAATTGATACAGTGTCAAACGCTTTAAAGAAAACCAATATAACGGTTACTACACTGTTTCTCACCAATTTTGCTCTTTTTCGGATATTTAACCTCTAACCTCATCCATTATGTTTTAATATTCGGAACGCGAACGCTCAGGCTATTACACGCCCCGCTACCCATTTACTCGCTCGACAAACCACTTAGAGCCACCGCTATCAGGTTATCGCTATTTATTATGCTATCCAGTGTCCTCATAATTTAGCAAATCCTGTGATTCTAGTAATCAGCTGGTGATATGAGCTCAATAATGGTTATTGGTGTGATAAAGTTTATGATTTTGTTTTTGGTTCTTGGATACCTTTATTCGTACTAGACTTATAATTATAGGTTAAGTTAAGCATAGGTTCTAGATACATTTAAAATGATTTTGCTCATGTGGTACCCGAGTTTGTACTATGCTCTAAATAAATATTGTGGACAATCCACACAACACTATCTAGCCCCAAATTAAGCAGAGCTTGTACTATGGAAACCAGATAGATGATAATAATACTTTAATTTTTTCGTAAATACCTACATATTTAGAATACAATAAAACACCCAGACAGAAAACAAACATCTACGTTCACCACACAAATATTTGTTCTCGGTGGGGGATCGAACCCAAGGCCTACGGGGCAGAAGTTAGAGCTACTACCAACTGAGCTGAAATGCCAGTTCTGCTGGCTGTTTACGAATTATTTCTAGCATATGGCAGGTTAAGGTCAGAAATACTAAGAGTATTTATATATTTACTTCTAATTTTATACCAATTAGTTAAATCATTGCTGGCGTGATTCAGTCTTAAGCATCTAAATATAGCCAAAGAAAATACATCTGTATAAAAGCAGTGATGTGTTTACGTATAAGTATGTGCACTCAACTCAGTTTCAAATAGCGCGAATCAGCTGACTTTAACTCAATTCTTGCCTGCAGAAAGTTATGCATGGCGGTCAGCCAACTGTGCTAAAATTACTCTTCATACAAAAACACCTCACAACTTCGAGTGAAAAAAATCACAAACACCAAACGAGCCGCTATTGGTTACCTACATCAAATTGGATTTTATTTTTGTTACGTTGCACTAGTTCATATCGGTTATTATTAGTGCTGCCATCTACAATCCATCACTAGAACTACCGATTCCCCATACCAACAGATGGCGCATTCTCTGTAATTTCTCACACGTCCCTTCATGCATACTAGAGGGCGCTTATTTAAATTCCTTAATCCTTAAATTTTTGTATCAGAAGATAAAACGTTTGAATGCACGATATGACCTTAATCAAGGTCATTAAACTAAAAACAATGAAAACCTGAGATTTTGGACAGATTTTAAGGCATTTATGATACGAAACACAGTGCTCAGATTTTAGAACCTATTTTTAAGAAGGCACAGTTAAAAACTTACATGATTTGAACTGATGAGCCATGGCAGCACTGTCGGCTGCATGATGGTAATCGTAGAGCGAATGACCGATCAGCTCGTCTGACTCGAAGCCAAAGGAATTGGTGAGACTGGAACAAGAAACCAGATGTTAGGAAACAGAAATAATACCTCCAAAAATTTCCTTAGCGATGAAGCTCATACAAACTCAGAAGAAAGAGATATTTTCTTTACCATATTACACACAATTCGCTACAAAATATCTCTAAGGTAATAAAATAATTGAATACAATTTCTTCCATCAACGTGCTAGGAAGGTTTTTGTCTATGCCATAGCCCAAACAAAACCTTTATAAGTAACATTTTGTAATACAAAGGTCAATGATGATGTGGCACACCCTTCTTGAGTTTTTATTCAGACATTGGTCTGACGTCAGTTTTCTTTGATAAACTTAAGAACTTAAAAGCAAAGGACGTTAATATGACCTTCACAATAACACCGCGTATCACTTTCGGAACTATTTCATCATAGGGAAAACAATTACGGCTAATTGTAATCATATTCTTGGTCTTTCTTAAGATTTATTTATAACCTAAGTCCTTCTTTTGCATAAAATCAGTAAGACAAATTTTAAGTTCGTTTTAATGAAATCGAAAAATAAATTTCTTGAAAGATATGAATTGATTCGTTTTTGCAATCCCATGGGGAACTCAAAGGTCAACCAATGTTACTCAAACCATAAGTAGGTTATGTTTACCGGTGCCTATAGATAACCTTGAATGACCTACCGTCGTACCGCTCAAGCAAACATTATACAAAATAACTCTTGCATTATAAACAAAAATAAAACATATCTTAGACCAATGCAAAGTGTTGTTTTTAGGGTATATGAACTTGATCAAACTTACAAGGTAGATATTTAAACCTCCCGCCATATCCAAAGTAGACAAAACACCACTAAATAAACACTTCTCACACAACACCGCTTCCAAAACACAAAGCTTAAAAGCTCAAAACCACAGGACACTGAATTTCATAAAACAAGTAGTTTCACTGATGGGATACCGCGTACTGTGTACAAAGCCGCGAAATCATGTTTAACCTACAAAATAGGTTTGAAGGTGATATTTTTGTTGATATAAGTCGGACGGTTTCAACTGTCGACGGCGAAGGCTACAGTGAAACGAAAGGCGGGCTTCTCGATTTCGGTCTAGTAATATTGGAGGGATTCGGCACAACGCCATCTTTTGAAAAATGCTCGCAACAGGTAAGCGGCTGGTTCAACTAACGAGGTTCGTACATTATTCGAACCCATACTTTTTAAAACACCATTCAAGAATACCTAAACATTTTTGCATTGAATGGTGGTTTCAAAGAAAATTCATAAAAAACTTGAGCTAAAGCAGAAAAAAAACTGGAAAAACAGGATTTGCAGGAATCAGGCAGCTAAGTAGTGATGCCATTGCTTCTCATTCAAGTTCTGATTTGAAGGGTATGGGTATGGCCAATTATAAGCACATACCTTCAAGTCTTAGGACGCAGTGCAGTGCTAGGGCACGTCTCTAATAAGTATGCTCTATTGCCTTTGTTATAGGCAAAGGAAATCTCAAACCAAGATCACCTGATAAATTAAATAAATATTGTTGACAATCCACACAACACTATCTAGCCCCAAATTAAGAAGAGCTTGTGCTATGGGAACTAGAGAGCTGTTTATAATACTTTCATCCATTTTTTTTGTAAATACATACTTAGAATACAACATAACACCCAGACGGAGAACGCACACCTGTATTCACCACACAAATCTTTATTCTCGGTGAGGATCGAACCCACGACCTACGGCGCAGAACGCAGAGCTACTACCAACTGAGCTGAGAGGCCAGTGATGGATCAATAAATGACAGTCAGTCAGTCACGGAAGACCAGCGTTATAGTGGCGCTCGCTACTATGGCATTATGCTGAGTGACGGCCAATTTTACCATCATTTTTACTTGTATAATCCTTGTGTTATACTATTGTGTGGCATCAAAATAAATAACTTCTGATTTGATTTGAATTAAAAAAAAATAGGTTGTCTGTAAAGTCTGTTTACTGACGATAGTTGAACGTGACAACGTCATACAGCTGTCCACGCGGACGCATCGCTCACTCAAGTAGGAGAGAGACAGATGTCGAACGCTGCCGAACGCGGATGCCGATTGTGCCTCTTTGTCGCTCGTTCCGCGCTCTCGCTTGCACTTCAAGCCTTAAATGGAACGCCTCAGAGCGAGGTAACGCCGCATGAGACATGTTTTTTCGTGCGTGCAGCCGGCTCCATCGAATTATAAGAAGTCACGTCAAAAATATATATTAAAGTTACTCACGCCTCATCAACATAGGTGAACTTCATATCAAGACTGTGCTTCGACAGGAAAGTCTTGCAGTCCAGTGGTATCTCGATATTCGACGGGTGGGGTATAGGCCGACCCACGGCCACCATAGACCCCATGTCTTTCTTGTCGTCGTTGTTGTTTTCAGATTCTGATGACAGCATGTGACCGGTGATGTGGATCACCTGAGAAATAGAGGAGTTAGTTCCTGCTAATTATGGGGCCGAAGATGTATTATTTCTATGAACAGCAGGCCGATCATGTAACTTTTGTTGCAATGGTTTCAATCAAAATCTTATTGAAACTGTCAATTTGCGATCAAGTATTAGTTCAAAAAGTTACATGATCAGCCTGCAGAACTTCTGTATTTGCGAGTCAACGACACGCCCAAAATGTCTCTTAAAATTCAAATTAAAAACGTTGTGTGTGTTGCGTGAATGTCTACAAACATTTTTTTCGACCTACTTCTACAAACATATCCACATAATATATACCTACATAACTACTTAGGTTAGAGTCCAACCACACATAATAAATATTTGTAATTTTTTATGTACCTAAATAAAAGTAAATTAACCACATAAATAGCACATTGGTCAATAAGGTAAAATCATTTAAAAATAAGGAACGTACTACCTAATTCTTTGCAGTGACTTTGACGAAGCAAAGGTACTTGTTCGGTAAAGTTTTTTAGGCAATGTTTTCATTTGCTCAGCTACTCAACTAGCCAATAAATAAAATAAATAATGCGGACAATCCACACAACACTTTCTAGCCTCAAACTAAGCAAACCTTGTACTATGGGGACCAGAAAGCTGATATAATACTTCAATCCTTTTTACTACGCTTTTATCTTTTGTAAATACAATACAACACCCAGACAGAGAACAAACATCTACGTTTCATCATCATCATCATCCACAGCCCGACTCCACCCACTGCTGGGTATAGGCCTCCCATAGTTTGTGCCATCTACCTCGATCCTGTGCCAGTCTAAACCATTGCCGCCCCGCGAGTAGAACAACAACCGAATGGTGGCCAAGAACCGGCTAAAGAAGCGTAGGGCGCCCTGCAGCAAGATGGATGGACGACATAAACATCTACGTTTACCACTCAAATATTTGTTCTCGGTGGAGATAGAACCACGACCTACGGCGCAGAAGGCAGAGCTTCTGCCAACTGAGCTAAGAGGTCAGTCAATGGTTTGTGGACTTAGGGAATAGGTCACTAATTTCTCTAAGTGACGTCAAATTCAACAGTTATGAAACGATTGATGCTTCTTCGGAGAAATAATGCGCAAAAAATATCTGAGGTTAGGGAAAACTGGTACCGGTTTCGGTTGGCTTAGGCAATATTAATTATTATTCGAAAATCTTATGTTGACGAACTATACAAGTTCGTCAACATAAGATTTTTTCTAATAAGAAACTACATCATTTTAATATATTTTTTTGGTAGGTATTCAAGCATGTTTTATAACGAAAGTTAAAAAAGAAAGCGGCCAAGTGCGAGTCGGACAAGCCCATGAAGGGTTCCGTAGCAGCAAGTAACATAATATAAAAGTTCTTGTAGTTCTTTGTAACTTCGATCGATGTTTGAATACTGTTTTTTTTTTTAATTAAGTTGTTTTTAAGTAGACATTAATTAACATTTTTTATCCGTGATCTCTGCCTACCCCCATGGGATTAAGGCGTGATTTTATGTTTGTATGTATGTATGTTGATAAGTAAACATTGTAATTAGTATTATAATTTTGAGTTGATTGAATGAAAAGTAAAAAGTCAGCAATTTCAATTCGAGGGTCGGTATTAGGTACCAAAATAAGTATTTAACTACGTACCTACGCAATGATTGTGATGCAAAATCTATTTTAGTTGTAAGTTACATCTGAAGGCCTGCGCACACCTAGTTCGCTGGCGGTAGCGAACAGTGAAACGCTGTCAAATCTCAAATCTGACAGCGATATTTGACAGCGTTTCACTGATCGCTACCGCCAGCGAACTAGGTGTGTTCGCGCCTTGAATCACCATTAATTTTGACTTAACATTTTATTTAAATAATACATATTATTCATTTTAGCATTTAAAATAAAAGAATCAATTTCCCGTAAATTTCTTACAATCAGCAGATTCATAATTTAACAACATTACTATTCTAAACTGTTATTAGTTCGATATGGAAAAACCTAGAATAAGCACAGCGGTAATTACAGTTCCGAGTAATTTGATCATCACAGACAACATAATAATAGAGAATTACTAAATCATAGCTAATTGTGGTAATAATAGCTCAATTGGATCTTTACTATTAATATACGTACCGATTAGACAAATTATAAGTCAAACATGGCAAAAATAAGTCTCAAGGCAAATTTTTAAAGGCCTGCACACAACTAGGTCGCTAGCGATAGCGATCAGTGAAACGCTGTCAATTATCGCTGTCAAATTTGACAGCGTTTCACTGATCGCCGACGCCAGCGACCTAGGTGTGCGCAGGCCTTTAAATTGATTTCCAAGAATTACTTTAAAACGTCTTCAAGCTAGAGGAATGTACTTTACCTCCGCACTTTTTAGAAATTGCTGAATATCTTTAATTACTGGCCTCTCAGTTCAGTTGGTAGTAGCTCTGCCTTTTGTGCCGCAGGACGTGGGTTCGATCCCCACCGAGAACAAATATTTGTTTGGTGAACACATATGTTTGTTCTTTGTGTGGGTGTTATATTGTATTCTAAGTATGTTTTTACAGAGTATGTGTTCTAACAGTCAAATTAAGCAGAGCTTAATTTATTATGCCAGTAGCAAATGCTTAATACCAAAAAATTATCGACTGGAAAATCCATGCTTCCTTAAATAGTCGCGTACAAATGGCGCATGTCACTTGAATTATCGACATTTAAAGTTATCCTTGTGACTTTATTGTTGGTAAACCCTTTTACTTGTACATTAGTTCTGCGAACGGAAACTATGTGGCAGAGTGCTTCGCGGATTTCAATTAGACTTTGAACCTTATCCTCACCCTATAAAAGCTGATTTCAAATGCACGTTCCTGTCCTTGCTGGTGAGAGTGCACTTGAGTCGCAGAAGCATGTCTCTACGACCACTCTTCCCGTGGCGGAGTGCTTCGCGGGTTTCATTTAGACTTTGAGCCTTATGCTCACCTTGTATGAAGCGGATTTCAAATGCATGTTCCTGCCCTTTCTGGTAAGAGTGCACTTGAGTCGCAGAAACATGTCTCTGCGACCACTCTTCCCGTGGCGGAGTGCTTTGCGGATGTCATTATACTTTGAGCCTTATCCTCACCTTGTAAGAAGCTGATTTCAAATGCGCGTTCCTGCCCTTGCTGGTAAGAGTGCACTTGAGTCGCAGAAGCATGTCTTTGCGACCGCTCTTCCCGTGGCGGAGTGCTTTGCGGATGTCATTATACTTTGAGCCTTATCCTCACCTTATAAAAAGCTGATTTCAAATGCACGTTCCTGTCCTTGCTGGTAAGAGTGCATTTGAGTCTCAGAAGCATGTCTCTGCGACCACTCTTCCCGTGGCGGAGTGCTTCGCGGGTTTCATTTAGACTTTGAGCCTTATGCTCACCTTGTATGAAGCGGATTTCAAATGCATGTTCCTGCCCTTTCTGGTAAGAGTGCACTTGAGTCGCAGAAACATGTCTCTGCGACCACTCTTCCCGTGGCGGAGTGCTTTGCGGATGTCATTATACTTTGAGCCTTATCCTCACCTTGTAAGAAGCTGATTTCAAATGCGCGTTCCTGCCCTTGCTGGTAAGAGTGCACTTGAGTCGCAGAAGCATGTCTTTGCGACCGCTCTTCCCGTGGCGGAGTGCTTTGCGGATGTCATTATACTTTGAGCCTTATCCTCACCTTATAAAAAGCTGATTTCAAATGCACGTTCCTGTCCTTGCTGGTAAGAGTGCATTTGAGTCTCAGAAGCATGTCTCTGCGACCACTCTTCCCGTGGCGGAGTGCTTCGCGGATTACATTTAAACTTTGAGCCTTATCCTCACCTTGTAAGAAGCGGATTTCAAATGCACGTTCCTGCCCTTGCTGGTAAGAGTACACTTGAGTCGCAGAAGCATGTCTCTGCGACCACTCTTCCCGTGGCGGAGTGCTTCGCGGATTTCCTCGTGGTCGCACGGATGGCTGAATTCAAACACGCTTTGGCCCATTATCTCCATCTGTAATGAGAAATAAGTTCTTAGATTTTGGAAGTGCACAATTAATGGCAGTAAAGATTATTTGATACAAGATTTATTTGTAAAAAGCTTATTTTACACGCATAAATACACTACTTATACATAATAGGTGAGCACGCAATCGTTAATTATTGTTAGAAATATAATAAATATATATTTATTCCATTCATTCGACAGCCACGGGGGTTGATGTTCTACAGTTCAGGCATTTCTAGGAATTCACCTAAGCTGTAGAACACCTTCTTCAACAGCCGTGCCCCAATTTTAGGCTTGATTATGGGGGCGGAAGCGGCATCTCTTGAGGCTTTTTGATATAAAGATATCTTGCTTCACTCATTCAATAACTATTTTATGAACATACCCTTGTTATGAGCACACCCACCCATTATTATATATTTAACCCATGTTTTTCCTTAATCATTATTATGTTTGTTATGATTTATGGTCATACACGGAAAAACTAAATAAAGACAAGTAAATTAATAGAATATGAAGAAAGAAAATTGTGAAAATGTGGTCAACTCTTTCGGTTTGAAGGGTGTGGTGTGGGTGCCAGTGAAATTACTGGCACGTGAAGCTGAACATCTGTAAGCCTCAAGTTGATGGACGCAGGGCTGTGCATCGTAGGGTACGTTCCTGATGTGCGTGACCTACAAGGCAATGCTTTGTTATAGGGGATGGTTAACACTTAACATCAGGTGGGATATATTTTTCCAACAGCTAATCGAGTAATCGTATAAAAAAACAATAATGTTTTATTTCCAAAAACTCGGCTTCTTTACCAAAACACAAAGCGAACGTAACCGAATGTCGAAGCTAGTGGACTGTATCGTCCGATGTGCTGACGTAAAACATCATGACCTCCTTAATTAAAAATTTCCAGTCACTCATCAACATGGCAAAATAAATCTTTTTATAATTGTTTAGGTTCTTCGAAATCATAACATGTGGGTACGAAAGCGGACAAAAGTTATTTTTCGAATGTTTGTTTTAGAATGTTAAAGATCACCTAGAGTCCGCGCAAGATAACTGTGCGTGATAGATGGCAGAATACTTGAAAAACATTTACTAGAAATACGCTTCCAATCACAAACATGAATGGGGCATCGAACTTGCATTGTGTAGGTATAGCTCTGCTTTCTGCGCCGTAGGTCGTAGGTTCGAAAAACACCGAGAACAAATATATTTGTGTAGTGAACTCAGATCTTTGTTTTATGTATGGTTGTATTGTACAATAAGTACATTCTTGACATATTTTTACATATTTTCGTACATATATTTTTGTAAGTAAATACATTTTTTACAAAAACAATTACAGTTTTATAATTATGTGTTATTTGGTTCCCATAGTACAAGCTCAGCTTAATTTGGGGCTAGATAGTGTTGCGTGGATTGTTCACAATATATTTTTGTGCAAGTTCATTATTTGTGATTGGGAGATTATTTTAAGTCAGTATTTTTTACATTTTCTGCCATGTGTCACGCGCAGAGTTATCTTGGGCGGACTCTAGCACCTACTGTTTCAAAACGGAATAAAACATAATACCTAACGTTATGTTATTAAGTGGCTTTACAAAATATTGTTGTCTCTGTGATTTTAACATCAACGAAAAGAGATAAACAACAGATTTATACTCCTGTTTAGCCTTCAGTGAGTATTTTGAATATAGCCCTAAATAAATAGATAAAGAAAGTCTTTATTGTACAAATAGTGACGCACAGATAAACTCACAAATATAGAGGTAGCTCGCACTTTTATAGAGAAGAATCCAAAATGGCCTCACTTTTTGTGAACCGGCTTCAAATAGAAAAATAGGTTCTTAATTCAACTGTATTTTTTTTAATGGTTGTTTTTTGTTTTTTTTTATGTTTTTTTATACTGGCATAGTGCACATACATTTTTGGTCAGAAACACTCATTGGTACACGACTGGATTTGATTCAATACCTTAGATAAGAAGACCACCAGGCCCCGACTAGGCCACCAGTGGCTCTTATTTTGATTTAGTGAGTAGTAGTAGATTCAACCAAGAGAATAAAGCAGTGTCTTAAATCAAGGGTAATTTGAATCCCGAGCTAATGTAGGATTCTATAAATTAGCTCCAAATTTCAACGAGAAACTAGACTAGAATCAAGAGAGCAGCGAGGAATGCTATATCGCTGATGTAAAGAAAACTTCATCGGGGAGGGGGGGGCCTTGGCGTGCACTTTTCACAATATTATTCAGAGCCCCTTTGAATTCAATAACGTAAACGTAATCCCTGTCATGTAACAATGGATGTTTCATTCGAAGAATATTATAAAATAACTTAACAGAAAGTTAAAATCAAATTGACTCATGTCACGACTGTAAAAACCACGCACAAACATCATGAGGAGGTGAGCAACAAAAGCAGTATTTTGCATATTTTTTTATTTAGGTGCACAGCATTGCAACCTTATATTAATAAGGAAAATATAAACGAGGTATTAAGGTTATATATGAAATAAATAACCTTAATACTTTTAATTTAATCATATTATTTACCACTGCAGGTCAAAGACCTTCCTATGTATACTATTACACGGGTATTACAACACGGTTATTGCAACATAGCCGAAACGTCGGGAAAATAAATAAAATAAGGTAATATACGCGATAAATACTCGTGTAATAGTATAAATATGTCTTATGATCGCGAAAGTTTAAAAAGACCTTCCTTTCGCGATTTAACGTCCCAATCGACTACTTAAAGTTTATGTCATCTGCCAAATGAGTCCACTGTTTAACATAGGCCTCTCTCATATTTGAGGGGTTTGACCACGAAGCGTGTTTGGTGCTCTGTGGGTTTGACGCACGCTTGACAGCCAGATTGGTGACCACAGTGTCAAATTTTAAGGGGCTGACAACTGTCAAACATCTTTTCGCTCCCTCATTTCAACAATTTGAAAGGTATAAAATCACAACATAATAATGAAAAAAGGCAAGCGACAAAGTTGCACACAGTTCTTCAAAAACATAATTTTGGTTTAAGCTAGATACATATATACGCGTTGGAAATTCTTTGACGGTGGTCTGCATCTAAGTAGTTAGGAGATGGCACTGCCCATCTCCTGGTGCGTTCCCAACGTCTCTACATCCGACATGAATGGGAGTGGCCCATAGCTCCTCCCATTCTAATTCGGGACAACCACGTGTTTCAAAACCACATGAAATACACGGGAAATTCCGAAGAAAAAAAAAGCAGCCAAGTGCGAGTCGGACTCGCCCATGAAGGGTTCCGTAGCACGACGAACTACAAGAACCTTTATGTATGTTACTTGATGTAACATAATAAGGTTCCTGTAGTTCGTTGAAAGGTAAATTGCGGTTTACGGTTTATGACGTATAAAAAAAAAACTACTGACTAGATCTCGTTCAAACCAAATATCGTTGAAAGTTTACATAGTAATGTACAACATATATTTTTTTTAGTATTATCATTCTCTTACTTTAGAAGTTAGAGGGGGGGGGACCATTTTTTTTCCACTTTGGAAGTGTCTCTCGCGCAAACTATTCAGTTTAGAAAAAAGCTATATTAGAAACCTCAACATCATTTTTGAAGACCTATTCATAGATACCCCACA
The DNA here is from genome assembly GCA_947578465.1 of Thera obeliscata. NCBI lineage: Eukaryota > Metazoa > Arthropoda > Insecta > Lepidoptera > Geometridae > Thera > Thera obeliscata. The sequence continues at coordinate 18,116,107 of OX387915.1, forward strand.
CGTATGGGTTCGATGAATAAAAATTTTTTGAGTTTCCGTTTTTGACGTATAAAAAAAAAACTACTGACTAGATCTCGTTCAAACCAAATATCGTTGGAAGTTTACATAGTAATGTACAACATATATTTTTTTTAGTATTATCATTCTCTTACTTTAGAAGTTAGAGGGGGGGGGACCAACTTTTTTCCACTTTGGAAGTGTCTCTCGCGCAAACTATTCAGTTTAGAAAAAAACTATATTAGAAACCTCAACATCATTTTTGAAGACCTATTCATAGATACCCCACACGTATGGGTTCGATGAAAAAAAATTTTTTGAGTTTCAGTTTCAAGTATGGGGACCCCCAAAATTTATAGTTTTTTTTCTATTTTTGTGTAAAAACCTTAATGCGGTTCACAGATTACATCTACTCACCAACTTTCATCAGTCTAGCTTTTATGGTTTCGGAGAAAAATGGCTGTGACACGGCCGGACAGACAGACAGACAGACAGACAGACAGACATGACGAATCTATAAGGGTTCCGTTTTTGCCATTTGGCTACGGAACCCTAACAAGAAAACGTAAAGGAGAACGAGTAATTTTACGCTACGGAACTACGCTGTCCATCGTCACCAGTCACAACAACAACAGAGACGGTAACGATCTGGAGGGCTTCAAAACATGAAAATAACAAGAAATTCCGAAGGGAAAAAAGAAAAGTAAAGAAGAATGATTAAATTTCACGCTACGGAACCACGCTGTCCATCGTCACTAAGTCACAACAACAACATACGGTAACGACCTAAAGGCTTGCGCACACCTAGGTCGCTGGCGATGGCAATCAATGAAACGCTGTCAAATATCGCTGTCAAATTTGACAGCGTTACACTGATCGCCATCGCCAGCGACCTAGGTGTGTGCAGGCCTTAAATGCCGGAACGTTCAAACCAGTTGACAACCCCATCCATCAACTTAAACTAGTCAAAACCGACTCTATCACTTAACAGCCAAGGAACAACGGAGCGGAGAACGAAATTGTAACACGTGGACAGAAATTGCATCACGGATTATGATAAGATATTTTTATCTGTATTTTATTGGAAAAATAAATCAGTAGGTAGATATTAAGCATAAGTCATGCTGAATTTGAACTCTTGAACACAAAGCGAATTATGTCTTCGAGTGGAAAAAACAGCTTGTACAAAATCGACATATTATGTCATTGATATGAGGAGTTTGTCCAACAATTTGCACTTCTTGATTTGTACAACACTAGGCTTTGTTCTACTCACACAGAGTACCATATCTCTAATCGATAGAGACGTTTATCATAGTTCTAGTACCAGATTAACTATCTCGATTCACTTCATATTTTTATGAACTAAAATAATTTGACCTCCAGAATGCTGCCCTCGATTCAAGAGAGACTTGGTCGAACCATAGGTTATGTAATCGAGTGTATCGTCAGTTGGATTCTGTTATAGAATAAAAAATTTCATCAATCAGACTATTGAAACGCCCGGGACTTTGTTCGCATTGTTTTGTTCTAGCAAACGTCGAAACTACGCTAGACATTACTCACAGTTTCCGTAACGTAGTCTATATTTGGATTCTAAAAACGGTTTGGTGAGAACGACTACTTAAGAACATAATAACAAAACGGAATAGCTACAGAAGCGCGTAAATTTTTAATAATTGGCCTGGTTCCAAGAAATATTTTTTATAGCTTTTTTATTGATTCGTGGTAAGTATATAATAGAAGAAACTTTAAAAACCTGTGTGACGAGACGATCATACCACTATCCTTACTATAATATTATAAATGCGAAAGTAACTGTCTGTCTGTTTCGATTTCACACAAAAACTACAGTACCGATTTGTATGAAATTTGGTACACAGATAGTCTAGATATAACTTTTGAAACTATCATGGTTTTTAACACTATTTTTATGAAACAACGGGATATTTACCATGATTAAATTTTGTTGAGTTGACTTCCAATATTTCGGCACAGTTCAACCGTGATCATGGTGCATGCAACTGTGCCGAAATATCGGAAGTGAACTCAACAAAATTTAATCATGGTAAATATCCCGTTGTTTCATAAAAATAGATAGCCTAGACTCTAGACTCTAGAGCCTATGAAACTAAGCAGTTTTCTTTACTTTTGCCAGCAAGCGATAGAACTGCTTCTATTCGTAAATCCTAAACTGTTTTATTCATATAAAAAATGCTTAACCACTTATTATTACTCCACGAGGCACCCAGTGCTTTAAAAGGAACCAGTAAGTAAGTTTGTATTTAAATAAAAAATACAAATAAATATTATAGACAATCCACACAACACTATCTATATCTAGCCCCCACTAAGCATTTAGAATACAAGTGCAGATGAGTAACTGGATTCCACATATTATTAGCACGGTTCAAATTGGGTCCTCAGATAGCAGATAGGACACTGACCGACCCAATTAGCACTTACATTTTGTGCTAGCGGCCGCCTGCGACTTCAGTCCTCGGCGTGGTAGTTTTTTTCTCGTTTATGTATTTTTTGACGTGACAACGTCTTTTAATTCGATGGAGCCGGCTGCACGCACGAAAAAACAAGACGTCATGCGGCGTTACCTCGCTCTGAAGCGTTCCATTTAAAGCTTGAAGTGCAAGCGAGAGCGCAGAACGAGCGACAAAGAGGCACAATCGGCCTCCGCGTTCGACATCTGTCTCTCTCCTACTTGAGTGAGCGATGCGTCCGCGTGGACAGCTGTATGACGTTGACACGTTCTATCGTCAGTAAATCGACTTTACAGACAACCGATTTTTTTACAGATAAAAAGTAGCCTATCACCAAACCCGGTTACAGACTATAATTGTTGAAAATTTAATCCAAATCAGACCAGTAGTTAGGGTGTATTAGGTGCACCTGCATATACATATTAGGGTGCATTTATTATATTATTCTTCTTACCGTGGGACTGTTTTTTTCGAATCAGACTGGATTATATTAGATTATTATAATAGTAGGTTATGAGACGAGTTTCATGAAATTTCTGGCTAATTGTTGACTGAAAACATCTGCAGCTAAATGTGAAAACCTTGAACCAACTTGAACTAGCTCTGCTCATACCTTGGAGGAATTAGAAATGGAGGCGTCAACGTTTAAATCCACGAACAATATTTTCTGCCAAAATTGACGGGGGACGAGGTAAACACGCATGGCACACGCGCATAGCAAAATCCTATTCATGTAAACACACACATTGACAATCCCGCACACGATCTTAAAATTTGCACACAGATAAAAAATATAACGTAGTTACGCAGTGTCAAGACTCACATTAGGATAATCTCTAGTGATGGGCATTCAGTAAGACCGGTAAATTGAACGATGAATAAAATAATGAATGAAATGGGTTTTTAGGTACAGGTAATAGTGAGTGTTATGAATAAGTTATGCACAACAGGTTTCACATTTTGTAACAGTCAGAAAATAAAAGAACTGAATTTAGTTGTTATGTTTTATTAATGGTTATAAGTTTGAATCAATAGTTCTTAACATGTTATAGCATAGTACACATAAGTTTAGTCTTTTACTGAATAATTGAAAAATATATATAAAGTGAAATCACATTACATCGTCAGCCTTCACACCACAGCGAAGTTTGTAGTTCTGCCTTCTGCGCCGGAGGCGTTGGTTCGATTCCCACCGAGAACAAATATTTGTGTGGTGAACGCAGATGTTTGTTTGCCTGAGTTTGAGAACTTTCTGTAAAATGTTCCGAGCAAATCACACTTGTTCTTGTTGCATGCCAAGTTGTTTCTTGGCCAAAAAGTTTTGTCCACTCTTCAAGCAACAGGGTTTTTTGGAAACCTGCACAGGACGTAAAAGAAATATAAAATAGGCAAAAAAAATGTTTTCACTTAGCCCACGACTTTATTTTTGAGTATGATGTCATGTCCTATTTTATACATTGATGAGTAGAGGGTTTGATGACTGGTACCTAGGATAACCATTTTGTGGGATTTGTGAATAAATGTAATCCGATATTTCGTGGCGGCAGCCATCTCGGACCGATTTTCATCAAAAATAGCTAAGAACACTCCCGACTATTCACCTTTCAAACAAACAAAAAACTAAATTAAAATCGGTTGATTCGTTCGGGAACTACGATGGGACAGACAGACACACACACAGACACCGCAAACTCATAACATCCCGTCGTTTTTACGTCGGGGTTTAAAAAGCACCAAATACGTAATTAGACAACACATTATGTGATAATAATTTAACGTTTATTTTATCATTCATTCATTCATCAATTTCATTCAACTTTTCCCAACACTATGCCTTCTACCAAGGTATAATCTTTGACAATACTGTCGTAATACTGTCGCTAATCTGTCGCAACCGGTATTTCTTTTGAACTAAAATTCTACAAAATTACAAACACAATTGACAAAATAATACTCCCTTGTGGTAGGAAATACCATGTTCCCGGAAGTTTGATGTCTCTGATCGTCTTTTACAAGAAACTACCATGCAATTCACCATTTTCGCGGAGCTCCACTTCGCGACATGAAACGACACACAATGGCTGCAGTTGCGAGTAAAACAGTTTTATTTAAAGGATATGATCGAGGTCGGTATATGACCAGCAGAGGGGAAAGCCCTGTATTGACATCTCCATTTCTAATTCCTCCAAGGCTCATACAGTATACGCTTAATTATTATGTAAATGCAGTAAAACGGTAACGGTAAAATTACTCATAATATAAGCAACATAGTAACCACTATGTTGCTTATATTATGAGTAATTTTAAAACTGTATAGTACCTATCTTACAGTAGGTATTTCTGTCAGTTCACGAAGACATCATTGAAGTTATTTGTAACGCTGTTATTCAGACGACTCACAATGTGTCAAAACTTTTCTATTATTTGGGGCCAAAAATACAAATAAATAAATAAATATTGTACCTAGACAATCCAGACAACACTATCTAGCCCCAATAATAAATAAATAAATAATATTGGTACTTAGATTTCTTCATAACAGTCGCAGAGCAGCGGAAAAGCTTTACATGGCTGCTAAATCAAATTTTAGATATCTTTAGTTATAAGCACTGTGTACAAGTTCATTTAAGTTTGAGAAATAAATATATTTCTAAATCATTGGCTAAATTGATCGAATGGACAGATGCCACTAATTAGGAAGAAGAAGAAGCTAGCGCACAGATTAAATCAGGATGAAGGGGAATTTTGATTCCTCTTCCCTGGATTAAACGGGTAGGGCAAATAGCACCAGCTAGATGCCCTTGCCCACAGACAAAGCTTTTGAAGTCCCGATTGACAGAGCATTTATGACCTTTAAGATCATTAGACTCATAGCTAGGACCTCCTTATGAAGAATCCTCGTGCGAAATGCCGTCATGCCTATTTCAGTTGCCAAACAGAGTTGTTATGTTTAAGTTTGTAGGGTGTGGATACGATAAGATTACAGGCATATACAGGGTTATTCATTATTAGCTGCAAATACTCAGGAATTAGGTTCAACAAATAAAATAAAAAATATTTATGAAATGATTTTTTTTGAGTTTTGTTATGAAAATCCCGAGAAAATCGATAAAGGAATCATTGGCGCCTGACCTATTTTGACCTTTGATCCGCGCCCGCGCGCCGTGAGTGACACTCTGCGTTCAGTCACAGCCTGGGTGGGTCATCGTCCTGTTCTCCGTGGCAATCATTATGCAATAGCCGTAAAGAAATTAATAAAAATAAAATTTTGATACAAAAACTTGAATTTTTTTTTTATCAATTTAAAAAAAAAATATTTCATAAATATCTTTTATTCTATTTGTTGAACCTAATTCTTGAGTATTTGCAGTTAATAATGAATAACCCTGTATATTAGCCTAAAAACATGTATGCCTTAAGTTAATGAACGCAGGGTAGTGAACCGCAGGGCACGTTCCCAGTACGCGTGACCTACAAGGTCTGTGCAGCAAGTGGTATAATCGAAGTTTAAACGATTTATTCTAAACAAACCTAGCTATACACACCATCTAATCTTCATGAGTGAATTTCTTACCTGCGACACCCCAAGATGGTCAGCGATATTCTCGCTGCAGTACACAATGTCTCCTAGCTGGGAGAGAACCAGCACGAAGCCATCCAGAGCCTTCATGTACGAAAGCTCTGAAGATATCTCCTCCATGCCCTTTGGATCCTGAATCTTAGGTTGGTCTGTCTCCGATTCGGGTACTGCAAAAACAAATGATTAATTAACTTCGATAATTATTTTTTCTTCTCTTCTCTCTTCTTCTTGTGATATTTTTTTTTATTAACTTTTTTGACAATTTATGTCCAATTGCTGGGTAAAGGTCTTCCCCCACCCCTTCCAGTCATCCTGGTCTCCGGCGGTCTATTGGTTTATGGGTTAAAATCTGTCAAATCTATGTGCGCTATGTTTGTCAAAAGGAAGGAACACAATCATTAGAAATCCCGCGGCTTAGATAGCCCTTACTAACCACATTACCCAGTGGGTTAGTTAACAATAAGTTAATCAAACTAAAAATTACAAGCTAAAGCTATCTTTTGCATCAACACAAATATTTATTTGGTAGGACGGTCCAACTTACAAAACGTTCGTAATACTTTTTTTATCGAGACAAATAATGCCTTGGATCAGTCATGCAAACGGACAATATTATAATCTGACAGTGATGGATATGAGTGGCCCGCATACAATTCTAAAGAATTTATTTATAACTACTTTTTGACGACGTGGACTTCTTTTTCCCGTAGAACTAATCCCAACAAAAATGTCCAAGAAAAAACAACGAGCTACGTTCGATACCCCAAGGGGTAGGTGGTGCCGAATAAAAGTTGAGACTTGAACGGGTGGGTGCCAAAGCCTAGTTATGTAATTAATAGTACATAGTACCTTACCTACCCGCCATTACCATTGACGCACATTGATCACTCACAGACACAATAAAACCCGCAGAGGGTCTAATTATTCTAAGTTTAACAGTCAAACATCCGTAGAAAAAATTGATTGCCAATTCCAAAACAGTAGTTGACAATATTGAGGGCTAGTGACGTGTTGCGGTTTTTACATCCGATTCAAATACGTGATTTACTTACAAACAACCTGGGGGCTAATTCTCGGGCCAATCTCGATCATTTTGCAATTTTATTTTATTGCTTCTTTTCGAAGAGAGAATGGATGATTTCCTTGAGTAATTCATCAACGACCTCTTCGTAAAAGCCTCGACAACTACGATATACGGAAAACGTACAAAAAGTGCGGGGTTGTGAAAAGAAGCAATAAAATAAAATTTTAAAATGATCGATTTTATTTTATTGCTTCATTTCGAAGAGAGAATGCCAGATTTCCTTGAGTAATTCATCAACAACCTCATCATAAAAGCCTCAACAGCTACGATATACGAAAACCGTAGAAAAAGTGCAGGGTTGTGAAAAGAAGCAATAAAATAAAATTGCAAAATGATCGAGATCGGCCCGAGAATTAGCCCCCTGTAAGCACGCATCGTAAGCTTGTGAGCCATGTTTTCCTAGTAGATTATCCCCAATTATCCTAGTAGACTAATAAAAGATTACAAAATTTATTGTCTAACAATTACACGGCATTTAATTAGGTCGAACAAGATTTGTGTAGCGTTGTGTACTAAGAACTGTCGGTCTACGAACCAGAAGACCAGGGTTACCAGAAGACTAGTTTTAGATTTCTTTTTAAGGACAATTTCGAACCTATGATTTATTGGCCCAGTAATTCCTTCAGTCAGTTTTGAAGGAGCTACTGGGACAAAAATAATCCTCAATTAGATAGATTATCCTCAATTATCCTAAGCTAGTAAAATAACTACTGAGAACAACCGCAAAGATACAAGTTACCCAAATAAAATAGTAAAATACTCACGCAACGAAATAACATCTCTGACTTTCAGATAGGAGATAGCCAGGCGCATAACCGAAGCCTTGTCCAGCTGATCCACCTCCTCTTTCTTCGCAGGCAGCGCTGCTGTCAGCTCGGAGAAGATCTGCATCTCCTTGGTGCGACGGCACCTGGCTGCGACGCGCGACTTCTCCTTGCGCTTCTCATTATTCCTGGAAAAGAAGAGCAGAGTGTCAGCATGGACTCAGTTCACACCCTGGACACTCATACGAAACCACAACAGCCAAATTTCATACAAAAGTCGCGTTCTAACTACCTATTATACAGACACTTCACTAACATCCTTTTGTACATGGGCCTGTGTATGTGTATGTTGGTATATGGCGTGTACTAAAATCAGATCTGTTTCAGATCAGAAGCGAGGGTCAGGTGCGGAAGCTCCGATTGGTAAAAGAGTCATAGATGAAGATAGATATTAAATACTTTATTGCTCACTAAAACTTAGAAACAAACAATGATAAGCACATATAAAACTTAAAAACTATTTGCCATTATGTCCCTTTCTATGCCTAGTATATAATGTAGCTCTGGTGTTGCAAGTGTCCAGACCCATGGCGACGGTGATCAATTCCTTTTAGGGTCAATATTTAAAGGCTCCAGCCCCCATAGTCTCACTCAACATAGTTAGCGAACTTCGCTAAGTCTTCTATCAACTTCTACCCAAATTAAAGACGAGTTAACGTACGCTAACCATTTTTTTTTATTCGGAATCAGAATCATTTATTGTTGTTAAAAATAAAAATAAACTATGTAAACAACAGATCTTACAATCCATCAGAGATTTCCTTCGCCGCCACAAGTAATAGGTACTTAAATTAAATCTCGATTGATGATCTATACACACAACATTGGGGCATTCCACTCAGTAATCTTATCTTATAACATAGGTACAAAAATACCACAAAGTTATTTAATTAAATTATGTGTAATTTCAATGAATCCACCACGATTGGTGTGGTGGGTGAATAGTGTGGTTACTGAATACCTAGATGCATCGGTTGTAGGTAAGGTATTACCGGGTTTCAATACAAACAGATAGCGCAGTAAGTAGTCTATTACGTGTATGTTGAAAATCGAATTTATTATTAGACTATCTTTCCCTGTGAATTTTGTAATTGTGCCTAGGATTTGGGCGCTTTGGTGTTATGTTAGCTCCCAAACTGCATTCGTTCTTAATAATATAAAAATACCATTTTCATTTTTGATTAAAAAAAAAAGGATACGCACGCGGGTTTAATTAAATCCTAGGCAGCTCATATTTCTGATGTTTTAAAAATGATTTATCCTGATGTAAAATTCCATGTGCCTAATCTTAGAATTACAACTCTATGCACAGGAAACTTGGTAAAATCGATTATTTGGGTCAACTATTTAGTATTTTAAGGAAAATGTTGTGGTTTGTCTTGTTACATTGTATTGTAGTTAGTTAATGGATATTATTAGCCTGTAAGAGAGATATTACTTCAATAATCGGATTTTTTTCTATTCTGGTGCTTGAAATCACTGAGGAGCTGACCAAAGGAAGAAAATAAAACGTTGAAGCTTAATGTTAACTTATACCTACCAATATGGAAAAAAAAACATTTTTATAAAATGGGAAGGACGGAGAAAGCATAAATAATATATAATAAAAGTATAATATGTATGGAACTTTTGCGGGTCCAATTCCAATCAGATATTTTTTTTTAAATTACTTGTGACACGAAAAGAACGGAATAAGCCAAGTTAAAATAAATGTGATCCCTACTGAACTGTACCTATGTACCATAAACAGCGCGATCGATTTTATTTATATGGACTACAAAGCAAGCACTCACAAACCAGTTCACAACAAGTTACCCAAAGAACAAAAAGACATTTCAAAGAATGATAACGTACTTGGAAAAAATCTCAAATACCTTTTATTAACAGAACAAAGTTTCTTCTCAATCAAATCTGAAACACCCGGAAGGCACATTTTTACGAACACAAAATATTCGAATATTAAACAAATATTCCACCAACAAAATAAAACACAAAACACTACCAACGCTGGTCGACTTGGATGGTCATTTACAAGTGTATTCCATTAATTTGTCATTAGGCCACGAGCTGTCGATCGTTCTAATAAGTGTTGAAGAAATGCGTCATTGATGCATTTTTTAACCTTACCTAGTAGTTAAACAAGTATTGGGACGAAGAAGCTTACGAATAGCGATAGCGTGATGCCATACTTGCCATTATATATACTTGTCGTCTATTTCGCAAGAAAAATAACGTGTCAAGCAAAATTGCTTGGCTCGTTATCGGCGCCAGCTGTCTTCCATTTTGAATAAAAAGTAAACAGCCATCAGAATAGTGGAACGCCTGTTACATCATGTTCTTTATTTTGATGCAAGTTTCGGTAACATTGCAAAGAGTTAGCGCAGAGATTACTGACAGAAGAGAGTGGAAAGAAAACCTGATGAGCCAGCTACACTAAGCGACGGATGAGGACACAAAGATGATGAAAATTTCGATAATTGTAATATAGGACGTAAACTATTTGAGTTGATTATGCGTAGAGTAAAATTATCGACGCAGAAATAATAAATCTATTTATATACATTAAGAAGGATATATGTTTTACCAAATCATCACCTAAGTACATTAAATTACACGCAACTCCAATAACTTTTTTACTATTGATATTGATATGAATCAGATACAATGGATAGGTGAGAATATCGAACATGTATTGAATCAACTACACAATTGACGCAAGTTGGGCCATAGAACGTGCTCTGCGTTTCAAGTAACAGTAGCAAAGGTAGTGCCAGAAGATATAATACGTACTTGCAAAAAGGTTTACCCTAAAGCCGTCACAATAGGAATTAATGATACAATAGAACTACTCATAGAACGGAAACGGTCTACTATCATATATTGTTTGGCAAATGAACTGCCATGATGAATCATAAGGCTTCTTGATACAGTTCATTTTTCATAGAACGTTGATTTTGAGTGATATAAACTCAGTTGGAAGAGCTCTAGAAAATTTAATGTGAACGTGTGATATTTAATTCTAGGACAGTAGCTATGGAAAATATGGCAAAACATAATATTTTTGGTATGCTAAAGAGCCTGGTACAGCAATCAATCAAATTTAAAAGTTTTGAAAAGAAAGAGAAGAAACAATGACAAGTTCAACGACATTAAGAAATCCCTGAGAGTCATTGAAGCAAAAAGCTCGCAACTAATCAAAATAATAGAGGATATGATGTCCGTCTATCAGTATAAAAAGTAAGACGAAAATAAAGATAATGAAAAAATGTTCGAAGAGCCTTATATCTGTTTTACTGATGAGTTCTGAAATTAAAGGCATTATAATAATAATGCCATGAACATTTGCATCTATTCTTAAAACATAATGTCAAGTCAATAATCTCTTTGTTTTGACGAAATGTAAATATTATACAACTATAGTAATTATGTAACTGACTGCCAATCAACGAGCAGTCTAAACCTACGAGTATGTTCTAGGACTAGTAGGTGCACTTAGAAAATAATTGTTGCAACAGAACCCAAAAAGTGGTGCGGGTGTTGAAGTTTGTATTCAAAAGTTTAAAGCAAACGAAGTCGCTCGCTATTTTACTCGCCGGCCATAACGAAAGCAAGTTAAAAACATTAAGACTCAATTAAATAAGAACGAACAAAAACAGGAAATTATTAAAACAAAAACACAGTGTATGACTGAAATTTTTAAATTAGCCCTGCCACTGTTTTTCAGTGCCTACTAATTATTCAAGCGTTGTTTATCTTTCCACAGATTTTTTCCATGTGGCTGCCATGTTTACCATAATTTGCCGGACAGCAACAAGGACATAGTTTTTGTTTACAACTAATTTGGATCTTGATAAATAATAATGGCCATTAGACAAGACAAACAAACCAGAATATTCTAATTAACGAATTATTATTCATGTCCATGCTACATACCTACCACCCAGACTCTAGAGCAGGGATTCCCAAACTATTTTGACAAGTGACCCCTTTTCCAAAATGAACAGTTACCTCAGACCCCCATCGCCAAATTACTTTTAAGATCAACCCCCTTATTCGCAATGGTCCACTAACTTAAAACAGCTGCTACAGAGTGTTATTTTTCATAGGTCTCTCTCGATTTAGGTCAATAGAAGAAGACAGAGTGAGAATTAGCAATGCTTTAAGTCAGCAGACTATTATGAATAAAGGGGCGTATCTTTAGTTTTTTCCTATTGATACAAAATACCTTGGTACTAAGGTACCAATTGGAAAACTTTGCACTTGGTTAAGTGATTAAAGTTGACTCCATTTTCTCATCAAAATTTAATAAAATTAACGTACGTTGTACGAACTTGATACTTTACATTACTACAGCAATGCTATTTCCTACAAAAATATTAATTATTCTTAGTACCTACACGTAACACAACATAAACAATACAGTACCTACATACCTAACTTGAAAGTTTGAAATAAGAACTTGTGTTAATTTAATAGGGGTCGATTGTTAGACCTCGTTGACCCCCAAAATCAGTTTTCGTTTATGTCGACCCCTAGGAAACCAATATCGACCACTTTGGGAATCTCTGATCTAGAGCATTGATTAAAAAAACTGTTAGCCGAAAGAAATTATTCAGGTACATGAATTGTAAATATTGGAATACATTTCGAATCGATTTCAAGGGAATATTCCCTTGAAATCGAAAATTGGAATACCAGGACAATAAGGACACACAATTGCGATTACATCGTTGACAATAGGTTAGTAAATATGTATGACCAAGCTATTGGGCAAAAGATTTAACTAAATTACTAACCTAATAATAAAAACATACACATTGTGGTGATAAGTTCTGGCGCTACCAGTGCAACCGCCACAGATAAGAACACACGTCAGTGTGCAGCGTATTGAGGAAAATTTTGTAATTATGGAAAAAGAGCCAGCCAGCCGTAATAAACGAGTAAATTGATAGAATTCTTGGTAGCAATTAACGCTTCTGTTCATGTTGAAGAATAATAGATGAATAAGACGCTGCACACTTCATTTTAGATATTCAAATATAAGCTGAAAGTAGGCAACCATTACAACAACGGAGGCCTAGATTTCTTACTGCAGACTATAAAACAGCCATTCATCAAGAAACATAGAATTATAGATTCTTCAAAATTAAAAAATCTTGAAAACTTAGATAACATTTTCGTGTCCGTGAAATTGTTCCATCAATGCACGGTGTGTGGTAGACAGGTACAGGTACAGGAGGTAACAGAAACGTGACAGCTTTTTAGATTTGTATCATAATAATTTTATTGAATGCATATCTAAACTCACTCTCTCGCCGAGGAATACTTAAAGATAAAATATATGGAAATAAAACGATACAAAAGCTGAAGTAATCTGTGATTTGATACGACATTTGCTATCTGTTGCTAAGGCAAATGACGTTATTGGTTGTTATAAAAAGGTTACAAAAACATTTTCTAAAAGATACATGTGTGTATCTTTTGGAGTCTCAAATTATAAAGCCAAGAATTTCGTGGCTACGAATACCTATAAACATGCAATCGGTGTATAACCAACTGTAAAATACCAAATGGCAAGCAAAACAGAACAACACTAATCAATTATCGGAATCAAATAATTATTTTCAGAGCTAACAAGTTACTAGAGAAATACATCTTTTCAGGCCAATGCTAGACGAATGAACAGTTTACTTTACAAATCTATTCAAGGAGGACCGGCAATTGGTTCTGATTGCAAAAATAATCGCGTTCCCGTCTGCCAATTGAGTAAGTGACGCAAGTTCTCCAATACGTGACTGACGATAGATCCCACAAGTTTACAGGACGTGACCGGCGGTAAAATAGCGGATATTAAATAGATGACGGAGATTTCATACTGCATTTACACAATGCCGTCTTAGCTAAAAGCCAACATATCCATCCATTTTTGAGGATATAGAGGATCTGCCATACAAAACAGTACAAGTAAACTTGAGCGATATCTTTCAATAATCCTACTCGGTTTCATTCAAGACCTACCTATTCAACTGATTTTTTGGTTTTGGTAAATAATATGGTAAACATTAATGTAATTAACATAACTACGTCAGTATGCATGTTGCGACGCAGATTTTTTTAGTTTGATATTTCTAATTAATATTATATGATGATTAGGATTACAAAGACTATGGCGTGACTGTGGTCTGACTATTGACCTTTCCTCGACGTTTTCGTATCATGTAGGTGTGATAAAGCAACATAGATATTGCAGGTCAATTTGTCAGCTCATAATAAAAACTACATCTCAGATATATATAAAAACAGCGATTTTATTGCACAGTTTATATCACGTTGGCATTGTGGAATTGAAAGTATTAAAGTAAGTATAAATAACTCAGTGAAATTTGAGGGTAATGTCTTGTTGATGGAACAAAAGAAACCAAAAATAGATCAGATCGATATTTCCTCGTAATTTTGAAATGATTTGTGATATGGACAATTAATTATAATACGATTAATAAACAATTGATCTCAATGCGGACGTGATTTGTAACTTGTAGGCGCCATTTTGCTTAGCTAGCTGCTATCTAGAAGCAGGTTATTACTTGGCAGGTTACAGCAATATACAACTGCGTAGAAAATAATTGTCGCAGTGATCTCTCGGAGCTAGAAAACAAGAAAATTAAAAGTCAGCTCTTGTGAAATCGCAGCGCTACACCATTTAAACTAAGGATTATTGAAAGAAAAGTGGTTATGAGGCGGTTCCTAAATTACCGAATGAAAAGCTAAATATAGTAGGTACCTAACTAAGTCTTAGTCCTTCGAAGCGGATACTGGGAATAGAAGAAAAAGATAGCAGATTGATGAGACAAGAATAATGTAAAAACGCTGTCAAGTCCAACGAATGCGCTTTATTAAGTCGCAAGTTAAGCGGAAAAAATACGGGTTGCACTCCGGGAGTGCCGGCAGAAGTGAAAACTTGATTATTAACGTTGAGCATGTTTGATATTTTGGAATGGTTAGGAGGGGCTTGTTTGTTATTTGGCACGCTGTGACATACACGAACATTCGCGCAAGCGCCCTGCGCTGCCTAAACGAAACAGTAGGCCCAGGCATACATTTTCGCCGCGCCGTAGAGAGGGGATAGCTGTCTACTCTCCATCCGTCTTACGCTTTTTCGATCAGGTCACGTGTCCTGACGCGCTGACGCGAGTTTAAGATTTTATACCCATTACAGAAAAAGTGCTCAACGCCGCTAAAAAAGTTTTCACTTCAAAAATAAATTAGGAAGAAGGCAATATAATAGTCTTGCAAAAGCTTTAGGTTAAAGGTTATTAACCATAGTGGTAATGATTTCTAACCACCATAATTTTAATAGTAGGTATGGTGGGTGTGTTTATGAAGTTTTTGTTTAGTTTATCGTTCATTATAATTGTCCCGATAATGATCGGGTCATTTAACAAGGAGCCAGGTTATCGCGAACTTGTATCGTCTTTGAGCGCAGCTATACACGCGTATCTGATATTGTGAGCTAGCTAACCACTTACAATTTTAACTTGAATATAGGCAATAGTACAGCTATTTTCTTTTACAGATTTATTTTTAGACTATCCTTTCCTCGTGTTATCCGCCATTTTGTCCCTTCGTGTCTTCTAACGAAGGAAAGAACAGAAGTACAAACCCTGTCGATCGGGATGAAAACCTGTGATTGATTTATTTTATTTGTTACGTCCACGTTACAACAACTATCTTGTTCAGACTTTTGAATCATCTTTCAGATTTATCCAAGGATCTTAAAATACCCCAACTAAATCAATGGATTTACGATTATGTAAGTATAATCTCGGCCGGCTTTTTTTATTTATTATACCTATCCGACTAGACAGACCATCACCTTTGTAGACGAGGGATCAGACGGGAGAAACCAGTTTACTACGGATTTTACAACAATTTAAAAAATACTAGAGCTCGTTTTATTCAACTGCAGGGTAATACAGGCTTCCTTTCCTTCTTTTTCCTCCTCTCCTTTTTATAACCGTGGAAATGTTAGATTAGTTATAGCAATAGGTACATGAAGTATGGTTAAGTTGTGGGCATGTATGGACATGTATGAATAAAATGTTATTCTACTGCAGGGTAAAAGTCTTCCTTTCCTCCTCATTTTTCCTCTCCTTTTTATAACCGTGGATATGTTATATTAGGTATAGGTGCATGCAGTGTGGTTAATGGGCATGTATGGGCATGTATGTAAATAAATAAATAAATAAATATTGTGGACAATTCACACAACACTAACCAGCCCCAAACTAAGCAGCGCTTGTAATATGGGAACCAGATAGCTGATATAATACTTGAATGCATATTTTTTTTTTTGTAAAAACATACTTAGAATACAATATAACACCCAGACAGAGAACAAACATTTATGTTCACCACACAAATATTTGTTCTCGGTGGGGATCGATCCCACGACCTACGGCGCAGAAGGCAGAGCTACTACCAACTGAGCTAGAGGCCAGTCAAATAATTATTTATTAAGTAATTTATTAATATTTTTCCATTTCTGTCGTCATTTCTGTTTTAAGCCACGATTCATTAATTCTGTCAGCATATATTATTGCATATAATATACATAATAATGTTATCTATCGTCGGACCACTAGACGTCCGTAAATTTCAAGGAGCTTCTTTTTCTTATTGTACAGTTTATTTATAAACATACATTTAAAAGATATATTCAGTTACAATAATTTCAGCAGACTTTTAGGCGTGATACTTATCAGTAGATAAACTAGAATCAAGTTCATGATTGCATATAAATTAAATACAACGACCGGTCACTTTATTATGCGATTAAAGAAACATGCAGGCAACAGGCAAATAACTGATGGTAATCGATGAATTTATATTTTTTTTATAACCTTCAATTTCAAAATTGGTTTTCCCATCATTGCACCAGGATATCAGACAAGACAAAAGTGTTATCAATAGAACATTGTATAGGAACTATCGAATCGATGGAAAGCTAGCGTGTTTACAAAGCAGATTGTTCGTCCTTGGTTTACTGCAAGACAAGCCTTGAGAAATCAACTATGACGCAAAGTAAACAAGCTTTTACGTAAACAACTTTAGAGCAGTTTAGATTTAGAAAACCGAAAAATTCACCAGATATTGATGTCATTAAATATCAGCGTTTGCTGAAATCTAAAACAAGGTAGGTAACAAGGTTTAAGTAAAAAAAAGCTTTTTGAAGAGCTTCTTATAAACATACAGAATTTAAAAGAACTTTAACTCTTACAAAATTAAGGAAACTGGAATGTTACTTTGGTAATGGTTTAAAAACTTTACACTAAATTAACGAAACATGATATTCAAATTCGTCTCTCAAAGTTGTTGTATCAAGGTTTCCAAATTAGGTATACGACGGACGGAGTCGCGAGCAGTTCAGTTAGTTTAAGTTTAAAAATCACGAGACCAGGGAAAGGAGAACTCACCACACACACGTGATTTAATCTTCAAAAATGATTGTTGGCAGACGATCAAAACATGAACCACATTGAATTCTAGCAATTCGGCAATAAGCTGTGCTTCGTAGACTGAAGCCGACGATAAAGTTCCCTTCAATAGATTTACGATTTAGTGATAAATAGCAAAAAAAATCGATTAGATAATATGAAATGAATGTAGGACAACGATTTCGGTAGTCAAATTACTAATTATGATTTTTGAATATTTGATCAAAACCAAATGGATCCGTACAGATCCACTAGTTACTGGGCATTTTATTTACACGAAACTCTCTAAGAAATCTTATAAATCTAGAGAAGTAATCGGGATATTACACACGGACGAAGAAAGAAGAACATGGTATCGCATAAAAGAGTTTTTGCCATTTTGCTTTCGAATTTAAACGAGTATTGCCATCGCCCGAGCCCATTCGAGCCTACACGTGGTTTTGAATAGCAAAAAAAATCGATTAGATAATATGAAATGAATGTAGGACAACGATTTCGGTAGTCAAATTACTAATTATGATTTTTGAATATTTGATCAAAACCAAATGGATCCGTACAGATCCACTAGTTACTGGGCATTTTATTTACACGAAACTCTCTAAGAAATCTTATAAATCTAGAGAAGTAATCGGGATATTACACACGGACGAAGAAAGAAGAACATGGTATCGCATAAAAGAGTTTTTGCCATTTTGCTTTCGAATTTAAACGAGTATTGCCATCGCCCGAGCCCATTCGAGCCTACACGTGGTTTTGAATACATAGCCACGCTTGAATACTAAGTGCAAGTATTCTCAATAATACACTCAGTTATAAATTAAAGGAGGAATTTACAGTCAGTTCAAAATAGCTACAAGGAAAAAAATTGGAGACGTATAATTTATAAACAGGTTTTGGAAGAGATGAAGATTTATAATAATTACGAAATGCCCAAGGCGAAGTACCTTAATTAACTGAGAGAGCCTTCCAAAAACATGCTTTCTCGTTGGCTTTTCAATCCAATAAAATAAAATCCTCTTTTTCAATGATTGCAATAAGAAATCAGCTGATACAAAAAATATTAAATCTTACATGAAATCTTCCAAATCAACGACATTCGTGTACTGACAGGGCTGGCCATTGACATTGTAGCACATGCTATTGTAGTCCCAGTCTTGGTTTTGGTTCTGATGGCAGGGTAGGCTTGGGATCAACGGCTGTTGAATAAACCGAGGGAGATGATACGCGACCTGAGGCTGATAGTTTTGCGGAATCACATTTTCGGGCACATAACTGGCGTAAGGGTCACTCCTATAGCCCTGCATTGGACGATCGACGATTTCATTGTTAACACTGGCACTGCACACATTGCCCATCTGCTTGGACCACTGGTGCGACATTGGGCACTGCATATTCCATCCTGTCTCCTCGAAAGCTCCCACCACGGGACAGTGCTGTGGAACTCCCTCAAAGAACCCGTTCACGAGCATATTTGCGAGCGGATTCTTAAACCCGGAGACGTAACAACTAAACAGTCCATCGAGGAACGAAATCAACGACTGACTGATAACAGAAAGATGTTCTTATCGCAACCGCGTATAAAAACCATAGTAGCGAAGTTGATTACGTAGTACTTATTTCTATACTTTGATAATACATACAATGTTTCAAGATAACGCATTATTTCAGCCCTAAGAAACGCCTCGTCGCCGTCTTCGAAGGCGTTACTGTGACTGTATAGAAAACTTTCGTAATGAAAGCTCAAAAAGCACAAATAACAAAAAATCTAACTTTTAGAAGCTTTAGGTACCAAATTGGCAACATAATTTTCAAAGGATACTTAAAAATAAAATGTTGAAATAATTAAAAATGCCCCTTAATGAAAGACTGATCTTTTCACTATCAACAGGCATGACGTGACGGACGGCATTGCCAACGTTACATGCATAAACAATTATTGACCTACAGTTCACTAACTGGCACTTTGAAACATTTGATAATAGTTTAGTGTTTCTGTGGCTTCTGACTAACTTAAATCAGTTCCTAATTTGAATTCTGAACCACACTATAGAATCAGGAAACGCCATGACAACTAGGGAATCCCGTTCGATGTGATCACCATATTTTATATCCTTGGTAACAATTTCAAGGAACTAAGAGAACTGTCTTCAGAGGGAACACGCGTATTTGCTGGGAAGATTATAAGATTTTGGTAGTTTCAGGAGCAGAACAAACCAGGCTATTGCAGCTGCAAAGCAGCAGGGCTTGGATTATGTAGCACTTCTTGATCACAATGGAATCTCCATCATCTTGTTATACATGCAAGTCACTTTTTGGCACTGTAATCTAAAAATAAAGACTAGAATTCAAGAAAACAGTATTGTAATAAACGTGATACTAAAAACTGTATTTATCTGAAAATGAACAGACATAGCAGTTTTTCAGATTTAAGACACCATCGACACATGTTTGCTTCGCTATTTTAAGAAGCTTTAGTGGCGTAGAGTTACACAGACAATCCAGGGCGGAAAATCGGTGCTAGAATCAGCGAGTACCTCTACTTAGAATGAGAAGACCATGCAGAATCGTTAGAAGAAGAAGATTGTAGCATTCACAAAGCTTGAAACTTTGTCTGACATCAAATTTGAAGTGCCAGAAACACTACCTGCCGAGTATCGGGTTGGGTATATCTTCATTATTAACGGAACTGATATAGCATGAGATAAAAAACAAGACTTTGCTACGGGGCTGCAAAACGACCGACCGATGATACAAAAAACATCGAGTTCCGAGTAGGTCGGAGGAAATTATTGAAACAAGTTTATGATTATAGGATGACACGGATTTCATCGTCGCAAAGGTATGCTCTCTGTGGTATACACTCGTTTTTAGTAAGTGCATTATTTAAACCAAATGGCATTTAGTTTTAGCGAATGAAAATACATGCTCAATAAACAATAACAATGAAAAGTTTATTTTCAACCTATTCCAGGAAAACTTAAGAGATGCGCAAATCTAAACAAATAAATTCTACACAAATCTCTTGCAAATCAAGGTATTTTAGGAACTGCTGTTTTATATAATAATAATTTACCTACATTCAATAAATAACTAACGCCTGAAATCGCGTGTTTCCAAGAAATGACCTAGATATTAGGTATATGAATTCTTTATTCTGCTGATAATTAGTTCCATACACGTGTACCTTTATAACAATAGTAAGCAATAGCAAACAACAATATTTTTAGATCAGGTTACTGATTTTTTTACGTGTACGATCATGTCCGCATTTTTATGTACACAAGGAAGAGATGGTATACAGCATGTACTGGGCAGCCTACTCCATGTTAAATCAGGTCCCAAGCATTACAGCGCCCTACAAATAAAGGCATGGGTAAAAAGTTACCCAAGAAACAGGTGTATGAATCATATAAAAGGCCTCTTTACAGCTAGTCTTACAGGTACTCGGTAGCAATTAATGATGAACAAAGACTTATTTTAAATATTGTTGACAGACTGTATTATCTGTGTTTGTCTGTGCTTATATAACTTCCAAGAGATAATTAATAGTTTGCACTGTCAACAAACTAATTTCAACGATATATAACGATATTATACATACAATACAATAATTTATTGGCAAACTAGGTACTTTGCAAACCAGTCAGATAAATCTGTTTAAGGAATTATCTACCTAAAATATAATAATTAAAAAATCGATTTATGAAGAATCATAATAAAAGAAAAAAAAAATATTGTATTTGGGACTGGGTAAACTTGTACAGATTGCACGATTATTAACATATTTACAACTCAAATACCTACCAATTAATAAACCGGTTCTAAAATGCTGGTTTTAGACGTAAATGTAATAGCATTTTTGTTTGCAAAACAGCCATTAAATTAGTCATAAACCGTTGCCTACGCAACCAGAGTTCATCTTGGTATGGTATGGTATCCAATCCACTGTTGTGTGGACCAAGATTTCAGCAGGTAGCCCCCTATCAGGATTTTGATTTGTACTGAATTTGGCATAAATTGTACTTTACTTTCATTTCTAGAGTACCCAGTTAGTCTATACACTAATATTCTACAGAGGTATGATCTATATGTACAGAATAAACTCAAAAACTACTAGACCTATTTTTAAAACCTTCAACCTTCACATTTTTCACCTCTTTTTTTCTAAATCACACCCGTGCTAAGCCGGGGCACTCCGCTAGTAGGTATTCTATGCGTTACATGTTTGCGTTTTTCATATGGGTTGACAATTTGATTGCACAAACAGAGTGCGTGTGTGCTTTCGTAAGAATGTCATCAGAAAACGCATTTTCGCACTTCGGTGTACGAGTATATGGTGCACGCACAAGCTGCAACAAACATACGTAGAAACAGGTTAGGTCAGTTTAGTTGGTTATTAGATAGAGCAAGTTCGAAGTCCAACCTAATTTGTTTGTACGATAGATAGCGATAATTATGATGATGATGACGCAAATCCGTTGCATTTTTAACACGTGATGCCTTTATTATTGTATTATATAATAGCCCATTAAATTGCAAAATCAATTTATATGGAAATTGAATTTAACCCGTAGTCCTTCAAGGCCTGCGCACACCTAGTTCGCTGGCACTAGAGATTAGTGAAACGCTGTCAAATCTCAAATCTGACAGCGATATTTGACAGCGTTTCACTGATCGCTACCGCCAGCAAACTAGGTGTGTTCGGGCCATCACTCAAGTATGTGTCAAACCTCCTCTATGGTACCTAGCTTGGAAGTCAGGGGAGTCCAAATCCCAGCAGTCCTTCCTCAGACGATGATAAAGATTGGTACCTGGGTACTTTGTAAGGATGGCTCTTATCTTAGCGCTTAACCAAGAGCTTATTAGATATACAGCAAGATTGTTTAAGTCCGACAAGGTCAACACACTAGCAAAGATCTTATGCCTCATCATGATCAATTTACAACTGTTCATCAAATCAAATTGTACCAGCAAGTGCTCCACTCGAAGTAATGCGGCCTTTGCATCTATTGTAGATGATTTATCTTATTATTTATGGTTTATATCAATTTAAATGACTTCTTCAATGATACACTGCACGGCCTGCGTTATAAATTATTGAATGTTATTTATTGCTAGTTTTTTTTTTCTTAACTTTGGCTCGTTTCCACTCCGAATATTGCCCTAAACATAAGGGCCTATTATGTATTCACTATTTTTTAAGTTTATGACCTTGTAAATGTTGGTGAAAAGTTTTCTTCACGAGTTTTAAGGCTCGGTTAACTTCAAGCACCCGCCCCAGGACCCTCAGGGCAAAGGTTGCTCAGACTCCCTCTCACTACTATCACTTCCCCCCCGATTGACAAAAACTGTATCCCCAAGAACTTTACTGATTATTGTGACTGTGTGTATGACTGCTTGTTTCTGAATGATGTGAATGTTTATGTTTGAATCTAACTTATTACAATATCTGTGTAAGCTTTTAGCTATTATACCCGTGGCGCCGACTACAATAGGTATGACTTCGGTAGGTGTTTTCATAGTCTGGTTATCTCTACTTTTAACGCGTGTTAGTTACTTAATTTCTCAATTTCTTTAGCCCCTATATTGTAATCGGACGGTACTGTAACATCTATCAAATATGTTCTGTTTTCTAGTTTATTTATGTATATTATATCTTGCCCTTGTAACATAATAATTGAATAAATAATATGAGAATTAATATAATCGACTTTGCACTTTACACCTATCTTATAGTTAGGTAGGTACTTTTCTGAGACTTGTATTCATCTAATCATTAGATTCTAATGGAATCTTAGACCTCTGAATGGAATGTATTGAAAGGTCTTATAGGTTCAGAACATTGCATTCAAAGTTGGCAGTTATCTTGACGTATTCAACAAGAGATAAGTACACTCCTTGCTTTCAAGCGATTTCATATTTATATTTAGCCTAATCTATCCTACTGTGAAAGTGATGTTTTTACTACAATCATGCTGCATTGGACAGATTTAGGTGAGACTTGAATTAGTAGATTAATGCAAGGACCAAACAGTGACGAGACAAACTGAACCAACTATGATATGGTTTCTTAGGCTGCCCAATGGTTTGATCTAAGGATGATCTAAGGCGTATTAGTAGTACCAAACCAACCAATAGTTATTTGTTATACAAGAGTGCAAAGCTGCTTTTTAACCGCGTGCTCAATTTTGATGACCGAGCAAGCGCAGGATTCTAATATTTAACCACGAGCGTAGCGAGTGGTTTAAAAGTTAGAATCCTAAGCGTTGGCGAAGGAATTAAAAGAGCACAAGGTGAAAAATCTTTGCACTCGAGTGCAACACGTAACTTTTCATCCCACCTCAGCGAGGAAATGACTAAATGCAAAAAATAACATGGCGCGACTAAAAGTAACACACCATGAAGGTTCCGAGTATGAGTTTTTAACAAATTTAAAAAGGTAGCATGATAAATTCTGCACCATGCAGGTAGAAGTAAATAGGTTTCATGATGTTTTGAATTCACAAATACACCAAGAAGGTTACGAGTGCGAGTTTTTAACAAATTTTAAAAGGTTGTATGATAAATTCGGCACCGTGGAGGTAGAAGTAAATAGGTTGTGTATTCACAAACTTAGTGAACACTATATTCTAAATTCAAATTTACTTTATCCTCTAGCGGCTTGGAGGAATTAGATTCCTCCAAGTCTAGCGGATACAAACGGGTTTTCCACTCAGATATTGAACAGTAAAAATACACTTTCCGAGATGGTGGGATGAAAAGGTTCTTTCTTAGAGGGTCATTGATAAAATGTTGAAACACATGTTTTAGCTTTTAGTTTTAAGTTCTTGCTTTTGTAATAACAGTACAGGTATTGTACTGTATTAACGTAGTGAACGCCTTTCTCCCTTTTGCCGAAGGTTGGGTGCTGGAAGCTAAGACACAGTTTTTACTTTTGTAGTTTTCAGCGTTCACTTCAAATTTTATACCCCTGTACAAGTTCACCAATAAAATAAATTTGAAATTGTTAAAGAACACGCACTGGGTTCTTGAAAATGTTCTCTTTTCTATCGTTGCCGATGTCTGCAGTAAACTTTTCATAATCTTAGATGAAGTCACTGAGATTAAGATTTACACCAAAATATAGGTAGTTTAATTTACTCGTTTCGTGTCACTAGATCTTTTAAACCAGCGTGCTGAAAGGATTTTACGTGCACCGTTAAAGAGACCTTTTTCGAGGGTTTTCATCTTTTTATGTTGAAAAAATCTATTTTTAACTGTTTTTACCAAAATTTTTGCAGAGTTTTGGCTTAAAATTTCGGTATTTTTAGCTTTACACATCTTTTAATCGCCTCTGATCCAAAAGCACAGAAGAAATAATAACCTACCTACTAACACATATTGTGATGTATTTAAAATGACAATCCAATTCACATTTCAACATTATTTGGGTAAAAATGACGACACCGCTGAATAAATATTGGTGCCGATTTTATTTCATAGAAAACTTATTAACCAGTTTATGCCGGCTTCCAAAAACAAAAGCGCTATACTGTAAGGTAATCGCAGTCCGTACCCATCTATTTTAATAATCAACTCTAGACTAGCATTGTTACAAGAGGCGATAGTATTGTTACAAAAATTTATGGCAGGTATTAAAAATAATGGGAACACACAATAGAAGAAATGGTATATTAATGCCTGATTACCAAATCTAGGTTCATTTGAACATGTTGGTAATCCCCATGAGCAGTAGAATTTATATTACCTGTTCTAATAAATAGTAGTTTAGTAGTGAAATATTTATAACTAGTTGCCAAAGACTGCGGCTTTGCCTGCCTTGCTCCCATTTTTGGGGGTATAATTTGCCTATACTCTAATTCAGAATATGAACTAGATATTATTATATTAGGTTCACATCCGTTTTTAGTTAAGGTATAATTATGAGAATCGAAGCAAGTGGAAATCCGTGATCTCCCCATTCCGCCATGGGTAAGAGGCGTGAGTTTATGTAAGTTTAATCCAAATCGGTCCAACCGTTTTTCAGTTATAAATGATGTAACTAACCTGACTCTGTTTTTCATATATTTGTATGCTGTGTTAGACAGCTTAGGTGGCAGGACATGAAATGCAGATTTACATAGAGAACAATTCATCCTAAAGGCTCTTTTATCAGACATAATAGAAAATAACAATTCACTCGCACACAGAAGAATAACATAATATACATACATAAATAAAATCCCGCCTCAATTCCATGGGGGTAGGCAGAGATTTCCACTTGCTAAGATCGGGACATACCTCTATCGCTTCATTCACTCGCATTAACATAACTTAAGATGTAAGAAAACGTGAGGACTTAAATCTCATTGCTGCAGTAACATTAGATTTATTTTTATTAAGTTGATCTCTCTCTAAACAAAAATGATTCAATCCTTTTTACAGCTCAGGATTCAAAAGAGACGTAAGCAATAGATTAAGTTGTGTATATGGGTGGAGTTCTGGCAAATAATAATAGGTTGCCCCAAGTATAATAATCCACTCTTTATAATAGATAATGTACCTCTTTATATCTTGTAAATACTGTAATGCAATTAGCATTAAATTCCCTAGCACTAAATTGTATGAAAGTTTTAAAATAAATAATAGCTTTCAATAGAGTTTAACTTAGAATTATCCTAGTAACTACACTAATAATAGCTGCAATATTAAACAAATATGTAGTTTTTTCCATAAAATATCCCAACAATACTACTAACCATCCTACTTCTTACTAACCGTACTAATATAATAATTGTGAAAGCTTGGATGGATGGATGTTTTTTTTTTTATACAACAAAGTTGACAAACAAGCATACGGCCCACCTGATGGGAAGTGGTTACCGTATGTTTGTTACATTGTTTGTATTCACACTAGAACGGCTGAACAGATCTGAATGAAATTTGGCACAGAGATAGATTATAGTCTGAAATAGAACATAGGCTACTTTAGTATTTTAAATATATGGTATTTTAGGGGTCAGAAAATAACAGGCAGGATAACTTTTATCCTGGAAAAATTCGCGGTTAGTAAGAAATGGCATACAGAAACCGTGTTTTAAGAGGATATAATAATATATAACTACTCAACCAATCATCATGAAATACAACAATGGGTACATAAAAGGACATACTGAAGAAGGAGGAGGAAAAGTACATACTTTTCAATAACGGGGACCTCTCCTGCAGTGTTCCCCGTGATTG
Source organism: Thera obeliscata (assembly GCA_947578465.1). NCBI lineage: Eukaryota > Metazoa > Arthropoda > Insecta > Lepidoptera > Geometridae > Thera > Thera obeliscata. The sequence goes on from OX387915.1 coordinate 18,142,803, forward strand.
AAGCGCAGTTAGTTTTCCATATATTTATCTAAAATATTGGCCATACAAAGAAATTACCATAAATAACCTAAATAAGCTGCAAGTAAATGAATCACCTGATTTGAACAACTGTTGTTTTATAAGAATAAATTCAGGTTATTTCTATAAATTTATGACATCATTATTGTTTACTTGATTCAAAATTTTATCAATTAAATGCCACCATAGATACCTACACCATACCAAGCACATGTATGCTATGAACATAATAGAATGTTTTTGTAAAATTAGTTAACCTTTGATTACCTACATGTTTTATTGTGTCTGGTATATGTTTGAGCGAGATCTCCTGATTTTGGTGACTCTTTTGTATGATCATGCAATACTATGAAATAAAAAAGAGCCACAATGAGAATTCCCAGGCCTGAATGATTTCATTGAGGATGTTTCGTTTTCAGAGGCTCAGAAGCTCGTCAAAACATAACATTGTCAATGAAACCCGAAGAGAAAGTTAATCACTGAAGTGAAGTGACACGCACGACAGTAACATGGAGCAGGAAAACGTAAAAAACACATGAAACACACATGTACGGTCTATTTACTGTAACTGTAGTGTAGATGAAGAAGCAAGAACCTCGAAAATAATTATAAACACTCACCTTCTTTTCGGATTAGCTGGTTTGGACATCTCGAGCAATATTATGAAACTTCACGATACGAACACAATCTTAGAACACTGCCAAGGAGAGTATCATAGCGCTTTTCACTACAGCCTGTTGATTTGTTTATTGTATTCACAGTTATTAAGTCTCACTTAGTACAATAAAGGTCATTTTAGGATGCACTAACACTTTTAAATGCACTTTGTTATCGTGACGTGAACTTGCACAGTGGAAACACGAGATCAAAAAGTTCAAAAACGAAGTCTAACACAAAGTAAGTTCTCTCTGCATTAATACGTTGACGACGTAAATGAAAATTCCAGGTCGTCGACTCGATTGGATCACTTCTATTTTGACCAATCAAATAATTTCAATGTACGAACTAGAAAACAAACCCAACTAAATTGTCAACGTCAAGTCAATTAATGATTGGTTTCAATAAAAAGCCTATAGGTGGCGTCTTGTACAAAATGTATAATTCACATCAATAGATGGCGCTTGTAGACTATTAGTACGTACACAATTAGAACCACCCAAAGCAATCTTTTGCTACTTGAGCATGCATTGGCATTGTAGAATAAGTTTCTACCAATATCACGAGATGGCGCTAAGCGTAAGATCATTTTTAAAAATATAGTATTTTGGTGCACTTAAAATTCTTTCACCACTCTGGTTCAAAAGAGCTAGTAACAACAAGAAGTAGTAAGAAGAAGTGCCTACCTGTGAATAATTATTTTAACATTTTCATTATTTGTGAATAGTAGGTACCAACCTGAATAGGTAGGTAAGTAGGAGTAGGAAGCTCTGACCTAATGGTGGTCAAAATTATAATAGGTGGTCGAAACCTAGCCCGTCTGAAAGCGCGATATTCTGATGTACATACCTACCTCCAAACGTGCGTTCTGTCTTGCGTTGCGTTCAAGTTGAGAGTTTCACCAAAAAACCTGAATTTACAAAATAAAAGCTTGTAATTTTATCCCATTTCGTCCAGGTGATTACAGTCAAGCCAGCCAACACTTTGTACCGGCTCGTTACGATGAAATATCACGATAATGAGCTCAGACACAGCTCACAAGAAGCATCTGGTGAAGTAAGTAACTCGTACCTACCTATACTTACTATCTATGTCTGCGTATTATCTAGCGTTCTGAATAGTATAGTAGATAGATAACTACTCTGGTCGTAGTAATTCTGTGGTAAATCTACCTAGGTAAATACAAATACTTATACCTAGATAATAGCATAACTAAAGTCTGTCTAATAGATTTTTGACACTTTTCAATGGAGAACTGACACAAAATGTATGCTTTAGGATAAACCCAGACTCTAGCATTGTATTTGCATAGCCCATGCAGGGGCGTATTTACCCTTAGGCCAAGAGGGCCATGGCCCGGGGCGGCAGGCTGCGAGGGGCGGCGCAAGCCGCCCCTCGTTCAGATTCGTGCGCCTTTTTTTACTTTACATCATCATCATCATCATTCACAGCCCGACTTCACCCACTGCTGGGTATAGGCCTCCCTTAGTTTGTGCCATCTACCTCGATCCTGTGCCAGTCTAAGCCATTACCGCCCCACGACCCTGAATATATCTGACTTTACATCCCTGAAGCAATTTTAAAAAGCCTACTAACCAGAACTAACCTTGTTCGTCGAACGAACGAACAAAAGATGAAACTCATAAAAATGACGTTAATTTTAACGGGGCGGCCGGTCAACGGGCGCGGGCGAGAGCGGGGCGAGGCGTACTACGTCGCTCGTGAGTGACTCGGAACTAGTCGGGATGCTTCGACTTTCGTTTCTCGTGTTGTAAAGCAGCCGGGGCGGCGGCGCGGTCGTGGGTCGACTAGCGGCTAGCGCCACGTAAGTCTAGGGCTGAGCGATACGCGGAGGGGATAGCTGCGCATGTGTACTTTATTGTTATAACCTGTTCTTTGTTTTCCATTCATCACTATCATTATCAGCCCACATCAAGGCCCTCCATTTTATAATTTTATATTTTATAAATCCTTATTAATTAATATTATAAATGCATTTGTAACTCTGTCTGTCTGTCTGTCTGTCCGGCTTTCACGCCAAAACTACTGAACCGATTGAAATGAAATTTGGTACACAGATAGTTGAGGGCCTGAGGAAGGACATAGACTACTTTTTATTGCGAAAAAAGGGTTGTAAGGGGTTGAAAATAGGGGTTGAAAGTTGTATGGAAGTATCGTCATTTTTAGAGCTAGAAACTTGAAACTTATTTTTAGTCTGTTGATTTGAAATAAAAATAGACAGAGACAAATAGGCGAAACGAAAACAACATTTGGTAACGAAATGTTGTAAATGCACTGGGACTTTGGGTACTGTTTTCTTCCGCTGAAAATTATAAATGCACTATATACAGGGTTATTCATTATTAGCTGCAAATACTCTTTAATAATACTTTTTATTTTATTTGTTGAACCTAATTCCTGAGTATTTGCAGCTAATAATGAATAACCCTGTATATATATAGTGCATTTATAATGTGATGTGAATGCATGGAATAGTGCCTATCCATACTAATATTATAAATGCGTTTGTAACTCTGTCTGTCTGTCTGTCTGTCTGTCCTCCTGTCTGGCTTTCACGCCAAAACTACTAAACCTATTGAAATGAAATTTGGTACACAGATAGTTCAGGGCCTGAGGAAGGACACAGGCTACTTTTTATTGTGAAAAAGATTTTACAAACCTTATAAAACACGTTCTAAAGAGCAATTCTTTGATGTTTCTGTCTCACTTTCTGTCTCGCTCTTACACTAAACCACTTCGCCGATTACATGCAGATCACCGAAATTTGGTACACAGATATGCAAAGGCATTAGAAAGGTCATCTATGCAACTTATCAATGCAAAACACTTTTTATAAACACCATTTTTCATGAGAATTGCGCTTTTTTTGGAGAAATTCGACGACCTTCGATTCTAGAATTTTTTGTTTGTTTACGTATCACAGTGACTGACTGACAGCCGACCGCCGCTTAGGGATGGGATACATCGAACCGACCCGATGTTTTGAAATGCTTTTGATATACCTAGGTACTCGATTTATCGATGCTTTTTCGGTTTTTAATAGAAAAACATCGAAATCGAGCCGGTAATTTCAGAACTCAACTTTGACCAAACTATTTATTTACTTACGAAGGCAGGCTAAATGAGAGCCCTACATATTTTTTTATTGATCTCAAGATTAAGTAAATGCGAATGTTTTTTTTAGTTCTTACGTTAAAGATTTTTCTCTTACTTTTTTTAATAAAACAATGTTGGAATGAGTTGAACCTGTAAATTTTATTTGTTGGTGTTTGTTTTTATAGCGGCAACATAATCTGTGAAAACGTCATAATGTCTAAATATCACGGTTCATGAAATACAGCCTGTTGAGACAGACGGACAGCAAAATCTTAGCAATAGGGTTCTGTTTTTACCCTTTGGATACGGAACCCTAAAAAGTACTCGATACGTACAAAATATCAATGTTTTCATCCGATAAATCGAAAGACATAGATGTACAGCTCTGTTTTATCGAATAGGAAATATATCGATGTATCTTTTTAAAGTGGACACCACTACCACCGAGCCTACAACTGAATTGTCACTGTCACGTGTCAACATGTGTCAACTGTTACTTACACACAACAGTCAACAGTCGAGATGTTGGTGAGCGGAGTTGAAGAATGTAATTTATCATCATTAAACTCACTATACCTAAGCATTATAACATAATATCAAGCCTGGATTAACCGTACGAAACAATTCTCTGATTTGCTCAGCTCATTTCTGATTTTGCTATAACACCATTGTGCTAGACAAAATTGGGTAAGTCCTTACTTATTTATCTACAATACCATGTATTTTGTTACATACTTTGAAATCCTAATGTAGGTACTCATTTTAGTTATAGATCGTACTCCAAAAATATTAAAGAAGAGTGCTATCCCGTCCGTGTTCCCATGGAACCAAGCATATCAGGAACAACCATCATCATCAGAAGATTCACAAACAAAACCTGATGATTACAACATAGCAGAAATTGAAATTGAAGATCTCAGGCTTGGTGATAGACCACTAAATGTGGTAGACATCACAACAAATCATTACAAACTGAAGAGAAAGGCATACGAAGACAGACCTGCTCATGGTGTGGTCAGTCCGTTATCCTGGCCTGTATTCAAGTACATAATACCTATTATTGATTCTGGAGTTCCTAGAAGCAACAGCTGTAAATTTTGGTAGATCAAGCGTGTTGTAAAACCGAGTGAGACCAACATTTAAGTTTGTTTTAAATAAACTGTAATACCGAGTCCGTGTAAGACTGAGTCAGACCAACTACACCAACTGAGACAACTAGAATAAAAACCAGTCAAACAAAGCCTCCGGACTCCTTATTAGTAAATCAATCTTGGCCGACATCCCAAAATTATTAAATAGACATAATTGTTACTTTGGAAAACTATTTTGTTTCTATTTTTTCTCATCAACCTTCCCGCCCCCCACTTAATTATTCTATTACCATGGGTGTAAAATAACAATAGGGAATGAAAGTTTGTATGGAAAAATGTACATTAACAGAGGGAGAGGAGGGGGGAGTGGTGTAGGTGTGGAAATATGCCCAAGTGTTAGTAAGAGGGCAGATAACTGTGCCACATGCACGCGAATAAGTATCTACTGTTTTTTTTTCGCTGCATATTTCAAATGCTACCCATAGACACTATTCCACGCGGACGAAGTCGCGGGCACAGCTAGTATATATATATAGGCACTATTCCATGCGGACGAAGTCGCGGGCACAGCTAGTAAAATATAAAATACTGGCAGGGTGTGCTCAAACGCGAACCTATTTAGGTAGGTAGTAGCTACGTAAAAAAAAAACTGTTTTTCCGAAAATTTATGGGGCGGCATATCTTTTAGGCCCGGGGCGCCAAATCTTTAAATACGCCTCTGAGCCCATGCAGTTTTATGCTTAAAGTAACCTAGCCGTTAGTCTATAGTCTATGCTTTCAAGTCAAGTCGAGGCCACAACAGGTTAATAAGCCCTTTTCATCCTGTATCGCCCGTGTAACTTCTTTTTAATTAAATTGACAGGCGATGATGAGCACTTGATGATGTGTTTACAGATACTGAGAAGCAGATGTTGGTATTCATTTATATAATGAGGACCACCTACTTACATCGCACCTGAGTACTTAGAGAGGTATGCAATACGCTCATGACTGCTGCCGACCTCGTTCTTTAAAAAAAAAAACAAGATCCGAGCGGGGAAGACTGAAAATTGTTATAAAAAAATTTGATCGATCATAATTATGTCAGCCACTTTTTTACACCATGAGCAGACAAGCCACCTGATGGTAAGTCGCCATGGTCGCCCAAAGTCACCTGCAACACCAAAGGCGGCGCTGCTGATGCGCTGCCGGCCTTTTAGGAAAAGGTTTTTTTTTCTGTCAATTGCTAAATAAGTTAGGGCGCTTGTACACGCTAAGAAAAAACGCCGGGTCTACCCAAGAATTCGTGTCGTAACTAGAAAATTAACTTTGTACACTGCTCGCAGCGGTGCACGAAAAAAATCTTATCTGCGCAAGACACGACGCGGCGAACGTTGTTGCGTTTTCGTGTGTGGAAAAGACAAAATTCTTGTCGTCTACACGAAGAATTTGTCTTGTCTGCCGCAGGAACGGCAAATTTTCTTAGCGTGTACAATGTACAAGCGCCCTTACGCGTGACCCAAGAACTGGTGGGTATCTGGCGCAGCGTATAAGCATTGCTATTCAGCGTGGCAATGCCGCCAGCGTCTTGGGGACGCTTCCGTCTGGCACTGATTTGGATCAGTTGAGCTATCTCTAGATCGTTTGTAGCGATCTGCAGATAGCTTAACTGTTTCTTGTGTATTTTGTACATTTTGTAAATATTTGTTTAATTGTAAGTTTTTTTTGTGTAAATAAATTAGTAAATAAGTTTTACCTATTCTAAATACGGTGTCGCATAAAAGCTCATTTGGAATTCATTAGGCAAACCTTAAGTTGTTAAAACGTGTTTTGTAAATGCCTGTAATAATATCAAACCACACCTGTACCTACCTATTAGAAAACATTTAAACGTTTTAAAAACATGTAGAACACGCAGCTAATTGAAGGATCAGCGGCAAATCAATTTTACCCATTATAAATACCTACCTATCGTATTAAATTACATTTTGTCTTCTATGACTCTCCATTATGCAAACTTTTAGTTATAAAAACGTCTTTTGTAAAATGTTTATAGACCTCTATATCAAATCACAAATTAAAACTTAATATGTACACTACCAGTATTAGAAAACATTAATGTTTTTAAAACATGCATAAACGAACACTGATTGATTTATACGATCATTATAAACCTACATTCGTATTTTTCTGTGCCCTGCCTACACTCGATAACTTTCTGTTTCTTAGAGCGTTTGCCTGCAGGAAAAAGAAACTGTGGAACATGTAGTACTGTACTGCTTCGCACCAGAAGAAGCGAGGTCCAAGCCAGGGCTCAGGGAACTGATTGAGTCTTGTCCCACAACCTCATCTGTGTCACCACTGGAACATTATTGCCGTCAATCCAAGGGCCTTTTTTTTTTTTTTTTTTTGTTGTCGGGGGGAAATCTGCTGTCAGACACCTTACCGCATTTAAGGGATGCGGCAAGGTAGTGTGAGGTTGACGAACTCGTCGTTCGCTGGAGTCTTTATCGCATATTGCCATTTGAAGCACGTCCCGGGAGAATGACACCCACAGTCACGATCCCAGCACCAGCGGTGCTACGGCGGCACATGCCACGATGTGCCACCCGCCCTTCCAGAGTCCGCTGTTGGCCAGCCGGGCCCTTAACGCCGACCACCCACGGACCCGAAAGTCTCCCTGTTTGGCAGGGAGTACCACTCAGCCCCCTCACAAGGCAGGGCGTGCGAGGCGGCTGTTGCCAGCACCTCGCCTCCGCCGCCTTCTCCGAGCGGGATCGGCTCGCTCCCGATCTCGCTCAGCAGCCTCTTTCCGGACTAAAACCGTCTCACAGAAAGAAGCCACAGCCATCCACGCCGTCTTATCTGCCAACATAGCCTCAACTACGCTGGACAGAGATAGGTCCTGCCCGATCCTGTCGACCAGAATCCCGCGCTCCTCGCACCACGCTGAGCATTGCTCCAACGTGTGCTGCGCAGAATCACACTCCGACCCACAATGATGACATAGTGGCGTCGGTTCACGTCCAATCCTACTCAGATACTCACACCGAAGCACCCATGCCCGGTGAGTACCTGAGTAAGGCGATAGGTGACGTGTCCATGCTCTCGTCCCAGCCAGGCTTCAAAGTTCGGCGCAATAGCACCGACGATGCGCTGGCGCGAGCTTCGCGGCTCGTCAAACCGCTCGCGCCACTCAACGAGCGCACGTCGGCGCTCCTGCACCCGCACTTCAGCAGGCGCAGTTCCACTCCCATCATTAGTCCGGAGACGCTCATATACGCGAGCATCCATCCTCGCTAAGATATCAAGGGGCGGAAACCGCGCCAAGATTGTCGCCGCCTCAAAAGATATCGTCCGATACCCTCGTGCGATACGAATGGCTATAGGACGCTGTAGGCTGTTGAACAACATCCTATAGCGCTTAACACCCGCTAGTCTCCCTGACCAGACGAGTGCTCCATAGAGAGCCATCGATCGCACGACCCCTCCATAGAGACGGCGAACGCCCTCCCTGGGTCCCCCGAGATTTGGTAGCAGTCTATGCAGAGCACCCACCACCTTTTGGATCCGGGGGACAATCCAAGGGCCTACTCCGCTATTTGGAGTTGGGCTGGCTGGGGTGAGGTTCCCCAACCAGCCCAACTCCAAATAGCCCTATCACGGGACGTCAGTGCAGACCATATTCCCCCAACTCAAATTAGAATTAGAATTTCTCTCTGCTTACCTTCTTTTTTCTGAAATATAGCTATAATTTTTACACTTGCTCAAAAATAGTTTTCTGTTTTGTTTGAATTTAATTACTTAGGTACCCCAGTAATGTAACATAACATAGAAATCTTCTGAAAGCACCGTGCGACCGTATATTTTATACTCTGTGGTATTTCTGTTTCTGTGGTATTTGTAGAGTGCCTTTACAAACACCACAGACTTTCTAGTTTTTGGAAGGTATAATCTGGGGTGGGTTACCTTGGTTTACTCCAGAGGTCCAGACTCCTGCTTTGTGTTTTTTAATACTTACCAAAAAGGATCTTTATTCGAACCTTATTTTATTGGTTTATGCCCTTCGCGAGGGAACTGTGCTTAGTGCTTACCGTGTCACGGAGGCACACGTTATGCGGCCTACGTGATCGTGTTACAATATCGTACTATTATTACATTCATGCTTTAGGCTGGCAGGTAGATATCGTATCATGAGGCAGGTAGGATAGGTACTTTGCATAATTCACTTTCATGATGTTTTTCTATCCACACAGGCCTTCGCAAACTGGTTACTAAGAAAGTAATAATAGTAGTAGATTAGTAAACGTTTTAAACTTGGTCAGTAGGTAGGCGAGGTATAGTAGGGTAAGCCAACAGAAGTCAGTAGTTAAGTAATTATGTCTGCGATTCGGATCCGGTATTAAAGATAAAACTTTTATTGTTGCAATCGCTGTAGCTGATTGCTTAACGAGCTCTCAATAACCTTGTTATTCCCAGCCTGGATGTAAAAATAAATTGCTTGCAAACGGGAGAGTGCACTTTGAATTGTATCAGACGATCGCCAGGGTCCGACTCAGGAAGGGCACATTGGGGTCAAATACGTTCATTTTGAACAATGGGTCCCATGCCGAGCTAAACCCTAAAAAGCTTGCCTCTGATGCTGGATAAATAGGCAATGGCATGGCATGTTTATTAATAATTTAAGTAGTACTAAATGACAGAAGTATATAAATGGTAAATTCAAGTTGAAGTATTGTATATCCATTGAACGTAGGTAGGTATTAGGCTATTAGACAGAAATTTCGTTAAAATAGCTGAAATAATTTATACTTTTAATTACTTTATTACTATTAATGTCCTACCTTGATTCTGTTTTAAACTTAAAATGTCATTGAAGAGCAGTGCAAAACGATAATAATAGTCGTCCGCACACCACTGCTACCCCCGCGCCGCCCCGCCTGCTAACGTAGGTGTCGTAGACTAATCATTTTCTCTTGCCCCGTAGTAAAATGACCCCTGCTCCAACCCTGTTTGACAGTCCCTGAAAATTGCTCTATTTTATCTTTACTGCGCGATAAGTTTGAAGAGAGCATCCATTGTTTTGTTCTATGAAAATGCATAGAGTAGTGACTTCAATTTATTTTGTACTGTGAATAGTATCTAGAAGAGGATCTACTTCATTTCCATTTATTCTGAATGGAAATTTATAGATGCTAACTCTGGCTTTTTTCATAAAGTTTAAAGTGGGTGCAGCAAAAATATCGTTCAATTTAGTTTTCTATTAGGTAACTAATAAAGATTAACAACGAAAACTAGTAGGAACCTAGGTAAATCAATCACTTTGGTAAACAAGTTTAGGTAGATACCTACTACTGAGCACTAAAATGATGTTTAGTGGGAAAATATGTGTTCAGCGGAAACTTAGCACGCAGCGAGAAGTGGGTATTGCTTCGAAAATCACAGGCTCACGGCACACGGGCGTTTCTTCGAAGGCGACCATAAAATTGGCCTTATGGGGATTGTTCCCAAGTACTTACCAGCTACTTAGGCACTGTATTCTCTCTCTGGTAGCTACTTCCCATCGCATACTGTAAGTAAGGGCGTTTTTATGGGGCAACAAATCATAAGTCCCTGTTGTTGGATAACGCTAAAGGCAACTCATGCATATGAAATTTACTACAAAATTCCGCCTTTCTTCACCTAGTTACTGCAGTCCAGCGCTTATTGCTTTTTCAAGGTTGACATAGAGGATATGAAATGGGTTATTTAATAACTACTGTAGGTAAGGGTCGTTTCCACCAACGAACAGCGGCCACCCTCTTGTCGGTAGTCGGTATACAGTAAAGTTAACCACGCATCACCTACCTGCCAACAGCTGAAAGGCCGCCACTCACAAAATTTTCTTTGATCTCAGTTTCACTAGTACATCGAGAGAAAGAAAGAAAAGAAAGAAAGAAAAATCATTTATTCAACCAGCACAATTGTATACCTACCTTAAAAATAAACATAAAAAAGAAGCAGAAAACTTAACAATATGAGAGCTCAAAAGCCCATAGAACAAAAAAAAACTAAAACGTTATAGCTGGTATACATACATAAAGGAAATACAATTAAAATTTAGTGAACCGCAATCATTTTTAGAAAAATCATGAATTCCCGTGAATGTGAACGTTTTAGGTACTTTGAAACAGCAAGTAAAAATAAGCCCTTAAAAGAGAGAAATTAGTTCTCCCAATCAAAACCAGCTTACTTCTCTAGGCCAGGGAAGAATGCTCTACTAACCTCCGACTTTTTTAAAGTCAGAAAACGCTTAGTTTGATCCATTTTCCTCTTGCTTAAGCACTCGGCCCAAAAGCTATTTTAGATAGCATGTGTGCCACATTAAGTAGGTACATACATTTGACTGCAGTCTCGTAAACAGATCAGTAAACAAATAGTTTGAAGATCTTTGCGAAATACCCGAACAGACTTGAGAGCAAGCGATGTAGAACCACTTTAGACACGACATAAAAGCTTATTGCAACAGATAAAATTCGCAGTACAAGAAGCGGTACCTAGGTATTCTTTTATAGTACTTGCTTTTGAAACAAGCAGATGGTCCACCTATTAAGTGGTAACCATCGCCTTTAACTAAGCATTACTCTCAACTATTTACTGTCTGTGTCGGTCAACTTTATGCAAAGGGTTTTTTTTTTTTTGGCGTCGCATGTGAGTGCAAAGGGTTAGAGGTTTTCAATGCAATTTCGCGGCATTTTGTACCATAGACAACCAAGAAAAAAAAAAAAAAAAAAAAACCTCGGTGTTGCCGTTTACGTGATGCTGTTAATTATCTACATAAATACTTACCTATACCAATTCTAGGCACAATAGATTTTTTTTCACTCGATATCGAATCATTGGGTTTCATTAGATAATTGACAGTTTTGACATTATTAATTCTCAAGAGACACGCACTTACCCCAACTTACATCACATTTTTCCCTTTGTTTGGATAATCCATTTACATCAAATGAATGACTGTTTCTTCACAAAACCACTCAGTTAAATTTGACAGTAGACACACACAGTATAATAAATTCAGTTTGATGTCAATGTAGTTATGTAGGTACTTACCTGAATTGAGAAATAGATAAGTTACGATTCCGACGACCTGTTCGTCGTTGGTACACTCGACTGCAATAGTAAACAAGCCTTTGCATCTATTGTTGGTGATTTATATAGCGTCAGGGGCGACTGGTGATCATGATTACTCAAGCCCTTCCTGCGGGACGCTTTTATATAGGGCCTGGGACAGGATTTTTGACGGCGCGGCGGCGCGTAGACCTTACCATCCTGACACCTTAGTCGGCCTCATCCACAGGAAAACATGGTCAAAACTGTTTTCCTTCACTAGGCTGTAGGTATAAAATTTTTACTGCGCTTATTGTTCTTTTTATCGTGGCACTAGCTCATTTGAAAAAGCATGGTGGGAGGATTTTTAGTCACAGAATGCGCCACTGAGTGCGAATGTAAGTAGGTATACAAATTTGGACTCCTATGGTAGATTTTTGTCGCATCATTGCAATGGATTTACGGGACAAAAACTCACGTGAGTACTTTATTATAATAATTGTTAAATTCACTTATTTTTCGAGTCTTGTAAATTTCCATTAAACTACTACTAACTTCAACTTTAAATTAACTGCATTTATTTTCGATTTGTCTCCATTTTAGTGACGTCGACAGTACCTCGTCGTCCCCTACGAAGTTAATGTGCGTTTAACTGCGATATTTATGTTTTATTTAATTGGATAACACTTGATTTACATTAAAACTTGGTTCGCAGGCCTAATCTGCATTTAGAAAAACCTCGTAGGTATTCAACTCGTAATATTTTATTTATTCACTCATTAACCTAGTTCCGTTGTGTAGATGCTAAATCTATATTTCAACAATAAAACACGTTTGTGTTGTCGTTATAAATATATTATTTATAGGAATTTGGCTATTTCTTACTTATTCTAATCGGTTAAGAATTTAATAGGGTATTAAAATTACTTCTTCCGAAAACATGGACTACTTACTTACCTTTTATTGAACCACTGCTGTACCAATTCACCGTGGACTTGAAAAAAAATAATATAAAGTCATTTAATATAATATAATAGATAAAGTCAGATTAAACTCTATTTATAAATTTTTAACAAACCTTTTTCAGCAGCTATGTTAAATAAATAATTATTTTTGATTTAAAACTATTATGTATAATACAGTTTTCTTCAAAAAAATAGGGATAAAAAAGCAGCCAAGTGCGAGTCGGACTCGCACATGAAGGGTTCCGTAGTATAAAGGTTCTTGTAGTTCCTCGAAAGGTAAATTGCGGTTTACGATTTATGACGTATAAAAAAAAACCACTGACTAGATCTCGTTCAAACCAAATATCGTTGGAAGTTTGCATAGTAATGTACAACATATATTTTTTTTAGTTTTATCATTCTCTTATTTTAGAAGTTAGAGGGCCCCCCCTCTAACTTCTAAAATAAAATTTGTGGGACCAACTTTTTTCCACTTTGGAAGTGTCTCTCGCGTAAACTATTCAGTTTAGAAAAAAACTATATTAGAAACCTCAATATCATTTTTGAAGACCTATTCATAGATACCATACCACACGTATGGGTTCAATGAAAGAAAGTTTTTTGAGTTTCAGTTTCAAGTATGGGGACCCCCAAAATTTATAGTTTTTTTTTCTATTTTTGTGTAAAAATCTTAATGCGGTTCACAGAATACATCTACTCGCCAAGTTTCATCAGTCTAGCTCTTACGGTTTCGGAGAAAAATGGCTGTGACATACGGACGGACAGACAGACAGACATGACGAATCTATAAGGGTTCCGTTTTTGCCATTTGGCTTCGGAACCCCTAAAAATAGGTAGTCTAGTGGTAGCAGCCCCGCCTTCCGATCTTCCGAGGTCATGGGTTCAAATCCATTCGTGTTCCATTGAGTTTTTCTGTCGAATAATGTTTGTGCAATTTCTCTCAAACGGCGAAGGAAAACATCGCGAGAAAATCAGCATGTTGTAGAATCTAAAAAGTATGCGTCAAGTGCACGAAAAGAACCGGCACTTAAAATCCTTTCACCAAACTGGTTTGCAAGAAACAGTGACACGATAAAAAGAAGGAGTAGGAAATAGTACTCAGTGTTGGGCTGGCATTTGGCATTGTTGTGTGATGTGTGCCATAGCCCGTACTACACAGTTCACAGTGGACTGACTTTCAAGAATGAACTTTACCTACCCATATTGACATTCAGGTGCAAATAGTGGTCTGCGCACTAAAATATACTATATAGCTTTAGGAATAGTTTGGGCTGCAAAACTTTCTTCTCAAACATACTTGGAAATTTGAGCATTATTTTGACAACCTTCTTTGAGATTAATTGAAATGAATGTCCAAAACATGCGTATGAAAACCCCTTTCTGTCAAATAAATAACACAGTATACTCTGTCTAGTGTCTGTGTTGGATTAAGATCTCTTTAGTTATAATTTATTAAAAGAAAATGTTGTTTATAATTTGACATGCTTTACTTCAACTAAATATATTTTATACTGCACACGTTTTATATTATTTGACTATCCTTTTGTGATTCTCACAAGGGTTATGGGCCCAGGATATGTTTAATAAGTAAACGGAGAGCGAGGGAATCAGAAAAAATGGCAACGGGTAGTGTAAGGATCGATTTGTTGAATAAATCAAATTACGATAGTTGGGTCGTACATGCAGAGGCTCTCCTGGTAAAGAGCGATGCATGGGGCTATGTGACCGGCTTGCTACCCAAGCCAGTTGATTCGGAGGCTGCACGGTTGTGGACGTCAAATGACTCAAAAGCAAAAGCAGACCTCATATTATCGATGAGTGCGAGTGAGTTGCGACACGTAAGAGGGTGCGCAACCTCGAAGGAAGTTTGGGACAAGTTGAAGTCAATTTACGCTTCAAAGGGACCAGCCAGGAAGGCAACCCTGCTGAAGCAGTTAACTATGGCGAAGTCTGAGCAAGATGATGACGTCGAAGAGCATGTCATGAAATACTTTGATATTAAAGATAAATTGAATGCTATGAATGTGGAAATTCATAATGACCTTTTCTCCATTATGTTGTTATACAGCTTGCCTGCAAGTTTTGAAAACTTCAGATGCGCAATTGAATCTCGGGATGCGATTCCAGACCCAGAAGCTTTGAAGATAAAGATATTGGAGGAAAGTTGCTCAAGACATCAACCAAAGACGGACAGAGCTATGGTTGCCAAGGGAAAGTCGGAAAATAAGAAAAGCGCGGAAAAACCAAAGGGTTTTATGTTCAAATGCTTCAAATGCCATAAACTAGGCCACAAAGCATCTGAATGTCCTAAGAAAGGAGATGTGAAGTGTGTGTCAAATGAGTGTGATGGTGATATACATAGGACTGTTTTTGATACTAGTTTTGATAATTTTAACTGTGTTTCAGATGAATTCACAGTGGAAAGGAAAACTGGATCTTAGATAGTGGGTGTACGTCACACTTATGTAACGATGCGAGTAAGTTTGTAAATGGCATGATACCTACAACTGGTATATTAAATTTGGCATCAAATTCCACTACAAATGTGCAAGGTAAGGGTGTCGTCACGTTGTCTGCATGTAAAGATGAGCTTAGAACAGTAGTCTCATTGTCAGACACGCTATATGTTCCGGATTTGCGAAGCAACTTGATCTCAGTGGCTAAAATTGCAGATAAGGGTTCCGTAGTAACTTTTAGTCAGAATAAAGCTGTAGTTACAAATAGTCAAGGTGAAGTTCAGTTTGTCGCGGATCGTTCAGGGAGCTTATACTATGTAAGAGAGAAAACTGAGTCTGTATCTGTGGCCTCGAATAATGATGCGTGGCTGTGGCATGAGCGTTTAGGTCATCTCAATGCGAAAGATTTATCAAAGGTGTTAATCCATTCCGGCATTAAGAGTGGAGCAATAGACAGCCGCGAATTTCACGATTGCGATATTTGTATGAAAGGAAAAATGAGCGCGTTGCCTTTTCACAGAACAAGTGGACCGTGCGATGATATTTTAAAAATCGTTTATTCCGACGTAGTAGGCCCTATACAAACTGAAGCGATAGGAGGCGCAAAATATTTTGTTACTTTTATTGACGACAGCACACGCTGGTGCGAAGTGTTCTTGATGACTAAAAATAATGATGTGCTTACAAACTTTGTAACATATAAAAGTTTTGTGAAAAAACTAACCGGAAAAAAAATTAAATATTTACAAACGGATAACGGAGGTGAATTCTGTAACCGAGATTTCGATGTATTTTTGAAAAATGAGGGAATATCAAGGCGACTGACCGCTCCTCGAACTCCGCAACAAAATGGAGTTGCAGAGAGGATGAACAGAACCCTCGTAGAAATGGCAAGGTGTATGTTGATATCGTCCGGATTGTCACCAGGTTTCTGGGCTGATGCTGTAGTAACGGCGTGCCACGTGAGGAACCGATGTCCATCGAGTACTCTTAGTGGACAAATCCCGTACGAGAAGTGGTATGGAAAACCAGTCCAGCTACACTACTTTCAGAAGTTCGGCTGCAAAGTACATGTTTTGGATAAAGAACAAAAACGTAAGTTTGCCGCTCGAAGTGTGGAAGGTGTTTTTGTTGGATACCCTAGGAACGCTAAAGGTTATAGAGTCTGGATTCCTCAAGATAAGAAAGTAGTCATATCACGAGATGTTCGCTTTCATGAACATGAAACTTCTACGAGAAATCTCGAAATTGATCCGTTCAAAACTGATCAACCTCATACAGGCATTAAGGTGGATGAACCTATATTTATTGAGGAGCCAAAGGTTGCGGAAATAGAAATTATTTCAAAAAGGTACCCTGAAAATCAATCAAATGATATGGGACCAGATGGAGAACATCCAATAATTTCACCTGAACCATCGATAGAATTGAGGATGGATGCTGGCCCATCTCACCGTGGATCTGGTAGTGGTGATATTGGCATACGATCCGTTGAAGAGGATCCTACGCATCAAGAAGAGGTTCAAGAACGAGTCGTGAAACGAGGACCTGGAAGACCACGTATGGACAGAACTGGCGTAGGTCGTCCTAAAAAGGTTTACCGAATGGTAGAGGTGGAACCGGACATTCAAACGTTTGAAGAAACTGATGAATTCGCAGACTGTGATGATTTTGTAGGTGCAGCAGAGTTTAGTTTGAAGGAAGTTCTAGCAGGAAACGAAAGATATGGATGGGAGCAAGCCATCATGTCGGAAGTTAAGAGTTTACTGAAAAATGAGACATGGGATATTGTAAAGAAACCTGCACATCGTACTGTCGTTGGTTGTCGTTATGTGCTAACAACAAAAGTAAATGTTGACAAAACGAAGAAAAAGAAGGCAAGACTTGTGGCGCAAGGTTTTAGTCAGCGGTATGGTGTTGATTATCATAATACCTTTTCTCCAGTTGCAAGACTTGATACTGTCAGATTATTAACAGCACTTGCGGTTGAACTAGATATGGAAATCCATCAATTGGATGTTTCAACAGCATATCTGAACGGTTTTCTTGATGAAGAAATATACATGAAGATACCTCAGCTGTTGAAAGACTGTCTGCACGCTGTGACATACACGAACATTCGCGCAAGCGCCCTGCGCTGCCTAAACGAAACAGTAGGCCCAGGCATACATTTTCGCCGCGCCGTAGAGAGGGGATAGCTGTCTACTCTCCATCCGTCTTACGCTTTTTCGATCAGGTCACGTGTCCTGACGCGCTGACGCGAGTTTAAGATTTTATACCCATTACAGAAAAAGTGCTCAACGCCGCTAAAAAAGTTTTCACTTCAAAAATAAATTAGGAAGAAGGCAATATAATAGTCTTGCAAAAGCTTTAGGTTAAAGGTTATTAACCATAGTGGTAATGATTTCTAACCACCATAATTTTAATAGTAGGTATGGTGGGTGTGTTTATGAAGTTTTTGTTTAGTTTATCGTTCATTATAATTGTCCCGATAATGATCGGGTCATTTAACAAGGAGCCAGGTTATCGCGAACTTGTATCGTCTTTGAGCGCAGCTATACACGCGTATCTGATATTGTGAGCTAGCTAACCACTTACAATTTTAACTTGAATATAGGCAATAGTACAGCTATTTTCTTTTACAGATTTATTTTTAGACTATCCTTTCCTCGTGTTATCCGCCATTTTGTCCCTTCGTGTCTTCTAACGAAGGAAAGAACAGAAGTACAAACCCTGTCGATCGGGATGAAAACCTGTGATTGATTTATTTTATTTGTTACGTCCACGTTACAACAACTATCTTGTTCAGACTTTTGAATCATCTTTCAGATTTATCCAAGGATCTTAAAATACCCCAACTAAATCAATGGATTTACGATTATGTAAGTATAATCTCGGCCGGCTTTTTTTATTTATTATACCTATCCGACTAGACAGACCATCACCTTTGTAGACGAGGGATCAGACGGGAGAAACCAGTTTACTACGGATTTTACAACAATTTAAAAAATACTAGAGCTCGTTTTATTCAACTGCAGGGTAATACAGGCTTCCTTTCCTTCTTTTTCCTCCTCTCCTTTTTATAACCGTGGAAATGTTAGATTAGTTATAGCAATAGGTACATGAAGTATGGTTAAGTTGTGGGCATGTATGGACATGTATGAATAAAATGTTATTCTACTGCAGGGTAAAAGTCTTCCTTTCCTCCTCATTTTTCCTCTCCTTTTTATAACCGTGGATATGTTATATTAGGTATAGGTGCATGCAGTGTGGTTAATGGGCATGTATGGGCATGTATGTAAATAAATAAATAAATAAATATTGTGGACAATTCACACAACACTAACCAGCCCCAAACTAAGCAGCGCTTGTAATATGGGAACCAGATAGCTGATATAATACTTGAATGCATATTTTTTTTTTTGTAAAAACATACTTAGAATACAATATAACACCCAGACAGAGAACAAACATTTATGTTCACCACACAAATATTTGTTCTCGGTGGGGATCGATCCCACGACCTACGGCGCAGAAGGCAGAGCTACTACCAACTGAGCTAGAGGCCAGTCAAATAATTATTTATTAAGTAATTTATTAATATTTTTCCATTTCTGTCGTCATTTCTGTTTTAAGCCACGATTCATTAATTCTGTCAGCATATATTATTGCATATAATATACATAATAATGTTATCTATCGTCGGACCACTAGACGTCCGTAAATTTCAAGGAGCTTCTTTTTCTTATTGTACAGTTTATTTATAAACATACATTTAAAAGATATATTCAGTTACAATAATTTCAGCAGACTTTTAGGCGTGATACTTATCAGTAGATAAACTAGAATCAAGTTCATGATTGCATATAAATTAAATACAACGACCGGTCACTTTATTATGCGATTAAAGAAACATGCAGGCAACAGGCAAATAACTGATGGTAATCGATGAATTTATATTTTTTTTATAACCTTCAATTTCAAAATTGGTTTTCCCATCATTGCACCAGGATATCAGACAAGACAAAAGTGTTATCAATAGAACATTGTATAGGAACTATCGAATCGATGGAAAGCTAGCGTGTTTACAAAGCAGATTGTTCGTCCTTGGTTTACTGCAAGACAAGCCTTGAGAAATCAACTATGACGCAAAGTAAACAAGCTTTTACGTAAACAACTTTAGAGCAGTTTAGATTTAGAAAACCGAAAAATTCACCAGATATTGATGTCATTAAATATCAGCGTTTGCTGAAATCTAAAACAAGGTAGGTAACAAGGTTTAAGTAAAAAAAAGCTTTTTGAAGAGCTTCTTATAAACATACAGAATTTAAAAGAACTTTAACTCTTACAAAATTAAGGAAACTGGAATGTTACTTTGGTAATGGTTTAAAAACTTTACACTAAATTAACGAAACATGATATTCAAATTCGTCTCTCAAAGTTGTTGTATCAAGGTTTCCAAATTAGGTATACGACGGACGGAGTCGCGAGCAGTTCAGTTAGTTTAAGTTTAAAAATCACGAGACCAGGGAAAGGAGAACTCACCACACACACGTGATTTAATCTTCAAAAATGATTGTTGGCAGACGATCAAAACATGAACCACATTGAATTCTAGCAATTCGGCAATAAGCTGTGCTTCGTAGACTGAAGCCGACGATAAAGTTCCCTTCAATAGATTTACGATTTAGTGATAAATAGCAAAAAAAATCGATTAGATAATATGAAATGAATGTAGGACAACGATTTCGGTAGTCAAATTACTAATTATGATTTTTGAATATTTGATCAAAACCAAATGGATCCGTACAGATCCACTAGTTACTGGGCATTTTATTTACACGAAACTCTCTAAGAAATCTTATAAATCTAGAGAAGTAATCGGGATATTACACACGGACGAAGAAAGAAGAACATGGTATCGCATAAAAGAGTTTTTGCCATTTTGCTTTCGAATTTAAACGAGTATTGCCATCGCCCGAGCCCATTCGAGCCTACACGTGGTTTTGAATAGCAAAAAAAATCGATTAGATAATATGAAATGAATGTAGGACAACGATTTCGGTAGTCAAATTACTAATTATGATTTTTGAATATTTGATCAAAACCAAATGGATCCGTACAGATCCACTAGTTACTGGGCATTTTATTTACACGAAACTCTCTAAGAAATCTTATAAATCTAGAGAAGTAATCGGGATATTACACACGGACGAAGAAAGAAGAACATGGTATCGCATAAAAGAGTTTTTGCCATTTTGCTTTCGAATTTAAACGAGTATTGCCATCGCCCGAGCCCATTCGAGCCTACACGTGGTTTTGAATACATAGCCACGCTTGAATACTAAGTGCAAGTATTCTCAATAATACACTCAGTTATAAATTAAAGGAGGAATTTACAGTCAGTTCAAAATAGCTACAAGGAAAAAAATTGGAGACGTATAATTTATAAACAGGTTTTGGAAGAGATGAAGATTTATAATAATTACGAAATGCCCAAGGCGAAGTACCTTAATTAACTGAGAGAGCCTTCCAAAAACATGCTTTCTCGTTGGCTTTTCAATCCAATAAAATAAAATCCTCTTTTTCAATGATTGCAATAAGAAATCAGCTGATACAAAAAATATTAAATCTTACATGAAATCTTCCAAATCAACGACATTCGTGTACTGACAGGGCTGGCCATTGACATTGTAGCACATGCTATTGTAGTCCCAGTCTTGGTTTTGGTTCTGATGGCAGGGTAGGCTTGGGATCAACGGCTGTTGAATAAACCGAGGGAGATGATACGCGACCTGAGGCTGATAGTTTTGCGGAATCACATTTTCGGGCACATAACTGGCGTAAGGGTCACTCCTATAGCCCTGCATTGGACGATCGACGATTTCATTGTTAACACTGGCACTGCACACATTGCCCATCTGCTTGGACCACTGGTGCGACATTGGGCACTGCATATTCCATCCTGTCTCCTCGAAAGCTCCCACCACGGGACAGTGCTGTGGAACTCCCTCAAAGAACCCGTTCACGAGCATATTTGCGAGCGGATTCTTAAACCCGGAGACGTAACAACTAAACAGTCCATCGAGGAACGAAATCAACGACTGACTGATAACAGAAAGATGTTCTTATCGCAACCGCGTATAAAAACCATAGTAGCGAAGTTGATTACGTAGTACTTATTTCTATACTTTGATAATACATACAATGTTTCAAGATAACGCATTATTTCAGCCCTAAGAAACGCCTCGTCGCCGTCTTCGAAGGCGTTACTGTGACTGTATAGAAAACTTTCGTAATGAAAGCTCAAAAAGCACAAATAACAAAAAATCTAACTTTTAGAAGCTTTAGGTACCAAATTGGCAACATAATTTTCAAAGGATACTTAAAAATAAAATGTTGAAATAATTAAAAATGCCCCTTAATGAAAGACTGATCTTTTCACTATCAACAGGCATGACGTGACGGACGGCATTGCCAACGTTACATGCATAAACAATTATTGACCTACAGTTCACTAACTGGCACTTTGAAACATTTGATAATAGTTTAGTGTTTCTGTGGCTTCTGACTAACTTAAATCAGTTCCTAATTTGAATTCTGAACCACACTATAGAATCAGGAAACGCCATGACAACTAGGGAATCCCGTTCGATGTGATCACCATATTTTATATCCTTGGTAACAATTTCAAGGAACTAAGAGAACTGTCTTCAGAGGGAACACGCGTATTTGCTGGGAAGATTATAAGATTTTGGTAGTTTCAGGAGCAGAACAAACCAGGCTATTGCAGCTGCAAAGCAGCAGGGCTTGGATTATGTAGCACTTCTTGATCACAATGGAATCTCCATCATCTTGTTATACATGCAAGTCACTTTTTGGCACTGTAATCTAAAAATAAAGACTAGAATTCAAGAAAACAGTATTGTAATAAACGTGATACTAAAAACTGTATTTATCTGAAAATGAACAGACATAGCAGTTTTTCAGATTTAAGACACCATCGACACATGTTTGCTTCGCTATTTTAAGAAGCTTTAGTGGCGTAGAGTTACACAGACAATCCAGGGCGGAAAATCGGTGCTAGAATCAGCGAGTACCTCTACTTAGAATGAGAAGACCATGCAGAATCGTTAGAAGAAGAAGATTGTAGCATTCACAAAGCTTGAAACTTTGTCTGACATCAAATTTGAAGTGCCAGAAACACTACCTGCCGAGTATCGGGTTGGGTATATCTTCATTATTAACGGAACTGATATAGCATGAGATAAAAAACAAGACTTTGCTACGGGGCTGCAAAACGACCGACCGATGATACAAAAAACATCGAGTTCCGAGTAGGTCGGAGGAAATTATTGAAACAAGTTTATGATTATAGGATGACACGGATTTCATCGTCGCAAAGGTATGCTCTCTGTGGTATACACTCGTTTTTAGTAAGTGCATTATTTAAACCAAATGGCATTTAGTTTTAGCGAATGAAAATACATGCTCAATAAACAATAACAATGAAAAGTTTATTTTCAACCTATTCCAGGAAAACTTAAGAGATGCGCAAATCTAAACAAATAAATTCTACACAAATCTCTTGCAAATCAAGGTATTTTAGGAACTGCTGTTTTATATAATAATAATTTACCTACATTCAATAAATAACTAACGCCTGAAATCGCGTGTTTCCAAGAAATGACCTAGATATTAGGTATATGAATTCTTTATTCTGCTGATAATTAGTTCCATACACGTGTACCTTTATAACAATAGTAAGCAATAGCAAACAACAATATTTTTAGATCAGGTTACTGATTTTTTTACGTGTACGATCATGTCCGCATTTTTATGTACACAAGGAAGAGATGGTATACAGCATGTACTGGGCAGCCTACTCCATGTTAAATCAGGTCCCAAGCATTACAGCGCCCTACAAATAAAGGCATGGGTAAAAAGTTACCCAAGAAACAGGTGTATGAATCATATAAAAGGCCTCTTTACAGCTAGTCTTACAGGTACTCGGTAGCAATTAATGATGAACAAAGACTTATTTTAAATATTGTTGACAGACTGTATTATCTGTGTTTGTCTGTGCTTATATAACTTCCAAGAGATAATTAATAGTTTGCACTGTCAACAAACTAATTTCAACGATATATAACGATATTATACATACAATACAATAATTTATTGGCAAACTAGGTACTTTGCAAACCAGTCAGATAAATCTGTTTAAGGAATTATCTACCTAAAATATAATAATTAAAAAATCGATTTATGAAGAATCATAATAAAAGAAAAAAAAAATATTGTATTTGGGACTGGGTAAACTTGTACAGATTGCACGATTATTAACATATTTACAACTCAAATACCTACCAATTAATAAACCGGTTCTAAAATGCTGGTTTTAGACGTAAATGTAATAGCATTTTTGTTTGCAAAACAGCCATTAAATTAGTCATAAACCGTTGCCTACGCAACCAGAGTTCATCTTGGTATGGTATGGTATCCAATCCACTGTTGTGTGGACCAAGATTTCAGCAGGTAGCCCCCTATCAGGATTTTGATTTGTACTGAATTTGGCATAAATTGTACTTTACTTTCATTTCTAGAGTACCCAGTTAGTCTATACACTAATATTCTACAGAGGTATGATCTATATGTACAGAATAAACTCAAAAACTACTAGACCTATTTTTAAAACCTTCAACCTTCACATTTTTCACCTCTTTTTTTCTAAATCACACCCGTGCTAAGCCGGGGCACTCCGCTAGTAGGTATTCTATGCGTTACATGTTTGCGTTTTTCATATGGGTTGACAATTTGATTGCACAAACAGAGTGCGTGTGTGCTTTCGTAAGAATGTCATCAGAAAACGCATTTTCGCACTTCGGTGTACGAGTATATGGTGCACGCACAAGCTGCAACAAACATACGTAGAAACAGGTTAGGTCAGTTTAGTTGGTTATTAGATAGAGCAAGTTCGAAGTCCAACCTAATTTGTTTGTACGATAGATAGCGATAATTATGATGATGATGACGCAAATCCGTTGCATTTTTAACACGTGATGCCTTTATTATTGTATTATATAATAGCCCATTAAATTGCAAAATCAATTTATATGGAAATTGAATTTAACCCGTAGTCCTTCAAGGCCTGCGCACACCTAGTTCGCTGGCACTAGAGATTAGTGAAACGCTGTCAAATCTCAAATCTGACAGCGATATTTGACAGCGTTTCACTGATCGCTACCGCCAGCAAACTAGGTGTGTTCGGGCCATCACTCAAGTATGTGTCAAACCTCCTCTATGGTACCTAGCTTGGAAGTCAGGGGAGTCCAAATCCCAGCAGTCCTTCCTCAGACGATGATAAAGATTGGTACCTGGGTACTTTGTAAGGATGGCTCTTATCTTAGCGCTTAACCAAGAGCTTATTAGATATACAGCAAGATTGTTTAAGTCCGACAAGGTCAACACACTAGCAAAGATCTTATGCCTCATCATGATCAATTTACAACTGTTCATCAAATCAAATTGTACCAGCAAGTGCTCCACTCGAAGTAATGCGGCCTTTGCATCTATTGTAGATGATTTATCTTATTATTTATGGTTTATATCAATTTAAATGACTTCTTCAATGATACACTGCACGGCCTGCGTTATAAATTATTGAATGTTATTTATTGCTAGTTTTTTTTTTCTTAACTTTGGCTCGTTTCCACTCCGAATATTGCCCTAAACATAAGGGCCTATTATGTATTCACTATTTTTTAAGTTTATGACCTTGTAAATGTTGGTGAAAAGTTTTCTTCACGAGTTTTAAGGCTCGGTTAACTTCAAGCACCCGCCCCAGGACCCTCAGGGCAAAGGTTGCTCAGACTCCCTCTCACTACTATCACTTCCCCCCCGATTGACAAAAACTGTATCCCCAAGAACTTTACTGATTATTGTGACTGTGTGTATGACTGCTTGTTTCTGAATGATGTGAATGTTTATGTTTGAATCTAACTTATTACAATATCTGTGTAAGCTTTTAGCTATTATACCCGTGGCGCCGACTACAATAGGTATGACTTCGGTAGGTGTTTTCATAGTCTGGTTATCTCTACTTTTAACGCGTGTTAGTTACTTAATTTCTCAATTTCTTTAGCCCCTATATTGTAATCGGACGGTACTGTAACATCTATCAAATATGTTCTGTTTTCTAGTTTATTTATGTATATTATATCTTGCCCTTGTAACATAATAATTGAATAAATAATATGAGAATTAATATAATCGACTTTGCACTTTACACCTATCTTATAGTTAGGTAGGTACTTTTCTGAGACTTGTATTCATCTAATCATTAGATTCTAATGGAATCTTAGACCTCTGAATGGAATGTATTGAAAGGTCTTATAGGTTCAGAACATTGCATTCAAAGTTGGCAGTTATCTTGACGTATTCAACAAGAGATAAGTACACTCCTTGCTTTCAAGCGATTTCATATTTATATTTAGCCTAATCTATCCTACTGTGAAAGTGATGTTTTTACTACAATCATGCTGCATTGGACAGATTTAGGTGAGACTTGAATTAGTAGATTAATGCAAGGACCAAACAGTGACGAGACAAACTGAACCAACTATGATATGGTTTCTTAGGCTGCCCAATGGTTTGATCTAAGGATGATCTAAGGCGTATTAGTAGTACCAAACCAACCAATAGTTATTTGTTATACAAGAGTGCAAAGCTGCTTTTTAACCGCGTGCTCAATTTTGATGACCGAGCAAGCGCAGGATTCTAATATTTAACCACGAGCGTAGCGAGTGGTTTAAAAGTTAGAATCCTAAGCGTTGGCGAAGGAATTAAAAGAGCACAAGGTGAAAAATCTTTGCACTCGAGTGCAACACGTAACTTTTCATCCCACCTCAGCGAGGAAATGACTAAATGCAAAAAATAACATGGCGCGACTAAAAGTAACACACCATGAAGGTTCCGAGTATGAGTTTTTAACAAATTTAAAAAGGTAGCATGATAAATTCTGCACCATGCAGGTAGAAGTAAATAGGTTTCATGATGTTTTGAATTCACAAATACACCAAGAAGGTTACGAGTGCGAGTTTTTAACAAATTTTAAAAGGTTGTATGATAAATTCGGCACCGTGGAGGTAGAAGTAAATAGGTTGTGTATTCACAAACTTAGTGAACACTATATTCTAAATTCAAATTTACTTTATCCTCTAGCGGCTTGGAGGAATTAGATTCCTCCAAGTCTAGCGGATACAAACGGGTTTTCCACTCAGATATTGAACAGTAAAAATACACTTTCCGAGATGGTGGGATGAAAAGGTTCTTTCTTAGAGGGTCATTGATAAAATGTTGAAACACATGTTTTAGCTTTTAGTTTTAAGTTCTTGCTTTTGTAATAACAGTACAGGTATTGTACTGTATTAACGTAGTGAACGCCTTTCTCCCTTTTGCCGAAGGTTGGGTGCTGGAAGCTAAGACACAGTTTTTACTTTTGTAGTTTTCAGCGTTCACTTCAAATTTTATACCCCTGTACAAGTTCACCAATAAAATAAATTTGAAATTGTTAAAGAACACGCACTGGGTTCTTGAAAATGTTCTCTTTTCTATCGTTGCCGATGTCTGCAGTAAACTTTTCATAATCTTAGATGAAGTCACTGAGATTAAGATTTACACCAAAATATAGGTAGTTTAATTTACTCGTTTCGTGTCACTAGATCTTTTAAACCAGCGTGCTGAAAGGATTTTACGTGCACCGTTAAAGAGACCTTTTTCGAGGGTTTTCATCTTTTTATGTTGAAAAAATCTATTTTTAACTGTTTTTACCAAAATTTTTGCAGAGTTTTGGCTTAAAATTTCGGTATTTTTAGCTTTACACATCTTTTAATCGCCTCTGATCCAAAAGCACAGAAGAAATAATAACCTACCTACTAACACATATTGTGATGTATTTAAAATGACAATCCAATTCACATTTCAACATTATTTGGGTAAAAATGACGACACCGCTGAATAAATATTGGTGCCGATTTTATTTCATAGAAAACTTATTAACCAGTTTATGCCGGCTTCCAAAAACAAAAGCGCTATACTGTAAGGTAATCGCAGTCCGTACCCATCTATTTTAATAATCAACTCTAGACTAGCATTGTTACAAGAGGCGATAGTATTGTTACAAAAATTTATGGCAGGTATTAAAAATAATGGGAACACACAATAGAAGAAATGGTATATTAATGCCTGATTACCAAATCTAGGTTCATTTGAACATGTTGGTAATCCCCATGAGCAGTAGAATTTATATTACCTGTTCTAATAAATAGTAGTTTAGTAGTGAAATATTTATAACTAGTTGCCAAAGACTGCGGCTTTGCCTGCCTTGCTCCCATTTTTGGGGGTATAATTTGCCTATACTCTAATTCAGAATATGAACTAGATATTATTATATTAGGTTCACATCCGTTTTTAGTTAAGGTATAATTATGAGAATCGAAGCAAGTGGAAATCCGTGATCTCCCCATTCCGCCATGGGTAAGAGGCGTGAGTTTATGTAAGTTTAATCCAAATCGGTCCAACCGTTTTTCAGTTATAAATGATGTAACTAACCTGACTCTGTTTTTCATATATTTGTATGCTGTGTTAGACAGCTTAGGTGGCAGGACATGAAATGCAGATTTACATAGAGAACAATTCATCCTAAAGGCTCTTTTATCAGACATAATAGAAAATAACAATTCACTCGCACACAGAAGAATAACATAATATACATACATAAATAAAATCCCGCCTCAATTCCATGGGGGTAGGCAGAGATTTCCACTTGCTAAGATCGGGACATACCTCTATCGCTTCATTCACTCGCATTAACATAACTTAAGATGTAAGAAAACGTGAGGACTTAAATCTCATTGCTGCAGTAACATTAGATTTATTTTTATTAAGTTGATCTCTCTCTAAACAAAAATGATTCAATCCTTTTTACAGCTCAGGATTCAAAAGAGACGTAAGCAATAGATTAAGTTGTGTATATGGGTGGAGTTCTGGCAAATAATAATAGGTTGCCCCAAGTATAATAATCCACTCTTTATAATAGATAATGTACCTCTTTATATCTTGTAAATACTGTAATGCAATTAGCATTAAATTCCCTAGCACTAAATTGTATGAAAGTTTTAAAATAAATAATAGCTTTCAATAGAGTTTAACTTAGAATTATCCTAGTAACTACACTAATAATAGCTGCAATATTAAACAAATATGTAGTTTTTTCCATAAAATATCCCAACAATACTACTAACCATCCTACTTCTTACTAACCGTACTAATATAATAATTGTGAAAGCTTGGATGGATGGATGTTTTTTTTTTTATACAACAAAGTTGACAAACAAGCATACGGCCCACCTGATGGGAAGTGGTTACCGTATGTTTGTTACATTGTTTGTATTCACACTAGAACGGCTGAACAGATCTGAATGAAATTTGGCACAGAGATAGATTATAGTCTGAAATAGAACATAGGCTACTTTAGTATTTTAAATATATGGTATTTTAGGGGTCAGAAAATAACAGGCAGGATAACTTTTATCCTGGA
The DNA here is from genome assembly GCA_947578465.1 of Thera obeliscata. NCBI lineage: Eukaryota > Metazoa > Arthropoda > Insecta > Lepidoptera > Geometridae > Thera > Thera obeliscata. The sequence goes on from OX387915.1 coordinate 18,171,778, forward strand.
AAAATTCGCGGTTAGTAAGAAATGGCATACAGAAACCGTGTTTTAAGAGGATATAATAATATATAACTACTCAACCAATCATCATGAAATACAACAATGGGTACATAAAAGGACATACTGAAGAAGGAGGAGGAAAAGTACATACTTTTCAATAACGGGGACCTCTCCTGCAGTGTTCCCCGTGATTGAAGCGCAGTTAGTTTTCCATATATTTATCTAAAATATTGGCCATACAAAGAAATTACCATAAATAACCTAAATAAGCTGCAAGTAAATGAATCACCTGATTTGAACAACTGTTGTTTTATAAGAATAAATTCAGGTTATTTCTATAAATTTATGACATCATTATTGTTTACTTGATTCAAAATTTTATCAATTAAATGCCACCATAGATACCTACACCATACCAAGCACATGTATGCTATGAACATAATAGAATGTTTTTGTAAAATTAGTTAACCTTTGATTACCTACATGTTTTATTGTGTCTGGTATATGTTTGAGCGAGATCTCCTGATTTTGGTGACTCTTTTGTATGATCATGCAATACTATGAAATAAAAAAGAGCCACAATGAGAATTCCCAGGCCTGAATGATTTCATTGAGGATGTTTCGTTTTCAGAGGCTCAGAAGCTCGTCAAAACATAACATTGTCAATGAAACCCGAAGAGAAAGTTAATCACTGAAGTGAAGTGACACGCACGACAGTAACATGGAGCAGGAAAACGTAAAAAACACATGAAACACACATGTACGGTCTATTTACTGTAACTGTAGTGTAGATGAAGAAGCAAGAACCTCGAAAATAATTATAAACACTCACCTTCTTTTCGGATTAGCTGGTTTGGACATCTCGAGCAATATTATGAAACTTCACGATACGAACACAATCTTAGAACACTGCCAAGGAGAGTATCATAGCGCTTTTCACTACAGCCTGTTGATTTGTTTATTGTATTCACAGTTATTAAGTCTCACTTAGTACAATAAAGGTCATTTTAGGATGCACTAACACTTTTAAATGCACTTTGTTATCGTGACGTGAACTTGCACAGTGGAAACACGAGATCAAAAAGTTCAAAAACGAAGTCTAACACAAAGTAAGTTCTCTCTGCATTAATACGTTGACGACGTAAATGAAAATTCCAGGTCGTCGACTCGATTGGATCACTTCTATTTTGACCAATCAAATAATTTCAATGTACGAACTAGAAAACAAACCCAACTAAATTGTCAACGTCAAGTCAATTAATGATTGGTTTCAATAAAAAGCCTATAGGTGGCGTCTTGTACAAAATGTATAATTCACATCAATAGATGGCGCTTGTAGACTATTAGTACGTACACAATTAGAACCACCCAAAGCAATCTTTTGCTACTTGAGCATGCATTGGCATTGTAGAATAAGTTTCTACCAATATCACGAGATGGCGCTAAGCGTAAGATCATTTTTAAAAATATAGTATTTTGGTGCACTTAAAATTCTTTCACCACTCTGGTTCAAAAGAGCTAGTAACAACAAGAAGTAGTAAGAAGAAGTGCCTACCTGTGAATAATTATTTTAACATTTTCATTATTTGTGAATAGTAGGTACCAACCTGAATAGGTAGGTAAGTAGGAGTAGGAAGCTCTGACCTAATGGTGGTCAAAATTATAATAGGTGGTCGAAACCTAGCCCGTCTGAAAGCGCGATATTCTGATGTACATACCTACCTCCAAACGTGCGTTCTGTCTTGCGTTGCGTTCAAGTTGAGAGTTTCACCAAAAAACCTGAATTTACAAAATAAAAGCTTGTAATTTTATCCCATTTCGTCCAGGTGATTACAGTCAAGCCAGCCAACACTTTGTACCGGCTCGTTACGATGAAATATCACGATAATGAGCTCAGACACAGCTCACAAGAAGCATCTGGTGAAGTAAGTAACTCGTACCTACCTATACTTACTATCTATGTCTGCGTATTATCTAGCGTTCTGAATAGTATAGTAGATAGATAACTACTCTGGTCGTAGTAATTCTGTGGTAAATCTACCTAGGTAAATACAAATACTTATACCTAGATAATAGCATAACTAAAGTCTGTCTAATAGATTTTTGACACTTTTCAATGGAGAACTGACACAAAATGTATGCTTTAGGATAAACCCAGACTCTAGCATTGTATTTGCATAGCCCATGCAGGGGCGTATTTACCCTTAGGCCAAGAGGGCCATGGCCCGGGGCGGCAGGCTGCGAGGGGCGGCGCAAGCCGCCCCTCGTTCAGATTCGTGCGCCTTTTTTTACTTTACATCATCATCATCATCATTCACAGCCCGACTTCACCCACTGCTGGGTATAGGCCTCCCTTAGTTTGTGCCATCTACCTCGATCCTGTGCCAGTCTAAGCCATTACCGCCCCACGACCCTGAATATATCTGACTTTACATCCCTGAAGCAATTTTAAAAAGCCTACTAACCAGAACTAACCTTGTTCGTCGAACGAACGAACAAAAGATGAAACTCATAAAAATGACGTTAATTTTAACGGGGCGGCCGGTCAACGGGCGCGGGCGAGAGCGGGGCGAGGCGTACTACGTCGCTCGTGAGTGACTCGGAACTAGTCGGGATGCTTCGACTTTCGTTTCTCGTGTTGTAAAGCAGCCGGGGCGGCGGCGCGGTCGTGGGTCGACTAGCGGCTAGCGCCACGTAAGTCTAGGGCTGAGCGATACGCGGAGGGGATAGCTGCGCATGTGTACTTTATTGTTATAACCTGTTCTTTGTTTTCCATTCATCACTATCATTATCAGCCCACATCAAGGCCCTCCATTTTATAATTTTATATTTTATAAATCCTTATTAATTAATATTATAAATGCATTTGTAACTCTGTCTGTCTGTCTGTCTGTCCGGCTTTCACGCCAAAACTACTGAACCGATTGAAATGAAATTTGGTACACAGATAGTTGAGGGCCTGAGGAAGGACATAGACTACTTTTTATTGCGAAAAAAGGGTTGTAAGGGGTTGAAAATAGGGGTTGAAAGTTGTATGGAAGTATCGTCATTTTTAGAGCTAGAAACTTGAAACTTATTTTTAGTCTGTTGATTTGAAATAAAAATAGACAGAGACAAATAGGCGAAACGAAAACAACATTTGGTAACGAAATGTTGTAAATGCACTGGGACTTTGGGTACTGTTTTCTTCCGCTGAAAATTATAAATGCACTATATACAGGGTTATTCATTATTAGCTGCAAATACTCTTTAATAATACTTTTTATTTTATTTGTTGAACCTAATTCCTGAGTATTTGCAGCTAATAATGAATAACCCTGTATATATATAGTGCATTTATAATGTGATGTGAATGCATGGAATAGTGCCTATCCATACTAATATTATAAATGCGTTTGTAACTCTGTCTGTCTGTCTGTCTGTCTGTCCTCCTGTCTGGCTTTCACGCCAAAACTACTAAACCTATTGAAATGAAATTTGGTACACAGATAGTTCAGGGCCTGAGGAAGGACACAGGCTACTTTTTATTGTGAAAAAGATTTTACAAACCTTATAAAACACGTTCTAAAGAGCAATTCTTTGATGTTTCTGTCTCACTTTCTGTCTCGCTCTTACACTAAACCACTTCGCCGATTACATGCAGATCACCGAAATTTGGTACACAGATATGCAAAGGCATTAGAAAGGTCATCTATGCAACTTATCAATGCAAAACACTTTTTATAAACACCATTTTTCATGAGAATTGCGCTTTTTTTGGAGAAATTCGACGACCTTCGATTCTAGAATTTTTTGTTTGTTTACGTATCACAGTGACTGACTGACAGCCGACCGCCGCTTAGGGATGGGATACATCGAACCGACCCGATGTTTTGAAATGCTTTTGATATACCTAGGTACTCGATTTATCGATGCTTTTTCGGTTTTTAATAGAAAAACATCGAAATCGAGCCGGTAATTTCAGAACTCAACTTTGACCAAACTATTTATTTACTTACGAAGGCAGGCTAAATGAGAGCCCTACATATTTTTTTATTGATCTCAAGATTAAGTAAATGCGAATGTTTTTTTTAGTTCTTACGTTAAAGATTTTTCTCTTACTTTTTTTAATAAAACAATGTTGGAATGAGTTGAACCTGTAAATTTTATTTGTTGGTGTTTGTTTTTATAGCGGCAACATAATCTGTGAAAACGTCATAATGTCTAAATATCACGGTTCATGAAATACAGCCTGTTGAGACAGACGGACAGCAAAATCTTAGCAATAGGGTTCTGTTTTTACCCTTTGGATACGGAACCCTAAAAAGTACTCGATACGTACAAAATATCAATGTTTTCATCCGATAAATCGAAAGACATAGATGTACAGCTCTGTTTTATCGAATAGGAAATATATCGATGTATCTTTTTAAAGTGGACACCACTACCACCGAGCCTACAACTGAATTGTCACTGTCACGTGTCAACATGTGTCAACTGTTACTTACACACAACAGTCAACAGTCGAGATGTTGGTGAGCGGAGTTGAAGAATGTAATTTATCATCATTAAACTCACTATACCTAAGCATTATAACATAATATCAAGCCTGGATTAACCGTACGAAACAATTCTCTGATTTGCTCAGCTCATTTCTGATTTTGCTATAACACCATTGTGCTAGACAAAATTGGGTAAGTCCTTACTTATTTATCTACAATACCATGTATTTTGTTACATACTTTGAAATCCTAATGTAGGTACTCATTTTAGTTATAGATCGTACTCCAAAAATATTAAAGAAGAGTGCTATCCCGTCCGTGTTCCCATGGAACCAAGCATATCAGGAACAACCATCATCATCAGAAGATTCACAAACAAAACCTGATGATTACAACATAGCAGAAATTGAAATTGAAGATCTCAGGCTTGGTGATAGACCACTAAATGTGGTAGACATCACAACAAATCATTACAAACTGAAGAGAAAGGCATACGAAGACAGACCTGCTCATGGTGTGGTCAGTCCGTTATCCTGGCCTGTATTCAAGTACATAATACCTATTATTGATTCTGGAGTTCCTAGAAGCAACAGCTGTAAATTTTGGTAGATCAAGCGTGTTGTAAAACCGAGTGAGACCAACATTTAAGTTTGTTTTAAATAAACTGTAATACCGAGTCCGTGTAAGACTGAGTCAGACCAACTACACCAACTGAGACAACTAGAATAAAAACCAGTCAAACAAAGCCTCCGGACTCCTTATTAGTAAATCAATCTTGGCCGACATCCCAAAATTATTAAATAGACATAATTGTTACTTTGGAAAACTATTTTGTTTCTATTTTTTCTCATCAACCTTCCCGCCCCCCACTTAATTATTCTATTACCATGGGTGTAAAATAACAATAGGGAATGAAAGTTTGTATGGAAAAATGTACATTAACAGAGGGAGAGGAGGGGGGAGTGGTGTAGGTGTGGAAATATGCCCAAGTGTTAGTAAGAGGGCAGATAACTGTGCCACATGCACGCGAATAAGTATCTACTGTTTTTTTTTCGCTGCATATTTCAAATGCTACCCATAGACACTATTCCACGCGGACGAAGTCGCGGGCACAGCTAGTATATATATATAGGCACTATTCCATGCGGACGAAGTCGCGGGCACAGCTAGTAAAATATAAAATACTGGCAGGGTGTGCTCAAACGCGAACCTATTTAGGTAGGTAGTAGCTACGTAAAAAAAAAACTGTTTTTCCGAAAATTTATGGGGCGGCATATCTTTTAGGCCCGGGGCGCCAAATCTTTAAATACGCCTCTGAGCCCATGCAGTTTTATGCTTAAAGTAACCTAGCCGTTAGTCTATAGTCTATGCTTTCAAGTCAAGTCGAGGCCACAACAGGTTAATAAGCCCTTTTCATCCTGTATCGCCCGTGTAACTTCTTTTTAATTAAATTGACAGGCGATGATGAGCACTTGATGATGTGTTTACAGATACTGAGAAGCAGATGTTGGTATTCATTTATATAATGAGGACCACCTACTTACATCGCACCTGAGTACTTAGAGAGGTATGCAATACGCTCATGACTGCTGCCGACCTCGTTCTTTAAAAAAAAAAACAAGATCCGAGCGGGGAAGACTGAAAATTGTTATAAAAAAATTTGATCGATCATAATTATGTCAGCCACTTTTTTACACCATGAGCAGACAAGCCACCTGATGGTAAGTCGCCATGGTCGCCCAAAGTCACCTGCAACACCAAAGGCGGCGCTGCTGATGCGCTGCCGGCCTTTTAGGAAAAGGTTTTTTTTTCTGTCAATTGCTAAATAAGTTAGGGCGCTTGTACACGCTAAGAAAAAACGCCGGGTCTACCCAAGAATTCGTGTCGTAACTAGAAAATTAACTTTGTACACTGCTCGCAGCGGTGCACGAAAAAAATCTTATCTGCGCAAGACACGACGCGGCGAACGTTGTTGCGTTTTCGTGTGTGGAAAAGACAAAATTCTTGTCGTCTACACGAAGAATTTGTCTTGTCTGCCGCAGGAACGGCAAATTTTCTTAGCGTGTACAATGTACAAGCGCCCTTACGCGTGACCCAAGAACTGGTGGGTATCTGGCGCAGCGTATAAGCATTGCTATTCAGCGTGGCAATGCCGCCAGCGTCTTGGGGACGCTTCCGTCTGGCACTGATTTGGATCAGTTGAGCTATCTCTAGATCGTTTGTAGCGATCTGCAGATAGCTTAACTGTTTCTTGTGTATTTTGTACATTTTGTAAATATTTGTTTAATTGTAAGTTTTTTTTGTGTAAATAAATTAGTAAATAAGTTTTACCTATTCTAAATACGGTGTCGCATAAAAGCTCATTTGGAATTCATTAGGCAAACCTTAAGTTGTTAAAACGTGTTTTGTAAATGCCTGTAATAATATCAAACCACACCTGTACCTACCTATTAGAAAACATTTAAACGTTTTAAAAACATGTAGAACACGCAGCTAATTGAAGGATCAGCGGCAAATCAATTTTACCCATTATAAATACCTACCTATCGTATTAAATTACATTTTGTCTTCTATGACTCTCCATTATGCAAACTTTTAGTTATAAAAACGTCTTTTGTAAAATGTTTATAGACCTCTATATCAAATCACAAATTAAAACTTAATATGTACACTACCAGTATTAGAAAACATTAATGTTTTTAAAACATGCATAAACGAACACTGATTGATTTATACGATCATTATAAACCTACATTCGTATTTTTCTGTGCCCTGCCTACACTCGATAACTTTCTGTTTCTTAGAGCGTTTGCCTGCAGGAAAAAGAAACTGTGGAACATGTAGTACTGTACTGCTTCGCACCAGAAGAAGCGAGGTCCAAGCCAGGGCTCAGGGAACTGATTGAGTCTTGTCCCACAACCTCATCTGTGTCACCACTGGAACATTATTGCCGTCAATCCAAGGGCCTTTTTTTTTTTTTTTTTTTGTTGTCGGGGGGAAATCTGCTGTCAGACACCTTACCGCATTTAAGGGATGCGGCAAGGTAGTGTGAGGTTGACGAACTCGTCGTTCGCTGGAGTCTTTATCGCATATTGCCATTTGAAGCACGTCCCGGGAGAATGACACCCACAGTCACGATCCCAGCACCAGCGGTGCTACGGCGGCACATGCCACGATGTGCCACCCGCCCTTCCAGAGTCCGCTGTTGGCCAGCCGGGCCCTTAACGCCGACCACCCACGGACCCGAAAGTCTCCCTGTTTGGCAGGGAGTACCACTCAGCCCCCTCACAAGGCAGGGCGTGCGAGGCGGCTGTTGCCAGCACCTCGCCTCCGCCGCCTTCTCCGAGCGGGATCGGCTCGCTCCCGATCTCGCTCAGCAGCCTCTTTCCGGACTAAAACCGTCTCACAGAAAGAAGCCACAGCCATCCACGCCGTCTTATCTGCCAACATAGCCTCAACTACGCTGGACAGAGATAGGTCCTGCCCGATCCTGTCGACCAGAATCCCGCGCTCCTCGCACCACGCTGAGCATTGCTCCAACGTGTGCTGCGCAGAATCACACTCCGACCCACAATGATGACATAGTGGCGTCGGTTCACGTCCAATCCTACTCAGATACTCACACCGAAGCACCCATGCCCGGTGAGTACCTGAGTAAGGCGATAGGTGACGTGTCCATGCTCTCGTCCCAGCCAGGCTTCAAAGTTCGGCGCAATAGCACCGACGATGCGCTGGCGCGAGCTTCGCGGCTCGTCAAACCGCTCGCGCCACTCAACGAGCGCACGTCGGCGCTCCTGCACCCGCACTTCAGCAGGCGCAGTTCCACTCCCATCATTAGTCCGGAGACGCTCATATACGCGAGCATCCATCCTCGCTAAGATATCAAGGGGCGGAAACCGCGCCAAGATTGTCGCCGCCTCAAAAGATATCGTCCGATACCCTCGTGCGATACGAATGGCTATAGGACGCTGTAGGCTGTTGAACAACATCCTATAGCGCTTAACACCCGCTAGTCTCCCTGACCAGACGAGTGCTCCATAGAGAGCCATCGATCGCACGACCCCTCCATAGAGACGGCGAACGCCCTCCCTGGGTCCCCCGAGATTTGGTAGCAGTCTATGCAGAGCACCCACCACCTTTTGGATCCGGGGGACAATCCAAGGGCCTACTCCGCTATTTGGAGTTGGGCTGGCTGGGGTGAGGTTCCCCAACCAGCCCAACTCCAAATAGCCCTATCACGGGACGTCAGTGCAGACCATATTCCCCCAACTCAAATTAGAATTAGAATTTCTCTCTGCTTACCTTCTTTTTTCTGAAATATAGCTATAATTTTTACACTTGCTCAAAAATAGTTTTCTGTTTTGTTTGAATTTAATTACTTAGGTACCCCAGTAATGTAACATAACATAGAAATCTTCTGAAAGCACCGTGCGACCGTATATTTTATACTCTGTGGTATTTCTGTTTCTGTGGTATTTGTAGAGTGCCTTTACAAACACCACAGACTTTCTAGTTTTTGGAAGGTATAATCTGGGGTGGGTTACCTTGGTTTACTCCAGAGGTCCAGACTCCTGC